>CM061557.1:98256519-100656519 GCA_030864225.1 Capsicum baccatum var. pendulum | reverse complement strand
TATCTGGACTCGAATTGGGAAGTAAAATAAAACATACCACTGTAAATATCATCATTATAGTCATCAATATCATAGCCATCCTCTGGAATTAGAATGGTATAAATAATAGATATCATCAACATTATTCAGACTTAAGCCGGTAACCATATCATCATTACCGTGGCCTTTGGCTTAATCATTCACAAAATCAATAGCATAATTGCTAGCATAGTTATTTAGCATGATTAATAATCATTATCACTAGTCGAATCAATGGTTTAATAAATATAACAATCAAGGGCTAATTCAAAAATATATTAACTAGGTCATCATTAGCTTAATCAACAACTTATTGGTAGCATAGCACATAGCTTTTCATAGCATAATCAATAACTTATCTATAATGTAGTCAATAACTTATTCACTAGCTTATCATTAGCTTAATCAATGGGTTTTTTTAATATCACCGCATATAATTATTTTCTATATGTACACAAACGTATAAAAGGTCTTCAACAACTAATACAAGTATTTTCCTAAGGTGGGTTAAAGAGACCACTTCTAAATCCTTGATATCCTTTACAAAGCAATCTTTATCCGGGCTAGGCTAAGGTATCTAAATCAACTATTAGATGTAGAACAAGACATATCTAGCCCTAGGATAGCAAATTCCTCCCAATACAGAACAACTAAGTTAATTCAACCTAAGGTAATGAAAATAAGGAAATGTTTTACCCTAAACTCAAGTGACTAAGGCATTCTTATCATTGGCTAAGACACTAAGGTACTTCCATCACATTCAAGAGCCTACAAGCCTAACTTCACCTAAGGTTTCACGAACCAAACTAGTATCTCAAACCCACCAAGGACTAGAGACCACCTTATTTGCCTAGCCATCCAAGCACATAAAGGATAAATAGCAGAAGCAACAAATTAATGTATGGAAAATAGATAAACAAAGAAAAAGGTTCTAAGAATCAAGAATAGTTAACCATCTACACTTGTCAACAAAAGCCTGTAACAACTGAATATCAACTAAGTCATTACATACACTTGACTATAGTAAAAAATGAATCCAAAGTGATTGTCTAAAATATAAGGAAAGAGAAACTATGAAATGGCAGGCCTTGCAAAGAATAAAAGATCACCACTTCACAGATACTTTACGAATGTACTAATATATATATAATACTTCAAAGGGGTGGAAAATGCATTTTTGAAATAATATATAGCATTCGAGGATGATTAGCGGGGTGAGAGCTAGTATGTAGCTCAAGAAAGGGAGAAAATAATGCCATATCGAAAAATTGGCCAAACCACATGCAAGCATTCATAAACACATATATAAATATGATACCGAGATAAGGAACAAGATTGAGCATGATAGATAAACATTAACCTAGACCATTTAGCTTCATCCATCATAAAGGCACCTACGTGCTATATGGGTCTGACTCCCCCTATTCGAAGGGCTCTAGTGTGTGTTAGCTGCACAAACTAGGGGTGTCAAATACGTATAACATGTGACATATGTACACAGTCATTAAGATGACCACAGTCATTAAGATGATCCCTACATTAGCAAATATGGGTTTCTAGTATAGTCGTTAGGACCTCCACCTTCACGGTAACCTACATACCCCCCTTGAAGCCCAATCAAAACACTTGCACATAAACCCATCCATTAGTTATAAATGCACTAATATTTTGGTATCATCATACCAATTATTCTTACAAACTAATCCATATAACATTGGGGAATCCACGACCCCCCATCTGCCTATCAAAGTTAGGGGAATTGATGACCCCCATTTCACTCCTAAACTCTAATTTAAAATTAATTCATGGCCTCCAAAGTCTTTCATAATCATTTATATTCCATTAAAATTTTATGAATTGTTTAACAAATGGGTAAAATAATGCATATCCATATTCCAAAACAAATTTTATAAAGTGGAGTTTAGGTTAAAGTCAATTTCAAACAATTAAACCATAGAGTTTTGAAGAATCCATGACCCCCCTAATTTATCACATCAATTTGGTGGAATCCATGACCACCAAGTCCCATCCACTATGCCCATAAACATATTTAGATTAAAACCATGAGATAAGATGTGAATAACGATTCCAAAACCATTAAACCATCAAATTTGGGAAAACTTATGTTCCCTATATCAATTCTCACACCCATGTACTTATCTAGTTCAAAATTCAGAGAATAAGGCATAAAAAATCAATTCAAAACCATGGAAATTCAATTCATTCAAGAACCATTCAAAATACCTCAATCTATATTCAAAATACAATAATTAAATTACATGGATAATAATTAAATACATGGTTTTCCATAAAATCAATTTAGGAAAGAGATGTATGCCTTATTAATGGAAATTTTTGAAGAAAATAGAAAGATTAGTACCTACAAGACTTATAATTGAGAAATCCATCTTGATGCTATTGGGAGGAAGAGGATGATGAATTTGTGAGATCCTTCTACTAGTTTTGAGTTACCTTAGGGTTAGTAAACGGATTAGGGGAGTTATGGGGCAGGAAAGGACCATTTTATCCTTAATTTTAACATGGAAAACATGTTTTATCGTAAGAGATGGGAGGGTTATGCCGTGAACCCAAACATACAGCTCTAGGTTTGACTTGTAATCCCAAATATGATGCACAAACATTGCCTCGTGATTGCAATTGCACACCTTGGATAGTGTCTGAGGAAAATACTTATAATTGTTTACTTCAAACTTATATTGATAAACGATCAGTGGTGTTATAACGAAGACTCAAAGGTATTTAATCCGATATCTAATGGGCCATATAACTTGATATATACTAAGAGTAATAATCATTGGAAGTTTCCCCAAGTAAAATCATAAACTAAAACTCAATAGGTTGGAAAGTCCTCAGCGCAACCTTAAGCTAGGAGATTTCTAAATCTTTAATCAATATCCAAATATTTTTCCACACTAGAAAACTGATCATTCTACTCATATTTATATATAAATCTTAGGGTTTAGGCTATACGCAAATGAAGGACATGTTCAAACTCTAGCCTAAAAAATGTAGAGTGTTACATTATCTCCCCCTTGGAATAATTTGTCCTCAAATAATGGATATGAACCTTTTGAAGATTTGGAAATAAGGAATAAAGGATGTAACTTCACCATAGTAGTTACCCCTCACCAAACATGCATAGGAATCAAAGGATTTTTGTTTCTAACTTTAGGTTAGGCTCCTCCAAGAATATTGTTCTATCTCATCCCCAAAATGAAGAAACTACATGTCTTAATCAAGAAGTACTATAGACATAACCCTATGGCTTGCGTATTTATAAATCACAAAATTCAAGCCTATCTTTAGTACACCTACTTTATTGTTCTCCCAACACTAAACCCAACAACATTATTCACTTTCATAAGGATTTTTCATCATAGGTAATACCCCATGTTTGGAAGCTACTGTGTCTCATACAACTCGCTCCCTAGAGTCGTACACACTTCTTATGAGTCATTTATGGTAAATAAAACCTAGGGAAGTATAGATTAGATAAAGTTTAATATAGATACAAGGTTGCTCTAGAAGTCGTAAGATCATGGTATGAGTCATATAAACTGAAGTCCTGAGTTCAGAAGAATAGGTTCCCTAAGTTTCTATCTAAGATATGAAAACAAATAATGAATTATATGTTACCACTCTTATGTTGACCGGTGTATACCATCTTTGATTCTTTCAAGCTTACAAGCTGATGGGTTCTAGTCGTACCCTAACCATATGAGTCGTATTGTTGAGCATGAAGAATGACAATCAATTTCTATAATGATCAATTAAAGGGATATTTGGTATTTTCCCCTCTTATAACACCCTACAACAACCTATAAACCTTAGGTTATTTTTCTCCTCTTTCCAATAAATTAACCATATTTACTTCCGCTTACTAGAAATAACATTAATATTAGGATTCCTCATACAAATTCATCCTCCAAGTCTAAGGCTCAAACTCTTTTCCCAAGTCATCAAACTTTAGGTATATGGGGTTTGTGAAAAAGGCTATTCTTTAATCCTTGTTCCTAAAGTGCTTGGTTTTGAGATTTAATTTACTTTTTTTTAATTGGGTTCATACCTAAATAGCCATATTCTATAAATATAGTACTACCATGTGATTGAAAGCTTTAAGTGAATCAAGGTTTACATATATTCATGTTTTAACTTGTAATATTTGTATTTTGATTTGAACTTCCTTATCATGATTGGATATTGTTGAAGAATTTCAAGGTGATTATTGACTATGAGGTTTTATTATAAAATCCTATTAAATAAAGCATGAATTATAAGTCCCAAGTACAAGCATTAAGTTTACAAAGAAGTTTAAGCTTTAGAAACTTCATTTACATACCTTATAGCATGATTCAAAAAAGATTGATCTTTTGATCTAAAGATACGATATAAAATCAACAATTGTTCATCTTATTATGATATATGTAAGCAGAAGCATAACTGGTTTTCATTGTATAAACCTTATCCTATTTAAGGTGGATTTATTATAGTATGAGCTTATAAGTATTTTGGGGGTAGTATTTAGCACTGAGAAGGGAATACGTATGAGCGTTTCCTAAATTGCTAGAAACTATAAGCCACCATAGGTTAAGATTTTCCCAATATGGATAAAGTCCAGTGATCACCAATTTAAGGTTTTATTCTAATGGCAAAGATAGAACAACTCTCCCCAACATGGGTAAGATGTTGACCTCCATGGTTACTCACATGGTTTATAACAGTTGAAGAATCCTCCATAAGAAAGAATAAAAGTAAAGACATTAGAAACTAAGTGTTATGACTCACTAAGTTTACCCATATGCGTATTATTCATGTTTTATGATCTTGTAGTCGCTTATTTTTGCTAAAGCTCCAGATGATTCATTTACGCTTAACATGCAACATTTGAAAGTATACTTATATATATTTTGCTATTGTTTTACTTATGAATTTAACCCCCATACTTAGTCCATTCCATAGGTACTGACCCGCATATATGTCTTAGTGTTATATTTTATTATAATGTAGGTTCGAGTGCACATTTATGGTAGCATGATTGACTACTAGCATCATCACCTACATCCCAACTTTTGGTAAATCCTCATAGATTGAGGACCCAATTTATCAGACTTCTTCTCATTGATGGTAGTGTTTTAGTTATTTGATTTCTATTTATGTTTGGGTCAACAAGGGTCTGTCCCACTATCTCTTTAGACATTAGTAGAGTCTTATCAGACTGATTATGTTTCTACATCAAAGAATTTGCTTGAGTATTTCCAAGTTAAAGACTTTCATTAAGATACAAAATAGTTTATCTTCAGATTCTATATATGTTAGTCACTCCTCATATGAGTTCCTGAGTTAAATAGATTTCATCGGTTAGAGCCTAAGATTTAGTAGTATTAAGCATTATGTGACGTCCAGGGGGTACTTTTGGGGAAATAGTAACTTGGTATCAGATCCTATGGTTTTGAAGATTCTTAGTGCGATAGACAAGCCGCGTTACATAGAGTCTTAATCACGAATGTGAAGCTCGCCACATTTAAGAGCTAGGGGATATGGAATGATTTAGGAATAATTATTTCTTTCATGATCTATCATGCTTATAGTTGTCTCTATCATCTCTAACTCATGCTTTAACATGACAAAATAAGACTCCTCACCAAGACAATGCATATAGAAATAATGATCAACCACCACTGCATGCCAACCCTCTAAATAAGAATGTATCCCATGCTAAATTTTGGGTTGTCTTTCAAGTGTTAACCCAAGCTGTGAATGCCAATATTCAATGAAACCAACAGAAAGTAGTTCCACTTTAGCAAAATGGTGATTTAGCTACATCCAGGGTTCAGGAAATTATGAGGATTAATCCACCCAAGTACCATGGGTAAAAGGTGGATGACGATCCTCAACTCTTTATTGATAAGGTAAGAAAGATTACTCAGGTTATGCATTTTACTGAAGAGAAGAGTGTAGATTTGGCATCCTATAAGCTAAAGGATATTTCTTATGAATTGTTGTTATGTTGAAGGAAGGTAGGGATGAGAATGCAACTCCTATGAGTTGGCAGGTATTGTAGAGTACTTTTCTGGACATGTTCTTCTCATATGAGATAGGGGAGGCTAAGGCGGAGGAGTTTATGAAGTTGAGGAAGGGATCTATGATAGTGAAACAATAATTCCTTAAGTTTACTCAGTTATCAAAGTATACTCCCAAGTTGTTATCAGACTCTAGAGCTCGTATGAGTATGTTTGTAACTGGGGTGTCTGATGTTATGGCAAGAAATGCAGGACTACAATGCTGATTAGAGACATGGATATTTCTCGGTTGATGAATCATGCTTAAAACATTGAGAAATAAAATTTGAATTAAATTGAGGAGAAACATTTGAGCTAGGACTGGACAATTTGAGTAAAGTCAGTCAGGGTTTTGAAAGGGAATCCGTTCATAGTTTTAGGGTTATTCATCAGTTCCTACACCATCTTCAACCTGTGACCCAAAATCTAGAACTAGGAAAGAATAGTGATGATAGGCGAATTTACACGCCTATAGAGCTATATTATACCCATATTTTAGCCAAGTTTTGAGAAAAAATTATATAATTCATGCACTTTTAGTCCTTTTTCCTGTAAGTGAGCTAAGGAATATGATTAGCAAGTTTTCAGGTATAAAAGATGCAGAATTCAGAATTTTATGGATAACTTGACACAAAAGAAAGCTTCACGAAAGGAGGAAAGCAAAGCTTGGACGCCAAGGACCAAAAGTGGCGCATGAAAAATCTATCCCGGGCAAAAACAACAATTCTGGAGACTTTGGGGACTAGCAGTAACTTATTAGGATTAGGATAATGATACATTAACCTAGTAGGATTGGGTTAAGTAATTCATTAGCTTAGTAGGAATAGGATATGGGTAATATAAATACCCTATCTTTCTAGAGATTTTTAAGGAATCCCTCATTATTCTCATTCTACTTCTTATTCCACAACTTACAACTCGGACTCTAATTCTTCCATTAATTCTACTTTTTATTCTTCTTCTATTCATCTATTAATTCTTAATTTCCACAACAAGAGAAACGTTACTTTTCAAGGGAGTTCACGCCTAACACCTACCACACTTTACTACACGAGATCTTTATTGTGGTATAACAACAATGTCGATTGTGATTTCCTTCGCACTCATGGGTAGCTAAACTTCTCTGTTGGGGTTATGGAAGCCATATGAGATACTATATTTTGCTATGAGTTTGTGAATTCGTGACACGTATGCTGCTTATATCATTATTCTCTTCATCCTAATCTAAATTCTTTGTGGTTGCAAACGCATAGAATACGCCAGTATAGCATTAACCTGTTCGAAAGAAAAGTTATATTTCTGAAAAAAAGATAATGTCAAGGTAATAGGGTCCCATCACCTATTAAAAAGTTAGTGTCGTAACTGGATTAACCTCTTGGAGAATTTGTAGCGTTCGATACGCTTTAAGCTCGAAAGAGTTAAAGCTAAATAGTCCTTGTTGAGGTCAAAAGATGCTTGGATTTACCATCGAATACAATTCTCTATAAGCACATGCATGTCTGAATTCCGCATAACTCATAGCCAATAGAGACGTATAACTCATTAGGTGGACATAACCCCAACTCTCAATTCTCATTGTTTTACATCTTACCAAACATTCTTTCTTTTTACTTTGCTATTTTTTGTTTTCACTTTAATATTTTGGTTACATTACTTGCACGATAAAACTCCCCCCTTTTGTGAGACTTGCACCAAAAGTCTAATAATCTTTGCTTACTTATTGACCGACTATTCCCTATGGGATCGATACCCAACCCAGTTGGGTTATATATTTGACAACGACCGCTTTACACTCTTACCAGAGCTGTAGATTGAGCGTTATCAAATAGTGGGGAAAGATTTAAAATTCCAAGTCTCAGAATAGTATGGTAAGGATTCCTAGTTACCTTACTTGTTCAAAGTGTGGCAGGACCTATCCATGTGAGTGTTTGATGGACAAAGGGGTTTTCTATGGTTGTGGAAAGATGGGCCACAGAATCAAGGAGTGTATGTTTGATAAGCAAGGAAGTAGGGATGTTTGTCCTAAGACTTAAGTTACTAATTCACCATATCAACCAGGTTGCCCAGTCCCTCCACTGGACATATCATCCAGTAATAGTGGCGATTAGCGCTAAAATTAGTTCGATGCTTTACCATCCACCAGGTGCAGGAGAGTTCACCAGATGTTGTCACTGGTATGCTCTGTACCTTTCACCTTGATGTATATGTGTTGTTACATCCGAGATTTAATCTCTCCTATGTAACTCCGTTGGTTGTTATAAATTATGGCGTGGGTCCTGAAATGTTATTTCTAGATAGGTATATAGGGAATATCCTATTATTGTCCTCCATAAGATCATACTTGCGGACCTAATAAAGTTAGAGATGGTAGACTTCGATATTATAATGGTCATGGATTGGATCCATTCATGCTATGGATCTAAATATTGTCGCACCCCTATGGTGAAGTTTCAATTTCCTGATGAAGCAATTTTCGAATGGAAGGGAAGTTTCAGTTTCCTGATGAAGCAATTTCAGTTTCGAATAAAAGGGTATGTCTATCATTTATTTTGAGTCAAAGATACTAAGTCTGAAGCCTCAATAGTTCAATCAGTCTGTGTAGTCAATGAGCTTCATGAGGTCTTCCCCGAAGATCTGATAGGTATACCTCTGAATAGAGAAATAAAATTTGGTAATAATATTTTTCTTGATACTTAGCCAATTTATATCCCTTCATATAGAATGACTCTGGGCCAAACTGAAAGAGTTAAAGGTGCAACATAAGGAACTCTTAGATAAAGGTTATATCAGATCTAGTGTTTCTCCGTGGGGTACTCCATTCCTTTTCGTGTGCAAGAAACTTTGCACTCTCCGAATATGTATAAATTATAGACAACTAAACAAGGTTACCATTAATAACAAGTACCCAGTCCTAGGATAAATGACTTGTTTGATCAACTTTAGTTTGCCAGGTGGTTCTCTAAAATTGACCATAGGTAGGGATACCACCATGACATGTCCCGACCTGGGTACTTGTCGTAATTGACACCCAAGTCCGACCTAGACCAGGAGATGCTCCATTACCCAACCCAACCTCCATGCGCCTGCCTTGAGTTGGCCAAATTTCAAGCATATAACGAGATAGTGAATTTATTTATTTCTAAACTGTGGGATAGATCTATGACAGAAACTGACCCAACCACTTCCAACTGCTCGAACCCATTTTGAACCGTACCAAACCATAAAGAGAAACCAAACCAAACAGTAACCAAATCAAATTCCATAACATAACATAAAAGGATGAAACAATGAGAAATTTAGTTCAACAGTATCATCCCTAATATTAATGACAATACTAAAGTTGACATCAATACCGATCCTGCCCATGCAAACCTTTAATAGTTCCAAAAAAGCCTCTAACAAAAAAATGCTAAAAATCTGGTTGGTATATGCTCCCATCCATAGCAAAAACCTATATCCATAAATAAACCAACTTATAAAATAACATCCACGAAATGGAACCTTCCAAAAATATGGAAGCTCACCATTTCAATCTAAAAACTGACCCTGAATGTTCGAATGCTAAGCAGCGGGGTAGAACAGTTGGTTAATGCATTGCATGGGGATACAGTGCTCAAAGATGGGTTCACGGTTGAATGATAGAATGAACTCAGGATAAGGAAAAACTAACACCATTTAATAAAGCCATGTAATCCATCCATATACAACCAATTTATACATATATATATATATATATAACCATGTCGGGAAAGGAAACCAGGTTTAGCATGCATGTGGAACCATTAACATGGGTATATAAAAGAGAACCATCCTAAACCCAACCACAGGCTTCATTGGTCCTGTTCAACACCATAAACGGTCGTCGATATCTGTAGCTGAACGGATCGGAGATACAATAAGAGTCTGGGATTCCCATGTACCCTTCACTCTCCATGATACATATGTACAGTGTACTTAGAGGATTCTCGTGTACCACATAAGTATCATATAATATTCACGGTTAGATTCCACACACCTCTTTTATTTCCAAATTAAAACCATTCCAACCAAACCATTCTCCCATAAATACTAACAAAGATTATTAGATAGTTGTATTGTTATAATGAATATAACTTAAAAGTAATGTTCTTAGACAAAACTTTCAGAGAACAAGGGATTCCCATATACCCATAGATCACATTGTCCTATTAGCTTGGGGGATTCCTATGTACCCATAGATCATATTCTCCTATTAGATTGAGGGATTCCTATGTACCCCTCAATTATTCATTACCATACAAACTTGGGGAATTCTCTTTTACCCCATAACTATATTTGTTAAGCAAAACCATTCCTTTAAACCATTAGGGTTCCATTACCAAGTTTAGACCATCGATAAGTTCCATACAAAACTCAACAATGTAGTAAAAACTTTCCAATACGCATTTTATCAAATACATTAAGGGCATAATAGTAACAAAACCAAAATACATTACAAAATAACCATTCCCATGCAATTAATTATCTAAAACCACAGTAAAATCATATAAAAGCATAATGAAAACATAGGAAATCCATATCCAAGCATTTATAACAAAAAACCCCAATTAATTTTTGAAAATACAAAATCATGAAAACATTATATAAAACCATGCCTTTAGTCGGAACTAACAATGAGGGAAGAGAACATGCCTTGACTGATAAAGTTTGTGAAAAAACATTAACACAAAATCCACATATTAAACCATAAGATCAAACCCTAGCTTTCTTTACAGAAAAACTCTAAAGAGGATTATAAAGTGTTTAGTAAGTGTTAAAGAATAGTATAATAGTACAAATAGAATTTCATGTGTGTTAAAAGTCATGGGGCCTTATAAGGTTAAGTGGGTAAATATCCAGATGTTCCTCACTTAAACTTTTAGAAATCCCGTCACGTAAGTACAACTATCCATACCAGCTTACCCTCAAATATACGTGTTACCCACAACTTATGACAAAGTCCATCTCTCTTAGACCCAGTACTGTCCAATGTACGACTCACCCCTCACCGTGTCTTACCCAAGTGTACAACTAGTGCCCCTGATCTATACCCCTGGCAGAATAGAATGACAAGGGGATAAAACACTACCCTATTATACGAGTCCATGGTATGAATCATACCCTAGCTTACAGATCTTGGTGAGCCATTCATACTCAGGTCCAACTTAAGTTATCAACTGTAAGACAAAGTGAAGTAACCAAAAAACCCATCTTACCCATTCCAAAAACCAAATCCAACCACCAATCAACGCTGCTCAGCATATGACTAACTCGTACCACTCGTATCCCAGTGTTTGAATCATTTCCCTTAGTCGTAACCTATCTAGAGAATAGAAATTTAGGAAATTTTTTAAGGGCCAGAAAACCAGGGTGTTTTAGTATCCCCAACTAGGAACATTCGTAGCCTAATGATGGATAGTGTAGGGTAACTACAAGTATGATTCATTTGCATTACCAGATATATTTCCAATCTTTCACAAAGTTTGAAAATAAATATACAAAGATATTAACCTTTCCTTTAAAAAACATAAAAAATAAAGATGCATTGAAGAACGCATACCTTCTACATGAATCCTAGTAGTAGAAAACAAATTCGGATACTTGGACTTTATGTACTCCTTTGCTTCCCATATAGCTTCTTTCACCATATGGTTCCATCATAGAACCTTAAATAAAGCCACATCCTTGGGTCATAATGGATTAAACTATCTATCCAATATCTCAAATGGAACCGCTTCAAAATACAAAGAACTCGAGATACCAAAACTTCCAACAGCACAACTGAAGAATGATTACCATCAAACTTCCTAAACATGGAAACATAAAATATAGGATAAATGGATCTTAAACTAGAAAGAAACTTTAATTAATACGCCACCTTACCAACCCTCCAAAGAACCATATAAAGAACAACACACTGGGTACTAAGCTTCCCCTTCTTACCAAAGTACATTACTCCCTCCATAGGAGATACCCTTATTGTAATACTCTATATTAGCGTAAGTTTAGTTCAGCTCATACTGCATAAGAGAATTAAAGCTGGAAAATTTAGCTAAGAGTTGGTACCTTAGCCTTGTTTTTGGCCTCTTAACTTTGATGATTTTAAAGTGACCTTCCCAACCCCGAGACATAAGTGTTTTAGTTAATTTAGTTTCAGGGGTATAAGTAGCATGTCTCAAGAAATTTTTGGATTTTTTGGATGAGAATTGAGGCACGTTTGGAATTCAATTCCAAAACCTCACCAATATTCCATCATGTTGCAGTGGATATAGTGATGAAAGGTTCATCATGTTGCGGTGGTCCCTTATTCGATGTTTCAATTTTGAATATAAATTCCAGAGAGGTAAATCTATAATAACATGGGATTTAACTTAAGTTATTGCATTATATGCCCAAATTTCCCAACTTCTCTCTCAAATAAACCCTAACCTTTCTCCAAATTCTTCAAGTTAAATCATCTTTCTTTCAAGAAAACCAAGAACTAAAGTTTCCTAATCCAAGAAAGATTTTAAGAAAGTTTCTCTCATTCAAGATTTAAGTATTAAAGGTAGGTGTGATGTTCATCCATGGTCCCTCTTCACCCATGGGTTCAAAGAACCAATTTTTATATTTTAATTCGGGAATTTACATGTTTATAATGAGTTATCTTCATGAAGATTTTATGAATTTTTATTATACATGATTTTTACTAGTTTTTTCATTGAAAGTAGCTCTTACACATTTAAATGATGAAAAATACATGTTAACTCCCTAATTTATAGTTTTAGTGTTATAATTATCTTATTCCCTTATGTTTCAATCATTCCCATACTTATGTTAATGAATTTCAAGTGTTTGAAGAAATGAAAAATGATTGAAGTTTGAATTATGATCCCCTATTATGTTATTCAAAGCTTTCATGAGTACATATTGTTAATTCCATTAAGTGTTGGGGGCTATGAATACCCAAAACATAGCTATGTATATAGTTTGCAGTATTTTTAGAATGCTTTCACATAAACCATGAGCATTATTATTTAATTAGTTACTTTGATCTATTATTTTGCTCAGTTAAACATAGCTCAAGGCACTAATTAGTTTTAGTTTAGTTTAGAATAGGATTTAGCACTGAGCTAAACCAGGGATAGGGGTTCACCCACTAGTAGAAGGTGTGACCTATAGTAGAAGTCCCTTAGTTCTAGAACTACGTAGCCAATGTAGGTTACAGTTATCAACCTACCAGTTGAGGGTTGATTAAGTTTTTACCTTCCAGTTGAGGCTAAAATAGATCTTATTAGAGCACCTGCTAGTTGAGGGTGACACTTTTATGGATCCACATAACCATTTTTAGTGCCCTTGGTGTGGTACTAACACCCTTCCAACTAGGGTTATAGATTGGACCCCAATTAGCTCATTTGGGGCATGTCAAATAGATGATACCTCTCATAGTATAAGTTCAGTGTTCAGTATAGAGTATAGTTTCAGGTTTGCTTGACCATAGTACAAAGTATCACTTATTTACTTACAAGATTTTAGTATTTTAGTTTATAAACTATTTCTGAATCTTGTTATATGATTGGTCATGTATTCTCAGATTTTACAATTTTCATGTATTTAAATTGAATTATCTCATGCTATTTTTTCATTCATTATATCATGCACATAAATGCATGTATTTCACCCTAACCTCATCCTGCATACCTATTTATTCTAAGTGCTGACGCGTATATTTTCTTTGTGTTATGATGTCTTATATCATAGTTTTGGGTACTTAGTTTCCTGATCATGCTTAGATAAATCAGCCTATCAGCAGCAGTAGTGGTGGTGAGTCCTTTTCTATTGAGGACATGGTTATTTATTTTAGTTACTTCAGAAATTCAGCTTTTCATTTTAGTTAAATAGTTAGAGTTAGTTGGGAACTGTCCCACCAACTCTTTTCAGTCAGTTAGAGGCTTTCAAACAACAAATAGTTTAGCCAATTTATCAGTGTTTTATTGGTCATTTTATTGGTAGTTCATACTTCAGAATTATAATTTAGTAATGATTTCTGTATTTTAAACCTTTGTCACTATTTAGCTATTTCTGCACATGTGTATCTTATTACCATATTATTCAGTGCTCACAGAAGTGTGATTCCTCGGAAAAATTTTTCGTTAAGTTCTTAGACGAAAATATATTGAATTCTATTCTTTGTCGTGATTTATAATTTTTTTGTGTTGAATTTATGGGTATGCGACCCGTCATCATGTAGAGCATCACATAATATTTCCAATGAGACGTGGATCATCCAAAACGAACACTCGAGCGATGAGTTATGATCATTCCAACCTAGTCGTGAATAGTGTTGAACAGTAAATGTGCAGGAAAAAATACTGAGGCCAGGCGAATTTTAAGGTCAACTTCAAATGATCATAAATCCTTGTACATAATGATATGGGTAAGCTACTAAATATCAACAAAAAGCTCTGAAAGTCCTCTTTCAAATGAAATTAGTTTCATCTAATTTGGCCATCGGATAAAAATGTTATAGTCGATCTACTTCAGCCTTCAATATAGTCCACCAAAGGACAAATTTGACATTATTTGATTTTTAAGGGTATTTTGTCATTTCCACTCCAATCCATCCGGGTAAACCATTGATTTAAGTCCATTAAGAGCATTTAATAGCTCATTTTTCTCCAAAATTTCCTAAGGCTCAAACCCCAACCCTACTACTCCAAATTTCATCTTTCTATATCTCTTAATTGAACCATAGAAATTTCAAATTGCTTTGGGATTCGAGTTGATCATGTTAAGGGCTTCGAGAAGCACCCTTTATTTTTGTGAATAAAGTTCTGGAGTCGGAAGTTCATATTCAGCTTCAATTTTTAGGTATGTGGGACTTTGAACAAGATTATCCTTTTGGTCTTGTGCCTGGTATTTTCATTGAATTACATTGACATGAGATTTTACATGTTTTAAAATGAATTAGAAATATGGTTTTATATCTTATATTGTTTTCCATGAGCTATGGGATTATGTCATCCGATATGTGTATGATGTTTAGATGGAATTATGTCCAAAAAGTATTTGATTATGAAAGTATCATGATTTAATTTGTTAAGCCTTGATTTATACTATTATTCCACTATTTTATTTTTATGAATTTATAATTGATATTGGAAATTCTATATCCCTACTATGGGTTGATGTTTCAATTACCTTGAAATGAGAGTTGGATGGAAAATTGAGAAATGTTGATATTGAAGTTGCACTGAGTCTTTGTATTTTTCGGATGGTTTTGATAAGTTAAACTGTTGAAAATATAATGTATTGAGTCTTCATATCCCTGTCCAAATATCGAGTTGGTTATGGTTCAACACATTGATACCTTGTTGATGTTGAGGAAGATTAAAATGTTTTGAGCTAAAATGTGTTGAGTTAGGAATACACAAATTGATATGATTTGATATATGAGAAAGTGATTTGATTTGGTCTTTATGATAGACCCTTTTTATGTTGTGGTAGATTTCCTAACGCGTTCTGAGCTTGTCGGGGAGTAGTACTTAGCAATTAGAGGCAAATTTAGTATTTCCCCAACCCTATGTGCCACCATAGGGTTGTTTAATGATGATATTATTGGCCAGAGAGCTCTATTGTGATTATTGCATTTTTAAGGTCATACTTCCTAGAAAAAAGTATGACGCTCCCGCCAATGAGGGTTTCAAATGTTAGTATTCCACGTAGCTCACATGGGGTTGTCGGTTATAGGAAACTTCCCTATCCATAAGAGTCATGTTTCTTGAAATACCAAGTCACTCTGAGTTTCTATGTGGTAAGTCAAGTTTCCTATGATGATCTGTAATGATTTATAAGGTTTTTCACCTACATTTCCTATCTAAGATGTTTTGTGTTGCATGATTCAATTTTACTCAAGCCAAGTGTGTCATTATGTCCATATGTAATTTTTTATGAAATTTATGATATTATTTATATTTTGCATATGCCCCCACATACTCAATATGTATCTTGTGCTGACCCACATATTTCTCTATAGGCTACATTCTTACCATGATACAGGTTCAGGTACTCAGCCACAGCCGCGATAGTGATATCCGAGTGCCGTATGTACGTTCCTTTAGTGGTGAGTCCTCATGGTTTAAGGAACAAGTTACTAGTTTTGGTGTTGTTGTTTTGTGATCTCTTTGGTCTATTGAGTCAGTTGGGGGTTTGTCCCAATGGCTTGTTATTTTTGCTGTATAGAGGCTATCTCAGACTAGTGTTTTGTTGGGTTGATTTGTGTATAGACATTCCATATATTTACAGTCTAACAATATTCCATGCCATGTGCGATGTGATATGAGATGTACTTATATATATCCTTAGCGTAGCATATATGTTGTTGTGTTGGCACCCAAGTGTAGTGTTTCAGCTTAAAGGGTTAGCTTGAGGCTATGTGTAGCCTTGGGCACCCTGTGGCATCTCGGGATGATATTTTTGGGTGTTAGAAACTGGGTATCAGAGCCTAAGGTTGTGAAGAGTCCTAGGGAGTCTAACAAGCCGTGTTACGTACAGTCTTGAGCATCGGTTTGTAGCGCGCCACACCTATGAAAATTCATTTCTTTCATTCTTTCTACAAGAGTATATGATGCTTAAAATTATTTCCTTCTATCATTAATTCATGCGTTCTTATGATAGAAAATGCCTCAACATCGTGCTCACGGAAACAACAACCAACCTCAACCCATTGATCCATTATATAAGACAGTATCCCATGGCAAATTTTGGGTAGCTTTTGAGACGCTAGCCCAGGCAGTTACCGCCAATAATCAGGCCAACGCTTCACCTCCATAGGAAAATAATTCAGTAGCAGCAAAAATTTGTGACTTTATGCGGATAAATCCACCAAAGTTGCATGGGTCAAGAGTAGGTGAGTACCCGTAGATGTATGTTGATGAAATGAAGAAAATTACATAGATTATGCAGGAGACGAAGAAAGAAAGTGTGGAGCTGGCTTCTTATCGATTAAAGGGTATTGCCTATGACTGGGTACAGATGTGGAATAAGGGTAGAGAGAAAGATACCGCTCCGATGACTTGGCAATTATTCCAAGATGCTTTCTTGCATAGGTTTTTTCTTCTTGAGTTACGAGAAGCTAAGATAGAGAAGTTTATCTATTTGAGATAAGGCTCCATGTCGGTTAACAAGTATATTCTTAAGTTTAATCAGCTAACTAAGTATGGTTCCAATATGATGGCTGACTCAAGGACTAGTATGAGCAATCTTCTAACTAGGGTGTCAAGTTAAGTGGTGAAAGAATGTAGATCTGCTATGATCAACAGGGAGATTGATATTTCTAGGTTAATTATTCACACCCAACAGATTGAGTCAGATAAGATAAAGGAAAGAGAAAAAGTAAGAGGGATTAAGAGAGTCAGATCGGAGCAACAAGGGTCTGGTCAGACTAGATTCTCAGAGGGATTCGTCCTCAGTTTTAGAGATTTCCATTTATTCTTGCGCCTTTCTTAGCTAGTGCTTTTACATAGTGGGGCAAGGAGCTCGGGAATAGGTCTGTACCTTCGAGGTCTCAGGATAGTGTAACCAACTGGCCTCATCCTCCTTCATGTGCTAAGTGTGGTAAAGACCATTTTGGGGAGTGTTATATAGGGCAACGGGGTTGTTTTGGTTGTGGCAAGTTAGGCCACATAATTAGAGACTGCCTATATGCCATACAACGGAGTTGTAATGCCCGTCCCTAGAGTCAAGCTGCCAGTGCCCTGCCTCCCGCAGCCCATCCAGTTCCTCCTCAAGGTGCTTCATCATGTACTGCTGGCGCTCAATGCCAGAATTGTTTCTATATGATACCACCTTATCAGGAGTAGAAAGACTCTCCCGATATTCTCACTGGTATGCTCCGTGTTTTTTATTTTGATGTCTATGTGTTGATGGACCCCGGTTTGAGTTTTTCTTATCTGACACCTCTTGTTGATATAAATTTTGAAACGGATCCTAAACTAATTTCTGAGCCTATTTTGGTTTCTACTCAGGTAGGAGAGTCTGTCATTGCTAAGTTGGTGTATAAGAAGTGTCCCATTAATGTCTTTCATCGGGTTATGTATGATGATTTGATTGAGCAAGATATGGTTGACTTCGAAATCATTCTGGGTATGGATTGTCTTTACTCATGCTATGCGTCTATTGATTGTCGTGCCCATGTGGTCAAGTTTTAGTTTCCTGATGAACCTATCCTTGAGTGGTCAAAGATTTTTGTGATTCCTAAGGGTCGTTTTATATACTATCTCAAAGCTTGGAAGTTAATTTCCAAGGGTTGCATCCACCATTTGGTTCGGGTTAAAGACACTAAGTTTGAAACCCCAACCATTCAGTCAATTAATATTATTAATGAGTTTCTTGATATCTTTCTGGAAGATCTCCCTGGAGTACCTCTTGATAGGGAGATAGAGTTTGTGATTGACCTTCTTCCTGATACTCAGCCTCTTTCCATTTTTTCGTATCGCATGGCTCCCGCAGAACGTAAAGAGTTGAAGGAGCAACTGAAAGATCTTTTACACAAAAGCTCTATCAGCCCTAGTATGTCCCCGTGTGGTACACCTGTCCTATTTTTGCATATGAAAGATGGTTCTTTGCGGATGTGTATTGATTACCGGCAACTTATTAGGATTACTATCATGAATAAATACCCGCTTCCTCGAATTGATGATTTATTTGATCAATTGCAAGGTGCGAGGTACTTTTATTAGATAGACCTCAGATTCAGTTATCACCAACATAAGGTTAGGGAATATGATATCCCCAAGACAATCTTCCGAACCCATTATGGTCTTTTTGAATTTCTAGTAATGTGTTTCGAGATAACTAATGCTTCAGCGGATTTCATGGATTTTATGAACCGTGTATTCTGGCCATATCTATATTTATTTGTAATAGTGTTCCTTGATAATATTCTTATTTACTCCCGAAGTGAGGGTGATCATATGGATCATCTCCGAATCATGTTGGAAACTCTTTGAACTCATCGATTGTATGCTAAGTTCAGTAAGTGTGAGTTCTGACTGAACTCTGTAGCCTTCTTGGGTCATTGTTTATTCCGAAGGTAGTAGAGTTGATCCTCAAAAGATAAAGGCTATAAGAAGTGGTCCTAAACCTATTTCTCCTTCTGATATTTGAAGTTTCTTGGGTCTAGCTGGTTATTATCATCATTTTGTTGAAGGGTTTTCATCTATTGCATCTCCTATGACCCGTTTGACCCAAAATAAAGTGAAGTTCCTATGGTCCGATTCTTGCAAGAAGAGCTTTCAGAATTTGAAGAATCAACTCACATCATCCCTTGTGTTGACTTTGCCTAATGTTGTTGATGGTTTTGTGGTGTATTGCGATGCTTCAAGAGTCGGTTTGGGTTGCGTATTGATGCAAAAGGGAAACATTATGGCTTATTCTTCCAGGCAGCTAAAGCCTCACGAAAAGAATTATCCTACCCATGACCTTGAATTAGCTGTCGTGGTTTTTGCTTTAAAAATCTGAAGACATTATTTGTATGGTGTCCATGTCAACGTCTTCAAAAACCATAAGAGCTTGCAGTATGTATTCACCCAAAAGAAGTTGAATATTAGGTAGAGACAATGGTTAGAACTGTTGAAAGATTATGATATGAGCATGCTATATCATCCAGGCAAGCCCAATGTAGTAGCAGATGCCCTTAGTCGGAAGTCCATGGGTAGCGTAGCCCATGTGGAAATTGGTAAGAAGGAATTGAACCGTGAGGTACATCGTTTGGCTGGGTTGGGGGTTAGGTTGTTTAGTGATGCTGACAGTATTATAAGAGTGCAAAGCAGTTCTGAATCCTCTTTAGTTTCGAATGTGAAGGAGAAGCAAGACAGGGATCCTACCTTAGTCAAGTTAAAAGAGTCAGTTAAAGACCAAAAGGTGGATGTTTTCTCCCAAGGTGGAGATGGCGTTTTGAGACTTCGAGAAATATTATGTGTTCCTGATGTTGATAACTTGAAGCAGAGGATTATGGCGGAAGCGGATGGTACATGATACTCCATCCATCCTGGTGCTACCAAGATGTACCATGATTTGTGGGAAATCTATTAGTGGAACAATATGTAGAGGAACATAGCAGAATTTGTGACGAAGTATTCCACATGTCAACAGGTTAAAATAAAGCATCAAAGGCCCAGTGGCGTGATGCAAGAGTTTAGCATTCCTACTTGGAAGTTGGAAGAAGTGAAATGGACTTCATAGTTTGTTTTCCTCCTTCTCGTCTCCATTATGATTCGATTTGGGTTGTCGTAGATCGGCTGACAAAATCATCTCATTTCTTGCATGTGCATTCATCTTATACAGCTGAAGATTATGCTAGAATATATATTCAGGAACTCGTTAGACTTCATGGAATCCCTTTGGCTATTATTTCTGACAGAGGTACTCAGTTTACCTCGCAGTGTTTGAAATCTTTCCAGAAAGGTCTCGATACCCAAATTTATTTAAGTTCTGCTTTAGATCCACAAACAGATGGTTAGGCCGATTGGACCATTCAGACTTTAGAAGATATGTTGAGGGCTTGTGAGTTTCATTTTAAAGGTAGTTGAGATGAGCTCTTAGCATTAATCCAGTTTGCTTACAATAACAGTTTTCATGCTACTATTGGAATGGCCCCATTTGAATCTTTGTATTGTAGAGGATGTAGATCACCCATTGGTTGGTTTGAAGTTAGTGAGGCTTCCACGACGTGAACGGATGCGGTGTTCGAGGACATAGAGAAGGTTAAGTTAATTCGAGAAAGGTTGAAAACCGCCCAAAGTCTTCATAAATCATACGTAGATGTAAGCAAGAAAGACCTTGAATTTTGATGTTGGTGATTTAGTGTACTTGAAAGTTTCACCCAAGAAATGGATGAAGAGATTTGGGAAGAAAGGAAAACTAAGTCCCTGTTACATTGGTCCCTATAAGATTGTGGATCGCATTGGGAAGGATGCGTATAAGGTTTAATTGTCCACGAACTTATCTAACGTTGATCCAATTTTCCATGTTTCTATGCTTAAGAAGTCTATTGGTGATTCTGTTGTGATTGATCCTTCCAAAAGCACGGGTATTCAAGATTGTCTTTCATATGAAGAGATTTCGGTTGAGGTTTTTCACTTTCAAGTTCATAGGCTAAGAAAAAAGGAATTTTCTTTGGTTAAAGTGATTTGCTGAAACTAATCTGTGGAGAGTGCTCTTGGGAAGCCGAAGCGAATATGTGTGCCAAATATCCCAACCACCATCCTACGAATCCTGATCATGTCAAAGGTATCATTCTCTTTTGATTTAATCCTTATTGCTATGTTTATCTTGGCTTATGTGTTTTCTACGATATCAAACAAAAATCTAGAATGGAGTATATGCCTGGGCAAGAAGATTTTATCTCTATATACTCATTTTTTCATTGTATTCTTGACCTACCTAGCAACATTAGAGAACGAATGTTTCCAAGGGGGAGATGATGTGATGCCCCAAAAAAAATTTCGTTAAGATCTCAGATGAAAATGTGTTGAATTCTATTCTTTATCAAGATTAATAATTTTTTTGTGTGGAATTTCTTGATATGCGACCCTTCATCGCATAGATCATCGACTAATCTTTCCAAAGATAAGTGGATCATCTAAAATGGACACTCGAGCAACGAGTTATGATCATTCCGATCTAACCATGAATAGTGGTGAACAATAAATGTACAGGAAAAAAATACTGAGGCCAGGTAAATTTTAGGGTTAACTTCAAAGGATCATAAATCCTTCTACATAATGATCTGGATGAGGTACTATATATCAACAGAAATCTCTCAATGTCCTCTTTCCAATGAAATTGGTTTCATCCAATTTGGCCATTGGAGAAAATAAGTTATGGTAGATCTACTTCAGCCTACCAAAACAGTCCACCAAAGGTCAGATTTGACATTATTTGATTTTTAAACGTATTTTGGTCATTCCTACTCCAATCCATCAGGGTAAGCCATGTATTTAAGTCCGTTAAGAGCATTCAATAGCTTATCTTTCTCCAAAATTTCCTAAGGCTCAAACCCCAACCCTACTACTCCAATATGTCTCTTGATTGAACCGTAGAAATTTCAAATTGATTTGGGATTTGAGTTGATCATGTTAAGGGATTCAAGAAGAACCCTTTATTTTCGTGAATAAAGTTTCGGAGTCAGAAGTTTATATTCCTTTTCCATTTTTAGGTATGTGCGGCATTGAACAAGATTATCCTTTTGATCTTGTGCCTAGTATTTTTGTTAAATTACATTGACATGAGATTTTACATGTTTTACCATGAATTGAAATATGGTTTTATTTCTTATATTACTGACCATGAGCTATGGGATTATGTCATCCGATATATGTTTGATGTTGAGATAGAATTATGACCAAAAAGTATTTGATTATTAGAGTATGATGATTTAATTTGTCAAGCCTTGATTTATACTATCATTCCAATATTTACTTATTATGAATTTATAATTGATATTGGAAATTCTATATTCCTACTATGGGTTGATGTCTGAAGTACCTTTAAATGAGAGTTGGATGAAAAATTGAGAAATGTTGATATTGAAGTTGCAATGAGTCTTGGTTTTTTTGAATGGTTTTGATGTGTTAAATTTTTGAAAATATTATGTATTGAGTCTTCATATTCTTATCCAAATGTCGAGTCGGTTATCGTTCAACTTGTTGGTACCTTGTTGATGTTGAGAAAGATTAAAATATTTTGAGCTAAAACTTGTTGAGTTGGAAATCCACAAATTGATATGATTTCATAAATGAGAAAAAGATTTTATTTGTTCTTTATGATAGACCTTTGTGTTGTTGTGGTGGATTTTCTAACGCGTTCTTAGCTTGTCGGTGAGTATTACTTAGCACCGAGAGGGAAATTTAGTATTTTCCCAAACCTATATTACACCGTAGGTTTATTTGATGATGATATTATTGGCCAGAGAGCCCAGTTATGATTATTGTAGTTTTAAAGTCGTACTCCCTGGCAAAGAGTATGACGCTCCCTCCAACGGGGGTTTTAAATGTTTGTATTTGTCGTAGCTCATTTGGGGTTGTTGGTTATAGGAATCTCCCCTGTCAATAAAAGTCATATTTATTGAAATACCGAGTCACTACGAGTTTTGATGTGGTAAGTCAAGTTGCCTATGATGATCTATAATGATTTATGAGGTTTTTGTCCTACAATTCCTATCTTAGATGTTATGAGTTGCATGATTCAATGTCACTTAAGCCAGGTGTGTCATTATGGTCCATATGTACGTTTTTATGAAATTTATGATATTATTTATATTTTGTATGCGCCCCCACATACTCAGTACGTATCTTGTGCTGACCCACTGATTTCTCTATGGGCTACATTCTTACCATAATGTAGGTTCAAGTACTAAGCTGCAGCCACGATAGTGATATCCGAGTGTCGCATCTACGTTCCTTCAGTGGTGAGTCCTCATGGTTCGAGGACCAAGTTGCTATTTTTGGTGGTGTTGTTTTGTGATCCCTTTGGTCTGTTATGTCAGTTGGGGGTTTGTCCTAATAATTCTTTGATTTTTCTTTGCAGAGGCTATGTCAGACTAGTGTCTTGTTGGGTTGGTTGTGTATAGACATTCCATATATGTACAGTCTAACGATATTCCATGCCATGTGCGGTGTGATGTGATATGATATGTACTTATATATATATCCTTAGCGTAGCATGTATGTTTTTGTGTTGGAACCCAAGGGTAGTGTTTTATCTTAAAGGGTTAGCTTGAGGCTACGTGTAGCCTTGGGCATCGTGTGGCATCTTGGAATGATATTTTGGGGCGTTACAAGCAGTTACCAATTCATGGGTTAGATGCTGGTCTTTCAGGAGCATAAGCACTATTTTCGCGACTAGGGGGGATTAGGTCGTGAAAAAACTTGGTATTAGAGCCTAAGGTTTGACAGTGTCCTAGAGAGTCTAAAAAGCCACATTGAGTAGAGTCTTGTACATGGGTGTGAAGCGCATCACACTTACGTATTCATGTCATGCGAATGAGCATAAGATCTTATTAAAATTCACTATCCAATTCATCTTTGATTTTAGTTATAGATAATTGCTTCTAAAAGAAACAATAGAAGATGAAATGGGAAGCATCCTGCACCAACACTCGTCCAAGACGATCCCCTAAATGAATATGTCTCCCACTCTGAATTCAGAGTTGCTTTTATTACCTTAGATTATTCAGTAGCTACTCAGAACTATCAGCACACTTTTATCGTATCTATACTCATGGTTTATGCTCAGCAGACTAAGAAGAGGACCATAGGGAGAAAGACACAGAGAGTAACAGGACCAATGCAGGTAATTTCATGCAAAGGTCAGAGTGTAGTGGCAACTATTTCCATTTCCATAAAAAATTCTCAGTTCCAGCTCCACCTATAGCTAGTGGCTATGTTTAGGAATTATAGTAGAGACACAACACCAGGCTCTGAGACATAGGGTAGTGGGAAGAGTAGTCATACTAAACATTTTACGAATAATGTGGTAGGAATCATTAAGGTATGTGTAAGTATAGTAGTGGTGTATGTTTTGGGTATGGTAAGCCATGTTAAAAAGTTATAGATGTCCTACCATTGGTCAGCAGAGTCAACACAATCATCCTTCAACTCCAATCGATCGCCTGATTTAGCATGGTGCACCATCCAGTGCCACCAGTAGTAAAAGTCAGAACAAACTTTATGCAATCTATCCCTACAAGATCAGGAAAATTCTCCTGATATGATTAACGTAATGTGGAAGTTCTTTTATCTTCATGTTTATGCTTTGTTAGATCCTGAAGCTTTGCTTCTTTTGTAACACCCTATATAGCTATAAACTTTGGAGTTTTTCCTGAAACCTTTATAGAGTATTTCTCTGTTTCTATCCTAGCCAGGAGAGTGTACAGAAACTTCCCAGTTACAGTATCCTAGAAAATTGCTTTAGTAGATGTTGTGGATTTATTATGATAGGCGGATTTACACGCCTATATCAATATATTTTGCCCATATTTTAGCCTAGTTTTGAGAACAAATTATATATTTCATGCACTTTTAGTCCTTTTTCCTGTAAATGATTTAACGAACATGATTAGTAAAGTTTCAGGTATAAATGATGCAAAATACAACATTTTATGGCTTACTAGACGCAAAAGAAAGCTCACAAAGGAAGGGAAGAAAGTCTACACGCTTAAGGACCAAAACTGCTGGATGGAAAATCTGTCCCGGGCTAAAATAACATTTCTGAAGACTTTGGGGACTTACAGACACATAGCTGGATTTGGACAATGATACATTAACCTAGTACAATTGGGTTATGTATTTCATTAGTTTATTTGGATTATGATAATGTTACATTAACCTAGTACATTTGGGTTAAGTATTTCATTAGCCTAGTAGGATTTGGTTAGATATTTATTTACCTAGTAGAATTAGGATATGGGTACTATAAATACCCTATCATGCTAGAGATTTTTAAACATTCTTCAACTATCAATTAATTCTATTAACTCTTCTAATCTTTCCATCCATTCTACCCTTCTATTCTTAAATTCAACAACAAGAGAATCGTTACTTGCTAAGGAATCACACTCACGCCTATCACTTGATCTACATGCCATTACTCAATATTGTGATATAACAACAATGCCAATCATGATCTCCTTCACATTCATGGGTAACTAAACCTCTCTGTTGGGGTTATGGAAGCCGAATGAGTTACTATCTATTGCTGTGAGTTTGTGAGTTCGTGACACGTATATTGCTTATATCATTATTCTCTTCATCTTAATCTACATTCTTTGCGGTTGTAAACGCAAGAATACGCCAGTCTAACATTAACTTGTTCGAGAGAAAGGTTATTTGTCTGGAAAAGAGATAATGTCAAGGTAGTAGGACACCCTTTCCTATTAAAAAGCTAGTGCCGTAACTGGACTAACCTCTTGGACAATTCGTACCGTTAGATACGCTTTAAGCTCGAGAGAGTTAAAGTGAAATAGTCCTTGTTGAGGTCGAGAGACGCTTGGATTTACCATCGACTACAATTCTCTATAAGCAATTGCATGTCAAGATTCTACACACTCATAGCCAATAGAGACGTATACCTCAGAAAGTGGACATAACCCCAACACTTCAATTCTCATTGTTTCACAACCTACGAATTATTCTCTCTTTACTTTATTATTTTCAGCTTTTGTTTACATTACTTGCACGACAAGAATCCCCCCTTCTTACGAGACTTGCACCAAAAGTTTAGTAATTTTGCTTACTTGTTGGCCAAGCTATTCCCTGTGGGATCGACACCCAACCCAGGTTGGGTTCTATATTTGCTAACGACCGCTTTACACTCCTAAGAGAGCTGTAGATTGAGCGTTATCAAAAATTGGCACCGTTGCCGGGGAATATGAGTGTCAATCAAGTTTGTGATAATTACTAGACCCTTTGGTCAAAGATTCTCGTACTTTTACTTTTAGTTTTTGTTTTTGTTTACTACAGGTTTTTCTTTTAGTGCATGCCCTATACTAGAAGTTCTGGTCAACCGTTATTACTAATCAATCCGGAACCACAACGAATTAGAAAAATGGAAGCACAAGCTGAAATCGACAGGATGGCTGCTCAACACGAGCAAGCAAGATTAGCTGCTCTTGCTGCCGCCCAAGTACACCAGCAAAACATTGATAATCCTGGGATAGCAACAAATCCTGATGATGAGGATTTAGGTGACGACGCGTTGATAAACCCAAGGCATGTTGCTGAAACTACAACACCTGCCAACAGAAGAGGTCGACAAGCTCGGCATAGGTATGATCGCCAACCGTTGCAGCCAGCTTTCGACGATGATGATGATGATGATCTTGATGGTGCCGGATCCACTGGAGCTATAATTACACCACCATTAGCGCCCAGAGCCAAGTTCAACATCACAAGCACCATGATTCAGTTATTGCAACTCAAGGGATTATTTGGTGGACTAGCAGGCGATGATCCGAATATGCATCTCATCAACTTTATTTCTACATGTAAGTCCTTTGACAATCCTAGTGTTGGTCAGAATTCTATTTGATTACGTCTATTTCCATTGTCTCTGTGTGAGGAGGCAACACTATGGTTGAATGGGCTAACTCCTAATTCAATTACAAATTGGAGGCAATTGAGAGACGCTTTCCTAGAAAGATTCTTTCCGCCATCCAAAAGAGCACAACTGCAAGATGAAATCAGCAACTTTCGTCAGCTTCCCACTGAAGCTCTTCATGAAACATGGGAGAGGTTCAAGACAAAGCTAGCAAGATGCCCAAACCATCACATGACTAATGTTCACCTCATGGAGATATTGTATAGAGCCTTGAATTCAATAACTAAACCAGTGGTGGACAACGCAGCTGGAGGTTCTTTCATGGACCTCACCATTGGGCAAGGAAGCAATATGCTAGATCGTATGATGAAACAAAGTAGAGCTTGGCATACCAGGGATTCTGAGGTAGCAAGCCCCACTTTATCTATTGGCATGACTGCAGACCAACGAAGAAGAGAAGAAGAACGTGATCAAGATATGGCGCACATGAAAACCAAAATGGATCTTCTTACAAAGAATCTATTAAGGAAGACTGAAAAAATGAAAGCTATTGCGTCAAAAGGAAGACATGAATCTGATTCAAAAGAGGAGGACAACTACTTGAACAATCAGGGGGGTTTCCGTGGGAATGCCCAAGGAAACCAAGGTCGGAACTATTATGATAAACCTGGAAACAAAGACCAAGGTAGTTGGAAGTACAAGAATGAAAATAGTGGTTTGTACGTTCCCCCTGGAAGACGTGACACCACCACATCTAATTCTGGAAGTATGGAGGACATGATGGCTAAATTATTGAAAGGAGTGGAAGAAATGAGCGCGGGAGTAACGGAGGTAATTAATGATTTGTCCGCCATGAAACAATTAGTAGATTCACACTCCACTTCAATTAGACAACTAGAGCAGCAATTCAGTCAACTTTCAGCAGCACTCAACCAAAGAAAGGCCAACACTTTACCTAGCGATACTGTGCAAAACCCAAGGAATGATGGGTCATGCATGGCCATCACTACCAGAAGTGGTAAGGTGATGGAAACTTCAGCAAAAGGCAAGAAAGTGATTGACGAAGCTGCGGACATAAATGACAATGCAAAAGGAGAAGATGTCGCAGCACCTACTCCTGCCGTCAAGGACGCCACATCCAGCACTGTGCAGCCTGAAAAAGTGGAAAGACGGAAGCAAGAGGAGAAGGAAACCGTGGAGAGAACACTACCATACCCACCACCACCTTTTCCCCAAAGATTGAAGAAGGTGGCAGATGATACAAAGTTAAGCAAATTCATGACTATGCTCAAGCAGCTGACCATTAATGTTCCATTGGTGGAGGCACTTGAACAAATGCCTGGATATGCGAAATTTATGAAGGATCTCTTGACAAAGAAGCGGGCATCAAGTTATGACTTGGCGGATAATGTTCATCATTATAGTGCAATCGCTATAAGATCGCTAGTTCAAAAGAAGGCAGATCCTGGAGCTTTTACTATTCCTTGCACAATTGGATCGTTGGATTTTGCTAAGGCATTGTGCGATCTAGGTGCTAGAATCAATTTGATGCCACTATCCATCTACAATAAGTTGGGGTTGGGAGACCCTACACCAACCAATATGAGGCTCGTGATGGCTGATATGTCAGTAAAATGACCTGTGGGTATTTTGAATGATGTGTTGGTGAAGGTTTCTTCATTCATCTTTCCTGCCGACTTCGTTATTCTGGATTGTAAGGAGGATTCTGAAGTTCCCATAATCTTGGGATGTCCTTTCCTTGCAACTGGAAGTGTGCTTATTGACATAAAAGATAATGAGATTTTGTTCCGAATTAATGATGAAGTGGTCCGCTTTGATATATGCAAAGCCATGAAGCAGCCCAGCAATATGAATGAGTTATCTGTAGCTGATGTTCATCCAGAGGATATTAAAGCATTATCTATAGAGAAACAGCCGACTGTTGAGCCATTGACTGCTGCGCCGCTGAATGCTGAGCATGAGGACAACGAAGAACTTATGGGTGATGTAACAGAAATTGAGCCGTATACTCCCAAGCAACCGGATTGTGATCTAAAGAATCAATAAATAGCGAAGACTCCCATTGACGAGCCACCAATACTAGAACCGCAAGAGCTCCCCGATTATTTAAGGTATGTGTTCTTGGAAAGTGGAAATATACTTCCGGAGAGTGCAGAAGATTTAAGTGAACAGCACGTAGAAGATCTCATCTCTACTCTGAAGAGATACAAGAGAGTTATGGGTTGGACTATTGATGATATAATTTGTGACTCTCCGGGGAAACATATGAGCCATCTTGAAGAAGATCGCATGCCCACAGGTAAGCCTCATTGTCGTCTAAACCCTTTCAGAAAATGATCCATCTCTTACCTCGATGATGTCTGAGTACTCGAGGTAACTACGTCGAGCCACGACAATAAATAAGGCGCTAGATGGGAGGCAACCCATTGTTTTATCGTTTTATCGTTTTATCGATTTATTGTTTTTCTTTTAGTACTTGTTTTGTTTTGATAAATGAAAAATCCAAAAAATAAGAGTCGTGCCACGACCAAAACTAAGGCTCTTGGTGGGAGAAAACCCATCGAACTAATCGTTTTTATTTGGTTTTGAGCAAAAATAGGTGCAAGAGGTATTCAATGAGGAGATTGATTTCAATTGACGATTTGGACGCATTGTATGGTAAAGTCGGTAAGTTAGGAATGGTGATGCATAAGGCTATGGATTGAGCATTTCTCACGTCAAAATAGGCATTGATTAAGGCTAGGCCTTGGTAAAACTAGGCCACGAACGATGCACAACCTATCCTATAGCCTAAGGTCTCGGAATCTAGTGTGCTATACACTATGCGCCGCCTATTCCTAGGTATGCTTTTGACTATGCGCCGCCTATGCTATGGCATTTGGTCTCAGTATCTCATATGCCATAGACTATGTGGCGCATATGTCTACAAATGCCATAGACTGTGCGGCGCATATGTCCCATTATGCTATAGACAATGTGCCGCATATGTCATTGATATGCCGAGCATTATGCGCCGTATATGTGGTATTTTTGTCTCCAAAACTGATTGTAAATGGGTCAAAACCCGACCCATTCTCTTCCTATATATAGGGGACTTGGCCTTGAAACATAAGAACATTGCAAAGTGACCTAAAGGTGCCGCATATTCATCCAAATCCTCTCAACATTTCTTTCTTGCTCGTCCAAATCACAAAACAATCTCCAAAAAGCTTCAAGCAAGTAAGTACTCTCTTATTCTTCATCTATTTCTCGTAAGTACTATTTTTCTATGTCTATCATGAATTGCTACATCTTGAAAGATTATTGGTGATGTTCATGTGTTTGGATTATTGATACAAAATCATGTGAGTGAACGTATACGTTAGAATCATCTTCACTTGTTTCCGACTTGAATTTGGTTTTAATAGCATTGTTATACTATTTGAGGAATTGATATAGTCTTGAACATTGTTTAATATTGCTACTTGGATAATTACATGTTAGGCTATCCTGTTCATCGGGATAAGACTTATAGTGCCTACCGACATAGAAGGTTGTGATTGTTGAAAGTAACTATATTATGTGGTAACCCCTATATAGTAGTGTTGTTATATCTAAAATTAAAGTAATGCAATGGCTGCAAGTAGTGATACATTACTGATTTTCTTGTCGGAATATAACTCCTAAAACATATGTCGGCGAAATCTGAGTAATCGACCACTTTCACTTCACTAAGTTGTGTGAATAAAACTAAGTGCGGGGTGGTACCCCTACATCTTGTGCATAGATTGTATCCATTGAGATTGTGCTACCACTAACACTATTTAAAGTCTCAGGTACAATGGCACCTAAAGAGAGACAAGGCAAGGAGAAGGCTACCACTTCCCAAAAGGGCAAGAAAAGAGGCCGCAAGGAGCAAAGAGAACCCTCCTCACAGCAAATACCTCAACTCACACTTGGAGTTAAGTGGGATACTTATGAGGAACTTCTGAGTATGACGACTCTGATGATGATTCCAATGCAAGGGGTATGACCCCAGACATAGAGGATAAGTCCGACCAACCAGGTTCCTCGTATTTATTTTCCACTGAGGACAGTGTCCCGACTAAGTGTGGGGTGGTGGTATTGCATGCTATACTTCTCTATTCGCATCTATGTTTGTTCTCTTTTGTTTCATTTTTTGTTTTGTTTTGTTTTTTTTTATCTTCACATGAAATTATTTTGATAGGCAGCATGAGATTATAACACGAGTATGTGCTACAATTGTGACTATTGAGACGTTTAGGCTCTAGTTGTGACTCATTATGTGATATTGTGTGGTTCAATTCCGTCACTTGTTGGGTTGAGAGTCTATATTACTTCCAATAAAGTCGACCATGTGCCTTGTGTGTGTGAGATTAATAGTATCTTCTATGATTGTGGCTGATGCTAGAACTTGCCTGGTATGTATGCAAAGCGAAAATAATGAGTGTAAGTTTAGGATATGATTTAGGCATTTCCTTGGCAACCTATATTTGTTTACCTTCAGTTTTACCTACCCATGGACATCATCCTAGTTAACCCCTTTTGAGCCTTTAGCCTATTTTCTTTGACAACCTCATATGTAAGCCTAATCTATTTCTTTCAAGACCGTAATTTGATCCCAATTCCTAAGTGCTTTAAAGTGAAAAAGTCATGTGACAATATAAGAGGAAATTGGGTGAGTATGATGCTATAAATTGTAATGGTACTTGAATATGTTATGAAAAAGAAAAAAGTGCTATCATAAGAGGTATGTTGTGAAAAGAAAAAGGAAAAGAAAGATGAAAAGTGAGTTGTGCTTAAAATTGAAAAGAGGAGAACAAGGGTGGTAGAACAAAAGAAAGAAGAAAGGTTGAAAGAAAAAAGTGTCAATGATACAAAGTGATGTATTAAAGCGCTTAGGAACCTAGTCACTATTCTTGGCCAAAATAGTCCTACCCGTCCCTTAGCCTACATTACAACCATCAAAAGACCTACTTGATCCTAATCTTAACATTCCGACATTTAGTAGAGTACTACATTAAGGGCAAGACTATGGTCATCAGTTGCTACATATGAATTCTTTGTGAGAGTGAGAGCAAGGATATTTTGATACCCAGGTTTGAAAAATATGCTATACTTGTGAGTGATTATGGGTACTATATTGTGAGACACACATGGTTGTTGAGTTTTGGATAGTTGTATATGATTCTATACACCTTAACGTTTACATGCGAGTTGATCACCATCACGAGTCTACGCTAGAGGTTAAATTGTTTCTACTTATAATCAGAAAGCTACTCTTTGTTGATAATTGTTGTGCTTGTCTTGAAGAATGTTTTGTGTTGTTGCTGTAAAAACCCTAAGTTGATGTTTAGAAGGACATGATATGTTGTTCGAGGACGAACAAAGCTCTAAGTGTGGGGTGTTGATGATAAGCGGATTTACACGCCTATATCAATATATTTTGCCAATATTTTAGCCTAGCTTTGAGAACAAATTATATATTTCATGCACTTTTAGTCCTTTTTCCTGTAAATGAGCTAACGAACATGATTAGTAAAGTTTCAGGTATAAATGATGCAAAATACAACATTTTATGGCTTACTTGACGCAAAAGAAAGCTCACAAAGGAAGGGAAGAAAGTCTACTCGCTTAAGGACCAAACCTGCTACATGGAAAATCTGTCCCGGGCTGAAACTGCATTTCTGAAGACTTTGGGGACTTACAGACACATAGCTGGATTTGGACAATGATACATTAACCTAGTACAATTGGGTTATGTATTTCATTAGTTTATTTGGATTATGATAATGTTACATTAACCTAGTACATTTGGGTTAAGTATTTCATTAGCCTAGTAGGATTTGGTTAGATATTTATTTACCTAGTAGAATTAGGATATGGGTATTATAAATACCCTATCATGCTAGAGATTTTTAAACATTCTTCAACTATCAATTAATTCTATAACTCTTCTAATCTTTCCATCCATTCTACCCTTCTATTCTTAAATTCCACAACAAGAGAATCGTTACTTGCTAAGGAATCACACCTCACGCCTATCACTTGATCTACACGCCATTACTCAATATTGTCATATAACAACAATGTCAATCGTGATCTTCTTCGCATTCATGGGTAACAAAACCTCTCTGTTGGGGTTATGGAAGCCGAATGAGTTACTATCTATTGCTGTGAGTTTGTGAGTTTGTGTCACGTATATTGCTTATATCATTATTCTCTTCATCTTAATCTACATTCTTTGCGGTTGCAAACGCAAGAATATGCCAGTCTAACATTTAACTTGTTCGAGAGAAAGGTTATTTGTCTGGAAAAGAGATAATGTCAAGGTAGTAGGACACCCTTTCCTGTTAAAAAGCTAGTGCCGTAACTGGACTAACCTCTTGGAGAATTCGTACCATTAGATATGCTTTAAGCTCGAGAGAGTTAAAGGGAAATAGTCCTTCTTGAGGTCGAGAGACGCTTGGATTTACCATCGACTACAATTCTCTATAAGCAATTGCATGTCTAGATTCTACACACTCATAGCCAATAGAGACGTATACCTCAAAAAGTGGACATAACCCCAACACTTCAATTATCATTGTTTCACAACCTACGAATTATTCTCTCTTTACTTTATTATTTTCAGCTTTTGTTTACATTACTTGCACGACAAGAATCCCCCATTCTTACGAGAATTGCACCAAAATTTAGTAATTTTGCTTACTTGTTGGCCAAGCTATTCCTTGTGGGATCGACACCCAACCCAGGTTGGGTTCTATATTTGCTAAAGACCGCTTTACACTCCTAAGAGAGCTGTAGATTGAGCGTTATCAAGTTAGAAATTACTAATTTTGATGTCATTCTCGACAAGGATTGGCTCCACTAAGATACGCTTCAGTTGATTGTATAAATAGAGTTGTTCATTTTTAGTTTCCCAATGAACCAGTCATTGATTCGAAGTGTAGTACCTCAGTGCTTAGGGTTCAGATGTATTTTTAGATCCCTTCTTAAAATCCTGTAATAGCATATGACCTAGAGTTAGAAGCATGAACCCAAAGGTTTAGTAGAAATAAAGTGGGGATACTGTTATCTAAATTTTGTGGAAAAAGAATCCATGGGGCTAGTTGTATGATGGTGAATTAGTAGGCTTGAAACAGTTCATAAAAAAATTTAAGTTGTTCATTCGAAATTAAGTATGATTATATGTGTATGATCTAGGGGTGTACCCAAGGTGATATTGGATTGTATTATTTGTAAGTTTTGACAATGGGAGTGCTTATGTAGTACCCTAAAGTTCTATGATTAAATGAGGCTAGTAATTTAGTAATTGACATTCTTACTAGCTAAGTTATGGGCTATAGGATGTTGTTGTCGGATGTCCAAGTGTAATGGTATTTCTAATGGCTTAGGGAGAAATATAAGTTTAGAGATATGATATTAGTAGTCTATGATGGAAGGTTGTATGGTTCATTAATGGTTTGGGGATATCCATATTAAGTGTTAGAATATAAGTTTGAATCTTTGAAGATTCGGCTAATAGAAAGTAGTGTTGAGATTCTTGATAGTGTGAACTCAGTGTATGGTGATACTCATGAAGATTCTAAGTTAGGCAGTGTTTAAGTTATTATATGGTTACAATTAGGGCTATAGAAAGTTAAGAGTTATATCTCAGAAGGAAGTGTTAGTAGGGGATTTTGCCATTTTGGGTGTAGTCGTCCAGGCTGAGTTTAGTAGTTACTTGTATTTTATATCTCGGACCCTAGAGTAAAGTGGTTGTAGTTTATTTTATTGTTTATCAAAAGGGGTCCCATAGACTAAGAGTGATGGATTTTAGCTAAGAGAAAGATGACAAAAAAGTAACTAAGTCAGGCACTAAGATTCAAGTAAGGATACCAGTATGTTACAGAATAATAGTAAGGGAGATAATGTACGACCCATATTATCATAGTGCAAAGTTTTGTTTTTCAGTTATTATGATATTTACTCATGCCTTATATGTTAGTTCCATGATCATAGTTAAGTTCCGCACATAATCGAGAATCATGTACTCGCGCAGTTCCTAGTATAAGGTGTTATAATTCACTCAGCAGTTTAAATCATGTTCAATGAAATTATAAACTCCAAACTCAGGTCATGCAACTCATGACTCATGTACTCATGCTTTATAGTTTGTTAAGTTCCAGTACTCATTCTACACACTTTATGATCAGTGAAATTTAGATTATGTCATGTATATCCTCTGTAATTAATCCATGTCTTGGATACTCTATTTTTGAGGCCTCAGTTAAGCATCCAAGTCATTCATAGTATTCTTTCATGTGTTTCGGATCCCGTTCTCTAAACCTTTTAGTGACCTCTCCATATAAAGTGAATAATTATTTAGATAGGAGAGAGTAAATGTTTATTGTTTGGGTAAAGATTGTTGTATTCCTATTTGATCTAAGGTTATAAGTGTTTAGTAAGATTGAGGACATGTTTTTTACATATGTCATGATTAGTTTAAATTTTGTGTGTGATTTTCTTAAGAATAACGCATGGACGTTGTTAATGATAGAATTACTAGAGAGTATGGAGAAGATATTTTGATGGGTTGTTTACCTAGAAGTTCATGTGTGGTGGTGTTGATAGGCATGAATGTCATGTTTTTATATATTTTGGACTAAATATATTGCATATTAGTGAATGTCTAGTAAGACGTTGAATGTAGTTGCTGAAGTAGTAATAATAATTATTCATGAGATTAGAAGTTGTGAAAACACAGGATGTATTTAATTTATGATTCGTACTCGTGTTACGATGTGATGTGTAGTACTTAGTAGATTTCACTAGGCTTGAACATAGTGAGATAATTCAGTTCAGCTAAGACTTTAGTAGATAGAGTTATCAATTTTCTGCTGAGCATTTTCAGTAGCCTCAAGAAAAGTGCGATTTTGAAGTGGAATGTACAGATAAGTATAATCTTTCAGTATAATTCATTTAGTTTAGCCAGTTGTTAAGTTTAGTAGATAGAAAGACAAGTTCCTATGATTTGCGATCTTCCAATCTAGTCTTACCATCTGATGTTTCACGAATATGGCCATTCTAAGCGATAGTTTGTTCACATCCATTTAAATTATGAATCTAGTTCAGTTCATGCATCATGTTTCAGATTCAGATATTAGGTAATAATTCAGTGGTTAAGTGTCTCATGCATCATCTTAGTCTTTTCTTAGGATTTCAGCCAAGTTAGTATCATTCGGGGGACAAATTATCCTAAGGGGGAGATATGGTGATACATTGAGTTTTCACGTCCTAAACCTCTCAACATTTCTTCACGAAACGAAATCCACCTAGAGATAATGGTAACTTATAAGTTGAATCTCTTATTTTTATCTCATCTTTATAACCAGTCTCATGTCATTGCATATATTCAAGAAATTAGTTTAGTTCATGATAGTCAGTTCATGTTCATGTTTTAGACTCACTTATGCAATCATGTTTTTAGTTATACATGTTCAGTAGGTGATTTAAGTTCCATTAGTATTCTCAGCTTACTCATTCTCATTCGAGGATGAATATTCCCAAGGTAGAGATATTGTAATACCCCATATTAGTCTTAGTTCAGTTCATCTCATAGTGTATGCATAAGATGCTTAAAGCCTGAAAATTTAGCTAAGTGTTGGAGACTTGCCTTATTTTTGGCCTCTTAACTTTGATAATTTTAAAAGTGACCTTTTCGACACCAAGATGTAAGTTTTTAAGTTAATTCATATTCAGGGGTGTAAGTATCATGTCTCGGGGAAGTTTTAGATTTTTCAAACGAGGATTGAGACACGTTTGTAATTCAATTCCAGAACCTCTTCGAGATTGCATCGTGTCACGATGGGTGCAGTGAGAAAGGGTGCATCACATCGTGGTGGCCTCCTATTAAGTAATTTAGTTACAAATTTAAACTCTAGAGGGGCAGTTTTGTCTTTTTCGATTGCCCCAATCAGTGATAACGCGGGATTTAACTTCAATTAGGGAATTATATGCCCAAATTTCCCAATTTCTCTACCCAATATACTCTAAAATTTCTCCAACTTCATCAAGTTAAATCATCTTCCTTTCAAGGAAGCCATGAATTCAAATGTCCCAATGCAATAAAGCTTTTAAGAAAGTTGTTTTGTTTCAAGAGTATTAAAGTTATGTATGATGTTCATCCATAGGTCCTCTTCACCCATGGAGTCTAAAAACCTTTTTTACGTTTTATTCATGAATTTACATGTTTACAATGAGTTATTTTCATGAATCTTTTGTAAATTTTGAATATACATGATTTTTATATGTATTTTTCGTTGATGTATCCCTTACACGTTTAAATGATGAAAATACCATGTTAAATCTCTAATTTATGGATTTAGTGTTATAATTATGTTATTCCCAGACGTTTCAATCATTCCCATGCTTATGTTCTTGAATTTCAATTGTTCGATGAAATGCATAAATGGTTGAATTTTGAACTATGCCCCCCAATTATGTCCTTCAAAGCTTTCATGTGTCCATATTGTTAATTCCACTTACTGCTGGGGGTTATGAATACCTGAATCTTAGTTATTTACATAGTTTGCAGTATTCTTAGAATGGTTTCAAATAAACCCTGAGCATTTTGTTCCAGTTAGTTACCGCGATCTGTTGTTTTTCTTTTCCAGTAATTATTTTCAGTTCAGTTGGGAGTAGGATTAGCACAAAGCGAACCTAGGGATGGGGCTTCACCTACTAGTAGAGGGTGTGACCTTTAGTAGTAGTCCCTTAGTTCCATAACTAGCACTACTAGAAATTACCCCAATGGAAAGGGTTCAAAAATAGTTGTGACAGATACAAAAATCGTTGCAATAGAGCTACCACAATGGTTTGGCATGTGTTGCATAGGTGAGCATTGCGGTTGATGTATCGTAACGACCTTTGCGACGGTTACAAAAACCATTGCAATAGGTATATCCATCGTAACGATTATTTTTAACTCCTATTTTGATGCTACATATTATATATAGCAATTGCTAAGAACCATTGCAATAGACTATATTGCAACGACAGAAAAGCACTGTTATAACCCTATTGCAACCATTTTTGAATATCTATTGCAACAATAGATAGTATTTTGCAACAATTTTTAACTATCTATTGCAATGCTTTTTTACACCTATTGCAACGGTTTTCAAATCTTTTGCAACATTTTTGTGCAATCTATTGCAACTATTTTAATGCGCTATTGCAATGGTTTTCGCCACCTATTGCAATTACTTCCAACACCATTTGATAGTTTAAATAAATATATTAATATATATATATATATATATATATATATATATACACAAATCACAACAATATATTTTATTAATAATTATCCAAATTATAATTTTACGCATCAAACTAGTAATCTAAATGCAAAAGCAAAATGTGCAAAGTCAAATGATCATTAGTTTTCCAATATATTATCAAGTTCGAGTGACGAAAAGTTTAACTCAATTAAATATCAAAAAATCAATATTAAAGCACCTATCAAAAATTAAAAAATCTTCTCAAGTAAGGTCAATATCCTCATCACTTCTTTCTTCATCTCCTTCATCATTTTGGACACCTATAAAAGGAGAATATATAGGCTGAATTAGCACTTAAATGACAATATACTTAAAAATGAAAACTTGCAACTCCAACTTGTAGATCTCATATTCTGCTCAACATAGGAATCCCAATATTTATAAAGTAGCCTAGCATACTATAGATCTTTACGAATATGGGACTTTATACCAAAAAATTGGGATCTCTTTACAGAACGGATGCATCAAAATCCTTATGAATTTTCTAAGCAAATGAAATATTCCCTTAGGATTAGGAGTATATCATAAAACATGCTCATGAGAGTTCTGCAACTCAGAAACTAAATGAATTAGAAATGCTTTAAACCCTCATCCCCTACCCACAAAGCAACGACAACCCTAGCCCAAGAGAGGGGGGTGATGAAGAAAATTATGGTTACAAATGCTTTCACCAGTTTGCTACTACTCTTTTGAACTTTAATCCCTTATTTAGTTCAATGACATTCGTTTTTTAGTATTATTCTTATATTATTCACTGAAAGATGGCACTAAGATGGCAACATAAAATGCACAACTTCATCAGTCCACTAATTTTTCAGTCATCCTTCTCTTTAAGGCAGTCGAGTTTCAAAAGACAGGCATTTAAAAATTCAAAATGCCAATCATTGGACAATTTCCTGCTAAAAAACCAATTTTATAGATAATGCCATAATAATACACCTTAGCTATTACCGGTAATAAACTATATCAACATCTATCTTGTCCTTTTACCAGCCAGCAATAGTATGCGATATAGAATATATATATATATATATCCCGACACTGCTATATATCAACATACAAGTAAAATATGAAAAGAGATATTAGTTAATTTTGCTAAATAATTTAGAGTTTCTAGAATTATTTGTAACTATAGAACACCACATGGACCAAGTTTTATAAGATCACTAATCCAAATATTCTAAAAAATATTGCTTAATCTAATTTCCAGCCAGTTCACAGCCTTAAGTGATTGATAAGATAACATGGTTTGACCAAATTTTAATGTTGGGAGATTAGGTAAAGACTACAGTAGTGCTACATATTGAAAGAGAGGAAAAACTAAGTACATAAATAGTAGTCTATAAAGAGAGATCCTACAGTTGGAATCAGTACAAGACCAAAGAGGTAAAATTATAAGGATTAGATTCTCTAATCTTACTTATTATGTTAATTATTCAGGCTCCAATAAATTATTTCTTAAAAAAAATTATATAACTTATGAAAAAGAAAGAAAAAAATGGAACCGACATATCAAATTAACAAAAAAATAGTTTATAGTAAATGAATGGAAAACCGAAGAGATAGAAGGTAAGTTAGTAAAATTATTCATTGGTACTTTTGTAAACAACAACACTATCTTTTCAATTGTACTATTCATAAACCTCATACTTTACCCTACCCATTAATCATAAAAATCTACAGTATTAATGGGTCTAAAAGGATAACATAATGGAGTGGGGACTACAAAGTAGTAGAATAAGAGTGGCACTTTGCTTTTCACTTGGTTTCATAACCTGTAATGTATTGTAGCAAAAGTTTATATTTAACATGAGAAATTATATTTTTGTAGGTTTTGACCATGATTTTCATTATATATTTGGGGTTGGTTGATTTTAATGTGTAATGTATCAACCAACAAAGTCCCCTAGGTGGGTTACGGGGAATATGGAGTGTACAGAAACAACCTTACTCTACCTATGGGGTAGAAAAGTTGTTCCCTATAAACTTGAGGAACTAACTACATACAAAAAAACTACATGAAGAAGGATCATAGAAAACAAAGTGGATCTACTTCATTCTTTTTTTGGTTTTCAGTGATACACTTCATTTTTACACAAATAAATGTTGATGCTTGGTGTTATAGAAACAATATTTGAGAAATACAAATTTGTGTCATGATACATACTATATTTTTTGTTCTAAAGATAATTTATACAAATATCACATTTAAATATTTGTCCAAACTATGCACATTCTCCAACAAATTCTTCGAAAAGAGGCCAACTTCTTCTCAAGTTCCACAACATCGACAGGATATCAGAACTTCACTGACATATATAGGAGAATTATAGAAAACGTCATTTTCCTAGAAGAACTAGGAGGGATCTATTTAGGAGTCATTCATATTAACTTTATGCCTAAAATAATATTTATTACTAAGGTAGAGAAATTATATATTGTCTGAGCACTTGCAGCAGGAATTAGTATAAAACAACTGTGTGATCAAAAACGTAAAACTTGAGAACAAAAAAGAAGTATCCTTGAGAATTGAATCGTGACAATTTTTATATATAAATGAAGAAGAAACATTTCTTGACAAATGTAGATAGACAAAAATCAAACTTTTATATACGAAAATCTAAGTATGACGATGTGTGGTATAAAACAGTTCCTACATAATAGAAGGAAGAATGGTTTGACTTTGTTTGATGCAATCTGATCTTTCGAATCTTGAACAACTGCCAAAAATAAAAATCAATAATGAATAATCCAGCTTTTAAACATAACAAAAGCTAAAGAAATCAACTGATCATACAGTCAACTATCCTTAATCCAAATCTTACCTGCAGCGCAATGGCCACAACAATCTCGTTCATTACCTAAAAATGAAAATTCACACTAACTATAAACAAAACACTTTAACTTGAGTTAAATAAGGAACAATTACTATAGGTTGTAGTCAATCAATCCATCATATCAACTCACCTAGCAAAGAGATGTCGCATTTTGAAGGGAAAGTCATAGGAAAAAGAGGTACCTATCCTTTTTTCCCTTTTTCCCTACTGTTTCAACCCCTCACCCTCCTACTACAAGAAAGGGAAACATGGGCAAAGAGTATATTTCTTCTTTTTCTTTTTTCATAAATAGTAGCATTCTTGTTTCTTGTGAAGTCTTTCAACAAAAAGGCAAATTCCCATTAGCTAACTTATTAAATTCTTCACACAATTACTACAACCATATGATCAGATAACCTACTACAAAATATGCAATGACTCGGTACAAATATCTCTACATGAGATAAATGCTTACAAAGCAATTTTTAGGACCTAAAATCTTATACAGATGTCTCAATTGAACAATCAGAATTTATGCAATTGACTAACTGTTATTGCCGTCAGTGAAACAACTAGTTAATTCCCAAAGTTATTAGAAGAAATCATCACTTACCTTGAATCGCCCAAAAATTGTTGTGACACTCGTGTCGGACACTAACCTTCAAATCACCAAATTAAAGAAGAAAACTCTAAATTTGAGTGTTGAAATTAATTTTTTATGGAGCAGTGAAGAAGCTAATTTCTGGTCGAATCACGCTCTCGTTATCAATTTGTGGTCAAAGCATGCACTGGTGCTCGATTTTGTAGTCGGATCTTACTAGTGGCGATTGTGGTCGGAGAATACTAGTGGTGATATTGGTCGAAGAGTACTAGTGGTGATTGTGGTAGGAGCGTACTGGTGGTGTGGTCGGAGCGTATGGGCCTGTAGTGATACTGTAGTCAGATCGAGAATACTGTTGTAATATAACTCAATACTGGTTTATTAGTTTTATATCTCAATATATTAAAATATTTTAATATATATTTTTTTAATTTTATTATATATTTCTTTAAGTTTGGGTAGGGAATAAATCACAACCTTTGTAATAGCTTTTTTTTGTTTATAAAGTTTTGTCATAGGTGAATTTATGGCAAAGGTTCAAGAAATTGTTGCTACAAGGTACCCTATTGCAATGATTATCTAACAATAGCAATGATTATAGCACAAAACAGTTCAACTAAAATAATTTTTTTTGCAATGCTTCGAACCATTGAAATAGACTCTCTATAGCAACGCTTTTGGAACTATCCTTAAAAAGTTCATTCTAATATGTGTAATTTCTAGTAGTGCACATAGCCTACATAGGATAGAGTTATCAACCTGCCAGTTGAGGGGTGATAAATTGTTTACCTGAAAGTTGAGGGTAACACGTATCTCATTAGATTACGTACCAATTGAGGGTGAATCTTTAGTGGATCCACACAACCATTGTTAGTACCCCTTGCATGGTACTGACACCCTTCCAACTGGGGTCACAGGTTGGACCCCAATTAGCTCATTTAGAGCATGCCGGTTCTATGTTTTTCTTTACAATAGAATATAGTATCAGTTATTCAGTTAAGATTTTAGTATTTTAGTTTACAGACAATTTTAGAATCTTGTTATATGCTTGGTCATGCATTCTCAGATTTAGCATCTTGTATTTAAACTCAATTATCTTATGCTATTTAGTCAATCATTATCTCATGCACTTAAAGCTATGTATTTTAGCCTAACCTCATCTCGCATACCAGTACATTCATAGTATTGATTAGATATGTTTTCTTTATGCTATGATGTCTTATATTATAGGATAGGATGCTTAGTTTGCTGACCACACATAGACAGATCATCCTATCAGCAACAGTAGTCATAGTGAGTCATCATCTATAGAGGGCATGGTTACTTATTTTAGTTATTTTAGAAGTTTAGTTTTTCATTTCAGTAAGACAATTGGAGTAAGTTGGGGCAATCCCATCAATTCTTTTAAGTCAGTTAGAGGCTTTCACACAAAAAATAGTTTAGTCAGTTTATCTGTGTTTTATTAGTCTTTTCATTATTATTTCAGCCATTAAGACTTATGATTCAGTAATGATTTTTGTATTTTAAACCTTTGGCACTATTTAGCTATTTCCGTACATGTGTATCTTATTACCATCTTATTTTATGCTCACAGCAGGTACCAGTTCATGGGTTAGCTAGTTGTCTTTTGGGACAGTAAGCATGATTGTCGCGACTAGGGGTAGCCTCAGGTCGTCACATTTAAGAAAACCCTTTCTCCAACCTCATACTTCAAGTATCTACACCTAATATCAATATAGAACTTTTTGCGACTTTGTGCAGCTTTAAACCTATCCAAAATCAACTTTATCTTTTAGATATCCTGGTAGACCAAATTTGGACCGAACATATCCACCTTACCAATCTCAAACAAAATAGTTGGAGATCAACCCCTCCTACCATGCAATGCCTCAGAATGGGCCATTTCGATATTAGAATGATAACTATTGTTGTAAGCAAAATCTTCCAAAAGTAGTTGCTCAACCCAATTGCCATCATAATCAATCATCCATGCCTGAATCATATCCTCCAAGTGTCTGAATAGTCCTCTCCACTTTCCCATCCATCTGAGGATGAAAACCAGTTCTTAGACTCACCTTAGTACCTAACCATTTCTGAAAATACTTCTAGAAGTGAGATAAAAACTTTGTACCATAATAAAAGATAATCAAAATAGGTGCCCCATGCAGCTTCACAACCTCCTGAAGATACAACTTCACATAATTCTCAGTTGAAAAGTTAGTCCTCACTGGAAAAAAGTTAGTATACTTTGTCATCCTATCTATGACAACCCAGATCAAATCAAATTGGTTTCGAGACCAAGGAAGAACAATAAAAAAATTTTATATTGATCACGTCCCATTTCTATTCAGGAAAATCAATTTTTTGATACAACTAACCTGTCCTTATGTGCTGAAGCTTAAAATTTAGACACACCATGCACTTGGCCATAAAATCAGCTAAATCCTTCTTCATACCATTCCATTAATACTTCTCTTTAAGATCATGATACATTTTTGTTAAACTAGGATGAAAAATAAAGCACAATTTATGCGCCTACAGTAAAATCCTTTGTCACAATTCATTGACATCAGGAATGCAAAACCTTTCTTGGTACTGTTAAGTACCGTCACTATTGATCTCGAATACCATTAACAGTTTCCCATAAAGATCGCTCTTGATTTCCATCAAGATTAGGTCTAGCACCTGTTTCTCCTTAATTTTTGTGCCAATAGGCAATAGAACCGCTTTCTATACCATCATACCACCATCCTCGGAGCCCAAGAGAAGAACTCTAAGACTAGAAAAATAGTTAGTATCTTTCATGGGTTCCTGCTTCTCCTTATCTACATGATCCAAAATCCTCATGGATAACCTTCTAAGAGCCTCATCAACTACATTAGCTTTACCTCTGTGGTAGTGACGACTCATATCATAGTCCTTGAGAAGCTCCAACCATCTTCTCTCCCTGAGATTTAGCTCCTTCTGAGTGAACATGTACTGTAGACTCTTATAATCAGAAAATATGTCTACGAGCATTCCATACAAATAATTCCACCATATTTTCAAAAAAGTAACCACCAACAACAACTATAATTCATGAATAAGATAGTTCCTCTCATGCACCTTCAATGGCCTAGAAGCATAGGCAATCTTCTTCCTATGTTTCATCAAAATACAATCAATCCCCACTCAAGATACATCACAATAAGCTACAAATCAATCATTGTATTCATGTGATGTCAGAACCAGAGCCGAAGTAAGCTTATCCTTTAACTTCTCAAAAATTCCTTCACACACTTCTAACATAGAAAACTACATCTTTTTCTGAGTCAACTTAGTCAAAGGAGCAGCTATCAAAGAAAAGCTTTCCACAAACAACTTATAATACCCAACGAAACCCAAGAAGCTCCAAAGGTCAATTGGAGTTGTGGGTCTAGGTCACTTTTTCACCACCGCCACCTTTTGAGGATCTACCATGATCCCCTCATTAGAAATAATATAAACCAAGAAAGTTACAACATTTAAGTAAAACTCACTCTTAGAGAACATGACATACAACTATTATTTCTGCAAGTTTTGTAACACTATACAGAGGTCATTAGCATGATCCCCCTCACTTTTCGAATACACCAAGATGTCATCAAAAAACACAATTACAAAAAGATACAAAAACTACCTGAAAACATTATTCATCAAATCCATATATATCGTTAGGGCATTAGTTAAACAAAATAATATAACTAAGAATTCAAAGTTCCCATACTGAGTATGAAAGGTCATCTTAGGAATATCCTCCTCCCTAATCTTAAGCTGATGACACCCTGACCAAAGGTCTATCTTTGAAAAAAAGTTTCCATCTTGCAACTAGTCAAACAAATCATCAATCCTTGAAAGAGGATACTTGTTCTTGACACCTTTTACAATTATTTGAAATCAATGCACATCTGAAGGGAAACATCCTTCTTGTGCACAAACAACACTAGTGTATCCTTAAGTTGCTACTTAAGTTCCCTCAACTCATCCGGAGCCATTTTATATGGAGGAATAGATATTGGAAGAGTATCCGTAATCAGATCAATACCAACTCGATTTCCCTATTCAAAGTAACCAAAGGAAATCATTCAAAAAGGCCTTAGTAATGTTATTTAACACCGAAACCAAATGCAAATAAGTAACTGCTAAGTTAGAATCCTTAACCTAGACGAAATGATAGCGAAAACCTTTGGTTGTTAATTAATGCCTGCACCATCTACAGCTAGTGCCCCTGCACCCAGAACTAGGAAGGAACAGTGGGTTAAGATTTTTAATTCAAAGGTCTCAAAACAGTATGGTCGGGATGCCTAGTTACTCAACATGTGGAAAGTGTGGTAGGACCCATTGGTATAAGTGTTTGATTTACAAAGGGGTTTTCTATAGTTATGGAAAGCTGGGCCACAGAATCAAGGAATGTCTATATACTCAAAATGGTAATTAGGGATGTCCGCCCTCAGAGATAGTTCACTAATTCTCTTGCTCAGCCAGATCGCCCAGTCCCTTCACAGGTCACATCATCCAGTACAGGTGGCGATCAATACAAGAATTGGTTCTATGCTTTACTATCCTACTAGGTGCAGGAGACTTAACCAGATTTTGTCACTGGTATGCTCTATGCCTTTTACCTTGATGTATATGTTCTTTTAGACTCGGTATCAAAGGTCTCTTGTCTAACTATGTTGGTTACTATTTATTTTTATATAGATCCTAAAATTCTTCCCAGTCTTTTTTAGTTTCTACCCTAGTGGGTCAGTCAGTTATTTCTAAGTGGGTCTATAGGGAATGTCCTATTATCATCCTCTATAAGATCATATTAGCAGACCTAATAGAGTAAGAGATGGTAGAGTTTGATATTATACTAGGCATGAATTGGATCTATTCATGCTATGGATCTATAGATTTTTGCACCCATGTGGTGAAGTTTTATTATTTGGATGAAGCATTTTTCAAATGGGAGGATAGTTCTGTGTCTCCAAAAAGTCATTTCATCTCTTATCTTAAGGCCAAAATGTTAATATCAAAACTCAAAAGGGTGTATCTATCATTTATTTTGAGTAAAAGATACTAAGTCTAAATCCCCAATTGTTTCACCATTTCGTATAGTCAATGAGTTAACAAAGGTCATTACCGAAGATCTTCTAGCGATACCTCCAGAGAGAGAAATCAAATTCGGTACTGATTTTCTTCCTGATACTCAGCCCATTTCTATCCCTCTATATTGTATGACGGGCAAACTAAAAGAGTTAAGGGAGAATCTTAAGGACCTCTTAGATTAAGGTTTCATCAGACCCAATGTTTCCCCATGTGGTGCTCCAGTCCTTTTCTTTGGCAAGAAACATGGAACTCTTGGAATATGTATAGATTATAGACAACTAAACACGATTACCATTAGGAAAAAGTATCCCATTCCTAGAATCGATGATTTATTTGATAAACTTTAGTGTTCTTGGTGGTTCTCCAAGATTGACCTTTGGTCGGGATACTACCACGACATGACATAACCCAAGGCCTTATCGTAATATCCATCCAAAGTTCGACCCAGACCAGGAGCTGCCCCTATTACCTAATCCAACCTCTAGCCACCTACCCTGATATGGCTAAATTTCAAGTATATAACAAGATAGGAAATTAATTTAGTTCAAAACTCGGGGATAGGTCCATAATCAAGACGGACCCAACTGAGTCCAACCACTCGAACCCAATCTGAACAGTACCAAACCATAAACCAAGTAGTAACCAAACAAAGTTCCATAACACAACATAAAAGGATGGAATAGTAAGAAATTTAGTTCAATGGTATCAGCCCAAATACCAATGGCAATACTAAGGCCGAAACCAATACTAATTCCGCCCATGCCACACCACTTCCTGTTACATCACACCACTTTCTGTTACATCACACCACCTTTATTGGAGTCTAAGAGACAAACTCTAAGATTAGAAAAATAGTGAATATCCTCTACCAATTCCTTCTTTTCCATATCTACATGAGACAAACACTCCATGGATAACCTTATGAGAGAATTAGTAACCATGTTAGCATTACCTGGGTAGTAGTGAAGACTCATATCATTGTCCTTGAGAAGCTTTAACTATTTTCTCTAGCTGAGATTTAGCTCCTTCAAAGTGCACACATACTCTAGAGTCTTATGATCAGGAAAGATGTCTACAGGTAATCCATAAAAATAATTCTTCCATAGTTTTAAAGAAAAAACCACCACCAATAGCTCCAGTTTATGAGTAGGATAGTTCTTCTCATTCACCTTCAACTACTTGGAATCATAGGAAATCATCTTCCCATGCTACATCAAAACACAACCGAACCCTACTTAAGATGCATCACAATAAACTACATACCCATTATTGCCTTCAGGAAATGTCAGAACTAGAGACTAAGTTATCTTATCCTTCAAATTCTCAAAGATCCCTTCACACGCTTTTGACCAAGAAAATTTTACCTTTTTTTGAGTCAACTTAGTCAAAGGAGCCGCTATCGAAGAAAAGATTCCCACAAACTGCCTATAATACTCAGCAAAACCCAAGAAGCTCCAAATGTTTATTGGAGTCGTGGTTTTAGGACACCTTTTCCCACTGCCACATTTCAAGGATCCACCGTGATACGCTCACTAGAAAGAATATAACCCAAAAAAGTTACATCGTTGAACCAAAAATCACACTTTGAATACTTAGCATGCAAATGTTGTTACTTCAAGAACTAATACACCACACAGAGGTGATTGACATGATTCCCCTCACTTTGAGAATACACCAACATGCCATAAATAAACAAAATTACAAAAAGATCCATAAACTACCTAAAAATCCTGTTTATTAAATCCATAAATGTCACTGGGGTATTAGTCAAAAAGAAAGAAATAACAAAAAATTTAAAGTTCCCATACCAAGTAAGAAAAGTCATATTAGGTATATCATCCTCCCTAATATTAAGATGATGATACCCGGATTCAAGGTCAATCATAGAAAAGAACTTTTCACCTTAAAACAAGTAAAATAAATCAACAATCCTGGGAAGAGGATACCTGTTCTTGAACGTTACCTTATACAAATGTATGTAGTCAATGCACATACTAACGGAACAATCCTTATTTAACACAAACAACACCATTCATCCCACGAGGATACACTAGGATAAATATGCCCCTTATCCAGAATATACTTAAGTTTCTTTTTGAGTTTCCTTAACTCAATCGGAGACATTTTATAAATAGGAATAGATATTGGAGGAGTGTCCACAATTATATCAATACCAAACTCGATTTCCCTTTCAAGAGAAACACTAGGAAGATCATCTGAAAATACCTTAGGAAACTCATTTACCACCAAAACCAATTGCAAAGAAGGAACTTCTAAGTTATAATCTTTAACCCAAAGCAAATAATTGAGAAAAACTTTAGAGGTTAATCTCCAAGCTCTAAGATAAGAAATAAACATCCCCGAGGAGCTAGTGAACCATCCTTCCAGTTTATAACTAGCTTACCAGGAAACGTAAAGAAAAATTTATGAGTTTGACAATATAAGGATGTATAACAAGAGTGTAACCAATCCACCCCCGGAATAACATCTAAATCCACCATATCCAGCTAAAATATATCTACCAAGGTCTAACTTAATACCAATAGATACCAGACACAATATATAGACTTATTTAGGAAAAACTGAGTTACCTACTAGGGAAGAAATAGAAAAATTAACCAAATTAACCACAGGATCAAAACCATAACATACAAACACATATGGGGTCACATAAGAAAGAGTGGACCCCGAATAAATTAGATAGTAAACATCACGAGAAAAGAGTTGTAATGTACTAGTAGTGACATTAGGCGATGCCTCATATTTTTTTTTAGATGCAAGAGCATATAACCTATTCTCACCTATATCGATAGCAAAAATAGGAGCAGACATAAAAGTCGTACCACTAGGTGTTGGATCAAAAAACGAAGTGATCGGAGCTTTGGCCGCTCTGAAAACACCTTATGGATTATACAGTTATTAGAATGTGGCTTAGCTGGCCACCTTTTAAAAATTTTTCCCTCTCTTCATTGCAAAATACCAAATGAAGATGACCATAAAACTAGCTAAGAGGGCATGAAGAAGTTGACTGACCCCTACATGCCTGACATAAGGCACCCTATGCCCAAAAATCATCACCACCTCCTGTCACCTAACTGCCTCGAGTAGGAAGCACTAGTAGTAGAGAATGAACTAGAACTTCCCCACTTCTTCTTTTGCCATTTTCCTCTATCTTGACTTCCCTATTGCTAATCACCACCCTGTTCAGAGAACTTGTTCCTTTTACCCCTCCTTCCCTAAACTCTGCTTATTTTATATTCTCATCATCCACCTGCTGCATGTGGACAACTAACCTTAAAATATCCATATACTTTATAATCAAACTGGTCCTCCTTCCAAGGATCAAGTCTTGAGATAGCCTTGGAGTGAACTTTCTAATTCTTTCCCTCATGTCATCTACCAAATCTGAAGCATACCTTGACAAATAATGAAATTTCAAGGCATATTACTTAATAGAGATTTTTCCCTTCTAAAGGTTCACAAACTTCTCCATCTTTGCTTCCCTTAGTTCCTAAGGAAAAAATCCGCATATGTGTTTTGCTACTGGGATTCATGCAAAAGGTATATGTCTTCAATACATCTTTATTTCATTAGTTTTCTAAAGAAATGATTAACTTATTTACCTCATTTTTTTCAAACTTTTGAAGGGATGTTTGATAATACAAATGACTCTGCGCTTAGTTACCCCAACCTTGTCCTTCATTCATGGATGAATGTTCCTAGTAGGGGAGACTAAAATTTACTAGGTGTTGACCCTTCAAAAATTTCCTAAAATTCTATACTCTGACCTAATAAACTCATGGGTACGAGCTATATATTAGTTTACGAGTGGTATGGTCCTTTCTGTGCTGACAAGTATTACTTAGTAAGATGGTTTTGGTTAATAGAATGAGTACTATGCAGGAGTATGAGTCGTATTGCTTAGTATGAGTCGTATCATGGGCTCGTATGGTGGCTAGTATTTTTTCCTCCTTGTATTTCATTTTACCAGGGACATAGGTCATGGGTACAGATCATATGCTAGGGTTACCTCTTGGTTGGATAAGTCAAATATTGGATAATGTCTAATCCAAGGATGAGGCAAGATACGAGTGTTGGGTGCCAGTTATATTAGGTGGGTAAAACTCATATGGATCAATCGTATCATTGTGATAGGATTTTATGCAACTTAAGTGATAGTATTCTGTACATTTCCCTACTTATCCTAATTAGGAACCATGACATCAAATACACTTAGGAGGTTGTTTACCCTATTAATCTATTCATTAACACTTAGAAATAGTTCTAAAACACTCTAAAATTCTCTCAAGAGCTTTTGGGTCATGAGAGCTAGGTTTAAACTAACGGATTTCTTTGGGGCTTGTTTTGGTGATTTTCTTCCATTATCTTCAAGGTTTAAGGCATGTTTCTCTTCTCTCATTGTAATTTCAACTAAAGACATGATTGATAAGATTGATTTCATGGTTTTACTATTTCATTATTATGGTTTGCAACTATTATTAGGGGTTTTTGATATTATATGCTTGGTTATGATTTACTATGGTTTTAATAATGCTTTTATATGTATTAATGGTGGTTTTGGACAATTGAATTAAATCATAATGGTTTAATGGTTTTTTCAATTGGTTTTGGTTAGATTATGCCCCTAATGTGTTTGATAAAATGCTTATAAAGATAAGTTCATTGCATTGACTTCGATTAATGGAACTCTTCGATATTTTAAACTTTGAAAGGAATTATGCATGGTTTAAATTATTTGGAAAGGCTAAATACTAAATAGTTATGCTTGTGAGGAACATAGAAGTATTCCAAGTGGTTTAATATGGTATATAGAAGGGCATTTAAAAGTCCACTTAAACCTAAAAATTGTTGGCTATTGTTGATACTGTAAGTAAGGGTTTGTATGATGATACCAGTATCAATGACCATGGTTAATAAATCTATAATGTTTTGGTTATTTGGAAACTTGTTTAAATAGGGGATTAATGGCTGGGTGCATAGCAAAGATATGGAAAGTGGCAGTCTTGTAGGGACAAAAATTGGAAACTCGTTCTTGTTGATTTGAGGATTGATATTATTGGGGGATGAACTAGTTAGCCCAAAGGATACTTTACTAATAGTGCAACTACATGTGCTGGGGACCTTTCAAAAAGGGGAGGTAAACCCATATAGCTCGTGGGTGGTTAAGGATGGCCATGCTACACAACCTAGGTAAAGGTTTTAAAGTCATACTAAACCCGATCCCCTTTCCCGGCATGGTTATAAATATATATATGTATGGTTATGTGCATTGAATAGTTTTACTTGGTTTTATAACTGGAATTATTTTATTCTTTTCACGACATTCATATTAGCGGTCACTTTCTAACCCCATCTACTATTGGTTGTATACACACGCTATGCAGGAACCAATCATTCTATTCCTCTAATATATTGATTGACTCAGGGACATTATTTAGACTAAAGTGGTGAGCTTCTATCCTTTTGGAAGGAATTATTTTTATGATATGGATATTATTATACGTTTTTACTTTGTTTTGGACATTGGTTTTGTCCATGGTTGTGGGCATGTCCCAATTAAATTACATTACTGTTTTGGAAATAGGATTTATGGTACTTATGGGGGTTTGTATGGGCGGGATCGGTAGAGGTATCAACCTTATCATTGGTATTTATAATGAGACTGACATCGTTGGACATGATTTCTCACTATTCCGTCATATTACTTTTTGTGAATAATTATACTAAATTTGGTCTAACTTATTTGGTTATGGCCTATGGTTCTATTGGTATGGTTGGGCAGTCAGTGAGGTACGGTTGGACTAGGTTGTGTCAGTCATATTTTGACCCTATCCTAGAGTCTTAGTAAGAACATTTATTCTATTAAGTTATATATTTGGAATTCAGTCAATCAAAGGTTGTGTAAACTATATGGGGTTGGGTAACAGGAGGTAGTCCCCAATCTCGGATGGACTTATGATGCCTAGTACAATAAGAACTATAGACGGGTTGTGTCAATTTTGTATTAGATATCAGGTTCATGGTCAATTCGTAGTCCACAAATTTGTGTCGAGTGGAGTCTCTTTTAGGGTTATGAAGCATGACACACTCATAAGGAAGAGGCTATAAGGCAATTAAGAATGTTTTACGTTCATGGTATTCTATCATCAAGTTAAGGTCTTCTCTAATCCTTATTTGATCATCGATTAGATCATGCTTCTTAGATATGGAATAGAAGTAAAAACTTTCATCCTATTTGGTGTTAATTTTTAAGGGGAACATCAAACAATTGGAATATATATTAGATCTCATGGTCATATTCTTGGTGGTTCTGGAGATTAAACTATTTTGTCTAGTTCTACTTAGGTACCTTAGGGAAAGGAGTGGAGGCAACCAGCACGGGAGTAACTGAGGTAATAAATGATTTGTCCTCAATAAAGCAATTGGTTGACTTGCATTCCACTTCAATAAAACAACTGGAGCAAAAATTGAGTCAACTATCAACATCATTCAACCAAAGAAAAGGCTGGAACGCTACCTAGCGACACGGTGTAAAATCTGAGGAATGACGGATCATGTATGGCTATTACTTCCAGGAGTAGTAAAGTGTTGGAAAATCCGTCCAAAGGAAAGCAGGTAGTTGATGATATAGTAGAGTATGTTAGTGAAGACGATTTTGATGATGCTGCAAAAACTGAAGAGAGCGTTCATGATATTACAGCTAGACGTCACCAGCCTGAAAAGAGCGATAATCGAAAGCAAGATAAAAGGGAAGTGGTGGAGAAAACGATTCCTCTGACACCACCACCTTTTTCTCAGAGACTGAAGAAGAAGGCTGATGATATTCCTGAAAAGGTTGATGATCGGAAGCAAGATAAAAGGGAAGTGGTGGAGAAAACGATTCCTCTTCCACCACCACATTTTCCTCAGAGACTGAAGAAGAAAGAAGATGACACAAGGTTCAGTAAATTCATGACTATGTTGAAGCAGCTGACTATAAAATGTTCCTTTGGTGAAGGCGCTGGAACAGATGCCTGGGTATGCTAAATTCATGAAGGACCTTTTATCAAAGAAGCGGGTAGTAAGCTATGAGCCGGCAGATAATATTCATCGTTCCAGTACAATTGCCACGAGGTCCTTAGCATAGAAGAAGGCAGACCCTGGTGCTTTCACTATTCCTTGCACGGTTGGATCTATGAATCTTGCTAAGGCATTGTGCGATTTGGGAGCTAGCATCAATTTGATGCCACTATCCGTCTACAGAAAGTTAGGGTTGGGTGACCCTACACCAACCAATATGCGGCTCGTGATGGCAGATAGGTCGGTAAAACTATCTGTGGGCATCTTGAATGATGTGTTGGTGTAGGTGTCTACCTTCATTTTTCCTGCAGACTTTGTGATTTTGGATTGCGAGGTGGATTATGAAGTTCTCATAATCTTGGGACGTCCTTTCCTTACAACATGAAGTGTGCTTATTGACATGAGAGCTAATGAGCTGTTATTTCGGTTGAATGACGAAGTTGTCCGTTTTGATGTATGCAAAGCAACGAAGCAGCCCAGCGATATGAATGTGTTCTCTATATATGATGATTATTATGAGGATGAAAAAAAATTATCTGTAGAAAAGCAGCTTACTGATGAGCCATTGTCTGTTAAGCTTCTAAATTTTGAGAGTGAAGATGTTAAGGATCATGAAGAAACTATTTGTGCTCTAACAGGAATAGGGTCCTATTCTCATGCTCCTAAGAAGCTGGACCTTGATCTTAAGCATCAACCTTCATCAATAGTGATGACTTCCATTGAAGAGCCATCAGTACTAGAACGGAAGAGCTCCCCAGTCGCCCAAGGTATGCATTCTTGGGAAGTGAAAATACACTTCCGGTAAGTATTGCGGCTGATTTAGGTGAACAACACGTAGAGGCTCTCATCTCTGCTCTGAAGAGGTACAATAGAGCTATGGGTTGGAAGATTGATGATATAATTGGTATTCCTCCTGGGATATGTATGCACAAGAGTCATCTCGAAGAAGATTGCATGCCTATAAGTAAGTATCAGCGTCATCTGAGTCCATTCAGAAAATGATGCACCATCTATCTTGACGAACTCTCAGTAATCGAGATAGCGATGTTTTGCCGCGACAATAAATCAAGCGCTTAGTGGGAGGCAACCCATCATTTTTAATCATTTTGTTAGGAGTTTGTGTTGTAGTCGAGCCACGACCAAAACAAAGGCGCTTGATGGGAGGCAACCTATCGTTCTAATCGTTTTTGTTGTTTTTGAGTAAGTGTAGGTGCAAGAAGTAATGAAGGAGCAAAAGGTTTTCGGTTAGTCATTGCCTATACAAATCTAGGCAATGGACAAGGCAAGGCCTATGTAAATCTAGGCAACGGACAAGGCAAGGCCTATGCTATGGCCTTTGTTCTCTGAATCTACAATGCCATAGCATAGGCGTTGCCTATTCCCAACAATGCCATAGCATAGGCGCCGCCTATGCTCAACTAGGCAAAGAATTAGGCACCGCCTATGCCAAGCATAGGCAAAGCTAAAGATGCCGCCTATGTCATTGCCTTTGCTCTCTGAATCTACAATGCCATAGCATAGGCGCCGCCTTTGCCTCCCAAATCTCTCAAAACTTTTCTTTTTGCTCATCTAACCTTACAAGATCATCTTACAAGGCCATCCCCAAGTAAGATCTTCTTTTATATTCCGTAATTATTACAATACTATGCCTATAATGATTTGCTAAATCTTTAAGTACTGTCGGTAATTTGAATGAAATTGGTTGGTCATGATACATCTAGTTGAGTAAATGAATATGTATGGGTGTTCTTGACTTGGTTCCAACTTGTATTTGATTTTGATACACTATCATACTTTTACTTAGTCGACATGGTGAAGTTAATTGAATAATCTTCAAAATTGAATGCTTGAATGTTTGAATGACTCATTAATCAGGATAAAGATCATGAGTGAATACAAGAATGAGATGTTGTGATTATTTCTATGCAATAACTTGATACGATCTCTATATAGTAGTCTTGTTCAAAGGGGGCATTAATCCAAACATGAAAGTATTGTCAAGATTACATGAAATAGAGTTGGAAAGGATAGTTAAAGATGACATGAAAGTACGACTGTGCTAAACATATTGTTGGAACATATCGACCATATGTATGTTGATGAAGTCTGAGTAATCGACATCACTCATTTAATTAGTTTGTACCAACAGATTAAGTGTCGGGTGGTGCCACTATTATTTGTTTGTCAATTGAATCTTCCGAGATGATGCTAACATAACTCTATTAAGATCTCATGTAGAATGGCCTCAAAAAGGACGACAAGGAACACAAAAAGTGTCCACCTCGCAGAAAGGTCAGAAAAGGGGAAGAAAAGAGCAAGTTGAATCCTCCTCGCTGCAAATACCTCGATGCACTCTTGGAATCAGGTTTTTCTTATTTATTTTCCACTGAGGACAGTGTGTCCCATCTAAGTGTGGGGTCTGGTTTGTATGTTGGTATTTGTATGCTCTATTTCTTTGCGTGTATTTATTTATGTTTTTTTGTTTTAATTAGTCATAAATTTTTTTTACATTTTGATGCATAAAATTGTTCTGATAGGCAGCATGGTATTATGATGAGAGTTTGTGCTAAAATAATTACTATTGAGACGTTTAGGCTCCAAGTGTGACTCACTGTGTGATAATTATGTGGTGTAATTCATTCATCTATTGGGTCAAGAGTCTATACTGCTCCTAATAAAGTTGACCATGTGCCTTATGTGTGTGAGGTAATAGTATATTCTGTGTTGTGGCTGATGCTAGAACTTGCCTGGTGTGTGTGTAAAGCTAAATAAAGAGTGCAAGTTTAGGAGAAGATTTAGGCATTTCTTTGGCAGCCTATAATTGTTTACCTTCTTTTTACCTACCCATGTACATTATCCTAGATAACACCCTTTGAGCCTTTAAGCTATTTTTCTTTGACAACCTCATATGTAGCCTCATCCATTTTTCTTCAAGACCATAATTTGATCCAAATTCCTAAGCGCTATAAATTGTAGAGTCATGTGATAAAATAAGAGGAAAATGGTGAGAGTGATACCTTAGAGTATATTGGTACTTGAAATTGTTGTGAAAGAAAAAAGTGGCTATCATAGATGTGCTGTATAAAATATGAAAAAAAAGAAAGAAGAAGAAAAGAAAAAGAAATAGAAAAATAAAAAGATAAAAAGATCTTTGTGTTTATAATTGAATATCAAAATAGGTGAAAAGGGGTGTTACATGAAAATAAAGGTAGAAGGATTGTTAAAAGAGAGTATTAATGGCATAATGTGATGTATTAAAGCGCTTAGGGAACATAGTCACTATTTCTGGCCAAAATAGTCCTACCCATCCCTTAGCCTACATTTCAACCTGTAAAAGACCTATTTGATCCTAAGCTTAGCATTCTGATGCTAGTGGAGCATGGCACTAAGGGCAAGCCTATGGTCATCAGTTGCAACATATGAATTCTTTGTGAGAGTGAGATCAAGGCTAATCTTATACCCATATTCCAAATATATACTATACTTATGAGTGATTATGGATAATATATTGTGAGACACATATGGTTGATGATTTTTGGGTTGTCGTGTATGATTCTTTGTGCCTTAACTTTTGAATACGAATTAACCATCATCATGAGTCTAGGTTGGAGGTTGAATTGTTTCTAGTAGTGATCAGAAAACTACTCTTTGTTAATAATTGTCGTGCCTGTCTTGATGAATATTTTGTACTGTCACTGTGAAACCCTGAGTAGATGTTTATATGGACATGATATTTTGTTCGAGAACGAACAAAGCATTAAGTGTGGGGTGTTGATGATAGGCGGATTTACACGCCTAAAGTACCTTAATTTACCCATATTTTAGCTAAGTTTTGAGGACAAAATATAAAATTCCTGCACTTTTAGTCCTTTTTCCTGTAAGTGAGAAAACCAACGTCATTAGCAAGTTTTCAGGTAAAAATGATGAAGATTTCAGCATTTTGTGTACTGTTGAACGCCAAAGGAAACTTCACGTAAAAAAGAAGGAAGCTTCTGGAAGCTTGTGGACTGAAAGTGATGCATGGAGAACTTGTCCCGGGCAAAAATAGTATTTATAAAGACTTGGGGATCAGCAGTAACTTAGTAGGATTAGGACAAGGATAAAAACCCTATTTCAGTAGGACAAGGATAAAAACCCTATTTCAGTAGGACTAGGACAAGGGTGTTATAAATACCCTTATTTGCTGAATTTTTCAGCATTCAATTCAATTGAATTCACTCATTCATTAATTCAAGTCTTTTTCATTCAACTTCCGCTCCTAATTCATGTTATAATTTTTAACAGAGAAAGATGCTAACTCGTGGGAAACACCAAGAGGAAAAACGTCAACCTTGTTGTGACGCCAAACTCCTCTCCAATGTGAGATCATTCTAGTTTTGCTATGATGATGATGCTTATTGTGATCTCCGTTGCACTCATGAGTAGGTAAACTTCTCTGTTAGGGTTATGTAAGCCTTATGAGATACTATCTATTGGTATGAGTTTGTGAATTCTTGATACGTATGTTGCTTATATCATTACTCTCTTCATCTTAATTGAATTCTTGTGGTTGCAAACATATGGAATATGCCAGTATAGCATTAACTTGTTCGAAAGAAAAGTTACATGTCTGGAAAAGAGAGAGTGACAAGAAAATAGGGCTACCAACCCCTGTTTAAAAGTTAGTGTCGTAACTGGATTAACATCTTGGAGAATTCGTACCATTAGTTATACGCTTTAAGCTCGAAAGAGTTAAAGTGAGATAATCCTTGATGGTTGAAAGACACTAGGATTTACCATAGAATACGAAACTCTATAAGAACATGCATGTATGAATTCTTCATAACTCATAGCCAATAGATACGTAGAACTCATAAGGTGGACATAACCCTAACTTACAATTCTCATTGATTAAAACCTACCAAACATTCTGTTTGTACTTTGCTATTTTGATACTTTGACTTCACGCATAAAATCCCCCCATTTTCCATAGAATTTTTGACCAACAGTCTAATAATAGTTGCAATACTTAGTGACCGAGTATTCCTTGTGGGATTCGACACCCAACCCAGTTGGGTTTTATATTTGACGACGACTGCTTACACTCTTACGAGAGCTGTAGTTTGAGCGTTATATTTAATGTAATCACATATAGAACCAATAAGAACAACCCACTTATTCCTAACGCAATAGATTTTAAAATTACTCCTAAAAATTAGATTTCCTAACTCTCAAGTATGAACTTTCAAGGTCCAAATATCTCTCAATAATAGAGTTTTTTGACTCATCAATCTTCATTATTTTGGGTTGGGATATTTGTCACTTGAGCAGCTCAATGAAAAAGTCTGAAGAGGTCTTCGGTGGACTAAAATCCACCAACCTATACTTATCCCCTTTAATTGTTGTAATCATGCACAAATCATTGTAGTGTGATAGTATATTGATTGGCTTGTACACTTTTAAAACCACCTCTTTATTAACCAACCTTATTAAGAGTGGGCCCTCTCTCCCATTATCAATGCTTATTCTGTCTCTAAGAATGGACTTCCCAAGATGACTAAAACTCTTTCATCGCCTAAAAATCTAAAATAATAAAATCAACAAGAATAGTAAACTTACCAACCTTGATAAGAATATTCTCAACGATTTTTTCAAGATCGGATAGTGTTCGGTCTGCCAATTAGAGTATCACAAAGCTTGGTCTTGGCTTCCCAATGCCCAATTTGAAAGGGGAGAGTAAAAATCCTAGGGTCTGTTAGCCTTTTTGGAATTTTTTGCATCACCATAGAACTATACTTCTCAATGAGTGCTACTAGCTTAATATCCTAGAACTTAACTTTGTTAGTGAACATGTCCTTTAAGTAATTATCATACTTGGGCATTCCCTTTAAAACATGTAATAGAGAAAGATTAATGTGAAGCTCTCTGAACGTGTAAAAGAACTTCTTGAAGCATGCACCCTCCTTTTCTTTTATCAGTCTCTATGGGAAAGGCTGTGGTATACACTACTTAACCTGTTCAGCAAATTTGGCTTTTGAATACTCAAGTTCCTCGAATTTTCAGCAACTTTGTCATCTACCTATTGAGAAACCAACTCCGCATCAACCTATTTATTTGTCTTTGGAGGTTCTTCATTGAGATCTTTGCCATTCCTCAAAGTGATTGTCATTTGTTTTTTAGCATATTCAGTATCACTTGGAAAACCACCTTGAGGCCTTTTATTTTGTGCTTACTGTATTTACCCAACCTGCATCTCCAAGTTCTTTGTAGCTATCCGTAGGCTCTTCATATCTGCTTCCAACTATACTTGAGCAACTATAATTTATTTCATCATCACTTTCATATTGCTAGTTTAAGTCATGGACTGATTTCCTTAAATTCGTTGTTGTTGAAACTAGTGCTGTACAGACCAAACCATCAAGTCAAATCAAATCGACGAACCAAACCAAACTGAGAAAGAAATCGACTTATGGTTTGGTTTGATTATTTTGGCGTTAGAAAAAAACTGACCATTCTTGGTTTGGTTTGGTCTAGACCAAAAAAAAGTCAAACCGAACCCGAATCAATCCAACATAATATAAATATATATATATAATATTCAAACATTTTTATACATAAAATATTATTATAATCTACTTTTTAAATACTTTTTCAACTAGTTTTAGCAATTTTAAATAATTTTGAAGTAGATTTAGATATATATTTAGATTTGATCCATTAAGTTGTAATATTTGTCCATTAATTGCTAATTAAATGATCCAAAACCTAATATAAACTTAAAACCTAAACTTTTCACTCTTCATCCCACTTTTTAGTTTCAAGAGTGCTTTTCACTCCTTATTTTTTCAGAAATATGATTTTTCATTAGCATGTGAGTGAAAACATATTTGATCTAGTCTTCTATCACAATATAATTGTAAAAACTAAAGATAATTTAAAAAACCAAAAAAATGAAATAACTAAAAAACCCCAAAAAAATGACTAAAACCTAAAATGAAAAAACAAATTTTATGTTGGTTTGATTTGGTTTATAGTTTTAATAAACCGACATGTTTAGTTTGGTTTATTTTTTAATAAAAACTGAACCAACCTGACCTATGCACACCCCTAGTTGAAACTACTGTTGTTTGTAGTTCCATGATAGAATTTGTGGTTGGGTCTGCCACTTTTGATTGAAGGAATTCCCATAATTCTTCCTTTGAGCATTACCCACAAACATCACTAACTCTTGATTTGCACCACACATGGATCTAGAATAATCTTTATTGCCACTGATCCCATACCAAGTATTTGTCGGATGAATTGCACTAACTATTGCTACAGGCTTTGTAACCCCTAATTTCATATTGGTAAGATGAGTAGTTAACTGATTTTGTAATACAACCACCTCACCTAATATAGTAGTAAATTGGTCCACCTCCAACACACCTGCAACCTTCTTTAGAGCAGTTATTGATTCCACATACCACTCAGGATTCCCTTGTGAAATGTGGTTTAACAAGGTGTGTTGCTCATCGTACGTTAATTCCATTGCTTAACTACCCGCAGCTGAATCTAGAAAAATTTTCGTGTTATGATCAAGTGCCTGGATAAAAGTTTGATCTAGGACCTCATTTGACTACTGATGATATTAATAGTCCCAAAGTAGAGTTTTGGACCTCTGATATAAGTTCTCATCTCTCTTCTATTTGAAGCTCACAATATCACTGCGTAGTCTTGCAGTCTTTCCAAATGGAAAGTACTAAATGAGGAATTCTTTGGCTATGTCATCCCAGGTTGTGATTGAATTTGCTGGCTTAGCATTCAACAACTTCTACGCTTCACCCAATAATGAAAAGGGAAAAATGTTAGCCTAACATAGTCAGTCGACAAACCTGTTGGGATAAAGTTGTTACCAATCTCCATGAAGTTCTGTAGGAATCTTTGTGGATATTTATGTGAAAGCCCCATAAATTGTCCACTTTTGATCAAAAGCTGCACCATTTTTTATTTAAGTTCAAAGTTACCGCCAGAAGCCAGTTTTTGAAAAGAGGAGGTAAAATTCGTCTGAAGTTAGATTGCCACTACGTGAACTATCCTATGGGTTGGTGTATCTTCAACCATGAGAATAGGATTGTCTTTTTCCTCTTGAATTTCCAAGATGTGTTAGAGAAAGACTGCTTCTATCCTTAATTGGTAAGAGTATTTCTTGTGTTCGAGGCTTGGTTCAACCAATTCCCTATCCCTTATTAGCTTACTAGTCTCCAAACTTGTTTCCTACAAATTTAGTACCAAGACCAAGCATAAAGCACCAATTGGGGATTAGGGGCCGTTTCCCATCCCGATTGGACTTAAGATTCCTGATATGACTAGGTCATGGTTCGGGTGGTTTCATCTAAGCTTGTATTTTAGTTTCAAAGAGGTCGTTGTCATGCGACATTGAGTCCTTATCAAAATTAATGGTTCGCCTTAAAATATTAGACCCTAGGAGGTTTCTTGCTAGTGTTGAGGCTAGCTCTTTACTATTTGAGTAAATTTGGGATCGTTAGTTTGAGGATAGTAGGCTTCATTTTCACTTTGATTAGGTATTGAGCGGAGAGTCCACCAAAGTCACCATAGATTCTTAGGGTATTTTGATTTTTTATTGATGCTTTTGTGTTTCGAGGATCGGTGAGTTGATTTAGTTGATTTTGCATGAGGATCTTAGCTCTAGATATTCTATTCATTCGAGTACAGGTAAGATGTATAGATATTTGAGGCAACATTATTAGTGGAGTAGTATTAAAAGAGATATGGCAAACTATGTAGCTTTATGCCTTTATTTTTAGATTGTGAAGGCCGAGCATCAGTGACTGAGTGGTTTGATTCAGATATTTCCCATTACCAAGTAAAAATAAGAGAGAATTGTCATGTTAGTGGATTGCGTTTCACTTTATATCTTCCTAAATTTATATGGGTCATTAAATATCGGTTCACCAAGTCATGACATTTCATTCCTATATAGATATCTTTTAATGCCATAGGTTAGCCTGTATCTATATGGGTGAGATAATTTGTTTACATGGTGTGGCTATATCAATTATTTCAGAATGGGGTTTTATGGTCACTTCTTGCTTTTAGAGAACTTTTTAAGAGGAGTTAGGTACCCAGGTGGGTCTTAGTATGACTATCCATCCACAGGAAGATGGTCAGTCAAAGTAGGTGATTCAAGTTCTTGAGAATATGCTCTGAACATATCTTATTGATTTTGGAGAAAAGTGAGAGGAGAACTTATCCTTGGAAGAGTATGTATATAATAGCATTTACCATTTGAGTGTTAAGATGATGATTTTTAAGGATTTGTATGGTAGGCGGTGTCGTTTATTGATTAGATATATTATACCCTTTGAGATTCTTTGTACAGTTGGCGAAGTGGCTTATTAGTTAGCCTTACCTCCAAATTTTGTTGTCTATCAAGTTTTCCATGTTTTTATGTTGCGATAATACATTCCTGATCCATCCCATATGCTCAGATGGGACTCAATCTAGTTAAATGAGTGGTTGACCTTTATGGAAGAGTCTGTGCTTTTTTGGCTTGTAATGTTAGGTGATTGTGTACCCTAGAGATTCCTATTAGTAGAGACACCATCTAGTAGAGAATGATACTTGGGAGATAGAGAAGGAGATGTGGACCAAATATTCTTACATGTTCGAGACTTTAGGTACATCCTAATCCTTAAATTTTTTTGATAAAAGTTCCTTTAGTAGTGGATATTGTAATGACCCTTCAAATCATTTTCCATATTTCTGCTTATTTTCACTATTAGAACTTTCCTAAGTCCATTCAAGTCATTTATTAATTTTTAGGAATAACAGTTCGATTATTAGGCAGGTCGTTTGGTTTTTAGAGACAATTTTCTATTTTGATGTCTTCATTGGTTTCAAATATCCATTGGGTGAATAATTCCATCAAATGACCACAATTCCAATTATTACTTTTCTAGTGGCTCCAAAATGTTAAATTTAGGCTGGGAAGACTCTTGGTTTGGGTCCCGAGACACCCGAGATCATTTCAACTTATTGGTTAAAAAGTTAAGAAAATAAAATATGGGTATGGGTCCCATTTTTTCCCAACCAACCTCGGATGGAAATTTCAACTGTGACATTGAGTCCATAACATTGAATTTTGTATGATTGCATAGTCCGTCTACGTATACGAATTTTAATTAAATCTTGAGGCCTTGTCAGACACATGGAAGATTCTGAGTCTTAGCTGTACCTGGCCATCGATATTAGCGAGCCTTTGCATAATGATATCCATTCCCTTGAGAAAGGTAACAAATTTCATGATCACAGAGAAAAATATTATAGTGCAACTCCAATATATCGCGATAACAAAAACTATGTCGTGATAGCGACACCCGAGGGAATGGTATGGGTATAAATAGACCCTTTTCAACCCATGTTACCCATTTCTCACCCATTATTTAGAGACTATAACCATAAAAGAGAGGAAAATCTTGTTATTAAAGATAATGGGTAATTTGGGATCTTGGATAACACTACTTTACGCAATTATCTTCTGATTTGTGGTAAGCTTTCACCCTTTTAAAGGTAGATTTTCCCATTTCTTATTCAGAATCTGCAAACTATGGAGACTTTATTTTACCCCTAATTTAGTTTGGATTTCAACCATTTTAAAGGGTAAGGACTCCTTGATCACAAGGAAACATTGGGTTGGTTTTGAAAATGTGATTTCCATAATTGGGACCCACAAGGGATTTTGGTGTGATTTTTTGATAAGAAGCATAATGGTACAATATGGGTATCATTATTCTAATATTAAAGAGTAGAATGTGATTTTGATAGCTTGAATCTTGCGGAAGCTTGTAAGAAGTGAAAAAGCAATTATTTAGTAGATCTTTTGAGACTTCTCGGCCTCTAGGTCGGATCGATTTTACCCCTTGATAGATTGATCCAATTCATGTTATGTTGATGATATTTTATTTGATTTGGGATGAGTTTTAGGTGTTTGTCTGATAAATATAAATATTTAGATTTTTTGGACCATTTATGCCATTTTGGATACAGCTTTTGGGGCATAATTAACCTTGTTAACCATACCCTATGTAACACCCCATATTTTTTGGTCTAGAATTTGAACTCGTCCTTGATATACATATAGATATGAACCCAATTATTTCTATCTAAATATTAGCGGGATGACCAACTATCTAGCGTGGGAACATCTTTGGATATTGATTGAAGTCACAAAAATCTCCTAGATCAAGGTTCAGTTGAGGACTTTCAAACCTATTGTGTTTTAGTTTATGATTTTACTTGGGTCAAATTCCAATGACTATTAGTCTTAGACTGTAACGATTAATCTGACCTATAATATAAGAAATAAAATTTCTTCAAGTGCTCTTTCCAATACCACCAATCGTTAATCAATTCGAGTTTGGAGTCAAAAGTTATAAGCGTTTTAGTGAGACACTTTCTAGGGTGGGTGATTCGGATCGCGAGGAAGTATTTACATATAGCTTTTGGGATAATGAGGCAAATCTAGTGCTGAACGTTTGGGGTTGCAGCATGACCCTTTTGAAACATCCTGTATTTTGGTTTTTGGAAATTTCTAGTGTTTTGAGATTTTGTTCATCATATGACTCACCATACTAGTCTTATGGTGCGGTTACCGGTCAGGTTACCCATCTTATATGTTTTTCAGTGTTTTGTCGTTGATTTTTTTTTATGGATATGACTTGGTGGGTATGGGTCGTATGGTTGGTGATGGGTCATTGAGTTTCTCCTTTACTTAAAATGAAACTTAATACCTTGACTAGGCTATGAGTATGAATGGCTCACTAAGAGCTATAAGGATAGGGTACGAGTCATGGTGAGAAATCGTATATTGTCCAGTATTAATCCCTTTGGGTTCTATCTTGGGTACAGTTAAGGCCATACAAGTCGTATGGTCATGATACGATTTGGGGTAATGAGTTGTATGTTTGATAGAATATGGTGTCCAATATTTTGTACTGGATATGATTGGATGGTATCACTCATATGTTGAGGGTACAAGTGAGGGGTCCAAACATACCCACTTGCAAGAATTTCGACAGTATAAGTTGGGTGGTACTCTGGACATTTCTTCGGATAACATCTTTTGACCCCAAAATTTAAAAACACTTTTGGGGCTTCCTTAACCTAATATTCTCAATCAAATATACTCCAAACACCCTTATATCTCTCTCAAACTCTTGGTTCAAGAAAGAATAGGGTTTTCTACGAAACAATCATTTAAGGCTCTAAGGTGTGGTTTCTCTCCGTCTTCTTGCTTATCTAAGGCATGTTACTCCTCCCTCTTTGTTAGTTCAAACTAAGATTATGTTTTACTTAATGGTTTTCATGGCATAATTGTGATATTGTTTTGGATTTTGAAATATATGTTGGGGGTTTTCGTTGTTCTTGGTTGGATGATGTTTTCCCTATTTTCTTATGGGTTTCATGTTATAAATGTTGTTTAAAAATTTGGTTGCATTGGAATGGTGAATTGGTGCTTGGTTTTGGTTTAGGAAACTATATGTCGTTAACGTGTTTATAAAAATGCCTAGGAGAATTGTTTCGTCACATAATTTGAGTTTTATTGAAAGTCTAAAATTGTATAATATGGTAATGGAATCCAAATTGGTTAGTGACCATGGCAAATTGTTTTTTTTAAACAGAGACATGGTCTCTAACCTAATTTGCTATTTATTGTAAGTTGTGGTTATACAACAGAGAGTAGATGGGGTTAGCGGGTGACCGCTAACATGAATGTCATGATAAGGATAAAATAATACTAGTTATAAAGTAGAGTAAAACTAACAAATACACAAAACCATACATACATACATATATATATATATATATAACTATGCCAGGAAAGGGGACCGGGTTTAGAATGCCTTTATAACATTTAACTAGGTTGTGTAGCTTGGCTGTCCTTAACAACCCATAGGCTATATGGGTCACCTCCCCCTTCGGAAAAGGCCCCAGTGTGTGTAGCTGCACGAATAGCAAAGTATGCCATGTGATGACATTATGCACACAAACAACTAAGACCAATCCTTAAATCGGCAAATACGAGTTTCTAATTTTGGTCCCCCTAAGACTGCCACATTCCATGGCTTTGCTACACACCCCACCATTAATGCCCAATCAAAACAAGTTTACAAATAACCAAATGATTATTTATTTATTAACTGCGGCCATTGATATTGGTATCGTCATACCAACCCATACTTGTAAGTATCATCCATATCCAACCATTTTTAGGTTTAAGGAGGTTTTCAAATGCCCATCCATATACCAAATTAAACCACTTGGGAGACTTGAATGTTCCATATAAGCACAAACATTTAGACTTTAGCCTTTCCAAACCATTTAAACCATGCATAATTCCTTTACAAAGTTTAAAACATGCAAGTGTTCCATTATCAGAAGTCAATGCAATGAACATATCTTTATAAGCATTTTATCAAACACATTAGGGGCATAATCTAACCAAAACCAATTCAAAAACCAATTAAACCATTCCCATGTAATCCAATTGTTCAAAACCACTATTAATGCATTTAAAAGCATAATTAATAGCATAGGAAACCATAACCATGCAATTAATGACAAACCCCCAAATAATAGTTGAAAACCATAATCATGAAATAGTAAAACCATGAAATCAATTGTATAAACCATACCTTTAGTTGAAATTACAATGAGATAGGAGAAATATTCCTTAAACCAAGTAGATGATGGAATGAAATTACTAAGACAAACCCCAAAGCAATCCATTAGTTGAAACCCTAGCTCTCTTACCCAAAAGCTCTTGAGAGAATTATGGAGTGTTTTGGAATAGTTTCTAAGTGTTAATGAATAGATTAATAGGGTAAATACCCTCCTAAGTGTATTAGAATACTCCTGGCCTCATGCGCTCAACCTTTACCTAGTGACACACCATGCACTTGGCCTCCCATGCTCAACCTTCCATTATCTTAGGAGGTTATTTACCCTATTGTTTCTAAGTGTTAATGAATAGATTAGTAGGGTAAATAACCTTCTAAGTGTTAATGAATAGATTAATAGGGTACCAGTCATAATGGGTAGGTAAGACTTACATGGGTTAGTCGTATCCCTGTGAAGGTATTTTGTACAGCTTAAGTGAGGGTATTCTAGACATTTCCTACTTATTCTAATTAGGACCCACGACACTTCTGGCCTCATGTGCTTAAGCTTCACCTATTGACAAACCATCCATTTGGCCACAAAATCTGCCACATCTTTCTTTATGCCATTCCATAAATATACCTCCTTGAGATCATGATACATCTTAGTCAAGACAGGATAAACTACATAGCGTGAATCATACAACTCAGTCAAAACCCTTTGGTACAACCCATCGACATCAGGAAATACATAACTTTCCTTGGTACTGTAATGTATCATCACCACTAATCTCAAACACCACTACTTTTGGCCCACCAAAATCACCCTTGATTTTTATCAAGATAGGTCCAGCACTAGTTTCTCCTTAATCTCTAGACCAAGAGATGATTGAACCACCTCTTGCACCAGTACACCAGTCTCCTTGGAGTCTAAGAGACAAACTCTAAGATTATCCAAGGAGCAGCTTTCGAAGAAAAGCCACACACTACCTATAACACCTGGCTTAACCTAAGAATCTCTGAATATCACATGGAGTCATGGGCCTAGTCAATCTCTTCACCACAATAACCTTCTGAGGATCCACAATGATCCTTTCTCTAGAAATAATATTACCAAAGAAATATACAATGCTCAACCAAAACTCAGACTTTTAGAAAATGGCATACAACTATTGTTCCTTGAAGGTCTGTAACACCACACAAAAGTGATTAGCATAATCTACCTCAGTCTTCAAATAAACCAAAATGACATCAATAAACACAATGGTGAAGAGATCCAAATACTTCATGAACATCCTATTCATCAAGTCCATAAATGTAGTCGGAGCATTAGTAAACCCAAAGATATCACGAAGAACTCAAAATGCCCATATCGAGTACAAAAAGTCATCTTAGGGATATCAACCTCCCTAATCTTAAGTTAATGGTACCCAGATAGAAGATCTATCTTAGAGAAGAGCATGGATACTTGAAACTAGTCAAACAAGTCATCTATCCGAGGAAGAGAATACTTGTTCTTAACCGTCACCTCATTCAACTGTCTTTATTCAATGCACATCCAAAGGGAACCATCTTTCTTGTGCACAAACAACAACGGTCCTAGAATGATTAAACCCCTTTTCCAGAAGATCATTAAGTTACTCCTTGAGTTCCTTCAACTTAGTCATAGCCATTTTATATGAAGGAATAGATATTGGACAAGTGTCTGGAAGCAAATAAATACCAAACTCTATTTCCCTATCTGAAGGAACACTATGAAGATTATCCAGAAAGACCTCTGGAAATTCATTAACCATAGGCTCCAAAGCCAATGAAGGACCTTCTGAGTTAGAATCTTTATCCTGGACCAAGTAATAAAGACAACCTCTAGAGATTGACCTCCGATCGCTAAGATAAGAAATAAACCTCCCCCTTAGGAACTAAAGAATAACCTTCGTATTCTATAGCCGATTTATTAGGGAACTTAAATATAACCTTATAGGTATGATAATATAAAGATGCATAATAGGAATGAAACAAATACATACCTAAAATTACTTTAAAATCCATGATATCCAACTCTAATAGATCTGCAAAGGTCTGCTTTCCACAAATAAATACCATCTCTCATAAACTCTCTTAGTAATAACTGAGTCACCTATCGAGGTAGAAATACAGAAAGGATTTAAAATAAATTTTGGATCAAAACAAAAAGGCACAACCACACATGGAGTAACATAAGAAAGAGTGTACCCTGAATCAAGAAAATATTATACGTCAAGAGAGAAGCTATAGCATACTTATAATGACATCAAGTGATGCCTTATATTCCTTTTAGGACACCAAAGTATACAACCTATTCTGACCAACATTAGAACCAAAAGCAGTAACAAAAGTAGATACCACACCACCAGGTGTAGAAGTAGAAGATAAAGCTATAAGAATCTTATTTGCTCCTATAGAAACCTTATTGACCAAACAATCATTGAGCCGATGGCCTACTTGGTTGTACTTGAAGCCTTTTTACCTAACTTCATCACCATAACACCGATGAGGATGAATAAAAAAATGGATAAAAAGGAGACGAAGAAACTGACTAACCTCCGCTCGCTCGAGATTTGAAAACCTGTGCCCAAGAATTGTAAACACCATGACAACACATGTCCCCCGACTGGTAAGAAGAACAAATAAAAGATAAAGAACCATAACTCCCCCACATATTATTTTGCCACTTGCCACTTTCTCTACCATATTGAGACTGATCACCTCCCTGATTAGAAAACCTATACCTCTTTCTCTTTCTGTCATCAAACTTTGCCTTCCTTCTCTACTTATTCTCAATCTACTGGATATGAATAGTCAACATTGAGATATCCATATCTTTAATTCTTAAGACATTCTTTCACTCAAGAATTAAATATCATTGCAACTTAGCAGTGAACTTCCTGATTCTCGACCTTATATAAGCCACTAAATTAGAAGTATACATTGATAGTTGATAGAACTTAAAAGCATATTCCCTTATTGATATCCTCCTATACCTGAGGTTCACACATTCCTCCTTCTTAGCTTTCCTACACTCTTTAGAAAAGAACTAATCCAAGAAAAGGCCTTCTATAATACTTTCTCTTCTATATCAGCACTATCCCTATCCCACTCCACATACCATTAATAAGTAATATCTTTGACTTGATAAGCTACAAAGTTAATCCCCTCTATATTAGTAGCCTATGTCACCTAAAAGATCTTCTCTATGCCATCTAAGAAGCCCTATGGATCCTCCCCAACCCTTACTCCAGTAAAAGTTAGAGGACCCATCTTTACAAATTGTCCAGTCCTGATGTCCTTAGCATACAAAGCACTAGCTACACCCCGCTAAGCTTGAGTAGCAACTAGTTGGGAAATTATATGAATAAACTACTGAACAACATTTTAGCCATCATATCTTTCATTGACATCTTCCCCGAACTAGATGCCGCGGCCTCACAATTTCCAGGAGGAATATACAAACCACTCCTGTCAGTTTTATTCTTCCAACTACCTTGATCATGGTCCTTATTTCCAGATTTATCATAATAGTTTCGACCTTGGAATCCTTGGGCATTGCCTCGGAAACCCCCCTGATTATTCAAGTAGTTAGCTTCTTCCTCCGAATCAGATCCATCTCTTCCTTTTGACGTAACTGCTTTGACTTTTTCAATCTTCCTTGATAATAAATGCTTGGTAAGAAGATCCATCTACGTTTTCATGTGTGCCATATCTTGATCACATTCCTCTTCTCTTCGCCTTTGCTCTGCAGTCATGCCAATAGATATAGTAGAGCTTGCTACCTCAGAATCCCTAGTATGCCAAGCTCTACTCTGCTTTGTTATATGATCTAGCATATCACGTGCCTGAACAAAGGTAAGGTCTATGAATGACCCTCCCGCAACATTATCAACCACTGGCTTAGTCACCAAATTCAAAGCCCTGTACAATATCTCAATCAAATGGACATTGGTCATATGATGATTCAGGCACCGCATAAGTTTCTTCTTGAACCTCTCCCATGTTTCGTGGAGAGCTTCAGTTGGAACCTGTCGAAAATTGCTGATCTCATCTCTCAACTATGCTCTCTTGGATGGATGAAAGAATCTTTCTAGGAAAGAGTCTTTCAATTGCCTCCAATTAGTAATAGAATCAGGAGTCAGGCCGTTCAACCATAGAGTTGCCTCCCCAGATAGAGACAATGGAAATAACCGCAACCGAATTGTATTCTGTCCAACTCCTGGATTGTCGAATGACTTGAATGTAGAGATAAAATTGACCAGATGCATATTAAGATCATCACCTGCAAGTCCACCAAATAATCCCTTGAGCTGCAATAGTTGAATTATGGTGCTAGTGATATTGAACTTGGCTCCAGGTGCCAAGGGTGGAGGAATAATAGCTCCTGTAGCACCAGCTCCGTCTAGATCATCATCATCATCATCAAAAGAGATCTGCATAGCTCGGCGTTCAGGCCTAAATCTATCTTGGAGATCTCTTCTATTCGCTGGTGTCGCCACCTCAGCATCACGCCTAGGGTTTAGTAACTAGTCATCACCTAGGTCCTCATCGTCAGGATTTGTTGCTCGCCCTGGGTTATCAATATTCTGTTGATGTACTTGGGCAGCGGCCAGTGCGGCTGTCTAGCCTGTTCCTGTTGAACAGCCCTTCTTTCAATGTCATGTTGTACCTCCATCCTACCAATAAGTTGCGGTTCAGGGATATGGGTAATAATGGTTGTCCCAAACTTCGCTTGTTTGGCATGCACTGCACAAAAACCTGCAGGAACAAAAACAACAACTAAAAGTAAAGTACGAGAATCTTTGACCAAAGGGTCTAGTAACTATCACAAACTTAGTTGACAACCGTATTCCCCGTCAACGACACCAAAATTTGATAACGCTTAAACTACAACTCTCGTAAGAGTGTAAGCAGTCGTCGTCAAATATATAACCCAACTAGGTTGGGTGTCAAATCCCACAGGGAATAGTCGGTCACTAAGTATTGCAACTATTATTAGACTGTTGGTCAAAAATTCTATGGAAAAGGGGGGGGATTTTATACGTGAAGTCAAAGTATCAAAATAGCAAAGTAAAAACAGAATGTTTGGTATGTTTTAATCAATGAGAATTGTAAGTTAGGGTTATGTCCACCTTATGAGTTCTACGTATCTATTGGCTATGAGTTATACGGAATTTAGACATGCATGCGCTTATAGAGTTTCGTATTCTATGGTAAATCCTAGTGTCTTTCGACCATCAAGGATTATCTCACTTTAACTCTTTCGAGCTTAAAGCGTATAACTAATGGTACGAATTCTCCAAGAGGTTAATCCAGTTACGGCACTAACTTTTAAACAGGGGTTGGTAGCCCTATTTCCTTGTCACTCTCTCTTTTCCAGACATGTAACTTTTCTTTCGAACAAGTTAAGGCTATACTGGCGTATTCTATATGTTTGCAACCACAAGAATTCAATTAAGATGAAGAGAGTAATGATATAAGTAGCATACATATCAAGAATTCACAAACTCATAGCAATAGATAGTATCTCATGAGGCTTCCATAACCCTAATACAGAATTTTAGCCACTCATGAGTGCAACGGAGATCACAATAAGCATCATCATCATAGAAAAACTAGAATGATCTCACGTTGGAGAGGAGTGTGGCATCACAACAAGGTTGACATTTTTCCTCTTGGTGTTTCCCGAAAGTTAGCGTCTTTCTCTGTTAAAAATTGTAACGTGAATTAGGAGCGGAAGTTGAATGAAAAAGACTTGAATTAATGAATGAGTGAATTCAATTGAATTGGAATGCTGAAAAAATCAGCAAATAAGAGTTTTTATAACACCCTTGTCCTAGTCCTAGTGAAATAGGGTTTTTATCCTTGTCCTACTGAAATAGGGTTTTTATCCTTGTCCTAATCCTACTAAGTTACTGCTGATCCCCAAGTCTTTAGAAATACTGTTTTTTCCCGGGACAAGTTCTCCATGCATCACTTTCAGTCCACAAACTTCTAGAAGCTGCCTTCCTTTTTACGTGAAGTTTCCTTTGGCGTTCAACAGTCCACAAAATGCTGAAATCTTCATCATATATACCTGAAAACTTGCTAATCACATTGGTTAGCTCACTTACAGGAAAAAGGACTAAAAGTGCAAGAATTTTATATTTTGTCCTCAAAACTTAGCTAAAATATTGGTAAATTAAGGTACTTTAGGCGTGTAAATACGCCTATCATCAATTATGCAAGTGTTTTTCATTAAAAACTCATGTTGATTGTGTGGGAATTACTACTTTTGAAACTCCTAAGCTCATGATTGTGACTCTTTTACTTGTTGTGTTAATGTTAAATTTATGTGATTATTTGGTTGAGAGTCTGTGATGATACTACCTGAGTTGAGCATGTGCCATGCGCCTGTGAGGTTGTTGTGTATTCCTTAGTGCATGTTCTTTCTAGAACTTTCCTGTATGTATGCAACGTTAAATAAAGAATGTGGGTTTAGGAGATGATATAGGAATTTCTTTCAAAGCCATGTTTATACTTTTTTTATGACCTACCCATTTGCAAAATCCTAGTTAACCCTAATGAGCCTTTAGCTTATTTTCTTTGGCAGCTTTATATGTAGCCTCTATCCCCTTCTTTGATAACTTTAATTTGATCCCAAGCTCCTAAGCTCTTTAGTGTAAAATTAATTGAGTCAAGGAGTTTGAATTCAAGTAGGATATAGGTAAAATTAAATCCCCAAAATAATAGTTATTGGTGTGTACAATTTATGAGTTTTGGATAGGAGTAAAAGAAATTTGTCCTAAACATTAAATTGTGAATTGATAAGCAATACTCCTTCCTATATTGTATGTGAGAGATCTTAATAAGATAGGGAAAACAAAAGATAGGGGTATACAAAAGTGGGGGAAATTGGTTGCTAAAGGTGAATTAAATGAAAAGTGTGATTTATTAAAGTTCTCATGGAAGATAGTCACTATTCTTTGACAAAACAGTTCCTACTCGTCCCTTAGCCTAAATTACAACCCTTAAAAACCTATTTTATCCTGAGCTTTAAAATTTAGATATTAGTGGAGTGCTAAACTAAGGGCAATCCTATGGTTCATCTTGTGTAACTTGTGAATTCTTTGTGAGAGCGAGCATAATTTGATTCTTGTACCCAATTTATTTAAATTGCATATATGTGAGTGATAATTGGTAACTCTCTTATTGTGAGGGCACATTTTTTATGATACTTGGGTTAATTATATGATGTAGTTAATTGAAAAATATGTATGAGTTTTCCAACTAGGTGAGTCAAATCTTGAGGCTAGGATGTTTTGTAGTAGTATTCTTAAACTGTCAATTGTATACTTAACATGCTTATTGTAGAAATTTTCATTTTGTGTAATCACTGTAGTACTAGCTTGAATATCTTTATTGTAGTATGTGTGTTGATTCACCTCAGATTATTATGCTTAGAATAAAGAGTTGTTCTAGGACGAACAAGGATTTAAGTGTGGGGTGGTGATTTGAGGTGGATTTATGCAACTCAGTGTTGTTATCCAGGCTTATTTAGTCTTGTTTTGAGCAAAGGTTGTGTGATTAATGTGTGAATAATGATATAATTCAGCATCTAAGTGTTTAGGTGTTTAATTACAATGTTAATGGTGTCTTTCAAACAATTTTATACTCAATTCGGTCACTTAGAGTTCAAATGAGAAAACTAGTGTTACTAGTTTAAGCTAGGTGTTTTTGTAGTTGATATCGATTCTAGTGAGTTTAATGCATCAATAAAGTTAATATTGTTTAATTATGTGTGGAAAAACTTGTTTATAGTTTTAAAGGTTTAATTAAATCAATTCAAGTGTCAAACAATAAGTTAAAGATCAAAGTGGCCAAAACTAGTTCTTAGCTTAAGTTTATAGTTCGTTGTCTAGAATGTTGTATTGTTTTGAGATCTAATCCATGGTTTTTGATGCCGAACGAAGCTTTTTGAGTTGATTATAATTATATACGGATGATTAAAAATATGCAAATTACGTTATAATAACCCCACAAGGCTTGGTATGGAATGACAAATGCACAAGACGAGATTAGAAGTCAAATTTTACTTTCTAAAGTGTCCTTGTGATAGTGACATGTAGCACTGCCCATTATCTCGGAATAACGATCAAACATCACATACCATTCCATGGGACTAATCAATTGACAAGGGAACCGCAGACCCTATTCCCACACGGCCAAAATCTTCCTACTATAAATAGGACACTTAAACACATTGCAGATGACCTCAGACAACATTGAAACTTGGAGAGGGGATGGAAAACACAGTAATTAGGGTTTTTATTATTTTACATTATTTTATTTATGAATTTATCATGTATTCATTCAGCATGATGACATTTATTTCCATGAGTGGCCAAACGCCCCTTTTTTAGGGTTAAGCCATCGAACATGATAATTATTGCTTGAATTGATTGGATTCTGATAGATTATAATAATTCATTTTTTTTATCCTTATTATAACTATTTTAAGGATTCGAGACCCTTATAATACACTCATTGTCGTCTTTATGAACCCAGGAAGGGGAATAAGAGGATAGGATGTGGGTATAAATAGAGCAAGTTTCTTATTTTTTTATAAATAAGGGATTTGAAATTGTGTCTAGGATAGGGACATACCTAGAAGCCTTGTTTGGTTCACTAGCAGGATGACATCTTAATGCATCTAAATGGATTGTAACATCCCTACTCAATGATGTAGTTGTAATGTCTAGTTCAATTGAAGATTAAAGGATTAGGAGATCATGATCATACTATAAACCCTTCGAATCAACAACCAAAATATGTAATCTAACCTATAAAGTACAATAGCATAGTATGATTGTTCATAGAGCCTTAACCCTAGGTTTATCTCCATTGATTATCCAAGAACTTTACTTTATTGCCTTTTTAACTTTAATTTCCAATTTATAACCTACAACCCTTTTTTGTTACGATTGCACCAATTTCATCTCAATAGTAAACTAGAATTAGATATATGCAAACACAAGTCCCTGTGGGATTGATATTCGGCTTTTTATAAGGTCACTGTATTACATGGTGAGACCGCGTACACTTGCATGTGAACTTGGGTGAACCTGTCTTTATGTCCTCTTTGACATCCCAAGTAGCATGCTTAAACTTTAGCTTCCTCCAAAGAACCTTTATCAAAGCCAATACTTCATCTGCAACTATTAGACTTGCCGATCCAAAATCTCATTTGAGACTTCCTCATAGGATGAAGAATATGAAATTCCCACCTTTTTAAGGGAAAACCCGTTGAAGGATCACACACGCACATTCTCAACATCAAAACATGAAACACTGGATGAATGGTACTCAATCTAGAAGACAACACCAATTCATATGCTACATTACCATGCCTCTTCAAAACCAAGCATGGACCAACATAACGAGGACTGAGTTTCTCCTTCTTACCAAACCACATCACTGCTTTCATAGGATACACCTTCAAGAGCACCTAATCCAAAAAGACTTAACTCTAACTCCATTCGTGTTACATCTTCATAGGACTTTTGGCAACTTTGGGCGGCCTTAAATATATCCAAAATCACCTTCACCTTCTATATAACTTGGTGAACAAAATCAGGGCCTAATAACTTATTTCCACCAACCTCAAACCACTTAATAGGCGACCGACAGCTCTTAGCATACAATGCCTCAAACGAAGCCATACCAATTCTAGAGTAATAATTGTTATTGTAAGTAAATTCTATGAGAGAAAGGTGATCAAACCAACTTCCACCATAATCAAATACACATACCTGAAGTATATCTTCCAATGCCTGAATAGTGCTTTCCAATTTCCCATTCGTCTGCGGGTGGAAAGAGGTACAAAGGGTCACCTTGGTCCCCATACCTCTATGGGACAACCTTAAAAAGTGAGATGAGAACTGAGAAATTCGATAAGATATGATGGAAAATGGATAACTATGAAACTTTACGATCTCTGCAATGAACATCTTGGTATATTCCTTAGAAGAAAAATTAGTCCTCACTGTCAAGAAGTGAGCAGAATTTGTCATTCTATCCATGATGAATCAAATCAAATCAAATTGCTGGTGAGACTAAAAAGAATAGTAATAGAATCTATATTAATTATTTCCCATTTCCACACCAGCATCTCAATCTCTTGAGCCAACCTACTAGGCCTCTAGTGATGTACCTTCACTTGTTGACACACCATGCACATAGCCATAAAATTGGTCATATCTCTTTTCATATTATTCAACCAATAAATCTCTATAAGATCATGATACATTTTTGTCGAACAAGGATGAATCGTATAACACGACTCATGAGTTTTAGCCAAAATACATCATCTCAACCCATCCACGTTGGGAACACATAATCTTTCATAGAACCCCAATACACCATTACCACCAATCTCGAAAACCATCACCTTATACCTATCCACATCATTCTAGATTTGTATTAAGATAGGGTTAAACACTTGCTTCTCTGTCACCTAAACACCAAGAGATGACTTTACCGTCTCTTGAACAATCACACTATCATCTTTGGAATCTAAAAGATGGAGTCCATGATTAGCTAAATGGTAAATATCCTTCATCAAATCTTGCTTTCCCTCATCCATATTTGATAGTCTCCCATAGATGACATGCTAAGAGTATTACCAACCACGTTATCATTACCAAGATGATACTAGAGACTCATATCATAGTTTTTACCCTTTGAGCAACTCAAACCACCTTTTTCCTGAGATTTAGCTCGTTCTAAGTGAGCACATATTATAGGCTCTTCTCATAAGAATAAACGTCTACATGGATCCTATAAAAATAAGTCAATAGATCTTTAATACAAACCCCATATCTAACAATTCCAAATCGTGAGTTGGATAATTATTTTCAAGAACTTTATACTGTCTAGAAGCATAAGTGACCACCTTGCCTTGTTGTATCAACACATAAACCAATCCCACCTGAGACGCATGACAATAGAAAATAAAACCATCAGTTCCCTTAGGAAGAGTCATGAAAGCAGATGAGTATAACTTATCCTTTAACTTCTCGAAACTACCCTCATAGGAATTAGAGCAAAAGAACTTCACATTTTTTTGAGACAACATAGTCAATGGGGAAGCAATAGTAGAGAAAGTTTCCACGGATATTCTATAATAACCAGCATACAACTGTTGCACCTTAAGGGTATCCGACACTAAACAGAGGTGATCGACATGATTCGGATTACTCTTTAAATACACCAAAATATCATCAATAAAGATAATGATAAACAAGTCAAGAAACTAATGTAAAACCAATTCTTAAGATCCAAAAGTATCATCGGGGCATTTGTCAAACCAAAGACATCACCAAGAACTCAAAATGAACATACCGATTTTAGAAAGCAGTCTTAGGGACATCCACCTCCCTAATCTTCAACTGATCATAACAAGACCGAAGATCAATCTTAGAAAAGTACTTAGCGACAGTAAGTAAGGACTTTCAGATCTAGAATTCTTAACATGAACGAAATGCTAAATGCAACCTTTAGAAACTAATTCCAGGTTCTAATATACAAAATAAACATTTTCTTTAGTACTAGGGAACTACATTACCATTTGATCACTAGCTCACTTGGGAAATACAAAATTGACCCTTCCGGTCTGACCATTAAGAGATGCATAGAATAAATGTAACCAATCCATCCTTAAAATAATATTAAAGTCTACCATGTCAAACTCTATCAGACTAACCACCGTGTCCATACCATTGGAGCGATATTACACTACCCTTTAGATCCTTCTAGCAACAATGGAGTCACCTACCTAGATGGACACAATAAAGGGATTCGTAATACATTCGGGGTTAAAAATAAAATGAATAGTCATATAATGGGTCACATAAGAGAGGGTAGACCCAAGATCAGGCAGACAATATACATCATGAGAGAAGATTTTGAGCATACTAGTAACTACATAAGGGGATGCTTCAGAATCCTGGCAGGTGTCACGAGCATACAAACTGTTCTGACCTATGTCAGAGCCAGAAGAAGAAGTAGCACCTTTTGGAGTAGGAGCTGATAAAGTAGCAACAAGAATCATATTTTCCCTAGAAGAAACCTTAGAAGAAAAATCCATCTGCATATGAAAAATCTAAGCATATTAAAAGAACTTGCTCCTCTCCTCTTCCAAACCACAATGGTGCACCTGACCAGAAAATCTACAAGGAGGATACGATAGAGCTGGCTGAGCCCCATTAAACTGAGGCTGGAATACTTGTGCTCTAAACTAATTATCATACTAAGAATGACAATCATCCAACAATTTTGGATAAGTTACACTTTCCACAGAGTAGGAACCAGAGTTGTTCCACCTCTTCTTAGAATATTTCCCACTATCTCTATTGTTTTGTTTCTGACTTTCACTCTAATCTAAATGTCTAAACTTTTTATTCTGCCTTTCACTCATCTCTGCCTGCTTCTTCTTCTCCTGTTCCACTTAGTACATGTACATAACATATTTAGAAATGTCCATATCTTTTTTCAATAATAGTCTCTCTCTCCAAGATCAACTCACTAGATAACCCAGAGGCAAACATCCTCATTCTAGCCCTCATGCAAAACACCAATTCTGGAGCATATATCCACAACTAATGAAACTTGAAGGTATACTTCTTTACTATCATCTTGCCTTTCTTCAAATTTGTGAATTGCTCAGTTGTCACCTACCTCAAATCCTAAGAAAAGAAGTGATTAAGAAAAAAAACTAAAAAATACTTCCCATAAAGAAGACTCAATATTATCTCCCTTAAGCTGCTCCCACTCTTCATACCATTGGTATGTTACATCCTTTAAATGACAAGAAGAAAATTCTACACCCTCCACATCTATAGCATGCATCCATCAGAAGATCTTTTCTATCTCTTAAGAAAATTTAAAGGTTCTTCCTCAACTTTAGAACTGGTGAAAAAAGGGGGACTCAACCTCATAAATTGGCCAACTCTAGTTTCCTCAGAAGATAGAGCAATAGAAGCAACCTTCTTAGTTTGGGAGTCCACCAATTAGGTGAATAAATGAATCGGCTGGCGAAATTCAACATTAGACACATAAGCTTGAGGTGCCGGAGGAGGGATAAAAGAACATATATTAGGCTTAAATTGTTGGTATGGTCATGCTAACTACATTGTAAGGTAATATCAATCACACCAACCAACTAGAAGCACTTGGGGGAATTCACAACCCCCTTGGTTCAATTTAAAAATTATTATACTTCATAAGCTTTTTACCTTTGGCAATATTTAAATAGTAGTTCAATACACATACTTCACATATTTAAAAACCAATTTCAAAATATGGGTCTAAGGTCATAACCACTTTAAAAGTCACAAGTTTAGGGAAATTAGATTCCCTTAGTTTATCCACTATACCCATGCATCCAATTTATTTCAAAAGCATCATTTAAATGTAATCCATTGTAATTCCCCAAATCTTATAGCTAGAGTTCTACACAGTGCTCATGACCCCAAAGGACCACAAGTTCATGCATGACTGATATATGTACCTGTATACTGTATAACATCGTGTAAAATATAGAAGTAGTAGACTAAAACATGCCATAAAGTTTAAAATGGATAGGACATAATATCTGCGAGTACGGTATATTAATACCAAACATGAATTGAAATAAACTACCTGAACATACTGTAGTCTTAAAAGCCTCTAACTGACTGAATTGTCTAAATAAGAAGTTAATGGTCCATGCCCCTAACTAACTCCATTTGTTCAAAGCTAAACTGAAATAATGAAATAAATAATCATATCATCCTCGAATGATAAGGACTCACTGCTAAATCTGGCTGTTATTGATGCTATGGAGATTGTGTTTCTGAGCCAATGGTATAAAATACCATAGCGCAAATATGCTAGTATGATTGAACGTACTGGTATGGAAGTGAGGTAGTCTTAATGTAGAGGGTTCGTATGCTTCAACTATGCTAACTGACTATAAGTAATGAATGTTAGACTACATGCATGAGTAAGAGACTATAACTGAATTTGTGATGGTACTAACTACTGAGTCTAATTACTGATAACACAAGTTACTTATAACTAATGTAACTAATACTGAATGACTGTGTTTGACAGCCTAGGTTCTGATAGAACTAGCTGTTTTTCGTACTGTTGTAAATTGATAGTATCTGACATTCCTAAATTCTGTAGAACTATTTGAGTTCTATCACTGAGACTGAGATTGAAAATATAACTAAGGGAAGTAGTCATCTAACCGACATACCCCAAATAAAGTAATATAGATGAGTTAGGGTCCAATCTATGACCCCAATTAGAAGGGTGACAACACCGTGCCACCGGTAAAGACAAGCTGTGAGTGACCCATCAACTGGCAAGTTAGATATCTCAACCTACGCTGGCTATGTAGTTCTAGAATAGAAGGATTGCTTCTAAGAATCACAACCACTACTGGAAGGTGAGTTCCCATCCTTAGGTTCACTCGGTGTTAAATCCTACTCCCATCTGAATAGACACTGAATATGATTAACTGAACTAAGATGGACTGAGTTAACTGAGTTCCGTTGATTGATGGAATACTATTGAGATTACTGAATTTTGTAAGCTTTCCTGAGTCATATAACTGACTAAGTTGCTTTGACCTGGCTTGACTGAGAGTATCGTGAAAACATGACACTACCTCTAGGCTCAAAGATAAATTTTTTGGTATAAGTACCCCCAGGACTCGATAGAAGGAAACTGATAAAGCATGACATTCTTGATTACATGAAAAACAACGAAAATCCATAGTATAATAAGTTTTCGATTTCATGAAACACGTGGTCATCACAAACATGTACATGATAGGAATGCATATAATAAATATCATAATTTCATACTCCATCATCATTAGCATTCAAAAAAACATCAGCATTACACATCAATTGCATGGGAGTTATTTAAACATAAAAGTTAAACATGAATCCATCACTTAAGTCACAATTGAGGTATATTACACAATTTCTAGTATCTTAGGCATTTTATCAAGGACCATACATGAACCACTTAAGAAAAAGGTGAAATCCTCAAACTATCCATCATAAACAGCTTAATTACAGATTTCAAATTGTATGCTAACATAGTTTCTTGAACAACATGTAAAGATTCCAACTTGGGAATCGTACAATAAGATAAACATTGTTACAAAATAACCCACAACATAAAAATCTTAATATATGATTTTCAATAGGATTCTTGAGCTTTTTTTATGAAAGGAATCCATAAATAAACACTATGCATACCTTGGATGGAAGATTCTTCAAAACTAACAGTGAAATTCTTGAAATTATATCCTCAATTGTAAAAATCTAAACTTTTTCTTGAGATTAATGGAGAGAAATAAAAATAATTCAGATGAAAAGTGGATGAATTATTAGTTTTTGGGCTTATATAAGAGTGGAAAATTGACTCTTTTGTCCTTGAGGATGAGGTTATTTAATGACTAAAAACTGGGTGCCGATGCTATAAGCGACGTGGAGCATTGATTGATGCGATGTGATATTCGATGAATCACACCATGATCACATTGAGCCTCAAAAGTTTTGACTCTAGAAGCCTACACAAAAGTTGAACAACGCGGTAGGAGACACGGAGCTCCAAGATTGCATTGGTCCACTATTTTGGGGCTCCAAACATGATCTAAACGTGTTCTGAAAATTCTAAAACCTATTTGGGAACACCTATTGACTTTCCTGATCATGAAATAATGAAAATACAGGACATTGAAGGGCATTAAGATTGTGAGAAGAGATTTCCAACTTTCAAAAGCCAAAATAGGCTAAGTCTGGGAACTTGGTTAGAATTTTTCTAAGTCTGGGACCCCTTGACAAGCTTAAATGACTGAATAGAACTTAGAAGTTCTGCGGGGTCTTACAATATCTCTCTTTTGAGAAAATTCGTCCTCGAATGAGATTGACTAAGAGGGGAGAAGAGAAAAACTGATGTAAATATTAAAGATGAGAAACTAAATATAATTCCATGACTTACATGACTAATATCTGAATACACCATACAAAGCATGCATATCTGATGTATGCATAACTGATTTAAAAATACATGGCTGAGTGTTCTGATAAACTAAGTTTCTCACAATAAGAATGCATATCTGATGAATAATTATATAAATGAACTGATACATTAATGAATAACTAAGTATGTAATGGTATTTAGTACCAATTTTATAACTTAAAAGCTTAAGGAGAATTGTTACCATGAACTACATCTGGGTTAGTGGAGAAGTGCTGACGGTACTTGGTTGGTTCGCATGTCTGCATTTGCTTCCCAAGTAGATCCCTCAACGGACTAGGGGGACTTCTTTGTTCCTCAGTCTACGAGCTTGGTAGTCAATATATTTGATTGGAATCTCTTAATAAGAGAGGCCGTTCTAAACCTCTATGCTCCGAATAGGGACTACAACTGCTGGGTCACCTATGCACTTATTGGGCAAACAGACATAGAAGACTAGATGAACTGAGGCTATATCTAAAGGAAATTTCAGCTCATTAGCTACCTTGCCAAAGTGACTGAGAATTTTTAAGGGACTGACATATCGGGGACTAAGCTCTCCCTTTTTGTTGAACCTCTTCACTCTCTTCATGTGAGAGATCTTTAGATAAACATAATCACCAATCTCAAACTTGAGAACCTTCTTGCACAGAGCTGCATAAGAATTTTGTTGGCTCTGAGCAGCCCAGAGTCTTTCTCTAATCAACTGGACCTTTTCTAAAGCATCGAATACTATGTTAGGCCCTATAACAGAAGCCTTACTAACTTTGAACCAACCGACTAGGGTTCTATATCTCCTACTATAGAGATATTCGAATAGAGCCATCCAAATACTAGAATGATAGTTGTTGTTATAAGAAAACTCAATCAAAGGCAAGTGGTCATCTCAACTACCCTTGAAATCAACTACACATGGCCTTGGTAAATCTTTTAAAGTTTGAATGATGCTTAATGATGCTTTCTGCTTGACCATCTATCTGAGGATAGAAGGATGTACTGAGATGAATTTGGGTACCAAGACACTTTTGGCATACTTTCCAAAAATGTAAGGTGAACTGGGTACCCTTTTCTGAGATAATAGATAGCGGAACACCGTACAATCTGACCAACTCTTTGATGTAGAGTTTGGTGTAATCCTTATCTGAATACAAGATATGGACTAGAAGGAAATTAGATGATTTGATCATCCTTTCTACAACAATTCAAACCAAATCATGCTGATGACGAGTACGAGGCAAACCCATCACGAAGTTCATATTCACTTCTTCCCACTTCTAAGTAGGAATATTGAACTCCTGCATGGACCTACTAGGATTTTGATGCTCAATCTTAACCTACTGACATATAGAGCTCTTATCCACAAACTTTACAACATCTCTCTCTATCCCACTCCACCAATAGATGTCTTATAAGTCATGATACATCTTTGTGTCCCCTAGATGAATAGAGTAGTGCACACCCAACTCTTATACAAGAATTAGTTACCTAAACTCATCTATACATGGAACACATAGATGGCCCTGAAAATGCAAAATACCATCTCTCCCTTGGGAGAAAACCTCAACCTTTTGACCCTTGACTGACTCTTTCAACATGAAAAGAATGGGATCTCCATCCTGATTTTCTTTTACTTTAGTAACTAGAGATGATTATGAACTACTCTGAACCTATATATTAGCCTTTTCTGAAATCAACTAAATGGACACCAATCAGGGAAATCTGATGAACTTTCTAAAAAAAAACTTCTTTTTACTGCCCCCAACATGAGCAATACTTCCCATAGATAGTCTACTGGGAGTGTGGCCTTCGGATGATAAAAGATGCTCAGGTCATAATATTTCAAGAGCTATAACCACCTTATCTAATTAAGATTAAGATATTTCTAAGAAAATACATACTAAAGGAACTTATGATTTGTGAACACATTTATATGAAAACCGTACAAGTAATGCCTCCAACTTTTTAAGGCAAATAATACAGCTACAAACTCAAGATCATGAGTAGGATAATTTTTCTTATGTGTTTTAGGCTATCTGGAGGCGTAGGCTATGACCTTAAAATGCTACATAAAGAAACAACCCAAACCTACTCTAGAGGCATCATAGTACACCACAAAACCATTTGAACCATTTGGAAGAGCTAAGAGTAGACCCGAGGTGAGTCGATTCTTCAACTCCTAAATAATCTTCTCGTAAGGATATAACCACTGAAATTTAACTTTATTCTGAGTCAATCTAGCAATTGGGGATGAAATAGAAGCGAATATCTCAACAAATCATTTGTAATATCTGATGGAGAGAGAGGAAAAACTGATGATTTCTAAGAATCAAAAGCACTGTTCTAAGATGGTCTGCATGATCATGCTCACCACATAAATATAAAAGAATATCATATATGAACACTATGATGAACATGTCTGAGTAACGCTTGAACACATGGTTAATAAAGTCCATGAAAGTTGTTATGGCATTCGTAAACCAAAGGAGATAACTAGGAATTCAAAGTGACCATACCAAATATGGAAGGCTATTTTTGAAATCTCATATTCCTTGACTTTGAACTGATGATAGGATAATCTGAGGGCTATCCTAGATAAATATTTTGCACCCTTTAGTTGATCAAACACGTCATCGATTTTGGGAAGTGCATACTTTTTTTTGACCGTGACTTTATTGGGCTAATGGTAATCAATGTACATTCTAAGAGAACCGTCTTTCTTTCGCATGAATAAGACTGGTGTGCCATTGAAGTTTAATGAATCCCTTATCCAGGAGATCCTTCAATATTTCTTTGAGTTCCATTGGTGCCATTATGTATGGCGGAATAGATATAGGCTGAGTATCTGGAAGAAGATTAATTTCAAAGTCTATTTCCCTTTCGGGAGGAATTACTGGAAGATCTTTGGGATAAAATCTAAATATTTATTTAATACTGGCACTGATTCAAGGCTGGGAGTTTTTGAACTAGAGACATTAACATGAAAAAGGTGATAGAGACATCCCTTAGATATCATTTTCCATGTCCGGAGGTAGGAAACAAGATAATCTCTAAAAGCTAAAGTATTACCCCTCCACTCTAAAATGGGTTCATTCAAAAACTAAAATAGGACAATTCTATTTCTGCATTCGACTCTGGAACAGTAGGAATGAAGTTAATCCATGTCTAGAATGATATCAAAATCAGTAATCTCTAATTTAACTAAATCTATTGAGGTAACTTTCTGGAGTGTCATAACCAAATAGTTCTTGCATACCCATCAGGCTATGATGGTTTTACCTACTAAGGTAGAGAGTGAGAAGGGCTCTGCTATAATCATAGGATGGACTCTGAAATCAACTACTATATAAGTTGTAATGAAAGACAAGGAAGCTCCTAGATCTAGCAAAGTGTAAACATGTAAGTGAAAGATCTGTAACGTACTAGTTACCACAATAGGAGAATTTTCCTAATTTTTTCAGGACTAAAGAGCAAAAGTTTGTTTGGGCGTTTCCCACTAGTAGCACTAGAAGTGGCACCATGCAGATTTGTGCGACCAAATTGAGCTGAGAAATGGTTCTGCTAACTTTGGGAACCTATCTGAGGATTGTATCTAACTCTGTGGCATGGCTTGCCAAATCAAAAACCAATATTGCTGCCAACTCTGCAAATACCCTGATGGTGTTTTCCAAAAGTATGACAAAGAGTATTAGTTTGGGCATTGCTAACGGTGCCCTAAATACATAGATCCTGGTTCCCTATCTTTGTTACCATCCCTGAACTTAGGAGCTGGAGTACTGGCAGAAGAAGTAGCTGGAACTGATGACTTAGGATGAACTGAGAATGGTTTCCTCCCTCTGACTTAGGTAGAGCAATGTTGAAACTACCTGTCCTTGCTCTTTTATTCTTCTTCTCCCTCATCTTAATATTTTATTCTTCTATCTGTTGAACATGAGTCATAAGACCAGCTATGTTCATGTCACTATTCAACATCGCAGACCTAAACTCATTGACCATACTATCATTTATGCCAGAAACAAACTTACTCATTTTGGCCCTGCTATCTACTAGTACATTGGGAGCATATGTGGCTAGTTGATTAAAGAATACTCTTTCACCGTCATGTTGCCCTACTCGAGGTTGATAAATTCTAACACCTTAGCTTCTCTCATCTCTTGGGGAAAAATCTATCTAAGAATATGGTGACAAACTTCTCCCATTTTAGGGATCTTACATCAACTAAACTCTATGACTTCCACTATTTAAACCAAGTATGAGCAACATCCTACAATTAATATGCAGGCATCTTAGTAGTCCCAATAACTGACACCCTAATGATGTCTATAACCTTCTAAACTTGGTCAAGGAATTCTTAAGGGTCATCGTTAGTCTTAGACCTGAAAAGGGATGGAGGATTCATTCGAGTGAAGTCCCAAATTCTGGATGTAGCTGAATTGGCCATTGGGTTGGTTGGAACAACAACTGGTCGTCTATTCTTGGCAGCAAATGACTGAGGAAAAGTGGTGAATGCATCTCTAAACTCTGCATGAGAGACATATTTTCTCAAAGAATCTTTAGGCTGAGGGGTGACTGATTTCCAGTTCTCTTCATGGGAGGCATGTTTTATAAATGAAAGAGAAAGGAATTAAACTGAGATATTAACTAGAGATTATTCTCACGACATGACATGAATACTAAAAAGGGGGAAACTGTTCCTAAACATCTTATAGACTCCTACACATAAATGTGGCATGCAAAACACCCATGTACAAACCTCTACTAGATGCAGATTTTAGACTTCGTAGGACAGTGTTGAAACTTAAGCTCTAATACCAAGTTTGAAATGCAATGAATCTGATACCTGGAGTTCTACACGATGGTCATGACCCTGAATAACCATAAGATAACCCATGATTGATATCTGTACCTGTATACTATATAATATCATGTAAAATATAGAAATAGTAGATTGAAACATGTCATAAGGTTCAAAATAGATAAAACATAATACCTGGGAGTATGGTATATCAATACCAAAGCAAAAACTAAAATAAACTGCCTGAATAAATTATAGTCTGAAAAGCCTCTAACTGACTGAACTGTCTGAGTGAGGAGTTGATGGGGCATGCCCCTAACTAACTCTATTTACTGAAAGGTAAACTTAAATAAATAATAAATAATAATACCATCCTCAAATGATGAGGAAATACTGCTAAATCTTGCTGCTATTGATGCTATGGGCCTCGTTCTTTTGCACCTATGGTATAAAAAAGCATAGCACAAATACGTCAGTACAATTGAATGTATTGGTATGCAAATGAGGCTGGCTAAATGTAGTGAGTTCATATAAATAAACTATGCTAACTGACTGTATAACCAGATGTGAGAATACATGCATGAGTAAGTGATTGTAACTAAATTAATGATGATATTGACAACTGAGTCTGATTACTCATAACATGAGTTAATGATAACTAATATAACAAATACTGAGGAATGTGTATGATGGCATAGGTTATGATAGAACTAGTCGAGTTCCATACTGTTCTGAGTTGACTGTATGTCATATTCTTAAATTCTGTAGAACAATCTAAGTTCTATTACTGAGATTGAGACTGAAACTTTAACTGTGGAAAGTAGTCATCTAACTGACATACCCTAAATAAAGAAATATAGCTGAATTGGAGTCTAATCTATAACCCTAATTAGAAGGGTGTCAAAACCATGCCACCAGTAAGGATAAGCTATGAGTGACCCTCAACTGGCAGGTACTCAAATGAACATGGTGAGAACCCTAAACTAAAAGGTAAGCCCCCTCTCAACCCTAAACTGGCAGGTTAAATGTCTCAACTTATGCTAGCTAAATAGTTTTGTAATACAAAGATTACTTCTAAGAATCTCACCCTCTACTAGCAGGTGAGTTCCCATCCTTGGGTTCACTCGATGCTTAATCTTACTCCTATCTTAATAGACACTGAAAATGATTAACTAAACTGAGTTGGCCTAAGTTAACTGAGTTCCATTGACTGATGGAATACTAATAGGATTTCTGAATTTCTGAGCTTTTCTTAGTCACATGACTGACTGAGTTCCATTGACCATGGATTGACTGAGAGTATAATGAAAATATGACACTGGCTCTAGGATCACAACTAAATTATTGGATACAAGTACCCTAGGAATCGATAGAAAGAAACATACAAGGAATGAAATTCTTGATAACATGTCTAACATCGACAATCCATTAGATAATATGTTGGGGATTTCATGAAGTATCTAGTTATCATAAACTTGTACATAATAGGAATGCATTTAATAGGTATCATAATTTCTTACTCCAACATCATGAGCATTCCAAAAAACATCTACATTGCATATCAATAGCATATGAGTCATTTGAACATAAGGGTTAAACATGAATCCATCACTTAAGTCACAATTGATCTATATAACATAATTTCTAGTCTCTTAGGCATTTTATAAAACAACATACATGCACCACTTGAGGCACAGGTGAAATTATCAAATTACACATTATAAAAAACTTAATTCATGGATTTCAACTTGTATGCTAACGTAGTTTAGGAATAACACATAAAGATTCCAACTTAGGAATCATACAATAAGATAAACATGGTTACATAACAACCCACAAACATAAACATCATAACTTATGATTTGGAATAGGTTTCTAGAGCTTTATGTATAAAAGGAATCCATAAATCAACACTATGCATACCTTAGATGGAAGATTCTTGAAAACTAACTGTGAAATTCTTGAAAATAGATCTTCAATTGGAAAATCCTAAACTTGTTCTTGAGATTAATAGCGTGAAACCACAATAATTTTGATGAAACTTGCTAAATAACATGTTTTTGGGATTATATAGGAGTTGAAAATTAACCCTTTTGCCCTTAAGGATACGGTGATTTAAATATTAACAACTAGGTGCCGACACTATAAGTGATGCAGTGCGTTGATAGATACAATGCGATACTCGATGTTTCAAGTCGATTATTGAAGTTTTGGCTCTGATAGCCTGAACAAAAGTTTAACAACACAATAGGAGATACGGCGCGCCAAGATCACGTTGGTCCACTATTTTGGTACTCTAAACATGATCTAAACCTATTTGAAAAAATCCAAAACATGTCTGGGAACACCTATTGACCTTTCTATTCCTGAATTAATAAGAATATGGGCCATTAAAGGACATTAAGATGGCAAGATGATATTGCTAAATTTTTAAGGATAAAATAGGTTATGTCTGGGAACTTGGTTAGAATTTTTATAAGTCTGGGACCCTTTGACAAGCTTAAAGGACTGAATTAAGCTTAGAAGTTTTTTGGAGTCTTACATATATGTAGGGACGAACATGAAAAATCACATAAAAAATAATAATTTAAGACCCTCAACCCATATTTCAAAACCAACATCAATACCATATCAGAAACTGTAAGATCCCACAAAATTCTAAGCTTCAATCAGTCTTTTAAAGTTTGTTAAGGGGTCCCAGACTTAGAAAACTTTAGCGAAGTACTCAAACATAGTGTCATTTTAGACTTCATAAGTTGGAAACTCTATTTCACGACCTCTATGACCTTAAAACGTCAATCTTTAGGTTGAATCATGATTAGGAGTGTCAGTAGGTTTCCTCTGACAAGTTTTTGAATTTTGCACTTCGTGTGAGGCATGTTTGGAAGTCCAAATAGGTGGATCGACGTGATCTCAAAACACCGCATCGTCTTCCGCACCGATGAATATTTTCCTCCAGCTCCCCAGTGCAAATTTTAGTGAACCAACGTAGACTCAATAAAGCGTGTTAAATTTAGAGGCGACCCGATCAATCCAATGAGTCATTCTGTGCATCGCTAATTAGTTTTTAGTAATTAAAAGTTGTTTTCCTCATAGGTATTTGGGTCTTTTACCAATGGTTATCAGCCCAAAACACAAAATTAAGCCTCTTTTTAGGCAAAATTCATTCTCTAGTAAGAAATTACTCAACACAAAAACCCTTGGAGATCAAATTTCAAACTCAAGTCTTAATATTTCACCATCATTCTTAAGAATTTAGCAACCAAGGTAAGTCAAGTATTCATCAAAGAGTTTTCTTTCACCCTTGGAGTTCAAGTACCTTTTTTTTACTACAAGTTAATGAGTTTGATGAATTTCATAGTTAAATTTGAATGTGTTCATGACTACTATATTAATGGGGTATCTAGTTCATGATTCAATTGCGAGATGAAAATGAAATTAATTTTTATATGTGTTGTACTATGTTAATTTATGCTAAAACCCTCCAAATTGTAAATTTGATATTTGAAATTATAATGCTCATATGTTGTTTAGTACCATCCTCAAATGATGAGGGCATACTACTAAATCTTGCTGCAATTGATGCTATGGGGCTCGTTCTTTTGCACCTATGGTATAAAAAAGCATAGCACAAATACGTCAGTACAATTGAATGTATTGGTATGCAAATGAGGTAGGCTGAATGTAGAGAGTTCATATAAATAAACTATGCTAACTGATTGTATAACCAGATGTGAGAATACATGCATGAGTAAGTGATTGTAACTAAATTCATGATGATATTGACAACTGAGTCTGATTACTCATAACATGAGTTACTGATAACTAATGAAACAAATACTGAGCAATATGTATGATGGCCTAGGTTATGATAGAACTAGTCGAGTTCCACACTATTCTAAGTTAACTGTATGTCATAGTCATAAATTTTGTAGAACAATCTAAGTTCTATTACTGAGACTGAGACTGAAACTTTAACTGTGGGAAGTAGTCATCTAACTGACATACCCTAAATAAGGAAATATAGTTGAATTGGAGTATAATCTATAACCCTAATTAGAAGGGTGTCAATACCATGCCACCAGTAAGGATAAGCTATGAGTGACCCTCAACTGGCAGGTACTCAAATGAGCATGGTGAGAACTCTAAACTAAAAGGTAAGCCCCCTCTCAACCCTAAACTGGCAGGTTAAATGCCTCAACTTATGCTAGCTAAATAGTTTTGTAATACAAAGATTACTTCTACGAATCTCACCCTCTACTAGCAGGTGAGTTCCCATCCTTGGGTTCACTCGATGCTTAATCTTACTCCTATCTGAATAGACACTGAAAATGATTAACTAAACTGAGCTGGCCTAAGTTAACTAAGTTCCATTGACTGATGGAATACTAATAAGATTACTGAATTTCTGAGCTTTTCTTAGTCACATGACTGACTGAGTTCCATTGACCATGGCTTGAATGAGAGTATAATGAAAACATGACACTGGCTCTAGTATTACAACTAAATTACTGGATACAATTACCCCAGGAATCGATAGAAAGAAACATACAAGGAATGACATTCTTGATAACATGTCTGACATCGACAATCCATTATATAATATATTGGGGATTTCATGAAGTATCTAGTTATCATAAACTTGTACATAATAGGTATCATAATTTCTTACTCCAACATCATGAGCATTCCAAAAAACATCTACATTGCATATCAATAGCATATGAGTCATTTGAACATAAGGGTTAAACATGAATCCATCACTTAAGTCACAATTGATCTATATAACATAATTTCTAGTCTCTTAGGCATTTTATAAAACAACATACATGCACCACTTGAGGCACAGGTGAAATTGTCAAATTACACATTATAAAAAACTCAATTCATGGATTTCAACTTGTATGCTAACGTAGTTTTAGGAATAACACATAAAGATTCCAACTTAGTAATCATACAATAAGATAAACATGGTTACATGACAACCCAAAAACATAAACATCATAACTTATGATTTGGAATAGGTTTCTTGAGCTTTATGTATAAAAGGAATCCATAAATCAACACTATGCATACCTTAGATGGAAGATTCTTGAAAACTAACTGTGAAATTCTTGAAAATAGATCTTCAATTGGAAAATCCTAAACTTTTTCTTGAGATTAATAGCGAGAAACCACAATAATTTTGATGAAACTTGCTAAATAACATGTATTTGGGATTATATAGGAGTTGAAAATTAAGCTTTTTGCCCTTAAGGATGCGGTGATTTAAATATTTACAACTAGGTGTCGACACTATAAGTGATGCAGTGTGTTGATAGATACAATGCGATACTCAATGTTTCTAGTCGATTCATTGAAGTTTTGGCTCTGGCAGCCTGAACAAAAGTTTACCAACACAATAGGAGATACAGCGCGCCAAGATCACGTTGGTCCACTATTTTGGTACTTTGAACATGATCTAAACCTATTTGTAAAAATCCAAAACTTGTCTGGGAACACCTATTGACCTTTCTAATCCTGAATTAATAAGAATATGGTCCATTAAAGGACATTAAGATGGCAAGATTATATTGCAAAATTTTGAAGGATAAAATAGGTTATGTCTGGGAACTTGGTTCGAATTTTTCTAAGTCTGGGACCCTTTGACAAGCTTAAAGGACTGAATTAAGCTTAGAAGTTTTATGGAGTCTTACATCTATGTAGGGACAAACATGAAAAATCACATAAAAATAATTATTTAAGACCCTCAACCCAAATTTCAAAACCAACATAAATACCATATCAGAAACCATAAGATCCCACAAAATTCTAAGCTTCAATCAATCTTTTAAAGTTTGTTAAGGGGTCCCAGACATAGAAAATTTTAGTGAAGTACTCAAACATAGTGTCATTTTAGAGTTCATAAGTTGGAAACTCTATTTCACGACCTCTATGATCTTAAAACGTTAATCTTTAGGTTGAATCATGATTAGGAGTGTCAGTAGGTTTCCTCTGACAAGTTTTTGATTTTTGCACTTCGTGTTAGGCATGCTTGGAAGTCCAAATAGGTGGATCGGCGTGATCTCGACACACCGCATCGTCTTTCGCACCGATGAATATTTTCCTCCAGCTTCCCAGTGCAAATTTTAGTGAATGTAGACTCAATAAAGCGTGTTGGCCATAGAGTCGACCCCATCAATCCAATGAGTCGTTCTGTGCATCTCTAATTCAGTTTTTAGTAATTAAAAGTTGTTTTCCTCAGAGGTATTTGGGTCTTTTACCAATGGTTATCAGCCCAAAACACAAAATTAAGCCTCTTTTGAGGCAAAATTTATTCTCTAATAAGAAATTACTCAACACAAAAACCCTTGGAGATCAAATTTCAAACTCAAGTCTTAAGCTTTCACCATCATTCTTATGAATTTAGCAACCAAGGTAAGTCAAGTATTCATCAAAGGGTTTTCTTTCTCCCTTGGAGTTCAAGTACCTTTTTTTTAGTACAAGTTAATGAGTTTGATGAATTTCATGGTTAAATTTGAATGTGTTCATGACTACTATATTAATGGGGTATCTAGTTCATGATTCAATTACGAGATGCAAATGAAATTAATTTTTATATGTGTTGTACTATGTTAATTCATGCTAAAACCCTCCAAATTGTAAATTTGATATTTGAAATTATGATGCTCACATGTTGTTTAGTACTACGTGAACATACTATGTCCTCCAAGTGTTTCATTGAATTTCTCATATGATTTGAATAGTAAAACTATATCATGTTAGCATGTATTCAAGTTGATGTCATGCAAGTGTTTGCTAGAATATCCCAATGAAGGAATGATGATCAAGTAATTAGATATCATATTTCAAGATTGTGCTGTGTCTTATAATTTATTCTATCGAGTCTTGGGGGTATTCAATGCCTGATAATTTAGTTATTTACCTAGAGCCATGGACAGTCACTGAATAGTATATGTCATGTCATGATCAGTAGAATTCAGTCGGTTAAAAAACTCGAGAAAAGTCAGAAGAAATCAGTCAGTTAATGAAATTTAGTGGTATTATGCCAGTCCATAGAACCTAGTGAACTAAGTTTAGTTCAGTTATACATTACAATCTATAATAGTTTAGTCAAGCCTAGAATGACTTTGAATTCAGTCCAGTGTCTATTCGATAAGGAGTAGGATTCAGCACCGAGTGAACCCAAGGATGGGGACTCACCTGCCAATAGAGGGTGTTACCTTTTAAAGAAGTTCTTGCATTATAAAAGTACATAACCAGCATAGGTTGAGACATCAACATGCTACTTGAGGGTTGATGAGGTGTTTTTACCTGGTAGTTAAGGGTAACACCATTCTCTCTCAGAGCACCTGCCAGATGAGGGTGACTTAGTTTATCTTTACCCATGCCATGGTACTGATACCATTCCATATAGGGTTACAAATTGGACCCCAACTAGTTCAGAGAGGGGCATATCAGTTAGATGATTACCTCCCACAATCTCAATTTTAGACTTTAGAATAGAACTCTGTTTAGTTTTATGGAATCAAGACTGTTAGATACAGTCACTCAGTTCAGTATAGAACTCAGCATAGTTCAATAAATCAGGATTATTATATACAGTCATTCAATTATCAGTAAAACAGTATAAGTAAACTCAGATATCAATTAATCAGTATTCAGAACTCTATATCTAGTACTATCACGAGTTTAGACACATTTTACATGTTTATGCATGTACTCTCATTCAGTTATACTCATGTCATTCTGCCAGTATTGTTCATGCATATGAACCCATGCATTTTATCCTACCACACTTTGCATACCAGTACATTCAAAGTACTGACACATACTTTTAATTTGCGCTATGATGTCTTTTATCATAGTTTCAGACCCACAGGCTCCTGATCATATTTACCAATTCAGATATTTAGTTGCCTGAGTTTGTGGTGATTTCTCATAGTCTGAGGACATGGTTATTACTTTTGCATTTTAGTTTATTTTGGTAGTTCGGAGTTAGTTAGGGACTTGTCCCATAAGCTCATTATTCAGATACTTAGAGGCTTATTCAGACTAGAGTATTTTCAGACAGATATTTAGTTTTGATATTGATATACATTATTTGATATTTATTTATAGTATTGAATCTTTTGGCCAGTTTTTGCCTAATTTCTACATTCTTACAGTATTATTATTCAGTTATTACAGCAGGTACCAGTCATAGGTTAGCTTGTGGTCCTTCGAGATTATGAGCACCGTGTAGCGTATGGGGTATAGACTCAAGGCATTACAAACTTAGTATTAGAGCCTAATTTTCAATAGAGTCCTAGGAAGTTTGAAATACGCATCTAGTAGAGTCTTGTGAATGGGTGTTTAGAGCAATACACTTAAGAACAGGTGACTACAAGATGTTTTAGGAAATGTTTCCCTTCTTTTAGTATTCATGTCATGCGAGATAGCATGAGCTTCAGTTAAACTCCTTTTCTAACCCAAGTTTATCTTTTGTTTATAGAATATGCCTCCAAAGAAGACTAAGGAAAGAGTAATGGGAGACCAGCCAGCACCCCAGGCTATCCAGCCGTATTCCTTAGATGAACTTGTCTCTTGTGCCGAATTTAGAACATCTTTCACCACCATAGTCTATTCGGTGGTAGCCTTGAATGAATTCCTATCTACCATTCTGGCTAACCCAGTAGAAAATACTACTACAACCACCATTCGAGAATTCCTCCAAATTAACCCTATATTTTTTACTAGGTCTAAGTCAGATGAGGACCCTCGGGATTTTTTTGATCAGGTGCAGAAAGTTACAGATATTATAGGGTTGAAAGATAGTGAGAGTGTTTAGTTAGTTGTATGTACGTTCTACGATGTGGCTCCCTCATGGTTTAAATAGTGGAAAGTAGAAAGGGCCGCAAATGCAGGGCCCATAGAGTGGGAGAAGTTTGCCACTACTTTTCTAGATAGGTTCTTCCTATTGGAGTTAATGGAAGCAAAGGTTCTAGAATTTATTAACCTAAAGTAGGTCAACATGACAGTGAAAGAGTATTCTCTCAACTTTTCTCAATTATCTAGATAGTCTCCTCATGTGGTTGCAGATAGCAGGTCCAGGATGAGTAAGTATATGTCTAGGATTTCTAGTAGTATGGTCAAGGAGTGTAGAACAGAAATAATGATTAAGGAGATGGATATATCCATACTCATGTTCGATGTTCATTAGATAAAGGAGGCTAAGAAGAGGGAGAACAAGAGAGCGAGAATAGATAGTTTCAACTTTGCTTTGCCTAAGTCAAAGGGTGGGAATCATTCTCAGTTCCTCTTGAAATCCTGAATTCCATCTCCATCCTCATCTATTTCTCTAGTTTTGAAATTCAGAGATGACAATAGAGACAGGGCGCCAAGCCCTAAGATTTAAGGGAGTGTCAACAACGCCTGAACTAATCCTCTTTGCCAAAAATATTGTAGAAACCACCAGTATATCTGCAGTGCTAATAGTGATATATATTCTAGGTGTGGCAAGCCAAGTCATAGAGTCAGGGATTATACCCCATCAGTTTCCCAGGGTCAGCATAACCGTCCCCTATCTCAGTCTGGTCGCTCAAATCAGAAGGGTGTTGTATCTCGTACTACCAATGGGCAATTCCCATATAGACTCCATGCTCTTCAGTCCTAATAGGATCAGGAAAGTTCTCTTGATGTGGTCACTGGTACATTATAGGTTTATCATTTATATGTTTATGCTTTGCTAGATCTAGGAGCTTCTTTGTCCTTTGTTACTCCCTATATAGTTGTTGACTTTGGAGTCAATCCTGAAATTCTAGTTCAGTCTCTACCCCAGTGGGTAAATCTATCATAGCCCAATAGGTTTACAGGAAATTTCTAGTTATGATATCTTAGAAAGTCACGTTAGTAGACTTAGTTGAATTAGAGATGACCAATTTTGATGTTATTCTCAACATTTATTGGTTTCATTCCTGCTATGCCTCAATCAACTGCAGAGATAGAATTGTCCAGTTTCAATTCTTGAATGAGCCCTTCCTAGAGTGGAAGGGTAGTACGTCAGTACTTAGGGGTCAACTTATTTCCTACCGTAGGGCAAGGGAAGTGATATCAAAGGGATGTGTCCATTATCTCATTCGGATCTAGGACTCTAGATCAAAAAACCTTGCTCTTGAGTCTGCATTAATGGCATGTGAATTCCCAGATATATATTTCTCAAAGATCTTCCCAAAATTTCTCCTTAAAGGGAAATCAGCTTCAAAATAAACCTTCTTCCTGATACTTAGCCAATCTCTATTTCTCCATACAGAATAGCTCCAGTAGAACATAAAGAATTAAAAGAATAGTTGAAGGATCTCCTAGATAAGTGATCTATCAGACCCAGTGTGTCCCCGTGGTTTGCACCAGTTCTATTAGTGCATAAGAAAATAGTTTCGTCATAATATGTATTGACTACTATCTGTTAAATAAAGTCATGGTCAAGAACCAGTATCCACTTCCTAGAATTTATTACTGGTTTGACCAACTTAAGGGTGCTAGTTACTTTTCTAATATAGACCCAGATCAGGCTATCATTAACTCTGAGTCAGAGAATGTGACATTCTGAAGATAGCTTTCAAAACTCGATATGATCACTTTGAATTATTATCATGTCCTTTGTTCTTACAAATGCTCTAGCAGCTTTTATAGACTTGATGAACCGCATGTTCAAGAATTACTTTGACCTGTTCATCATAGTCTTTATAGATGATATTCTCATTTACTCCTACAGTGAGCATGATCATGTAGACCATCTCATAATAGTAGTGTACACTCTTAGAAACCATTAGCTATTTTGTAAATTCAGTAAGAGCAAAGTTGATCCCTAAAAGACTGAAGCAGTGGGAAACTGGCCTAGACCCATCTCTCCATGAGATATTCAAAGTTTCTTGGGCTTGGTCGGCAATTAATAATGGTTTGTTGAGGGATTTTTGTATATTGTATCCCCTATGTCCAGATTGACTCAGAAGAAAGTCATGGTTCAGTGATAAGATTCTTGCGAGAAGAGTTTTAAGGAGTTGAAGAATCAGCTCACCTCAACCCCAGTTCATAGCTTCCTAGATAATTTAGACGGCTTTGTTGTGTATTGTGATGTATCCAGAGTTTGTTTGGGTTGTGTCCTCATGTAGAGAGGTAAGGTTTTAGCATATTCCTTTAGGCATCTTATTCCCTATGAAAAGAACTATCCAGCTTATTATTTTGAGCTAGGAACAGTAGTATTTAACTTAAAGACTTGGAGGCACTACTTGTAAGGAGTGCACGTTGATGTGTTCACAGACTATAAGAGCTTGCAGTATGTATTCTGTCATAAAGATCTAAACCTCTATTAGAGAAGGTGGTTTGAGTTGTTAAGAAACTATGACATGAGCGTCCTGTATCATCTGGGTAAACCCAATGTAGTGGCTGATGCTCTTAGTAAGATGTCTATGGGGAGTAATGCTCATGTGGATGCTAGTAAAAGGAAGTTAGCTCAGGAGGTTCATCTGCTTTCCCGACTAGGTGAACGCTTAGTTGATTCATTGGAAGGTAGTGTGTAGGTGTAGAGTAGGTTAGAATCATCCCTAGTTTTTAAAGTGAAGGAAAAGTAGGATAGGGATCATAATCTAGTCAATTTGAAAGAATCAGTTAGAGATCAGAAGATAGAGGTTTTCTTCCAAGGAATAGATGTTGTATTGCGTTGCCATGGTCGGCTATGTGTGCGAGGTTTAAACGACCTAAGGAAGAAAATTCTAGTAGAATTGCACGGTGCGCACTACTCTATTCATCCTGGGGCCACTAAGATTTACCATGATTTGCGATAGATATATTGGTCGAGTGGGATAAAGAGAGATATTGCAGAAATTATGGCTAAGTACTCAATATGTCAGCAAGTTAAAATTGTGTATCAAAAGACCAGTGGGTCTATACAGGAGTTCAGTATTTCCACTTAGAAGTGGGAAGAGGTGAACATATATTTTGTGATAGGTTTGCCTCGCACTCATCATCAGCAAAATTTAGTTTGAGTTATTGTAGACAGGATGACCAAATCAACTTAATTTCTACCTGTCCATACATCTTATTCAGCCGAGGTCTATGCCAAGCTCTATGTCAGAGCGTTGGTAAGATTGCATGGTGTTTCATTGTCCGTAATCTCAGATAGAGGTACCCAGTTTACCTCTTATTTCTAAAAAGCCTTCTAAAAGGGTCTTGGTACCCAAGTCCACCTCAGAACAACCTTTCACCCTCAGACAGATGGTCAAGAAGAAAGTACAATTTATACTTTAGAGGATATGTTGTGAGTGTGTGTGATAGACTTTAAAGGTAGTTCGGATGACCATTTACCTTTGATTGAGTTCACATATAACAAAAGATATCAGTCCATCATTCAGATGGCTACGTTTGAGTTTCCCTATGGGGGGAGATGTACATCTCCTATTAGTTTGTTTAAAGTGGGTGAGGCCGCAATGATTGGGCCTAACTTTGTGTTTGACACCTTAGAGAAGGTTCAATTGATCAGGGAAATGCATAAGACAAAGAATGTCGAGTTTGAGATTGGTAATTATATGTATTAGAAAACCTTCCCTATGAAAGAAGAGAAGAGGTTTGGCAAGAAGGGGAAGCTCAGTCCCCGATATGGCGGTCCTTAACAAATTCTCAGCCGTTTCAGAAAGGTAGCTTAAGAGCTTGAGTTACCTTAGGAATTAGATTTAGTGCATCCATTGTTCCATGTCTCCTTGATTAAGAAATGCATAGGTGATCCAACAGTCGTAATCCCTACAAATGACATAGATATTCGGAACAGACTATCTTACGAAGTGATTCGAGTAAAAATCCTTGATTTTCAGATTCGCATATTGAGGAACAAAAAAGTCAGTCTAGTAATAGTTCTTTGATGGAATTAGTCTATTGAGGAAGCTACTTGGAAAGCATAGGAAGACATGCAGATGAAGTATTCTCACCTCTTCTCTGCAAACTCAGACTCAACCCAACGTAACAGTTTTTCCTTGACCCTACTCAATTTCATGCTCAGATTTTTCCTTTATACATTTTAGACCAGTTACCATTGCCTATTCAGTTGTGACTTCATGCATCAGATATGCATGTTCAGCATGAGAAACATAGCTTACTAGCAATCCCACTCATGCATTCATAAATCAGGTTCAACTATGTACTCGTGCATCAGATATGCATGTTCAATATAAAATTTCAGTTTATTAGAAATTTCAGACATGAAATCATTCTTTAGTTTTACATATCTCGTATCTAAATTTAGTCTATCAGTTTTCTTTACTTAGTCAGTCTCATTCGAGGAAAAATGTTCCCAAAGGGGAGATATTGTAAGACCCCATAAAATCCGAAGCTTTACTAAGTCCTTGGAAGCTTGTAAAGGGTTCCATACTTAGAAAATTTTATCTCAGTACTCATACTTAGTGTCATTTTAGCCTTCATAAGTTGGAAACTCTATTTCATGACCTCTATGACTGTAAAATGTCAATCTTTAGGTTGAATCATTATTAGGAGTTCCAGTAGGTGTCCTTAGAATAGTTTTGGATTTTTTGGACTTTATTGGAGGCACGTTTGGAAGTCTAAACTAGTGGATCAATGGGATCTCGACGTGCTACAACGTTTGTTGTGTTGATGAATACTTTCCTCCAGTTTTGTAGTGTGAATTCTAGTGAACCAACATCGTCTCGATGTGACACATTGGCCATAGTGTCGACCCCATCAATGCAACACGTCAGTCTACAAGTCACAAATTCAGTTTTCAGTAATTAAAAGCCGAGTTCCTTAGGGGTATGTGGGTCTTTTACCCACGATTATGAGCCTTAAAAGACGAACTTAATCCCCTTTAGAGGCAAAATTCATTCTATATCAGAATTTACTCAAGAACAAAAACTCTAAGAGATCAAATTTAAAGCTCAAGGCTTAAGATTTCATCATCATTCTTCAAGAATTTAGTAACCAAGGTATGTCAAGTGTTCATCCAAGGGTTTCCTTCTACCCTTGGAGTTCGCGTACTTTTTATTTTACTACAAGTTAACGTGTTTGATGAATTTCATGGTTTAATTTGAATGTGTTCATGACTAACATGTTAATGGGGTTTCTAGGTCATGATGCAATTGCGAGATGCATACGAAATTATTTGTTATATGTATTGTACTATGTTAATTCATTCTAAAACCCTCCAAATTGTGAATTTGGCATTTGAAATTATGATGCTCGGATGTTGTTTAGTATTATGTGCACATACTATGTCCTCCAAGTGTTGGTTAAATTGCTCATGTGAGTTGAATAGTGAAATTATATTGTGTTATCAAGTATTCACGTTCATGTCATGAAAGTGTTTTCTCGAATGTCCCAATGAAGGAATGTTGATCAAGTAATTAACTATCATGTTTCAATATTGTGCAATGTCTTATAATTTATGCTATCGATTCCTGGATGTATTCAATACCTAAAAATTTAGCTTTTTACCTAGATCCATGGTCAGTCACAAGATAATATCAATCATGTCGCAATCAGTAGAATCAGTCTGTTATAGAACTCAGGAAAGCTCAATAGCACTCATTCAGTTAACAGAATTTAGTAGTATTCCGTCAATCCACAGAACCTAGTGAACTCAGTTTAGTTAAGTTATACAGTACCATTACTAACAATTCAGTCCAACCTAGAATGGTTTAGAATGCAGTCGAGTATCTATTTAGTTAGGAGTAGGATTCAGCATCGAGTGAACCCAAGGATGGGGACTCACCTTCCAGTAGAGGGTGTGATCCTTAGAAGCAATGCTTGCATTCAAGAACTATATAGCTAGTGTTCATTGAGATATCAACATACTAGTTGAGGGATGATGAGGTGTTTTAACCTGCCAGTAGAGGGTACCACCGTTCTCACTCATAGCACCTGCCAGATAAGGGTGACTCATTTTGTCTTTACCCGTGGGATGGTACTAACACATTTCTAGTAGGGGTTATAGGTCGGACCCCAATCAGTTTCGAGTGGGGAAAGTTAATTAGATGTTTACTTCCTACAATCACAGTTTTAGTCTTCAGAATATATCTCAATTCAGTTCTACAGAATCAGGACTGTTAGATACAGTCTCTCATTTCAATATGGAACTTAACATAGTTCCACAGAATCAGCACTGTCAGATAAAATCATTCAATTATTAGTAATATAGTATCAACAAACTCAGATATCAGTTGATAAGTATTCAAAACTCTGCATCCAGTGCTATCATGATCTTTATCATAATTTACTTGTTCATGCATGTACTCTCATTTGGTTGTACTCATGTCATTCAGTCAGTATTGTTCATACATATGAACCCATGCATTTTAGACTGCCTCAATTTGCATTCTAGTATATTCAAAGTACTGAGACATACTTTTCTTTTGTGTTATGATGTCTTATATGATAGGTTCAGACGCACAGGCTCCCAATCATATTTATCAGTTTAGGTATTCAGCAAATAGAGTTAGAGGTGAATCCTCATGTCCAAGGACGTGGTTATTACTTTAGTTGGGTACTTGTCCCATCGACTCCTTATTCAGACAGTTAGAGGCTTATTTAGACTTGAGTATTTTCAGACAGAAATTCATTTTGGTATTAATATACCATTTTCAGTATTTATTTATATATTGAAACTTATGGCCAGTTTAGGCCTAATTTCTGTATTTTTCTGTAATATTATTCAGTTATTGCAGTAGTACCAGTCATGGGTTTGCTTTTCATCCTTCAGGATTATAAGCACTATGTAGCGTGCAGGGTATAGACTCGAGGCATTACAACAACACTTTAACTATGTGCTTTTAACAAATTAGAATTTAGGTAAGAGTAACATGCATGAACCTAGTTTCACAAAAAACTTCAACCCTTGAGCCCTTGGATGACCTACTTCTTGGAAACCCTAAGTTTGGCTACTTGAGACACTGGAGATATATTTGGAAGTGTTTGATTACATTATCAATGAGAAATAAATCTTCTAATGTTCTTTGTGAATGTGGAATATTAATCGGGTGAGAAGGAGATTTTCCAAAGTTCCCTCAATTTAAAAACTAAAATTTAGTCTTTAGTGACTATGAGTCACTATATTACTCGTAGATACTCATTATGGCTCATCACCATGAGTCATATCTTAGACAGTTTCTAGAGTACCCACACAATGTTGGACCTATGAATTAAGTGGTACAACTAGTAATTGGACCCTGTGACTCATGAGCTCCAATTATAGTCAACACAGAACCCATTTGGGGTAAATACGGGAAATCTCACGATTTTCACCCAATGAATCATTAAGAGTCCTTACGACTTTTAGTGAGCCACTCATACTCAGAGTATAACTTAGTCACACACTTACAATTTAGGTTATGATTTGAGTCCAATGACTCGTAAAGACACCATATGACCCGTAGGGTAACTCATCTTCAACCCACTAAAGATAAAATTTCTAAAAAAAATCAACGCCCAAAAACCCGAGGTGTTACACATCAAGTACCAGTGCATCTTAATATCATCGGAATAATCATTTTCGAGATGTATGCAAATGTATGAAAGGTGTTCAACAACTAATAGAATTCTTGGCCTAAGGTGGGTCAAAGTGCGTACTTTAAAGTCCCCCAAATCCTGTACCAAAGTAATGTGTACCACAGACTAGGATAAGGTCTCAAAATCCACTATTAGAGGTTGAAAAAGACATATCTAGCCCTAGGATAGCGATTCCTCACAATAGAGAGCAACTAAGTCAATTCCACCTAATGCAATAAAAAGTTGAGTAAGTTTCACCCTAAACTGAAGTGACTAAGGTAATCTTTTCATTGGTTGAGTGACTAAGATATTCCCATCCTATTCAAGATCCTATGAGGTCAGCTTCACCTAAGATATGGCTAACTAGGATAATTATGCCCTAAAAGCAATATCCAAAATAGCTCAAACGATCCCACAAACCCAAGTATTGAAATTTATCACACCACCACCTAACATATATCCCAAATCTAACCTAATGTCATAAACATACTATGAATGAGCTCAATCTAGCGAAGGGTAAAACCTTTACCTACTTGGATGCCTAAGAAATCTTAAAAGATCTGCTAAGTCACTATTTTTCCCTTTTAAGAAGCTTTCATAAGATGCCAAGCTATCAAAATTACATTCTGCTCATCAATATGGGAATAATGATACCCATATTTCACCAATAATGCTTCAGGTCTAAAAAACACACAAAAATAACCTATGTATGTCCCAATTACGAAAATCATATTTTTGAAACCAACCCAATCTTGCCTCATACTCAAGGACTCATTACCCTAAAAAACCAGTGAAATCTGAGTTAATTTTGGGCCAAAATTAAGGCTCTAAGGTTTAGGGATTTTGAATCAAAAATGGGAAAATCTACAATGAAAAGGGTAACTTCTTACCACAAATTAGAAGATAATCGCATACACAAGTGTTATCCAAGCTCCCAAATTATCCAAAAGCTTTAATCCCAAGTTTTCCCTCTCATTTAGGGTTTTAGTCTCTAGAGAATGGGTGAGGAAAGGAAAAAACTATGTGAAAAAGGTCAATATATACCCATACTAGGTCCTCATGTGTCTCTATCGCAACAAAGGTATCGCTATTGCGGAATAATTGGTTGGACTATGGATTCACAATTGAAAAATTTATCCCCATGATCGCAGCATCTATTACACTACTCAAGGGGATAGAAATCGTGGCCCAAAGGCTCGCTAATAGTGATAGAACTAGATAGAGCTGAGACTTGGAATTTTTGATGTTTCCATCAAGCCCTAAGGATTAATTCAAAATCCCATATACACAAATGGACTATGCTACTATACCAAGTTCAGACTCAATGGTTCAATCAAAATTTCCATCCAAGGTTGTTTGACTAAAGCTTTCACCAGGTGGTTGTTTGAAACTAGTGAAGACTTTAAAACATAGAATTGGCACTAAAAATCAAATGAACTAACCGGCAACCAAACTGTTAGTCCCTGTAAGTCATAAATGACTTGGTCAAGCTATTGGAAAGCACCAATGGTGAAATAAGTGGACATATGGAAAATAACCTGACGCATCATTACATGGGTAATGCACATACAAGAATCAATGCGATGTGAATCCATAATGCCATAACCTATCTAGGTTCCATAATATAACCCAATGTATATACCTCCTCTAGCTTGATGGCTCACAAAGGTAGGAACTACAACAAACACTCTTCTCCAACACAATGGCTAGTAAGTAAAAAAGGCCCCTAGGGGTTTTATAGTACCATGTATACACCGTTCGAGTCTCAATACTAGATTTCCAATCATCATTATCAATCTACTTTATCCAATACTGAGGAAATGTATATACATTAAATGAATGAACTTGAACTATGGCTTAAAGAGTGTAAGTCTACAAATCCATTGCCCAAGTTCAACTCAGGGACTAAATCCTCATAAAAGAATCGAAAGGGATCAAAATCTCTATTGACCGAAGTAAACAATAGTGGTAAATCCATATATCTGAATCTATCACAATCAGATTTCTAAAATATAATTTTTTATTCCGAAGCTCATAATCAAATATTAAGGTATAATTCCTATTATAAATTAGCCGGTTTAAAAGTGAAAAATAAAAAAAAAAGTAAAACCATATTTTTAGTGGAATCATTTCATTAAGTGAGCATGGATGTACAAAATCTACGAATGCCATCACTAGTATCAAAACAGTACAGTTGCTATCATCTAGGAATCCATATACTATGGCTACATCCTTTAAAAGGATTAATCACTCATCTAGAGTCCAACTAATATCAAAATCACGGACTAGGGCCGAATAATAAATGACAAGCATAACAATAATGTAATAATGTGAGAAACCATGAGAATACACCAAGTCAAGTAGTAAACCTTGCATTAAAAGGGTCCTTAGTCTCAACTATGTCCATCAAACTTGTAAACAAGGGTAATGGATCGTATGTGCATAACAAGTATTTCATATTAAGGGTCTATTCACCCTTCTATCCCTCAAACTCATAATTTAAGCTAAGTCATGGTTTTACCCATAATCACATTCTACCATCCTTACCTAACATGCAATATATATATATATATATAATATGATATCTCATAAAGAAGAGTAGACATAAGCCTACCTCGATGCCAAATCACATGCCTCACGTCATCCACAAATCATTCACCTTTGCTCTATGATCCTAAAAGTTCCATGCCATTAAAATAAAAATTTACACATCATTAGGAGTAAAATATGACCCATATTGCTATATAAAAGGTCAGGTCAGAAATAGGATCAAGAACGGGCCCGTTAGACCCACAAATGGAATCCATAATTGAATCTGCCACGAGGTCCCTCAAAGGACAACGAATGTGGGCTAAAAAGTTAAGCACCAATGGTCCATGAATCGGGGCCCAAATGAGCCCCTAAGGTTTAGGGATTTAAATATATAATTTTTATGAATTTACCATGAAATGAGATGAAAATTAACAATAAAAATAATTATAAATGACCAACGAGTGTAGGCTAACATACCTTATCTTTAATGGATGATTCCCCACTCTTTCCTCTTTCTAAACTCTCCAAATGGTTTTAAAATGGTAAGTAAAATGATGAAAAATAAAATGAAGAAGGCTATTTGACATCCCTAGGTGGCACTAAAGCCACTACTTATCTGCTTAAGTGGCTACTAATTAAGTGAAACAAGTCCGCTAAAGTGGTCATCCTCCAAGGTTACGGGTACCACAAAAAAAATCTCTGGGTTACTAAAGTGGTTCCCTCTTAAGGGGTTCCTTACCACTAAAGTGGACATCATCAAAATAACCAGGGTTTCTTAAGTGTCTCATGGATGCTAAAGCACTTGCAGCTAAAGCGACTCAGTGACTGCTAAAGAGGTCATACCAAATATTAGCCACCCAATTTTACAAAGTCCAAAAAATGATTTCGACCAGATTCTTGTGATTCATCCAAAACCATATACACACAAATGAATTACGCCACCATACAAAATTTAACATTCTGGACTCAATGGAACCATCAAAACTTTCATCTAAGATCACTTCAGCTAAATGTTTTGCCAACACCTATAGTTTTATCTTTAATATAATTCACCCAGTTGCCCCAACATGAGTCTAAAATCCTCAAGATCTAAACCAAGGGTCTCCCTAGCCTAAAATCAACATTTCAAAGTTGATGGCATTGTCAAAATTCTTATCCGAGGTCATTTACCATGAGATTTAGCCTGAGACCAATTCATTAACAACAAAAGCATTGAAATAGAGAACAAGCTTAATAACCAAACAAATTGTTTGATAATCAAACTGATAGTTTTGGCAAGTCAAAAATGCCCGTTAACAGTAGTGGGTAGGCTAAAAATGGTGGAAATACATGTAAATTTAGAAAATGAATAGTCATTATAATTTCCATTACAAAAAAAGAACTTTCATCCATAAAAGTCAATGGATTAACATCATAAAAAAGTGATAAGGTATTGGGACAACATGCTTCGATCTAGACTCCCAAGATAACCTATAAGAAAAAAAAAATTTAAATGATTTTCTATAGGCATCCCTTTGTCATGACCTGATTTCTTAGATCATGATGGTGCCTACTATAACCCATAATAGGTAAACCAAAACCGTAGTACGAAATGTTTAGTAACGGAGTACCAAATAAAATAATGAAAGAATGTAGAATAAATGTAACAAAAGGTAAAATACATAAATAAATCCCAAAACCCAGTAGTAACAGTACTATGGCTTCTAAAAAAATATAAGAGTGAAAAATCAAAGGAATTACATAGATACAAGTTATCTCTAAATGCAATATAGAGATTAGTCTAATATATAAGAAGGTAAGTAATACTTCGAATGTCAGGAGCTTACTATAAGTCTCCGAAAAATGGCTGCTCCACACAATGTACACATCAACAATGATAACTCGTACTATGATCTCTAGGATGTAGAAGTGTAGTATAAGTTCCAAACAAATAGTACTCAGTAGGAAACTATCAACTGAGCTCCAAGATATAGTAGATATACATATCATATAAATTGAATGGGAAACTACACCCAAAAGTCTAGTAACCATATAAAAAAGCCAATGCGATAATTAGGATATTTTATCCTATCATGTTCTAGAGACTAATATACTAAGGATAAGAAAATGTCAAGGATGAACTATACTATTAAAGCCATAATCAAAAATCTCAACATCATACCATATACCCCTGGATAATATATAAATAAAGGATGAAAGAAAGATATACAACAATATAAAAGGCCAACAAATTACTATACAATCTGAACAAATGAAGGATATACGATAATACCAGAGCTATATATAGCTAGATATATATATATATATATATATATATAATATCAACTCGAAGCACACCTAGATTATCATATCTTCATTTTAAGGCATCATTATAATCCTATGTGGATTTTGTAATAATATGCTCAAGGTTTCTAATCCATATATCTCATCATAAATTAATCTTGCCTAATAATGAAATTGTAGTATAGAAGAGGCCAGAATCATAACTCAAATCTCGATACTAAATCAATGACCAATCTATCATAACTAGGCATACCAATAAATATAAAATATCAATAACAGTGTGAGTAACTGGCTATTCCCGATAGCCAAATACTAAGCTGAGCTTATTCTTACCCCCACCACCCCAGGCTCATATGGTGCAATCAGCATACAATAACACAAGTTGTAACCATCACCCATATTTATGCAATCATCCTATACCAGCTGATAGACATAGGTGCATACTATTGATATACGATGAGCATGCAAGAATGAATACAAGGTACACAATCAATATAAAAATTTCATCATCATAACCATCTCCATCATAATCAACCTCTAGCCTTGTTAGTTATATATATATTGTTTCCATACATAGGGCTAATTTCACTCCAAAAGGTAGTTGTACACATTGGCACATAAATACAATTATCCTTCAACTTTTCTAGATATCAATATTATCATCACAATATCCTTCGACCTTCCGGGTATCATCATAACATCATAGAATCCTCCAGCCTGGCCGGTATCATCACATCCAAGTCTATGTAAATAATAAGGAGCGAGTGCCACGAGGGCTAAAGTAAAGTGCAAACCCTATAAGGGCTAAAGTAAAGAACAATCCCCACGAGGGCTAAAGTAAAGAACAATCCCCACGAGGGCTAAAGTAAATAATCATGAAAAGAGAAGTAACGTAAAGTATATTTTCGTAATCCATCATTTGTCATCAATATCTCATTATCAAGAAGCATATATATATAGATGGTGATGGACTCAACTCGTGGCTAACAAGAGTATAACTTCATAAATCCATTTTTCAAAATAATCTTTGAGATTCAACCATCATAAAGTGTAGAAAGGGTTAGAATATCTCACAACCATAGTAAGTAGGAGTGTCAAGTCATGGAGTAGAATCTATCTTGGTCAAATCCTTGAACCATCATTATTAACCTTTTTTATGTATGTAGATTATCAATTCAGTTAGGCATTTATTATTGAAAAGAATCTGTTATTAAGATGAAAAGTAGGCTTTAATATATTATTTAGGAAGAATAGCTATAAGATCATAGTTTAACTAGAATCACATCATTTACATATATAATGATCATGAATGTACCAAATCTATGAATACAATCACCCATCTCCAAATCAAGGAAACCATAAGCATCATACTACATCTTTTTCTATCCCATAGCAGAGAGATGTGTATAAAAACATATACAAGTATTCATAGACTACAATTATATTATTTACAAAGTTAATTACTTCCTGCATATCCAACTCACATCATAACATATCCTTTGGCCTAATCATGTGCTCGGAATAATTATAACGTCAATATCACAGCCTTGGGCTCATATATGTATCCAGAACTTATCTCAACACTAATGCTAGTAAGACATCTTTTATTCATAAATCATAGCCTAACTATGAGGCATAACATATTTATTGGACATAAAGCATATTTCTAATCATCTCACATCTAAGAGGCATATAATAAGGAACCTCACAGCTAGGAGATACATCAAATCACTAGGCCATAAATCATAACTATGAGTCACGTCACCTCTATAAGGCATCTCATATCTATAGGCCATATGCCATGACTTTGTGGAAAGTCATCACTATGGGACCAATATCGTAACTAAGAGGAAACACATCTCTATAGGCCCAATATTACCTCTAGGAGGTCATTAATCAAAATCTGGGGAATTCATCATTATCCAACAAACCACCAACTAACCTTACACTATCTTTTACTAGTCTTAACTATATCTAACATCCATAAATAAGTTCACAAGGGATAACACAAGTTTTTGCCTAAGGTGTGCTGGACAATCTCACTTATAATCCTCTATTTCCATATTTAGGCAACTTACACCCCAAACTACGCTAAGGTATATAGTTAAACTTCTAGATGTCAAGTAAGCCACAACCAAACCTAATATTAGAACTTTGTCTAGAAACATGGCCATTTATGTCAATTCTTCAAAAATCATGGTTTTAAGATCACTAGGCTATCCCAACTAAGGTGAAATATACTAACCATACTTCCATTGCAAACCACATACCAAACCTAACATCACATCAGATCCATGCCACAAATAAGTCTAATATAGGGAGAAAGCAATTTGATTAAAAATGGTCCTAAACATACAACCTCACGGGTCTAAAACCCTCATCTAATCCACAAACATCAATAATCAAGACTAAGTTATTCTACATATAATAAAGCCAAACATTAAAATTAATGTCATATATAACATATATCAACTTTGAAGAAGAGTAGGTAGGAGCCTACCTCAAAGCCCAACCGTAAAACCTAACATCATTCACTACAGGTCCATCTTTACTTCATAATCCCCAAAAATGCCATCACACTATTAAAATAGCAATCTACTCATCAATACGAGTCTGACAATACCCATATTACACTATTGTTCTTTTTGTCCAAAAATGACACCCAAAACCTCAAGTAGGTCTTACCTACAAAAATCATATTTTTGAGGTCAACCCAATATCCATATATCATCAAGGAATGATAACCTCAGGAAATGAGTGAAAACCAAACAAACTTTGTGCTAAAATCAAGCCCTAAATTAATTTAGGGTTTTGGATCAAAATTAAGAAATTCAACCATGAATTTGAAGGATTCTTACCTTGAATCAAAAAATATTCATGTTAAAAGATACTAATAAATCTTCCAAGTCAGCCAACAAACATAATTTAGAGTTATCTCACAATTCTACGGAGTCTAGGTCACAAAGATTAAGAAAAAATGGACAAATCACAATTTGGGGGCCTATTTATAGCCCCTTCATTCATGGAGATACTGAGATCTCCATCAAATGGACCGCGCTTACCATTCCGCAATCTCCATAGGCCTTGCCGCGATTTCCATGGCACTAGAACCAATAAAGTGAACACTTCTTTTTGACCCTCAAAATTCATTTAGACTCTAATTTTCACAAATGAACTATGTAAATCCACTAAATTCGACATTTCAGACGCATTGGTGAATTTATATTTTTCACCCAAGGTTGTTTAGACCAATTATGGGCATATACCCATATCTTTAAATTTTCCAACTTTCTAACCAATCGGTCAAAATGAGCTCAACTATATTGGGACCCAACCCAAAGATCTACCTAGCCTAAAATAAATATTTTAGATCTACTAGAGCATTTGGAATTTGCATCCATCCCGACAAATAGAAATAGCAAAAACTTCTAAACAGAGAATTGGTTCTAAAAAACAAACGAACAACAGGCAACCAAACTATTAGTCCTAGCAAGTCATATATGACTTGGGGCATCAATGGTGAAGCCCTAATAATGAAGATGAACAAAAATATGGAAAATGAACAAAAGGGTAATTACACCCTTTTTTAACCAACTTCCTAACTTCACTTCTCAAATAACTATGACTAGACCTCAACCACCAACTAGCCTCCAAACAAATCAAGGAAGTATGATGCAAAAAAATTTGAACAACAACATAGTAATACAATAATGATATTAGTATAACCAATAAAAAACTCATCCAAACCAAAGTAAATCAAAGGCATGAATTATGAACCAACTTCAATATCCAATAATAACCTTTTTTTGCCTTTCCAAACCCGTTACCTCTCTAAACAATAAAGTAGGTCACCAGATTCCTTCTCTACAACTCTATCACACTATCCTCAAATAACTAAAGCTAATCCACGTGGAACCCATAATTGCAAATATGTAAATAAGCTTATTGGGTTCTATATGGATACACAAATAGTGATGACCAATTACTGCAATCTATATCTATTCTACCACTAATCCAAATGACCTTTGAAATTGATAGTCAGGAGTCTAAAGCAAAAACACTTAATAATAAATGATCTATTACAGGATGTCTTACTAACCGAGGATAAAACAAATCCAAGAACAATCTGAGTACATTACTTATGTTGAGTAGATAATAAAAACTTTTAATAAAAATTGATAATCAATGTTAGAAGCAAAAGAAACTGCACCAATTGTCAATGTCATACCATCTGAATACCTACCTACCCAATAAATCTAAATTAAGGAAGACCAAATAGGTATAAAAGAAGTAGGCCTAGACATCCAATAGGCAAAACCCCATCTAATAATAATACAAAATCAAATATTACACCCAATCTCTACAACTCCCAACTAAAATTTCAACAACAAGGTTGAACCACTGATCTCAATTATCCTAGCAATCCTATAGATGGGTAAGCATCTATAATGTGTGGTGATTTTAGCACTCACTCACACTCACCATTCATGAACATTACCTTGATTTAAATGAATAAATGAGGCATATTCATGAGTAAATACACTAATATCCTCTCTTTGCAAGCATAGAGTTGAAATGATTACCCACATGGGTTTGATGAGTAAAAGCTCCAAAATCTAAAAAACTCAAGGCCATCATTGAAAAAAGGGTTTTGGGTGAAGTGTAGGAATCCATATCATCCTTGAAAGATGGATGTGGAAACTAATGCAATGATGGATAATTATGTGTGTAGTTTGCTAAATTTTCACTATCTTTGACATAAGGGTGAATGTGAGGTTTACTATACCATGGGTATCATCCTATAAATAGGGATGTCTAGATTGAGGTTGTGGTAACAAATTGTTGAAAATACCTATTAGGTATTCAAAAAAATCAATGGGTAAAAGTTTGGTGTTTTGTTTAATAGCTAGCATCAAAATCTAGAACCAAGCCTACCCATATTTGATTTACTAAATTGATGTTGATCACTAGATTCCACATATCACTCCCTTAAAAATGAATAATCCTAAGATCCTTGCTTAATTTTTTAACTCTAATTATTTGTAGCCCCAAATTTGTACTAGAAAATCCAAAAAAATACTAGTGTAGGAACCTATCTCCCCATTTTATCCTTTTGACCGTTTGTTTGAATTTGACTTGTATCTATCATTTTTAGTTAACCTGATCGCCATTCACATTGTTCCTCATGGATTTGACCCAAACTTTAAAGTTGGGTAAATATATTATCACAACCGCCTTGCACTAGAACTGACATATAAGTTGAGCGTTATCAAAAATGGCATCGTTGTTAGGGAATAATGTGGCATATTAAGTTAGTTTGAAATTTTAGTTACTTGTTTGAATTCAAACTTTTAAATATTTGTTTGTTATTTCCTTTTGATTGTTGTCTTAGGTAGATTTTTATTTTTTTTCATTTGTTACTATGGAATCTTGGAATAAACGTGATTTCGGTGGTTGGAAATCCTATCGTGATGATCTATGTCCATATTGTAATGGAACATACTTTTAGTAATATTGTAGATATGATCCCTAGAGAGAAATGTGTGCACCATATCAATCTTATAGAGAGCATGTATAATCCTTGTGTGGTGGTCAAGATGGACATAAGAGTGATTATCTAAATGCCTTGTCCCCACATTTTACTTACTTTATTGCTTGTTTTTCTCATGATTTTGATATGTCTTATGAGAATAAAAGTGAAGAACAAACACAAAAACTATTGATTTTAAAGTAATTCTTACACTTATCTTGGATCGAGTGGAATCAATGGAGGATAAGGTGTTTCTTATACGTAAATCCAATGAAGAGTTAGACTCAATCCAAGAATGAAGCACCAAAAATAATGATTGTAAAGAAAGGCTTACATATATCTTGGAACGGGTGGAATTACTGGAAGATAACATTAGTGATATATATCACGATATGGGGGCATGTAATGAGAAAAGTAAGAGAATAGAAGAGATGTTCATGGAGGTCAATCATGAAAACACTACAACCACGCCCACGCCTCTAAATGAGCTTAACATTGATAAATCCTCAGTTATTTCCCAAAAAACTGAGCAGAACATAGTTGTTGATACTGAAACAAAGGAAATAACGCTAGATTCAATAGGAGAATCCATGAAAAATTCTTATGAAGACTCTAGTCTCATTCGAACCAATTTTCAATATTGTGCTTAGTAGATATTATGAAAGTCAATCCACCTAAGACAATAACGAATCTTGGGGAGAAGGAGAACTATCCCTACATTTTGGAATTTGACATTCCGAAGGAACAAATGCAAACCCTACCATGAAGTCTAAGGAGCTCAACTTCTCATATACAATGAATATCCTATTAATGATCCCACCTTTACCCAAGGAGCAAAACCAAAAGTTCAATGTCAAATTGGCTAAAAGGTTCAAGTCTTTGAAGTGGCGTTATAGAACATGCGTCATTATGCCCCTACTTTTTCCCATAGAGACTTAGAGATGGAATAAGTAAAAGTTGGGAAAAGGTTCAAATCCTCTAAGTGGAGGCACAAATAAAGTTTCTAAAAGGCATCTTGCCGCGACAAAAAATAAGGCTCTTTATGGGAGGAAAGCCTTTATTTTCATATTTTTATTTATATTTCTTTGGAATATTTCATATACTTTTCATGTTTTGTAGGTTCTTTGGATAGGTTGGAAGCGAAAAATAGGGGATAACCAAGTTTAAAAGTGTGGAATCCATGCAAAAAAAATAGCACAAAATAGAGGAGTAGATGGACTCAGTTATCATGAACGCAAGTTCATGGAAATGATCGGGGTTATACGATCACACCTTTAAGGTTGTGATCGAGCCTCTGTGTCTATCCTTCAACATGGTTATCAGTGCAGTTTTAGGGATACCTTTTTCCCTATTTATGGTTTTATGTTGTGTAGTGAGGTTACTACAAGTCACCTTAGTTGAGGGTGTGGCGCTACCCTTGTTTGAACTTATTGGTTTGAAATACTTTAACTTAGTACATACAAAGCATGGAAATTTTATGTGTCATTTCTTTCTATTTTTGGTTTTCCACTTCTTTTAATAATGGTGTGGCCGATCTTTTCCTAATGATAGATTAAGTGATGACATTATTAAGGGGAAACCATTTTGTTTGGGTTTTGAGACATAGATGTAGGGGAATTCTGAGTACTCATAGATAATTCTCATAGATGCAGGGGAATTCTGACTACCTATGCTATTATTGATATGGTATCATATTATACACCATTGGTGAAGTCTGAGTATCCATATGGGTGGTTTGCCCATTTTGAGCTAAAATATGAGGCTAAGGCTTTGTTTTGGCCATATTTTAGCAAATTATGTGTGGTGCAAATTTAAATTGAAAAATCCCCTCCGTCCAAAAATTTTCAAAAATCAATGACATAAACATGAGTAATATTATAAAAAAATTCTTTTTTTCTGACTCCACAGGTTTTTGACTTGTAAATAATGATAGATACTCCAATTTTATCCCTTATGGGAAGGCCAATTGAGCTCCCTTAGCAAATTATGCATTCCATGTATGGTGAACTATTAGTATTCATCTCTTGTATACTTGTGTTATCTAGAACTTTCCTCGTTAGTCTTTCAAAGCTAATTTGGTTTGTAGTTTGTTTAAGAAATGACCTAAGGCCATCCTTGTGATTGTGGAAACCCAATCTAGCCTAAAAAGCCTACACATGCATAAATGAAATCACTAGTAACCCATTTTATCCTTTGGACCTTTCTTTGACAAACACATTACAAGCCGGGAACCATTTTTTCAAGGTGGTCCTCCCAATAGGGAAATAGAGTTTGGTATTGATTTTGTTCTAGATACTCGTCTAATATCTATTCCTCTTTATAGAATGGCTCCGACTGAGCTAAGGAAATTCAAGGAGCAACTTAACAATCTTCTAGTTAAGGGGTTTATTAATCCTACTATATCTTCATGGGGTGCACCGATGTTATTCATGTGCAATAACAATGGTTTTCTTTGGATGTGCATTGACTATTAATAGTTGAATAAGGTAACGTTCAAGAACAAGTATCCTCTCATCCTAGAATAGAAGACTTGTTTGATTAGTTTTAAGGTACCAAGTTCTTTTCTAAGATAGATCTTTGGTCTGGGTATCATAGTCTTAATATTAGGAAGAGGATATCCGTAATACAGATTTTTGTACTCGGTACAGGCACTTTTAATTCTTTGTAATTTCATTTGGTTTAACTAATTCCTCAACAGGATTTATGGACTAATGAATAGGGTTTTCAGGTAGTTCTTAGATCTCTTCATCATTGTGTTTATTGATGACATTCTGGTTTATTCCAAAAGTGAGATGGATCATGCCAATCACTTTCGTGTGCTATTACAGACCTCAAAGGAACAATAGTTATATGAAAAGTTCTCCAAGTGTGTGTTTTGGTTGAAAATAGTAACTTTTGTTTGTCATATTATTTCTAGCAAGAAGATCATGGTGGATCCATAAAAGGTGGTTGTTGTTAAAAGGTGTCCTAGACCCACAACTCCCACTGACATTCAAAACTTTTTAGGTTTGGTTGGGTATGATTGGTGATTTGTGGAGAGCTTTTAGATGATGTTTGCTTCTTTGACTAAGTTGAATGAGAAAAAAGTAATGTTTTCTTGGTTGGATGCTTGTGAGAGGAATTTTGAGAAGTTTAAAGATAAGCTAACTTTAGCTCTGGTTTTGAAATTACCTAATGGAAGTGAGGGGTTTGTGGTTTATTACATTGTATTTAGGGTGGGATATAGTTTTATCTTCATACAACATAGGAAGGTAATTGCCTAGATGTATCATAGGAATGTAATTGCCTATGCTTCTAAGCAGTTGATGGTGCATGAGAGGAATTATCCTACTCATGATTTGGAGTTGTTGGCAGTGTTTTCTTCTTTGAAAATCTGGCAGCATAATTTATATAGAGTGTACGTAGATATCTTTTTTTTATCATAAGAGTGTATAGTATATGTTCACACAGAAAGAGATAAATCTCAAGCAAAATAAATGGTTAGGGCTTCTCAAATACTATGGCATGTGTCTTCACTATTAGCCAGGTAAGGATAACTTAGTTGCTGATGCTCTTAGCAGAAATCCATAAGGAGTTTGGCTTATATGGAGGAAGGAAAACTAGAATTGGTGAAGGATATTCATTGCTTGGAAAATCTTAGAGTTTGTCATTTGGAATCTAAGGGTAGTGGGGTGATGATATAGGAAGTGGTTTGATCATTTTTGGGTGCATAGAGTAAGGAAAAGCAAGTGCTAGATCCTATCTTGATAAAAATGAAGAGTAATGTGGGTATGCAGAAGGTAATGGTATTTTGGATCAATCTAGATGGTGCTTTATGATACCAAGGGAGGTTGTGCATTTTTTATGTCAATGGTTTACAGCAAAGGATTTTGGCTAAGGCACATGAATCAGTCTATGTTGTACATTCTGGCTCAACAAAGCTCTATCATGATCTCAAGGAGATGTATTAGTTGAATAGTATGAGAAAGGATGTGGCTGATTTTTGACTAAGTTCTTGGTGTGTCAACAAGTTAAAGTAGAGCGCATGAGATAGGGTGGGTTGTATCAAGATATTTTATTGAGAAAATAGAAATGAGAAGTAATCAATATTGATTTCATTATAAGTCTTCCTTGGTATCGAAATTAATATGATTTAATTTGGGTAATCATGGATAGTATCACAAAATCTTCTCATATTTTATAAGTGAGGACTACCTTTTTAGTAGTGGATTATATGAAGTTATATCTTCAGGAGATTGTGAAGCTGCATGGGGTACCTATTTTGATTACTCTGATCATGGTATGCAATTTTCATCTCATTTATAGTGGTCTTTTCAAAAGGTTATGGGTACTAAGGTGAGTCGGAGTACTGTTTTTAAGTCTTAGATGGATGGGAAGTAGAAAGAACTATTCAGACATTGGAAGATATGCTTTGGGAAGGTGTAGGTGATTATGGTAGCAGTAGGGTTGAGCATCTACCTTTGGTAGAGTTTTATTACAACAATAGCAATAATTCTAGAAATTGAATGGACCCTTTTGAGGTACTGTATGGTAGAAGGTATAGATCTCTTATTTGTTGGTTCGATCTTGGAGAGGAGGATGTATTCGGTATGAATTTGTTCTATCAAGATATAGAAAAGGTAAAGGTTATTAGGGATAGGCTTAAGGTTGTCTAATGTCGCCAAAAGTCCTATTTAGATGTAAGGCATAGATACTTGTAGTTTGAGGTTAGGGATAAGGTGTCCCTCAAGGTATCTCCGTTGAATTAAGTAATGTAGTTTTGCAAAAAGGGGAATCTCATTCCCCAGTATATTGGTCTTTATATGGTCTTGTACAGGGTTGGAAATGTTGCTTATGAATTGGAGTTTCCTTCTAGTTTGAACTCCATTCGTCTAGTATTTCATGTCTCCATATTGAGGAAGTGTCTTAGTGATCCTTCTTGGATTGTTCCTTTTGATGGGTTGGGTCTCTCAAAATCTCTATCATATGAAGAGGTCCCAGATGACATCTTGGATAGGCAGATTCGTCGGTTGTGAACCAAGGATATGGCTTAGATTATGGCTTTATGGAAGAACCATAAAGTGGAAGAAGCTACGTAGGAAGCTAAGAAGCACATAAAGTCCAAGTATTAACATCTATTTTCTGCTCTTAGGATTCGTGTGTAAGTATGTGTATCTTTATTTTCTGAGTTTGTTAAAGGAAAGATTAATATATTTACCTCTTTGTTTTAAAACTTGGTTAAAGATTGGAAATATATTTGATTATGCAAATGACTCGTTCATGTGATTACCCTTACCTTGTCCATTACTCGGGGACGAATATTCCTAGTGGGGGAGACTTAAACACCCTTGTTTCTGGACCTTTGAAAATTTCTTGTAATTATGGTCTCTTGAACTAATACGAATCATGGGTATGATTTGTATGCTAGGGTATGAATGGTATGATCCTGTCATATACTTAACAGTGTCGTTGGTAGGATAGATTTTTTCATTGGAATGGCTATGACTTGGTGGTATGAGTCATATGGTTGGATATGGATTATTTGGTTCCTTCACTTAAACTTAGACTTGGTAAATTATGTTGGATATGAGTACGAGTCGATCATCAAGATCCGTAATCCAAGGTACAAGCCATACCTAGGACTCTTATGGTAGCTAGTGTTCAAACCTCCTGGATTTTATTTAGCCAAGGGTACGATTGATGGATACCAGTCGTTCACTTGAATATGACTTTAGTTTGGGTATGTTATACCATGGACAATGTTGGGTCCTAGGGTAAAACAAGGGTACGAGTGGTGGGTACCACTCGTACAGGGATAATGAGACTCATAAGGGTCAGTCGTATCTCTATGACAGGATTTTTGTGCCACTTAAGTGGGGTATTTTGGATATTTCCCTACTTATCCTAATAAGGTCCCATGACTTATATTTCTCTTGGGACGTTATGTCCCTACTATTCTTTTCTTGAACGCTCTTAAATCCTCTTTAGAGTTTTTGGGCAAAGGAAGCTAAGGTTTCATCTTAAGGAGTAAAGTGGGTCCTATTTTGGTGATTTCTCTTGATCATCATCTCGGTTTAAGGCATATTCTCTTCTCTAATTGTTATTTCCAGTTACAGGAATAGTTTTATACAATGTTTCATGGTTTGAATGTTGTATGATTTTGGGTTTTCATATATGATTTGGGGGGTTTTTGTTATAAATTCTTGGTTATGGTTTTCTCATGTTTTAATTATACTTGTCTATGCATTAATGATGGTTTTGGATAATTGGTTGTATGGGAATGGTTCTTTATTGATGGACATTGGTTTAATACTATGTCCCCAAAGTGTTTGATAATATGCCATTAACAATGTTTTCACTGAAATATTAGTTTTTCAATGGAACTTATGTAAGGTTTAAACTTGGTAACGGAATTTTAAATAATATGAATGATTTGTATGATTTTAAATTGATTGGAAACGTGTGGTGGACATGGTTTTGGTTAATTGTAAATCATATAGGGTATATAGGAATCCCCTAATCTTTGGATAAGGGTAATACTTGCAAGTTATTGTTGGTATAATGACACCGCTACTAATAGCCTTGGTTAAATTAAGATGAAATAATGGTTTGTTGATGTGAGGTTTTGTCCTAGTGGCCGTGTGCATGATGTCATACTTAATATTTGGGGGATGTATTAGTCATCCCAAGTTTTCTTCCCTGGTCATGTGGATACACACATTTGGAACCTTTCAGTAGGGGGCGCTGAACCTATATAGCCCGTGGGTATTTTAGGACAGCAAAGCTACATAACCTAGGTAAAGGTTTTAATGGCATGCTAAACCCCAGCCCCTTTCCTAGCATGATTATATATATATGAATATTTGTATGCATATGGATGGTTTTTAGTTGGTTTTATAAATGACATTATTTTATCCTTATCCAGAGTTCATGCTAGCATTCACCCACTAACCCAGCTTCGGGTGTTATATCCCCATGCGATGCAGGAATCTACTGTTCCACTCCTCCTGCTTAGCGATTTAGACTTTAGAGTTAGTATTTGGATTGAAGTGGTTAGCTTCCATCTATTCGAAAATCTCCATTTCATGGATGTTATTTTATATTTTGACTTATTTATGGATATTGGTTTTGGTTATGGTTGGGGTAATGTCCCAATTGGATTTTTGTATTTTTGTGGTACTTCTAGAGATTTTAGTCGGCAGGATCCGTATTAGTGTCATCCTTAGAATTGGTATTGGTATTGGCGCTAATACTGATTGATGACATTGTTTGTTGTTCCATCGTATTTTATTTTTGGATTAATCATATTATGTTTTGGATCTCATTTGGGTATGGCCTAGTTTATTGCCCTTTGTTCGGTTTTGGTTTGACTTGGTTGTTAGGTTGGTATGGTTTTGTGGGACGGGATGACATGGTAGGGCTGGTCTAGGAATTGACCTATGCCAAAGTCAGTCCTTGTCCAATTATGCTATCTTACAATATGTTCAAAGTTCAGCCAACTTGGGCAGGCGGCTGGAGGTTGGGTTAGGTAACGGGAGTGGTTTCCAGTCCCACTCGGACTTGGGATACCCATTATGTCAAGGCCCCTGGTTGATTCTTGTCAGTAACCTAATAAAAGCTAAACCCAAGGGTATTTATAGTATCTCAAAATAAAATAAAAATCCTCATAAAATGGGAATGGTAAAGTTATATCGGCAATCGGTATGACTCAGTCTTCACTCGTACCGGCATCATATGAGTCATACCTTGCCTTCTCTTATCTATTCTAGTATTTGTTCTCCCAAGGCTTCAACTTTTTATTCAGCCTACGACTTCTGCTTATGAGTCATACCTGAGAGTACGACTTGCGTCCTTCACTCGTATCCACCTGGGACTTTCTTTTATCCAAACATTTAACACTAGTTTACGTACTATTTCCCTATTCGAGTGTACTCAGACTTCCAACTCGTATACTTCTGAAAATTCAGCTCTTGAGTAGTAGCTTATGTTCTGTTGTTCTTACAACATCATTTTATGAATCATAACTAGCTTACAACATGGATACTTGAGTCATATCTTCCCCATACTTAGCTCTTCAGTTTGGCTTTTAGGGTTGTTGCGCGTTTGATTTAGCATACGAGTTATATCGGATGTTAACGACTAAAGATCTGACTCATATCTTGATCAAAATTGGTCATTTATAGGTGTTTTTCTTCTCCTATTCATTCCAAAATTGTTGTAGACCTGTTTTACCTATAGTATACACCAAACTGCATCATATCTAACAAATTATCCAAAGTTCACGCATAAATTTGTGGTTTTAAGCATCTAAAGTGTCGTGTTTCCATGCCACATCACCTAATCCAACCTCCAATCATATACCCCAAGTCGGATAAATTGCAAACATAACAAAATAGAATAACTATCAACTCAAACACTTTGGGATAGGTCCATAACCCTAGCCAACCAAAACAAGCCTAACCATCCAATGCCAACCAACAACTACAACAAAACCGAAATAATAACCAAGTCCATATCCATACCATAATAAAATATAATAATCACAAATCAAATAAAGTAATCAATATCAGCCCCAATGCCAATACCAAGGCTGACACCACAGTCGACACTGCCCACACCAACCCATAGTAGTCTCACAAAGCCTCTATCCAAAATTATAACAACATCCAGTCGGGACATGCCCCCGACCATAGCAAAACTCAATGTCCAAGACTAACCGATTAAAGCATAATAAACTAAAATTGTGATGAAATAGAGCCTTCCGAAGTTTGAAATTTTACCACTTAGATTCAACACAAGTTGTTCTCGAAATTTGATCACTGAGTAGAAGGTGAAGTATGACTAACAACTGCATTGCATGGGGGTCCAGTGTCGAAGACGGTTAGTGGTTGGAGCGTTAGCATCTAAATCAAGGATGATGATAAATTAGTGGAAATATTTCAAAACCAATCAATAGATGCATATACCAATGCAGTACATACATATACATATATTTATACCATGCCGGGATAGGGAACAAGAATAACATAAATTTGAAATCATTAACCTGGAATATGTAGCTTGATCGTCATATAACAAGGCACCCAGGGCTATATGCTCCCAGCTCTCACCTAGCAAGAATTGGCCCAGTGCGTGTAGCTGTACAAACTATAGAATATATGTATCCATAGATACCTTTATGGGGGATTCAAACCTCCCGACATAATCAAGGTGTCTTAAGCACTGATATATATTTAGTAAGGGGGACACAAGCCTCCCTTTCACATGTTTAATCAGGGGACTCGAACCCCCCATAGATAAAACAGTTGCATCGACTAGTGGGGTTTCTAGTGTTAGTCCTTCGGACCACACCTTCACGAAGCGGGTACACATCCTGCTTTAAAGTCCAATTTAAAACCATTATTCTGTATACACGACCACTAAGTCAATTACATAACAAAAAACACTACGTTGGTATCGTCATACCAACACTACTTATAAGTATACCACATGTCATTACCATTATAAATTAACCATCCATTCATTTGACTTTGGGACTCGAACCCATCATCTAACAAAAACACTTTTTCAATCCAAAGTTTAGGGACTCAAACCCATTGTCAGACAAAGGCATAATAAAGTTAATATTTATGGACTCAAACCAATTTAACAATTTAAACAACCAAGCTTCCCATTTAGATCATTATATGGCCAAAAAGGCCTACACAAAACCATGTACTAACCATTATTTTTCATTAGTCAAATGCCTTAGTATAAAACACCATTAACATGTGACTAGTGTATTCGTTTAGGTATTTTCACAAACACTTTGAGGGCATACACTTATCAAGGACAAAATAAAGGTAAAACCCATCAAGTTTAGGATAACCCATGACCAATTTGTTAAACTATAGTTACCAAGCACCGACATATTCAAACTATCAACAAAAAATCTATAAACACAAGTTAAACGAAGAGTAAACAATACTCAATCATATGCAACAAAATCCTCCATTTTGGTTTTCAAAAAAAAAACATTTAAGAATCATAATCATAGTTTAAAACACATGATATTTGAGAACTAACAAAGAGGAAAGAGTCACATTCCTTATTCAAGAAGATTTATAGAAGAAACATGACTTTTAAGCCTCAAAATGAACACCTTTGAAGAACCCTAGCCCCAATCTTCAAGATAGAGTTTAGAGTTTTTTTTGGATTGTTAGATCTTTCACTAGTGGGTTATGAGGGGACAAAAAATGCTTTAAGACATAGGGAATTAAGGGTTGTAGTTTATGAAATTTTCGAAATACCCCAAGCTTAAAAGTTAAAAACTTTGTTACAGGATGGTACGACCCATCCTCCTAAATCGTACCCTAGGGTATGAGTGGTACCCTTATCTCATACTCTAGCATCGCCTTGGACCTCCATACTGACCAACATACGACTACAAAGGTCTAATGCATACCTAACATATAAGAAGTTTCTCTAACCCGTACCATGGACAGCATCCACTAGGCTATGTTTAGGGAATCATATGACCTCACCATGTACACATTGTACCCTAACATATGAAAGGTAAGATGTTCATTCGTACCTTGGAGAAAACCCAACCAAACCACACTAATTTACACACCATTGTAGGTACCCTAACCCCTACAACATCATACGATTAGTACCCACAAGTTGTATGATGTTCAAAAGCTCAATGTTCAAGAATTTTCATAGGGTCAAAACCATGGTATTTCAATTCTCCCCACTTGGATCATTCATCCTCGAATAACGGATAAGTAAAGCACAAGCATTAGTTAATGCACCATTACATATCAAACTAACGTTTAAGTAACTTAGAAAACAGTATTGCAAGAAAATCAACCTTTACCTTAACAAAGTTCAAAAACAAAAGTATGATGAATAACACATACCTTCTATGCGAATTCTGAGAGTAGAAAATAGGAATGGATACTTGGACTTCATGTCTCCTTCTGCTTCCCAAGTAGCCTCTTAAACCTTATGGTTCCTCTAAAGGACCTTTACCAAAGCCTCATCCTTTGTTTGCAATCGACGAACTTGACAATCCAAGATCTAACCTGAGACCACTTTATAAGATAAGGAGTCTGAGATACCCAATCCTTCCAAAGGAATAACCGATTAATGATCACCCACACTCTTTCTCAATATAGAGACGTCGAAAACTGTATGAATGGAGCTCAAACTAGAAGGCATATCTAATTCATAAGCCATATTATCAACCCTCTTAAAAATTAAGTAAGGACAAACACACCGAGGAATTAAATTTTCCATCTTACCAAACTACATCACTCTCTTCATGGGAGATACCTAAAAGAATACCCAATCGCCATCATCGAACTCTAAATCCTACCCCTTATATTCAGATAGGACTTTTGGTGACTTCGCACGGCTTTCAATCTATCACGAATCACCTTCACCTTTTCCAAGGCTTTGTGATCCAAATCCAGGTAAAACAACTTACCCTCACTAACTTTATACCATAACATAGGAGAACAACATATCCTACCATACAATGCCTTAAAAGGAGCCATACCAATGCTAGAGTGATAACTATTATTATAAGAAAATTCAATCAAATTTAAATGGTCAAACCAACTACCACCATAGTCGATCATGTATGAAGGAAGCATATCTTCCAATGTCTAAATGCTCATCTCCGCTTGTCCATCCGACTGTGGGTGAAAAGTGGTACTAAGGCACAACTTAGCTCCTAAACCATTCTGAAATGTCTTATAAAAATAAAATGAGAATGGAGTACCAAGATTCAAAATGATAAAAATCAGAGCACCATGCAACTTCACAATCTCTGCAAGATACAACTTAGCATAATCTTCCATCAAATAACTAGTCCTAACTAGCAAGAACTGAGTAGACTTGGTACTCCTATCCATAATGACCCAAATCAAATTAAATTGATTTTGAGATCGAGGAAGACCAATAATGAAATCCATTTTACTTTGTACTTCCATTTGGGCTACTCAATCTCTTGGTACAAACCACCGGGTCTCACGTGCTTAAATTCCACTTGTTGACACACTATACACTTAGCAACATAGCTAGCCACATCTCATTTCATAATGTTCTACCAATAGAACTCCTTGAGATCCTGATACATCTTTGTGGAATTAGGATAAATAGTAAAAGGTGATCCATGGGCTTCAGCCAAAATCCTTTGCCTCAATCAATCCACATCGAGAGCATATAGCCTACCTTGGTACCTTAGGATATAATCATTACTAATCACAAAGTCAACAACCTTTTGGTATCCCAAATTTCCCTTAACCTTCATCAAATTAGGATCCAATATTTGCTTTTTCTTGATCTCTAAAAACAAGAGATTACTGTGATATAGGATGCACAAATACACCACCATCCTTAGAGTCTGTGAGAAAAACCCCAAGACTAGCTAAATAGTGAATGGCATTCACTAACTCCTACTTTACTCGTCTACATGAGCCAGAATCCCTATGATAACCTGTTAAGAGCATCAGCAACAACATTAGCCTTACATGAATGGTAATGAATACTCATATTGTAGTCCTTTAACAACTCAAGCCACCTTCTTTGCATCAGATTTAGCTCTTTTTGAGTAAACACATACTGCAGGCTCTTATGATCAGAAAAGATCCCAACATGAATCAAATAGAGATAGTGACACAAAATCTTTAATGCAAATACCATAGCTAACAACTCCAAATCATAAGTAAGGAGGTTCTTCTCATGAACCTTCAATTGCCAAAGATGGACAGGCCACCACCCGACCATACAGTACCAACACACAACCAAGTCCAACACGAGAAGCATCACAATACACTAGGAAACCATCATTATCCTCGGGTAGGGTAAAGATAGAGCTAAAGACAACTTATCCTTCAACTTCTACCCTTATACATGTCCGACCACAAGAACTTAACCTTCTTCTGGGTGAACATAGTCAATAGGGCATCTATAGTTGAAAAACATTCCACAAATCTCCTATAGTAACCGGTTAAACCCAAGAAACTATGAATATTGATTGGAGTTGCAGGTCTAGGTCACTTCTTAACCACTTCAACCTTTTGTGGATCCACTATGATCCCTTCACTAGCAATAACATGACTACAAAAAGTCACAGTCTTTAATAAAAACTCACACTTGGAGGACGTGGCATAAAAATGATGATCTTTCAAGAACTGCAACATAGTACGAAAGGGATTGACATAATATACCTCATTCATATAGTAGACTAAGATGTCATCAATGAAAACAATGAAAAACATATCCAAAAACTGATAGAAACCTCTATTTATCAAATCCGTAAATGATAGCGAAGCATTGGTCAACCAAAAATACATAACTAGGAACTTATAGTGACCATACCGGGTACTGAAAGTAGTCTTAGGGATATCCACTTCATTAATCTTAAGCTAATGATAACCTGACCTAAAATAAATCTTAGAAAAATACATCGCACCTTGAAGTTTATCAAACAAATCATCGATCCTACTTAAAGGATACTTATTCTTTATGGCAACCTTGTTCAACTGAGATAATCAATGCACACCTGAAGGGAACCATCCTTCATACGCATAAATATCACAGGAATACCCCAAGGATACATACTAGGATGCATTAAACCTTTATCTAAGATATCCTTAACTTAGTCGGAGCCATTTTCTAAGGAGGGATAAAAATTGGATGAGTTTCTAGAACAAAATCAATTCAAAAATCAATTTCCCTATCGGGAGGTACAGTAGGAAGATCATCATTGGAAAACTCATTAACCACAGGAATGGATTAGAGAAGGACCTTTCGAGTTAGAAACTTTAACCAAGACCAAATGATACAAAAACCCTTTGGAAATCAAATTTCGGGCTCTAAGTTATGAGATGAATCTCCCCTTAGGCATTATAAAAACCCCTTCCCTTACGATAACCGGATCATTAGGGAATTTGAACTTGACCTTATGGGTTTGAAAATCTAAAAAGGCATAATGTGAATGCAACCAATCCATCCCTAATCTGACATCAAAGTCAACCATATCTAACTCTATCAAATCCATAAGAGTTTTCCTACCAGTAACAGATACCATACACTCCATATATACATTTTTACCAATCACAGTGTCACCATCTAGGGTAGATAAACAAAAGGATCAAAAATAAATTCTGGACCAAATCCAAAATGTAAAGTACAAATGTGGTCACATAAGAAATAGTCGACCCTATATCAAGTAACCGATACATATCATGGGAAAAAAGTTTAAACATACTAGTTGCTAAATCGAGGGACTCCTCAGAATCCTAGCGAGACACAAAAGCATATAACACGTTTTGGCCAGTGTCGGCTAGAAACATAAATATCTATAGAACTAGCACCCTTTGGTGTAGGAGAAAATGAACAGGCAACAAAAACCTTGTTAGCCCAGAAGCCATTCTAGCATGACAGTCACACTATATGTGACCAATCTGACCATAATAAAAACACTTGCTCTTCATTTTCTTACAAAACCCATGGTGTGACTGCCCACAAAATCTACAAGGAGGGTGGGATAGAGTTGACTAATCCCCACTAGCCAGAGATTGGGCACCCTATGCCCAGGACCCACCATAATGCTGAGACTAACAATCACCCAATGGTATCGACTAAGGAGTACTAGCCATAGAGAACGAACCAAAACTCCCCCACTTCCTCCTTGGCCACTTACCACCATCTCTACCACTCTGCTCAAAAGTCCTAAACTTCTTCTCCTTCCTTTCACTAAAGACAAACTGGTTTTCTTTCTCTTCCTCTATTTTCTAGAGCAATACAACCAACCTAGAGATATCCATGTCCTTGATTAGGAAGGAAACATTACTTTCAAGGATAAACTCACGAGATGGTCTTGAAGCAAACTTATTCATTGGTGCCCTTACATCAAACACTATCTCTAGAGCATACCGAGAAAACTGGTGAAATTTCAAGGCATACTCCTTGACGACATCCTCCCTTATTTCAGATTAATAAACTCCTCTACTTTTTCATCCCTCAACTTTTGAGGAAAGTACTAGCCCAGAAATATATTAAATAAATTTTCCCCTAGAAATGACTCATCAATGATACCCTTTTCTGATTTCATTCCCCGTACCATTAGTATGCCATAAATTTCAGCTGGTAGGCAACACAGTCTAGCACTTTTATATTTGTGGCATACATCACCTAAAAATCTTTTCTATCTCATCCATAAAACCCTGAGTATACTTCTCTACCTTAACGCCCATAAAAGTTAGAGGATTGAGCTTCGTGAACTGGCCAACCCTTATAGCCTCAGAAGATGGAGTAGTCGATGCACCATGTTTTGCCTAAGAAGCTACCAACTGAGCAATCATATCAATTAACTGATGAAACTCTGTATTCATCAGGTCATCCTAAGAAAAGCTATAGGGAACTGATGAAACTCTAGGAAAATTAGGGACTAGACCCCTAGACCATATATGGATCCCATGAGTAAAGCGTGTTCCATCAACATTTTCCTCATTTGGGACATAGGAGTTTCCATTTGCTTCAGATAATTGAGGTACGAAATAAGACAACAAGAAAGTAAAACATTCCTAAATTCCTTGTATCCTCTCCCTTATGAGTCTGGCGCGTTACACACCCTTAAAAAAAACTCTAGTTGATATGGCTTTGTGGACTCCCAATTGACCATACACCTGAAGCTCTGATACCAACTTGACAGAACTAGAACTAGGGCCTTGTCGTAATAGGCATCCTAAGTACAACAAGGATCAGAGACCACCCCCGATACCTAATCTAACCTCCAATCATATACCCTAAGTCTGATGAATTTCAAACATATAACCAAATAGAATATCTATTAACTCAAAGACTGTGGGATAGGTCCACGACCATGTCAAACCTAAAGAAATCTAACCATCCAATGCGAACGAACAATTATAATGAAATTAAAATAATAACCAAGTCCATATCCATACAATATTAAAATAGAACAATCACAAATCAAACAAAGTCATATGGTACCATCCCCATAACCAATATCAGTGTCAAGGCTGACACCACTGCCGACACCACCCATACAAGCCTATAGTAGTCTCTTAAAGCCTCTATCCAAAATAATAACAATATCTGGTCAGGACATGTACCCGACCATTGCCAAAACCAATGTCAAAGGCTAACAAATGAAATCATAAGAAACTAAAACAACAAATAGAGCTTTCCGAAGTATGAAAGCTCAACACTTCAAGTCAACACGAGTTGTTCTTGAAGTCTGATCCCTAAGTAAAAGGTGTAGTATGACCAACTATTGCATCCCATGGGGATACAGCATCAAAGATGGTTGTGGTTGGAGTGCTAGCAGTTAACTCAAGGATAAGGATAAAAATTCTGCCAACAGTTCAAAAAAAATCAATCAATGCATATACCAATGCAATTCATACATATACATATATTGATAATATGCTAGGATAGCAAACAAGATTCACATGAATTTTGAAATCATTAACCTGGGTTGTGTATCATGAACTTCATAACAAGGTACCTACGGGCTATATAGGCCCAGCTCTCCCCTAGATAGAAGGGCCCCAGTGCATATGGATATACGATCCAGAGAATATTTGATTCCATATATGCCTTTATGGGGGACTCTAACCTCCTGACATAATCAAGGTTTCTTTAGCACCAACACTTGTAGTAAGGGGGACTCAAACCTCTCTTTCATATGTTCATTCGGGGGACTCGAACCACTCGATCATAAGACACTCGCACCAGCTAGTGCAGTATGTAGTATTAGTGTGTCGGTCCCCACTTTCATGGCCTAGCTACATACCCATCTTTAAATTCTAATTTAAAACCATCATTCCACATACGCAACCATTAAGTCAATTACTTAACCAAAGAAACTTCATTGGTATCGTCATACCAACACTACATGCAAGTATACCATATGACATTGCCTTTATCAATCAACCATCCATTCATTTGACTTTGGGACTCAAACTAATCTTCTGTCTAAGATACTTTTTCAATCCAAAGTTTAAGTAGTCGAACCCATTGTCTAAAAAAGGCATAAATAAATTCAATATTTAGGGACTCAAACCCATTTAACAATTTAAACCACCAAGGTTACCATTTAGATCATTACAAGTCTAACAAGGCCTTCACAATACCATTTGCAACCATTCATATTCATTAGGTGAATGCCTCAGTTCAATTCATCATCAACATGTGACTAGTTTATTCTTTTAGGCATTTTCACAAACACTTTGAGGGCATACTCTTATCAATGCCAAAATTAAGGTAAAAAATATCAAGTTTAGGGTAACCCGTGATCCATTTGTTAAACCATAATTACAAAGCACCAACATGTGCAAACCATCACCAAAAGAATTTATAAACATAATTTAAACCAAGTGTAAACAATACGCAATCATATGCAATAAAACCCTCAATTATTATTACATGGCTAACAAGGCCTTCACAAAACCATTTGCCAACCATTATTATTTATTGGGCCAATGCCTCAGTTCAATACATCATAAATATGTGACTAATTTATTCTTTTAGGTATTTTTACGAACACTTTGAGAGCATACTCTTATCAAGGCCAAAATCAAGGTAAAAAACATCAAGTTTAGGGTAACCCGTGATCTATTTGTTTGACCATAATTACAAAGCACCCATAAGTGTAAACCATCACCAAAAACATGTATAAACATAAGTTAAACCAAAAGTAAACAATACTCAATCATATGCAAAAAAACTCTCAATTATCATTACATGTCTAACAAGGCCTTCACAAAACCATTTGCCTACCATTAATATTCATTACGCCAATGCCTCAGTTCAATACATCATCAACATGTGACTAGTTTATTCTTTTAGGTATTATCATAAACACTTTGAGTGCATACTCTTATCAAGGTAAAAATCAAGTTAATAACCATCAAGTTTTGGATAACCCATGACCCATTTGTTAAAACAAAATTACCAAGAACCCACATATGAAAACCATCGCCACAAACATATATAAACACAAGTTAAACCAAGAGTAAACAATACTCAATCATACACAACAAAACCCTTAATTTTGGTTTTCAAAACCATCATTTAAGAATCTTAATCACACTTTAACACACATAATTTTTGAGAACTAATAATGAGGGAAGAGTCACATGCCTTATTATAGAAGATTCACAGAAGAAACTCGACTCTTGAGCCTCTAGATAATTACCTTTGAAAAAAACTAGCCCCAATCTTCAAGAGATAGTTTAGAGAGTATTTTTGGAGTGTTTGATCTTTCAATAGTGGATTATGAGGGGTCACAACATGTTTTAAGATGTGGAGGCTTGAGGGTTTTGAGGTGGGTAATGTCTGGAATACCCTCAGCTTAAAAGGTAAAACTTTGTCATAAGATGGTACACCCATACCCCTAGACCTTACTCTAAGGTACAAGTGGTACCGTTCCCTCGTACCCTAGCATTAGCTTATACCTCCATACTGATCAACATTAAACGACATTGTTCGAACTCATATCCTAATATACATGAAGTACCCTCTAACCCATACCTTGGACAGAATGCACTAGGCTAAGTTTAGGGCATTATACCACCTCACCATGTACACCTCATACCCTAACATATGAGAGGTAATATATCTATTTGTACTTAAGATAAAAACCAATCAAACTATACTGATTTACTTATGAAAGGAGGGACCCTAACTGATATAATATCAAATGACTAGTACCAACAAATTGTATGATATACAAAAGCTCAATGTTTAAGCATTTCTATGGGTCAAAACCAAGGTGTTTCAATTATACCATTAAAGATTATTGTAAGGATTTTAAGTTGTTAAAGGATTTAAATATGAAAAAGATATAGAAAGAAACTTAATTTAATCAAGAATTTTCACCCCACCCATGAGCTGATTGCCCTTCTAGGGCTTAGCAATGAAATATTTGATTTTTGGGGCTAAAACCCCACAAAATTAGTATTAAACATTGTTTATTGCAGTTAAATTAGTAAAATTACCATTGTAGAGGTAAATTTCTCAGCACAAACACTGTTTTGTAAAATGTTCATAACTTTTTACTCCTAAGGTGGTTAAGGAACAGTGGATAACTTAGAAAGAAGACTAAATGATCTTTCATTTGGTAGGTATTTTGACCTATAACTCTTTATATTCTAGGACACATGTTTATTTGAAGTTTAACCTAGTTTTAAAATATCTCAAAACACAATCGGTATGAATACTTTCAACTTAACTTTAAGCTACGGGTATTGTATGACCTTAGTACATGTACAATGCCCTCTCATACTAAGGAATTTGCCCTATAACTTAGGATGAATAAGGTTATTATTCATTTACAATAATTATTTTCAGTATAGTGAAATAGAGCATTACATCAGATACCAATTTACCCACCGTAAACCCTATACGGTCATTGGTGAAGAGGAGATTTTAAACATAATCTTTAGAATTGAGCATGCCCAACCTGCCCATGCACCACAAGACACTAAGATCTAGTAACATAGTAAGAACACTATAACCCAAAGAATACAATTTGAAAAGAAATTTATGTACTGGGTCATCTACAATAGCTGGAGCACCAATTGATATTCCAACACGTGAATATTTAAGGCGATAATAGAATCATTGAGAATGAAATTGTGTACTGCTTCAATGGTGAGTTTTTTATTGCAGTGACTTGAGGAAGTAACTTTGAACTTAGCCCTAGTTCAGGCCATTTCACAACATATTTCTGGGAATTAAACTTTATGAACTAACTCTTTCACGATAATCTCTCTCAATGGAATTCTACCAACTCATTTAATGCATTGAAAGTTTCTACGGTTTTTAGATGTGTCTTCTAGCATGTTTCACACTAAAATCAACAAATCAGACATCATGATCCACCATTAAACACTAATCAATGCAACATCATATTTTAACCCAAGCCATTCTACTCTAACGTTGTCTTTTCTATACTAGAAACAAGTTTAGTGACGTACTTGAATCCTACTTAATGTTATAACATTGCAACACCACCAACACACCATTATGGGCTTTCACTATAAAACATATTTCCCACTACAACTCATCTTAGTGTATTCGGTTCAAAAACTAATGATCATCAACGATAGTCAAACTAGCTTATTCACCAACCTTATCAACTCAACTACACCACATAAAAGAAAACAATCCCTCAATAATTATTCCCTTACACTAAACATTTACACAATATCAATTGTTAATCAGCCAAGTACAAGGTAAATCTTGTAGACCTACCTCCTTATTATGACTATGATCAATATTTAACTATCATTTTATCCACATCCTTGAAACATGACCTTTTTTATTCATTCGCAGTCACCATGGATCCATACAGCCAATCAATCGACCTTTAGGATTTTAACTCCTTATCCCCATAAATAAATTCAAGCCACTTAATCAAATAAGCTACATACTCATCAATTCCCTGATTAAGGTTCATCTTGAAAAATTAAAGTAAAACCATTATTATAATCTTACCACTTTATATTATGTAACCAACTAATTTTATATACCTAGTCAATTTATGTGGCACTAGTGATATCAACTATGCAACTTACTTACCTTCAAGTAACCAAGGTTGTCCTGGGAAACTAAGTTCATCTCAGTTAAACCAAGTACTCATAAAGCCATCACTTGCAAGTTAACTCATTAACTAGGTTATTCACCCAAGAATAGCCTGATAGCACTTCAGGACCAGATATAATCATCAAACTTTTGAATCACTTGAGAAACCCAACTATAATCATCAAATTTTGGACCACAAAAAGATCCTAAATATAATTATAAAATTCTACACCACATAAGAATGATAACCTATTATCAATAACCAAAATAAATTAAGACATACCTCTAATTACACCCAGCCTTTACAATCCACAGATATTTTTTATAATAATTTATATCATACCACTCATAATCATATCTACATCAGAAGTTTGACCATTAAACAACTAGGTAATTGAATGATCAAAACAATAACCAACCAGAGAAGTAATATATGTAGCATTCTATCATACCACCTTTTTCTTATCAAAAATTCAAGCACCTAGGTAGTTCATCAGGATTTGGATAAAAGTCAAGTAGTACTCCAAATAACTAAGAGATGAGTCATAACACAATTTATGGAAATAAATACACTATCAAGATCACCCTAGTCCTTACGTCTACTGCTCTACTTTGCTACATACCATCCAACTATGAACACAATTGACATTCAAGAACTTAAGCATCACAAAGAAAGTTTTCATACATTACCATTAACAATAATATACAGAGCACATTTTAACACAACATCGCCTCTCCATAAGTATTTAACACTATATCATACAGAGATGAAAAATACAATTTCTTTGTTTCTTATTAACATATATTGGTTGAATGTCTTATTCAAATCTTTCTACATTAAAAGATACCAGTTGGCACCAAATAGTCCCAATTGTAAAGATTATTAAACCAATTAGAATTCACTAGATACTCTTTGGACTCAATCCAGGATATGACATTGAGATGGCATGATAGGAAAAAAGAAAGTGAGTAAGATTTTTTGATATGTTGTAGCCTTTTATAGATTTGATGTGGATGTCAACACACCAATCCATAGGACTACTCAAAATTTTACTTATGTTCGGAGACCTTTAACTTGGGATCAAATACTATCTTTTTATGACACCACCCACTTAATAGTGTAGGCACCTACCTATGTCTACCCCAGATAGGACAACCCTGAATACCCCATCACTTAATCAAGTGAGGAAGTTTAATAATATTTAAAAGTAATTCTTAAACATAGTTATCTAAATACCAATGTTAAACCAACTATAATAATTCAATTTAATCCATATACATTTTCAATCAATAAATTAGATATTTAAAATAAATATGAAAAAAAGTAACAACAAATCCCCAACTACTAGCCTAAATTGATACAAGAGCACTAGGTAAGAAGTAGGAATATCCATGACACAACATCCATGTTTAATTAAGAGGTCAAGATCTCTTGCAAGGTGATTGGTGTCGCTGCTAAAAAAAGTTAAACTTGCCTACACCATGGTTATACCCCTAACTAGAGGTAAAGTCAGTATAGTATTAGTTTAAAACACACGTACTATAGGTATCATCTACCGACCAGGGTTAGAAACCAATAATAATGATAACAAATAGAAAATAAAAATGACTTAACTTTAATTTTGGTTACTAAAGCGCATTCATACAAGTATTAATACTTATACTTAGTCTCTCTACAAACAACCTAACATTTATCTCTTTGTGTATCCTTATTATTAGAAAATCCAGTATATCTTATAATGTTCTTTTAGGTTATGTTACCCTATCTCCCTTCTAGTAGTGCTAGCTCAATAGGTTTTACTTCATCATTAACTATCGGGATTATAACAACCCAGGCAACAGATAGTATCAACTATAAATGAAAGGCATCATAATACACATCATGTATACAATTATATACATAGGAAAACATGAGTTATACACAATTTAATATGTACCTTCAATTTACACTTGGCTAAAATGTGTAATCACAACCATCAATTATGTCGCTCAAACTATACCTCCTTAAACGGATAAAGCACTCGATGCAAAAATATAGTAACCCAACTATGTTGAGGTAGATCCCATAGGGAATAAGCCAGATATATCTCTCAAATTTATTGAAATCACTGGGCAGTACAAAAAGGTAAATGGGGTATTTGCTGGAATAGTAAAAATACAAAGACTTGGATGCTCTTGGTTGTATAAAATGTTAAAAAAAATTAGGTTTGTGTTACTCTTGGCTTTTAACTTTGTAGATTTATCGTGCACTATCAAAATATTATAATACCTTGCATGCAGAATCTGACAAATTAACTATCACCAATAGCCTCTCGACATACTTTGGTGAGTTTCACTAATCTCCACTCGATCATAGAGTGTCACATTACAAACCCTTAACCTGAATCCTAATTTAAGCTATCTCTTCTTGGTCTCAAGTTGATTAGATAAAGATAATTATCTTAACTAGATGAATATAATTAGCTTGTATTAATAATTAACTTCAAATTACTATTGCGGCCTTATGTTCCCAATCTCTACCTCTCTCTCGGGTTCATAATGAATACAAGTCTTATATCAACGTTGGCCACACCTAAGTAATCAATTAAACTAAATAAAACTACAATATATACAAGAATATTTATCTAGAACAACTTGTCTTCTTTTACTTCGTAAATCTGTCAACTTTCCACAACCCTAGATAAAGAAATAAGACACTCATAGTTGCAAGAAAATTCATGGAATTTATAGTCAAAAACATAGAATTAATCTCACACTAATGAAAGAAGAAAACCCAAAGTCATAAATTGAATAACAAACCAAAAACCAAGAACAAAAGGATCCCAAGATCAAAAATCAAATTTTGAAATCGAGAGATGTTTACAAGAGTATATGGTGTGTAAAATTAGACCCAAAGGGCATAAACTAGCCTATAAGGTCCTAGCCTTCTCTAAATAAATGTCAAAAGGGCATTTATAGAATAAGGGAAACCATAGAATTCAAATCCTAAGAAAAAGAGAAAAACTTGACTAAATATACATAATAACGACTAAAAACATCATAGTATTGTATTCAGGTTACATAGAAACACTAGTAAATCAATTCAAAATGATTCGAGAAAAGTGAGTTGGCGATCACCTACGAACCCACTTAGGGGTCGTAGGTGGTACCATGGCAGTAGTGGGTGGCCATAGGTAGTGCCCCAAAATTCTCTCTATGGATTTCAATTTCTGATACCTAAGCCCCTTAGTTGTTATCCATATGGTGTAGGTGCCTAGGTAGGTGGTCACTTTTCATATTTTCATTTCGTTTTCTTTTGGTTAGCTCCCAATACCTAGTTTATGCAAAATTATTCATAAAACACATAAAATCCAAAAAAAAAGCTTAAGTGCATACATATTCTCAAAGTTTAAGCATCATAAGTTCCATGAAACCATGGCACATTGAGACCCTTAACTTAGAACATTTCATGTCCTAAGCAACAATACATAACAAAACAACACAACGATGCTTAACTAAGAGAAACCTTAGAAACCTATGGCAGTCAATCATCAAATTTAACCCAAAAATATCACCCCCTCAAAGTTTACAACTTTAAAACCAACTATGCGTATCTATGAAGCATAACAATGTGACACAAAGGGATCAAGCTATGGAATTGTACTAGCAATAGAAAACCGTGAATATGTACAAGTTACACTACCCAAACAAGTAAGCAGCTGGCAACACAACCCATTCATACTCACAACAAAGAAGTCCCAATTAGTCATATGAAATCATGCATGCTAATGCAGGTCCGTATCAAGAGACACTTACCCTTACAAGAAAAGTTCTAACACTATCCATCAAATCCCATAGGCTTTCCCTTAGTTTTCAGACAATTAGGTTAGGATCACAATAGGACTTTACTTAGCTTGGAATGTATGCTTTGGGGGCTGGTATGTTACATATGGATATTTTAGTGACTAAGCCTCCTTGGCTTTACACTTATGTTGGGTTTTCACTTATTAAATTATTTTATTTTATTCCACCCTTGTTTCTTCCTTTTCATTCTATTATTTGACATTCAGGCTGGGTATGGTTTCTTTTGTTCTTTACATTTCTTTTTCTTTCTTTGCCACACTCAGCCCTACTTTCTTTTCTTTTATTCACCTTTCTTCATATCCACTTCAGATTATGCAACCCTATGATAGCCACCCCAAACTTAGGTGATTTAATTGACTTGAGGTACACAATGTTCAAGGAGGACCAAGGCCAAAATAGGTTCATTGTAAAAAAATGAGAAGGTTAAAGGCATAACAAGAGAAATAGGCTATACATGCTCAAAGTGGGGATAAAGAGATACTTATTGACTTTTGGAAGGTCATTTAGGCTAAAAGTGGACTTATTACATAACAACATATAATCCAGTCCTAATCAACAATCATACAGCCTAGGAAAGACTAACCGGGCAAGTTCTGGATTAAACACACTAGGGTAACTAAGCAGTAGCTCACACACACATGTCACAGGGATACATCACAAGCTACTACCTATCTTGTTAATGCAATTATTAGCTATGACTATTATATGCCTAATTCTAATGTCATAATGAGTTTCACAATGGTGTATATGTATATATTACACAGTTGAAAACAAATTATTTATTGAGGTATCAATTTTCAACACATTATATAAACTACCTTAGACACTCATTTTTCTTCTAGTTAAACATAAAACATCACAAAATAAAACACAATACGCCTAAATGTGTCGGCTCTACTAGGAACAGGACTCTAGGGAAAAGAGGAACGACAATAAAAACCCCAAGAGGACATCAACACCCACAAGCAGCCCCACCCTCAACATAAGACATGCATTCTCCTAATGCATTGGGCTGCTACAAAGAATGAGAGTTAGAAATATACATGTGGCACCATAGGTGTATAGATCTGATATCAATCACATAAACACAAATAGCTGAACAAAAAACAAAATATCTTGGGTTGTCACCCAAGCAGTCCTTTTTTTAACATCGCAGCATGACATGGCTATATTAGTTACTCAGACTTCACCAGCAATCCCATGGGTACCTTGTTTACTCGGACTTCATCAAGGTAACCCAAGAGTTGGCCTCTAATTTTTCTTTCCACTTTTAACTTATGAATTGCACCCATAATTTTCCCTAATCTTTTACGATGCTCCAGGGCAATGGTATAAAAATAAAGGAACCTGTCAATAGATATGGCATATTTCAACTCTTGGCCCTTAAGTGAGGAATGTAATTTTTTGAGTTTGGCATAACAAATTAAAGAATATAGACATTTTGTTCCTCCTCTTTGAACTCTTCTATAGACTCGGATTGCTCGATAATCCAAACATGATGTGGAAAAATGCTTAGAATGAGGTCTAATACATCCCAACTCATGAATTGCATTCCTATTTAAATTCTCACATAACACTATTGTGCTCTTCTAAATAGTGACAACATCCATAAAATTCTGATCAAGTGTTAATTCCTCTATTTTTTAGTCCTTATTTTTGCTTCAACCCATATCTAAATCATTGGGAAATACACACATAATCATTTTCATTTAATTCTACTTGTAACTTGTGAAAATCAAATTTAAACCAATCAACCTTTTCACTAAACTACTCTTTTTCCATTTCTAGGAGTGTTAACGTGTATAGAATGCTCTCATTATGCTCCAACAATATATCTATAACAATACTAAAGTAATAAACTATATCAAAACTATAAGGATCAATAAATAAGGAGTCATCATCACTCCACCTTTTCTCCTGTAAATATGTCATATCGAGAAGAGTAGAAAAATATAAGAAAATAAAACCAAAAAATTTCAACAAGTCCAATCAATAACTCCACAATCATAGTCCCCAGTAGAAGCACCAAAATTTTGATGTTGCTCAAACTATACCTCCTTTGAAGGATAAAGCAGTCTATGTTAAATTATAGTAGCCATCTAGGTTGGGGTCAATCCCTTAAGGAATAGGCCATATATATATCTCAAACTTGTTGAAATAACTAGGCAGTAGAATGAATTAAATAGGGGAGCTTGCTGGAATAGTAAAAATAGAAAGACTTAGATTCTTTTGGTTGTAACTAATCTAAGGTGAACACTAGACATGTGTTCCCCCTAGCTTTTAACTCTGCAAATTTATCATGCATTATCAAACTATTCCCATACCTTGCATGCAAAATTTGAAAAGTTATGTATCACTAACAGCTTCTCAACACACTTTGGTGAATTTCACTCATCTCCTATCGATCTCAAGGCGTTGCTTTACTAACCCTTGCTATGGATCCCAATTTTAACTATCTTCTCTTGATCTGAAGTTGACTAGATGAAAAAATTTACCTTAAGTAGATGAATCTGATTAGATTATATCGACAATTAACTTTAAATCACTATTGCAATATCTTTTTTCCAATGTCTACCGCTCTCTCTGATTTGTAGAAAATACAAGCATGCTCTCAATGTTGGCCACCACTAAGAAATAAATTAAATTAAAAATAAATAATACATGCAAGAATCGTTATCTAGAATGACTTGTCACTTCTACTACTTCATTAATTCTCCAGGGTTCCTATAACCCTAGCTAAGAGAATTAGCCATTCATATTTGTGAGACAATTCATGAAATTCATAAACAAAAACGTAGAATTAATCTCTCAATAATGAAAGAAGAAAACCCAAAATCTCAAATTGAATAAAAAACAAAAAACAAATAACACAAGAATCTCAAGATCAAAAATTTGAATCTTGAAATCAAGAGATGTTTACAAGAGTATATGGTGTGTAAACTTAGACCCAAAGGGTATAATATAGCCTATAAGGTCCTAAACTAGCCTACTCTTAATAAATGTTAAAAGAGTATTTATAGAATAAAAGGAAATCCTAGAAATCAAATCCTAAACAATCGAGGAAAACTTTACTAAACATACATAATAATGATTAAAAACATCGTAGGAGTGTATTTAGGTTATATAGACACCCTAGGAAGTAAATTTTAAATGATTTAGGAAAAGTGAGTCGGCGACCACCTACGGACCCACTTACGGGTTGTAGGTGATACCTATAGCCAGTAAGCGGGTGGCCATAGGTGGTTCCCCAAATTTCACATTCTGGACTTTAATTTCTGATACCTTGGCAACTAATTACACCCCTTAAATGGAACCAATGGGGTGTAGGTGCCTAGGTAGATGGTCTATTTTTAGCTTTTGGTTTGGGTTTCTTTCGGTTTGCTTTCAACACCTAGTTTTCTGTAAAATCACTCCAAAAACACATCAAATCCAACAAAACTAATCCATTCAAGGGACCAAAATATCTTTTAAAATACCCACTCCACACAAAGAACTACCATATTTCATCAATATTAGTCGGTCAACGCAAGAAACCACTAATAACATATAAAATAATATCCACATTCAATGTATATTAATGAATGTATGTATGAAATTATAAACAATTTTTCTTATTTTTTCAACTCACCCACAAATTAGATCTATACCGGCATGGTACCCAATCAATCATAACCAATATACCATATATATAGTGATGTGGTACCCAATCTAACATACTAATATATCATATCCCTACAGACATGGTACCCAATCCATCATTACTAATATATCATATCCCTAATAGCGTGGTACCTTATAATATATCACCAAATGTCATCAAGAATTTGTATGAAAATGCAAAATGGAGTCAATAATTATAGTAAATGCATGAAAGCAAATTAAAAACAACCAATTAATATCAGAAGGCAGAAATAACGTTCTGAACAAAACTTTTGATTAAGGACAACTAAGTAATTGCAGCTAATAATCATAATTAAACCCAAAGGCCCATTTACCACTTGATTAATTGAACATAATCAAATCCAACCATTAATCAAACCATTTTTTTAGACGAATTCATCAAGTATCGATTCAAGAGTATACATCCTAATATGGATACCTTACTTTAATTCATCATCTTATTTTATTAAACAATCTAAATCTCATTTATTCATATTGAACCTACAGTTCAATAACTACCTAGTAGGTTTTTAATTTATGTCACAACTATGTTTTCAAGATATTATTCCCTCTAGCCAACTATCTAACTATCACTTGATACAACTTACAATTCTAACTAGGGTTATCCTCCTTTAATCATCTAACTTCTTGACACTTAAAAACATAACCTTAGGTTCTAAAATTATATCTTCATATCCTCTTAGCATAATCAATCCTCCAAACTATCTTCTAGTAAGCATTTATCTTACTTAAAATGTGAACAACATCAATTCCACCCATTTTTAAGATATTAGAGACAAGTTTATAGATTAAAAGGTCGCCTAATTCTTCTATTATCATTCCCATTCACATAATAACTCTATAATTTGTCAATCAACTCATACAAACACAAATACATATAAAGGGATCCACTCAAAAGGCAATAACACATAATTTTCTTATGATTACATTACTTCTAACTATCATTCTCACCATATTCCATAAACTTTCATGCCAAAAGTATCATATTAGATGAATATAACAAAAACCCATGATAATATTCAAGCCTAATAATATTTTTAATAATTTAATACATAGAAACGCCATGCCTGAATGCCTAAAACATGAAATCTCCTAGTAATACTATCAAAATTAAGTGCATCTAGCCCAAGTAAACTTCAAGTTAACAATAACCTACCTCAACCAAAGATCTCGAAATAAGAAAGTTGTACCAAAATTTCTTTTTCCTTTCCATCATGCTTCCATTAGCCCAATTATCTAGAAATCACATAATGAAAAGACTAATTAAGCAGTTACTCTTTGAATAAACAATTTGGAAATTCAACCCACAAATTCTAACCTTAGTCTTGCTTTAAATCATTACCCATTGGTCAGTTGCCTATTCCAAAATTATATATATTCAACACAACTCCATTAATAGAGTATCAATACTAAAGGTTTCATTATTATATAATTCAAGATCCCCGCCCACTAATTTTATGTTTTAGAATCACTAGTTCATGCTATGAATTGTTAATGAATAAATTTGAAGTTATTGTAGATGATACTAACTCAACCCATAAGTTTCCCCCAAAATCTTATGAACTTAGGGTTCAAATCTGCAAGAATTATACTATTAAAGATTTTTTTATGGATTCTAGGAAGTTAAAGGAATGAAATACAAAGTAGATGATGGAAGGGACTTACCTCAATAAAGAAATTTTATATCAACTATGAGAAAATCACCCCTCTAGATATTAGGAACAAAATATTTTATTTTTGTAGATAACACACCTCAAAATAAGCATTAAATATAATATGTTACCATTGTAGTGATTAAATTACTACTGTAATGATAAATTTCTTAGCCCAAAGAGTTTCAGTAAAATAGTCATAACTTTTAACTTTGAAGGTGGATTAAAGAATAGTCAGATGGATTAGAAAGAAGACTTAAAGATATTTAATTTGGTGTGTATTTGCCCATGTAACTCTGTATTTTGTATAGATATAATTGTATAGAGTTGACTCTAGGTTATACTTGGTCAACCCGTCTATAATGACCCATATAAAGTCTCACTTTCTCAATGTTATAGGAAGGTCAACCACAAAGTCTATGGTTATCCTTTCCCATTATCATTCTAGAATGGGCATTATCTTAAATGTACTACTAGGTTTTTGATGTTCATGTTTAACCTGCTGGCAATTTTAACACTTGGTTATAAAATCCGCTATGTCACACATTATTTTTTAGTGTCAATAATATTGCCTCATGTCTTTATGCATCATATTGGCACCCAAAAGTATAAAGTACTTAGATTTTTAATCCTCTGCTAGATAGTTCAAATTAAATTACCTACTCGGGGTATGCACAAGTGCCCTCGAATCCTCAATTCTCCATCACCATCAAGAATATCCTCTCCTCCCTCATCCTATTTTAGGTTTTCTTTAATATTACTCAGCTTTTTGTCTTTGAATTTCCTTTTGTTGTTTTAGTCATAGAATGTGTGCCAAAATACCACATGTTTTAACACCCTTCATTAGCTAGTCTTTTGAAATCTCAAACAACCATTAGCCAAACACTCTACCTCTCTTGTCAATGGTCGTCTTTCCATATTCAGCCATGCTAAACTTCCCATGATCACTGGTTTTTGTCTTAGTGTGTCATCCACATTAGCCTTACATGAATGATATAGGATTGAGATGTGTTGTAACATTTGCGTTGGCACCGCACTGTGAGGGACTATTCCCCCAAAGTCAATCGCAGGTGATAAATCAATACCACAGTAAGGAAGGTAAAACGCTACTAAAAATAAAGAAACACACTGATTTAATATGGAAACTCCCTTATTCCTGAAAGGAAAAACCATGGTTTTCCCCACAAGATCTTCAAAATTCAATATAATCAACCACTTTATTACACACTTGACTTTAACCAAACTCGAGGTTCCTCCTGATTGTAATAACTCTACTACAAACTTACCTTGACAACTCTACCGATACTCTCTCAATACTGATTAACTTTAACCAGTATTAAGCTTATGAAACTCTACCTAATCATTCTCAAAACAAAAAAACATTAGTCTTATATTATAAGTAATTCAGTTACGAACTGATAACTAACTCAAGAATGTATTCACTATCAGTACACAAAGACTATGAACTTGACCGAAAATTAAGTTTTTGCCTCTCTTTTTACTTTTTTGTCTTTTTAAAAACTAGTTGACAAAGAAACATCCTTTTTTTTTATATTTGAGTGATGATTAGGTTTGAAATTAAATTGGAACATATGTCCTAATTAGTACAAGCTCTACCAGCATTGTTTGTCACACAAAAGGGAAAAATTATGCAGACGCATGCTAGTTATACTATAGCCTTGAACATCTAGGTCCCTGGTCCCTTGTAGTCAGATTCTCATCATGAAAATAAGATACAACAATGTTCCCCATTTTTTATGATGATAAACCCAACACAGTTTTTTGAGAAATAGTATTCATTCATTACATTTAAGCATATTGATTACCACTAATGAAGATGAATGTTCCCCCTATTATTCAATCTCCATGCTTCCATTATCATACAGTATACGGACCTAGTTCCTTATTTCAATTAATATCAAAAATTACCAACCAACCTTCCCCCCATCAATAATCCTTCATACCTTCTCTATAGCTCATTATACTATTTTTCTTGACAATAAGCCTTTATATTTGTAGTTCAAAATTTTCTTTACACCTGGTACCTGGTCCCTACTACATGAAATTAGTATACCCTATTTTAATATAATTGAAAATTAAAAACATTACACCAACAGTAATTGTAAGAATAGGTTAGTTAACTCATGGCCACTGAGGCAACACTAACACGAAGAACAAATTTAGAAATAAAGTAAAAATAAATAAAGTTCACAACAACAAGAACCCATTCATATTTATCAATTCAGATATTCTTTCAGTGCAAGATTTACATTTCTTGTTCAATAGAAAAATCCACAATGTTGGAGAATTAAAAAGGTGAAGGATTTAGGGAAAGGTTTGGAGAAGAAGTCCACCTTAAGGAAGTGTGATAACTATTTTGTTAGCATCCTGATGTCTCTATTCAAGCTCAAAACCTCATTGGTTATATTGTAACCTTTTTCGTAAGTTTATCATTCTCACATCTATGTTCTACAAAGACCCTTGGACACTCCTCTGAAAAATTATTGAATTTGTGCCAATAATCATGCAATGTATGCATTTTTAACAATTGTCTCTTATTTTTATTATTTTAGAAGCCCGACTAGGTCCATCATTAGTTATTCTCTTCTTCTTGGGAATAGGTCCTTTAGAAGTCTAGTGTTTTTCAGTAGAATTTCCATATTTTACTTCGGAGACTTTCATTTTTAGGCTATCATTTTGTTTGTTAGGATCATCCAAACTTACTTTTGGTTTATGTTATAGCAGAATGAGATGTTTAGCAACACAAGCATCAACAGTTATCACACCGTCAGAGAGGTAATATATTTTCATGGATAAATCTTCATCAAACAGGTAAGTGAAGAACTTTTTTAGCTCTGAATAGTTAGGAAAGCTAAGTGGGGAAGGGTCCATAGAGTTAATGAAATAATGAGTTTGAATTTAATTTTTTGATTGACAAATTATTTAATAAGGGGAGAGAAGATGTGGCCTTTTCTAACAAAACAAAAAGAAAAACATGCACATTCATGATACTAACCTAAGAGATGGGACTAGGTCCCTCTCTTTCTTTGAGTAAATTCTCAAATTTGTGCACACCTCATTTGTTTTCTTCCAAAGTGGTTCCATGGGTGTATGCCTAAAAGAGTATAGTTTTGAGTTAAAATAACAAACATATACTTTACCAAGGATACCTATCTCCTGATCATAGTCAATTTTTGTAGAGAAATAGTAATTTACAAAATAGGTTAGGTCATTTTGATAAGACCTAGCTTCATCCTATTATTCAAAAATTGTTCCTTGTGAAGTACGTTAATAAATATATATTCTATCTTCTCCACAGACTTGCAAAACATTATATAGAGAGCCCCTTTCTGAATATTATCTCTCAGTTAGTGATGTATCACATCAATATGCTTAGGCGTCTTATGATTCACTAGACTCTTGGTTATGTTTAGATCACATATGTTGTCACACACCAGAGGGATAGTGTCTGTAACAATACCAAAATCTTTCAATTACCTCTTGATCCATAGAAATTGAGCACAACAAAGAAGCTACATCTACCTATTCAGTTTCACTAGTAACTAGACCAACTAAGTTTTTCTTCTAAGATCCCTTGGAAATTAAGAATGAGCTAAGAAAATATGCCATTTCTAAATTGTTTTTTCTATCTACCAAATATCCAGCATAGTCAGCGCCAACATATACCACTAAGTCAAAATTATGTCCTGATGGATATTATAAAACCAGGTCCCCTATTCTCTTTAAATGCCTAAGAATTCTTTTTGCAACTTTCAAATGAGACTCATTTGCGATGATTAAAGTCTAGAATATATTCCTATGATGAATATATTTTTTGTCTTACTTGCTGTAAGATACAGTAAGGATCCAATAATACCTTTATAGATTGTCTCATTTAATTAAGGACCTAGTTCATCATTAACCATTTTTGAGCTGGTTCCAATCGGCTTGGCATCTCCCATGCTATATTTCTTTAGTAGCTCATTTATGTACTTCTCTTAACAAATCATTGTCTCTTGAGAAGTTTTTTTAATCTACAGGCCTAGAAACAAGCTCAACTCACCCATCATACTCAATTTAAATGCACTCCCCATTAGCTTTGCAAACTCTTCACATAATCATGCAAAAGTAGCTTCAAAGATTATTGCATCAACAAATATTTGAACAATAAGTCAGATACTACCTATGGTATTTAAGAATAGAGTTATCTATTTTCCCTCTTTTAAAGACATTTTCTAGGAAAGACTTTGAGAGCCTCTCATACCAGGCCCTTGGTGCTTGCTTCAAACCATAAAGATTTTTCCAATTTAAGCACATGAGGAAAATCTTTATCTTCAAATCCTAGTGTTTTTTGACATAGACTTCTTCCTTCAGGTTTTCCTTCAAATGTCACTTTTGAAATCCATATGACACAATTTGAATCCCATATATATAGTAAATGCAACAAGAATTCTGATTGCCTCTATTATTGCAATACAGGCAGAAGTCTTATCATAGTCAATCCCTTCTTCCTAATTATAACCTTGAACAACCATCCTTACTTGGTTTTTTTTAATAGTTTCATTCTCATCCTGCTTATTTTTGTACACCCATTTGGCCCTAATAATTTTTTTGTCCACAAGGCTGGGAACAAGATGCCAGACTTTACTTCTTTCTAATTGTTGAAGTTCTTCTTATATTGCATTGATCATATCAATATCTTTCAGAGCTTTTTCATATTTTTATGCTCAATTTAGGATAAAAAGGCTGATAATGCCATATTATATCTGTCTTAATCTTTTGATTGAAACCCTATTTCCAGTGGTGTAGTTAGATTCTCAAAGGGATGAGAGAATTTGTGCCTCTAGGTTTTCCTTCTGAGATCGATTCCACTAGGACCAAATCCTTTTGAATTTTGACTAGTTTCTTCTGATTATTTTTCTACTGGAGCTGGGATCTGTGACTGACATCCTGGATCACCATCACATTCATCTTTGTCCTATGAATTATTTACCCCTTGATCATATCTTAAACAATATATTCTCGTTGGACATGGTTGATTTCTTCAACTTCTGAATCTTCACCATTAGCTGAGTTTATTTCATTTCCTAAATCCTCAAAGATCACATGAAAACTTTCTTCAACACACATAGTTCTTTTATTGAAAACTTTTTAAGACTTCCTTGCTAAAGAATAGACTATAAACACTGATTATCACTTTTTGAGTCAAATTTTCCTAATTCTTTCTTGTCATTGCTCAACACAAAGCACTTGCACCCAAATGGGCTAAAGTAGTCTAGCTGAAGTTTCTATTAAATACAAACTCATGTGGAGCCTTATTTAGAAGTAATCTAATTAATCACCTATTAGTCACATAGTAACAATTATTTACTACTTCAGCCTTAAAACACATTGGAAGATTACTATCAATTAGCATAGTTCTAGAAATCTCTATGAGTGTTTTGTTCTTTCTTTTAACAACTCTATTTTTCTGTGGAGTTCAAGGTGAAACAAAGTTGTGACTTATTCTATTCTCAACACAAAATTCTGTAACTAAGGATTTCTTATCTTCAATTCCATGATCAGATGTGAATTCATCAATTTTTCAATTTAGCTTTATTTGAATTTGCTTAGCAAAAATTTCTAGAACCTCATATGTTTCATCGTTGGTTCTTATAAATATTATCTAGGTGAACCTGGAGTAGTCATCTATAATAACCAATTTATATTTCTTATCTCCTCTAATTTGGACTTCAGTGGGTCTACAAAAATCGATATGCAACATCTCAAAGGGCTTGGAAGTGCTCACCTTCTTCTTTAATTTGAAGGAAGATCTGATTTGTTCTCCTTTAACACAAGCATCACAAACTTTGTTGTCTGGAAATTTCCTCTTTGGTATGCCACTAACCAGGTCCTTTGAAATTAAATTGTTCATCAAGGAGGAACTTACATGTTCCAGCCTTTTGTGCCATAATTCAGCATCTTTACTCTGATCACTTAAACAAGTTAATTCCCCATTATCCACAGACTTCAAATCAGCTACATACATATTTTTGACCCTTTTGGCTATGAAAATAATTCTTTCAAATTTCATCCTTGATACACTACATCCATCAGATGAGAATTTTACCTTGTTTCCTTTTTCACAACTTTGAGATGCACTTAGACTACTGTACTAAAGGCAGTTCATATAATACATAACTTCTATTGGATGATGAGGTGATTTTCCAATCCTTTCAACACCTTGGATATATCTTTTTTTACTATTCCCAAAAGACAAAGCTCCTCCTTGAAGTGTCTTGAGGGAGAGAAAACAATCAATCGTTCTAGTTGTATACCTTAAACAACCACTATCCATAATGTAGTTTTGGTTGCAATCCCTTTTTTCTACCCTATTCTCTTATTTATCTTCAGTAGTTGCCATAAGAGAAATCAAGGAACCAGAGGTGATTTGCTTATCAACCTTTTTTAGAAAGAAACCATATCCATACTTTTTATCTTTGTCAGATTTACTGGAGGAGTCTTCCCATACAGCCAACACCTTCTTCACTATATAGATAGTTGCATCATTTCTTCTTGACTTTTCAGGATTCTGATCCTTCTTTTTGTTTTTTTCTTTTCCAGTTTCCAAACATTTTTGATGATCCATCTTGTGCATTAGGCTTTCTCTAATGAAATCTTTAGAACTACCACCTTTGTGATAGACTTTAATTTTGCCATCCCTTTTGCGAAGTTGTTTACTTTTCTTCATTGCTCTAAAAATCCTTGTTACTATAAAGGCTATATCATTTTATTCCTTACTTGAATCAGATACTAAGTTCCTTAATGTCAATGATCTCTCCTTTTTTTCTTTCTTCCTCTCCACCTTTTGCTCAGTGATAGCATTTGTTTTGCTTTCCTAGGATTTTGGAATAACTCTCAATAATTGTTCTTAGTTTTTTGGATAGGGGAACCTTTTCTCCTTGTTCCAAATTAAGTGAAGTAGCTATAATAACCAAAACACTCTAGTTGTGAAGCTTTTAGATTGAATTAGATCTAATACTAATTATTGTAACCTTTGGGTTGGCATCAAATTATGAGAGACCTGGTTCCTGAAATTCAACACATGCAATAAATTAGTAACGTACTAAGAAAGATAAAATCGTGCTAAAAATAAAGGAACACACTAATTTAATGTGAAAACCCCCTTATTCATAGATGGAAAAACCATAGATTTCCTTCATAAACTCTTCAAAATCCATTATAATCAACCTCTTGATTACAGACTCAACTTGAACCTAACTCTAGGTTCCCCCTACCTTTAACAACTCTACTACGAGCTCAACTTTACAACTCTACCAAAACTCTCTCAACACTAATTAACTCTGACCAGTATTAATCTTAGGCAACTCCATCTAAGCACTCTCAAATTAAAAACAAAGCATTACTCTTATAGAATGAGTAATTAATTACAAACAAGTATATATCTCAATAACGTATTCACTATCAACACACAAAGACTAAGAACTTAAGCTAAAATTAAGTTTTTGCCTTTTTCTCTTTTCACTCTTTTGAATTTACAAAAACATCTTTATAGAGAAGCATCATTTTCTTTTTATAGTTGAGTGATGATTAGAGTTGAATGGATATGACTTATGGGTATGAGTAGTATTGGTTGTTACGGATCATTTGGTTCCATAACTTAATCTTAGACTTTATTACTTAGGTTAGATCTGAGTACGAGTATCTTATCCTGAGCCGTAAGCCAGGGTATGAGTTGTACCCAATACTCATATGGTGGACGGTGTCTAAATCTTCCTTGGGTTTAAATTTGCTAGGGGTACGAATAAAAGGTATGGATTATATGCTTTGGATAAGACTTGGTTGGATGAGTCATATTCTTGAAAGTATGGGATCCAAAGGTTGAGGCTTAGGATATGAGTAGAGGATACCACTCGTATTGGAGGGTATAACTCCTGAGGGTTAGTCGTACACTTGAGATGAGATTTTTGTACAATTTAAGTTTGGGTTTTCTGGACATTTCCCCACTTATCCTGATAATGTACCACAACTTCTAACATACTTGGAAGGTTATTTAACCTATAAATCCATTCATTAAAACTTGGAACTCTTCTAAAATACTCTATAATATTCTAAAAATCTTTTTGGGAAGGGAAACAAATTCTTTTTGGCAAGGGAATCTATCATTTCAACTATAGGATTGATTTGGAGCTTATCTTGGTGATTTCTTTCCATTATCATCTTGGTTTTAAGAAATTTTCTCTTCCCTCATTGTAAATTCTAACTATAAGCATGGTTTTTATGAATGTTTTCATTACTTCATTGACTATATGATTTTGGTTTTCAAATATGAATTGGGGGTTTTGATATTAAATGGTTGGTTATGGTTTTCTATGGTTTTAATTATGCATTATGTGAATTAATGGTGGTTTTTGATAATTGGATTATATGGGAATAGTGTCATTGTAATTGGAATTGGTTTTGGTTTAATTATACTGCAGAGGTGTTTGACAAAATGCCTATATTAATGTTTTCATTGTATTGAGTATTTTAATTGAACTCTTGCTTGTTTTAAAACTTGGTAAAAGAATTATGGATGTTTTAAATGGCTTGGAAATTTAAATAGCTAGATGGTTAAACTTGTGGGCTAAATGAAATCCCCTAAGTGGTTTATAGGGTAAATAAAAGGTACTTGGAAGTCCCTTTAAACCTATATATGGTTAGCTATGGATAGTACTTGAAAGTATAATCGGTATGAAGATACCACCACTAAATAGCCTTGGTTATTAAATGGTTAATGGGTTAGTTGGTTGCTTCGTAATCATTTTAATTGGGTAATAATGGCGGGATGTGTACTAAAACTATTGAAAGTCCCTAGGAAGACAAAAACTAGAAACTTATATTTGTCGATTTGAGGTTGGTCTTGGTGATTGTATGCATGATTTCAAACTTTATATTTGGGGGACATTCTAGGAACCCTATATTTTCTATCTTGGTTTTAAGGATTCACATACTGGGGCCCTTTCAGCAAGGAGAGCTGAACCCATATAGCCCATGGGTAATCTAGGACGGCAAAGCTACACAACCCAGGTAAAGGTTTTAAATGCATGCTAAATCTATTCACCTTTCCCAGCATTGATATATATATATATATGTATGGTTATATGTATATGGATGGTTTGACATGGTTTCTAAATGGTATTATTTTATCCTTATCCTGAGATCATGTTAGCATTTACCTTTTAGCCCATCTACTAGCAGTTGTATACCCATGCTATGCCAGAACAAACCATTCTACTTCTCTTAAATAGTGATTGACTCGGCCATCAATATTTGGAATGAAGAGGTGAGCTTTCATCCTTTCAGAAGGCTTTATTTCATGTTATGGATATTTCTAGACACTTGATTTCATTTTGGATATTGGTTTTGTCCATGGTTAGGGAATGTTCCAATAAAATTTATTACTCTTTCTATTAGATTCTTTGTGGTACTTCTATAGGTTGAAATAGGTTGGATCATTATTGGTATCGGCCTGGGAATTAGAATAAGTTGGTGGGATAACATTATTGGACATAATTTTTCACTATTCCATCATATTTTATTTAGGGATTAATTATATTATGTTTTGTAACATCTTTGGTTATGTCCTAGTTTATGGACCTTATTTTGATATTGGTTTGGTGTCGTTGGATTGTTTGTATGGGATGGTTGGACTCGGTTGGGTCGATCATGATTATGATCCTATACCAAAGTCGTCAGATGAGTTGTTACACTATATTAGTAAATAATCGAGATTCTTTCAACTTATGGTAGGCAGCTGGAGGTTAGGTTTGGTAATGGGAGTGGTTCCTGGTCCTGACAGAATTTGGGATGCCTATTATGATAAGGCCCCTGGTCGATTCACAATAATTTGGTATCCGAGCCTAGGTTCATGGTCAATTGGGAGTCCACAATGTCTTGTCGAGTAGAGTATCTTTTAAGGGTGTGTAGCATTCCAACTCATAAAAGAAAGGCTAAAAGGCATCTAGGAATGTCTCCTTTTCTTCGTATTCTATTTTTAAGCTTCGAGTCTCAATCTTGGAAACTTATCTAATCCTTATTTGTTTGTTTTTTTAGATTATGCCTCATATATCTAAAACACAAAAAAATTCCTCTATTCCATTAGGGGTAATGTTGAAGAGGTGAATAATGCAGAATTTTGTCAATCTATTAACATAATAGCTCAGATGGTCACTACTCAGGATGAGCGAGGTAAAATGGGTGCTTTTTCTTTTGAGGCCACAAAGGTTGGACAATTTATAAAGATGGGTCCTCCTATTTTTTTTAGTGAAGGTAGAGAAGGATCCATAAGGCTTCTTGGATGAAATAGAAAAGGTATTTTGAGTGATGTAAGCTACCAATGTGGAAGGTGTAAACTTTACAGCTTATTACCTCAAAGATGTTACACATCAGTGTTATGAGGAGTGGACAGGGATAGGGGTGATGTGGAAGAATAAGTCTTGTGGGATACTTTTTCTAAGGCCTTCTTAGATTGTTTCTTTCCCCAATAGTTGAGCAAAGCAAAGATGGAGGAGTTTGTGAAACTGAAGAAGGAGAGAATGTTTGTCAATGAATATGCCTTGAAGTTTCATCAATTTTCAAAGTATGTTCCTGATTTAGTTACTAACGTGCGAGCTAGAATGAGGAAGTTCACTTCAAGGTTATATCGTGATCTTATTTAGGAGGGCAAGACTGCCTTACTGATTAAAGATATGGATATCTCTATGTTGACTATTTGTATACAGCAAGTGAAGTATAAAAAGAGGAAGCAGGCAGTGTTTAGAGATAGACAGGGTAAGAGGAGCAAGTTTTTTTATTAGGGAGATGCTTATCCTCAGGGTGTTTAGGATGGTGGAAAATGGGAAAAATGGATGTGGGGGAGTTTTGGTTCCTACTCTTCTACTAGTTCTCTTTACCTAGCAGGTGACGGTTATCACCAAGGTGGTGACAATTTTTGGGCACAGGGTGCCCAATCTCAATCAAGTAGAGGCCAGACAGTTTCTTTATGCACTACTTGTTAGTTTTTTGGTCTTCTCATTGGGGTTATTTTGATAAAAGAATGGAAAAATGCTTTATGTGTGGCCAGGAAAGCCATCGGCTCAGGGATTTTCTGGTTAGTAAGTTTGCTATAGGGGCTAATAAGATTCCTGTATCTAGATCTTCAACTCCCACACCTGGTGGTTTCATATCTACTTCTGTTACTGCTCCTAGTTCTAGTGTTGGTTGGAACCAGTTGCATTCTTTGGTATCTCAATAGGAATCTGAGGTGTTACCTAATTTCTTTACTGGTATGTTACAACTTTTCTCTCATGACATATATTATTTGCTTGATCTGGGGTCCACTGTCTGTTATGGAACTCCTTATGTGGTTGTATTTTTTGGTTTTGATCCCAAAGTTATTTTGGATCCTTTTTCAATTTCTACCCTATAGGTGACTCAGTTTATTACTAAGAGAGTCTATAGGGGTTATGGTATCTGTTGTTGAAAGAAAGAACTTGGTATATTTATTTTAGTTGGTTATGGTGGATTTTGATGTCATTCTAGGTATGGATTGGTTGAACTCTTGTTAAGTATCCCTGGATTATCGAACACATAGGATTAGCTAAAGGTTCCCTGGTAAGCCGTTATAGAATGGGAGGGTAGTCCTTTAGCTCTTGGGGAGATTTATTTCTTGTCTTAGAGATCAAAGGATAATCTCTAAAGGTTGTCTTTTTCACTTCATCCAAGTTAAAGATTCTAACTCGAAAGGTCATTCTTTCTCGTCAATTTTAGTGCTAAATCATTTTCCAAAGGTCTTTTCGGATGATCTTCCTAGTGTTCTTCTGGATAGGGAAATAGAGTTTTGTATTGATCTAGTTTCGGACACTCATCCAATTTTTATTCCTCCATATAGAATGGCTATGACTGAGTTGAGAAAACTGAAGAAGCAACTTAAGGATCTTCTAGATAAAGGGTTTATTCGTCCTAGTGTATCTCTATAGGGTGAACCGGTGTCGTTTTGCGCAAGAAGTATTCCCTTCGGATGTGCATTGACTATAGGTAGTTGAATAAGGTGACGTCCAAGAACAAGTATCCTCTTCCAAGGATAAATGATCTATTTTTTTAGTTTCAAGGTGCCAAGTTCTTTTCTATGATAGATCTTTGTTTTGGGTACTATCAACTAAGGATTAGGGAGGTAGATATAACTAAGATGACTTTTTGTACTCAGTATGGGCAATTTAAGTTTTTGGTAATGTCATTTGGGGTGACTCATACTCTTACAACATTTATGGATCTTATGAATAGGATATTTTATCAGTGTTTAGATCTTTGCATTATTGTGTTTATTGATGAAATTTTGGTTTATTCAAAGAGTAAGGTGGACTATGCTAATCACCTCTGCGTCGTATTACAGGCCAGAAAGGAATAGCAGTTGTATGCAAAGTTCTCCAAGTGTGAGTTTTGTTTGAACGTTGTACCTTTCTCGATTTATATTATTTCTAGTGAGGGGATCATGGTGGATCTGCAAAAGCTTTTTATGGTGAAGAGGTGGCCTAGACCCATGACTCCAACGAAGTTTTAGAGATTCTTAGGTTTAGCCAGGTATTATGGGTTGTTTGTGGAAAGCTCTTCATCGATAGTTGCTCTTTGAAAGTTTTTCATCGATAGCTACTCCTTTGACTTAGTTGACTCGAAATAAGGTCAAGTTTTCTTAGTTGGATGTTAGAGAAGGGAGTTTCATGAAATTAAAGGATAAGTTAACTTCACCTCCAATTCTGACCTTTCCAGAAGGCAATAATAGGTTTGTGGTTTATTCTAATGCATCTTGGGTAGGGCTTGGTTGTGTTTTGATGTATCATTGGAAGGTGATTAACTATGCTTACAAGACTATAGTGCTAAGTAGTTGAAAGTGCTTGAGAGGAATTATCCTACTCGTGATATGGAGCTGTTGGCGGTTGTGTTTGCTTTGAAAATATGGCAGCATTTTTTGTATTTTGTACACATGGATATCTTCTTTGATCCTAAGAGTCTACAGTATGTGTTCACTCGGAAGGAGATGGCTTGAAATTCTCAAGGACTATGATATGAGTCTTCATTATTACCCAAGTAAAGCTAATGTGGTTATTGATGCTATTAGTAGGTTATCCATGGGGAGTTTAGCTCATGTGTAGGAAGGAAAATGGGAATTAGTGTAGGATATTCACCGCTTAGCTAATCTTGGAGTTCTCCTCTTGGACTCCAAGGATGGTGGTATGATAGTGAAATAACTGGTTTGATCATCTCTTGTTGTAGAGATTAAGGAGAAGAAAGTTCTATATCCTATCTTAATGAAAATAAAGAGTGACGTTGGTGGACAAAAGAAAATGATGTTTAAGATCGGTGGTGATGGTACTTTATGGTACCAAGGGAGGTTGTGTATTCCTGATATCGACGGTGTGCAAAAAAAAATTTTGGCAGAGGCGTATGAATGGCGCTATGTTGTTCATCCCTACTTAACTAAGATGTATCATGATCTCAAGGAGATATATTGGTGGAATGGAATAAAGAGGGATGTGGCTTATTTTTTGTCCAAGTATTGGGATGTCAACGTGTTTAGCATATAAGGCAAGTAGGGTTGTATTAAGAAATTGATTTTCCTGAGTGGAAAAGGGAAGTGATCAATATAGACTTTGTTTCCAGTCTTCCTTGATCTCGGAATCAATTTGATTTGATTTGGGTCATCGTGGATAGGATCACTAAGTCTGCCCACTTTTTCCCAGTGCAGACTACCTTCTCATTAGAGGATTATGCAAAGCTGTATCTTCAAGAGATTGTGAAGCTGTATGGGATACCTGTTTTGATTATTTTTATTTTGGCATACAATTTATATCTTACTTCAAACAATTTTTTTTGAAAAGGTTGGGGACGAAGGTTAGTCTGAGTACTGCTTTCCACCAGCAAACATATAGGCAAATGGAGAGAAATATTCAAATAGTAGAGGATATACTTTGGGCTTGCGTGATTTATTATGATGGCAATTAGGTTGAGCATCTACCTTTGGTGGATTTTCTTTCAACAATAGTTATCATTTTAGTATTGGTATGGCCCCTTTTGAGGCATTGCTTGGTAGGAGGTTTAGACCTCCTATTAGTTAGTTCGAGCTTGGTAAGCCAGATATATTTGGTCCCGACTTGGTTTACAAGACTATGGAGAAGGTAAAGGTGATTCATTAAAGTCTTAAGGTTGCCCAAAGTCGCCAAAAGTCCTATGCAAATGTTAGGCATAGAGACATGGATTTTAAGGTTAGGGATAAGGTTTTTCTCAAGGTATCTCCCATAAAGTGAGTAGTGCAATTTGGTAAGCAGGGGAAGCTTAATCCTCGATATGTTTGTCATTATTACATTATTGTTGTGAATCGGTAATGTTGCTTATGAGCTGGAGTTGCCTTCTAGCTTGAGCTTGGTTCATCCGATCTTTTATGTCTCCATTTAAAGAAGTGTCTTGGCTATCCTTTTTCAATTATCCCTTTAGAAGGGTTGGGTATCTCGGACTCTCTATCTTATGAAGAATTCTCCATTGAGATCTTTGATAGGCAGGTTCATTAGTTGCAGACCAAGGATGAGGCTTTTTTAAGGTTCTTTGGCATAACCAAAAGGTGGAGAAAGCTACATGAGAAGCGGAGGAGGACATAAAGTCCAAATATCTTCAATTGTTTTCTACTTCTAGGATTGTGTGAAAGGTATGGGTTATTCAACACATCTTTATTTTCTGAGTTTGTTAAAGGAAAGATTACTAACTTTTCTTCTTTATTTTCAAACTTGGTTGTAGATTGGGAATATATTTGATAATATAATACAAGTGACTTATGCCTCTGGTTACCCTTACCTTATAAGTCATTTGGGGATGAATGTTCCTTGAAGAGGAGACTAAAATACCCTGGTTTATGGACCTTACAAAATTTCTCTGAATTTTGGTCTTTGGACCCAATACATCTCAAGGGTACTAGCCTATGTTGGGGTACAGATGGTATGGTCCAGTCATGTTCTAACCAGTTTTAGTTGGTGGGATGGATTCTGGTTGCTGGAATGGATACGACTTAAGGGTACGATTTATATTCGTGGTTAAGAATAATTTGGTTCCTTAACTTAATCTTAGACTTTGTTGATTAGGTTGGATCTGAGTATGAGTGGATGACCATGAACCATAATGTAAAGTACGAGTCATACCCAGGACTCGTATGGTGGACAGTGTCGAAATCGTCCTTGGTTTTAAATCTACCAGGTGTATAAATGAAGGATACATATCTTATTCTTTGGATACAACTTGTTTAAAAGAATCGTATGCAAGACAATATCGGATCTAAAGGTGGAGTCTTAGGATATGAGTGGAGAATGCCACTCGGATTTAATGGTACAACTCCTGAGGATCAATCGTACCCTTGGGACGAGATTTTTGTACAACTTAATTGGGGGTGTTCTCAATATTTCCCCACATATCCTAATAAGGTCCCATAACTTCTAACCTACTTGGAACATTATTTACCCTATAATTCAATTCATTAACACTTAAAAACTCTTCTATAACACTCTATAATTTTCTCAAAAGCTTTTGGGCAATAAAAGCTATGGTTTCAACTAGAGGATTGATTTGGTTCTTGTCTTGGTGATTTCTTCCCTCATCATCTTGGTTTATGGCATGTTCTCTTCCCTTATTGTTAACTCTAACTTGACGCATGATTTTTATGCATGTTTGTATGACATTATTTATTGTATGATTTTAATTTTCAAATATGAATTAGGGTTTTTGAAATTAAATGGTTGGTTATGGTTTTAATTATGGTATTTTTGGTTAATTGGATTGCATGGGAACGGTTAATTGGTAATTAGAATTGGTTTTGATTATATTATGTCGTCAATAAATTTAACAAAATGCCTATAATAATATTTTCATTGCATTAAGTATTATAATGTAACTCTTGCTTGATTTAAAACTTAGTGAAGAAATTATGCATGGTTTAAATGGCTAAATATTTATGCTTGTGGGATGCATGGAATCCCTTACGTGGTTTAATATGGTAAGTGGAAGGGCACTTAGAAGTCCACTTAAGCCTATATATGGTTGGACATGGATAGTACTTGCCAGTGTGGCTGCTATGATGATACCCCCACTAATTGGCCTTGGTTAATAAATAGTAAATAGATTGGTTGGTTGCTTATGGTTTTGATTAGGCAATAATAGCAGAATATGTAGCAAATCCAGGGAAGGTGAAGATCCCTAGAGGACTAAAACTGGAAACTCATATTTGTCGATGTGAGATTGGTCTTGGTGACTGTGTGCATGATGTCACACTTTATATTTGGGGGATGTACTTGTTATCCAAGGTTTTGCTCCCTAGTCGTGCGGCTTCACGCACTAGTGCCCTTTCAGCAGGAGGGCTGAACCCATATAGCCCATGGGTGATTTAAGACGACAAAGCTACACAACCCAAGTAAGGGTTTTAAATACATGCTAAACCTAGTCCCCCTATCTCAACATAGTTAAATATATATATGGTTGTATGCATATGGGTGGTTTTACTTGGTTTTATAAATGGCATTATTTTATCGTTATCCTGAAATCATGCTAGTGTTCACCCGCTAACCCATCTACAGGCAGTTGTACACATATGCTATGGAGGAATAGGATGTTCTACTTCTCTTGCATAGTGATTGACTCGGGAATCAGCATTTGGACTAAAGGGGTGAGCTTTTATCATTTTGGAAGGCTCCATTTCATGTTACGAATATGTCTAGACACTTGATTTCATTTTGGATATTGGTTTTGTCTATGGTTGGGGGCATGTTCCAACTGAATTTTATTACTCTTTTAGTTGGAGGCTTTGCGGTACATCTATGGGTTAGAATGGGTGGGATCGGTATTGGTGTCTCCCTTAGGATTGGAATAAGATGGTGGGTTGACATATTGGACATAATTTCTCATTGTTCCATCATATTTTATTTTGAGATTAATTATATTATGTTTTAGAACATCTTTGGTTATGTCTTTGTTTATGGACCTTATTTCCGTATTTATTTGGTATGGTTGTACTGTTGGTATAGGATGGTTGGACTTGATTGAGTTGGCCACAGTTGTAATCCTAACCCAAAGTCATCATGTGAGTTGTTAGACTATATTGTTATATGCTGAAAATTCAGCCAAATCAGCACAGGCGGCTGGAGGTTGCGTTGGGTAACGGGGGTGGTCTCCGATCCCGGTCAGACATAGGACGACCATTATGAAAAGGCCCCCAATCGGGTTGCATCAAAATCAAATGCTATGACTTCCAATTCTAAACCATGTATGTGTAGTTTTTCCCATAAGGATCTAGTTTCCTCAAAGTGTAAGCATCACATTTTGATCGGCATCAAAAGAGCTCCTATAACCAATTGTGAGGCATCATAATATTCAATGTAATCATTACCGACAATAGAAAGAATGAGAATCAGGGTTGAAGATATTAAAGTTTTTGAGCTTTTAAAAGTGCTATTCACATTTGTTATCCTATACAAATGGGACTTCTTTCTAAGTAAAGTAGTTCATATGTGAAGCAATGCAAGAAAACCATATAAGAAATCAATGATAATAACTGCACAACCCCAAAAAATTGCATTTTTTGTCATATCTATCGGCCTAGCCTAATTCGTAGAAACTTCTACCTTCTACAAGACTACAATAACCCCTTCCTTAGAAACCATGTGCCCCAAGAAGGACATTGAAACCCCATTATGAATGAATCCAAGAATGACTTAAGAACCCCATTTATTAAAATCATGAAAGCAGTTAGAGCATTGGTCTAGACAAATGACATAATATAAAACTCATAGTTCCCATAACGGGTCTAGAAAGAAATCTTTGGGAGATCCTCCTCCCTAATCTTCAGTCTAATTTTAGACCCTCTTAAATTTATTTTTTCGCGATCACATCAGGCATGTGCATTTTGATTCCACCGTTATAAGTGTACCTTTTATTTCTTGCCTTTACCTTTTCATTTATGTGTATAAGTCTTTTTATGCCTTTCAATTATTTTATGTCGTGGTAGGTTTGTATTGGTTATTTACTGGTTTTATATAGGGTTTATATTATATTCTACCCTATAGAAAATTTCTTTTATTAATGAATAGAGTAGATCATTGTTGAAATTTCCTTGGGGTGTAACATTTGGGTTCGAGTCCTATTTATCTTGGCATATTGGTTTTCTTATGGACCTTGAGTGGTACTAGTTATTGATTTTCATCATTAGTACAACCTAAATCTTATATTGAGATGTATATCATTATTATTATTATTATTATTATTATTATTATTATTATTGTCATTGTTTGATGTTGATTGATCCCTGCTTGATAGATGACTAGACTAGCATTATTTAGTTAGAAATTCCTTTCTCATGGTTTATATTCATTGTCGTGGGGATAGCTTTGCTGGATAATGTCTCTCTTGTACCGAGGCAAGGTTGGTCATTTTTTTCTTTTATTAGTGTGGCTAGATTTGTGGATGAGAGGGTTATGGTAGTGAAGTTAATTAGGGATTTTGTGGTTCTATTATGGTTCAAGAGTTGGAAATTTATTTAGGTTGTCTTTTCTGAAATTGACCAGTTTGGGACATGATCTATTGAGTTGATTAGTTTATCGCTTGGTAGTGGTCTTTATGTTGATGTAAAGGGTCCTAGACCTTCCTTTTAGGTTTCCTGGGGCATTCATCTCCTGGTGATGGTTAATCTTGGTATTGGTGTAGAATAGGATACTACGTTCTTGCCATGGTGTGATTCTTGTTCTAGTGGGGTTAAGGAAGTTGGAGCTAGGTGATCTTTCCTATGACCACTTCTTAAGATGGTAAATTAAGTATTCATTGCCAAGATGGAGTATTTGATTGACTAGTGTTTGGCTAGGTTAGACTTCTCCAAGTTGATAGAGTTTTAACTGTTACTAGTATAGTTTACAACATTGGTGAGTTCGTTATGCTTTGGTGGTTCATGCCCTCTAATAGATATAGAGTTGATATTTTGTGCTTTCAGCCGATGGTTTACCCTCTATTGTAATTTTGTTCTTCATCTACACTTTGATTTTAGTTTTGACATGATTCTGTAAGGATATGTCTTCTTTGGATAGTAAGGTCAATTTAGGGTATTTTGCCTTAGTTCAGACTTGTTGGCCTCAATTTAGAGTCGACGCCTTCAGATGGTGTCTTGAGGGTTGTGATAGATTTAAAGCATAGATGCTTACCCATCTATAGGATTGATTTGGATAGTTGAGATTGCGCGATTTATCCTTAGTGTTACGATTCTGCTGGAAGTTTTAGAGCTTGGGTGTAACTTTCATATTCAGATTTGTCTCAGTAGGGATTTCACCTATAGGCTTGCTAAGCCTAATCCTTGTCTACCTATTCAGTCTTCTTCAGTTTGGATTGATTGGTATCGTTGATGTTTAGATGAAAGTTCATTTGCACGGTGTTGGTTTCTTCAGTCTTCATTTGCACGGTGTTGGTTTCTTCAGTCTTAATCTTGATTTTTAGTTTTGTCAAAAATTTTGGATGACTTACTCAACAGAAGTAGTATGCTTAAGTTGGATTTAGGATGATTTGATCCTCGATTGTTAGGACATCCTGGAAGGATCATTTAATGGGTAGTTTTTGTGCTTCAGACTCATGTCTATCAGTTTTGAGGGTCATTCGGATAAGTTGTAGCATTGGCGTAGAATACAAACATTGACCATCTCCATTTGTGTGCTCATAAGTTCCTTATGGGTTTATTCTCACGCTTTCCATTATGGATTTTCAATGGATCATCTTCAGTTCTTCGGAGTTAGTGTGACTTTGTTACGCAGATAGGACTCGAGTGACTTTGTTCTTAGTTTAGAGTAGATAGTAGGTTTGGAAAGTCAAAGAGGGATAACTGGGTGATGGATTTGGTTGTATAATTCATTCCATGGATTTCCTTAGGTGTGGATATGCTTATGCTTGGTGGTATGAGTATCAGTGTAGTATTAGTGATTCATGGTTTTTTTGTGTGCATCAACCTACCTTGTTTCAGTTGGAGGCCATTAGGTGGTTGAGGTTGAGTCTTGGTTGTTTGAGAAGTGAAGACAATAAGTTGGGTGGAAAAGGGATACCTATAGTTAAACACCTTGGAAGCATTGTTCCTTCTCCAGGGTTATCTAAGCAGTCTTGCTCTGAGCATGCGTGGGCCCAGTACCACGTCCCTATGAGTTTCTGTACTCCTCCTATCGATTGACTTTCGTAGATGAAACTCCTCGTAGTAGTAGGTATACTAATGACCCTCTATAGTATTTCCTTGATTTTTGTGCATTTTTAGTGTATCAAGCCTTTCCACAATGGCCACAACTCATTTATGACATGCCTGAACTGTCAATTCGATTATCAAATAGTTTGTTTGGGTTTTGGGCTTATTTTTTTGTTTTGGAAATTTTATTTTTTAGGATTTATCTTGAACTCATAATAAATGACCTTGAATGAGAATTTTGATCGCATCATCAGCTCCGGAATGTTGATTTTAGGCTAGGGGGACCCTTAGTTCAGTTCGTGAGGCTTCCAAATGCATTTTAGGATATTAAGTGGATTATATGAAAAATGGAACTATAGGTGTGGGCCTCTCATATAGTCAAAATGATCTCGAATTAAAGTTTTGATAGTTCCATTGAGTCCAGGATATTGAATATTTTATAGTAGCATAGTTCGTATTTTGTATGGTAGCATAGTTTCTTTGCACGCACGGGGTTTTAAATGAATTCCAAGCATCCGGTCGAAGTCCATTTGCACTTAGAAAAATCTGATAATTGGCATCATCTGGTGCATCTCTTAAGCGACCAGCCTTGCTCCTGCCCAATCATTTAATCAAAGCCCCCATCGCTTAATTAAAGTTCTCTTAAGCAACACTAGGCCGCTTAAGTGATAGGTCAAATTTGTCATGAGGATCGCTTAAGCAATCATTGGGTGGCTTAAGTGTATCCCCTTGGGGTTATGTCACCTTCTTCACATAAAATTCCTAATATTTTCTACTACATTTCCACAGCATTTTGAGAGCTTAAATAGAGGAAAAAGTGGGGATCCATCCATTGAAGTTAATGTAAGCTAGCCTAACACTTCTTGGTTATTTCCCATTAATTTTCCTTCAATTTCCATCCTATTTCATGGAAAATTCTTAAATTAGGTCATAAAATTTCTAATTGTTAAGGGTTGATTTGAGACTCGATCTATGCTCCATTTGTGTACAACTTGTAGCACACATTCCTTGTCATTCGAGGGACCTCATGACGATTTCAATTTTTGGATTCTGTTTGTGGGCCCTATGGGCCCATTCATGGCTTAAATTTTGATTGACCCTTAATATATAAATATGTGTTATTTTTCTCCTAAGGACGTGTAGGTTACTATTTTTATAGTGTGGCGGCATTTCAGCATCATAGAGCGTTCAGGAATGAGGCAGGCTTCTGTCTACTCTTCTTCTCAAGATAGTATATTATATATGTTGCATGCTTGATAGGGATGTTAGGCTGTGATTATTGGTAGAACACAATGACTTAGCATATATCATGAGTTCTGAGACTAGAAGGGTGAATTGACCCTTACATTGAAATACTTATTATTCCTATAGTATCCTATAACCCTAGGTTAGTGCTATGTAAGACATAGTTGAGGCTAATAAACCTTTTTTAGGGTTTATCAGTTGACTCAGTGGATTATAATGATTATTCGTATTATGGTATTATGGTTGTGTTAGGTATTTATATATTATTGAGCCCGAGGTCGTGATTATGATATTATTCAGATATTCGGAGAATGATTTATCCTTGTATCGAACATATCCATCGTCCATGGACACTTAGGGGCTTATAAATGTATTGTTTAGATATTGACATTGGCATTGCATAGATTCAGTACATTCATGCTCACTAAATGGTATGATTTCAACTAAAAACATGGTTATACCACTGTTTTTCCTAAAAAGGGAATTATTCCCACTTTTCAGTATTAAAATAGATTCTTTCATAATGGTGATCGTACCAACTTACTGAATGATTCATGAGCTTTTAAGAAAAAAAATTATGTTTTAGAGATCAGACCGAGGTCGACTCCGATTCATGGCCTTACCACTACTATTTACTTTGATCGAGAGAGATTTCAACCCTTTCTTCACTTTTATGATGAGTTACCCCATAAATAACCCCAAGAAATGTAATTATAGACTTACACTCTTTTATACATAGCTCAATTTTATAAATTTACTATATATAGATCTCGCTGGTACTGGATGGAGTAGAGCGAGGATGATGATGATGATTGGAAATCCTATATCAAAAATAGGTCGATGTAACCCTCTAGGGATCCTTCATATGTGTCCATTATGTCAGAGAATAGACGTTTTCATAGGTATTGACTTTGTCATCGATATGGAGGAGGTGTATACTCCAGGATACATTATGGTACTTGGGTCGGTTATGGTACTATGGATTTACTTTGCATTCATTCATGCATGCGCATTTCCTATCACCATTATGTTGTATATTTTCATATCTATTAGTCTTTTGGGGGATTGAGGTATAGGCTATGAGTGTTATTTGTGCGTGCTTATTGGACCTTTCGAATTAAGAGACCCGATTAAGGCATTATTTGTCCGTACCAGCTATTTACTGTATTATTGTTAGCAAGGTTAGCTCATGGCAGGTTGATTATTTTACTTGCACTAAGGTTTGAGATATGATTCTGATTCCTTTCTCTTACAGTTATGTTATTTTAGATAATTATCTCATGTTTAGACATTTGGATTAGGGACCCTGATACGCAAGCATTAGTTTCCTACTTGATTAGCATGCCTTGATATGGTAGGTTGACTACCCTAGGTTGCACCTTTGCGCTAGTCTTATATATATGTAGTATACCCTATAACCCTCTCTACGTTCATTTATTCATGTTGTATATCCATTCCTTGTCCTTGTATACTACTAGATATCCTTCTTCTACCCTTTATTTGTAAATTAGCTAGTGATATACAGTATAGTTCTTTAGTTCTTTAGTACAAATAGAATAGGATAGTTCATCCTTATTGCCTATTTAGTCTTATTAGCTTAGTTTCCTAAATATTTAGGTTATAGTTTACATTTCTGCTTGCATGTTATCTATATTTACATTTTCTTTGAAGTATAGTTGGAAATTTCCTATTGTCAAAATCAAATTCATTAGGTCATGATGGCACCTACTATAACCCACTAGTAGGCAAGACAACCCATAGTCCGAAGCTACTAGTAACAAACTACTATGTGAAATTGGAGAGGAATTAGGAGTAAATGGAATAAAAGGCTAGAATACATAAGATAGGCCTAAAGCCTAGTGGAATCAGCTCAAGAGCTCCTAATATAATAAGGCTTTCACAAAATAAATTACAAATGAATATACTGATACAATGTATTTATGAAAACAACATATATTCTAGTATTGTACATAAGAGGGAGAATAACAATACTCCAAATTCCAGAAGCTCACCCTATGTTTGCGAACAATATCTCTTTATGACACATACAACATCGGCGAGAGCCCGTACTTGATTTATAGGCGGTAGAAGCATAGTATGAGTACCGTCACAGGGTATAAGTAGGTAACCACCGACTGAGCTCCAAAGATAGTGCAATATAAAAAATATGCAATCATGAATGTAAGTTACACCCAAATATCCATCTAACTACATAGTATAATGAAGGAGATAGTAAGGAGACCTATTTTCTTGGTATCCAAGAAACTAAAATAATAACCTAATGGAACAATAAGGATAATGTATCCTATACTAATCTTACTCCAATACCCTAGCACTATATTGTATATCACTAGACAATATACAAATAAAGGGTGGAATACAAGTCCAAGGAATGGATATACGATATGAATAAGTCAAAAAAGGGAGGGATGCATGGTAACGTAATGACTATTGTTGATATATACATATACATAACAATTCTACCTCAAGGGAACAAGATAACAAATCACACTATCATCTCCAGGCCTCCTAATCATATTAGGAAGTAGTGCTAATATAATCAGGATCTCTATTCCATAATGCATAGCCAATGGATAATTATGCATAATCTTATACCTATATTAAAAGAAATCAAAATCATATCTCAAATCTCAAAAACGATCCAATAATCAACATGTCATGTTCTAACCATAATAACAACAATAACCATATATAATAATCGGCTAGCCCAACCAACCAACACCTATTTGTAATACCCCATAAATTTTCCTAGCTTAAAATCATCTCATAAAATGTTAGGATCTTTCTTTGAAAGATGAATCTACATTTGTACACATGGTATTTTTAAGATTTTCACTTTTTTCCTTTGTAAAATTCAATAAGCTTTCCATTGATATAAAATTCACCTAAATCTGATAATCGGGTAAGAAGTTATAACTATTTCAAGTTCCCATCGTAAAACAGTGCCATATTAGTCAGTGGCGTGCTGCTCGATGGTTCCACGACGCACCATACCTCAGTTTTCTAATTTTCAAATTCCAGTAACACGGCGCAATAGCATCGCGTCACGCCAGGGGTCTAATTCGGGAAATTTTTAATGAAATTACAAGACACGTCCAGGGTTAAAATGGTCAATTTCCCACCCCTATTTAAGCCCTTTAACACTTGATTCAACCACTTTTTACCCAAAATACACCCTCTTCTCTCAAAAAACCTCTCAAGAACAACCTAGTCCTTTTCATAGAAGATTCAGAATCAAAAAATTCCTCTGCCACTCTTCATGTATTTACGAACCAAGGTATGCATAGTGTTCATGCATGGACTCCTTTCTTCCATGAAGCCCAAGAATTCCATTTCTAAATTCAAGTTTATGGATTTTCTGGTGAATTTTATCATTGGGATACTCTTGTTCATGTGGATAACGAGAAATTGAATTCTACTACATGTTGGGTGACAAATTCTTTGGGTGTTAAATTATAATAGATATAGATTCATGTAAACCTATGACTAAACCCTTAAATGATGAAATTAAAATTGAAACATGATGTTTAATTATTGCACAATGATGTTTACATGTACCGTGCCTACATTATGTTTGATTAAATTCCTAGATGAAGGAAAAGTGGCTAACTAGCATGATACCATGAAATCCCCAAGTATGTACAATTTATGCCTATAACATGTTTTGATGAAATGCTTGATAAATGTATTATGGATTATGATGTTAATTATATGTTCAAGTTATGCTTAGTCAGTTTCCTTCCATCGAGTCCTGGGGTACTCGTACCCAAAACATTAGTTATGTGCCTAGAGCCATGTTATGTTTTCATGATACTCTCATTCAATCTGTGAATCCTTAGACTTAAAACAGTCTTATGACTCAAGAAATCTCTATGATCTTATAAACTTAGTCAGTTGTCAGATATCAATAGTATTCCATTAGTAAATGGAATTCAGTAACTCGGCCCATGTTTAGTTCAGTAAATCATGTTCAGAGTCTATTCAGATGGGAGTAGTAATCAACACCGAGTGAACTAAATAATGGGAACACACACCATCAGATTAGTGTGATTCTTAGAAGTCATCCTTACATTCCAGAACTATATAGCCATCATAGGTTAAGAAATCAACATTGTCCGGTGAGGATTGATGAGATGGATAAGCACTATTAGATAAGGGACCCACCATTCTCTTTTGGGGACACTATCAGATGAGGGTCACCCACAGCTTATCCATACCAGTGGTGCGGTATTGACACCCTTTCTAATTGGGGTTACAGATTGGACCCCAACTCAGCCATAATGTCATACTCGGGGCATATCGGTTAGATAACTACTTCCTACAGTTTCATGTTATAGAATTAGAACTGTCATACACAGTCAATCATTCTCAGTAATAGAACTTAGATAGTTCTTTAGATTTCAGGACTGTTAGATACAGTCAACTCAGATACAGTATGGGACTCACCTAGTTCCATTAGATTCAGGACTGTTAGATACAGTCACTCATGCTATCAATTATATTAGTTATCAGTATGTCATGTTATCAGTATTCAGATTCAATAATCATATTATCACGGTATTAGTTTTAGTTATTATGTCCCATGCATGTATTCTCACGCTCATGATAGTCAGTCTGCTATTGTTATTATTCATGCATATGAACCCTATGCATTCAGCCTACCTCAGATGCATACCAGTACGTTCAAAGTACTGACGCATTTGTGCTATGGTGTCTTATACCATAGGTTCAAAGACACGAGTTTCAAAGCATCAGTAGATTCCAATCTTAGTTGTCAGAGTTAGCAGTGAGTCCTCATCTTTCGAGGGCATGATCATCATTTTATTATCTAAGTAATTTGTTTATTAGTTAGAGTTAGTTGGGGATATTTCCCATCAACTTCTTATTTAGACAGTCATATTTTAGAGTCTTTCAAGACTACAGTATGTTTATATAGCTTATTTTTATTATTTTGGGTATTTCATACCCCTTCTAGATGTTACATTTTTATCAGATACTAATCTCAGTTTTGAACTTTATGGCCTTTCAGTTCATGTTTCTGCCTTATAAAGTATTTATACAGTATACAGGTACAGCTATCTGTCATAGGTTATCTTGTGGTCCTTTGGAGTCGTGAGCACTGTGTAGCATTCCAGGTATCAAATTTGGGGCATTACAAACTTAGTATCATAGCTAGGTTCAATTGAGTCCTTGGAATTCTTAATCCGCATCTAGTAGAGTCTTGTACATGGGTTTGTTGCGCACCACATTTATGTACAGGAGGCTATAAAATGTTTTAGGAATAGTTTCCTCTTTTTCAGTATTCATGTCATGCCAGTGAGCATAATCTCAAGTCAATCTCTTAGTCTAATCCATTTCTCCCTTTCTTCTACGGGACATGCCTCCTAAAAGAAAAATGGGAATCAGCCAGCCCCTCAACCCAAAAAACCTTTGGTCGAACATATTTCTTATGCAGAGTTTTGAGCTGCATTCACTACTCTTGCTAACTTAGTTGCTGCTCAGAATGAACAACCAGCTATTATTTTGGCCAATCCAGTGGCTAATTCAGCTGCAACCAGGATTCAAGATTTCACCCGAATAAATCCTCCATCTTTTCTTGGGTATAAGTTAGATAAGAACCCTCAAGAATTCCTAGATCAGGTGTAGAAGGTTACAAATATAATAGGGGTTACATCTAGTGAGATTGTTGAGCTAGTGGCATATCAATTATAGGATATTGCTCAAACATGGTTTAAACAGTGGACGTCAGAAAGGCTAGATGATGCAGGGCCTCTAGAGTAGGAGGAGTTTTCTTCTGCTTTCCTTGATAGATTTTTTTCCCTAGAGCTTAGAGAAGCTAAGGTGTTAGAATTCATCAACCTCGGGTAGGGAAACATGACGATGAAAGAGTATTCTCTTAAGTTTACTCAATTAGCCAGATATACCCCTTATGTAGTTGCAGATAGCAGGGCCAAAATAAGTAAGTTTGTTTCAGGGGTAAATAATAGCGTGGTTAATGAGTGCAGATCTGCTATGATGAATAGTGTTATGACTTTAGCTAGGATCATAACTCATTCTCAGCAGATAGAGGAGAAAAAGATTAAGATGAGGGAGAGGCAAAATAACAGAGAAAGGACAGGTGGTTTTAACTTTGCTCAACCCAAATCAGAAGTAGGAAACCGTTCTCAGTTTCATTCTAAGTCATTAGTTCCAACTCTTTCTTCAGCGAGTGCTTTAGTTTCTAAGTTCAAAGAGGATAACAAAGATAGAGTGCCAGCATCTAAGTCTTAGGGTAGTGTTAGCAGTGCCCGCACCTATCCTCTTTGTCAAACTTACGGTTAGAAAAACTAGGGTACTTGCAGAGTTGGTAGTGATACTTGTTTCGGGTGTGGAAAGAAATACCATAGAGTTAGAGATTGTCCGCAGTCAGGTCCATAGGGTCAACAGAATAGTTTCTCAGCTCAATTTGGTTGCTCGAATTAGCAGGGTGCCACATCCAGTGCTACTAGTGGACAATGCCAAAATAGACTCTTTGCTCTCCAATCCTGGAAAGATCAGGAAAAATCTCTTGATATGGTTACTAGTACGTTATAGAACTTTCAATTGCATGTTTATGCTTTGCTAGACCCAGGAGCTTCTTTGTCTTTTGTTACTCCCTATATAGCATGCGATTTCTAAACGAATCCTAAAATTCTAGCAAAGCCCTATTCAATTTCTACCCTAGTGGGTAAAACCATCATGGCCCGGCGGGTATTAGAAACTGTCCAATTATGTTATTTTAGAAGGCCACTTTAGTAGACTTTGTCAAATTAGAGATGACTGATTTTGATGTCATTCTCATCATGTATTGGATTCATTCCTGCTATCCTATAGTCGACTATAAAAATAGAATAGTCCAGTTTCAGTTTTAGAATGAACCCGTACTAGAGTGGAAGGGTAGTGTATCTATTTTTAGAGGCTGGCTTATTTTCTAACTTTGGGTGTAGAAAATAATATCCAAGGGATGTGTGTATTATCTTGTTTAAGTTAAGGACACTAGTTCCAAAACTCCCAGTCTTGAATTAGTCCCCGTAGTGAATCAGTATTTAGATGTCTTTCCCAAAGAACTTTCGGGAATTCCTCCTGAAAGGGAAATAGACTTCAGTATTGATCTTCTTCTAGATACTCAGCCTATATCTATGCCACCATACAGAATGTCACCAGCATAACTTAGAGAATTGAAAGAGAAGTTAAAGAATAACTTCGATAAGGGGTTCATCAGACCTAATATTTCTCCGTGGGGTGCACCAGTCTTATTCATTTGCAAGAAAGATGGTTCTCTTAAAATATTCATAGATTACCGTCAACTAAATATATTCATGGTAAAGAATAAGTATCCAATTCCAGAATCGATGACTTGTTTGACCAACTTAAGGGTTCCAGCTATTTCTCTACGATAGACCTCAGATCAGGCCACCATCAGCTTAGATTAAGAGTGTGGCATTCCAAAAACAGCCTTTCATACCCGATATGGTAACTTTGAATTCCTAGTCATGTCCTTTGGTCTCACCAATGCCCCAGCAACTTTCATAGACTTGATGAAACATTTGTTCAAGAATTACTTGGATATGTTCATCATAGTCTTCATAGATGATATTCAGGTCTATTGCCGCAGTGAGCATGATCATGCAGACCATCTTAGAATTGTACTTCAGACTCTCAAAAATCATCAGTTGTTTGCTAAATTCAGTAAGTGGGAATTTTGGCTAAGTTCAATAGAATTGTTTGATCATATAATTTTGGGTGATAGCATTAGAGTATATCCTTAAAAGACTGACGTGGTAAGAAACTGGCCCAGACCTATCTCTCCATTAGACATCAGGAGTTTCTTGGGTTTGGCTAGCTATTATAGATGTTTTTATGAAGGATTTTCTTCTATTGCATACCCTATTCTAGATTGACTCAAAAGAAAGTCAATTTTTAATAGTCAGAACCTTGCAAGAAGAGTTTTCAATAGTTGAAGACTCGACTCTCCTAAGCTCCAGTCCTAGCTCTTCTAAATAGTTCAGATAGGTTCATAGTATAATGTGATGCATCTAGAGTAGGTTTGGGTTGTGTCCTCATGCATCATGGTAAGGTCAAAGCCTATGCCTCTAGACAACTTAAACCTCATGAGAAAAATTATCCTACTCATGCTCTTGAGTTAGCAGCCGTAGTATTTTCCTTGAAGATTTGGAGGCATTATCCATACAGTGTTCATGTAGATGTGTTTATAGATCATAAGAGCCTTCAGTATGTCTTTTCTCAAAAAGATCTAAATCTTCATCAGAGAAGGTGGTTAGAGCTCTTGAAAGATTATGACATGAGTGTCCTTTATCATCCAGGAAAGGCTAATATAGTGGCCGATGCTCTTAGTAGAATATCTATAGGTAGTGTTACTCATGTTGAGGACAGTAAGAAAAACCTATCCAAGGAAGTCCATCAGTTTGCCAGACTAGGCGTTTTCTTGGTTGATACAAAAGAAAGTGATATATGGGTTCAAGGTAGTTCAGAATCATCTCCAGTTTCTGAGGTGAAAGAAAGGCAACATAGAGATCCCGGCTTTGTTAAGTTGAAAGAGTCAGTCAAGGATCAGAAACTAGAGGTTTTCTCCCAAGGGGGAGATGGTGTCATTCATTGCCAGGGTCGTCTGTGTGTTCCAGCTATAGATAACTTGAGGTAGCGTGTTCTTGCAGAAGCGCATGGTGTATGCTACTCTATTCATCTAGGGGCCAGAAAAATGTACTGCTCCTTACGGGATATCTATTAGTGGAATGGGATGAAGAGAGATATTGCAGAGTTTGTGGCTAACTACTCTACATGTCTGTAGGTTAAGATAGAGTATCAAAAGCCTAGTGGTCCTATGCAAGAGTTCATTGTTCTTACTTGGAAATGGGAAGAAGTGAACACGGACTACATGACAGGTTTGACTCGAACTCATCATCGGCATGTGCAATTGATTTCAAGGGTAGTTTAGATGAACACTTGACTTTGATTGAGTTTTCATACAATTGATTGAGTTTGCATTCAACAACAATTATTATTCTAGTATTCGGATGGCTCCATTCAAAGGTCTCTATGGTAAGAGATATAATTATCCAATCGGTTGGTTTGAAGTTATTGAGGCCTCAATCATAGGGCCTGACTTAGTATTCGATGCCTTATAAAAAGTCTAGCTGATTAGAGAAAGACTCTGGGCTGCTCAGAGCCAACAGAAGTATTGTACAGATGTTCATAGAAAAGATCTTGAGTTCAAGATTAGTGACTATGTCTATTTAAATATCTCTCCCATAAAGGGATTGAAGCAGTTCAGCAAGAAACGGAAGATTAGTCCACGATATGTCGGTCCCTTTAAAATTCTTAATCATTTTGGCAAAGTATCTTATGAGCTTGAGTTTTCTTCAGATATAGCTTCATTTCATCCATTCTTCTATGTCTCTTTGCTCAAGAAGTGCATAGGTGATCCAGCAGTTGTAGTCCCTATTCAGAGCTCTGATGTTCAGAACAATCTCTCTTATGAGGAAATTCCAGTCGAAATCCTAGACTATCATGCTCGTAGAATGAGGAACAAAGAAGTCCCTCTAGTTAAAGTTCTTTGGAAAAATCAGTCTATCGAGGGAGATACATAGGAAACAGAAGAAGACATGCGTACCAAGTATCCTCACCTCTTCTCTACCAAATCATATCAAGTCAACGTAATAGTCCTTCTTAAGCATACTCAATTTCATGTTCAGTGTTCATCAAAAACATGGTATCAAGTACCATTGCATATTCAGTCATGCATTTATGTATACGTTCAGTTATATAATTATGCATCAGATATGCATTCTCATTATGTGAAACTTAGTTCCTTAGAACACTCAATCATGCATTCATGAATTAGTTATGCATGTCTAGTATGATATATTTCATTATTATTCATGTCAGTAATGAGATCATATTTCAGTTATTCATGTTCAGTATATATATGTAATACCCTGGGAAATTTTTTGTTGAAATTTTGTGCATAAACATGTTGGATTCTATCTACTAAAATCAATTATAAATTTTCTGTGTTGAATGTCTTACATTATGACCTACCATTGTGTATAGTATCGAATAACTTTCCAACAATATGTGGATCATCCAAAATGGACACCCGAGTGACGAGTTATGAACATTCCGATAGAACCGTGAAGAGTAGTGAACAGTAAAACATGCAGGACAAAGTACTGAGGCCTGGCGTATTTTTGCTCCAACTTTAAATGATCATAAATCCTTGTATATAATAATCTGGATGATTTACGATATATCAATGGAAATCTCTTTGAGTCCTCTTTCCAATAAAATTGATTTCATCCAATTTGTCTATTGGAGCAAAACTTTATGGTCGATCTACTTCAGCCTACAAAAAGAGAATTTTTGGGTCAAATTCAAATAAACATAACTCCTTGAACATAATGATCTGGGTGAGATACTATATATCAACGGAATGATATGATAGTCCTTTTTTTAATGAAATTGGTTTCATCCGATTTGGATATCAGAGTAAAACTTTATGGTTGATCTACTTCAGTATATCAAAACAGTCCACCAAAGGACAGATTCGAGAATTATTTGATGTTAAGGGGCGTTTTGGTCATTCCCCCTCACCCAAAATCCGTCCAAACCCTATATTAAAGCCTATTAGAAGCATTATATGTTATATTTCATCAAATTCCCTCAAAAAGAAAACCCTAAGCTCCTACATCCAACTATAAGAACTTCCAAAGTTCACCATTAATTCTGCAAATTTATTCAAGATTCCAAGTTCCTAGTTCAAGAACTTCACGAACCTCTAAAGTTCAACATTAATTCTATAAATGTATTAAATATTCCTAGTTCCTAGTTTAAGAACTCCAAGTACCATCATTCAAAGGCATGATTAACATCTCAAAAATGAGCATCAATCTAAAATTCATCATTCAAGGTATGTGGGGTTTTTCAACAAGAACTAATTTTTGTTCTTGTTCCCAAAAGTAATTTTCTTTACAAAGGCCTAATTTTTAATTGATTTTTACGAATTTGAAGCATTAACCCATATCTTATGATGATTATTGTGAAATCTTGATGTTTATGATTTTGAAAGATGAATTTACAGTTGTGGAGATATAAAGCATAAATCTTGAATGATATTTATCATGATTTTGATATTTGGGTCATGAATCCCTATTGGAAATTGTGCTTTTTTAGAAAGTGTATGTTATAAGTTCATTGATGTAGAATATTTGAGATATTTTGAATGATTTGACCTTTTGGTCTTAATGGAATTATTTTGAACTTGAGTGTGAAAGAAATCCACAACGCTGTTGATTTTGATAGATAGGAAGCATGATGGCTCCCGATGTAAATTTATATATTACTAAAATTATTTTGTTGTGGCTTGTCTTTGAAATGATCTGAGCTAAGTCCATGAGAAATCTTTAGCACCGAGTGGGAGATATAAAGCGACCTTACTTCCCTAGAACTACCTGCCCCAGTAGGAGTTATCTAGAGGCTAATTTATATCGTGATCACTAGTTTGTGTGGATTTGATATCAATAGTTCTACTCCGATGGCAAGGATAGGATGGCTCTCCCCAACGTGGGTTGTACATTGGACTCCATATAGCTCACATGGTTTATGTCGGTTATAGGATCTCCCAGTGTGTGTGTGTTTCCTTGTGTCTATGGTGAATGGTGTAGTGATTTGAAAGTGGAATTGTGAAAGTTATTCTTTCAAAAGATTTAAATGATATTTACATTATGAGAATTGATATTCTTGATGAACTGAAAGTGATTGACAAATTATATGATGACTGACATGTGTTATTGTACTTTTTTCATCCTTTCAAGATTATGATGATTTTCTTCGGGCTTTGTGAGTCCTTCATACATCTTGAATATTTCTTATAAATAATTATGATGATGTTTATACAAAGGCGTACACCCTCATATACTCAGTTCCTTTCCATGTTACTGACCCACATCTTTGGAAGTGGACTACATTTTCTCAGAATGTAGGTACAGGTGCTCAATTCCATGGTCGATAGTGATTCTTCAGGCATGCTATTCTACATCCTCTGTTGTGGTGAGTCCTCATGTTCCAAGGATGTCATGTCTAATATTGGTTTCATATAATCGTTTACATTTGATAATTGAGTATGAATTAGTTGGGGCATGTCTCAATGGCTCACTGGTTTTATTGATTTTCTTAGAGGCTGGTGAAACTAGCGTAGATGTTGGGAGTTGACTAATAAGTCATATTTTATTATATTTATAAAATTCATTTATTCTTGGATGATGATTACTCTGTTTATATTTGAGGGTTATGTATAGAAACCTCGTTGATTCGTGTTGAACTTAATGAAAATGGCTCAAAGTGTTGGCTTGGGGCAACACATAGCCACAAGAACCGTATGACTCTTTGGGACCTATTTTTGGGGCATTACAAACTTGGTATCAGAGCCCAAGGTTTTAAGATGTCCTAGGGAATCTGACAAGCCACGTTAAGTAGATTTTTGTTCATCGGTGTGTAGCGCACCACATCTATTTTAGTAAAAAGTGTTATTCTTTCTTTCAGAAGTCTATCGTGCTTAAAGTGTCTCTCTCTTCTACTGATTCATGCTCTTCTCTTTCACAAATATGCCTCCACTTCGAGTGACAAGAAATAATGATGGTCAACAACCTCAACCCATTGACCCATTGAATGAAAATATGTCTCATATTGAATTTCGGGCAGCCTTTCAGGCGCTGGCCCAAGCTGTTACTGCAAATGTTCAGGTCAACCTGTCCCCGTCTCTACAGCAACAGGGAGATGGTTCAGCTACTGCCAGGATCTGTGACTTCATGCAAACGAATCCACTGGAATTCTATGGGTCCAAGTCTGATGAGGATCCACGGTTGTTTTTAGAGGAGGTACAGAAGATTACTTAGGTGATGCATTTATCTGAGGAACATAGTGAGGAGTTGGTTGAATATAGGTTGAAAGACCTTGCTTATAACTGGATTTCTGCTTGGAAGAAAGGTAGAGGTGAGGGAGTTGTCCCTATAACTTGGCAAGAGTATCAGGATGTATTCCTGGATAAGTTTTTCACTTAGGAGATGAGGGAGGCAAAGGTGGAAGAGTTTATGAACCTGCGATAGGGCTCTATGACTGTTAGGGAGTACTTTCTAAAGTTCAATCAGTTGGCCAAGTATGCTCCTGACTTAGTAGCTGATAATCGGGCTAGTATGAGTAAGTTTGTGACTGGAGTGTCTCGTTATATGGTTAAAACTGTAGGTCTGATATGCTGAATAGTGAGATGAATCTTTTTAGGTTTATGACTCATGCCCAACATATTGAGGCAGACAAGATTAAGGAGAGAGATAGAATAAGAGGGAATAAGAGAGCTAGGTCTGAGTAGCATGGACAGGGTCAGACTAGATCGCAGGGAGAGAGTTTCCCTCAGTATCAGGATCGTTTGTCTATGCCAGCACCATCATCTACTAGTTTTCCCATGCCTAGAGGTAGCATCCAGGTCCCAATACAATGTTGGCAGTAAGCCAAATCATCCCCTATATCCTAAGTATGGTAGGGCTCATTCGGGTGAGTGTTGGGGTAAGAAGAGGGGTTGTTTCTGGTGTGGTGACACGGTTCATAGAGTTAGAGATTTTCCATGGGATGGACAAGGGTTTCATGACTATCGCCCTCAGACCCAGACTCAGACTGTTAGTGCTCCAGTTCCAGCGACTCGCCCAGCCCAACTTAGGGCGCCTCTTCTTGCAATGCTGGAGGGCAGCACCAGATAGATTCTATACTTTACCATCCCACCAGGAATAAGAGAACTCTCTTGATGTTCATACTGGTATGCTTCGTATATTTCAGTTTGATGTGTATGCTTTGTTGGATCCTTGATCTAATTTCTCATATGTTACACCTTCGATTGCTGTGAATTTTGAAATGAGTCCTAAGGTTATTCATGAGCCTATCCTAGTTTCTAACCTAGTGGGTGATTCGATTATTTCCTAGAAAGTGTATAAAAAGTGTCTTGTTATCGTTCTTAATAGAGTCTTGTTGGCTGTTCTGATTGAGTTAGTCATGGTAGATTTTAATGTGATTCTAGGTATGGACTGGCTGTATTCTTCCTATGCCTCTATTGATTGTCGGACCTAAGTGGTCATGTTTCAGTTTATGGGTGCATCCATGTTTGAGTGGTCTGGGAATTCTGTGTCACCCAAGATTTATTTTATCTTTTACCTCAAAGCTAGAAAGCTTATTTACAACGGGTGTATTTACCATTTGGTTAGATTCAAAGACATTAAGTATAAGACTCCAACTCTCCAGTCTATTAATGTCGTCAATGAGTTTTCTGATGTCTTTTTGTATGATTTCCCAGGGATACCTCCTGATAGAGAGATAGAGTTCGGGATTGATCTTATTCTCGATTCTCAGCCCATTTCTATTCCTCCTTACTGTATGGCCCCTGAAGAACTTAAGGAGTTGAAAGAGCAACTCAAAGATCTACTAGATAAGGGTTTTATAAGGCCCAGTATTTCTTCTTAGGGTGCTCCTGTGTTGTTTGTGAGAAAGAAAGATAGCTCTTGGCGTATGTGCATTGATTACCGCCAACTGAATAAAGTCACCATAAAAAATAAGTACCCCCTTCCAAGAATAGATGATTTGTTTGACTAATTTCAAGGTGCAAGTTATTTTTCAAAGATAGACCTTCATTTCGGCTATCATCAACTCAAAGTTAGGGAGTGTGACATCCCGAAAATGGCTTTCTGAACTCGTTATGGCCATTTTGAGTTTCTTGTTATGTCTTTCGGATTAACTAATTCCCCAGTAGCTTTTATTGACCTTATGAATCGAGTGTTCAGATCATATCTGGATATGTTTGTCATAGTGTTCATCGATGATATACTAGTGTACTCCTGTAGTGAGGATGAACATTCTGATCATCTCCAAACTGTCTTGCGAATCCTTAAGGATCACAAGTTGTTTGCCAAGTTCAGTAAGTGTGAGTTTTGGCTAAGGTCAGTTGCTTTTTTGGATAATATTATTTCTTCCGAGGGTATTAGAGTTAATCCCCAAAAGACCAAAGCTATTAGAAATTGGCCTAAACCTATTTATCTAACTGATATCCAATGTTTCTTGGGTTTAGCTGGCTATTACCGCTATTTGGTTAAACGTTTCTCCTCTATAGCGTATCCTATGACTCGGTTGACCCAAAAGAAAGTGAATTTCTTCTGGTTTGAATCTTGTGAGAAGAGCTTTCAGGAGTTGAAAACTCAACTCACTTCAGCCCATGTTTTGACTTTGCCTGATGGTGTTGATAGTTTTGTGGTGTACTATGATGCTTCGAGAGTTTGGTTGGGTTGCGTATTGATGCAGAAGGTTAAGGTGATAGCTTATGCTTCTAGACAGTTGAAACCCCATGAGAAAAATTACCCCACCCATGACCTTGAGTTGGCTGTTGTTGTGTTTTCTTTGAAAATATGGAGACACCATTTGTATGGTGTCCATGTTGATGTTTTCACTGATCATAAGAGTTTGCAATATGTGTTTACCCAGAGAGAATTGAATCTTAGGCAGAAATGATGGTTAGAATTGTTAAAGGACTATGATATGAGTGTGTTGTACCATTTGGGCAAGGCCAATATTATGGAAGATTCCCTAAGTAAAGTGTCCATGGGTAGTATTTCACATGTGGTAGAAGGTAAGAAAGAGTTGGCTCGTGATGTACATCGTTTGGCTAGATTAGAGGTTAGGTTGTTTGACTCTGCTGAAGGTAGTATAGGAGTTCAGAGTAGTTCTGAATCCCCCTTGGTTTCAAAGTGAAGGAAAAGCAATACTTAGATTCTAGTTTGGTCAGACTGAAGGAGTCAGTCAAGGACCAAAAAGTAGAGGTTTTCTCCCAAGGGGGACATGGTGTGTTTAGATTGCAGGGTAGATTGTGTGTCCCGAATGTTGCTGATCTGAGACATAGGATTATTGATGAAGCGCATGGGGCGCAATATGTTATTCATCCTGGTGCCACCAAGATGTACCAAGACTTGCGGGAAATCTATTGGTGGAGTGGAATGAAGAAAGATATAGCAGAGTTTGTAGCTAAGTGTGCAACATACCAACAGATTAAGGTTGAACACCAACGACCTGGTGTTATAATGCAAGAGTTTAGTATTACCACCTGGAAGTGGGAAGAGATAAATATGGACTTCATGATTGGTTTACCTCTTTCCCACCTCCATCATGATTCCATTTGGGTTGTGGTTGATAGGTTGACTAAGTCTTCTCATTTCTTGCCTGCTCATACTTCATATACTACTGAGGATTATGCTAGATTATATATCTGAGAGCTAGTCAGACTGCAAGGAGTTCCCTTGTCTATCATTTCGGATAAGGGTACTCAGTCCACTTCACAATTTTGGAAACCTTTTCAGAATGGTCTTGGTACCCAAGTGCTTTTGAGTTATGCTTTTCATCCGCAGACCGATAGTCAGGTTGAGCGGACCATCTATACCTTAGAGGATATGTTGAGAGCTTGTGCACTTGACTTTAAGGGAAGTTGGGATGATCACTTACCATTGATAGATTTTGCCTACAATAACAGTTTCCACTCTAGTATTGGCATGGTTCCGTTTGAAGCCTTATATAGAAGGAAGTGTTGATAACCCATAGGTTGGTTCGAGGTGGGTGAAGCTACTGTGAGTGGGCCTGATTTGGTATTTGAGGCTATGTAAAAAGTTAAGTTTATTAGCAAAAGTTTGAAAACTGTGCAGAGTTGTCAGAAGTCATATGCAGATGTTAGAAGGAGAGACCTTGAGTTTAAAACTGGTGACCTAGTGTATCTGAAAATTTCACCCATGAGAGGGGTGAAGAGATTCGGAAAGAAGGGAAATCTTAGTCCCCGTTATGTTGGTCCTTACAAAATTCTTAGCGGTGTTGGTAAGGTAGATTAAGAGGTCGAGTTGCCTTTCGAGTTGTCCTCTGTTTATCCAATATTCCATGTCTCTATACTTAGAAAGCATATTAGCCATATTGTGGTAGTGGATTCCTCTGTGAGTACTGACATTCAAGAAAATCTTTATTTTAATGAGATTCCTATTGAGATTTTTTATTTCAGTGTCCGAAGACTGAGGAACAAAGAAGTTCCCTTGGTCAAGGTGTTGTGGCGAAACCAATCTGTTGAGGGTGCAACATGGGAAGCTGAGGCTGATATGCGATCCAAGTACCCGCACTTATATTCCACAAACTCCGGCTAAGCCAAAGTTACCATTCTTTCCTAAATCATGCACTTTTGATAAAAGTTGCAGCAGTTCAGCTGTTATTTATTATGTGTTCAGCTGTAGTTTCCTGAATTTATGCATTCTATGTTGCATTCGAAGTGAGAAACGATGTGGTGATGAGTCAAACAAATGGTTTCAGTTGTACGCTCTATTCCCTATCTAATCTTGTCATATCTAGAGTCATTCGAGGATGAATGTTTCCAAGGGGGACATGATGTAATACCCCGAAAAAATTTTCGTTGAAATTTTGTGCGTAAACGTGTTGGGTTCTGTCTTCTAGAATGAATTATAAATTTTCGTGCAGAATGTCATAGATTATGACCCACCATTACGTAGAGTATCGAATAATATTTCCAACGATATGTGTATCATCCAAAACGGATACACGAGCGATGAGTTATGAACATTCCGATCGAACTGTGAATAGTAGTGAACAGTAAAACGTGTAGGAAAAAGTACTGAGGCCTGGCGTATTTTTTCTCCAAATTTAACAATCATAACTCCTTGTACATAATGATCTGGATAATATACTATACATCAACGGAAATCTTTGTGAGTCCTTTTTCCAATGAAATTGGTTTCACCCAATTTGTCTATCGGAGCAAAAAGTTATGGTCGATCTACTTCAGCCTATCATAAGCAAATTTTTGGGTCAACTTCAAACGATCATAACTCCTCGTACACAATGATCTGTGTGAGATACTATATATCAACGGAAAGATATGAGATTTCTCTTTCTAATGAAATTTGTTTCATCCAATTTGAATAACGGAGTAAAACGTTATGGTTGATCTACTTCAGACTATCAAAATAGTCCACAAGGATAGATTCGAGAATTATTTAATTTTTAGGGGCATTTTGGTCATTCCCCATCACCCAAAATCCGTCCAAACCCTATATTAAAGCCTATTAGAAGCATTATATATTATATTTCATCAAATTCCCTCAAAAAGAAAAGCCTAAACTCCTACATCCATCTTCAAGAACCTCAAAAGTTCACCATTAATTCTGCAAATTTATTCAAGATTTCAATTTCCTAGTTCAAGAACTTCGAGAAACTCCAAAGTTCACCATTAATTCTGCAAAGTTATTCAAGATTCCAAGTTCCTAGTTCAAGAACTCCAAGAACCATCATTTAAAGGCACGATTAACATCTCAAAAACAAGTATTGATCTAATGTTCATCATTCAAGGTATGTGAGGTTTTTCCACAAGAACTCTCTTTCGTTCTTGTGCCAAAAAGTAATTTTCTTTACAAAGGCATACTTTTTATTTGATTTTTATGAATTTGAAGCATGAACCCATATCTTATGATGATTATTATAAAATCTTGATATTTATGATTTTGAAAGATGAATTTACATGTGTGGAGATATAAAGCATGAATCTTGAATGATATTTATCATGAGTTTGATATTTGGGTCGTAAATCCCCATTGGAATTTTTTTTTTTTTAGAAAGTGTGTGTTATAAGCACATTGATATTTAATATTTGAGATATTTTTAATGATTTGACCTTTTGGTCTTAATGGAGTTGTTTTGAACTCGAGTGTGAAAGAAATCCACAACGTGCTTGATTTTGATAGATGGGAAGCATGATGCCTCCCAATGTATATTTATATATTACTAAAAATTTTTTGTTGTGGATTGTCTTTGAAATGATCTGAGCTAAGTCCGGGAGAAATCTTTAGCAATGAGTGGGAGGTATAAAGCGACCTTACTCCCCTAGAACTATGTGCCCCCGTATGAGTGAGCCTGAGGCTGATTTATATAGTGATCACTAGTTTGTGTGGATTTGATATCGATAGTCCTACTCTAATGGCATGGATAGGATGGCTCTCTCCAACGTGGGTTGTACGTTGGACTCCTTGTAGCTCACATGGTTTATGCCGGTTATAGGATCTCCCAGTGTGTGTGTGTTTCCTTGTGTCTATGGTGAATGGTGAAGTGATTTGAAAGTGGCATTGGGAAAGTTATTCTTTCAAAAGATTTAAATGATACTTACATTATGAGAACTGATATTCTTGATGAATTGAAAGTGATTGACAAATTATATGATGACTCGCATGTGTTATTGTACTTATTTCATCCTCTCATGATTATGATGATTTTCTTCGGGTTATGTGAGTCTTTCATATATCCTGCATATTTCTTTAAAATATTTATGATGATGTTGTTTATACAACTTCATACAGCCCTATATACTTGGTTTCTTTCCATGGTACTGACCCACATCTTGGGATGTGGGTTGCATTTTCTCATAATCTAGGTTCAGGTGCTCAGTTATAGGTTTGACAGTGATTCTTTGGGCACGCTGTTCTACATCCTCTATTGTGGTGAGTCCTCATGTTTCGAGGATGTGATGTCTGATGTTGGTTTCACGGAATCGTTTACATTTTATAACTGAGTATGAGTCAGTTGGGGCATGTCTCAATGGCTCGCTGGTTTTATTGATTTTCTAAGAGGCTTATCAGACTAGTATAGATGTTAGGAGTTGCCTAATAAGTCATATTTTGTTATCTTTCTGAAATTCTTTTATTCTTGGATGATGATTACTCTGTTGATATTTGAGGGTTATTTATGGAAACCCCGTTGATTCATCTTGAACTGAATGAAAATGGCTCAAAGGGATAGATTGGAGCTACTCGTAACCTCAAGTACCGTGTGATGCTCTGAGACCCATTTTCGTGGCATTACAATATGTTAGTTTATAATCATCCCCTCACTCTTAGTTTCATTTGAGGATGAATGTTCATAAGGGGAGTTATTGTAATACCCCGTACCTTTTCCAAACATGAAATCATTTCAAAAAATATTAGGAGCTTTCTTTGAATGATGAATCCACTTTTGTCATGTGGAAAATTGAATAAGATTTCCATCGATATAAAATTCTCCTAAATCTCATAACCGGTTAAGAAGTTATGACTCTTTCAAGTACCCGTCATAAAACAGTGTCATATCGGTTAGTAGCGCGCCGTGCCACAAGCTAAAATGACAATTGTCTTTTTCCAGTGTCTCAGTAGGATTTCCTCCACGTCGCACCAAAGTTCTAGGTTGCAAAATAAAGGGCAAAGAGATGGCTCAGCATCACACCATCCCTCAGTTTCCTAATTGTCAAATTCCAGTGATACGGTGCGATAGCGCCACGTTGCGCTAGGGGTCCGATTCCGGAAATTTTTACTAATATTACAAGATACCTCCAGGGTTAAAAGGGTCAATTTCCCATCCTTATTTAAGCCCTTTAACACGTGATTCGGAAACTTTTCACCCAAAATACACTCTGTTCTCTCAAAAAACCTCTCAAGAATAACCTAGGGCATTTCATAGAAGAGTCAAAATCAATAATTTTCTCCATCAATCTTCGTGTATTTACGAACCAAGGTATGCATAGTGTTCATTCATGGACTCCTTTCATCCATGAAGCCCAATAATCCCTTTTCTAAATTCAAGTTTATGGATTTTCTTATGAATTTCATGATTGGGCTGCTCTTGTTCATGTGGATAGTGAGAAATTGAATTGTACTCCACGTAGGGTGATAAATTCTATGTGCGTTAAATTATTATAGATATAGATTCATGCAAAGATATGACTAAATTCTTCAATGATGAAATTAGAATTGAACCATGATGTTTAATTATTTAACAATGATGTTTACATGTACCATGCCTACAATATGTTTGATTAAATGCTTAGATGAAGGAAAAGTGCCTAACTAGCATGATACCATGAAATCCCCATGTATGTACATGTTATGCCTATCACTTGTTTTGATGAAATGTTTCAATAAATGTATTATGGATTATGATGTTCATTATATGTTCAAGTAAGTTATGCTTGGTGAGTTTCCTTCCATTGAGTCCTGGGGGTACTCGTACCCAAAACATTAGTTGTGTGACTAGAGACATGTCCTGTTTTCACGATAATCTCAGTCAAGCTATGAATTCTTAGACATCAAATAGTCTTATAACTCAGGAAATCTCCATGATCTCACGAACTCATCCAGATGTCAGATATCAGTAGTATTTCGTCAGTCAACGGAATTCAGTAACTCATCCCATGTTATGTTTAGTAAGTCATGTTCAGAGTCTATTCAGATGGATAAGTAATTACCATGGAGTGAACCTAAGGTTGGGAACACACACCATCAGATCATGGTGTGATTCTTAGAAATCATCCTTGCATTCCAAAACTACGTAGCCATCATAGATTAAGATATCAACACTGTTCGATGAGGGTTGATGAGGTGGATAAGCACTATTAGATAAGGGCCCCACCATTCTCTTTTGGGGACACTATCAGATGAGGGTCACCTATAGCTTGTCCTTACCAGTGGAACGGTATTGACACCCTTTCCAATTAGGGTTACCGATTGGCCCCAACTCCGCCATAATGGCATATTAAGGGTATGCAGGTTAGATAACTACTTCCTAAAGTTTCATGTTACAAAATCAGGCCTGTCAGACACAGTCAATCGGTCTCAATGATAGAACTAAGATAGTTATTTAGATTTTAGGACTATCAAATGCAGTCAACTCAGATACAATGCGATACTCAACTAGTTCAATTAGATTCAGAACTATTAGATACAGTCACTCATGTTATCAGTTATATTAGTTATCAGTATGTCATGTTATCAGTATTCAGATTCAGTAATCATGTTATCATGGTATCAGTGTCAGTTATTATGTCTCATGCATGTATTCTCACCCTCATGATAGTGAGTCTGCTATTGTTATTATTTATGCATATAAACACCATGCATTTAGCCTACCTCACATGCATACCAGGTAAGTCAAAGTACTGACGCATTTGCGCTATAGTGTCTTATACCATAGGTTCAGAGACATGAGCTCCAAAGCATCAATAGATTCTAGTCTCAACTGTCAAAGTTAGCAATGAGTCCTCATCTTTCGAGTATATGATCATCATTTTATTATCTCAGTAATTAGTTTATTAGTTTGAGTTAGTTAGGGACATATACCATCAACTCCTTATTCAAATAGTCATGTTTTATAGGCTTTCTAGACTACAATATGTTTAGATAGCTTATTTCAGTTGTTTTAGGTATTTCATACCCCTCCTAGATGTTACATTTTTATCAGATACTATGCCTTAGTTTTGAAACTTATGGCCTTTCAGTTCATATTTCCGTAATATAAAGTATTTTATAAAGTATAATGGTACATATATCAGTCATGGGTTAACTTGTGGTCCATTGAGGTCATGATCACCGTGTATCATTTCGGCTATCAAATTTAGGGTGTTACACTAATTGGTCCATTCATAAACCCCCACCACCAGAGTCTAAGAAGGGTTAATCAACAATCAGCAAGCAACAGTTCAATCCTATACCAATGAAACCCCCCCTTCAATAATATTGATAGATACAAGCTCCACACAATATAATGCAAGAAGCACTCATACCTGTACTATGTAACCCTCTATAAGGTTGATATATGCATGCTCATACTGGTAATAGGCAATGCGTATGCAAGAATGAATGCTGAGATGCAATTCATAATAACTTAACCAATTTGAATGCCATAATGTAATCCATTGTATAAATTTATATCATTAATACAATCAAAATCGTTATGCTAGAATTAAAATTCATATCATAAATATTATCATCAATCATTGAATTCAAATCTGAACTTATATCATCATTAATCGTCAGACTTAAACCAAAACTCATATCATCAATATTATCATCAATTGCATATTTATCCAGTACCAAATATATATATATATACACACATGGATAGAATCATGGATAAAAGAGTGTAAATATATAAATCCATTGCCAGGGATAAATTTTGAAATTAAATCATCACTGGAGTATAGAAAGGGTCAAAATCTCTCTCGACGAGGCAAATAGTAATAACAAAATCATGGACTAGAATCTATCACGGACAAATATATAAATCATCATTATTAATCTCGAAAGATCATAAGTTATTCATTGAGATTGTATGATTCCCACTATGAAGAATGTCTGTTTTAAAATTGAAAAGTGGGAATAACTGCCATTGTAGGAAACTAGTAGTAAAATCATATTTTCAATTGGAATCGTATACTATCTAAGTGACCATGAATGTACCAAATCTATGCATTCCATCATCGGTACTTAAACAATATGATTATAAGAATCATTATTCCTACAAGCTGTGGCCATTTCCTTTACAAGGATAGAATAGTTCCGGAAAACCAACCAATATCTTAGTCATAACCATGGTTCCAATATATATATAAAACTAGAATGACAATGACATCATAATCAAGGCCTTAGGCCAAATTTATATATATATATATATATATATATATACATATATATATATATGTATATATATGTATATATGTAAATATATATGTATATATGTATATATATATATACACATCATAAATTAGGCCTAAGGTCGTGATTATGATGTCATGGTTATTCTAGTTATATATATAACCAGCATAACCATAATATTATTATCTAGGGAAAAATATCACGATCCACCAAATAACGAAGTAACCCTATACTAAAGGTTCATCAGTCTCAACTATGTCTGCACATGTTCACAAGCGCATATAAGTTTACAAGGTCTAACACAAGTCTTGGCCTAAGATGGGCGAAAGAGCCTACTTCTAATCCCTAAAATCCATTATGGATAAGCTTTTATCCTAGGCTTGGAAAAGGTATCTAAATTCAGTTTTAGATAATGAATAAGCCATAAATCACCCTAAGTTAGTAGTTCTCCCCAGTCATGAGTAACTATGCTAATTTCCCCTTACTTATGCAAATAAGACCAAATCCACCCTAACATGAGTGACTAAGGAAATTTGCACACTTAGGTAACTAAGGTATTTCTATTCCAAGAATAGGACACAAAGCTAAATTCACCTAAAACATGAGTAACTAAGCCAATTACTCCTAATTATGATATTACGATAGCCAAAATCCAAATACGACCAATCATGCTAATTATGCTTCCAAAAGATAAATCATATTCCATATCTACAATATTATGATAATCATGCCAAGAATTAGCTCTATCTATAAAAAGGTAGTACGATTATAGGAGTATAATATGTTTTCCAACTTAAGGGTCAAATACCCTTCTAGCCCCCAAACCAACAATGTAGGCTAAGTCATAGAGTCTTACCCACAATCTCATCCCAACATTCCTTTTTAACATTGAACATATATAAAACACCATCTCAAGAAGAAGTGTAAACAAAATCCCACCTCAATAATTAATCGCAACCATTACACCATACACAAATTATTAGTCTTTACTCAATGATCCTAAAATGTCATTAAACTAATAAAAATAGTAATCTACACATCAGTAGGAGTAAAATAAGACCCATATTGCTATAGTAAGTGTTGTGTTAAATTTTGGGTCAAGGATGGGCCCATGAAGCCCGCTAATGAAATCCAAAATTAAACCCATCGCGAGGTCCCTCAAATGACAACAAAGTTGTTCTCAAAATTTGAGCACAAATGGAGAACAATTTAGGTTCCAAATCAACCCTCAATGTTTGGGAATTCAAGCCCTGATTTCTAATAATTTTATCAAAAATTTGGATGGAAATTGAAGGGAAAATCAGTGGGAAATGATAATGAAGAGTTAGATTAGTTACCTTAACTTATTTGGATGATCCCCTACCTTTTCCTCTCTTTGAGTTCTCAATTTAGATTAAAAATGGTGGAAGGATTGTTGGAAAATTAGGAGGGGAAGAGGGTATTTGTAATGCCCTAAGTTTGTACCCCAGATACTACACGATGCTCATGATCCAGAAGGACCAGAAGCTAACCCATGACTGGTATCTGCTGTAATAACTAAGTAATAGATACTGTAATTATGCAAAAATAGGCGGAAACATATGCCATAAGTTTCAAATCTATAAATAAATCTGAATGTGGTATCAAAATACCAAAACTAAAGTTAAGCACTGAAAAACGGTCTGAATATACTATATTCTGAAAAAGCCTCTTACTATCTGAACTGTGGAGTTGATAGGACAATCTCCCAACTAACTCAATCTACTAAAATAAAACTACGATCAATAATAAGTATGTACTCACACTATGAGGAATCACCACTAGTCTGAAAGCTAAGAATCTAATCCACTAAGGGTGCTTTGGGTCCATGCATCTGAACCTATGATATAAGATATCATAGCACAAAGAAAATCATGCATTAGTACTTTGAATATACTGGTATTGTTAGTGAGCTAGGCTAAAATGCATGGGTTCATATGGAGGAACAATAATAATTGGATAATACGAGTATTACTGAGTAAGAGTACATGCATGAACACAGAGACTGTAATTGAGATCTTTCTAATACTGAGTACTAAATTAGAATACTGATAACCGATATCTAGGTTTGAGAATACTGTATTAGTGATTATCTGAATGACTGTATGTGATAGATCTGAGTACTTTGGAACCATACTGAGTTCTGTACTGAGCTAAGTGACCATGAATGATAACCCTGAATTTGTAAAACTGACTTGAGTTCTATACTGAGACTGAGGGAGGTAATCATCTAACCGACATGCCCCTTATCTAGTTGATTTGGGGTCAAACCTGTAACCCCAGTTGGAAGGGTGTCAACACTGTGCCACGGGTAAGGAAAAGTTGTGAGTTAACCCTCTCTGATAGAAAGCTCTTTTGTCAACCCTTACTGACAGGATAACTCAAATGAGAAGTATTAACCCTCATAATATCTGTAAAGAAGATACCTCAGCCTATGATAGCTATGTAGTTTTGTAACGCAGGGATTGCATCTAAGGGTCAAACCCTCTGCTGATAGGAATGACCCTATCCCTGGGTTAACTCGGTGTTGAATCCTACTCCCAACTGAATAGACACTGAATTGGTTTCTAGTCTTTACTAGGTTGGACTGAATGGTTACTGAGATTTGTTGTTTAGATGAATTGAATTGAGTTCACTAGGTTTCGTTGACTGACAGAATACTACTAAATTCTATTAGCTAACTTAGTTTACTGAGGTCTAAACTAGATACCGAATTAGACTGGACTAATATGGATTCTACAAAGTTTTCCTGATTTCTATAACTTACAGAGAGTACTACTGATCATGTTGTGACTGATACTATTCTATAGTCTCTAGATAATCAGCTAAATTTTCGGGTACAAGTACCCCCAGGACTCGATAGTATAAATTAAGAGACATGGCATAACATGAAACATGTAAACTTTGAACTTGATCATCATTCATACATTGGGGAATTTGAACAAAAACTTGCATGATATAACTTGCAAATAAGCTAACTTGACATGATTTCATTCTCTAAATATTTCACATAGACACTTTATCTAGTACTTGGTGACTATAGAATATGCACATAGTATTGAACAACAAGTTAGCATCATAATTCATCTCTAATTTTATGAATCTACACATATAATGATCAATTTCACATGAGATATATATATATATATATATATATATATATATATATATATTCATTAATTAGGAACTTATTCCAAATAGCAATCATGAATACACTTTAATTCCAACCATAAAAATCATAAAATCAATTACTTAAAGTTTAAAAGAGATTCTTGAACTCCAAGGGTGGAAGGAACCCTTGGATAAATAGTTCACATACTTGTGTTGAAGAATTTTTTAAAGTTTATGGTTGAATCTTAAGTTCTTGATTTGAAATTTAAGCACCTAGGGTTTTTTTCTTGAGCTAACTAGAGAATGAATGACTATATTTGCCCTATAGGGAGTTTAATTTCGTGTTTGGGGGATGCGTTTTGAGCGAAAAAGACCTAAATACCCCTAAGAACGTGGTATTTTCAATTATTAAACCCTGGGTTACCGACGCGCAAGTCAACGTGGCAGGTTGATGGCATCGATGCAATAGATGATGTGTCATGCCATTTTTGTGTTGAATCACTAGAATTGGATGCTGGTAGCTGGGGAAAATAGTAATCAACGTGATAGTCGATGCGTCACACCAAGATCATGTTGATCCACTATTTTAAGGTTCCAATGGGGCTTCAAATGAAGTCCAAAAAATCTAAAACTTGTCCGAAAAACCTATGGACATTCCTGGTCATAAATCAACCTAAACATCAATATTCAATGAACGTAAAGGTCGTGAAATAAGATTTCCCACATTCATAGGTTAAAATGACACTAAGTCTGAGTACTTAGCTAAAATATTCTAAGTCTGGGACCCCTTCACAAGCCTAAAGAACTGAATTAAGCTTTGGATTTTGCGGGGTCTTATATTATCTCCCCCTTAGGAACATTCATCCTCGAATGAGACTACTGATATGGAGAATACTGAGAGGATAACTTACTTACTAGGAATGAACATTTGGAACATGACTATTTGACTGATATTACTGGTATTCTGAATTATCATACTGAATATAGATATCTGATGCAAGGATATAGCTGAACATGATTCATGAATGCATGACTGGGATTATTGATAAACTGAATCTATATACTGAACATCCAATGGGAACTGATACCACATTTGTAACTGAAATCCAAACCTGAAACTGATTAAGCTTAAAGAAACTATTACCTTGAGCTGATTCTGGATTAGTGGGGAATACATGAGGATACTTGGTTTGCATGTATATTTCTACTTCCCAAGTAGCTCCCTCAACGAACTGATTCCGTCAAGGAACTTTGATTAGAGGAACTTCTTTGTTACTTATTATGCGAATCTGATGGTCAAGGATTTTGACTGGGATTTCTTTAATAGAGAGGTTGTTCTGATAGTCAAGGATTTCGACTTGGATTTCAACTACCTTTAAAGTCTATCGTACATGCTTGATGCATATTTTCCAAGGTCTAAATAGTCCTTTCTACTTGGCCATCTGTCTGAGGATGAAAGGTTGTACTGGGATAAACTCGGGTACCAAGATCCTTTTGGAATGCTTTCCAGAAAAAAAAGGTGAATTGGGCATATCTATCTGAGATAATGGACTATGGAACACCGTGTAATTTGACCAACTCCCTAATATAGTGTTTGGCATAATCCTCAATTTAATAAAATGTATGAACTAGAATGAAATGAGGTGATTTGTTCATCCTGCCTACAATGACCCAAACTGAATCCTGCTGACGATGAGTACGAGGAAAGCCCATCAGGAAGTCTATGTTCACTTCTTCCTATTTCCAGGTAGGAATACTGAACTCCTGCATAGACCCACTAGTCTTTTGATGCTCAATCTTAACCTGCTGATATATTGAGCACTTAGCTATAAACTCTGCAATGTCTTTTTTCATCCCGCTCCACCAATAGATCTCCCGCTAATCATAGTACATCTTCATGGCCTCGAGATGAATAGAGTAACGCGCACCATGCGCTTCTGCAAGAATTTTCTGCCTCAATCCATCTACACCTGGCACACACAAATGACCCTGACAAAGCAAAACACCATCTCCCCCTTGGGAGAAAACCTCTACCTTCTGATTTCTGACTGATTTATTCAACTAAACTAGACTGGGATCCTTATCCTACTTTTCCATTACTTTGGAAACTAGAAAAGATTCTGAGCTACTCTGGATCCACACACTATCTTCTGCTGAATCGACTAAGCAAGACCTAGTCGGGCTAGAAGATAAACTTCCTGAGCTAACTTCTTCTTACTGTTCTCAAAATGGGAAACACAACCCATACACATTCTATTAACAGTGCCAGCCACTACATTGGCCTTTCAAGGATGATATAGAACACTCATGTCATAGTCTTTCAACAATTCCAACCACCTTCTATAATGTAGTTTGAGATCTTTATGAGAGAACACATACTGTAGTCTCTTATGATCAGTAAACATATCAACATGCGCACCATAAAAATCATACCTCAAATCTTTAAGGAAAAAACTATTACTGCTAACTCAATATCATGAGTAGGATAGTTCTTTCCATGGGGCTTAAGATGTATAGAGGCATAGGCTATGACCTTACCTCCTTGCATCAGAAACAACCCAATCCCATACTGGAAGTATTACAGTACACAACAAAACCATCGAAACCATCTAGTAGGGTCAAAACTGGAGTTGTAGTGACTCGAGTCATACACTCCTAAAAATTCTTCGCACAAGAATCTGACCACTGGAACTTGACTTTCTTCTGATTCAATCTGGACATAGGGGATGCAATAGACAAAAATCCCTCAACAAACCAACAGTAATATCCAGCCAAACCCAAGAAAATCCTAAAATATGATGGAGAGATGGGCCTCGGCCAATTTCTCACTACTTTGGTCTTTTAGGGATCAACTCTAATACCATCACCAAAAATTATATGGAAAAAGAATGCGACATAATTTAGCCAAAATTCGCACTTACTGAATTTAGTGAAAAAGTAATGGTTTCTGAGAGTTTGCAATATTATTCTGAGATGGTCTGGATGATTGTGTTCACTTCAGGAGTAAATAAGAATGTCATCTATGAAGACTATGATGAACACATCCAAGTACTGCTTGAACACATGGTTCATCAAGTCCATGAAAATTGTTGGGGAATTGGTAAAACCAAAGGAGATGTCTAAAAATTCAAAGTGACCATACCAAGTTCTGAAAGCTATTTTTAGGATGTTATTTTCCCTGACTCTGAGCTAATGATAGCCTGATCTAAGGTTTATCTTAGAGAAATAACTGGTACCCTTAAGTTGGTCAAATAAGTCATCAATTCTAGGTATTGGATACTTGTTCTTGATCGTAACATAGGTTAACTGATGGTAATCTATGCACATTCTGAGAGAACTGTCTTTCATACATACCAATAACACTGGTGGGCCCCATTGGGATATACTGGGTTTGATAAATCCCTTATCCAAGAGATTCTTTAATTGTTTCTTTAATTCTCTAAGGTTTGCTAGAGCTATTCTGTATGGCGGGATAGAGATGGGCTGAGTATCTGGGAGAAGATCAATTCTGAAATCAATTTCCCTTTCGGGAGGAACTCTGGGGAGATCTTTAGGAAACTCATCTGGGAATTCACATACTACTAATACTGATTCAAGAGTAGGGTTTATTAACTAGAGTCCTAGACTCGATCTAGATGGTAGACACATCCCTGAATTCACTAATGACAAAGGAGTTTGGGAAGTTTGGCATGCCTAGAGGAAGTCCAGTAATAAATTACCTAACTTTAGCAGATGATATGATAATTCTATGCAAGCAGAGGTAGGAACTATATGATTGGTGGCTGAGACATTGGAAAATCATGAAAGAACTACAAGCCAGAAGATCAAAAAGAAAAAAAATCTATATATGTACATCATAGTGCATCAGGAGGGAGTGTGATTTTAGTAGAGGTAGAAACTGGGATACTAAGAATGGAATTTTCTTTAGCAAATGGGATACTAAGAAGGGAATTTACTTTTACCTACTTAGAGAACCCTATTTTCTACAAAAGGAAGCAGAAAAGTTATTATAATCAGATGGTTCACAGAATAAACTCAAAATTATACGTGTGGAAAGGTAAGTTATTATCCTATAAAAGGAGGGCAATGTTGATTAAGCATGTGCTTTAAAGAATTCCAATACATTTCTTATCAGTTATAAGAACCCTTAAAATATTTTTAACCAAATTTAATAGATGATGGCATGATTCGTCTAGAATAGTTGCATTGGAGGAAAAGGTAGGCACTGGATTAAGTAGAGAAACTTAGGTCTACCAAAGGAGAAAGGGGGACTAGGATTTATATTACTAAAAGATGTATCCACGAAGTAAATACATAAAAAGACAGGTATTGAAGTTTAGCACATTAAAATATGGTTATGTGGTAAAATGAAGGAGGAGGGTCACAAGTTTGAAAAAAAATATTTCATCCTAGAGACCTGGTAGAGCATCAAATATGGTGGAACACAAAAAAGGAAACCCAAATGTATGGCATGATAATCGAACTGATTTGGGAGACCTGTACACTTACACAAGGGATGAGATAGAATAGTATAATTCCTTTGTGATTATTAGTGAGTTAGAAAAATATGGAGAGTAAGATGTGAAGATATTACATGAACTATTCAATAATGAGGTGGTGGACATATAGTACATAATGTGAAGACCCTAATTAAGAATGGAGAATGATAAACCTTACTGGATGCTAAGTACAGATGGAGATTTCATAGTTAAGTTTTCCTAATAGTACATCAGGTAAATGGAAAACTCAAATAAAATGAATAAATAGATGTGGATAAAAGGTTTACCATTCAAGATGATATTATTTATTTGGAGCTTATGAAAATTTCAAGTTTTATTGAATAATAGAGTTAGAATATGGGTAACTAAAGAACCCTCTAGATGTTCATGCCATGTAATTCTAGATCAAGAGCCACAACAACATGTGTTCTTAAGATCGGTTATTGCTAACAGGACTTGGTCATACCTTTTCTAGTTTATAGGATTAAATCTTGAAGGCCTTTGTCTGAGAGAGGTGATCATGCTATGAAAGGGAGATAGAGTAAAGAAGTATATTAAACCATAGTACAAGGCACTACCAAGCAATAAAGTTTGGAAACTGTGGAGGAATAGAAACCTTAGTAAACATAAAGGGGAGAGATTGACAGTTTAGAGGATTATGGTTACAAATCTATATATATTTCTTAAAGTGAGAAAGTCTTCAAGGGAATTTCCAGGTAATTGGCCAGGAATTCAAAAGGAGCTAGAGGAATTCAAACCTAAGGTGAAGGTTCTAAAAGTTCTACAAGAGTTTCTACCGGAAGGTTGGGTCAAATAGAACACTGATGGAGCATCTTGATGTAATTTGGGGATAAGTTCTTATGCTATTTGATTAAGAGATGCTAATAATGATATATTATATGCTCAAGGAACAATTCTACAATACACCACTAACACAGTAGTAGAAGCAACAGCTATCCTAGAATCCCATAAACATTACAAAGGGAAACAACATAATAACATTATCATACAAACAAATTCAATGTTGCTTAAAAATATCCTATAGGGTAAGTGGGCATGTCCATGAAGTATCACAAACATGATTACAGAAATAAATCTTAATCTTGTAGGGAAGCATACAAAATTCCATTATATCATGAAGGAAAGAAATAAGGTTATAGATTACAAAGAAAATCTAGAAATTGAGAAAAGTAATTGTATTTTTTGGCATTTTAATTGCATTAAAACAATAGGAAAAAAGATCATCAACAGTGACAAACTAAAGTGCCCGTATTTGAGAGTATCACCTATTAAGGGATAATAGGGCAGGGAAGGCCAAAGCACAAGTTTTTTTACTTGAACAATATTTACATATCTACAAAGGCTTCAAAAAAGTGAAATTATGTATAGGCTACACTAACTCAACTATCAAAAAGGACTTAATAAAATGAGAAGGTGTTAGGTTTGATTCAAGAATGATAAATGTAATACCCCGATGCTTCCTTAAGCCTAAATCTGTTTATTGAGTGGATAAGGGTGGATTACAAAGTGATTGATGTTGATATTGTGTTTTATTTCTCTAGTTTCTACTTTTTTTCATTTATATCATTGAATAATCTTGCCATCTATATCAATTTCATCGAAATTCAACATCGAACGAGGAAGTTATGGCCATTTTATGAAGCGATGTGAAAATCGCCCAGGCTTGACGGTAGACCTGAAAGACCGCCAAGACCTTGGTGGACTGTCATTTTCCCATCAAACCAAGAAAGTAACCCCTTTTTCTAGCCATCGTGGGATGGATAAAATGGTGGGCCACCTAAAATTTGATGGATCATCACTTTGACCGTCACGTCAAGGCAAAATATCCCATTTCTGGCCCCTGAGTGACGAACGATTTGGTGGACCGTCAGTTTCTTAAAAGATCATCACTTCGATCATAACGTTAAGGCAGAATATCCCAATTTTGGAACTCTTGTGGTGGATGATCTGGTGGACTGTCAGTTCCTCTAATGGACCATCAGTTCGACTGTTACAGACCCCGATCAGCAATTTTCAACTTTTTTTAAAAGGGAATTTTGGTCTTTTCCTCCCATTTTGGTTTTATATATATATATATATATATATCCAAGTGGAGAAGAAAAGATCATTTTTCTCTCATTTCTCCTCTAAAATTCTCTAGAAACTAGGGTTTCTTCTAAAATCCTAAATCAAATCATCTCTAAGAAATTAAAGAATCTTCTAATGAATTCACCAAGTTTTTCAAGAATTAATTTCTCCAAGCCAAAGGCATCAAGAAACTTACCTCAAAAGTGTAAAGAAGAGTGTCCAATCAAGCTTGTTCATCTTACAAATCATAATCCAAGGTATGTGGGGTTTTGAACAAAAGCAATTCTTTCATTCTTGTGCTCAAATCTTTGATTTTTATTATAAATTTATATGAATTTGCAAGTGGGTTTATACCCAAATTACTTCATCATGAGATTATACGAATATAAATTATTCAATCTTTGTTATACATGATTATTTTACAATTACCAAGTTATGACTTGATATTTAATATTGTGAATCTCAAGTTTCTATCATGAGTTGGTATTTAAAGTGCTTTCAAGACATTTGTCAAGATTTAAGCTTCCGTATTACAAATTAGATTATTGAGTTTATTGATTCATGAGAATTAAGTTTTTACAATGAGTCTTGATATTTCCTCAAAGTTATTGATGTTGCCATTACTTAATGAACTGACACCTTTTGATATTGAGAAAGATTGATTTAATTTGAGTCGAGTTAGGGATCCACAAATTGATCATGATTTGATAAATTTGAAAGAGATTTGATTTTGTCTTCATAATAGACCCTTATGATGTTTGTGGTGGATTTTCTAACGTGTTTTGAGCTTGTGTCTGGGAGTAGTATTTAGCACTGAGCGGGAAATCTGGTATTTCTCCCGAAACTACGTGTCACCACAGGATTGATGTTGATAATTGGGGGACGGAGGCCAAGTATGAGATTATGATTACTAAATTTAGGTTGTATTCCCTAGAAAGACTACGACACTCTCGATAATGTGGGGTTCTCTCCTTAGGAGGGAAAAATATTGGACTCCATGTAGCTCACATAGTTTATATCGGTTATAAGAACCTCCCATGTCCATAAGAGTCAAGTTTCTTGAATTACAAAGTCACTCTGAGTCTTGAGTTAAACAGTTGAGTTTTTTATGATGATTTATGAGGTTTTTATCATATGATTTATTTACGATGAGATCTTTAAAAGTATGTTTCACTCTAACTCAAGCCAAGTGAGCCATCATTGTGTATATGCATATCTTTATAAAGTTGATGATGATATTTACATTGTTACATACACCCCCACATACTCAGTACATTCCAAAGTGCTGACCCACATATTTTCCTATGGGTTACATTTTCTCGTAATATAGGTTCAAGTACTCAGCCGCATTAGCAATATTTGGGTGCATCTTTTCGTCTGCTCAGTGGTGAGTCCTCATGGTTCGAGGACCGTGTCTATATTTTGTGATACCATTTTTTCGTTATGGCTTTCTGTACTATTTGAGTCAGTTGGGGGGTTGGCCTAATGTCTGCTTGATTTTGATTTATTGAGGCTTTGTCAGACTAAAGGGTTGGTATGTACAGAATTTCAGTATTTTGGATTGTACAGGCTAGTTCCTTATCTTATTCCAGTATGTTTATGATATGTCATTCTCTCTTATATTAGCACGACTATTGTCAAAGTAAGTTCTAGATGTGATGGTAGGTTTAGAGGGTTAGCTTGAGGTCGTGTATAGAGCTAGTAGTAGGAACACATGCCTCTGGATTTTGAAGCCTCGAAGTATCATGCTAAACTAAAAAAATAGCTACCATCTGAATAAAACTCAACACTCCAACCAAATAATGCTCAATTATAGGTAAGGTTACAGATGGTGTCTACGCTGGCCTCGACCACTCTAACTCACTGGACCTACCATTACTAGCAACCCTAGAATCTAAAGAGGCAATTCTAACATGACCTCTAGCTAGTTTGGACATTTTGATCTAACCTCTACCTCAAACTCTGCTTCTTTTATGCACCTAAGGCACAGGTTTGTATCACGACCTGAGACTATCCCCTAGTCATAACACGGTGCTTAGGACCTCAAGTGATCCCAAGCTAACCCATGTACTAGCATATTGGTTGAGCAACTAATTTAAAATGTATATAAAAGCTAAATTTGTTGAGTAGAAGCATAGTCATGAGAAGCTAAATAAATATGATATTGCAAAAAGTTTACAACACGATATATCTAAAGAAGGAACTTGACTTACATATAATAACTCTGATTGACTATCTTTGAAACCTCTACTATACTGACTATAGGTAGTCGAGATATGACACCCAACTATCCCTAATCGATACATAAGAATAGTGGAAATAAAATATAGGAATTGCAACTGACTTGAGTCCCTAAAATAAGAGCACCCATCACCTGCTGGCTGAATGCTGAGAACTAGATTGCCTAACCCTGGTATGTTGGAAAAATATGGTACCTACATTATGAAGGAATATAGCCACAAACGCATATATGTAGTTAGTACTTTGATATATACCGAGTTTGTAAGATATGCAATAAATCATGGAAAATACTTATTGTATGCTTTATAACTGAAGACATAAGCTAGCTGCTGAAATATGCATTTAAATCAGAAATGTACGTAAAAGCTATAAGACATAGTGAAATTTCTAAATCATGAGATGAAAATATTTATTGTGAACTAGGAATTGGTAGAAACATGAATGTTATATGTAAATCTCAAGGTAAAGATGAATATGATGTAAAACCGTACCGAGGATCATGTATGAATACTAAGCATGAATGCATGAACATGTAAAACTAATGCAAGACCAAGCATAAACATGTACTGAAATAATTTGTAAAATTGAATAACTGACTAACTGATAAACTGAACACTTGGTCATGAAAACCTGAGTTGTTGTAAACTAAATATTATACTGAAACTGTAGACGCAAATATTTAACTGGCATACCCCAATCTTAGCTAAGAAGGGTATAACCTGTAACCCTAGTTAGAAGGGTGTCAATACCTTGCCACAGTTACTGACACTGGCTGTGTTGATCCACTAAATTAATGTCCCAAAGTACTAGGGAGTCACCCACGGCTGGCAGGTTCCCCTAAAAGGGAATCAACCCTCTACTAGAAGAAAGACCTCTCTTACCTATGCTGGCTAAGTAGTTCTAGAACTTAGGGATTTATACTAAAGGTGTCACCCTCAACTGGCAAGAAATACTTCAACCCTAAATTCGCTCTCTGCTAAGTTCTACTCCCAACTGAATAAATATAGAAGCATAAACTAGTGCATGCACTGATAACTAGTATGCTTAATTCATGGTATTCTTGAAATAACAGAACATGTATAATCTAAAGTATTTAAAACCATTTAATCTGATCATTTAAAGGGAATTTCATAAATAAAGCCCAAAAATTTAACAACTGATAAATGCTCAACATGAATATAGTAATCTGAATATAGTGATACAAACATGGCCTGGATGACTTATAACTTGAAAATCTGAAACATACATGACTATCTAGGTACGATTATACATAACCCGCCACCACTGAATATACAGTTAAATACGATAATTTAAAAGTAACAACATAATCAGAAATTTCATGACTTGAACTCAAAAACCCAACAATTTCATCACTAAAACAAGTTATCATGATTAGGGTATGGATGAATACTTGACATTATGAGGAAACACTTGTTCATGGTTGAATTCAAGAATTACATGGAGAAATTATGGAATTTATACTTTTCATGAAACCTTAATTTATGGAATTCATAAAATTTATGAGTGGAAATCATAATTTGGGGCATGTGGGTGAAAGGAGATCCTCATTGAATATCGAAATACCTAAATTTCATGACTTCTTGAGGGGAAGCATAAATTTGAATCCTTGGAAGTTGAATTCTTGAAGAAGCTCCATTATTTGGTGTTCTCAAGGATTTGGGAGAAGAGGGATTGTGAAATTAGTGTGTTTTGGGGTTATGAGATGATCAATTCATGTTACTATTAGTTACAGGATAGTTTAGGACATAAATGACTTGTTTTACCCTTGCAAAATTAAAGAGAAAAGTGGATTTTAGCATTTCTGGACAAGGTCTGTGCCACGCTGCTTATCGAAGAGAATAAGATCCATGACATATGGAAATCGTGGACCCTCATTGGGTCCTCATGAAAATGTACATAACTTTTCACTCGGGTGTCGAATTAAGGAAAAATCGGATGCATTGGAAAGAGGACTCATTTGTATATAATTTGGTGGGTATTGAGCTCCAAAATTCCACATATTATAGAATTTATACATGATCAAAGGTGACCCTTGTAGGATTGAATACCAAAATTTGGTTAAATCAAAAGCTCTTAACTCAACTTTGCTCTAAGTATTTTCTATGAACATTTTTCACTTCATAAGAACTTTTCACACAAGTCTAATGATTATGACATGTATATTTCTACATAAATAATTGGATTAGATCTTATACATTTAGGGATGATGGTTCGAATTCTAGCCCAAAAATGCAAGGTGTTACAAATATGAATCTCTAGCCGTGGAAGAATGCATGATTATCATCTGTGAGAGAGTGAATAAGAAGTTTTTGAGTTATTCAAAGAACTAAATGAAATCTCCTAAAGTCATGTAGCATCTCAAAGATAGATAACGAACCTCTCCACATCGATCTGCAAGATTCTACTCAACTTGTCTTGTACTAATGAAACCAATGAACCTATCACTTGTACCAATTTGTCATTACCCAAATTAGGTATGTGATGGCATTTGTCAAACCCTTCAAACAAATAAGCCTAACCCAACTCAAATTCACAATTATGAAAATATAGAAGCAAAATAATATATATGTATATATATATAAGCCTCAAAAATAAATCCAAGGCCTGGTTGTCATTAGTACAAGCCTCTAAATATTGAATGATAACAATAGCTCAAGAATCTTTAATGTGAGTAAGCAAAAGATAGATAAAGAGAGATTCGGATAAGATTGGAGGCTTCCAATAGTACCTTGATCTCTGTAATGTCAATATTGTAAGAATAATCTACAAGATGTTACTTGGTCCAATACCTTCTTGGGGTACAAAAAACAAGAAAAAAAAGCAAAGAAAAGTAAGAAATCACATGTACTCAATAGGCATCGTCCATAACCGACCCTAATCCAAAGTGATGGTGAGAACCACCACCCCAACAATCCAAGGCTTTGTAAAAATCTAAAATCCAATATATATCACCTTATCCTAATCCAGGTAACCCAACATAACGGTCAAAAAATATATGGCACATTGATCTAGTTGAGTCATCACTATTTAACTATATTCAATAACAAAGGAATTCATTTATGAAGAAAATTCACAAATACGATATAATAGGACTAATCAATTATTACAAACCAATACCATAGGATAAAGATAGGTAGAGAGTACATATATATAAGGAAGTATCTCATGCTATCAAAAGGTGATACCCATCTATCTTTAGATCAAGCCACTAGCATACCCTATTTCCTATAATACCTCAACTCCCAACCAATATAAGATGAAATAAGATAATTTATTGAAGTGAAATAAATGCTCAAACACAATATCACAAACAAGGCGCTATCATAGTAAAATAATACAAGAGTAAATACTCATATAATCACCACCTCATATCTCAAATCAATCTAACTAGCATATCCCTCAATATAAGAATTTTATAAAGTGTCTTATTTCTTACAAAAATCAGAATATCTCAGTAATACCCATGTTTTGTGAATATACATGTGTGATAAAAGGATATAATGCTCACAACCAAAGAACAAAATCTATTCAATACATGCTTAAGTGATCTTAAAATCAACTCAATATATCAATAATTCATGATATCAAATTTCACTTGACACTACCAGAATAAATAATCATGTAGTCATAAATAATATCATTTTCGATCCCACGCTCATGCATCACTATAATGAATATGTTAACATATGCTTAAATAAGGCCCACAATGTCAATTAAATTTCCCTCTTGGGTAGTACAATAATAAATAAGGCATTTAATGCATAAAATATGACCAATAACATCAAGTGAAGCCCCTACTCAAATATCACAATAACATATCCTCTCAAATTAAAAGCAATATACATATACGCCCCCACTCAGGCACATAATCATAAATAATACTCAATTCCATAATAAAATTCACATAAGACCCACATGGGAAACATGAAATAACCAACAATCTCAATAATAATAAATCATGGACTACCCAAATCCAACTTGGTCCATACATTAAGCCTCAATTATTGCAAATCTATTCATACTTTATGTATCCTCTAAAACTGTAATATTTTCATCATTAAATATGATAGTAGCATAATTACCCCTAACAAGATACTAAACTAAAATCAATACAATAAAGTCCACTAAAAAGATTCAAGCTCTAAATGACATGACCAGAGCCAGGACCTTGTCGTAATGGGCATCTCAAGTCCAACAAGGATCAGAGATCTCCCCTAATTCCCAACCCAACTAATCAACAAACCATAAAATAATAACTAAATCCATATCTATTCCATAACATACCTAAGTCCACAGTTTGTCCCTACAAAGTCTCTAAAGCAAATTTAAGAGTATCCGATCAGGACATACCCTCGACCATAGACAAAACAAATGTCTAATTCTAAACCAATATGAATATAAGAAAACTAAAAGCAAAAAATAAAGCCTTTAAAAGTATGGAAGCTCACCACATCAAGTAAACAAAAGTAGTTCCCGAGTCCAAATCACTAAGTAGGAGGTGTGATAGTATTACCAATACCTGTATTATGTGGGGATATAACGTTAAATATGGTTAGTGGTTGGAGAACTATAATGTAACTCAACTATAAGGATAAAATAATACTAACAATTAAAAACCAATCAACCAATGCATATAACCAATATAATACATACATATACATATATACCATATCAGGGATAGGTTTTAAAAATATTAAACTGGGCAATCACAGGTTGTTTGCCAAGTTCAGTAAATACGAGTTTTGTCTAAGGTCAATTACTTTGATAGGTCATATCATTTCTTCCGAGGGTATTAGAGTTGATCCCCAAATGACCAAAGTTGTTAGAAATTGTCCTAAACCTATTTCTCCGACTGACATCCAAAGTTTTTAAGGTTTAGATGGCTATTACTACCATTTTGTTGAGGTTTTCTCATCTATAGCGTCTCCTATGACTCGGTTGACCCAAAAAAAGTAAACTTCTTGTGGTCCGAATCTTGTGAGAAGAGTTTTCAGGAGTAGAAGATTCGACTCACTTCAGCCCCTGTTTTGACTTTGCCTGATGGTGCTGATGTTTTTGTGGTGTACTGTGATGCTTCAAGAGTTGGGTTAGATTGTGTATTGATGAAGAAGGGTAATATGATAGCTTATGCTTTTAGACAGTTGAAACCCCATGAGAAAAATTACCCCACCCATGAACTTGAGTTGGCTGTTATTGTGTTTGCTTTGAAAATCTAGAGACACTATTTGTATGTTGTCCATGTTGATGATTTCACTGATCATAAGAGTCTGCAGTATGTGTTTACCCAGAGAGAATTGAATCTTAGGTAGAGACTATGGTTAGAATTATTAAAGGACTATGATATGAGTGTGTTGTGCCATTAAGGAAAGGCCAATGTTGTGGCGGATGCCCTAAGTAGAGTGTCCATGGGTAGTATTTTGCATTTGGTAGAAGGTAAGAAAGAGTTGGCTCAAGATGTACATCATTTGGCTAGATTAGAGGTTAGGTTTTTTTACTCTGCTGAAGGTAGTATAGGTGTTAAGAGTAGTTCTGAATCCTCCTTGGTTTCGAAAGTGAAGGAAAAGCAATACTTAGATGCTAGTTTGGTCAGACTGAAGAAGTCAGTCAAGGACCAAAAAGTAGAGGTTTTCTACCAAGGGGGAGATGGTGTGTTGAGATTGCAGGGTAGATTGTGTCTCCCAAATGTTGATGATCTGAGACAGATAATTATGGATGAAGTTCATGGGGCGCGATATTCTATTCATCTTCTTACCACCAAGATGTACCGAAACTTGTGGGAAATCTATTGGTGGAGTGGCATGAAGAAAGATATAGCAGCGTTTGTAGCTAAGTGTACAACATGCCAACAGGTTAAGGTTGAACACCAAAAACCTGGTTGTATAATGCAAGAGTTTAGTATTCCCAGCTGGAAGTGGGAAGAGATAAATATGAACTTCGTGATTAGTTTACCTCCTTATCAACGCCATCATGATTCCATTTGGGTTATGGTTGATAGGTTGACTAAGTATGCTTATTTCTTGCCTGTTCATACTTCATATACTACTGAGGATTACGCTAGATTGTATATCCGAGAGCTAGTCAGACTGCATGGAGTTCCCTTGTCAATCATTTCGGATGGGGGTACTCAGTTCACTTCGCAATTTTAGAAAGTTTTTCAGAAGGGTCTTAGTACCCCAGTGCTTTTGAGTTCTGCTTTTAATCCCCAGATCGATGGTCAGGCTAAGCGGACCATCCAAACATTAGAAGATATGTTGAGAGCTTGTTAACTTGACTTTAAGGGAAGTTGGGATGATCACTTACCATTGATAGAGTTTGCTTACAATAACAGTTTCCACTTTAGTATTGGTATGGCTCCGTTTGAAGCCTTATTTGGAAGGAAGTATAGATCACCCATAGGTTGGTTCGAGGTGGGTGAAAAGGTTGTAAGTCGCCCTGATTCGGTATTTGAGGCTATGGAAAATGTTAAGTTGATTAGGGAAACGTTGAAAACTATGCAAAGTCGTCAGAAGTCATATGCGGATGTTAGAAGGAGAGAGCTTGAGTTTAAAGTTGGTGACCTAGTGTGTCTGAAAATTTCACCCATGAAGGGGGTGAAGAGATTCAGAAAGAGGGGGAAGCTTAGTCCCCGTTATGTTGGTCCTTACAAAATTCTTATCCGTATTGGTAAGGTAGCTTATGAGGTCGAGTTTCCTTCCGAATTGTCCTCTGTTCATCCAATATTCAATGTCTCCATGCTTAGAAAGGATATTAGCAATGCTGTGGTAGTGGATTCCTCTATGAGTGCTGACATTCAAGAAAATCTTTGTTTTGATGAGATTCCTGTTGAGATTCTTGATTTCAGTGTCCGAAGACTAAGGAACAAAGAAGTTTCCTTGGTCAAGGTGTTGTAGCGAAACCAATCTGTTAAGTGTTCAACTTGGGAAGCTGAGGTGGATATGCGATCCAAGTACCCGCACCTATTTTCTGCGAATTCCAATCAATCCAAAGGTACCGTTCTTTCCTAAATCATGCACTTTTGATAAAAGTTGCAGCAGTTCAACTGTCATTTATTATGTGTTAAGCTGTAGTTTCTTGAATTTATGCATTCTATGTTAAATTAGGAGTGAGAAATGATGTGGTGATGAGTCCAACGAATGTTTTTAGTAGTATAATCTATTCCCTATCTAATCTTGGCATGTATAGCATCATTCGAGGATGAATGTTTCCAAGGGGGATGATGTAATACCCCAAAAAAAATTTCATTGAAATTTTGTGCGTAAACGTGTTGGGTTCTATCTTTTAGAATGAATTATAAATTATTTGTGTTAAATATATTAGAATATGACCCACCATTACGTAGAGTATCAAATAAGATTTCCAACGATATGTGGATCATCCAAAACAGACACCCGAGCGACGAGTTATGAACATTCCGATTGAACCATGAATAGTAGTAAACAGTAAAACGTGCAGGAAAAAGTACTGAGGCCTGGCGTATTTTTGCTCCAACTTTAAACGATCATAACTCCTTGTACATAATGATCTGAGATCCCTACTATATATCAACGGAAAGTTCTACTAGTCCTCTTTCCAATGAAATTGTTTCATCCAATTTGTCTATCGGAGCAAAAAGTTATGGTCGATCTACTTCAGCCTATCAAAAGTGAATTTTTGGGTCAACTTTAAACGATCTTAACTCCTCGTCAACAATGATATTAGTGAGATACTATATATCAACGAAAATATATAAGAGTCCTCTTTCTAATGAAATTGGTTTCATCAAATTTGGATATCGGAGTAAAACGTTATGGTTGATCTACTTCAGACTATCAAAACAGTCTGTCAAAGGACAGATTCGAGAATTATTTGATTTTTAGGGGCGTTTTGGTCATTCCCCCTCACCCAAAATCCGCCCAAACCCTATATTAAAGTCTATTAGAAGCATTATATGTTATATTTCATCAAATTCCCTCATAAAGAAAAAACCCTAAGCTCCTACATCCAACTTCAAGAACCTCCAAAGTTCACCATTAATTCTGCTAATTTATTCAAGATTCCAAGTTCCTTGTTCAAGAACTCCAATAACCATCATTCAAAGGCACGATTAACATATCAAAAACGAGCATCGACGTAAAGTTCATTATTCAAGGTATGTGGGGTTTTTTAAACAAGAACTCTATTTCTTTCTTGTGCCCAAAAGTAATTTCTTTACAAAGGCATGATTTTTATTTGATTTTTACGAATTTGAAGCATGAACCCATATCTTATGATGATTATTAGGAAATCTTGATGTTTATGATTTTGAAAGATGAATTTATATGTATAGAGATATAAAGCATGATCTTGAATGATATTTATCATGATTTTGATATTTGGGTTGTGAATCCCCATTGGAAATTGTGTTTTTTTAGAAAGTGTGTGTTATAAGCACGTTGATGTTGAATATTTGAAGTAATTTGAATGATTTGACCTTTTGGTCTATGAAGTTGTTTTGAACTAGAGTGTGAAAAGAATCCACAACGTGGTTGATTTTGATAGATGGGAAGCATGATGGCTCCCGAAGTATATTTATATATTACTGAAATTGTTTTGTTTTAGATTGTCCTTGAAATGATCTGACCTAAGTCCGGGAGAAATCCTTAACACCAAGTGGGAGGCATTAAGCGACCTTACTTCCCTAGAACTACGTTCCCCCGTAGGAGTGAGCCTGACCTTTAAAGTTCCCAATTCACCAAACATAACAACTTCAAAAAACAAAAAATCACCTTTAAAGTCCCTACCCTTAAATATTTTAAACCTACCAAGTCCCCGAACATAACCACTTTCAAAACAAAAAAACACCTTTAAAGCCTCTATACTTAATCATTTTCTACCTACCAAGTCACCTTTAAAGTCGCTACACTTAATCATTTTCAATCTACCAAGTCACCTATAAAGTCCCTACACTTAATCATTTTCAACCTACCAAGTCGCCAAACATAATCACTTTCAAAACAAAAAATCACCTTTAAAGTTTCTACACTTTACCATTTTCAACCTACCAAGTCACAAAAAATAACCACTTTCAAAACAAAAAATCACCTTTAAAGTACCTACACTAAACCATTCTAATCCTACAATGTCACCAAAACATAATCACTATCAAAACAAAAAAAAAACCTTTAAAGCTCCTGCACTTAACAATTTTGAACCTACCATCACCAAACATAACCACTTTCAAAACAAAAAATCACCTTTAAAGACTCTACACTTAGCCATTTTAAATCTACCAAGTCACAAAACATAACCACTTTTAAAACAAAAATTCACCATTAAAGTCCCTACACTTAACCATTTTCAACCTACCAATTCACCAAATATAACCACTTTTAAAACAAAAAAAACACCGTTAAAGTTACTACATTTAATCATTTTCAACCTACCAAGTCACCTTTAAAGATCCTACACTTAATCATTTTGAACAAACCAAGTCGTCAAACTTAACATTTTTCAAAACAAAAAATCACCTTCAAAGTTCCTACACTTAACCATTTTCAACCTACCAAGTCACAAAAAATAACAACTTTCAAAATAAAAAATCACCTTTATAGTCCGTACGCTTAACCATTTTCAACGCACCATGTAATCAAACATAAAAACTTTCAAAACAAAAAAAAAACACCTTTAAAATCCCTACACTTAACCATTTTCAACCTACCAAGTCACCAAACATAACCACTTTCTACAAAAAATTAACCTTTAAAATCCCTACAGTTAATCATTTTCAACCTACCAATTCAGCAAACATAACCCCTTTCAAAAACAAAAAATCACATTTAAAGTCCCTACACTTAACCATTTTAACCTACCAAGTTATCAAACATAATCACTTTCAAAATTTAAAAAAATATATATATTTAAAGTCCCTACACTTAATAATTTTCTACCTACCAAGTCACCTTGAAAGTCCCTCCAATTAATCATTTTCAACCTACCAAGTCGCCTAACATAACCACTTTTAAAACAAAAAATCTCCTTTAAAGTCCCGACACTTAACTATTTTTAACGTACCAAGTCACAAAACATAACCTCTATCAGAACAAAAAATCACATTTAGGGTCTCTACACTTAACCATTTTCAACCTACCAAGTCACCAAACATAACCACATTCAAAACAAAAAAAATACCTTTAAAGTCACTACACTTAAACATTTTCAAAACTCAAGTCACCAACATAACCATTTTCAAAATAAAAAATCACCTTTAAAATCCCTACACTAAACCATTTTAAACCTACCATGTCACCAAACATAATCACTATCAAAACAAAAAATACCTTCAAAGTTCCTACACTTAACCATTTTCAACCTACCATCACCGAACATAACTACTTTCAAAACAAAAAATCACCTTTAAAGTCTCTACACTTAACATTTTAAATCTATCAAGTCACAAAACATAACCACTTTCAAAAAAGAAAAATCATATTTAAAGTCTCTACACTTAACTGTCTTCAACCAGCCAAGTCCCCAAACATAACAACATTCAACACAAAAAAAAATACCTTTAAAGTTCCTACACTTAACCATTTTCAACCATCAAGTCACCAAACATAACCACTTTCAAAAAAATATAGCACCTTTAAAGTACCTACACTAAATAATTTTAAACCTACCATGTCACCAAATATAAGCACTATCAAAACAAAAAATATACATTTAAAGTCTCTACACTTCACCATTTTCAAACATTAAGTCACTGAACTTAACCACTTTCAAAATGAAAAATCACCTTTTAAGTGCCTACACTAAACCATTTTAAACCTACCATGTCACCAAACATAATCACTATCGAAACAAAAATATCTTTAAAGTTGCTGCACATAACCATTTTCGACCTACCATCACCAAACATAACCACTTTAAAACTAAAAAATCACCTTTAAAGTTCCTACATTTAACCATTTTTAGCCTACCATCACCAAACATAACCACTTTCCAAACAAAAAATCACCTTTAAAGTCTCTACACTTAACCATTTTTAGTCTACCAAGACTCCAAACATAGCCACTTTTAAAACAAAAAATCACCATTAAAGTCGGTACACTTAATCATTTTCAACCTACCAAGTCACCAAACATAACCACTTTGAAAACAAAAAAACACCTTTAAAGTTCCTACTCTTAATCATTTTTTAATCATTTTTAACCTACCAAGACATCAAGCATAACCTCTTTCAAAACAAAAAATCACCTTTAAAGTTCCTACACCTAACCATTTTAAACCTACCAGGTCACCAAAAATAACTACTTTCAAAACAAGAAATCACCTTTAAAGTCTGTACACTTAACCATTTTCAACGTACCAAGTCACCAAACATAACTACTTTTAAAACAAAAAACCACCTATAAAAATCCTACACTTAACCATTTTCAGCCTACCAAGCCACAAAAGATAACCACTTTCAAAATTAAAAATCACTTTTAAAGTTGCTACACTTAATAATTTTCAACCTACCAAGTCACCAAACATAACCACATTCGAAATGAAAAAATACCTTGAATGTCCTACACTTAACCATTTTCAACCTAACAAGTCACCAAACATAACCACTTTCAAAATATAAAATCACCTTTAAAGTCCCTAAACTATTTTCAACCTACCATGTCACCAAACATTATCACTAACATAACAAAAAAACACCTTTAAAGTCCCTACACTTAATTATTTTTAACCTACCAAGTCACATTTAAAGTCCCTACACTTAATCATTTTTAACCTACCATGTCAACAAACATAACCACTTTCAAAACAAAAAATCACCTTTAAAGTTCCTACACTTAACCATTTTCAACCTACCAAGTCACTAAACACAACTACTTTCAAAATAAAAAATCACATTTAAAGTCTATACAATTAACCACTTTAAACCTAACTAGTCACCAAACATAACCACATTAAAAACAAAAAAGTAACTTAAAAGTCCCTAAACTTAACCATTTTCAACCATCAAGTCAGCAAACATAACCACTTTCAAAATAAATAAAACATATTTAAAGTCCCTACACTTAATTATTTTCTACCTACCAAGTCACCTTTAATATCCCTACATTTAATCATTTTCAACCTACCAAGTCGCCAAACATAACCACTTTTAAAACAAAAAAATAACCTTTAAAGTTCCAACACTTAACTATTTTCAACCTACTAAGTTTCCAAACATAACCACCATCAAAATCAAAAATCACATTTAAGGTCTCTACACTAAACCATTATCAACCTACCAAGTCACCAAACCTAACTACATTCAAAATAAAAAAATACATTTAAAGTCACTACACTTAAACATTTTCAAAACTCAAGTCACCAAACATAACCCTTTAAAAACAAAAAATCACCTTTAAAATCCCTACACTAAACCATTTTAAACCTACCATGTCACCAAACATAAGCACTTTTAAAACAAAAAAACACCTTTAAAGTTTCTACACTTAATCATTTTTTAATCATTTTTAACCTACCAAGACATCAAACATAACCACGTTCAAAATAAAAAATCATCTTTAAATTTCCCACACTTAACCATTTCAAACCTACCAAGTCATCAAAAATAACCACTTTCAAAACAAGAAATCACTTTTAAAGTCTGTACACTTAACCATTTTCAACGTATCAAGTCACCTAACATAACTACATACAAAAAAAATAACCACCTTTAAAGTTCCTACATTTAAACATTTTCAGCCTGCCAAACCACCAAACATAACCACTTTCAAAATTAAAAATCACATTTAAAGTCTCTACACTTAATTATTTTCAACCTATCAAGTCACCAAATATAACCGCATTCAAAACAGAAAAAATACCTTTAAAGTCCTACACTTAACCATTTTCAACCTACCAAGTCACCAAACATAACCACTTTCAACATATTAAATTATCTTTAAAGTCCCTACACTTAACTATTTTCAAACTACCATGTCACCAAACATTATTACTAACATAACAAAAAAACGACTTTAAATTCTCTGCACTAAATCATTTTCAACCTACCAATTCATAATTAAAGTCCCTACACTTAATCATTTTTAACCTACCAAATCACCAACATAACCACTTTCAAAACAAAAAATCACCTTTAAAGTTCCTACACTTACCCATTTTCAACCTACCAAGTAAATTAACATAACTACTTTCAAAACAAAAAATCACATTTAAAGTCTCTACAATTAACCATTTTCAACCTACTAAGTAACCAAACATAACCACATTCAAAACAAAAAAATACCTTTAAAGTCCCTACACTTTACCATTTCCACTAATTTCACCAAACAAAACCACTTTCAAAATAAGAAATCACCTTTAAGGTCCCTACACTAAACCATTTTAAACCTACCATGTCACCAAATATAATCATTATCAAAACAAAAAAAAATACCTTTAAAGTTCCTGCACTTAACCATTTTCATCCTACCAATTCACCAAACAAAACCACATTTTAAGTTCCTACACTTAATTATTTTCAACCTACCATGTCACATTTAAATGTCCTATACTTAATCATTTTGAACCTACCAAGTCATCAAACATAACCACTTTCAAAACTAAAAATCACCTTTAAAGTCTGTACACTTAATCATTTTTGAGGAACCAAGTCATCAAACATAACAGCTTTCAAAACCAAAAAAAACACCTTTAAAGTCCCTACACTTAACCATTTTCAACATACCAAGTCACCAAACATAACAACTTTGTAAGCAAAAATTATCCTTTAAAGTCCCTACACTTAATCATTTTCAACCTACCAATTCACCAAACATAACCCCTTTCAAAAATAAAAAATCACCTTTAAAGTTCCTACACTTAACCAGTTTAAACCTACCAAGTCATCAAACATAATCACTATGAAAAAAAATATACCTTTAAAGTCCCTCCACTTCACCATTTTAAAACATCAAGTCACCAAACATAACCACTTTCAAAATAAAAAATCACCTTTAAAGTCCCTACACTAAACCATTTTAAACCAACCATGTCACCAAACGTAATAACTATCAAAACAAAAAATATCTTTAAAGTTCCTGCACTTAACCATGTTCGAGCAACCATCACCAAACATAACCACTTTCAAAATAAAAAATCACCTTTAAAGTTCCTACATTTAACCATTTTGAACCTTCATCACAAAACATAACAAGCAACCAATTTTAAAGTCCGTACACTTTACCATTTTAAACCTACCAAGTCACCAAACATAACTACTTCCAAAACAAAATATCACCTTTAAGGTTCTTATACTTAACCATTTTCATCCAGCCAAGCCACCAAGCATAGCCACTTTCAAAATTAAAAATCACATTTAAAGTCTCTACTCTTATTTATTTTCAACCTACCAAGTCACCAAACATAACAACATTCAAAATAAAAAAATACCTTTATAGTCTTACACTTAACCATTTTCAACCTACCAAGTCACCAGACATAACCACTTCCAAAATATAAAATTACCTTTAAAGTCCCTGCACTTAACTATTTTGAACTTACCATGTCACCAAACATTATCACTAACATAACAAAAAACCACCTTTAAAGTTCCTACACGTTACCATTTTCAACCTACCCAGTCAATAAACATAACTACTTTCAAAACAAAAAATCACCAAGATACCAAAACATGAACATGAATAAAATATTTGAAAAACTATTTACACCTAATTATGAACTAATTATGAGAAGACCATTTAAAAATACACAAGCTTTTCGAAAAATTAAAGAATCTTTAATTAGTAATTACTCAGAATATATAAGTCTAAATAAAACAAAAGAAAACCTACAAAGATTAGCCTACCTAATTATATTAATATCTAGTATTGAAGCAAAATTAATAATCCATTTAAAATCTAGGAGAATGAGACACATACCACCTAATTATGATAAAATTAGATTTAAATATCCGCCAAGATATTATAAATATAATTTAAATGAATAAAGAGCAAAAATACAAAGAATTAAAACAATTTATTGCTGAAAAATGTAAAGAATTAAAAATAAGAATAGAAAGATTACATTATAATATATTTGCCGGAGTTAGTAAAAACTTAATAAATACACAAAAAGATGAAATATTAAAATTAGGATCACAAATAGACAGTTTAAAATATATATACCAACATGAACTATTCACAATAAAATGAACAAAGAAGAATTTATAATAGATGAAAAAATATATGAAAATCACGAAGGATTAAAAATAAAAATAGTATTTTCTAATCTAGGAAGAAGTTATAATAAAATAGGTGAACATTTATATCTAATGTTAGAAAAAGAAGAATTAAAATTAGAAGATAAATTAACAGCAATGGTAAGAATAGAAAAGGAAAATGAAGTAATAGATAGGAAAAAGGAAATAGAAAAAATTAAACAACAAACTACGGAAGAAATACGAAAAATAGAAGAAACTAAAAATAGTAGGATTGCTGAATTAGAAAAAGAACTACAAATGTTAAAAGATCTGTATGAACAAAGACAAAAAAAGAAAAAGAAGAAAAAGATAAAGAACAAAAAATACTAAACGAGATAAATCAATTTCAGGAAAAATTAGAAATAAAAAATAAGGAATTAGAAATAAATAATATAGATGTTGAAAAGACAGATAATTATGATTCAGAAGATAGTGAAACATATACAGAAATATGAACAAATACAAAAAATTTAGAAATCAATGAAAAACAGGAAATAATTAATGAAGAAAACTTAGAAAATACCAACACAGAAATAAATATTCTTGATAAAAAAGAAGATGACAATATAATACCTAAAACAATATAAATAAGAAAACCTATATATTATAAAAGTAAATTTAAAAAAAATAATGAATATGAGAAATGGACACCAGAACAAATAGTTAATAAAAATTATAACTTTTTAGACCTAGACTGTGTAATAGATACAGAAAAAACAATGCAATTATGGATAGGATATATGACAAAATAATTATTAGATAATAATATAAACATAACAGATGCACCAAAATATATAGAAAGAACATTAATAGGATTAGTAAAACTATGGTTTTCAAATTTAACTGAAAATAGTAAGAAAGTATTAAGAGCTAATAAACCTATGGAAGGAACATCATCAACAACAACTAGACTAACAGCTATAGACTTATTGAAAAAATATGAAACAGCTATAAAAGATGAATTTGGTAGTATGACAACAATAGAAGAAGAACAAGATGAAAAAAAAGATACAAATAAGAATTTAATGTTAAAATTAGCAATATGTAATATATGTTATATAGATGAATATACTTGCACATTTAAAGAATATTATTATAAAGGAGCATATAGTATAGAAGAAAGTAAAGAAATAAGAAAATTATATTTTAATAAATTACCCGAACCATTTAGTTCAAAAATAATAAAAAGTTGGGAAGAAGCAAAAATAGTAGATACGTTAGGAACAAGAATAAAATTTTTACAACAATGGTATAGAAACATATGTGAAAAATATAGAGAAGAATTAAAAATGAAAAAAACATTAATAAGAAATTTAGCATGTTGCAAAAATAAAATAGCACCTCAATTTGGATGTGAAGAAAGATATTATAAGAAAAGAAAAAGACACAAGAAATATAAGAAATATAAAACATCAAAATAAAAATACAAGAAACCAAGAAAAAGATATTATGTAAAAACTTGTAAACACAAAAGATCATATAGAAAGAAGAAATCTATAAAAGAATGTACTTGTTATAATTGTGGAAAGTTAAGACATTTAGCTAGAGATTGTAAATTACCTAAAAATCCAAAAAATAAACAAATATCAGAAATAAAAATAGATAATACAGAATATATGCAGATAGATTATATAGATTATGAATTAGAAAGTGAAGATAGTATATATGAAATTTCAGAAAACGAAACAGATACTGAAATAGATAGTGAAATAGATGAATCAAATGACTGAAGAAAATATAAAAATAATAACAAAGGAAAAATATTTAAATGATGAAGGAACGAAACAAAAAATAATATTTGACAGTAACATATTTGATGAAATAAAAGAAAAAGAATTAGATTTAAGAGTAGAAAAAATATTTAAAATACCAACAATAAAAATTATTTTTACTAGGAAAAAGGATAAATATTATGTAGTATGCCAAAAAGAACATGTAATAGACTGTAGATATGCAAAAGGCAAAGCTAGTATACCACTAGTAACAAAAAGAATAATTAATAAAGAGATAAATGATATAAAAAGTAAAGGAGATCCAATAAAATATGTACACCTTGGAGGTACACAGATATTAATAAAAGCATGTTTTAGAGAAGGAATAGATACACCAATAGAATTATATTTAGCAGATGATAGAATTATAAAACCTATAGAAAAGAGCATAATAACTGTAGTAAAAGGAAATTTAATATACCAAAAATTTAAATTTATAATAAGTGCAAATTACTCAGTAGTGGTAACAGATAGGAATATAGATAAATCACTAGTATTATACTGGAAAATATCAGGAATAGAATTAACCCCAGAAAGTAAAATATTTACAGCAAGATGCAAAAATTTATATGTATTAACAACAAAACATAAAATAATAGAAAAAAATAAGATTAACAAGCCCATTCGAACAAATTGTAAAAACAATAGATTATAATGATTATAGCTATAGAGACATAGATATAGAAGAAAATTTAGAAATAGTAAATGATAGAATAAGCACAACAAAAAGAATAGCTGATGAAAAACCAGAATCATCAAGCTCATCAAAAAGAAACAAATTCGATAAATAATTTAAACCAATATTACATAACAGGAAAAATAAATGAAAAAGAATACTTAATACTCTTAAATACAGGACAAGAAGAAAATTATATAGCAAAATACCTAGTGAAAAATGAAGAAATAAAAACTGATAATGATATGTGCCCAGATCTACCAAGAAGTTTAATAAATAATAAAAATATAGCAGAAAAAGAAATAATAATAGGAGTTAGAAAAATAAAAATAGAATTTGAAGTAAAGGAAGAAATGCAAAGAGCAGATATAATATTAGGAATAAAATGGTTAGAACAAGTAAAACCATATAATATAGAACATACACAATTAACCTTAACATATAACAAAGAGAAATTATTCTTAAGGAGAGCCTTAACATAAAATGAAAATATATGTATTAATGAAGATAGTAGTAAAAGAATATTACAGTAGATATTATACGTCTATGATAGATACAGGAGCAGAAGCTAATTTATGTAGATATAATTGCTTACCAGAAAGTAAATGGGATAAATTAAAAACACCAATAATAGTTAAAGGATCCAATAATGAAGGAAGCTTAATTACTTATAAAGCTAAGAATGTAAAAATGCAAGTATGACATAAGATATTAACAATAGAAGAAATTTATAATTATGAACTAACATCAAAAGATATACTTTTAGGAATGCCATTTTTAGATAAATTATACCCATATATAATAACTAGAACAGACTGGTGGTTTACAACACCACGTAAACAAAAAGTAAGAGCAAAAAGAGTTAATAATAAAATAAGAAAGAAAATCGATTGGATAAAAGGAAGTGAAAAAACTACACAAAAATTAGAAAATATAAAAAATACTGAAGATACAGTAGAACCAGTAGTATTTTCGATAAATAAAACAGAAATAACTATATTTTCAATAAATAAGATAGAAATAGTTAAGAAAAAATTAGAACAATTATATAGTGAAGATCCATTAAAAGGATGGGAAAAACATAAAACTACCATAAAAATAGAATTAATATATAAAAATAGTATAATAACCCAAAAACCATTAACCTATAATTTTGACGATTTAAAAGAATTTAAAATACATATAGATGAATTATTAGAAAAACAATATATACAAAAAAAATAATAGTAAGCATAATAGTCCAGCATTTATAGTAAATAAACATAGTGAACATAAAAGAGGAAAAAGTAGGATGGTTATTGATTATAGAAATTTAAATGCAAAAACTATAACATGTAATTATCCAATACCAAATAAGATATTAAAAATAAGGCAAATACAAGGATATAATTATTTTAGCAAATTCGATTGTTAATCAGGATTTTACCATGTAAAGTTAGAAGAAGAATCTAAAGAATTAACCGCATTTACGGTACCATAAGGATTTTATGAATAGAATGTATTACCATTTGGATATAAAAATGCACCAGGTAGATATCAAAATTTTATGGATAATTATTTTAAACAATTGTCTAATTGTATAGTATACATAGATAATATATTATTATATACAAAAACTAAAGAAGAACATATAAAATTATTAGAACAGTTTACAGATATAATAGAAAAATAGATAATAAGTCTAAGTGAAAAGAAAGCTGAAATTATGAAAAATTAGATAGAATTTTTAGTAATACAAATAGATAAAAGTGGAGTAAAAATGCAACAACATATAGTACAAAAAATAATAAATTCAAAAGAAGAATTAGATACAAAAAAGAAATTACAATCATTTTTAGGGTTAGTAAACCAAGTAAGAGAATATATTCCAAAATTAGCAGAAACTTTAAAACCACTACAGAAAAAATTAAAAAAGGATATAGAATATAACTATAATGAAGAAGATAAAAAATAAGTTCAAAAAAATAAAATTGCTTTGTAAAGAATTACGAAAATTACAATTTCCAGATAAAAATTGAAAATTTATATACATAGTGGAAGCAGATGCTAGTGAATATAGTTATGGAGGAGTACTTAAATATCGATATGAAGCAGAAAAAATAGAACACCATTGTAGCTACTTCTCAGGTAAGTTCAATGAGACAGAAATAAAATGGGAAATAAATAGGAAAGAATTATGTTCATTATATAAATGTTTGTTAGCATTTGAACCATATATTGTATATAACAAATTTATTGTACGAACAGATAATACACAGGTACGCTGGTGGCTAACAAGGAAAATACAAAATTCAGTTACAACGAAAGAGATTCGGAGACTAGTTTTAAATATATTAAATTTCACATTTATAATTGAAGTGATCAGTACTAACAAAAATGTTATTGCAGATTATATTTCAAGACAAAGCTACACAGACTGAAATGATAGAAGAAGATACTCAAGAAAAAATACTCAACACCCTAACTACGCTTTCATTGAAAGTGGACAGTATGGGTACTGAGATAGAAAATCTAAAGACTAATGAAGATAAATTGAAGTCTATAGCTATAAATCAGCTAACTTAGCAGTGTGCAGAGCTATGTCGATCGGATAACGTTAAAGTTCCAGAGCTAGAAGGAGACGTTGGGACACTCCATAAAACCCATAACATTTATCAATCTACTTCTACAGGTACAAGCAAATCAACCATTTTCAACCTACCAAGTCACCAAACATAACCACATTCAAAACAAAAAAATACCTTTAAAGTACCTACACGTAACCATTTCAACCTACCAAGTCACCAAACATAACCACATTCAAAACAAAAAAAATAGCTTAAAAGTCCTACACTAAACCATTTTCAACCTACCAAGTCACCAAACATAACCACTTTTAAAATATAAAATCACCTTTAAAATTCCTACACATAACTGTTTTCAACCTACCATGTCACCAAACACTATCACTAATGTAACAAAAAAAACACCTTTAAAGGCTCTGCACTTAATCATTTTCAACCAACCAAGTCACATTTAAAGTCCCTACACCTAATCATTTTTAACCTACTACGTCACCAAACATAACCACTTTCAAAACAAAATATCACCTTTAAAGTTCCTACACTTAACCATTTTCAACCTACCAAGTCACTAAACATAACTATTTTCATAACAAAAAGTCACATTTAAAGATTCTACAATAAACCATTTTCAACCTACAAAGTCACCAAAAATAACAACTTTCAAAACAAAAAATCACCTTTATAGTCCCTACACTAAACCACTTAAAACCAACCATATCACCAAACATAACAACTTCCAAAACAAAAAATCACCTTTAAAGTCCCTACACTAAACCATTTTAAACCTACCATGTCACCAAACATAATCACTATCAAAACAAAAAAAAAATACCTTTAAAGTTCTTGCACTTAACCATTTTCAACAAACCATCACCAAACATAACCACTTTCAAAACAAAAAATTACATTTAAAATCTCTACACTTAACCATTTTAAATCAACCAAATCACCAAACATAACCAATTTTAAATACAAAAAATTATCATTAAACTCCCTATGCTTAACCATTTTTAACCTACCAAGTCACCAAACATAACCAACTTTAAAACAAAAAAAAACACCTTTAAAGTCCCTACACTTAATTATTTCCAACCTACCAAGTCGTAAAACATAACCACTTTAAAAACAAAAACTCACCTTTATAGTTTCTACACTTAGCCATTTTCAATCTACCAAGTCACCAAACATAACCACTTTCAAGACAAAAAATCACATTTCAAGTTCCTACACTTAACCATTTTCAACATACCAAGTCGCCAAATATAACCATCCTCAAAACAAGAAAACACATTTAAAGACTCTACAATTGACCATTTTCAACCTACCAAGTCAGCAAACATAACCACTTTCAAAACAAAAAATCACATATAAAGTCCCTACACTTAATCATTCTCAACTTACCAAGTCATCAAACATAACCACATTCAAAATAAAAAAATACCTTTAAAGTCCCAACACTTAATGATTTTCATTCTACAAAGTCACAAAACATATACACATTCAAAACAAAAAATCACCTTTAAAGTCCCTACACTTAACTATTTTCAACCTACCATGTCACCAAACATTATCAGTAACATAATAAAAAAACCATTAAAGTACCTACACTTAATCACTTTCAACCTACCAATTCACATTTAAAGTCCATACATTTAATCATTTTTAACCTACCAAGTCACCAAACATAACCACTTTAAAAATAAAAAATAACCTTTAAAGTTCCTGCACTTAACCATTTCCACATACCAAGTCACTAAACATAACTACTTTCAAAACAAAAAATCACATTTAAATTCTCTACAATTAACTATTTTCAACCTACCAAGTCACCAAACCTAACCACAATCAAAACAAAAAAATACCTTTAAAGTTCATACACTTAACCATTATCAACCATCAAGTCACCAAACATAACCCCTTTCAAAAAAAAAATCACCTTTAAAGTCCCTACACTAAACCATTTTAAAGCTACCATGTCACCAAACATAATCACTATCAAAATAAAAAAAAATACCTTCAAAGTTCCAGCAGTTAACAATTTTAAACCTGCCATCACTAAACATAACCACTTTCAAAATAAAAAATCACCTTTAAAATCTCTACATTTAACCATTTTAAATCTACCAAGTCACAAAACATAACCAATTTTAAATAAAAAAATCACCAATAAAGTTCCTACGCTTAACCATTTCAAACCTACCAAGTCACCAAACATAACCACTTTTAAAATAAAAAAAACACCTTTGAAGTCTCTACACTTAATCAGTTTTAACCTACCAAGTCGCCAAACATTACGACTTTAAAAATAAAAAATCACCTTTAAAGTGTCTACACTTAACCTTTTACAACCTACCAAGTCACCAAACATAACCACTTTCAAGACAAAAAATCACATTTAAAGTTCCTACATTTATCCATTTTCAACCTACCAAGTCACCAAATATAACAACATTCAAAACAAGAAAATACATTAAAAGTCTCTACAATTAACCATTTTCAACCTACCAAGTCAGCAAACATAACCACTTTCAAAACAAAAAATTACATTTAAAGTTCCTACACTTAATCATTCTCAACTTACCAAGTCACCGAACAAAACCACTATCAAAATAAAAAAAAATAGCTTTAAAGTTCCTGCACTTAACCATTTTCAACCTACCATCACAAAACATAACCACTTTCAAAACAAAAAATCACCTTTAAAATCTCTACACTTAACCATTTTAAATCTACCAAGTTGTCAAACATAACCAATTTTAAATACAAAAATCACTAATAAAGATTATATGCTTAACCATTTTCAACCTACCAAGTCACGAAACATAACTACTTTTAAAACAAAAAAAAAAACACCTATAAAGTCCCTAAATTAAATCATTTTCAACCTACCAAGTCGCCAAACATAACCACTTTAAAAACAAAAAATCACCTTTAAAGTGCCTACAGTTAACCATTTTCAACCAACCAAGTCACCAAACATAACCACTTTCAAGACAAAAAATCATATTTCAAGTTCCTACACTTAACCATTTTCAACCTACCAAGTCACCAAATATAACCACATTCAACACAAGAAAATACATTTAAAGTCTCTACAATTAACCATTTTGACCTACCAAGTCAGCATACAAAAGCACTTTCAAAACAAAAAATCACATTTAAATTCTCTACACTTAATCATGCTCAACTTACCAAATCACCAAATATAACCACATTCAAAACAAAAAAATACCTTTAAAGTCGCTAAGCTTAACCATTTTCATTCAACAAAGTCACAAAACATAACCATTTTAAAAATAAAAAATCACCTTTAAAGCCCTATATAAAATCACCTTTAAAGCCCTACACTTAACTATTTTCAAACTACCATGTCACCAAACATTATCACTAACATAACAAAAGAACACCTTTAAAGTCTCTGCACTTAATCATTTAAACCTACCAAGTCACATTTAAAGTCACTACACTTAATCATTTTTAAACTACCAAGTCGCGAAACATAACCACTTTCAATACGAAAAAATAGTTTTAACGTCCTACACTTAATCATTTTCAACCTACCAAGTCACCAAACATAACCACTATTAAAATATAAAATCACCTTTAAAATTCCTACACTTAACTATTTTCAACCTACCATGTCACCAAACACTATCACTAACATAACAAAAAAAACACCTTTAAAGGCTCTGCACTTAATCATTTTCAATCAACCAAGTCACATTTAAAGTCCCTACACCTAATCATTTTTAACCTACCAAGTCACCAAACATAACCACTTGCAAAACAAAATATTACCTTTAAAGTTTCTACACTTAAACCATTTTCAACCTACCAAGTCACTAAACATAACTACTTTCATAACAAAAAATCACATTTAAAGTCTCTACAATAAACCATTTTCAACCTACAAAGTCACCAAACATAACCTCTTTCAAAACAAAAAATCACCTTTAAAGTCCCTACACTAAAACATTTTAAACCAACCATGTCACCAAACATAACCACTTTCAAAACAAAAAATCACCTTTAAAGTCCCTACACTAAACCATTTTAAACCTACCATGTCACCAAACATAATCACTATCAAAACAAAAAAAAATACCATTAAAGTTCTTGCACTTAACCATTTTCAACCTACCATCACCAAACATAGCCACTTTCAAAACAAAAAATCACATTTAATTTCTCTAACCTTAACCATTTTAAATCAACCAAGTCACCAAACATAACCAATTTTAAATACAAAAAATTATGATTAAACTCCCTATACTTAACCATTTTCAACCTACCGAGTCACCAAACATAACCACTTTTAAAACAAAAAAAAAACACCTTTAAAATCCCTACACTTAATTATTTTCAACCTACGAAGTCGCAAAACATAACCACTTTAAAAACAAAAACTCACCTTTATAGTTTCTACACTTAGCCATTTTCAACCTATCAAGTCACCAAACATAACCACTTTTTATACAAAAAAATCACATTTCTAGTTCCTACACTTAACCATTTTCAACAGGCCAAGTCACCAAATATAACCGTACTCAAAACAAGAAAATACATTTAAAGACTCCACAATTAACCATTTTCAACCTACCAAGTCAACAAACACAACCACTTTCAAAACAAAAAATCACATTTAAAGTCCCTACACGTAATCATTCTCAACTTACCAAGTCACCAAACATAACCACATTCATAATAAAAAAATACCATTAAAGTCCCAACACTTAACCATTTTCATTCTACAAAGCCACAAAACATATACACTTTCAAAACAAAAAATCAGCTTTAAAGTCCCTACACTTAACTATTTTCAACCTACCATGTCACCAAACATTATCACTAACATAACAAAAAAACCATTAAAGTACCTGCACTTAATCACTTTCAACCTACCAATTCACATTTAAAGTCCATACATTTAATCATTTTTAATATACCAAGTCACCAAATATAACCACTTTAAAAATACAAAATCACCTTTAAAGTTCCTGCACTTAACCATTTCCACATACCAAGTCACTAAACATAACTACTTTCAAAACAAAAAATCACCTTTAAAACCTCTACACTTAACATAACCACTTTTTAAACAAAAAAAAACCTTTAAAGTTCCTACACTTAACTATTTTCAACCTACTAAGTCACCAAACATAACCACTTTCAAGACAAAAAATTACATTTAAAGTTCCTACACTTAACCATTTTCAACCTACCAAGTCACCAAATATTACCACATTCAACACAATAAAATACATTTAAAGTCTCTACAATTAACCATTTTTAACCTATCAAGTCAGCATACATAACCACTTTCAAGACAAAAAATCACATTTAAAGTCTCTACACTTAATCATTCTCAACTTAACAAATCACCAAATATAAGCACATTCAAAATAAAAAAATACCTTTAAAGTCCGTACGCTTAACCATTTTCATTCAACAAAGTCACAAAACATAACCATTTTAAAAATAAAAAATAACCTTTAAAGTCCCTACACTTTACTATTTTCAACCTACCATGTCACCAAACATTATCACTAACATAACAAAAGAGCACCTTTAAAGTCCCTGCACTTAATATTTTAAACCTACCAAGTCACATTTAAAGTCACAACACTTAATCATTTTTAAACTACCAAGTCGCCAAAAATAACTACTTTCAAAATAAAAAAATAGCTTGAACGTCCTGCACTTAACCACTTTCAACCTACCAAGTCACCAAACATAACCACTTTTAAAATATAAAATCACCTTTAAAGTCCCTACACTTAACTGTTTTCAACCTACCATGTCACCAAACATTATCACTAACATAATAAAAAAAACACCTTTAAAGGCTCTGCACTTAATCATTTTGAACCTACCAAGTCATATTTAAAGTCCCAACACTTAATCATTTTTAACCTTCCAAGTCACCAAACATAACCACTTTAAAAACAAAATAAGACCTTTAAAGTTCCTACACTTAACCATTTTCAATCTACCAAGTCACTAAATATAACTACTTTTATAACAAAAAATCACATTTAAACTCTCTACAATTAACCATTTTCAACCTACCAAGACACCAAACATAAAAACTTTCAAAATAAAAAATCACCTTTAAAGTCCCTAAACTAAACCATTTTAAGCCTACCATGTCACGAAACACAACCACTTTCAAAACAAAAATTCACCTTTAAAGTTCCTACACTAAACCATTTTAAACCTACCATGTCACTAAACATAATTACTATCAAAACAAAATAAAATACCTTTAAAGTTATTGCAGTTAACCATTTTCAACCTACCATCACCAAACAAAACCACTTTCAAAAGAAAAAATAACATTTAAAACATCTACGCTTAGCCATTTTAAATCTACCAAGTCACCAAACACAACCAATTTTGAATACAAAAAATTACCATTAAAGTCCCTATGCTTAACCATTTTAAACCTACCAAGTCACCAAACATAACAACTTTTAAAACAAAAAAAAATACCTTTAAAGTCCCTACACTTAATTATTTTCAACCTACCAAGTCGCAAAACATAACCACTTTTAAAATAAAAAATCACCTTTATAGTTTCTACACATAACCGTTTTCAACCTAAAAAGTCACCAAACATAACCACTTTCAAGATAAAAAAATTAGATTTAAAGTTCCTACACTTAACCATTTTCAACCTACCAAGTCACCAAATATAACCACATTCAAAACAAGAAAATACATTAAAAGTCTCTACAATTAACCATTTTCAACCTACCAAGTCAGCAAACATAACCACTTTAAAAACAAAAAATTACATTTAAAGTTCCTACACTTAATCATTCTCAACTTACCAAGTCACCAAACAAAACCACTATCAAAATAAAAGAAAAATAGCTTTAAAGTTCCTGCACTTAACCATTTTCAACCTACCATCACAAAACATAACCACTTTCAAAACAAAAACTCACCTTTAAAATCTCTACACTTAACCATTTCAAATCTAGCAAGTCACCAAACATAACCAATTTTAAATACAAAAATCACCAATACAGTTTCTATGCTTAACCATTTTCAACCTATCAAGTCACCAAACATAGCTACTTTTAAAACAAAAAAAAAACACCTTTAAAGTCCCTACATTAAATCATTTTCAACCTACCAAGTCGCCAAACATAACCACTTTAAAAACAAAAAAATCACCTTTAAAGTGCCTACACTTAACCATTTTCAACCAGCCAAGTCACCAAACATAACCACTTTCAAGACAAAAAATCATATTTCAAGTTCCTACACTTAACCATTTTCAACCTACCAAGTCATCAAATATAACCACATTCAACACAATAAAATACATTTAAAATCTCTACAATTAACCATTTTGACCTACCAAGTCAGCATACATAAGCACTTTCAAAACAAAAAATCACATTTAAATTCTCTACACTTAATCATTCTCAACTTACCAAATCACCAAATTTAACCACATTCAAAACAAAAAAATACCTTTAAAGTTCCTAAGCTTAACCATTTTCATTCAACAAAGTCACAAAACATAACCATTTTAAAAATAAAAAATTACCTTTAAAGCCCTACACTTAACTATTTTCAAACTACCATATCACCAAACATTATCACTAACATAACAAAAGAACACCTTTAAGGACTCTACACTTAATCATTTTAAACCTACCAAGTCACATATAAAGTCACTACACTTAATCATTTTTAAACTACCAAGTCGCGAAACATAACCACTTTCAATACAAAAAAATAGCTTTAACGTCCTACACTTAACCATTTTCAACCTACCAAGTCACCAAACATAACCACTATTAAAATATAAAATCACCTTTAAAATCCCTACACTTAACTGTTTTCAACCTACCATGTCACCAAACACTATCACTAACATAACAAAAAAATACCTTTAAAGGCTCTGCACTTAATCATTTTCAATCAACCAAGTCACATTTAAAGTCCCTACACCTAATCATTTTTAACCTACCAAGTCACCAAACATAACCACTTTCAAAACAAAATATCACCTTTAAAGTTTCTACACTTAACCATTTTCAACCTACCAAGTTACTAAACATAACTACTTTCATAACAAAAAAAACCATTTAAAGTCTCTACAATAAACCATTTTCAACCTACAAAGTCACCAAACATAACCTCTTTCAAAACAAAAAATCACCTTTAAAGTCCCTACACTAAACCATTTTAAACCTACCATGTCACCAAACATAATCACTTTTAAGACAAAAAATCACATTTCTAGTTTCTACACTTAACCATTTTCAACAGACCAAGTCACCAAATATAACCGTACTCAAAACAAGAAAATACATTTAAAGACTCTACAATTAACCATTTTCAACCTACCAAATCAACAAACACAACCACTATCAAAACAAAAAATCACATTTAAAGTCCCTACACGTAATCATTCTCAACTTACCAAGTTACCAAACATAACCACATTCATATTAAAAAAATACCTTTAAAGTCCCAACACTTAACCATTTTCATTCTACAGAGCCACAAAAAATATACACTTTCAAAGCAAAAAATCACCTTTAAAGTCCCTACACTTAAGTATTTTCTACCTACCATGTCACCAAACATTATCACTAACATAACAAAAAAACCATTAAAGTACCTGCACTTAATCACTTTCAACCTACCAATTCACATTTAAAGTCCATACATTTAATCATTTTTAACATACCAAGTCACTAAATATAACCACTTTAAAAATACAAAATCACCTTTAAAGTTCCTGCACTTAACCATTTCCACATACCAAGTCACTAAACATAACTACTTTCAAAACAAAAAATCAAATTTAAAGTCTCTATAATTAACCATTTTCAACCTACCAAGTCACCAAACCTAACCACAATCAAAACAAAAAAATACCTTTAAAGTTCCTACACTTAACCATTATCAACCATCAAGTCACCAAACATAACCACTTTAGAAAAAAATTACATTTAAAGTCCCTACACTAAACCATTTTTAACCTACCAAGTCGCCAAACATAGCAACTTTCAAAATAAAAAATCACCTTTAAATTTTCTACACTTAGCCATTTTCAACCTACCTAGTCACCAAAAATAACCACTTTCAAAACAAAAAATAACATTTAAAGTCTCTACACTTAACCATCTTCAACCAACCAAGTCCCCAAACATAACCACATTCAAAACAAAAAAATACCTTTAAAGTCCCTACACTTAACCATTTTCAACCATCAAGTCACCAAAAATAACCACTTTCAAAACAATAAAGCACCTATATAGTACCTATACTAAACCATTTTAAATCAACCATGTCACTAAATATAAGCATTATCAAAACAAAAAATATACCTTTAAAGTCCCTACACTTCACCATTTTCAAACATCAAGTCACCAAACATAACCACTTTCAAAATAAGATATCACCTTTAACGTCCCTACGCTAAACCATTTTAAACCTACCATGTCACCAAACATAATCACTATCAAAACAAAAAATATATTTAAAATTCTTGTACTTAACCATTTTCGACCTATCATCACCAAACATAACAACTTTCAAAATAAAAAATCACCTTTAAAGTTCCTACATTTAACCATTTTGAACCTACCATCACCAAACATAACCACTTTGAAAACAAAAAATCAACTTTAAAGTCTCTATACTTAAATATTTTTAATCTACCAATTCACCAAACATAACTACATTTAAAACAAAAAATCACCATTAAAGTCTGTACACTTAACCAGTCTCAACCTACCAAGTCACCAAACATAACCACTATTAATACAAAAAAACACCTTTAAAGTTCCTACTATTAATCATTTTTTAATCATTTTTAACCTACCAAAACGTCAAACATAACCACTTTCAAAATAAAAAATCACCTTTAAAGTTCCTACATTTAACCATTTTAAACCTACCAAGTCTCCAAAAATAACCACTTTCAACATAAGAAATCCGTACACTTAACCATTTTCAACGTACCAAATCACCAAACATAACTACTTCCGAAAAAAAAAATCACCTTCAAAGTCCCTACACTTATCCATTGTCAACCTACCAAGTCACCTAATATGACCACTTTCAAAATAAAAAACACCTTTAAAGTCCCTACACTTAACAATCTTCATCATACTAAATCAACAAACATAACCACTTTCAAAGCAAAAAATCACCTTTAAAGTCCCGACACTAAAACAATTTCAACCTACCAAGTTACCAAACATAACCAGTTTAAAAATTAAAAAACACCTTTAAAGTCCCTGCACTTAACCATTTTCATCCTTCAAAGTCACAAAACATGACCACTTTCAAAACAAAAAATCACCTTTAAATTTACTAAACTAAACTATTTTCAACCTACCATGTCACCGAACAAAATCACTATCACAACAGAAAAACACCTTTAAAGTCTCTACACTTAATGATTTTCGACCTTCCAAGTCACCAAACGTAACCACTTTCAGAATAAAAAATAACCTTTAAAGTCCGTACACTTAAACCATTTTAGTCCTACCAAGTCAACAAACATAACCACTTTTAAAAGAAAAATACTTGAAAGTCCCTACACTTAACGATTCTAAACCTACCAAATCACCAAACATAACCACTTTCAAGACAAAAAATCACCTTTAAAGTCCCTACACTTAACCATTTTCAACCTACCAAGTCAACAGACATAACCACATTCAAAACAAAAAATATACCTTTAAAGTACCTACACTTAACAATTTTCAAACATAAAGTCGCCAAAGATTAGCACTTTCAAAGAATATCTTTAAAGTTCCCGCACTTAACCATTTTCGACCTACCATCACTAAACATAACCACTTTCAAAACAAAAAATCACCTTTAAATTTCCTACATGTAACCATTTTCAACCTACCAAGTCACCAAACATAACCACTTTCAAAAAAAAATCACATTTAAAGTCTTTGACTTAACAATCTTCAACCAACCAAGTCCCAAAACATAACCAGATTCAAAATAAAAAAATACATTTAAAGTCCCTACACTTATCCATTTTCAACCATCAAGTCACCAAACATAACCACTTTCAAAACAATAAAGCACCTTTAAAGTACCTACACTAAACCATTTTAAACCTACCATGTCATCAAACATAATCACTATCAAAACAAAAAATACACCTTTAAAGTCCCTACACTTCACCATTTTCAAACATAAAGTCACCAAACATAACCACTTTCAAAATAAAAAATCACCTTTAAAGTCTCTACACTTAACTATCTTCAACCAACCAAGTCTCCAAACATAACCACTTTTAAAAGAAAAAAAAACACCTTTAAAGTCCCTACACTTAATCATTTTCAACCTACCAAGTAACCTTTTAAGTTCCTAGACTTGATCATTTTTGACCTACCAAGTCGCCAAACATAACCACTTTCAAAATAAAAAATCACCTTTAAAGTTTCTACACTTAACCATTTTCAACCTACCTAGTCACCAAAAATAACCACTTTCAAAATAAAAAAACACATTTAAAGTCTCGACACTTAACCTTCTTCAACCAACCATGTCCCCAAACATAACCACATTCAAAACAAAAAAAAAACTTTAAAGTCCCTACACTTAACCATTTTCAACCATCAAGTCACCAAACATAAACACTTCCAAAACAATAAAGCACATTTAAAGTACCTACACTAAATCATTTTAAACCTACCATGTGATCAAACATAATCACTATCAAAACAAAAAATATACCTTTAAAGTCCTTACACTTTACTATTTTCAAACACCATGTCCCCAAACATAATCACTTTCAAAATAAAAAATCACCTTCAAAGTCCCTGCACTAAACCATTTTAAACCTACCATGTCACCAAACATAATCACTTTTAAAACAAAAAATATCTTTGAAGTTCCTGCACTTAACCATTTTCGACCTACCATCACCAAACATAACCACTTTGAAAATAAAAAATCACCTTTAAAGTTCCTACATTTAACAATTTTGAACCTACCATCACCAAACATAACCACTTTCGAAACAAAAAATTACCTTTAAAGTCTCTAAACTTAAGCATTTATAATCTACCAAGTCACCAAACAAAACCACTTTTAAAACAAAAAATCACCATTAAAGTCCGTAAACATAACCATTTTCAACCTACCAAGTCACCAAACATAACCACTTTTAAAATACAAAAACTCCTTTAAAGTTCCTACTCTTAATCATTTTTTAATCATTTTTAACTTACCAAGATGTCAAACATAACCACTAAATAAAAAAAATTACCTTTAATGTTCCTGCACTTAACCATTTTAAACCTACCAAGTCACCAAAAATAACCACTTTCAAAACAAGAAATCACCTGCAAAGTCCGTAGACTTAACCATTTTCAACGTACCAAGTCACCAAACATACCTACTTTCAAAACAAATAACCACCTTTAAAGTTCTACACTTAACCATTTTCAGTCTGCCAAGCCACCAACATAACCACTTTCAAAATTAAAAATTACATTTAAAGTCTCTACATTTAATACTTTTCAACCTACCTAGTCACTAAACATAACGATATTCAAAACAAAAAAATACCTTTAAAGCCCTACACTTAATCATTTTCTACCTACCAAGTCAACTATAAAGTCCCTACACTTAATAATTTTTAACCTACCAAGTCGCCAAACATAACCACTTTTAAAACAAAAAAATAACCTTTAAAGTTCCGACACTTAACTATTTTCAACATACCAAGTCACCAAACATAACCTCTATCAAAACAAAAATAACATTTAAGGTCGCTGCACTAAACCATTTTCAACCTACCAAGTCACCAAAGATTACAACATTCAAAAAAAAAATACCTTTAAAGTCACTACACTTAAACATTTTCAAAACTCAAGTCACCAAACATAACCACTTTTAAAACAAAAAATCACCTTTAAAATTCCTACACTAAACCATTTTAAACCTACCATATCACAAAACATAATCACTATCAACATAAAAAATGCCTTCAAAGTTCCAACCTACCAACACCAAACTTATCCACTTTCAAATCAAAAAATCACCATTAAAGTCTCTACACTTAACATTTTAAATCTATCAAGTCACTAAACATAAACACTTTAAAAACAAAAAATCACCATTAAAGTCCCTACACTTAACCAGTTTAAACCTACCAAATAACCAAACATAACGACTTTTAAAAGAAAAAAAAAACACATTTAAAGTCCCTACACTTAATCATTTTCAACCTACCAAGCCACCTTTTATGTTTCCAGACTTAATTATTTTTAACCTACCAAGTTGTCAAACATAACCACTTTCAAAATAAAAAATCACCTTTAAAGTTTCGACGCTTAACCATTTTCAACCTACCTAGTCACCAAAAATAACCACTTTCAAAACAAAAAATCACACTTAAAGTCTCTACACTTAACCATCTTCAACCAACCAAGTCCCCAAACATAACCACATTCAAAAAAAAAATACCTTTAAAGTCCATACACTTAACCATTTTCAACCATCAAGTCACCAAACATAACCATTTTCAAAACAATAAAGCACCTTTAAAGTACCTACACTAAACCATTTTAAACCTACCATGTCACCAAACATAATCACTATCAAAATAAAAAATATACCTTTAAAGTCCCTACACTTCACTATTTTCAAACATCAAGTCACCAAACATAACAACTTTCAAAATAAAAAATCACATTCAAAGTCCCTACACTAAACCAATTTAAACCTACCATGTAACCAAACATAATCACTACCAAAACAAAAAATATCTTTAAAATTCCTGCATTTAACCATTTTCGACCTACCATCACCAAACAAAACCACTTTCAAAATAAAAAATCACCTTTAAAGTTCCTAAATTTAAGCATTTTGAACCTACTATCACCAAACATAACCACTTTCCAAACGAAAAATCACCTTTAAAGTCTATACACCTAACCATTTTTATCTACCAAGTCACCAAACATAACCAATTTTAAAACAAAAAATCACCATTAAAGTCCGTACACTTAACCATTTTCAACATACCAAGTCACCAAACATAACAAATTTAAAAACAAAAAAAAACACCTTTAAGGTTCCGACTCTAAATTATTTTTTAATCATTTTTAACCTACCAAGACGTCAAACATAACCACTTTCAAAATAAAAAATCACCTTTAAAGTTCCTACACTTAACCATTTTATACCTACCATGTCACAAAAAATATCCACTTTCAAAACCAGAAATCACCTTTAAAGTCTGTACACTTAAACATTTTCAACTTACCAAGTCACCAAACATAACTACTTTCAAAACAAAAAACCACCTTTATAGTTCCTACACTTTACCATTTTCGGCCTGCCAAGCCACTAAACATAACCACTTTCAAAAATAAAAATCATATTTAAAGTCTCTACACTTAATTATTTTCAACCTACCAAGTCACCAAACATAACCACATTCTAAATAAAAAAATACCTTTAAAGTCCTACACTTAACCATTTTTAATCAATCAAGTCACCAAACATAACCAGTTTTAAAATATAAAATTACCTTTAAAGTCCCTACACTTAACTACTTTCAACTTATCACGTCACCAAACATTATCAGTAAAATAACAAAAAAAAAACTTTAAAGTCCCTTCACAGTATCATTTTCAACCTACCAAGTCACATTTAATGTCCCTACACTTAATCATTTTTAACCTACCATGTCACCAAACATAACCACTTTATATACAAAAAAATCACCTTTAAAGTTCCTGCACTTAACCATTTTTAACCTACCAAGTCAATAAACATAACTACTTTCAAAAAAAAAATCACCTTTAAAGTCTCTATAATCAACCATTTTCAACGTACGAAGTCAACAAACATAACCACATTCAAAACAAAAAATATCTTTAAAGTCTCTACACTTAACCATTTTTAACCATCATGTCCTAAACATAACCACTTTAAAAAAAAATTACCTTTAAAGTCCCTACACCAAACCATTTTAAACCTACCATGTCACCAAACATAATCACTATCAAAACAAAAAAAAGTACCTTTAAAGTTCCTGCACTTAACCATTTTCAACCTACCAATTCAACAAAAAAAGCCACATTTAAAATAAGAAAACACCTTTAAAGTTCATACACTTTATCATTTTCAACCTACCGAGTCACCTTTAAAGTTCCTACACTTAATTATTTTGAACCTACCAAGTTTTCAAACTTAACCACTTTCAAAAAATAAAATCACCTTTAATATTCCTACACTTAACCAATTTCAATCTACCAAGTCACAAAAAATAACTTCTTTCAAAACAAAAAATCACCATTAAAGTCCGTACACTTAATCATTTTCGAGGAACCAAGTCATCAAACATAACAACTTTCAAAACAAAAAAACACCTTTAAAGTCCTTACACTTAACCATTTTCAACATACCAAATCACCCAACATAACCACTTTCTATACAAAAATTAACCTTTAAAGTCCCTACACGTAAGCATTTTCTACCTACCAATTCACCAAACATAACCCCTCTATTAAACAAAAAATCACCTTTAAAATCCCTATACTTAAGCAGTTTAAACCTACCAAGTCATCAAATATAATCACTTTCAAAACAAAAAAAAAAGATATTTAAAGTCCCTACACTTAATAATTTTATACCTACCAAGTAACATTTAAAGTCTCTACACTTAATCATTCTCAACCTACCAAGTCGCCAAACATAACCATTTTTAAAACAAAAAATCACATTTATGGTCTCTACACTAAACCATTTTCAACCTAACAAGTCTCCAAACATAACCACATTCAAAACTAATAAATACCTTTAAAGTCACTACACTTAAATATTTTCAAAACTCAAGTCAGCAAACATAACCACTTTCAAAACAAAAAATCACCGTTAAAATCCCTACACTAAACCATTTTAAACCAACCATGTCGCCAAACATAATCACTATCAAAATAAAAAATACCTTCAAAGTTCCCACATTTAACAATTTTCAACCTACCAACACCAAACATAACCACTTCCAAAATAAAAAATCACCTTTAAAGTCTCTAAACATAACATTTTGAATCTATCAAGTCACCGAAAATAAACACGTTTGAATCAAAAAATCACCATTAAAGTCCCTACACATAACGATTTTAAACCTACCAAGTCACCAAATATAACCACTTTTAAAAAAAACCTTTAAAGTCCCTACACTTAATCATTTTCAACCTACCAAGTCACCATTTAACTTTCCATACTTGATAATTTTTAAACTACCAAGTCGCCAAACATCACCACTTTCAAAAAAAAATCACCTTTACAGTTTCTACACTTAACCATCTAAACCTACCTAGTCACCAAAAGTAACCACTGTCAAAACAAAAAATAACATTTAAAGTCTCTACACTTAACCATCTTCAACCAACCAAGTCACCAAACATAACCACATTCAAAACAAAAAAATACCTTTAAAGTTCATACACTTTACTATTTTCAACCATCAAGTCGCCAAACATAACCACTTTCAAAAAAAAAAATCACCTTTAAATTCCCTATACTAAACCATTTTAAACCTACAATATCACCAAATATAATCACTATCAAAACAAAAAATCTATTTAATGATCCTGCACTTAAGCATTTTCGACCTACCATCACCTAACATAACCACTTTAAAAATAAAAAATTACCTTTAAAGTTCCTACATTTTACAATTTTGAACCTACCATCACTAAACATAACCACTTTTCAAACAAAAACTCACCTTTAAAGTCTCTACACTTAACCATTTTTATCTACTAAGTCACCAATCATAACCACTTCTAAAACAAAAAATCACCATTAAAGTTCGTACACTTAACCATTTTCAACCTACCAAGTCACCAAAAATAACAACTTTTAAAACAGAAATACACCATTAATGTTCCTATTCTTAATCTTTTTTGAATCATTTTTAACCTACCAATACGTCAAACATTACCAGTTTCAAAATAAAAAATCACATTTAAAGTTCCTACACTTAACCATTTTAAGCCTACCAAGTCACCAAAATAACAACTTTCAAAACAAGAAATCACCTTTAATGTTCGTACACTTAACCATTTTCAAGGTACCAAGTCACCAAACATAACTACTTTCAAAACAAAAAAAACACCGTAAAAGTTCCTACACTTAACCATTTTTAGCCTGCTAAGCTACTAAACATAACCACTTTCAAAATTAAAAATCACATTTAAAGTCTCTAGACTTAACTATTTTCAACCTACTAAGTCACCTAACACAACCACATTCAAAACAAAAAATACCTTTAAAGTCCTGCACTTAACCATTTTCAACCTACCAAGTCACCAAACATAACCACTTTCAAAATATAAAATCACCTTTAAAGTCCCTACACTTAACTATTTTCAACTTACTATGTTACCAAACATTATAACTAACATAACCAAAAAACACCTTTAAAGTCATTGCACTTAATCAATTTCAACCTACCATGTCACATTTAAAGACCCTACACTTAATAATTTTTAACCTAACAAGTCACCAAACATAACCAGTTTCAAAACAAAAAATCACCTTTAAAATCTCTACACTTAACCATATTAAATCTACCAAGTCACCAAACATAACCAATTTTAAATACAAAAAATCACCATAAAAGTTCCTATGCTTAACCATTTTCAACCAACCAAGTCACCAAACATAACCACTTTTAAAACAAAAAAAACACCTTTAAAGTCCCTACACTTAATCATTTTCAACAAACTAAGTCGCCAAACATAACCACTTTAAAAACAAAAAATCACCTTTAAAGTTTCTACACTTAACCATTGTCAACCTACTAATGTTAGGCGTATTTGCACGCCTAAAGCACCTTAATTTACCCATATTTTAGCAAAGTTTAAGGATAAAATATATAATTCCTGCACTTTTAGTCCTTTTTCCTATAAGTGAGCTAACCAACGTGATTAGCAAGTTTTCAGGTATAAATGATGAAGATTTCAACATTTTGTGGACTGTTGAACGCTAAAGGAAACTTCACGTAATAAGGAAGGCAGATTCTGGAAGTGTGCGGACTGAAAGTGATGCATGGAGAATCTGTCCCGGGCAAAAACAGTATTTTTACATACTTAAGGGGGCAGCAGTAACCCTATAGGACTAGGACAAGGATAAAAACCCTATTTCAGTAGGACAAGGATAAAAACCCTATTTCAGTAGGACTAGGACAAGGGTGTTATAAAAACCCTTATTTGCTGAATTTTTCAGCATTCAATTAATTAATTCATCCTATTTTCTATTCAATTCTATTTTTCGACATTTAGTTCTTCACGTTACTTTCTGACAGAGAAAGCACGGCTCTTGTGACCAACGTTGGATCATTCTAGTTTTGATATGATGATGATGTTTATGGTGATCTCCGTTGCACTCATGAGTAGCTAAACTTCTCTGTTAGGGTTATGGAAGCCTTTTGATAATACTATCTATTTCTATGAGTTTGTGAATTCTTGATACGTATGCTACTTATATCATTACTCTCTTCATCTTAATTGAATTCTTGTGGTTGCAAACATATAGAATACGCCAGTATAGCATTAACTTGTTCGAAAGAAAAGTTACATGTCTGGAAAAGAGAGAGTGACAAGGAAATGGGGCTACCAACCCTTGTTTAAAGGTTAGTGCCGTAACTGGATTATCCTCTTGGAGAATTCGTACAATTAGTTATACGCTTTAAGCTTGAAAGAGTTAAAGTGATATAATCCTTGATGGTCGAAAGACACTAGGATTTACCATAGAATACAAAACTCTATAAGCGCATGCATGTCTGAATTCCGCATAACTTATAGCCAATAGATACGTAAAACTCATAAGGTGGACATAACCCTAACTTAAAATTCTCATTGATTAAAACCTACTAAACATTCCATTTTTATTTTTGCTATTTTGATACTTTTACTTAAAGTCACACTCCAATTCCCCCTTTTCACAAAACTTTCACCAAAATTCTACTAATCATTGCATACTTTGTGACCAAGTATTCCCTGTGGGATTCGACACCCAACCCAGCTGGGTTCTATATTTGACAGCGACTGCTTACACTCTTACGAGAGTTGTAGTTTGGGCGTTATCAAATTTTGGCGCCGTCCCCGGGCAATACAGTTGTCAACTAAGTTTGTGATAGTTACTAGACCCTTTGGTCAAAGATTCTTGTATTTTACTTTTAGTTGTTGTTTTTGTTTTATTCAGGTTTTGTTTAGTCCATGCCCAATACTCGAAGTTCAGGACAACCGTTATTACCCATAAACCTTGAACCGCAACTTATTGGCAGGATGGAGGCACAACGTGACATTGAAAGAAGGGTTGCTCAATAGGAGCAGGCTAGATTATCTGTGTTGGCCGCTTCTCAAGTGCATCAATAGAATATTGATAACCCAGGGCGAGCAGCAAATCCTGATGATGAGGACTTGGGTGATGATGAGTTACTAAACCCCAGGCGTGATGATGAGGTGGAGACACCGGCAAACAGAAGAGATCGTCAAGCAAGATTTAGGCCTGAACGCCGAGCTATGCAGATCCCCTTTGATGATGATGATGATGATCTGGATGGGGTTGGTGCCACAGGAGCTATTATTCCTCCACCCTTGGCACCTGGAGCCAAGTTCAATATCACAAGCACTATAATTCAACTACTGCAGCTCAAGGGATTATTTGGTGGACTTGAAGGTGATGATCCGAATATGCATCTGGTCAATTTTATCTCTACATGCAAATCATTTGACAATCCAGGCGTTGGACAGAATGCAATTTGGCTGCACTTATTTCCATTGTCTCTATCTGGGGAGGCAACTCTATGGTTGAATGGGCTGACTCCTGATTCTATTACTAATTGGAGGCAATTGAAAGACGCTTTCCTAGAAAGATTCTTTCCGCCATCCAAGAGAGTACAATTGAGAGATGAGATCAGCAATTTTCGAAAGCTTCCAACTGAAGCTCTCCACAAAACATGGGAGAGGTTCAAGAAGAAGCTTATGCGGTGCCCAAATCATCATATGACCAATGTCCAGTTGATGGAGATATTATACAGGTCATTGAACTCAGTGACTAAGCCAGTGGTTGACAATGTTGTAGGAGGGTCATTCATGGACCTTACTTTTGTTCAGGTAAGTGATATGCTAGATCGTTTGACAAAGCAGAGTAGATCTTGGCATACCAGGGATTCTGAGGTACCAATCTCTACTATATCTATTGGAATGACTGCAGAACAAAGGCGAAGAGAGGAGGAACGTGATCAAGATATGGCGCACATGAAAACACAGATAGATCTTCTTACCAAGCATTTATTATCAGGGAAGACCAAAAAAGTAAAAGCAGTTGCGTCAAAAGGAAGAGAGGAATCTGATTCTGAAGAAGAAGCCAACTACTTGAATAATCAGGGGGGTTTCCGAGGCACTGCCCAAGGAAACCAAGGTCTGAACTATTATGATAAATCTGGAAACAAGGACCGTGATCAAGGTAGTTGGAAGAATAAGACTGACAGGAGTTGTTTTTATGTTCCTCATGGAAGTCGTGACACCGCTGCATCTGACTCTGGTAAGATGCCAATGGAAGATATGATGGCGAAGCTGTTGGAAGGAGTGGAGGAAACTAGCACGGGAGTAACTGAGGTAATAAATGATTTTTCCTCAATGAAGCAATTGGTTGACTCGCATTCCACTTCAATAAAATAGCTGGAGCAATAATTGAGTCAAATTTCAGCTGCATTAAATCAAAGAAAAGCTGGCACCTTACCTAGCGACACAGTGCAAAACCCAAGGAATGATGGATCATGCATGGCTATTACTACCAGGGGTGGTAAGGTGTTGGAAAATCCAGCCAAAGGTATGCAAGCGGCCAATGATATATTAAATAATGCTGAACCAGAAGACGCTGAAGAAGGAGTTAATGACGTCATCCCGAAACATCTACAGCCAGAAAAGATCGCCAATCTGAAGCAAGACGAAAAGAAAGTCGTGGAGAAAACTATTCCCCTTCCACCACCACCTTTTCCTCAAATATTAAAAAAGAGAGTTGATGATACCAAATTCAATAAATTCATGACGATGTTAAAACAACTGACCATTAATGTGCCGTTGGTAGAGGCGCTAGAACAGATGCCTGGGTATGCAAAATTTATGAAGGATCTTTTAACAAAGAAGCGGGCAAAAAGTTATGAGTTGACAGATATTGTTCATCATTGCAGGGCAATCGCTACAACATCACTAGTTTAGAAGAAGGCCGATCCCGGTGCCTTCACTATTCTTTGCACTATCGGATCTTTGAATTTTGCCAAGGCATTATGCGATTTAGGATCCAGCATCAACTTGATACCACTATCTATTTACAAAAAGTTGGGATTGGGTGATCCTACTCCAACTAATATGAGGCTTGTAATGGCAGACAGGTCGGTAAAATGACCTATTGGTATTTTATGTGATGTATTGGTGAAGGTTTCTTCATTCATCTTTCCAGCAGACTTCGTTATTTTGGATTGTGAGGTGGACTCTGAAGTTTCCATAATCTTGGGGCACCCTTTCCTTGCAACAGGAAGTGTGCTTATTGATTTAAGAGCTAATGAGCTTCTATTCCGGATGAATGACGAAGTAGTCCGCTTTGATGTGTGCAAATCAATGAAGCAACCCAAAGAACTAAACGTGTTCTCGGTAGCCTATGTTTATTTTGATGATAAAAAAGAATTATCTATAGAGACACAGCTTATTGTTGATCCATTGGCGGTTGTACTTATGAATGTTGAGCGTGAGGATGCTGAAAATTATGAAGAAACTATTTGTACTCTAATAGGAAGAGGGTCGTATCCTCATACTCCCAAGAAGCTGGACCTCAATCTAAAAAATTGACCTACACCACCAGCTAAACCATCCATTGAAGAGCCACCAACGTTAGAATTGAAGGAGCTGCCTAGCCATTTAAAGTATGCATTCTTGGGAAGCGAAAACACACTCCCTATTATTGTGGCGGCAGATTTGGGTGAGCAGTAAGTTGCAGCTCTCATCACTGTTCTAAGTAAATACATGAGAGCCATCGATTGGACCATTGTTGATATTATTGGTATTCCGCCTGGGATATGTACGCACAAGATTCAGCTTGAAGATAATTGCATACCCACTATTGAGAATCAAAGGCGTCTAAATCCACCTATGCAAGAGGTGGTGAAGAAAGAAATTATTAAGTGGTTAGATGCAGGGGTTGTGTATCTAATCTCCGATAGTAAATGGGTAAGCTCGATACAGTGTGTACCCAAGAAAGGTGGCATGACGGTAGTTGCGAATGAAAAGAATGAGTTAATTCCACTCAGACCTGTTACAGGGTGGAGAGTATGCATAGACTACCGGAAGCTGAATTCGTGGACACTTAAAGATCACGTTCCAATGCCATTTATGGACCAACTGCTCGATCGATTAGCAGGGAGAGGATGGTTTTATTTCCTAGATACGTATTCCGGCTATAATCAGATTTGTATTGCTCCCGAAGATCAAGAGAAGACAATGTTTACATGCCCATATGGTACGTTTGCCTTTAAACGTATGCCATTTGGGTTATGTAACGCACCTGCTACGTTTCAGCGTTGTATGATGTCCATTTTTTCTGATATGGTTGAAGACACCTTAGAGGTGTTCATGGATGATTTTTCAGTTGTGGGTAAGTCGTTTGAAGCATGCTTGGCGAATCTAAGTATGGCATTGCAGAGATGTGTTGAATTCAACTTGGTGCTCAACTGGGAGAAGTGCCACTTTATGGTTAAAGAAGGTATTGTTTTTGGGCACAAAATCTCCGAAAAAGGAATTAAGGTTGATCGAGCTAAAATTGAAGTTATCGAGAAGCTACCACCTCCAATTTCTGTAAAGGGAGTTTGTAGTTTCCTCGGTCATGCAGGTTTCTATCGGTGGTTTATCAAAGACTTCTCCAAAATTTCTAGTCGATTATGCAAGCTTTTGGAGAAGGATGCAAAGTTCGACTTCGGTGAAGATTGTTTAAGGCATTTGAATACCTCAAAGGAAAGCTAATTGAATCTCCTATCATTGTAGCGCCCGATTGGTCCCTACCATTTGAAGTCATATGTGATGCTAGCGGGGTAGCTTTAGGTGTTGTACTTGGCCAGAGAAGAGAAAAGTTATTTCATCCAATCTACTATGCGAGCAAGGTCTTGAACGGAGCCCAGAAGAACTATACTATCATGGAACAAGAGCTTCTAGCGGTTGTGTATGCTTTTGAAAAGTTCCGTGCTTATTAGTTGGGAACCAAAGTAGTAGTTCATACAGACCATGCATCCCTGAGATATTTAATGGGAAAGAAGGATGCAAAACCAAGGCTAATTCGTTGGGTGTTATTGCTACAAGAATTTGATTTCAAGGTAAAAGATAGAAGAGGTTGCGAAAACCAAGTGGATGATCATCTATCTAGACTTGAGAATGAGTACATAGCACAGCCTGATCTGGAGATTAATGATGCATTTCCCGACGAAGAGATCTTAGCCACGATGATGGAAGAGTTACCATGGTATGCAGACTTTGCGAACTTCGTGGTAAGTAATATAATGCCTGCGAATCTATCTTTTCATCAAAAGAGGAAGTTCATGCATGATGTGAGACACTACTTCTGGGATGAGCCATATTTGTTTAGACGATGCACGGATGGTGTGATCAGACGATGCATATCTCATGTGGAGGTGCCAAGTATTTTGGAAGCAAGTCATGCTTCCCAAGTTGGGGGACACCATGCAGGTGGCCGGACAGTAAGGAAGGTATTGCAAAGCGGCTATTATTGGCCTTCGATATTTAGAGATGCCGACAAATTTGTGAGAAGATGTGAACAATGTCAGAGACAAGGCACAATTTCAAAGCACCATGAGATGCCCATGTCAAAAATTCTTGAGGTAGAGCTATTTGATGTGTGGGGTATTGATTTCATGGGCCCATTCGTGAATTCGTTTAGGATGAACTATATCCTAGTTGCTGTAGATTATATTTCTAAATGGGTCGAAGCAGTAGCACTGGCTGATAATGAAGGTAAGCGTGTTGTTGCATTCTTAAAGAGAAACATCTTCTCTCGTTTTGGGGTACCACGTACCATCATAAGCGACGGAGGATCACACTTTTGCAACAAGCTGTTCAAATCCGTGCTAATGAAATATGGGGTCAAGCAACATAAGGTAGCCACACCTTATAATCCCACAAACTAGTGGACAGGTAGAGGTTTCTAATCGAGAGATTAAGCTGATCCTTGCGAAGACTGTAAATGCTAATAGAAAAGATTGGTCTCAGAAGCTGGACGATGCACTATGGGCTTATAGGACTGCATTTAAAACGCCAATTGGCATGTCCCCGTACTAACTAGTTTATGGGAAGGCTTGTCACTTGCCCATTGAGCTCGAGCATAAAGCATTGTGGGCGTTGAAGCGACTGAATTTGAATTGGGATGATGCCATGAATGTGAGATTGGAGCAGCTGAATGAGATGGATGAATTTCGTCTACATGCGTATGAAAGATCATACCTCTACAAGGAGCGGATGAAAAAGTATCATGACCGGCGGATTGTTCAATGAAAATTTCAAAATGGTGATATGGTACTTCTTTTCAATTCCAGACTGAAGCTATTCCCAGGTAAGTTAATGTCTAAATGGTCGGGTCTGTATAAAATTAGCCAAGTCTACTCGTCTGGAGTAGTTGAGTTAGAAGACAATAATGGTGTTGTTTTTAAGGTGAATTTCCAACGAGTAAAGCCATATATCGGTCCTCTTGACTCGATTAAATGCATGGCCACCATCTATCTCGACTAAGTCTAAGTATTAGAGGTAACTATGTCGTGGCGCGACAATAAATCAAGCGCTAGATGGGAGGCAACCCATCATTTTTATCGTTTCTTTTGCATTTGTTTTTACTAAAATAAAAATACAAAAAGAAGAGTCGAGCCACGACCAAAACTAAGGCGCTTGATGGGAGGCAACCCATCGTTCTAATCGTTTTTGTTGTTTTTGAGTAAATGTGGGTGCAAGAGGTGTAAAGGAGGAGATTGGTTTCAAAATTTTGATTTGGAAGTATTGCATGTTGAAGGTGGTAAGTTAGGAATGAAGAAGCAAAAGTCTATGGACTAGGCATTGCCTATGAAAATATAGGCAATGAACAAGGCAAGGCCTATGTAAATCTAGGCCACGAACAAGGCAAGGCCTATACTATGGCCTAAGCTCTCGGATTCTACAATGCCATAGCATAGGCAAAGCATTAGGCGCCGCCTATTCTCACTTTTTGGTCTCCTAACCCGATTCCAAATAGTTTAAAACCGACCCAAGTTTGTCCTATAAATAGAACCTTAGTCTTAGAACAAAATCTCACTGCAAAGACAACCTAAGCGCCGCCTACCTCTCCAAATTCTCACAAAAATTTTCCTTTTGCTCTTTTACTTTGCAAGAACATCTTCCGAGGCCATCAACCAAGTAAGTAATTCTTCTCTCTTCTCTTATATTCCATAAGTATTACAATACTACGCCTATAATAAGTTGTTCAATCTTGAAGTAGTGTTGACGATTTGAATATGGTTGATTTTTTGATACATCTAGTTGAGTAAAAAAATATGTGAGGGTGTTCTTGACTTGTTTCCAACTTGTATTTGATTTAGATACACTGTCATACTTTTGCGAAATCGACATGGTCAAGATAAGTGCAAAATCTTGTAACTCACATGTAGGAGTTATTTGTTCATCGAAATGAAAATCATGATTGACTACAAACTTGCGATATTGTGATAATTTCTATGCTATAAACTTGATTTAACCTCTATGTAGTTGTCTTTTTCCAAGAAGAGCATTAATCCAAACGTGAAATCATTGTCAAGATTACATGAAATAGAATCAAAAAAGAATATTTAAGATGACAAGAAAAGTATGACTGCACTGATTATATTGTTGGAACATAACGCCTAAACGTGTATCGATGAAGTCTGAGTAATCGATAACGTTCACTTAATTAGTTTGTGCCAACAAAATAAGTGTGGGGTGGTGCCACTACTATTTTTTTGTCAATTGTATCTACCGAGATGAAGCTAACATGACTATCATTTTAATCTCAGGTACAATGGAACCAAAAACACGACAAGGAAAAGATAAAGCGACCACCTCACAAAAAGGCCAGAAAAGGGGATGATAAGAGCAAGGTGAATCCTCCTCACTGCAAATACCTCGCCGCATGTTCAAAATAAAATGGGTCCTAGAGGAGGAAGGAAAGGAGTGGTACAGGAACAATAAAGAGAAAAAATATGTTCATGTGGAGTTAATACAAAAGGAGAACCTAGCCAAGAAAGAACCTCGCATGTTGGCCAAGATAATGGCGTTACATCTTGATTTCATCTTCTGATATATGAGAGAGTGAAATCTTGATCTAACACGAGAATTCTATGCCAACTGGTCACCGAAAACTGTAGGGAGTGAAGTAAAGATTTGGGGCCAAGTCCTACAACTAAATGCGGAGTTCTTCAACTCTTTTCTGGGTTTGCCATCTGTGAATCCATCACCACTTAAAGAGCTATATAACAGACCTCCGTACATGGAAATCAGACACATACTGTGTGGAAAAAAATCAATGGCACGATAGAGCAGACACAAGGACACCGATCGGCACAACACCTTCCCTTATGCTTCCTTGAACAGGGAAGCTCGAATATGGTTGCGAATAGTCAACTCTTTCCTGATTCCAGGGACTCGGTACACAAAGATTACACAAGATAGAGTGTGCTTGGTGTACGCATTGATGACGAATGTCCCCATCAAAATTGGGGCGATTATTCGATCTTCAATGCGTAAGGCTAGGCTACACAAGAGATCCCACTTCAGCTTTGGTAATCTGTTGACTGCGATATTGAGGAAGGAGGACATCGAAGAGGAACCTGCATATCATAAGCTTCCACACAATCCAAAGAAGGTTGACCTCACAAAGGTTAAAGATACTGAATCTATGCATGGCGTCAACCTGACTACCGTAGAACGACATACTCGGAATGAAAGTTTCTTTCGCCATCTTTATGGCATAACTCGGTTTACCATGATGAGCAGAGGTCGTGTTCCAACTATTGTAGAGCTCCAACAGTTGGATTATGACTACCCAATGAATGAGCATGTAAGGGCTATGTGTGGAGTAGGTGTGTACTTTGAGGAACCTCTCGATGATGACGTGCCAACCAATGATGATCGCCGAATGCCAGACTCCGACGTGGAGGAGAACTCTGATGACGATGACTCTGATGATAATTCCGATGCAGGGGGTATGACCCCAGACATAGAGGATGAGTCTGACTAACCAGGTTCTTCTTATTTATTTTCCACTAAGGGCAGTGTGTCCCGTCTAAGTGTGGGGTGCATACTGGTATTTGTATGCTATACTTCTTTATCTGTATTTACTTATTTATGTTTGTTTGTTTTATTTGTTGGTATTTAAATTTTAGAATTTTTTTTTTAAAAATTTTGCATGAAATTTTCTAATAGGCAATGGTATCATGACAAGAGTCTGTGATAAAATCATTACTATTGAGACATTTAGGCTCTAAATGTGACTCACTATGTGATAAGTGTGTGGTTTAATTCATTCATCTGTTGGGTCAAGAGTCTATACTACTCCTAATAAAGTCGACCATGTGCCTTGTGTGTGTGAGGTGATAGTATATTCTATGTTTGTGGTTGATGATAGAACTTGCCTGGTGTGTGTGAAGCAAAATAAAGAGTGTGAGTTTAGGAGATGATTTAGGCATTTCTTTGGCAACCTGTGATTGTTTACCTTCGTTTTACCTACCCATGGACATTATCCTAGTTAACCCCTTTTGAGCCTTTAAGCCATTTTCTTTAACAGCCTCATATGTAGCCTAATCCATTTTTTAAGACCATAATTTGATCCAAATTCCTAAGCGCTTTAAATGGTAAAGTCATGTGACAAAATAAGAGGAAATTTGGTAATAGTGATTCCTTAAAGTGAATTGGTACTTGAATTCGTTATGAAAAAGAATGGCTATTATAGAGGTGTGTTATAAAAAAAAAGAGAAAAATGCAAAGAAAAATAAAAAGTTAATTCTGTTTAAAATTGAATAACAAAAGAGGTGAGAAGGGGTGGTAGATTAAAAAAAAGTAGAAAGGTTGTTTGAAAGAAAGTGTTAATGGCTTAATGTGATGTATTAAAGCGCTTAGGGAACTTAGTCACTATTTCTGGCCAAAATAATCCTACCCGTCCCTTAGCCTACATTACAACCTGCAAAGACCTAATTGATCCTAAGCTTAGCATTCTGATATTAGTAGAGCATTACACTAAGGGCAAGCCTATGGTCATCAGTTGCAACATATGAATTTTTTGTGAGAGTGAGAGCAAGGAAAATCTTATGCCCATGTTCCGAAAAATGAAATACTTGTGAGTGATTATGGGTGATATATTGTGAGACACACATGGTTGATGAGTTTTTGGTAGTCATGTATGATTCCTTGTGCCTTAACTTTTGGATACGAATTAACCATCATCACGAGTCTAGGTTGGAGGTTGAATTGTTTCTAGTAGTGATCAGAAAACTGCTCTTTGTTAATAATTGTCATGCCTATCTTAATGAATATTTTGTGCTGTTACTGTGAAACCCTAAGTAGATGTTTATATGGACATGATATTTTGTTCGAGGACGAACAAAGCTTTAAGTGTGGGGTGTTGATGTTAGGCGTATTTACACGCCTAAAGCACCTTAATTTACCTATATTTTAGCTAAGTTTTAAGGACAAAATATATAATTTCTGCACTTTTAGTCCTTTTTCCTGTAAGTGAGCTAACCAACGTGATTAGTAAGTTTTCAGGTATAAATGATGAACATTTCAGCATTTTGTGCACTGTTCAACGCTAAAGGAAACTTCACGTAAGAAGGAAGGCAGCTTCTAGAATGTGGACTGAAAGTGATGCATGGAGAATCTGTCCCGGGCAAAAACAGTATTTTTACATACTTAAGGGGGCAGCAGTAACCCTGTAGGACTAGGACAAGGAAAAAAATCCTATTTCAGTAGGACAAGGATAAAAACCCTATTTCAGTAGGACTAGGACAAGGGTGTTATAAAAACCCTTATTTGCTGAATTTTTCAGCATTCAATTAATTCATTCATCCTATTTTCTATTCAATTCTATTTTTCGACATTTAGTTCTTCACGTTACTTTCTGACAGAGAAAGCACGGCTCTTGTGACCAACGTTAGATCATTCTAGTTTTGATATGATGATGATGTTTATGGTGATCTCCGTTGCACTCATGAGTAGCTAAACTTCTCTGTTAGGGTTATGGAAGCCTTTTGATAATACTATTTATTTCTATGAGTTTGTGAATTCTTGATACGTATGCTACTTATATCATTACTCTCTTCATCTTAATTGAATTCTTGTGGTTGCATATATATAGAATACGTCAGTATAGCATTAACTTGTTCGAAAGAAAATTTACATGTCTGGAAAAGAGAGAGTGACAAGGAAATAGGGCTACCAACCCCTGTTTAAAAGTTAGTGCCGTAACTGGATTAACCTCTTGGAGAATTTGTACAATTAGTTATACGATTTAAGCTCGAAAGAGTTAAAGTGATATAATCCTTGATGGTCGAAAGACACTAGGATTTACCATAGAATATGAAACTCTATAAGCGCATGCATGTCTGAATTCCGTATAACTCATAGCCAATAGATACGTAAAACTCATAAGGTGGACATAACCCTAACTTAAAATTCTCATAGATTGAAACCTACTAAACATTCCGTTTTTATTTTGCTATTTTGATACTTTTACTTAACGTCACACTCCAATCCCTCCTTTACACAGAACTTTCACCAAAAGTCTACTAATCGTTGCATACTTAGTGACCAAGTATTCCCTGTGGGATTCGACACCCAACCCAGTTGGGTTCTATATTTGACAGCGACCACTTACACACTTACGAGAGCTGTATTTTGGGCGTTATCACCTACCAAGTCACCAAACATAACCACTTTCAAGACAAAAAATCACATTTAAAGTTCCTACACTTAACCATTATCAACCTACCAGGTCACCAAATATAACCACATTCAAAACAAGAAAATACATTTAAAGTCTCTACAATTAACCATTTTCAACATAACAAGGCAGCAAACATAACCACTTTCAAAACAAAAAATCACATTTAAAGTCCCTACACTTAATCATTCTCAACTTACCAAGTCACCAAACATAACCACATTCAAAACAAAAAAATACCTTTAAAGTCTCTACACTTAACAATTTTCATTCTACAAAGTCACAAAACATAACCACTTTCAAAACAAAAAATCATCTTTAGAGTCCCTACACTTAACTATTTTCAACCTACCATGTCACCAAACATTATCACTAACATAACAAAAAATAGCTTTAAAGTCCCTGCACTTAATCACTTTCAACCTACCAAGTCACATTTAAAGTCCCTACAATTAATCATTTTTAACCTACCAAGTCACCAAACATAACCACTTTCAAAATAAAAAATCACCTTTAAAGTTCCTACACTTAACCATTTTCAACCTACCAAGTCACTAAACATAACTACTTTCAAAACAAAAAATCACATTTAAAGTCTCTACAATTAACCATTTTCTTCCTACCAAGTCACCAAATATAACCACTTTCAAAACAAAAAATCACATTTAAAGTCTCTACAATTAACCATTTTCAACCTAACAAGTAACTAAACATAACTACTTTCAAAACAAAAAATCACATTTAAAGTCTATACAATTAACCATTTTAAACCAACCAAGTCACAAAACCTAACCACTATCAAAACAAAAAAATACATTTAAAGTTCCTACACTTAGCTATTTTCATCCATCAAGTCCCCAAACATAACCACTTTCAAAAAAAAAAAATCACCTTTAAAGTTCCTACACTAATCCATTTTAAACCTACCATGTCACCAAATATAATCACTATCAAAATAAAGAAAAGATACCTTTAAAGTTCCTGCACTTAAGCATTTTCAACCTACCATCACTAAACGTAACCACTTCCAAAACAAAAAATCACCTTTAAATCTCTACACTTAACCATTTTAAATCTACCAAGTCACCAAACACAACCAATTTTAGATACAAAAAATCACCAATAAAGTTCCTATGCATAACCATTTTCAACCGACCAAGTCCTATTTAAAGTCCCTACACTTAATCATTTTTAACTTACCAAGTTACCAAACATAACCACTCACAAAACAAAAAATCACTTTTAAAGTTCCTTAACATAACCATTTTCAACCTACCAAGTCACTAAACATAATTACTTTCAAAACAAAAAATCTCATTTAAAGTCTCTACAATTAACCATTTTCAAGCTACCAAGTCACCAAACATAACCACATTCAAAACAAAAAAATACCTTTAAAGTCCCTACACTTAATCATTTTCAACTATCAAGTCACAAAACATTACCACTTTCAAAACAAAAAATCACGTTTAAAGTCCCTACACTAAACCATTTTACATATACCATGTCACCAAACCAAATCACTTTCACATAAAATACCCTTAAAGTTCCTGCACTAAACCATATTCAACCTACCATCAAAAAACATAACCACGCTCTAAACGAAAAATCACCTTTAAAATCTCTATACTTAACCATTTTAAATCTACCAAGTCACCAAACATAACCAATTTTAATTACAAAAATCATCATTAAAGTCCCTATGATTAACCATTTTTAACCTTTCAAGTCACCAAACATAACCACTTTTAAAATAAAAAAACACCGTTAAAGTCCCTACACTTAATCATTTTTCAACCTACCAAGTCGCCAAACATAACCACTATAAAAATAAAAAATCAACTTTAAAGTTTCTACACTTAACCATTTTAAGCCTACCAAGTCACCAAACATAGCCACTTTCATGACAAAAATCACATTTAAAGTTCCTACACTTAACCATTTTCAACCTACAAAGTCACCAAATATAACCACATTCAAAACAAGATAATACATTTAAAGTCTCTACAATTAAATATTTTCAACCTACCAAGTCAACAAATATAACCACTTTCAAAACAAAAAATCACATTTAAAGTCCCTACACTTAATCATTCTCAACTTACCAAGTCACAAATATAATCACATTCAAAACAAAAAATAACCTTTAAAGTCCCTACACTTAACCATTTTCATTCTAAAAAGTCACAAAACATAACCACTTTCAAAACAAAAAATCAAATTAAATATCCCTACACTTAACTATTTTCAACCTACCATGTCACCAAACATTATCAGTAACATAACAAAAAAACATATTTAAAGTCCCTGCACTTAATCATATTCAACCTACCAAGTCTAATTTAAAATCACTATACTTAATCATTTTTAAACTACCAAGTCGCCAATGTAACCACTTTCATAACAATAAATCACCTCTAAAGTTACTACACTTAACCATTTTCAACCTACCAAGTCACTAAACATAACCACTTTCAAAACAAAAAATCACATTTAAAGTCTTTACAATTAACCATTTTCAACCTTCCAAGTCACCAAACATAACCAATTTTAAATACAAAAAATCACCATTAAAGTCCCTATTCTTAACCATTTTCAATCTTCCAAGTCACCAAGCATAGGAAATTTTAAAACAAAAAAACACCTTTAAAGTCCCTACACTTAAACATTTTCAACCTACCAAGTCACCAAACATAACCACTTTCAAGACAAAAAATCAAATTTGAAGTTCCTACACATAACCATTTTCAACCTACCAAGTCACCAAATATAACCACATTCAAAACAAGAAAATTCATTTAAAGTTACTACAATTAACCATTTTTCACCTACCAAGTCAGCAAACATAACCACTTTAAAAATAAAAAATTACATTTAAAGTCCCTACACTTAACCAATTTCAAACTACCAAGTCACCAAACATGACCCCATTCAAAACAAAAAATAATAATTTTAAAGTCTCTACACTTAACTATTTTCATTCTACAAAGTCACAAAACATAACTACTTTCAAAACAAAAAATCACATTTAAAGTGTCTACACTTAACCATCTTCAACCAACCAAGTCACCAAACATAACCACATTCAAAACAAAAAAATACCTTTGAAGTTCATACACTTCACTATTTTCAAACATCAAGTCGCCAAACATAACCACTTTAAAAATAAAAAATCACCTTTAAATTCCCTACACTAAACCATTTTAAACCTACTATGCCACCAAACATAATCACTATCAAAACAAAAAATATCTTTAATGATCATGCACTTAATCATTTTCGACCTACCATCACCAAACATAACCACTTTCAAAATAAAAAAATTACCTTTAAAGTTCCTACATTTAACAATTTCAAACCAACCATCACTAAACATAACCACTTTTAAAACAAAAAATCACCTTTAAAGTCTCTACACTTAACCATTTTTATCTACCAAGTCACCAAACATAACCACTTCTAAAAAAAAAAATCACCATTAAAGTTCGTACACTTAACCATTTTCAACCTACCAACTCACCGAACATAACAACTTTTAAAACAGAAATACACCTTTGAAGTTCCTACTCTTAATCATTTTTGAATCATTTTTAACCTACCAACACGCCAAACATTACCACTTTCAAAATGAAAAATCACCTTTAAAGTTCATACACTTAACCATTTTAAGTCTACCAAGTCACCAAACATAACCACTTTAAAAATAAAAAATTACATTTAAAGTCCCTACACTTAACCAATTTCAAACTACCAAGTCACCAAACATGACCCCATTCAAAACAAAAAATAATAATTTTAAAGTCTCTACACTTAACTATTTTCATTCTACAATGTCACAAAACATAACTACTTTCAAAACAAAAAATCACATTTAAAGTGTCTACACTTAACCATCTTCAACCAACCAAGTCACCAAACATAACCACATTCAAAACAAAAAAATACCTTTAAAGTTCATACACTTCACTATTTTCAAACATCAAGTCGCCAAACATAACCACTTTAAAAATAAAAAATCACCTTTAAATTCCCTACACTAAACCATTTTAAACCTACTATGTCACCAAACATAATCACTATCAAAACAAAAAATATCTTTAATGATCATGCACTTAATCATTTTCGACCTACCATCACCAAACATAACCACTTTCAAAATAAAAAAATTACCTTTAAAGTTCCTACATTTAACAATTTCGAACCAACCATCACTAAACATAACCACTTTTAAAACAAAAAATCACCTTTAAAGCCTCTACACTTAAACATTTTTATCTACCAAGTCACCAAATATAACCACTTCTAAAAAAAAAAATCACCATTAAAGTTCGTACAGTTAACCATTTTCAACCTACCAACTCACCGAACATAACAACTTTTAAAACAGAAATACACCTTTAAAGTTCCTACTCTTAATCATTTTTGAATCATTTTTAACCTACCAACACGTCAAACATTACCACTTTCAAAATGAAAAGTCACCTTTTAAGTTCATACACTTAACCATTTTAAGCCTACCAAGTCACCAACAATAACAACTTTCAAAACAAGAAATCACCGTTAATGTCCGTACACTTAACCATTTTCAACTTACCAAGTCACAAAACATAACTACTTTCAAAACAAAAAAACACCATTAAAGTTCCTACACTTAACCATTTTCAGCCTGCTAAGCCACTAAACATAACCACTTTCAAAATTAAAAATCACATTTAAAGTCACTAGACTTAATTATTTTCAACCTACCAAGTCACCTAACACAACCAGTTTCAAAACAAAAAATCACATCTAAAATCTCTACACTTAACCATATTAAATCTACCAAGTCACCAAACATAACCAATTTTAAATAAAAAAAAATCACCATAAAAGTCCCTATACTTAACCATTTTCAACCAACCAAGTCACCAAATATAGCCACTTTTAAAACAAAAAAAAAACACCTTTAAAGTCCCTACACTTAATCATTTTCAACAAACTAAGTCGCCAAACATAACCACTTTAAAAGCAAAAAATCACCTTTAAAGTTTCTACACTTAACCATTGTCAACCTACCAAGTCACCAAACATAACCACTTTGAAAATAAGAAAATACATTTAAAGTCTCTACAATTAACCATTTTCAACTTACCAAGTCAGCAAACATAACCACTTTCAAAACAAAAAATCACATTTAAATTCCCTACACTTAGTCATTCTCAACTTACCAAGTCACCAAATATAACCACATTCAAAATAAAAAATACCTTTAAAGTCCCTACACTTAACAATTTTCATTCTACAAAGTCACAAAACATAACCACGTTCAAAACAAAAAATCATCTTTAAAGTCCCTACACTTAACTATTTTCAACCTACCATGTCACCAAACATTATCACTAACATAACAAAAACACCTTTAAAGTCCCTGCACTTAATCACTTTCAGCCTTCCAAGTCACATTTAAAGTCCCTGCACTTCATCATTTTTAACCTACCAAGTCACCAAACATAACCACTTTCGAAATAAAAAATCACCTTTAAAGTTCCTACACTAAACCATTTTCAACCTACCAAGTCACTAAACATAACTACTTTCAAAACAAAAAATCACATTTAAAGTCTCTACAATTAACCATTTTCTTCCTACTAAGACTCCAAACATAACCACTTTCAAAACAAAAAATCACATTTAAAGTCTCTACAATTAACCATTTTCAACCTACCAACTCATTAAATATAACTACTTTCAAAACAAAAAGTCACATTTAAAGTCTATACAACTAACCATTTTCAACCAACCAAGTCACCAAACCTAACCACAATCAAAACAAAAAATATCACCTTTAAAATCCCTACACTAAACCATTTTAAACCTGCCATGTCACCAAACATAATCACTATCAAAATAAAAAATACTTGCAAAGTTCCCACACTTAACTATTTTCAACCTTCCAACTCCAAACATAACCACTTTCAAAATAAACAATCACCCTTAAAGTCTCTACACATAACATTTTAAATCTATCAAGTCTCCGAACATAAACACGTTTAAATCAAAAAATCACCATTAAAGTCCCTACACATAACGAGTTTAAACATACCAAGTCATCAAACATAACAACTTTTAAAAAAAAATACACCTTTAAAGTCCCTACAATTAATCATTTTCTACCTACCAAGTCACCAATTAAGTTTCCAGACTTTATCATTTTTAAACTACCAATTCGCCAAACATAACCACTTTCAAAAAAAATAAATCACCTTTAAAGTTTCTACACTTAACCAACTAAACCTACCTAGTCACCAAAAGTAACCACTTTAAAAACAAAAAATAACATTTAAAGTCACTACACTTAACCATCTTCAACCAACCAAGTCACCAAACATAACCAAATTCAAAACAAAAAAATACCTTTAAAGTTCATACACTTCACTATTTTCAAACATCAAGTCGCCAAACATAACCACTTTCAAAATAAAAAATTACCATTAAATTCCCTACACTAAACCATTTTAAACCTACGATGTCACCATACATAATCACTATCAAAAAAAATATATATTTAATGATCCTGAACTTAAGCATTTTCGTCCTACCATCACCTAACATAACCACTTTCAAAATAAAAAATTACCTTTAAAGTTCCTACATTTAACAATTTTGAACCTACCATCACTATACATAATCACTTTTCAAACAAAAAATCACCTTTAAAGTCTCTACACTTAACCATTTTTAACTACCAAGTCACCAAACATAACCACTTCTAAAACAAAAAATCACCAGTAAAGTTCGTACACTTAACCATTTTCAACCTACCAAGTCACCAAACATAACAACTTTTAAAACAGAAATACACCTTTAAAGTTCCTACTCTTAATCATTTTTGAATCATTATTAACCTACCAACACGTCAAACATTACCACTTTAAAAATAGAAAATCACCTTTAAACTTCCTACACTCAACCATTTTAAGCCTACCAAGTCACCAAAAACGACAACTTTCAAAACAAGAAATCACCTTTAATATCCATACACTTAACCATTTTCAACGTACCAAGTCACCAAACATAACAACTTTTAAAACAGAAATACACCTTTAAAGTTCCTACTCTTAATCATTTTTGAATCATTTTTAACCTACCAACACGTCAAACATTACCACTTTCAAAATGAAAAGTCACCTTTAAAGTTCATACACTTAACCATTTTAAGCCTACCAAGTCACCAACAATAACAACTTTCAAAACAAGAAATCACCGTTAATGTCCGTACACTTAACCATTTTCAACTTACCAAGTCACAAAACATAACTACTTTCAAAACAAAAAAACACCATTAAAGTTCCTACACTTAACCATTTTCAGCCTGCTAAGCCACTAAACATAACCACTTTCAAAATTAAAAATCACATTTAAAGTCACTAGACTTAATTATTTTCAACCTACCAAGTCACCTAACACAACCACATTCAAAACAAAAAAATACCTTTAAAGTCCTACACTTATCCATTTTAAACCTACCAAGTCACCAAACATAACCACTTTCATAATATAAAATCACCTTTAAAGTCCCTACACTTAAGTATTTTCAACATACCATGTCACCAAACATTATAACTAGCATAACAAAAAAACACCTTTAAAGTCACTGCACTAAATCATTTTCAACCTACCAAGTCACATTTAAAGACCCTACACTTAATAATTTTTAACCTACCAAGTCACCTAACATAACCAGTTTCAAAACAAAAAATCACATCTAAAATCTCTACACTTAACCATATTAAATCTACCAAGTCACCAAACATAACCAATTTTAAATAAAAAAAAATCACCATAAAAGTCCCTATACTTAACCATTTTCAACCAACCAAGTCACCAAATATAGCCACTTTTAAAACAAAAAAAAAACACCTTTAAAGTCCCTACACTTAATCATTTTCAACAAACTAAGTCGCCAAACATAACCACTTTAAAAGCAAAAAATCACCTTTAAAGTTTCTACACTTAACCATTGTCAACCTACCAAGTCACCAAACATAACCACTTTGAAAATAAGAAAATACATTTAAAGTCTCTACAATTAACCATTTTCAACTTACCAAGTCAGCAAACATAACCACTTTCAAAACAAAAAATCACATTTAAATTCCCTACACTTAGTCATTCTCAACTTACCAAGTCACCAAATATAACCACATTCAAAATAAAAAATACCTTTAAAGTCCCTACACTTAACAATTTTCATTCTACAAAGTCACAAAACATAACCACGTTCAAAACAAAAAATCATCTTTAAAGTCCCTACACTTAACTATTTTCAACCTACCATGTCACCAAACATTATCACTAACATAACAAAAACACCTTTAAAGTCCCTGCACTTAATCACTTTCAGCCTTCCAAGTCACATTTAAAGTCCCTGCACTTCATCACTTTTAACCTACCAAGTCACCAAACATAACCACTTTCGAAATAAAAAATCACCTTTAAAGTTCCTACACTAAACCATTTTCAACCTACCAAGTCACTAAACATAACTACTTTCAAAACAAAAAATCACATTTAAAGTCTCTACAATTAACCATTTTCTTCCTACTAAGACTCCAAACATAACCACTTTCAAAACAAAAAATCACATTTAAAGTCTCTACAATTAACCATTTTCAACCTACCAACTCATTAAATATAACTACTTTCAAAACAAAAAGTCACATTTAAAGTCTATACAACTAACCATTTTCAACCAACCAAGTCACCAAACCTAACCACAATCAAAACAAAAAATATCACCTTTAAAATCCCTACACTAAACCATTTTAAACCTGCCATGTCACCAAACATAATCACTATCAAAATAAAAAATACTTGCAAAGTTCCCACACTTAACTATTTTCAACCTTCCAACTCCAAACATAACCACTTTCAAAATAAACAATCACCCTTAAAGTCTCTACACATAACATTTTAAATCTATCAAGTCTCCGAACATAAACACGTTTAAATCAAAAAATCACCATTAAAGTCCCTACACATAACGAGTTTAAACATACCAAGTCATCAAACATAACAACTTTTAAAAAAAAATACACCTTTAAAGTCCCTACAATTAATCATTTTCTACCTACCAAGTCACCAATTAAGTTTCCAGACTTTATCATTTTTAAACTACCAATTCGCCAAACATAACCACTTTCAAAAAAAATAAATCACCTTTAAAGTTTCTACACTTAACCAACTAAACCTACCTAGTCACCAAAAGTAACCACTTTAAAAACAAAAAATAACATTTAAAGTCACTACACTTAACCATCTTCAACCAACCAAGTCACCAAACATAACCAAATTCAAAACAAAAAAATACCTTTAAAGTTCATACACTTCACTATTTTCAAACATCAAGTCGCCAAACATAACCACTTTCAAAATAAAAAATTACCATTAAATTCCCTACACTAAACCATTTTAAACCTACGATGTCACCATACATAATCACTATCAAAAAAAATATATATTTAATGATCCTGAACTTAAGCATTTTCGTCCTACCATCACCTAACATAACCACTTTCAAAATAAAAAATTACCTTTAAAGTTCCTACATTTAACAATTTTGAACCTACCATCACTATACATAATCACTTTTCAAACAAAAAATCACCTTTAAAGTCTCTACACTTAACCATTTTTAACTACCAAGTCACCAAACATAACCACTTCTAAAACAAAAAATCACCAGTAAAGTTCGTACACTTAACCATTTTCAACCTACCAAGTCACCAAACATAACAACTTTTAAAACAGAAATACACCTTTAAAGTTCCTACTCTTAATCATTTTTGAATCATTATTAACCTACCAACACGTCAAACATTACCACTTTAAAAATAGAAAATCACCTTTAAACTTCCTACACTCAACCATTTTAAGCCTACCAAGTCACCAAAAACGACAACTTTCAAAACAAGAAATCACCTTTAATATCCATACACTTAACCATTTTCAACGTACCAAGTCACCAAACATAACAACTTTTAAAACAGAAATACACCTTTAAAGTTCCTACTCTTAATCATTATTGAATCATTATTAACCTACCTACACGTCAAACATTACCACTTTAAAAATACAAAATCACCTTTAAACTTCCTACACTCAACCATTTCAAGCCTACCAAGTCACCAAAAATAACAACTTTCAAAACAAGAAATCACCTATAATATCCATACACTTAACCATTTTCAACGTACCAAGTCACAAAACATAACTACTTTCAAAACAAAAAACCACCTTGAAAGTTCCTACACTTAACCATTTTCAGCCTGCTAAGCCACTAAACATAACCACTTTAAAAATTAAAAATCACATTTAAAGTCACTAGACTTAATTATTTTCAACCTACCAAGTCACCTAACACAACCACATTCAAAACAAAAAAATACCTTTAAAGTCCTACACTTATCCATTTTAAACCTACCAAGTCACCAAACATAACCACTTTCATAATATAAAATCACCTTTAAAGTCCCTACACTTAACTATTTTCAACATACCATGTCACCAAACATTATAACTAACATAACAAAAAAAAAACCTTTAAAGTCACTGCACTAAATCATTTTCAACCTACCAAGTCACATTTAAAGACCCTACACTTAATAATTTTTAACCTACCAAGTCACCTAACATAACCAGTTTCAAAACAAAAAATCACATCTAAAATCTCTACACTTAACCATATTAAATCTACCAAGTCACCAAACATAACCAATTTTAAATAAAAAAAAATCACCATAAAAGTCCCTATACTTAACCATTTTCAACCAACCAAGTCACCAAATATAGCCACTTTTAAAACAAAAAAAAACACCTTTAAAGTCCCTACACTTAATCATTTTCAACAAACTAAGTCGCCAAACATAACCACTTTAAAAACAAAAAATCACCTTTAAAGTTTCTACACTTAACCATTGTCAACCTACCAAGTCACCAAACATAACCACTTTGAAAATGAGAAAATACATTTAAAGTCTCTACAATTAACCATTTTCAACTTACCAAGTCAGCAAACATAACCACTTTCAAAACAAAAAATCACATTTAAATTCCGTACACTTAGTCATTCTCAACTTACCAAGTCACCAAATATAACCACATTCAAAATAAAAAATACCTTTAAAGTCCCTACACTTAACAATTTTCATTCTACAAAGTCACAAAACATAACCACGTTCAAAACAAAAAATCATCTTTAAAGTCCCTACACTTAACTATTTTCAACCTACCATGTCACCAAACATTATCACTAACATAACAAAAACACCTTTAAAGTCCCTGCACTTAATCACTTTCAGCCTTCCAAGTCACATTTAAAGTCCCTGCACTTCATCATTTTTAACCTACCAAGTCACCAAACATAACCACTTTCGAAATAAAAAATCACCTTTAAAGTTCCTACACTAAACCATTTTCAACCTACCAAGTCACTAAACATAACTACTTTCAAAACAAAAAATCACATTTAAAGTCTCTACAATTAACCATTTTCTTCCTACCAAGACTCCAAACATAACCACTTTCAAAACAAAAAATCACATTTAAAGTCTCTACAATTAACCATTTTCAACCTACCAACTCATTAAATATAACTACTTTCAAAACAAAAAGTCACATTTAAAGTCTATACAACTAACCATTTTCAACTAACCAAGTCACCAAACCTAACCACAATCAAAACAAAAAATATCACCTTTAAAATCTCTACACTAAACCATTTTAAACCTTCCATGTCACCAAACATAATCACTATCAAAATAAAAAATACTTGCAAAGTTCCCACACAACTATTTTCAACCTTCCAACTCCAAACATAACCACTTTCAAAATAAACAATCACCCTTAAAGTCTCTACACATAACATTTTAAATCTATCAAGTCTCCGAACATAAACACGTTTAAATCAAAAAATCACCATTAAAGTCCCTACACATAATGAGTTTAAACATACCAAGTCACCAAACATAACCACTTTTAAAAAAAAATACCCCTTTAAAGTCCGTACAATTAATCATTTTCTACCTACCAAGTCACCAATTAAGTTTCCAGACTTTATCATTTTTAAACTACCATGTCGCCAAACATAACCACTTTCAAAAAAAAAAAATCACCTCTAAAGTTTCTACACTTAACCAACTAAACCTACCTAGTCACCTAAAGTAACCACTTTCAAAACAAAAAATAACATTTAAAGTCTCTACACTTAACCATCTTCAACCAACCAAGTCACCAAACATAACCAAATTCAAAACAAAAAAATACCTTTAAAGTACATACACTTCACTATTTTCAAACATCAAGTCGCCAAACATAACCACTTTCAAAATAAAAAATTACCATTTAAATTCCCTACACTAAACCATTTTAAACCTACGATGTCACCAAACATAATCACTATCAAAACAAAAAATATATTTAATGATCCTGAACTTAAGCATTTTCGACCTACCATCACCTAACATAACCACCTTCAAAATAAAAAATTACCTTTAAAGTTCCTACATTTAACAATTTTGAACCTACCATCACTATACATAATCACTTTTCAAACAAAAAATCATCTTTAAAGTCTCTACACTTAACCATTTTTATCTACCAAGTCACCAAACATAACCACTTCTAAAACAAAAAATCACCATTAAAGTTCGTACACTTAACCATTTTCAACCTACCAAGTCGCCAAACATAACAACTTTTAAAACAGAAATACACCTTTAAAGTTCCTACTCTTAATCATTTTTGAATCATTATTAACCTACCAACACGTCAAACATTACCACTTTAAAAATAGAAAACCACCTTTAAACTTCCTACACTCAACCATTTTAAGCCTACCAAGTCACCAAAATAACAACTTTCAAAACAAGAAATCACCTTTAATATCCATACACTTAACCATTTTCAACGTACCAAGTCACCAAACATAACTACTTTCAAAACAAAAAACCACCTTTAAAGTTCCTACACTTAACCATTTTCAGCCTGCTAAGCTACAATACATAACTACTTTCAAAATTAAAAATCACATTTAAAGTCTCCAGACTTAACTATTTTCAACCTACTAAGTCACCTAACACAACCACATTCAAAACAAAAAATACCTTTAAAGTCCAACACTTAACCATTTTCAACCTACGAAGTCACCAAACATAACCATTTTCAGAATATAAAATCACCTTTAAAGTCCCTACACGTAACTATTTTCAACTTACCATGTCCCCAAACATTATAACTAACATAACAAAAAAACACCTTTAAAGTCACTGCACTTAATCATTTTCAACCTACCAAGTCACATTTAAAGACCCTACACTTAATAATTTTTAACCTAACAAGTCACGAAACATAACCAGTTTCAAAACAAAAAATCACATCTAAAATGTCTACACTTAACCATATTAAATCTACCAAGTCATCAAACATAACCAATTTTAAATAAAAAAATCACCATAAAAGTCCCTATACTTAACCTTTTCAACCAACCAAGTCACCAAATATAACCACTTTTAAAACAAAAAAAAACACCTTCAAAGTCCCTACATTTAATCATTTTCAACAAACTAAGTCGCCAAACATAACCACTTTAAAATGAAAAAATCAAATTTAAAGTTTCTACACTTAACCATTGTCAACCTACCAAGTCACCAAACATAACCACTTTCAAAACAAGAAAATACATTTAAAGTCTCTACAATTAACCATTTTCAACTTACCAAGTCAGCAAACATAACCACTTTCAAAACAAAAAATCACATTTAAATTCCCTACACTTAGTCATTCTCAACTTACCAAGTCACCAAATATAACCACATTCAAAATAAAAAATACCTTTAAAGTCCCTACACTTAACAATTTTCATTCTACAAAGTCACAAAACATAACCACGTTCAAAACAAAAAATCATCTTTAAAGTCCCTACACTTAACTATTTTCAACCTACCATGTCACCAAACATTATCACTAACATAACAAAAACACCTTTAAAGTCCCTGCACTTAATCACTTTCAGCCTACCAAGTCACATTTAAAGTCCCTACACTTCATCATTTTTAACCTACCAAGTCACCAAACATAACCACTTTCGAAATAAAAAATCACCTTTAAAGTTCCTACACTAAACCATTTTCAACCTACCAAGTCACTAAACATAACTACTTTCAAAACAAAAAATCACATTTAAAGTCTCTACAATTAACCATTTTCTTCCTACCAAGACTCCAAACATAACCACTTTCAAAACAAAAAATCACATTTAAAGTCTCTACAATTAACCATTTTCAACCTACCAACTCATTAAATATAACTACTTTCAAAACAAAAAGTCACATTTAAAGTCTATACAACTAACCATTTTCAACCAACCAAGTCACCAAACCTAACCCCAATCAAAACAAAAAATATCACCTTTAAAATCCCTACACTAAACCATTTTTAACCTACCATGTCACCAAACATAATCACTATCATCATTTTTAACCTACCAAGTCACCAAACATAACCACTTTCGAAATAAAAAATCACCTTTAAAGTTCCTACACTAAACCATTTTCAACCTACCAAGTCACTAAACATAACTACTTTCAATACAAAAAATCACATTTAAAGTCTCTACAATGAACCATTTTCTTCCTACCAAGTCACCAAATATAACCACTTTCAAAACCAAAAATCACATTTAAAGTCTCTACAATTAACCATTTTCAACTAAAAAAGTCACTAAACATAACCACTTTCGAAACAAAAAATCACATTTAAAGTCTATACAATTAACCATTATCAACAACCCAAGTCACCAAATCTAACCACAATCAAAACAAAAAAATACCTTTGAAGTTCCTACACTTAACCATTATCATCCATCAAGTCACCAAACACAACCACTTTCAAAAAAAAATCACCTTTAAAGTTCCTACACTAAACCATTTTAAACCTACCATGTCACCGAACACAATCACTATAAAAAAAAAAAAGATACCTTTCAAGTTCCTGCACTTAAGCATTTTCAACCTACCATCACTAAATGTAACCACTTTCAACACAAAAAATCACCTTTAAAATCTCTAAACCATTTTAAATCTACCAAGTCACCAAACACAACCAATTTTAAATACTAAAATCACCAATAAAGTTACTATGCTTAACCATCTTCAACCAACCAAGTCCTATTTAAAGTCCCTACACTTAATGATTTTTACCCTACAAAGTCACCAAAAATAACCACTCTCAAACCAAAGTATCATCTTTAAAGTTCCTACACTTAACCATTTTCAACCTGCCAAGTCACTAAATATAACTACTTTCAAAACAAAAAAAAACACATTTAAAGTCTCTACAATTAACCATTTTCAACCTACCAAGTCACCAAACATAACCACTTTCAAAACAAAAAATCACCTTTTAAGTCCCTACACTTAACTATTCTCAACCTACTATGTCAACAAACATTATCAATACAAAACAAAACAACCCCTTTAAAATCTCTACACTTAATCATTTTCAACCTACCAAGTCCTAATTAAAGTCCCTACACTTAATCATTTTTAACTTACCAAGTTACCAAACATAACCACTCACAAAACAAAAAATCACTTCTAATGTTCCTACACTTAACCATTTTCAACCTACCATGTCACTAGACGTAATTACTTGCAAAACAAAAATCTCATTTAAAGTCTCTACAATTAACCATTTTCAAGCTACCAAGTCACCAAACATAACCACATTCAAAACAAAAAAATACCTTTAAAGTCCCTACACTTAATCATTTTCAACCATCAAGTCACAAAACATAACCACTTTCAATACAAAAAATCACGTTTAAAGTCCCTACACTAAACCATTTTACATATACCATGTCACCAAACATAATCACTTTCACAAAAAAAAAATACCTTTAAAGTTCCTACACTTAACCATATTCAACTTACCATCACAAAACTTAACCACTTTCTCAACGAAAAATCACCTTTAAAATCTCTATACTTAACCATTTTAAGACTACAAAGTCACCAAACATAACAAATTTTAATTACAAAAAATCACCATTAAAGTCCATATGCTTAACAATTTTCAACCTACTAAGTCACCAAATATAACCACTTTTAAAATAAAAAAACACTGTTAAAGTCCCTACACTTAATCATTTTCAACCTACCAAGTCGCCAAACATAACCACTATAACAATAAAAAATCAACTTTAAAGTTTCTACACTTAACCATTTCCTACCTACCAAGTCACCAAACATAGCCACTTTCATGACAAAAAATCACAATTAAAGTTCCTACACTTAACCATTTTTAACCTACCAAGTCACCAAATATAACCACATTCAAAACAAGATAATACATTTAAAGTCTCTACAATTAACTATTTTAAACCTATGAAGTCAACAAATATAACCACTTTAAAAATAAAAAATCACATTTAAAGTCCCTACACTTAATCATTCTCAACCTACCAAGTCACCAAACATAACCACATTCAAAAAATAAAATAACCTTTAAAGTCCCTACACTTAACCATTTTCATTCTACAAATTCACAAAACATAACCACTTTCAAAACAAAAAATCAAATTTAATGTCCCTACACTTAACTATTTTCAACCTACCATGTCACCAAACATTATCACTAACATAACAAAAAAACATATTTAAAGTTCCTGCACTTAATCATTTTCAACCTACCAAGTCAGATTTAAAGTCACTATACTTAATCATTTTTAAACTACCAAGTCGCCAATGTAACCACTTGCAAAACAATAAATCACCTCTAAAGTTCCTACCCTTTACCATTTTCAACCTACCAAGTCACTAAACTTAACCACTTTCAAAACAAAAAATCACATTTAAAGTCTTTAAAATTAACCATTTTCAACCTTCCAAGTCACCAAACATTACCAATTTTAAATACAAAAAATCACCATTAAAGTCCCTATGCTTAACCAATTTCAATCTACCAAGTCACCAAACACAAGCAATTTTAAAACAAAAAAACACCTTTAAAGTCACAAAACCATTTTCAACCTACCAAGTCGCCAAACAATGCCACTGTCAAGACAAAAAATCAAATTTAAAGTTCCTACACATAACCATTTTCAACCTACCAAGTCACCAAATATAACCACATTCAAAACATGAAAATACATTTAAGGTTTCTACAATTAACCATTTTCCACCTACCAAGTCAGCAAACATAACGACTTTAAAAATAAAATATCACATTTAAAGTCCCTACATTTAACCAATTTCAAACTACCAAGTCACCAAACATGACCTCATTCAAAACAAAAAAAAATACCTTTAAATTCTCTACACTTAACTATTTTCATTCTACAAAGTCACAAAACATAACTACGTTCAAAACAACAAATCACCTTTAAAGACTCTACACTAAACCATTTTCAACCTACCATGTCACCAAATATAATATCTATCAAAACAAAAAAAACACCTTTAAAGTCCCTGCATTTAACCATTTTAAACATACCATGTCACCACAAATAACCACTTTCAGAACATAAAATAACATTAAAGTCGCAACACTTAGCCATCTTAACCCTACCAAGACAACTACCATAACCATTTTTAAAAAACCACCTTTAAAGTCCCTGCACTTATCCATTGTCAACCCACCAACTCACCAAATATAAACAATTTCAAAATAAAAAAAAAAACTTTAAAGTCCCTACCCTTAACAATCTTCACCCTACCAAATCACCAAACATAACCACTTTTAAAATAAAAACACCTTTAAAGTCCCTGCACTTAACCATTTTCAACCTACCAAGTCACCATTGAAGTTTCCAGACTTAATCATTTTTAAACTACCAGGTCGCCAAACATAACCACCTTCAAAAAAAAAAGATCACCTTTAAAGTTTCTACACTTAACCATTTTCAACCTACCTAATCACAAAAAATAACCACTTTCAAAAAAAAAATCACATTTAAAGTGTCTACACTTAACCATCTTCAACTAACCAAGTCACCAAACATAACCACGTTCAAAACAAAAAAAATACTTTAAAAGTTCATACACTTCACTATTTTCAAACATCGAGTCACAAAATATAACCACTTTCAAAACAAAAAATAACGTTTAAAGTCCCTACACTAAACCATTTTACATATACCATGTCACCAAACATAATCACTTTCGAAAAAAAATACCTTAAAAGTTCCTGCACTTAACCATATTCAACATACCATCACTAAACATAACCACTTTCTAACTAAAAAATCACCTTTAAAATCCCTATACTTAACCATTTTCAACCTACCAAGTCACCAAACATAACCACTTTTAAAACAACAAAACACTGTTACAGTTCCTACACTTAATCATTTTCAACCTACCAAGTCGCCAAACATAACCACTATAAAAATAAAAAATCAACTTTAAAGTTTCTACACTTAACCATTTTCTACCTACCAAGTGACCAAACATCGCCACTTTCAAGACAGAAAATCACATTTAAAGTTCCTACACTTAACCATTTTCAACCTACCAAGTCACCAAATATAAACACATTAAAAAGAAGAAAATACATTTAAAGTATCTACAATTAACTATTTTCAACCTACCAAGTAAACAAATATAACCACTTTCAAAATAAAAAATTACATTTAAAGTCCCGACACTTAATCATTCTCAACTTACCAAGTCACCAAACATAACCACATTCAAAACATAAAATAACCTTTAAAGTGCCTACACTTAACCATTTTCATTCTACAAAGTCATAAAACATAACCACTTTCAAAACAAAAAATCAAATTTAATGTCCCTACACTTAACTATTTTCAACCTACCATGTCACCAAACATTATCACTAACATAACAAAAAAACATATTTAAAGTCCCTACACTTAATCATTTTCAACCTACCAAGTCACATTTAAAGTCACTACACTTAATCATTTTTAAACTACCAAGTCGCCAAACGCAACCACTTTCAAAATAATAAATCACCTCTGAAGTTCCGACACTTAACCATTTACAAACTACCAACTGACTAAATATAACCACTTTCAAAAAAAAAATCACATTTAAAGTCTTTATAATTAACCATTTTCAACTTTCCAAGTCACCAAACATAACCAATTTTAAATACAAAAAATCACTATTAAAGTCACTATGCTTAACCATTTTCAATCTACCAAGTCACCAAACATAAACAATTTTAAAACAAAAAAACACCTTTAAAGTCCTTATACTTAACCATTTTCAACCTACCAAGTCGCCAAACATATTTACTGTCAAGACAAAAAATCAAATTTAAAGTTCCTACACATAACCATTTTCAACCTACCAAGTCACCAAATATAACCACATTCAAAACAAGAAAATACATTAAGAGTTTCTACAATTAACCATTTTCAACCTACCAAGTCAGCAAACATAACCACTTTAAAAATAAAAAATCACATTTAAAGTCCCTATACTTAACCAATTTCAAACTACCAAGTCACCAAACATGACCACATTCAAAACAAAAAAAATACCTTTAAAGTCTCCACACTTAACTATTTTCATTCTACAAAGTCACAAAACATAAGTATGTTCAAAACAAAAAATCACCTTTAAAGACTCTACACTAAACCATTTTCAACCTACCATGTCACCAAACATAATATCTATCAAAAAAAAAAAAAACTCCTTTAAAGTCCCTGCATTTAACCATTTTAACTCTACCATGTCACAAAAAATAACCACTTTCAGAACCAAAAATAACCATTAAAGTCCCAACGCTTTGCCAATTTTACCCTACTAAGACAACAACCATAACCATTTAAAAAAAACACCTTTAAAGTCACTACACTTATCCATTATCAACCCACCAAGTCACCAAATATAAACACTTTCAAAATAAAAAACACCTTTAAAGTCCCTACCCTTAACAATCTTCACCCTACCAAATCACAAAACATAACCACTTTCAAAACAAAAAATAACCTTTAAAGTCCCGACACTTAACAATTTTCAACCTACCAAGTCACCAAACATAACCAGTTTAAAAATAAAAAAAAACACCTTTAAGGTCCCTGCACTTAGCCATTTTCATCCTTCAAAGTCTCAGAACATTACCACTTTTAAAACAAAAAATCACCTTCAAAGTTACTAAACTAAACTATTTTCAACATACCATGTCACGGAACATAATCACTATCACAACAGAAAAATACCTTTAAAGTCCCTGCACTTAACGATTTTCAACCTTCCAAGTCTCCAAACATAACCACTTTAAAAATAAAGAACATCTTTAAAGTCCCTACGATTAACGATTCTCAACCTACCAAATCACCAAACATAACAAGTTTCAAAATAAAATATCACCTTTAAAGTCCCTATACTTAATCATTTTGAACCTACCATGTTACCAAACATAACCACATTCAAAACAAAAAATATACCTTTAAAGTACACTTAACCATTTTCAAACATAAAGTCACCAAACATTATCACTTTTAAAATAAAAAATCCGCTTTAAAGTCCCTACACTAAACCATTTTAAACCTACCATGTCACGAAATATAATCACTATCAAAAAAAAAATATCTTTAAAGTTCCTGCACTTATCCATTTTCAACCTACCATCACCAAACATAACCACTTTAAAAATAAAAAATCACCATCAAAGATCCTACATTTAACCATTTCCAACCTACCAAGTCACCAAACATAACCACTTTCAAAACCCAAAATCACCTGTAAAGTCTCTACACTTAACCATTTTCTACCTACAAAGTCACCAAACATAACCACATTCAAAATAAAAAATACCTTTATAGTCCGTACACTTAACCTTTTTCTACGTACCAAGTCACCAAACATAACCTCTTTCAACACAAAAAAATAATTTTAAATTCCCTACACTTAACCATTTTCAACCATCAAGTCACAAAACAGAACCACTTTCAAAACAAAAAATCACGTTTAAAGTCCCTACACTAAACCATTTTACATATACCATGTCACCAAAAATAATCACTTTCGAAAAAAAATACCTTTAAAGTTCCTGCACTTAACCATATTCAACCTACCATCACCAAACATAACCACTTTCTAAGCGAAAAAACACCTTTAAAATCTCTATACTTAACCATTTTAAATCTACCAAGTCACCAAATATAACAAATTTTAATTACAAAAAATCACCATTAAAGTCCCTATGCTTAACGATTTTCAACCTACCAAGTCACCAAACATAACCCCTTTTAAAACAACAAAACACCGTTACAGTCCCTACACTTAATCATTTTCAACCTACCAAGTCTCCAAACATAACAACTACAAATATAAAAAGTCAACTTTAAAGATTCTACACTTAACCAATTTCTACCTACCAAGTCACCAAACATCGCCACTTTCAAGACAAAAAATCACATTTAAAGTTCCTACACTTAACCATTTTCAACCTACCAAGTCACCAAATATAACCACATTCAAAACAAGAAAATACATTTAAAGTCTCTACAATTAACTATTTTCAACCTACCAAGTAAACAAATATAACCACTTTCAAAATAAAAAATCACATTTAAAATCCCGAAACTTAATCATTCTCAACTTACCAAGTCACCAAACATAACCACATTCAAAAAATAAAATAACCTTTAAAGTCCCTACACTTAACCATTTTCATTCTACAAATTCACAAAACATAACCACTTTCAAAACAAAAAATCAAATTTAATGTCCCTACACTTAACTATTTTCAACCTACCATGTCACTAAACATTATCACTAACATAACAAAAAAACATATTTAAAGTCCCTGCACTTTATCATTTTCAACCTACCATGTCACATTTAAAGTCACTACACTTAATCATTTTTAAACTACCAAGTCACCAAACATAACCACTTTCAAAACAATAAATCACCTCTGAAGTTCCTACACTTAACCATTTACAACCTACCAAGTCACTAAACATAACCACCTTCAAAAGAAAAAATCACATTTAAAGTCTTTACAATTAACCATTTTCAACCTTCCAAGTCACCAAACATTACCAATTTTAAATACAAAAAATCACCATTAAAGTCCCTATGCTAAACCATTTTCAATCTACCAAGTCACCAAACATAAACAATTTTAAAACAAAAAAACACCTTTAAAGTCCCTATACTTAACCATTTTTAACCTACCAAGTCGCCAAACATAACCACTTTCAAGACAAAAAATCAAATTTAAAGTTCCTTCACAATACCATTTTCAACCTACCAAGTCATCAAATATAACCACATTCAAGACAAAAAATCAAATTTAAAGTTCCTTCACAATACCATTTTCAACCTACCAAGTCATCAAATATAACCACATTCAATACACACATATACACACTATCGACTATATCAAGTTCTAAATACGTTCTATATATGTCACATATGTACACAAGTATATTATCCAATAATATAATGCTATGTGTTTATTATACATACTCAGATGAGTGATCGATTAATCATATTTGATTAGCTTAATATAATATTAGATTTTGACTAAATCGTCATCAATCGATCACTACATGATATATATATATATATATATATATATATATATATATAAAGATATTTATGTATATGAACTCATGAATGCGTACTATATATATCACATCCACAAGTATATTATCTTATAAATACTTACCTTATAATAGACCACGTTCATTATATTTTGATGAATTATCGATTATATATTGCATTATTATGACTGGAATAGTAACATAATATTATTATCTAAACGGTAAGATATATATATATATATATATATATATATATATATATACACACATATGTTTAACGTCATTTAATGTATATACAAAGGAAAATATTTATTTTATAAATTGAAACATATGTAAAAGATAAAGATTATGTTTAATGTAATTTGTTTATTTTGTTTGATATATTTTTTAGTGTAATTTTTTCACAAAATTTAAGAATGATTGATTTTTATTATTATTATACTGGTTATCGACTACGTGTGATCAGAGTAATTTCAAAAATTATATACATATTAGATTATACATATAATTATTTTTAATGAAAATAGTATATATATATATTTGATTACATAATATATATAATTATTGGCTACTAAAAATTATTTAGTTTTTATTTTTTTTTTTAGTTCAAAAATTGACCACAAGTGGTCGGTTTATAAAAATATTTTTAAAAAAAAATCGATCACAAGTGGTCGGTTTTGTTATTTTTATTTGTAAAATAAATAATAATTAATATAAAAATTATATAAAGAATTATTTTAAAATATTAAAATATAAAAGCGACCACATGTGGTCTCTTTTTTAAAAAAATAAAAAAAATAAACAAACATAAAAAAAATCGACCACTTGTGGTCGTTTTTTGAGGGTTTTTTAGTAGTGCTTGTTGATGCAATATGTTTGTTTTTCTAAGGGGTTTTTCACATCTGTGTTTGTCTCTGCCCATTGGAGCACTAGTTTGAACTGTGTCGATCTTGCTTCGTGAGCTTAATAAGACAAATTTAGCATTTGAATTTTATATTTAATTTCGATCCTTGAATTGGTTATCAGTAGTACCATATTTTTAACATCTATGCTTAATGCATGACCTAATTATTTGTAATCACAAGAGACAAAACGATACGAATAGTAGTGAGCTTTACTACGAAGCTAAACATATTATGATAATACGATCTTGTCAGCTGTCCAAAACTTCATACACTCAACTGAGCTTTATGACACTCAATTCACGAACCATTAGAATGATATTTTATTTGATAAATTCACTTATAAAGAGAAAATTTATGCGAAGTTGATAAGGTAACATTTAAGTTTAACAACCTGTGCATATATTTGTCGGTTTATAATTTGAATTTGCAATAGTATGGACTGCGTACATCTTACCCCCCAGACCCCAATAGGTGGGAATACACTGGGTTTGTTGTTGTTGTTGTTGTTGTTGTTATGCAAGGATAAAATAACACAAGGCCTAAATACTTTAGTTCTCGACCTAATCTGTATGGTATACTAGTAACTGGACATGATATTCGGACATGAGACTCAAACGAAGATGGAGGCGAATTAGTATTAATATTTGGTGAACTCAGCCTCTGGATCTCGATTAAATACTGATAAAAATCCAAATAGTGTCATGGTACACTCATTCAGACTCAGACTCGGGTATAGACAGACACCTCTTCTAAGGACACAAAAAAGGATCAGGATGAGGGTCAGGGAATGCATAGGGAATTGTACAAGAGAATACTAATTTAGAACTAAATGAGGGCATGTAAGGATCGAAAGAGATGCAGAAAGTGACCACTAATTGTAAAGGAAAATGTTGTGAAGAAGATAGTGAATATTAAATTAAGGGGAGATAAGAAAAAGATTTTCATAAAAAAAACGTGCCTACTAAAATAGACCCGACACTAACGTTATTAAGACCCCAAAAACCTTTATAACTTGAAGCATAGCCAATAAAGCCATTTTGAATGAGGTTCGAATTGACTTAGAAGAGTTGGAATACGTTCATACTCAAAAACCTTTTTAAAGGAACAATCTAAGAGATTTTTGAAATAATCTCTCAAAAAAGGTTTAATTGTTTAAAAGAGGAGTGGGCAGACAATTTATTGTTCACGTAACCACATAAAAGGCTTGTATTCAAAATTGTCCTGACATATTTGATTTCAAAAGAAAAGTGTGTGTCATTTCATTTCAATGATACCAGAATAAATTAAATTTTGAGCCTAATTGATATTCCAACAACTAGCTCAAAGAGAAGAGGATTGCTTAAGTCACATAAGGAATATGAGATTTTGACCCCATCTAATTGAATATCGGATATTTTCATCACCCCCTTATGCCCAACACTACTCGGACTGTAGCGTACACAATGGGCAGAATTAGGGGTGGAAAATGGGTGGATCGGATCGAATTTGAATGGATTGAATATGAATTGAGCTTAAATGGATCGAATTGCAATCCACTCATATAATATATGGGTAAATATGAATTTTGTCAAATATGAATTGGATAAAAATGGTTTCAACCCACTTTTAACTTCTTAAGCCAAAACTTTAGAACTTCTATATCCATATCAACTTGATTTTTTTATCTCCTATCCTACCCTCCTCCCCCTACCCCTAAAAAACATAATTTTTTTAAGAAAATAAAAATTAAAAAATTTTCTACCCCCACCCTCCCAAAAAAAGAAAAAATTCAAAAAAATGAAACTTTTTTCAGAAAGACAAAAACTAAAATTTTTAAAAAAAATTGCACCCCCACCCTACCCCTCCTCCACCATACCCTCCAGCCCCCCCACCCACCCGCCTCCTCCTCTAAATTTTTTTTTTTTTTGATAACATGAAAAAAAAATTAAAAAGAAAAGAAATTAAATTTAAAAAAAAAAAAATTGCACCCCCCACCCAGCCCTACTGAAACACCTTGGTTTTGACCCTTAGAAAATTCTTGAACATTGAGCATCTAGACATCATACAACTTGTGGGTACCAGTAGTATAATAGGTCCATCCTTTTGTATATAAATCAGTGTGTTTTGGTTGGTTTTTGTCCAAGGTACAAATGGACATCTTACCTCTCGTATGTTAGGGTACGAGATATACATGGTGAGGTCGTATGATGTCCTAAACTTAGCCTAGTGCATTCTATCTAAGGTACGGGTTAAAGGGTACTTCTCGTTTATTAGGATATGAGTTAGACCTTTGTGTTCATATGTTGGTCAGTATGGAGGTCCAAGAGGATGCTAGGGGTACGAGATAAGGGTACCACTTTTACCCTAGGGTACGGTTTAGGGGAATGGGTCGTACCCTTCTGCAACCAAGTTTTTAGCTTTTAAACTGAGGGTATTCCATATATTTTCCACCGCAAACCTTTATGTCCCCACGTCTTAAGACATGTTGTGAACCCTTATAACCCACTATTCAAAGATCAAACACTCCAAAAATACTCTCTAAACTCTCTCTTAAAAACTGGGGCTAGGGTTCTTCAAAGGTGTTCATCTTGAGGCTTAAGAGTCAAGTTTCTTTCGTAAATCTTCTTGAATAATACATGTGACTCTTCCCTCATTGTTAGTTCTCAAATATCATGTGTTTTAAAGTGTGATTATGATTCTTAATATTGGTTTTGAAAACCAAAATTGAGGGTTTTATTGCATATGGTTAAGTATTATTTACTCTAGATTTAACTTGTGTTTGTACATGTTTTTGGTGATGGTTTTCACATTATGGGTGCTTGTTAATTGTGGTTTAACAAATGGGTCATGGGTTACCCTAAACTTGATGGGTTTTACCTTGATTTTGGCCTTGATAATAGTATGCCCTCAAAGTGTTTGTGAAAATCCCTAAAAGAATAAACTAGTCACATGTTAATGATGTTTTCCATTAAGGCATTGGCATAATGAATATGAATAGTTGGTAAATGGTTTTGTAAAGGCCTTGTTGGCCATGTAATGATCTAAATGGTAACCTTGGTGGTTTAAATTGTTAAATTTGTTTGAGTCCCTAAATATTAACTTAATTTATTTCTTTGTTAGACAATGGGTTCGAGTCCCTAAACTTTGAATTGAACAAGTGTATTTGTTAGGTAATGGGTTCGAGTCCCAAAGTCAAATGAATGCATGGTTGATTGATAATGGTAATGAGATGTGGTATACTTGCAAGTAGTGTTGGTATGACGATAACAACGAAGTGCCTTTGGTAAGTAATTGACTTAATGGTTATGTATGTGGAATGATAATTTTAAATTGGGCTTTAAAGCGGGATGTGTAGCTGGGCCGTGAAAGTGGATTTCAAAGGACTAACACTGGAAACCGCACTAGCTGGTATGGGTGTCTTATGACCGAGTGGTATGAGTCCCCCGAATAAACATATGAAAGGGAGGTTCAAGTCCCCCTTACTATGTGTATTTGTTCTTAAGTAACCTTTATTATGATGGGAGGTTCGAGTCCCTCCTAAAGGCATATAGCGATATAGATATTCTTAGGTTCGTGTGACTGCACGCACTAGGGCCTTTCTAACTAGGGGAGAGCTGGCTTCATTTAGGCCGTGGATGCCTTGTTCTATGACGGTCATGCTACACAACCCAGGTTAACGATGTCAAAGTTAATGGTAATCTTGTTCCCTATCCCGACATGGTATATATATATATATATATATATATAAGTATTTCATTTAGATATGCATTGATTGATTGGTTTTAAACTATTGGCACTATTTTATCCTTATCCTTAAGTTACATGCTAGCTCTCCAACCGCTAACCATCTTCGGCACTGTATCCCCACGCGATGCAGGTGTTGGTCATACTACACCTACTAGTCAGTGATCAAACATTGAGAACTGTTTATTTTGACTTGAAGTGGTGAGCTTCCATACTCTGGAACGCTCTAGTTTTTGTTTTTTATGTTTTCATAGGTTAGTCTTGGACATTGGTTTTGGCTATGCTCGGGGGCATGTCCCGATCGGATGTTGTTTTGATTTCTGATAGAAGCTTTGTGAGACTACTATAGGTTGGTATGGGCGGTGTCGGTACTGGTGTCAACCTTGGCATTGGTATAGGTATTGGGGCTAATACCGTATAACTTTATTTGCTTTGTGATTGTTTCATTTTATTATGGTATGGATATAGACTTGATTATTATTTCAATTTTGGTAATGGTTGTTGGTTGGCATTGGATTGTTAGACTTATTTGGGTTGGCCATAGTCATGGACCTATACCAAAGCATTTGAGTTGATAAATACTCTATCTTGTTAAGTGTTCGAAATTCATCCGACTCAATTTATATCATTATAGGTTGAATTGGGTATCGGGGGTGGTCCTCGATCCTTTTTGGACTTGGGATGCCTATGACGACAAGGTCCTAATTCAGATCGTGTCACCTACCCCATACCCCCTAGCCTCCCCCCCACCCCCCAAAAAAATAGTTTTTCAAAATATGAAATTTTTTTCAAAAAGAAAAAAACTACCCGTCCTAGCCCCCTCCCCCCAAAAAAATATTTTGAAAAAAGTGAAAAAAAATTATAAAGAAAAAGACAAAAAAAATTAAAAAAAAATAAAAAATCACCCCCACCGCACCCTACACCCACCCTCCTCATTTCATTTTAAATCAAATGAATTTTTTTAAAATAAAAATTAAAAAATTAAAAAAAATTCTGCCCGTCCCCCCACCCCCTCAACCCACACCCCACCCACCATCCCTAATTTTTTATTAAAAATAAAAGAAATCAAAAAAAATATTTTTTTAAAAAAATAAAAAATATTTTTTTTCTCCCCCAACCACCGCAGCCCACCCTATCCCTATCCCTAATTTTTTTTTCTTAAAAAAGGATTAAATTTTTGTGGTGCAATTAGAAATTTTAAGTATAGATGTGTGATTTCTGTGTTTAAATAGGTATTCATATTTTACCCATTTTATTTATATTTATATGATCGTTAAAAATGAGCTATAGACGATTGACCCATTTAAAATGTGAGTGATCCAACTCAATAAATATGAATTAAATAGACTCCTTTCATTAATATATACTGAAATTGTCACCCTTAGTAGAATAAGTCTAAAAAGATATTTAGGAATAGAACTCTAATTAACATGATTCCTCTGGGCACTAGGCGCTCCTGTGGTTCGCAAGAAGGAAAAAGGATACTGCACACAATCATAGATGAGGTATATTCACAACCTCTACATGATCTGAGCGCTCATATCAAATCCAAAGGTTTGTTTCATATGTCATGTGAGAGAATCAAAAATAATTTGAAGGCGCTACTAACTAGGAGCCCCTAGGTCTCATAAATATAATAAAACTTTTACAACTAATATACAATTGTTTTTCTTGTGCAAAAAGATTTCCTACGCATCTACTTTTTTTATACGGGAAGGATTCTAATATTCTCTATCAACTACCTCTCATGGGATTGATCCCAACTGGACTCTTGTATTTGAACTACGTAATTTTTTTAGTGTCTAAATAAACTTTCTCTTTACCCAATGATGTTCTATAGAAATATTGCACTTTTGATGTTTAAAACTATGAATATATGCAAGTTTCTTAGGTTGTTTTGTTAGATATGATGTACTTTGAGTATGTTAACTAAGATTTGGATGCTAATTTCATGAAAAGGATGAAAAATAGAGTTTTTGGCTACTTCATCAATTTTGGTTATTTATGACACTTTCGGATGTACGTGACCAAGCATGTGATGAAAATTACAGATATGAAGTTTGGTTGCAAGTATTAGAAGACTTGGCACTTACCTATGTCTATATACGGACCACATGTAGCACATGTGGTCTGTATAAGACTAAGGTAAGTACTAGAATTGAAATTTCAGAGAGTGAAAAATCTGAAAAAGAACTTTCGGCACTTATGTATGCTAATATATGGACCGCATGTAGCACATGTGGACCACATGTGGGTAAGGTAAGTGCCAAAAGTCCAAAATCCCGAGATTAGATGTTGCAGGAATTTTTTCTGGCACGTACAGGTGTCTACATATGCCCAGCCTCAGGCTGCATATGGTATATATGCCCAAGGCCAGGCCGCATGTCGACACAGATAAGTGGCCACCGACCATTTTTATACTTTTTTGTCCGGGCTTTGAATTTAGGGTTTCCTCATGTACTATAAATACCCCTTATGTTTTTTTATTAGAAAAAACACATTCTTGATATTTACTAACATATTTTGATTTCGAGATTTAATTTTTGTCTTGGAATTCTTTTATATTTATTTCGATTGACTAATTCAGTTAAAGTATTGGGGTTTTTGTTGTGATTATTGTGATTCATCTTATGCTTTCAATCATGCACATTGTTGATTACTTCACAAGCATGAGTGGCTAAAAACCCTTAGCTAGGATTGTGGAAACCTTAGCAGATTGACAAAGTAGGGGAAGTGCTATTGCTGTTTTGAACCGATACTCATGCATGCATTTTATTATCTTTATTTTATTAGATATCTTTGTGGTTGCAAATGTTAGGATCCCACGTATAATATTGCTACTTACTTTAAAAGAGGGGTGGTGACTAGGAAAAGATAACTACAATAGAATTTGAAGTCTAACTGTCGATCTATGCTACAAGGTATTATCTAAGTAAGATGGTTAGTTGTCATCTAATAACTAGAGACTCAAAAGGTAATAGTTAACTGGGATCAAGATAAGGGTTAGGAAAGCAACATCTTGAGACTCAAAAGGTAAAGGGTGAAATCCATCTGCTTGTGTTGATGGTACATAACTTATCAGATATTGTATGCAACTTATTGATTTGGTTCAATAAAGTATAATAAGCCTACAGAATTAAGAATCCAAAGGGAATACAGTCTTAGTGTTCACCTACAACTGATTACAACTGAAGTTGATATTAGCTACTTGTTTGATATTGCTACTTAATTCCCCCATTTACTTTTCTAGTTTTTGCTCGTTAATTACAATAGCTAAGAGCCACGATTGCATGTATTTCCTTGGGATTCGACCCCAACCTTTGTTGGGTTACCTTATTTAATAGCAACTGAATAATCTTTAGAGTGAGGGTGTAGCTTGGGTATTATCAAATTTTGGCGCCGTTGTCGGGTAATACGGTGTTGATTTATGAATTGAGGTTGTTGCAGTTTACGGGGTTTTTTGTTCTTAGTTGGGTATATGCCGGTGTATTCCTAGAACATGGAGCAGAGGAAATCCCTTACTCTTGGTGAATCCAAATCTATAAAGGATCCTACAAACATCTAGTAGGATGAAAAAATCTAAAAGAGATGATATTCCTGAAGGGGTTCGTGATGATATGCCTTCCCATCCTCCTAAAGGAGTTTACGATATTATTGATCAATAGACTGGGGTAGTTTTAGCACAAGCTAATAATGAGAGGAGGTCAGCATAAGAAGCTCAGTAGATAGCTAGGGAGGCTGATCTAGCTAAGCAGGGACACGAAGCAAACCGCTGAGTAGCAATTGGTGGAAATCAGAATAGAGTTAGAGGTGGCCGTCCTGAAGTGATCCCAGCATATCTGTATGTGCATCCATATGACGATAGAGACTGGAGCCATTATCCCTTCTATTTTACCCCCATGCATTAAGTTTGACATAACGAGCGCAATGAACCTGCTCTTAAATCTGAAGGGTGTATTTGCGGGTTTGTCTATAGATAATACAAACATGCACCTTGCAAATTTCATAGGGATCTGCAGTTTGTACATCTAGAGGTGAATTAGGAAGCACTTAGACTGAGGTTGTTCCCCTTATCACTTACAGGAGAAGTATCTTTATGGCTAAGGGAAATACCAAGAGAATCTGTCACTTCATGAAATGAGTTGCGCAGGCAGTTTTTGAATATGTTCTTTCTTCTATCCAGGATGTTTCATTTTAAAGATGAGATTTATAATTTTAGGCAACCGTACTCAGAATCTACACAAGTCTTAGTTCAAGTTCAATAAGAATCTTAGCATGGTGCCCAACTATTGGATTTTAGGGACAATCTTGTTGGAGATATTCTATAGAATCCTGACTATCAGTTATGGATTTATGGAAGACACTATATCTGGAGGAGCTTTTATGAGACTATACTGTGAGGAAGCTTCAGAGATGTTAGATCAAATCTCACTAACTAATTAATGGTGGAAAACTCTGAAGTCTGAGAAGGGATCTAGCATGTATGCTATTGGTTCCTCTTATGACTAGAAAGTAATGGATGATTTAGTAGCACAAGAGATTGCGCTGCTAAGAGTTGATCTTGGAGTACTAGCAAATTAGTTCGCAACAGCTAGTTCGAGAAAGTGAATGCAGTAGGAGTACAGGGTTCATCTACCAAAGCTTATGAGTGAAAATTATAGGTGGAAACAAACTATCTGGATGTTATAAAGCTTTAGAAGCCCCTTGATCTCCAAAATATGTCAAAATATATGTAAAAACGTGATACAGCATGTATTTATAGCATAAGGATAGGCAAGTTCGAGTTGGAATTGATTTAACTTAAAATGCCCTAGGGTGGAGAAGACCATGCATCACACCCTATATTCATATGGAATGGAGAATACGATGCACCCTCTATTACATATGAATATAGCATGCGAGGCATGCGAATCGCATGGTGCTATTGGAAGTTGTCCTCCGAATTTTGGTTAAGTGTTGGTCCTTTCTCCTTTCATCCCTTGTCTTGTGGTGTCTTTCCAATTATTTTCCAGCCTCTATATAATCCATATATCATAATATTAAGATCACAAAGGATCCTACAAGAACACACCACACGAATTATAGGGTCAAACAACACAACATCCATGACGACGAATCAAAAACAAGAGCTTAGACTAGGCAATTTTTTATGATCTTTCACTCAATGTTTTGACTCTTTCCTTGACTCAATTGAACTTTGTACACTTCTAATAAGTTTTTACACATAAAATAACATCATTAAAACCAATTGGAAAACATTAAACACAATATAATCCAACAAGATAGACTAGACAAGCACCTAGCTCAAGCTAGTAACACTAGTTTCTTCTATTGAACTCTAATTTACTCTTTGAAGAACAAACTTGTTACACATGATTTAACACTTTGATACATATTTATATTATTATCAACACATATAGCATAGAACCATCCTCAAAATAAGGCTAAAACAACTAGAATAGTGACACTAGAATGCAAAAATACACCCAACATCACCACCCCACACTTAAAGCCTTGTTCGTCCTCGAACAACTCATAACTATAAACATCATCAACTAAGGAGAATATACACTTATACCAAATTCAAGACACTAAATCTAGTACTACAGTGACTACATAGAATGCAAGTTACTTCACTAAGCATGTTATTTACACAATTGAAAGATTATGAATACTACTTCAAAACATCCTAGCCTCAAGAATTGACTCACCTAGTGGAAAACTCATGCATATTGATCAATAAAGTAAATCATACAAATCACCCACATTCATCAACTATGTACCCCTCATAATAAGAGAGTTATCCATAATCACTCACAATTAAGTAATTCACAGCATGATGGGTAGAAAAATCAAATTACGCTCACTCTCACAAAGAATTTACAAGTTATACATAATGAACCATAGTCTTTCCCTTAGTGTAATGTTCCACTTATATCAGAATGTAAAGCTTAGGATAAATTAGGAGTTTTTTGGGTTGTAATGTAGGCTAAGATACGGGTAGGAATCTTTTGGGAATAGTGACTAACCTCTCTATGCACTTTAATACACTACATCAAACATTTTAAACCACTCTCTAACAACAGAATTTCACTTTTTCATCCCCCCAAATCTTTTGTTTTTGCCCCATCTCTTTTAAGAATTTTCACAAACACATGGTGGGCATAATGTTTATTCCTTCAAAATTCTATTTTTTTTATTTTTTTACAATCATGGGAATAATTATAACATAATTTATATCATATTCATCCACCACATCAATTATTAACACCAATAACTATTACCTTGGAGCATCAAATTCACCTTTTTCTTCTTTAAATTCTCAAACTCCTTACAAAATTAATTTTTTCATTAAAGTGCTTAGGAGATTTTTGGATCAAATTATGGTCTATCAAAGAACGGATTAGGATACTTACGAGGTTGCCAAAGAAAAATCTAAACATTTAATAGGGTTTAACAAGGATAATGCACAAGGGTAGGACAAATAGAAGGTATAAAACAAGGCTATCAAAGAAATGCCTATCTCATCTCCTAAACCAACATTCTTTATTTCTCTTCACACACACACCGGGTAAGTTCTAGACATCACATACAACAAAGAATATACAAAATATCTCTCACGCACTTGGCATATACTTAACTCAATAAGATTATCATAGACTCACAACTAAACAATAGCACAAATTTAATTTTAAGTCAACTAGTACAAGGGTCACAAACATGAGCCTAGGAGTCTAAAAAGTAGCAGTTCCTTCAATTAACATGTTTTTACCAACAAACCCACTTGCATCATGTAATCAAAAATAGCACCAACAAGAATATCTTCCATAAAAAAAAATTAAATTGAGAAACAATTTGGGAATTTCCCCACCCCACAGTTAATAATATACTTTATCCCTAAAGTGAATTTAGAAGCTAGAGACAAAAATACTCCCTGAGGCCTCTAGTCCTAGCTAGTAGCATATTTGCATTAATGGGATCTGCGGGACTCCATACTCAGTCTTTATCATGCTCCTTAGATCAAGTTTATGGTACTCAGACTTCCCATCAACCTATGACTCAATTAAAAAAAACTACATGAATAAAAACTAAAAACTGAAAAGAAAACATACCTAATTAACTTGGGTTGCCTCCCAAGCAGTGCCTGATTTAATGTTGCAGAATGACCCAACTCAACTCAACCATATTCCTTCACCCTTTTACTCCCTTTTGGGAGTTATTTTTTCATTCGTTTCTGACCTTTTGAGTTTGCACTCTCAAGGTCCACATCTCTCTTCACTTTAACCCTTATCATGTTGGGAAATAGTGGATTCAACTTGGGCTGCTCAATCAAGTAATCTGAAGAGGTATTTGGTGGATTAACCACCCCACACTTTTTCCATTTAATAATATTGACCACACATAATTTTTTATATTGGAAATTTACGATGGCTGTTTCGTAGACATCAAATACCATATCTTTATTATCTACCCTCATTTTGAGAGTGCCTTCTCTAAAATCAATCAAGGCCCCTCAAGTTACTAAGAATGGCCGCCCCAAGATGATTGGTACCGATTCATCTGCCACAAAATCAAAAGCAAAAAAATTAGCAGGTATAATGAATTTATCAACCTTTATGAGGACATCCTCTCTGACTCTTTTCAGATATGTCATGGACCCGTCTGCTAGCTGCCTAACCACGGTGGTTGATCTCGGCTTTCCCAAGCCCAATGTTTTAAATAACGAAAGGGGCATCGCATTTATGCTGTCCCATAAGTTACTCAGTGCATGGACTACTTTACTCCCAATTTGAATAGGGATAGTAATCTTCCTCGGATCTCTTAATTTCATAGAGATTTTCTTGGTCATCATAGCACTTCACTCTTCAGTGAGTGTTATTTCCCTCACATCTTGTAATTTCACCTTATTAGCCACTATATCTCTCAAGTACTTTGCATATTTTGGCATACTCTACAAAACATCTAAAAGAGGTAAATTAGTATAATACTCTCTAAATGTGTCAAAGAACTTTTTAAATATTGCATCCTTTTTTATTTTAAATTTCCTGTGAGGGAAGGGCAATGGAAGTGTCTTTTTCACTTATGGTTCAACAACTTTCAGTTTCAAGTACCCAAACTTCCTTGAATTATCATTACCTTCTTCAGGAACCTATTGGGTCACCACCTCAGCATCTACCTCCTTGTTGACTTGGGAGGTTCTCCTTGAAGCTCTTTACCATTTCTTAAGGCGATTGCCAAAACCTTCTTTGAATTTTTTGTATATTCTGGCAAACCACCTTGTGGTCTAGTATTCATTTCCTATGATAATTGGCCTACTTGTAACCCTAAACTTCTTGTGGCCGCTTGCTGATTTTTCAATTTTATTTGTTGAATTTTCATATCCGCAATCATTTATGCTTGACCAGCTAAGAGTTTCTTCAATAGCACTTCCATGTTGCTTGTTGACTAATTTGATTGGGCATGTGGCTGTGGGGCATTCCATGGATGATTTGGTGGCTGAGTCTGCTACTTCATGTTGTAGGCATTACCATAATTTGGCCTTTGAGCATTGTCTACATACATAACAGATTCTGGATTTGAAGCACACATGGCTGCTAAATGGCTATTATTTCTACAGACCTCACACCAACCTTCAGCTTGTTGGATGGTATTGACTGTGGCTGCAGGTTGTGCTACTCCCAATTTTATGTTGCTGAACTGAGTGTTAATCAAATTTTGTAATTCAAAAACCTGTGTAGATAAGTTTGTGAATTGGTCCACCTCCAATACGCTCGCAATTCTTTTTGTGGCACTTTTAGAATCTGAATGCCACTCTGGATTTTCTTGTCTATGTGGTTCAACAATGTGTACAACTCATCATAAGTCAATTCAAGCGCTTGACCACCTGCGGCTGAATCTAGCAAAATCTTTGTATTATGATCAAGAGCTTCTACAAAAGTATGAGCAAGTACCTCATTGGATTGTAGGTGGTGTGGACAATCTCGAAGAAGGGCCTTGAAATGTTCCCAAGCATGACATAGATTTTCATCAAGATTTTATTTAAAGCTCACTATCTCACTATGAAGTCTTAAAGTCTTGCCTGATGGAAAGAATCTAATGAGGAACTTTCTGGCTAAGTCATCCCATGATGCGATTGAATTGAACAGCTCTACATTCAACCACCTTTTAGCTTCCCCCAAAAGTAAAGTGTCAGCCTTACATAGTTTGTTCTCACCCCATTTGGAATGAATGTATCAGTAAGCTTAGTAAAATTCTTTAAGTGGACTTGTGTATCCTCATGTGAAATCCCTGTAAATTGTCCACTATTGATTAGAAGTTGCATCATGTTGTGCTTTAACTTGAAATTCCACCCAACTGTTGGTCTTTGAATTGGGGAAGTCAAGTTCGTCGGAAGTAGGACTGCTACTTCCCTAATCGTCTTTCGGGTTGCTTGTTGTTCATCCATTAGAACAATATTCTTTTAGTCTTCTTAGATTTGGGGAATTCTGGGGAGAAAGATTTGCTTCTCTCCTGCATTGGTAAAAGTCTTACTTGGGTTCAGGGCTTGGTTTTGCCAAATCCCGATCCCTTGCCAGCTTATCAACCTAAAAACCTGTATTCTGCAATAACAAAACCAAGACCAAACATAAAAAAACACCAAATAAAACTAAATGTCAAACTGAAATAAACAATTGCCAAAATATAAGTCCCCCTGCATGGGCGCCAAAAACTTGACAACACCTAAGTGCACACGTAAGTGTATGTGATCTTATCAAGTAGTAAAATGGCCTTCAAGAAGCCAAGTATCTATCCCATAGTGATTTGATTTAACAACGATTCTATTTTAGTTCACAATTTAGATTCAATTGATGCAAGCATAACCAAAAAGAGAGTTTGAATTTGTAAACTACAGAAAATTAAACAATACGGAAATTAAAGATCTTAAGATAATCAATAGGAGAAAACCTAGGGTTGAAGCAATTTGAAAAATCATACTATGTTATTGAATTACATTCGTTAACTCATTTATCTTGGTTGCAGATTCATAGGGTTAACTGTGTGATTATGGTCTCCCAACCTCTAATCCTTTACCTAAGTTAAAACTTACAACTACATCATTGAGCGGGGATGTAATGATCTAATTAGGTTATTTAAGCTATCATCCTAAATTTGAATCTAGTTCAGCTCCTAAGTACATCCCTGTCCTTGGGGATAATTTCAATTCTTTATTTTATAAAAGAATAAAAACCCAAACTTTGTTCATCTTCTTATTCTATCCCCTATTCCCTCTTCCGAGATCAAAAAGTGGACAATTGATATATTCTAAGAATATTTGATAACGCTCAATCTACAGCTCTTGTGAGTGTAAAGCGGTCGTTAGCAAATATAGAACCCAACCTGGTTTGGGTGTCGATCCCACAGGGAATAGCTTGGCCAACAAGTAAGTAAAATTACTAGACTTTTGGTGCAAGTCTCGTAAGAAGGGGGGATCGTAATGTGTAACCAAAATATTAAAATAAAAATAAAAATAGCAAAGTAAAAAGAGGAAGAATGTTACGTAAGTTGTAAACAATGAGAATTGAAGCGTTGGGGTTATGTCCACCTTCTGAGGTATACGTCTCTATTGGCTATGAGTGTGTAGAGTCTTGACATGCAATTGCTTATAGAGAATTGTAGTCGATGGTAAATCCAAGCGTCTCTCGACCTGAACAAGGACTATTTCACTTTAACTCTCTCGAGCTTAAAGCGTGTCTAACGGTATGAATTCTCCAAGAGGTTAGTCCAGTTACGGCACTAGCTTTTTAATAGGAAAGGGTGTCCTACTACCTTGACATTATCTCTTTTCCAGACAAATAACCTTTCTCTCGAACAAGTTAAATGTTAGACTGGCGTTATTCTATGCGTCTGCAGCCACAAGAATTTGCATTAAGATGAAGAGAATAATGATATAAGCAACATACGTGTCTCGAACTCATAAACTCACAGCAATAGATAGTATCTCATTCGGCTTCCATAACCCCAACAGAGAGGTTTAGTTACCCATGAATGCAAAGGAGATCACGATTGACATTGTTATTATATCATAATATTGAGTAATGGCGTGTAGATCAAGTGATAGGCGTTAGGCGTGTTTCCTTGGCTTGGTAACGATTCTCTTGTTGTGGAATTTAAGAATAGAAGAGTAGAAGAAGAAAAATAGAATTAATGGAAAGATTAGAAGAGTTGTAATTGAGAAGTAGAATGTGTCTCTCCACTAAGGGAGGACTTGCCTCTCCACTAAGGGAGGACTTGCATCTCCACTAAGGGAGGACTTGATTAAAATCTCTAGCATGATAGGATATTTATAATACTCCTATCCTACTCCTACTATGCTAATGAAATAAATAACCAAATCCTACTAAACTAAGAAAATACTTAACCAATTTGTACTAGGTTAATGTAACATTCTCCTAATCCAAATAAACTAATGAAATACATAACCCAATTGTACTAGGTTAATGTATCATTGTCAAAATCCAGCTTTGTGTCTGTAAGTCCCCAAAGTCTTCAGAAATGTTGTTTTAGCCCGGGACAGATTTTCCATGCAGTAGTTTTGGTCCAGGTCCCCAAAGTCTTCGAAAATGTTGTTTTAGCCCGGGACAGATTTTCCATGCAGCAGTTTTGGTCCTTAGGCGTCCAAACTTCCTTCCCTTCCTTTGTGAGCTTTCTTTTGCGTCAAGTAAGCCATAAAATGTTGTATTTTGCATCATTTATACCTGAAACTTTACTAATCATGTTCGTTAGCTCATTTATAGGAAAAAGGACTAAAAGTGCATGAAATATATAATTTGTTCTCAAAACTAGGCTAAAATATGGGCAAAATATATTGATATAGGCGTGTAAATTCGCCTATCATCAACACCCCACACTTAGAGCTTTGTTCGTCCTCGAACAACATATCATGTCCTTCTAAACATCAACTTAGGGTTTTTACAGCAACAACACAAAACATTCTTCAAGACAAGCACAAAAATTATCAACCAAGAGTAGCTTTCCGATTATAAGTAGAAACTTTTTACCCTCAAGCATAGACTCGTGATGGTGATCAACTCGCATGCAAACGTTAAGGTACATAGAATCATATACAACTATCCAAAACTCATCAACCATGTGTGTCTCACCATATAGTACCCATAATCACTCACAAATATAGCATATTTTTCAAACATGGGTATCAACAATATCCTTGCTCTCGCTCTCACAAAGAATTCATATGTTGCAACTGATGACCATAGGCTTGCCCTTAATGTAGTACTCCACTAAATGTCAGAATGCCAAGCTTAGGATCAAATAGGTCTTTTGATGGTTGTAATGTAGGCTAAGGGACGGGTAGGACTATTTTGGCCAAGAATAGTGACTAGGTTCCTAAGCGCTTTAATGCATCACTTTGTATCATTGACACTTTTTTCTTTCAACCTTTCTTCTTTCTTTTGTTCTACCACCCTTGTTCTCCACTTTTGTTTTTCAATTTTAAGAACAACTCACTTTTCAGCTTTCTTTTCCTTTTTCTTTTCACAACATACCTCTTATGATAGCACTTTCTTTTTCATAACACATTCAAGCACCATTACAATTTAAAGCATCATACTCACCCAATTTCCTCTTATGTTGTCACATGACATTTTTAATTTAAAGCACTTAAGAATTTGGATCAAATTACGGTCTTGAAAAAAATGGATTAGGCTTACATACAAGGTTGTCAAAGAAATAGGCTAAAGGCTCAAAAGGGTTTAACTAGGATGATGTCTATGGGTAGGTAAAACTGAAGGTAAACAAATATAGGTTGCCAAAGAAATGCCTAAATCATATCCTAACTTACACTCCTTCTTTTCGCTTTGCATACATACCAGGAAAGTTCTAGCATCAGCCACATACATAGAAGATACTATTAATCTCACACACACAAGGCACATGGTCGACTTGATTGGAAGTAATATAGACTCTCGACCCAACAAGTGAAGGAATTGAATCACACAATATCACATAATGAGTCACAACTAGAGCCTAAACGTCTCAATAGTCACAATTGTAACACATACTCTTGTTATAATCTCATGCTGCCTATCAAAATAATTTCATGCGAAGCTAGAAAAATTTTACTCCTAAAAAAACTTTAAAAAAACGTCAAACGAAACAAACAAAAAAAACGAACTCAAATAAACAAAGTAACCAAACAAACATAGGTGCAAACAGAGAAGTATAGCATGCGATACCACCACCCCACACTTAAACGGGACACTGTCCTCAGTGGAAAATAAATACGAGGAACCTGGTTGGTCGGACTTATCCTCTATGTCTGGGGTCATACCCCTTGCGTTGGGAGCATCATAAGAGTCATCATCCTCATAAGTTTCGCATAAGTATCCCACTTAATTCCAAGCGTGAGTCAAGGTGTTTGAAGCGGGGAGGGTTCTCCTTGCTCCTTGCGGCCTCTTTTCTTGTCCTTTTGGGAAGTGGTAGCCTTCTCCTTGCCTTGTCTCTCTGTAGGTGCCATTGTACCTGAGACTTGAAATAGTGTTAATGGTAGCACAATCTCAATGGATACAATCTATACATAAGCATTAGGGGTACCACCCCACACTTAGTTTTGTTGATACAAATCAGTGAAGTGAAAGTGGTCGATTACTTAGACTTCATCGACATACGTTTTAGGATTATATTCTGACAAGAAAATCAGCAATGCATCACTTACTTGCAGCCATTGGACTACTTTCATGTTAGATATAACAACACTACTACATAGGGGTAACCACATGGAATAGTTATTCTTTCAACAATCACAACCTCTTATGTCGGTAGGCACTATAAGTCTTATCCCGATGAACGGGATAGTCTAACATGTAAGTATCCAAGTAGCAATCTTAAACAATGTTCAAGACTATAGCAATTCCGCAAATAGTATAACAATGCTATTAAAACCAAATTCGAGTCGGAAACAAGTCAAGATGATTCTAACGTATACGTTCACTCACATGATTTTGCATCAATAATCCAAACACATGAACATCACCAATAATCTTTCAAGATGTAGCAATTCATGATAGACATAGCAACGTAGTACTTACGAGAAATAGATGAAGAATAAGAGAGTACTTACTTGCTTGAAGCTTTTTGGAGATGGTTTTGTGATTTAGAAGAGCAAGAAAAAAGTTTGAGATGATTTGGAGAGGGAATGCGGTGCCTTTAGGTCAATTTTTAGTGTGGTTATGTTTCAAGACTAAGTCCCCTTTATGTAGGAAGAGTATGGGTCGGGTTATGACCCATTTACAATCGGCTTTGGGGACAAAATTCCCACATATGCGGCGCATAATGCTTGGCATAGACATGTCATATGCGGCGCATTGTCTATAGCATAATGGGACATATGCGCCGCATAGTCTATGGCATTTGTAGACATATGCGCCGCATAGTCTATGGCATATGAGATACTGAGACCAAATGCCATAGCATAGGCGGCGCATAGTCAAAAGCATACCTAGGAATAGGCGGCGCATAGTGTATAGCACACTAGATTCCGAGACCTTAGGCTATAGGATAGGTTATGCATTGTTCATGGCCTAGTTTTACCAAAGCCTAGCCTTCCTCGATGCCTATTTTGGCATGAGAAATGCTCAATCCATAGCCTTATGCATCACCATTCCTAACTTACCGACTTAACCATACAATGCGTCCAAATCGTCAATTGAAATCAATCTCCTCGTTGAATACCTCTTGCACCTATATTTGCTCAAAACCAAATGAAAACGGTTAGTATGATGGGTTGCCTCCCACCAAGCGCCTTAGTTTTGGTCGTGGCACGACTCTTATTTTTGGATTTTTCATAAAACAAAACAAGTACTAGAATGAAAGGAAAAACAATAAACGATAAAATGATAAAACGATGGGTTGCCTCCCATCTAGCGCCTTATTTATTGTCGTGGCTCGACGTAGTTACCTCGAGTACTCAGACTTCGTCGAGGTAAGTGATGGATCGTTTTCTAAAAGGATTTAGACGGCAATGAGGCTTACCTGTGGGCATGCGATCTTCTTCAAGATGGCTCCTACGTTTCTCCGGAGAGTCACCAATTATATCGTCAATAGTCCAACCCATAGCTCTCTTGTATCTCCTAAGAGCAGAGATGAGAGCTTCTATGTGCTGTTCACTTAAATCATCTGCTCTCTCCGGAAGTATATTTCTACTTTTCAAGAACACATACCTTAGATAATCGGGGAGCTCTTGCGATTCTAGCATTGGTGGCTCGTCAATGTGAGTCTTCGCTGTTGGTTGATTCTTGAGATCACAATCCGGTTTCTTAGGAGTATAAGACTCTATTTCTGTTAGATCACCCATAAGTTCTTCATAATCTTCATTATCCTCATGCTCAACATTCAGTGGCGCAGCAGACAATGGCTTAACAGTAGGTTGTTTCTCTATAGATAATGCTTTCGTATCCTCATAATGAACATCAGCTACAGATGACTCATTCATATCGCTGGGCTGCTTCATTGTTTTGCATATATCAAACCGTACCACTTCGTCAACCACTTGCTTGCCTTTTGCTGAAGTTTCCAGCACCTTACCACTTCTGGTAGTGATGGCCATGCATGACCCATCATTCCTTGGGTTTTGCACAGTATCGCTTGGTAAGGTGCCAGCCTTTCTTTGATTGAATGCTGCTGAAAGTTGGCTCAATTGTTGCTCTATTTGCCTGATAGAAGTGGAATGAGAATCAACTAGTTGCTTCATGGAGGACAAATCATCAATCACCTCCTTAACTCCCGCGCTCGTTGCTTCCACTCCTTTCAATAACTTAGCCATCATGTCTTCCATACTCCCAGAATTAGATATGGTGGTATCACGTCTGCCAGGGGGAACGTACAAACCACTCTTTTCATTATTTTTCTTCCAACTACCTTGGCCTTTGCTTCCAGATTTATCATAACAGTTCCGACCTTGGTTTCCTTGGGTATTCCCTCGGAAACCCCCCTAATTGTTCAAGTAGTTGGCCTCATCTTCCGAATCAGATTCGTCTCTTCCTTTTAGCGCTACAGCTTTCACTTTTTCGGTCTTCCCTGATAATAAGTGCTTTGTCAGAAGATCCAATTGTGTTTTCATGTGCGCCATGTCTTGCTCACGTTCTTCTTCTCTTCTTCTTTGGTCTGCAGACATACCAATAGATAAAGTGGGTCTTGCTACCTTAGAATCCCTGGTATGCCAAGATCTACTTTGCTTTGTCATGCGATCTAGCATATTGCTTGCTTGACCAAAGGTGAGGTCCATAAATGATCCACCTGCTGCATTATCAACCACTAGCTTAGTCACCGAATTCAACGCTCTGTATAATATCTCCATCAAGTGGACATTGGTCATATGATGGTTTGGACATCGCATTAGCTTCGTCTTGAACCTCTCCCATGTTTCGTGGAGAGCTTCAGAGGAAAGCTGACGAAAGTTGCTGATTTCATCTCTCAATTGTGCTTTTTTGGATGGCGGAAAGAATCTTTCTAGGAAAGCGTCTTTCAATTGCCTCCAATTAGTAATAGAATCAGGAGTCAACCCATTCAACCATAGAGTTGCCTCCCCAGACAGAGACAATAGAAATAGACGTAATCGAATTGCATTCTGTCCAACGCCCGGATTGTCGAATGACTTGCATGTGGAAATAAAGTTGATCAGATGCATATTCGGATCATCGCCTGCTAGTCCACCAAATAATCCCTTGAGTTGCAAAAGTTGAATCATGGCGCTAGTGATATTGAACTTTGCTCCCGGTGCCAATGGCGGAAGAATAATAGCTCCTGTGGCACCAGCTCCATCAAGATCATCATCATCATCATCGAACGATATTTGCACAGCTCGGCGTTCGGGCCTAAATCTAGCTTGACGATCTCTTCTCTGCATGGGTGCCGCCATCTCAGCGGTACGCCGTGGGTTTAGTAGCTCCTCATCGCCCAGGTCCTCATCATCAGGATTTGTTGCCCGGCCTGGATTATCAATATTCTGTTGATGCACTTGAGCAGCCATCCTTTCAATTTCACGTTGTGCCTCCATTGATGCACTAAATAAACCTAAAAAAAACAAAAACAACAACTAAAAGTAAAAGTACGAGAATCTTTGACCAAAGGGTCTAGTAATTATCACAAACTTGATTGACACTCGTATTCCCCGGCAACGGCGCCAATTTTTGATAACGCTCAATCTACAGCTCTTGTGAGTGTAAAGCGGTCGTTAGCAAATATAGAACCCAACCTGGGTTGGGTGTCGATCCCACAGGGAATAGCTTGGCCAACAAGTAAGTAAAATTACTAGACTTTTGGTGCAAGTCTCGTAAGAAGGGGGGATTGTAATGTGTAACCAAAATATTAAAATAAAACTAAAAATAGCAAAGTAAAAAGAGGAAGAATGTTACGTAAGTTGTAAACAATGAGAATTGAAGCGTTGGGGTTATGTCCACCTTCTGAGGTATACGTCTCTATTGGCTATGAGTGTGTAGAGTCTTGACATGCAATTGCTTATAGAGAATTGTAGTCGATGGTAAATCCAAGCGTCTCTCGACCTGAACAAGGACTATTTCACTTTAACTCTCTTGAGCTTAAAGCGTGTCTAACGGTACGAATTCTCCAAGAGGTTAGTCCAGTTACGGCACTAGCTTTTTAATAGGAAAGGGTGTCCTACTACCTTGACATTATCTCTTTTCCATACAAATAACCTTTCTCTCGAACAAGTTAAATGTTAGACTGGCGTTATTCTATGCGTCTGCAGCCACAAGAATTTGCATTAAGATGAAGAGAATAATGATATAAGCAACATACGTGTCTCGAACTCATAAACTCACAGCAATAGATAGTATCTCATTCGGCTTCCATAACCCCAACAGAGAGGTTTAGTTACCCATGAATGCGAAGGAGATCACGATTGACATTGTTATTATATCACAATATTGAGTAATGGCGTGTAGATCAAGTGATAGGCGTTAGGCGTGTTTCCTTGGCTTGGTAACGATTCTCTTGTTGTGGAATTTAAGAATAGAAGAGTAGAAGAAGAAAAATAGAATTAATGGAAAGATTAGAAGAGTTGTAATTGAGAAGTAGAATGTGTCTCTCCACTAAGGGAGGACTTGATTAAAATCTCTAGCATGATAGAGTATTTATAATACTCCTATCCTACTCCTACTATGCTAATGAAATAAATAACCAAATCCTACTAAACTAAGGAAATACTTAACCAATTTGTACTAGGTTAATGTAACATTCTCCTATTCCAAATAAACTAATGAAATACATAACCCAATTGTACTAGGTTAATGTATCATTGTCAAAATCCAGCTTTGTGTCTGTAAGTCCCCAAAGTCTTCAGAAATGTTGTTTTAGCCCGGGACAGATTTTCCATGCAGTAGTTTTGGTCCAGGTCCCCAAAGTCTTCGAAAATGCTGTTTTAGCCCGGGACAGATTTTCCATGCAGCAGTTTTGGTCCTTAGGCGTCCAAACTTCCTTCCCTTCCTTTGTGAGCTTTCTTTTGCGTCAAGTAAGCCATAAAATGCTGTATTTTGCATCATTTATACCTGAAACTTTACTAATCATGTTCGTTAGCTCATTTATAGGAAAAAGGACTAAAAGTGCATGAAATATATAATTTGTTCTCAAAACTAGGCTAAAATATGGGCAAAATATATTGATATAGGCGTGTAAATTCGCCTATCATCAATATTAAATCCTTAAAATAGTTAAATCAAAGATTAACACACAACCAACAATGATAAACAAAGTTAAATGAATTCAATTCAAAACTAAAGTACTCATGTTCTTGGTTTCAACCTCGAAAAAAGGGTGTTTAGCCACGCATAGTCGTAATCGTAATCAAAAGGTTGTAATTAATGATTAAAAGCATGAATAAACTAAATAAAATCAATTAAAACCTAATTATGAAGTTGTATCAGCCCCTTGATCTCCAAAATATGTCAAAAGATATGTAAAAATGTGATACAACAAGTATTTATAGCATAAGGGTAAGCCAAGTCCGTGTTGGAATTGAATTAGCTTGAAACGCCAGGGGTGGAGTAGACCATACATCAAACCCTCTATTCTTATGGAATGAAGAATGATACACACACTCTATTCCATATTAATAGAGCATGCAATGCATGCTAATCACATGGTGCTACTAGAAGTTGTCCTCTGAATTTTGTTTAAGTGTTGGTCCTTCCTCCTTTCATTGCTTGTCTTGTGGTATATTTACAATGATTTTCCAACCTATATATCATCCATATATAATCATATTAATCTCACAAAGTATCCTACAATAACACACCACACTAATTATAGGGTCAAACAACACAACATCCATGACGACGAATCAAAAATAAGAGCTTAGACTAGGCAATTTTCCATGATCTTTCACTCAATGTTTTGACTCTTTTCTTGACTCAATTAAAATTTGTAAATTTTTAAAAAGTTTTTAAGCATAAAATAACAGCATTAAAACCAATTGTAACACATTAAACACAATAGAATCCAACAATATAGACTAAACAAGCACCTAGCTCAAGTTAGTAACACTAGTTTCTCCGATTGAACTCTAATTTACTCTTTGAAGTAAAAATTTGTTATAAAACACTTGAAACCATTGTAAATACATGATTTAAAAGTTTGATACATATTTATCTCATTATCAACCCATATAGCATAGAATAATCCTTAAAATAAGGCTAAAATAACTAAAATAGTGACACTAGAATACATAAATACACCCAACATTAGTATCCATGGGGGCATTTGTGGAAGGGTGGTGAGCCTATCAACTCCCTCGTGATTCAATAAGTTTGAGTTGAAATCTTTCTCCGAACCATCGATAGATTCTTATATGGGCCAAAATATCAAGCTTCGTCCAACACCGGAGAGATGGACTATAAAATGGCTGAGATGAGAAAATTTATTAAGCGAACGCTGGGTACTAATGATAAAATTGTAATATTCAGGTGGATATCTAAGTGGATATCTGAACATTATGAGCATTCGACTTGGATTGTAAGAGAGTCACAACAGATTAAGAAGGGTACACTCAACTTTGACGATGGAAGATAATGTTCTGAGCCTGTTTTGGGCTGCTATGATAGCCAATTTTATATCTAGCTACAAGTTTGATGTTGGTGATATCCTTGCTCGAGAGCTGAGAGATAGGAAAGTTTCAAGGTAGAAAGCATTGCTAGCCTACCCCTGCATGATTATTCATATTTGCCTAGCTGCGGGAGTGATGGGCTACCCAGGATTGATGAGATGATTGAAGCCCAGAGGATGTTTGACATCGGGTTGATTCTAGATGTATCCAACTCCTTAGCCCAACCTATGAGAGAGGTTGTTTTATAGTGAGACTATTCCTGCAAGTTGACCCGACTAATGCCCCTGCTACAGTTGAGGCTACAGAGGCAGGTACAGAGACTGAGGCTGCACCTACAGATGCAACGATTAATTTTAGTGCCCCACCACTAGTCCAATCTATGCCACCTAGGCCATAGGGTATGCCTCCCAGTGTTATGTTGATTTCTCAGGCAGCATGGACATAAGTTGTAACCCAGTTAGCTACGCTCACTGTGAATTGGTCACATGGAAGGCAAAGTGAAAACCTTGATGGACTGATAGATTGAGGCAAAGAATAGACGAGTACAAGGGTTCCTATATGCCTTTGAGTCAAGGATTACTCGATGGCTTGGTAGAGGGCAAACATCCAACATTGATGATGTCAGTCTGAGATTGAAGAAATAAAGAAGATGATAGCTGAACTGTATGATAGATCAGTGGTTTCTGAGACTATTGTAAAGACGGTGATTCCAATAGTTGAGATTTCTAACATTTAAAAAGATTTGATTGATGAATAGGTTGGGGAGATTGAGGAGCAAAGAAAAGAGAGGAAGAGGAAGAAGAAAAAAGATCGAGCAGTTAGCAAGAAGGAAAAACATGAAGTATTCAAGATGAAGAGGATCGGCATACGTGGGTCCTAGAGAAGCCACGAGAGCTAGCGGATTGAGAGCTTGAGTTACTGAGGCTAAGGGGGTTAATATTATGCCCCCGTTTGTTGCCGATTTAGTACTGGTTGATAGGATAGTTGCTGATGAGAGTGGAACACGACCTGATGGCCCACCTGCTGATATTGATGCATTGGCACATTGAGCGCTTAGGTATGACCTTTATCCCATAATTTAGTTATTTTTATTGTACTGAGGACAGTGCAATATTCTTAATATGGGGTAGGGGTTATTCCAAAAAATCAAAAAAATTAGGAAGTAGCTAAAATAAAAGATATAGCATTGAAAGTCTATTATGACTTACTGGTTTGATGCAGACAACTGAGATAGGGAGTACATTAGCTCGCCTATGGTAGTGGATTTTTGTTTTTACTGATTATGATTTTGGAGGATTTTGAAAATTTCAGTTGTATTGAAAGATTTTTGTTTGATTTTTTTTTAAATTGTATGTGAATGTGAAACACTGCTTGGTTTGAAACGTTATTGCTATTGAGAAAAGTGGTATTAGTATTGTGCTGAAATTGTGTTGAAAAATAATTGTTTAAATTAATTGTGTGATTTATATACTTGTGTGAGATTGTAGAGCATCTGATAATGGTATTAGGATTAGGGATATAATAGTTAGGGACAAAATAGTTGCATAGTTAGATAACTAGTACTTAGTAGTGTAGCCCTGTGCAAGTTCTTGTAAGGTTTACTGAGTTTCCGATTGTGTTGTAATCTAGAACTTGCCCGGTTGCTTGTACCTAGGTCTAGGATAGTTAGGTAGGATATGATCATAATCCTTTGTTGTATGAGTCCACTTAAGCCCAAAATATCCTAACCAAATGATTAAATCCCTGTGATCTAAATATTTGAGCCGTTATAGATCAATTTTTATTGTTACACCTATCACCTCCGTTGAACTTACAATGAACCTATTTTGGCCCCGGTCTTCCTATGGGTACTTTGCACCTCAACTCCGGTAAATCGCCTAAGTTGAGATGGATATTATAGGGGTTCATAAGAGGAAAACGAGTATGATAAACAATGGGTAGAAGAAAAATAGCTAAAACATGGGCAGGTATGATGAAAAGAAAAGAAAGAAAAGTGCAATGCGTAGAAAGCATTAAAAATCCATGTTTGACCCAATTAGAATGTTCGTAAAAGAAAAAGAGAGACATAAGGGTGGCAACAAAAGAAAAAGTAGAAAGTACGCGGACCCTAAGAAAGGCGTAGTATTCAGGAGTCTTAGTCACTAAAATGAATCTCAAAAGATATCATACCAGCCCCAATCCTACGTTACAAGGCAACTAAAGTCCTATAGTGATCTTTCTATGACTATCTGACAACTTAGGAAAATAGCATAAGGGCAAGCCTATGGTATTCTGCGTGCACTGGTGATACTTCCTTGTGAGTGCGAGAGTCTTTTGACATATCCCATAATAGATTGGTTTTTCTATTTGAAGAGTAAATAGGATTTCTTTGGATGTGAGTGAACATGGTTTTGTTGCTAAGTTGCTAGATTTTTTTATGAATGTAAATTATATCTATGCCCAAGTGTCTATTGCTAATTTAATGCCATCATCGGATCCCCTCATGTTTCCATGCGTGCAAAATGGATATACACATCTGAGTTTTGAAAAGTGGAGTTAAGAAGGGGACTACAAGATTGAAATTTAATTCAAAATCACTGCCATGGGTTACTTTAGATCTTTCTGTTTAAGCATTAGCTCCATACTAAAACATAGTTATTTGGTTTTGTTTGCCTGAGGACATGCAAAAGTCTAAGTTGAGGGTGGTTATGTGGAATGAAAACACGACACTTTCGATGCTTAAAACTGCAAATATATGTGTGAACTTTGGATATTTTGTCAGATATGATGCACTTTGGTATGAATTGCAGGTAAAATAGGTCTACAATAGTATTTGAACAAAAAGAGTAGAAAAGAACCTAAAAAGACCAGCACTGATCAGCATATGAGTTAGCTCCTGAGTCGTAACCATTTGATATGACTCGTATGTTGAATCGTGCATGTGAGTAACAGAACCAAAATAAAAATGAAAAAGCCAAGTATAAATAATATATCACTCAAGTGTCCCAGTCGTAAGCAAGGATACAAGTCGTCTATGGAAGTCATAATCATAACAGAACTTGAGCTACCATCCAGGATTTAAAATGTCAAAGAAATACAAGTTGAAAGTCTGAGTACGACTCGTAGTGGTATGTCGTATAAAAACTAATGTTCAAAGCTGGGAAAGACTAAAGTCCAAGGTAGATACGAGATGGGGACATGAATCGTACACTCGGGTACAACTCGTACAAAAATATCGTATGCTGAATAGAAAGTTGAAGCAGTGGGAAGATCAGATACTAGAACGGATACGATAAGGCAGGGTACGACTCGTATTGAGCCGATATGAGTAAATATTGAGTCGTACCGACTGCCGACTTAACTTTACCTTCCCATTTTTAATAGGATTTTTATGTTATTTTGAGATACTGTAAATATCCTAGGGTTTATCTTTTATTAGGTTACACTCTTGAACGTTCCTTTACATGCTTTTACATACTATTACAATACTTTTACAAATTTTCTTGAGATTTTAGGGATTATTCAACTAAAGACTTTGGAGTTTATTCATCTTATTCTTGTGTAATTGATTTGGTGTTCTTCATTAATAATCATGATTTCTTGCACAAATATGAGCGGTTAATTTCCTTAGCTAGGGTTGTGGGAACCTTGGCGGATTAGCTACATAGAGAAAGTGTGAGACTCAGTTGTTCTAGGGTTTTTGCATGTATATTAATTCTTCTTCACAATAATTAATCTCATATCAGCTGCAGACGTTTGACATAGCATGTATTCGCATCCATTCGATAACCAAGAAGTTTGTGATTGGGAAAAAAAGATTAAGATAGTGATTTGGGATTTCTACCTCCATCTTTCAGTCCCCGCATCTCATCTTATCACTTGATCCTACCTCGATAAGTGTAACTGAGTCCGTAGAAAGGGACAACAAGGCAACACCCTGAGATTTACCCGGTAAAGGGTGAAATTTATCTTCGAGCTTACCCGGCAGTTGATAAGACTTATCTTGTAGGCTTTGCATGCAGAACAACAGAATAGTTGGGTTGATCGCGAGAAATTTACGAAGTTAAGAAGTCGGGGGAGCACATACCTAGCGTTCGTCTCATATTGATTACAACTCTACAGCACTCAAGACTTGGTTACTATTTGTGATTGATAATAAAATCCCACCGTTTACTTTTCGATATTGCTCGTGGATTATATCAAAGCAAGCAACTATTCAGGTTTTCCCTGTGGGATCGACCCCAATCTTGTTGGGTTATTATATTTGCAATCGACCGCATTATACTTCTAATTGGAGTGTAGTTTTGAGCTACATCAAAGATGGCTAGTTGTCATCTAATAACTAGAGACTCAAAAGGTAATAGTTAACCGGGATCAAGATAAGGGGTAGTAAGGTGATATCCTGAGACTCAAAAGGTAAAAGGTAAAATCCATCTGCTCGTCCAAAAGGTTGTTGATGGTACATAACTTATTAGATTCTACATGCAAGGTATGGGTTGGTCCAATAAAGCACGATAAGCCTACGGAATCGAGAAGACGGGGGAAACACAATCCTAGTGTTCACCTACGACTAATTACAACTAAAGTTGATATTAGCTGCTTGTTCGATATTGCCACTCAAATCCCCCCATTTACTTTTCCAGTTTTTGCCCGTTAATTACAACAGTTGAGAGCCATGATTCCATGTGTTCTCTTGGGATTCAAACCCAACTGTTGTTGGGTTACTATATTTAATAGTGACCGCATAATCTTTAGAGTGAAGATGTAGCTTGGGTATTAGCACCCAACAGCAAAAAAGGCCATGGTTTTTAGTTTCTAAATAAACTTGCTCTTTAACCGACAGCAAAAAAGTTCCAGAATGAGAATAAGTCCAAACTCTATTTTGCATTAATGAGAACAAAGAAATTAAGAATTGAAGTTAAATAAGTTTATCAAGTTAACTTAAAAAACTACTAAAATATATAAGGTTTCAAAATCCATAACTAATTTCTTGCGGTACAAGTTCGTCATGACTTATGTTCCTCCCTAATAGGTGAAGGAATATCTTCTGGATCTCTTTTGGGCCTTTCCCACCTACCATAAGAATTACGTTCTAACCCTTTGTGGGCCAATTGATACCAACAAGTGGGAATTCTTAACTCATCTATAAGCATATCAGATCCTTTGTTCACTAGTGCTACATCCCTTTTAGCATTAGACCTAAAAGTTGAACCAGTACTCACGAAACCATCTACTAAATGAAGGTATGTCTCAAGCATATGAATCCCTATGAAATTGAACCCCCTTTTGAGATAAGGTGAAGACCTAACATCAAGTTTCAATTCAGCTCCAACATGTGTGTAAATCCACTCCAATGTCCCCGTAAAATCGTTGAATTTTTGTAAACTTTCATTCAAAACTATTCCGGGCATTTGAGGGACTAAATCTTGCTTGACTGTAATGCGTAAAATTTTGATTCCCATTTGGTAAAGTTCATCTCGAAATGCAATATTTCCAACTCTTGGGGCTGCAAAGGAAATAACACTAATTAGAAGTCTTGGAAAATTTGTTGCTGATTCATAAGCATTTAGGAGAGCTAGTGCACCCCCTAAGCTGTGTCCAGTTATTGTGAGGCTAACTTCTTCACCTTTGGTTTTGTAAAAATCTACCAACCTTTTTAATTCTTTCATGACTTGTTCTGAGGCACTTGATTTGTTGTATCTAGTTGAATCACTCTTAGATGTGTAAATACTAAGAAAACCATGTTCCACTTTTGAGTCCTTGTATCCAATTGGCTCTAATTTCTTCTGCATATTTTCATACCATTCTGAAGGTGTCACAGTGCCTCTCCATGATACAACAATGTCTCTCCTACCAATTCGTCGCGATTCTTCATCATCACTCACTGCCATAAAACCAATCCAATTTGAATCTTTGCTCCATGTGTATGTCAATCTTGATCTTTCAAGCCATTGGGGCATATCTATGTGTGACATGGCGTAGATGTACTTGGTAACTTTGTAACCACTCTTGCTAAGGCCTAACTTGTCAAACAATTTATGGCTATTGTACATGCAACTTCCACAATAATCCGAGAATGAGTCAAAATCTAATGCATCATAAGTTGCTTGAGCAAATTCACCATATTTGATAATTTCTCGACGAAGCAATGAGTGGAGTGGATCAAGAAGTCCTTCCCATTCTTGAACACCATGAATGTCGCGCCATCGATCAGATATGTCCTCCTTAGGGGACATTGTAGGTGTGTTAGCCTTGTCTTCGTGAATGTTCAAAACGTTCCAATTAGAATGAGTACTAGGAGTAGGATTAATCTTTTGGTATGGTTTTTGAATGTTTAAAAGGTTTGACAATGTTTCACCAAGCCTGTTTGTCTTTGAGGTTTTAACATCTTGGTAGGCATCGACCATGCGGACTCTATTTTTGTTTATTTGATGGTTGTGGTTGTGAAAATTTGTGGCATGGAGATGGTGAGGGTGGTGGATTGAATTCATGGTGGCTTGAAAATATGGAGAATTTGTAAATGATAATTGGGATCCAATTGGAGTTGGAACTAGAATTTTACTATAATACGTATTTATTTTAAATGATGTGGGGACTGGGGTGGACGGAAATTGTCAAAAGTAAGAAAAAGAGATTTCAATTTTCAAAAGGGAGCAGCCAGAGTGTTTGACTCTCTTATTTGATTGGAAAATGGAAATGGTCAGCCATAAATATCACGCGTTAGGCAGCAAACGAGTATTAGAAACATCAAACATCTCATGAAGTATTCCAACAGGAATAAAAGTATTATTAATTTATCGGTATTCAGTTGTTGGATTTATATTTTTAATAATTTTGTAATTTCTTTTATTGATTGTCGGTTCGATTTTTGATTTTAAGATTTTAGTTAATGGTTAAACTGACAATCCAATAAAATTATATTAAAATTATATTATTATTCATACTTATATAATAATAGCTTTAGATTTTAAATACATACTTTATTGTCTTTTTATATTTATAGTCGTTGTCTTAGTTCTTACTTCCTCCATCCCTAATTACTCGTCCCAAATTTTCTAACTTGATTTCTCATTTTACTTGTCTATTTTCATTAATTAAAAAATACAATTTTTTCCTCATGTTTTACCCTTTGCAGTAATTACTTTTTCTTCAAGTTAAAATGTAAACATCATTTAATAGAGATATTATGGTAAACTAGCCATGTTATTAATTATTTTTCTTAATCAATATACCGTCTCAATTTGGGACGGATAATTTAGGACGGAGGGAGTATAATTTGTGTAACTTTATATATGAAGATAGTGTAGAACAAATAAAAATAATAGAAAGAAAAGAAAATTAAGTAGAGTATTTTCTTATTGGTTAAACCGAAAATCAAATTGATAATGACCAAAAATCGATAATGAATATCTTATTGGTTCAGTTATCAATTTAGCATATTGACAAATCAAAAATCAATAAACCGAATCGATAATACACAAAATCAAATCAAACTGGCGGATGCGCACCCTTAAATTCATCAATACTCCACACGTTCCTAAATAAATAGTAATTTTTTTAGCTTGGACACGCCCACTAAGAAATAACTTATTCCTAGAAAATAAATATGCTTTTACTAATTACCCATATTAAATACTTTTAAACTCTTAAATAATTTCTTGGTTATGTAAATCTCTTTTTATTTAAAGAAGGATAAAATAAAAAAATATAATTAATATCTTCTCGATTATCTTAAACATCATTTGTTATGAATAAAAAGCTTAAGAACTACTTAATTGAAAACGGAGGGAGTATACACTACTTGGATAAATAATTAGTGAAGTTCTGTTTACACAAATCAAATAATCTAATTTTAATAAGTAAAAATAAAACTGAGATACAGGATGGGCATAAAATATCAGAAATCGAATTATCGAACCGAATCGAAGAATTTGATATTCAGTATCTGGTAATTCGGTATTTGGTATGGTAATTGGGAGTAAAATTTTAAAATTATGGTATTTTGGTTCGGAATTGGAAAAAGATATTACTACCATATGGTATTTGGTATTTACCGAATACCAAATTATTGTTAACTGACCATAGTCTATACTCATAGGTCACGAGTTCAAATTAATATTCTACAAAAGATCAAAAGAAGCCCACAACCTAAAAGTTTATAATACTATATTAATTTTAAAATTTGAAATGAAAATCACTTTTAAAATGTTTATTGTTAGCAGCAGTTGATAACATGTTTAAATATGAAGTTATTGTTTCATATTATTCGCGTTTTCTTCATTTTGGTCCTATCCATCAAGATAACCTGAACTTGTCTAGTCGTGATGCAACTTTTAAGTATATCTAAGTTATGTCCAGTGGCAGAGTTGATGCAGAGATACTCATTTCCTGCCATATCTAAGTAACCAAAAAGGTTTGATACTATGTTGTATGATTTTAAATATCTCATAAGTTTTTCTTGATGAAAGGGTTAGTGAATTCTTTTATTTAAATTCACTCACTAGTCACTACGAGGCAAATATTTGAGGAACAGATGTGGCTATTATCTTTCGGAGTCATTTCTGCATTAAATAGTTATTATGTTAAATCAGTAGATGATGAATGAGCTATAAAACATCACTGATGAAGTATTAAAAAGTGTTGTTTCCATAAGGCATAGGGCAGAAACTTTATCTTGTATTTTGATTCTATTCCAAAGTAAACAGTTGTCTTTGGCCTAGATTAGAGCCTACCAAATTTAACTTTAATATGGTATTATCAAATACTGTATTGAATCGAAGTTTAATTTACCGATTATTGAATTTCCAAATCGAAGTTTAATGGTATGGTATTTGGTATGTACTTTCATTTACCGATTATCGAATTATCAAATTCGAATTATGATAATAGCAAACTGAATACCGAACACCCACCCCTAGATACATATAACCAAATTAGGCCTAAGAAATAAAATTGGTTGTGAATGGCAATATATACTGTTTTTATTAATGTAGCTAAACATCGATATGATTGGATGTGAGCGACTTTTTATTTAGCGTAACTCTCAATATACATTGAAACATAAAACATGTTAATTAAAAATCCAATACTTTTTCTAATTAAGATTACCTAATTACCCCCAAAAAGACATGAATATTGTATTTGATGTGAAATAAAAGATAAACGAAAATAATATCTCTCTTTATATATAAAGCTGAATGTAGAGGAGTCTGATGTGGCAGTCTGACAATGCAGGATTCATATTTTTTTTTTTTCTCAAATTTTTGGATTTTTTTCTTTTTTTTTTTGTCATTTTAATTATTTGCAAAATAAATTCCTCACTTTAATCTGAGCAGTTATGACCTAATCATCTTCTAAAACATTACATATCCTTTGAGAAATAACTTCTGACGCGTTACATACCCTTTCAAAAATAAAACTTTTGAAGGAGATATCTTCAGTGATTAGGATTTCTCATATATCTCAAGTTTCACATCTTTTGCTTCTAAAGGAGAGATCTTCAGTGATTAGGAAATCTTTTTTCATTCCTTTTATTTCCTATGTTGTTTGATTAAATTCTCAAATAGTAGATGATAATATTTTGCTATCTCTGACCCGGTTTGATTTAAATGGTGTCAAAACGTGAAATTGAAAACAAAAGCTAGAGATCTGATGAGGTTTTAATTGAATTATTGGAGAGTATTTGATTGTTGCCACTGTATATATCATGAACTCGATGATCAGCGGCAATTGAGATTTCTCTATTAATAGCCAAACTTTCTCCCAAATTTGTTATGTGCCATACTGTTCATAAGCTATCAACATAAATGCCTTTAAAATTATTGAGATTGGTATGTTTAGTTTTGTTTCAATGTTCTTTTTCCTACTTAACTCTGTTTCCTCAAGTAAATTTGGTATTTTTGTTAGTGGGATTGATAATCAAGAATTTCACAGGAGAAAAAACAAACTAAATCCTTTTAATTAGCATTTTTGTCTCCAACACTTTCTTTATCATACCGCAATGTCTCAGACCTTTGATTCACCCTATTTTATTAAAAAGAAAAACTAAAATTATTTTTTGATTCTCCTTTTGCCCTTGAAACTGATACAGAAGACACTAAAATAGCGCCAAGCAGAGAGCAACAAGAGAGACACAAAGCTCTATACAACAATGTTTGCATGCTTGTCCAATGAGAACTCTTCGGCAACAAAGGTTTGTTTCATGACTTCTTCATTCTTACCTGGGGGGGGGGGGGGGGGAATGTACGAGCATTGGAAAGGTGAGGGTTAGGCTCTCGACTCTTGAAACCAAGAATGTATACACATATTCCTACCCTCTTATTGTTCTGCAACCATCGTGCGTTAAAAAGATGGAAGAAGTTCAATTACCTGTGAGGTTTTTGTGTACATCTTATGTCAATATGCTGTCTAAATATGCTCAACCGTTGTTTTGATAGATGCATCATGCTAATCCATTGTCTATCAATCAGCAAGTTCCTCAGGTTCCAAAATATTCAAATACCGTCAACAAGGCTCGGCCGAGCAGAACCACAATTGAAAAAAGAGGTTGTGTCTAATTTTTTCAGATTAATGTATGCTGTGCAATTTACTTGATTATAGCATAGGAACTTCCAAGAGAGAAAAAAATAAAGTCTACCGGTGAAGAAATATTAGGTTTAGCTATGTGTAAAGAATCTATATATAAAGAAGGTTCTTGTTCTGGCGAGCTACATTTCATATTAATAACCCATGTTTTATGATTAGGTTGTGAGTCACAGTACATCGCCAGAATGGAAAGAAGGCTTCACATGGGCTTTTGATGTACCACCCAAGGGACAAAAGCTACATATCTTGTGCAAAAGCAAGAACACATTTGGGAAGGTAAGTAGCTTTATGTTCTGAATGTCCGATATGAACTTTATATTCTTTTGCCCAATAAACTTCCAGCTAGAACATCAGTTTTACCAACTCTGTTTATTCTTTATAGCAAAATGATCCATACAGAAAGCAGGATTTCATGCTATTATATGTGTGTTGCATTTGGCAATAGGATGACATAATAGAATGGTCACTCCTACATAATAGTTAATATTAGTCTCAGCATTTCTGATGTGTATACTTTTGTTTCAGACTACAGGGTAACGATCCAAATTGATAAAGTTGTTGGTGAAGGCATGTACAGTGGTCTTTTCAGCCTCAGCCAGGATAACAATAAGGATGGCTCATCCCAGAGTTTAGAGATTGAGATTACCTGGTCCAGTAGGATGCCTAGCGATAGTGAGTGAAGGGAAGCAAGACTGAAATAATGCAAACTTGAGGACCCAAAGGTGGAGCTGGACCTGGTAAAGAACAATCTCTTCATATTTTAGCCTAATGCAAGAGCTGCTGGGGGAAGTCCAAGTTTTGTTTGTATCTAAATCGTTGCTACCTGTGGTGTAACTGTAAAATAGTAAGATATTTGCAAGGAAAAAGAAGTTGAGAGAGGTTCCCGCCGTACAAGGTAAGTCTTACACCTAGCTTTTAAGCACCAAATTGTACAGGTTTTGCAGTTCTTAGAAAATAACAATATCAAATAGAGTTCACGATACGAAGGTTGTAATGTTTATTTCAAATCCCACCTGTGTATTTGTGATGCAAAGTAGCAGCAAGTGCCAAAGGTGATTGTTGTGCAGAAGGCCTGGCGTGAAAGTTCATTAGTTTTGCTTCATTCTTTTCCTATTTACTTCCTTACTCCGTTCAACTCGATTTCAGCCCAACAAGTAAGTGGAATTAATTTAATCTACCTGACAAGATGACAAATGTGCAGCAACAACTGCTGCAAAAGCAGCATCCAGGGATCCAAACTGCAACTTATGAGTTGTTACAATGAGTCCAATAATGACAATTGAGAAATGGTTTGATCAAATATGCCATTGGAAGAATCCGCTTACTACAATTCTGATTCACATAATCTTTATAATATTAGTCCTCTATCCCGTATTGATTGTTCCTACATTCTTTCTTTTGCTTTTCTTGATTGGTATTTGGCACTATAGATTGTAACCAAGACGTCCACCTCACATGGACATCCATCTATCACACGCTCACGATGTTTTCCCTGACGATTTGGATGAAGAATTCGATAGATTCCCAACATCAAGGAGCACGTATAAGGTGAGGATGAGATATGATCGTTTGAAGAGCGTTGGCAGCAAGATACAGACCATGATAGGGGACTTGGCAACTCAAGGGGAAAGGTTTTATTCATTGTTGAGTTGGAGAGATCAAGAGCGTCGGCTTTGTTTTTCACAATCTGTTTTGTTTGCTACAATATTACTATTTTTTCGTTAACGTTCTTAATTTAAGTTTCATCATTAATCGGCATTTTATGATTTTCAAATGTCATCAGAGGATACTTACTAACTTTTCCTTCTTAACCTCTATTATTATATCTAAAGTAAATAGTAATGTCATAGTTAAATAGTTAATGTACATTTCTTAATAGATAAAACTTAAACGAACTTTATTGATAATATGTAATTAACTATACATTACACAAAATCATGAAATTAATATTAATTACTCCAAATATATGTTATTTTTAGTGTTTTTGTTCTCATAAAATGAGAGGTATAATATATGAATCTATTATTATTTTTTATCTTTTTATATATTTTCAAGTGTTCTTCAAAACGCGCGAAGCACGAGCAAATTTAGTAGTAATTGGATAAAACTAAAGACTGATTGACTTAATTTTGCACAAAAAAAGTAAGATTAAGTCAGAAATATAGTTCAAAACAGCTTAAGTTATCTAAATCAGTAAAATCAATATTAAATCAAAACTGTCTTATATTTGTGGAATGATTAAGCACATCTATCTTCATATTCACGTGTGTAAATAATTAGGAAAACGATATATACTATATTATACTCTCTTCGTTCACTTATTATTCACATGCTATATTAAAAATAAGTATTTATATTAAATAATATTACTTAATTTCTAATTCATCATTATTATTACTTATAGATATTTGTGATATATTTTTAAAAATATTAAATTTATTATATTTAAAAAATAAAGTGAAAAGGAAGAATATTTGATAGAGAGGAGAAAAACGTGTTCAATTAGCCGAAATAAAGGCAGTGCTCTTCATGTGGCGGTGCTGCTGCTTTAATCAAACGTTGACAGTAGTGACCTGTGTACTTAAATCAAACCTCTATTTGGTGTTATCAAATCATGTAAAGAGAAAATTTATAGTACTAGTAAAGTAATTTAACAACGTCAAAATATATGTTAATTAATTATGATTGATTATTAAAAATTTATATATAAATAGATAATTTTTATTTATTTATTTATTTTTTTACTATTTTTTTTTTATTATGTATTTGATGTTCGTATTGGAGTCCTGATTAATTCGGATTGCGCGTTCCAGTGCTCATTAAGGTTACAGTGCTCCCAACAGAGTTTTCTCCATACCCAGGGTCGAACCCTCGACCTCTGATTAAGGGTGGAACAACTCCATCCAGTGCACCATAACACATTTTGGTTATTTATTATCTTTTTGTCTTATTTTATGTGATAAATTTTAGATTTTGATATTTAAATATGTGTATTTTGATCGTAATCTTTTCAGATGTTTTAAATATTTTAAATTTTCAATTATTGTTACGTATAATATTTTTTACGTAGTTTTTAAATGTATAAATTTTTATCAAAAAAATTTAAGATTTCATGTTCAAATTCAATCAAACTTACACTGTTTAAATTTCGGGGAAGTAAAAAGTGTCATGTAAATTGAGACAAATGGAGTAATATAATTATTAAGTGCAGGTAAATTTTCTTAAGAAAAAAAAGAGTGCGGGTAAAGTTTTACTGCAAAGTTAGGTCATTTATTATTGGTGATGTGAGGCCGAAAGTTATATATTTAGCTATTAATTTGTGTTTTTATCGTCATTTGAGTATTAATTTTACGTATTACGCTTATGTTGGTTGTTTTTAAGGGTAGAATTAGATGGTAGGAATTTGAGCGAAAACGGATACATTACTACTTCGAAATCTAAGTAGAAGTTATAAATCACCAATCCGAAGTTAATTCGAAGTACAAAAATCAAGGATAAGGATGAAAAGTAAAAACAAGAGCAAGAATGTGGCAAAAATGGCCTACCATGTCGCGCCAGTCGAGACCTAACACGACATGATAGCATTGAAGAAGCATAGAGGAGACACGAAAAAAGTCACTAGCCAAATGGCCTATCAATTTTGGACTAATACTCTCAGTTTATTTTAAACTTAATTATTGTGTCTAAGACTTTTACCTGTACATATAAGTAGTCCATAAACACAAAATTTTAGATATCTTTTGATCTAGAAAGAGATAGGAGTCGTTGTGGAGGCCGTAGAAAATTATTTTTATTTTTTCTTCTCCGTATTAATTTACTCTTATGTTTTTCTTTGAATTATTTGTTGTAAGTCCTTCGTATCAATGTAGAACTTAACTTCTCGTTCAAAATTATAGTAGATACATAATTGTGTTGTTGTATAAACTCAAATTGATTTGTTAAGATAGATATCATCGTGCTACGACTCATGTGGTTACTTTTTCTTGGTCTTAATTATTTGATTGCTTGATTATCATTCATATTTGTGGCTCATTACAATTGGACTTAAAAGAGAGAATTTGTGTGTATAATAAGAAAAAATAGGGCTTGATTGTGAATCTTATATGAAAAAGAGAATGATTCATTAACTTGGATAGAAATATACCCATTAGGTTTGCTTAGTCGATACAAGATGAAATTTCACATTCATTTCACTATCAATCAATGACTACAAAATTATAAGCATTAGGAATACTCGAGCAATCTTAGAGTTATCGACAATTCGACATGATGCTCAATATATAATATCAACATTCAACTAGTAACCCGATAAAAAATCGGCCAGCTCAAGTAATTACTCAACGTGATCTAACAAATTCATAGTCCTAGATTGATTTTATCTCATTATTACATAAAAAAGTTGCTCTTCTTTTGATTAACTGTTCAGTAGTTTTTTTTTCCGGAGAAGTTTTAATTACCTCCTGAACTTGTAAGGTTTTATTTAGTGTAAATCTAAATTATTGATTGTCTTAAATGCCCTCCGAACCTTGTTATTTTAATATGTTGAGTTTTCTCTCGTCGTTCACCTGACAGGAAAATTGAGTACAAACTCAAGGAGGTGTGTGATGGAGTAAAAAAAAATTCAACATTTTCGTTCTGCAACAGTAAACAAGAAAATGAAAAAAAAGCACCATTTTTCTTTATTCTTACAATAATTTCAATGACCCCTCCCCCCCACCTGCCCCTTCTCTTCCTATTTATTCTCCCTTCGCCTCCATCACTTTTAAAATTTCAAAAAATATTTTTTTAATTGCTTTTAGTTTATCTATTTAAATTGCAATTTCGTACTCCATGAATTATCATAGGAGAATTGTTTGTGCAATTGGGTCTCCTTTAATTGTGAGAATTTCATGATCGGATGACAACCCAGGACATATATTCCTCGATTGTATGCATTATGGTGTATGTAATATTTATATTTTCTTATTTTTTTAATCTTTTGTTTTAAGTAATTTTTATAACTTTGTTTTCTATGAACTTCAGTCCTTATTTTGCACTCCTTGTAAGTTTTTTTATTGGTATGATTCAGAATTTTCATGTCATGTTAATGTTGTAATTTTAGGTTTGTTGAAGAAGACCAACAAACAACAAAAGGAGCTAAAAGAAAAAAAGAACTTAAAGCTAATTTTGTGCATTAGTTTGATATGTAATGTGATTATGTTCCTTTACCTTTTGTGCCGCTGAATGAAAAATTGGTGTTGGTGTATGTATATGGTGAAGTTAAGGCTGCCTTAGATGAAAGGATAATTGATATAATTTTTTTTATTTTAGTGTATGTAAGATGGTGTATTTTAATGGATATTATTTCTCTGCTGATTAAAACAATATATATGCAGTTATAGTGACTATTAAAGTTTGATTTTCAAAAATCACAAGTACTTACAATAGCAAAAAAATACTAACAATCACCATCACCACACATGAACTAAGAACTTTTTTTTCTTGCCCTTTACATTTTCTTTGATGAAGTTTTTGCTTTGGTAGTCTTTGAAGGAGATTTTTCAATCAGTTGTGACCTTGTCTTTATTCCAACATCTTTTGATCTAGTTTGAACTTGAAGTTGCACTTTGAGTAATAGCACTACTACTTTTTCACTTTAGTCCCTTGATTAGTTGATAGCCAATATCACCAGGGACATGTGCAGGAACTTACCATGCTCGTGTTAACTCTTCTACTGCTAGTCAATTCTTGTTGAAACATAAATAACTTGGTTATTTTTTGACTAACTTTGGCAAAATACTAAAAAGTATCAATATAATAAGACACTTACATTAGCATAAGCATATGCATTTTTGAAAATAAATACACGCCTTGACCCACAACACTTGGCCTCTTGTAACAACTTTTTGTACAAGTTTTATCAGTGTTACTTGTACTTCTTCTTTTCAGTAAAAGGCTATTGTGAGGCAACACACTAGAATAACAGACTAGTTTGTAAGTAATTTAATGATAAAATTTTAAGTAAGCTAATGAGAGTATTACCTCTTTTATGGGTGCTAATGTGTATTTAAGATTGAAATTTTATGGACAACCTTTCTTGTTATGATTTGCTCCTTTGCAAATTGAACATGTCATTGGCACCCTAAATTTTGACAATTTTTTAATTCTTCTCACTTCATCAATTTCTTTCTTTCTACTTTTTAGTGGCCTACCAGGCATTTGTCTTACTTCAGGAAGCTCAACTATAGAATTTTTGTTATTTGAACACATTTTCATGTTTGAAACTGGTTGAATGGAGTAAATAGGCCTTCATATTTGTCTCCTTTTTTTACTAGCTAGAATTTTCTTATGATGCATCCAAATTCAAGTAGTTCATTGCTACTATACCATGTTCATAGGAGATTCCTTGTAGTTCCCAAGATCTATAACAATATTTTCTTTGATTCAACATCACAGTATGCTTGTATGCCCCTTCCAACACTTTAAATCTTGATCACCATTTTTGTGAATGTTGCACTGCATTGATCTTTCTTTATTTGCATTGAACACTATCTTTCACGATTCGAACAGGGTCTTATCGTGATGGGTATCTCAAGTCCACCATGGATCGAAGATCACCCCTTAATCCAACCTCTAGAATACAATAATAATAATAATAAAAATAATGCGGAAGCCAACTAAACAGAAATAAGAAGATGAATGAATGACTCAATAAAACTAAGAGTCAAAACAATAATTAACCAACTCACATCTGTCCACAATAGCCTCTAAAACCAGAATACCAAACAGGTCGAGATATGCCCCCGGCCATGATCAAAAGAATTCAAAAGTACTGAATCAAATAAAAGAATATAAAAATGATAAGTCCTTCCAAAAGATGGAGGGTGACCACTTTACAGCTACTCGGTGAACGCAATAATCCACCTAACGCTGCACAAGGATAAAAGAAGTGTCTTCGAACCCTACAATATAAAATAATGTAGCATCTTAGGATAGTCAGTGGGATAAGCACTGCATGCAACTCAAGATAAGGATAAAATAATGCCATGTTCAAAATCAAACTAAACCATATACATACATTGTATATATATATATATATATATATATATATATATATATATATATATATATAAGATGTAGAGATAGGGAACAAGGTTTAAGAATGAGATTTAAAATTATTAACCTATACTGTATAGATCTTACCATCCTAAGGGCACCCACGGGTTATATAGGTTCAACTCCTCCTGCTGAAAAGGCCCCGATGCGTGTTAGTTGCACGAATCGAAGATATTTGAGGAAAGGCCAAAGCCATTGAGGATCCAACAATTTCATAAAAAATATATAATGTGTAAACTATGCACACAGTCATACAGACTCCCATGCCAGCAAACGTGATTTCCAGTATCAGTCCCCCAGGACCTCCACCTTTTATGACGAATTATACAACCCTCATTAATCCCAAATTGAAACCAGTTGCATATATTCCCATCCATCAATCAAGTAGTCTTTTAATTAGGCATTTACCATTGCTATCGTCATACCAAATAAAGTTAAGCTTGTAAGAAAATTTCATTATGTCATACCAAAGCCAATTAGCTAAATTGCCTTCAAAGTTTCCAATTTAAAATCAATTCATGGCTACCAAGTCCTTTTAAAATCAATTTATGTTCCATTAATCTTTTATGCAATGCAAGATTTTAAAAGTGAGGTAGGTTATGTATATATCCATGTTTCAAAATAAATTTCACAAATTGGGTTGAGGTTAAATTCAATTCTAAACCATTGAATCATAAAATTTGAGAAAACCCATGTTCCTCATCCCGATTCCCATACCCATACATTTATTTAATTCAAAATCATGAGAATAAAGTATAAACAACCAATTCAAAATCATGAAAACTCAATTCATGAAATAACCATTACAAATCCCTTAACCATATTAAAAACCCAATAATTAAACCACATAGACAAAAATTTAACACATGATTTTGTATGAAATCAGTTTAGGAAAGTGACACATGCTCGAAACACACACGAATTTGTAATCAATTTGAAATTTAGAGCTCGGATGATGAATGCACGAATATTCTTGGGCTTTGTGTTTGAGAGTGAAATCGGGGGATTTAATCTTTTAAAAATGATGAAAATGGGACTATTTCATCTTTAAAATTCATGAAAAAGGTGAAAGTATCAAAAGCCCCTCACCCTGAAGTGAAAAAAATAAGACTGGACAAAAACTACGCCTTAGCGTGGAACATCAATATCACAGAGGTAATCCTCCATGCCATATTAATATCGCAGAGGGTAACCTCCGTGACACAAAGATAACATAGAGACTAACTGCCTCGAAGTTCTAAAATAGCCTTGAACCCTTTTCAAAAATTTTAAAATTTTTTCAAACTACTATTTTAGCATCCCTAAACACAATTTAAGTCAAAAATCAATAATACGAATATAGAAAGATCAAAAATAAATTGGCCAAAATTTTAAGGGTCTTACACTATTATTGCGATTGGAGGCATCAACAAATGTTATTGCCTTAGTCACCCTAGTTATCACCTTAATCCTGATTTCTTCCAATATTAAAATAATAGTCTTGTTCCTAGGACCCAAAATCCAAGCATTAAAACTCTCTGACATGTTATTATCTCTATTGTCATACTTGAAAAGATATTGAAATAAGCCTAGCACCATTTATCCTTGTTGTAACCTATAAGATCTTCAAAAATTCCTCTACTCAATCTGGCTATAGTATCAAGATTTTTCTTAAATTGTGCCTCAAAAGTTGATCTAGCACAAGCCCAAAATTTTTTCCTTCTCTCTATGCCTCTTCATAGAACACATTTTTGTGCTCACATTCAGAAAGTATTTCTTCCGCAAGAGTAACTAGTCCTTGCAATTTCAAAATAAAAGGATAAAGTTAGTTAATTTTGATCTAAATTAAATTTAAGAAAATAATTGATGAATATAGAAATGTTTTGCTTATACTGATAATATTGAGCTGAAAACCATCCCTTAAGCTAAGAGCATCTTGATATATTATCAAAAACCAACTCCATATAGCCTTACTTTCAGTACCAACTAATGCTTATGTTATTGGAAACATTTGATTGTTTCCATCCTTAGCAATAACTACCAACAGTTGACCTTTACAAACTCCTTTTAGAAAGCACCCATCCAACCCTATACACTTAATGCATCCCTTTTGAAATTCTCACCTCATAGCATCAAAATATCTGTAGAAAAAGTGAAATTGTGTCATCCTACTATCTGAATCAGTCTACTTCAAAATACAAGTACTACCAGGATTTGTTTTGAGCAGCATATCCTTGTAGTCTAGGATTCTGTTAACTTCAGCCACATGGTTCTTCATAATTTCTTTCAAAATCAGCTTTCTCGTCTTTAAATATATTGTCTTGCCAAAATACATACCCAACTCTTTCTTAACACATTTTTGAGTCTCCCACTCTTTGATAGTTGGCTTGGATGTAATCTTATTTTTAAGATAGTTTGACAAAAAATTAAATTACAAAGGAAATCAGATTGAACCAGGTACATTTGTGCCTTGGGTTGTAGGTCTTGATAGCAAAGTTTTCACTTATACCTTCCTTGCTAGGATACAAAAATCATGGACAACCACTTTTACATTTCACTCTTACTCTATAAATCTCATTCACATACTTGTCTACCTAAATCCCCTTCTGTATAGAATATTTTGTACTTTCTTTCCTAAATTCTTTTTAAACTTTCAAATGCTAAGCCTAGATACTACACAAATACTTCACAAGTTGGATCATATATCGCTTGTTGTACTCCTTTTTCTTTTTCTTAACTTCCTCCATTCAAGTTCATCACCAGAAATAACCAAAAAATCATCATCACTTTGAAAACTATCACAATTAGAACAATTATAGTATGGCTCATCTTCTGTCAGTTTACCCTTGTAATTTTTCTTGCCTTTATCAATATCATCATACCCATCCCGTCCAACTTTACCCTAAAACACTTTTAATTTTTCTTTATTCTTGTTCCTTCTAGTTTCTCTGTTAAACTTTCTCACATTTTCCTTTACAATCCTAAACTCCTCATGTACATCACTTCCATAGTTAATAAATTGGTTAGAATTATCATCACCACCATCAGTGCCTCTAACATCTTCTTCTTACACAACAGTTCAACTTCTTCTTGGATAATAGTCCAACTTCTTCTTTGACAGCAGGTTCAACTTCTTTTTAGACAATAGGTTCAACTTCATCTTCAGTATCAATCTAGTCTATTGAACTATAATCATTATCAACCCCAGCTTCTTCTTTATAATTAGATTTTTCACAACTATTTGGAACAACAACAGTAGAAGAATAAGCCAACCCTAGATCTTAATTCTTTTCCTTTGGCATTTCATATGGAACAACATATATATCTAATTCTATCCTGTAACCTATAAGTACATTACAAGTCTCACCAACACTTGAAACTTGACTCATTTTTTCTGCGAAATGACCCACATACTCTACAATTGAGTCATCACACACACACACACATATATAAATATATATATCTATTGTTTCCTCACCTTTCAAAAATAATGAAATATCATAAATGTTCCTATCTTTTTTCAATTCAACCAGATCACCCCTCAGAGATGATACAACATAACTCTTCCCCAACTTAGTAACACCAAATGACTTTACATAGTTTCCAATTAAGAAATTGATAGTGATCTTCATTCACATTGAACACATGTACAGTCCTATCATCAATGTAGATTGGACCGATCTCAGTCACCAAGATATTTTCAAATTTAAAATCTTAAGTTCAAAAATTAATTAGATATATGTCAATCTATAACCATAATAAAAATCAGCCAACTATACACAAGTACACAAACAATCCAACAAGAAAATAATACATGAGAAATTTATCCCCAAAATTTAACAATATAAGACAATTATACAAAAAATCCAATATTTAACAATACAAAACTAAATTGCATAAATGATTGAGATAAATTTTGAACATTTAACAATACGAGACTACAACGCATAAAAGATTGAGAGAAATCTCCAACATTTAGTAATACAGAATAATATACATAATTAATTTAGAGAAAAATTTCAACAATCCAACAGTACATAAGAAATTTACAGAAAATCTTAAAATTCAACAATGCAATTCAACAATAAGCAAAATAACACACAATAGTCTAATTAGAATAAAAAAGAAATAATTTTACTGAAACCCCTAATTTTTAAACTAATTACTAGAAATTCTAATAGTCAAGCATGTACAATTTCTCATAGTTTCACAGTAATATAGTCAGTAACATACCAGCTCACAATTAATAATATGATTTTTATGCTTTAAATCAAAATCTTAGTTGTAACAGTAAACGAAAACTACTATGAACAGTAATCGAAAAAAATAATTCCATATTTTCATACAAAGAAAATAAATAAAAAAATATTTTTTTAGATAATATCTTACTTAATCGGCGAAAATTCAATCTTTCTCTATTTTGGAGTAGAGAAAATTCAAAAATTATACCCTTTTTCTTTGCAAAAAACTTGTCACCACAACCTTCATCGAAATCTTCACCAAAATCTTAACCCAAAAAATGTTTAGAGTGCAGTTAGATTGAATCTTCATTAGTGACAATTTGACTTCTAGAGAGAACTTAGAGAGAAATGGAGAATATAAAGAGAAATTAATGGTAGGAATGGGTTATTTTGTTTGATATGCAGAAAAATATGAGGGAAGTGGATATTATTTATCCATGTGGACGAACAAATAAATCTTTTTCCACAATGTACGAGCATGTTTACGATTGTGGTCTTTGGACCACAAAGGAGTTCTCAACATATTAAAATAATAAGTTTCAGGCGATATTTAAGACAACCAATAGTTTAGGTATACATTAAATAAAATCTTACAAATTTTAGGAGGTAATTAAAACTTCGCTCGTCTTTATTTTAGATTAGTTAGTTCAAAATAATAATAATTAGGATTTCTTGCTTGAATAAGTAATTAACATTAGTTTAATTTAGTACATAATTAATTCACAAATCTTGTGGGTACAACATTTCAACTCAAAATTCTATATTACCTGTACGATCGTATGCACTTGTATGTGCGTTTGGATAGAACAATTGATTTGACAAATTTCACTAGATTTTATTGTATATGTATCTAGGTTCAACAAATTTTTGGAATGGTGTGGTTGCAAGACAATTCTACTTAAATCAACTAAATTTGCAACTTGTCAAATATAGTTTTACAGGGTGTGAATCGAGCACATTTATGGTATAAGGTTAAAATTGAACAAAGGCCTTAAATTTTTCAAAATAATTAATATATATTTTTTTAATAAAGTTTGCTTTTAAATTTTTTGATAAGAAAAGTTGTTAATAATTTTTTTATAGTCAATTTCTTTTAGTAAGATAATTTGTTTTCAATTAATAATATAACCAATGCATTTAATTTATTTTTGTACGGTTTGAATTATTTTTTCTTGAGCTAAAGGTCTATCAAAAATAGTTTCTCTACCTCCAACGTAGTGATAAGATCCACGCAGGAACAGACCCACTATGGGCGATGAAATTTTATTAAATTAAAATCCATATGAAATTTGGATTATATTAAATTCAAAATATATTAGTCCCCAAATAAATATTGCGAATTAATATAATTAAATTAATTATTAAGTCCAAAATGTATTGATTTAACTAAAGTTTAATTTTTGTTGGGCTAGCCCATTGGTTTGGGGTAAAAATGGTGAGCACACTTTGCTAAGCCCAAATATTGTCATATTCTAGAGGCCCAAATAAGAGACATATTGAATGACGTGGCATGCCAAGTCAAGCGAAGGATCCAATAGGACCATGCCACATGTAAAAATGATGCAGCAGACCTAGTGAAATAAAAAGACCATAAAAGGTTTCATTGATGATAGGCGAATTTACGCGCCTATATCAATATATTTTGCCCATATTTGAGCCTAGTTTTGAGAACTAATTATCTATTTCATACACTTTTAGTCCTTTTTCCTGTAAATGAGCTAACAAATATGATTAGGAAAGTTTCAGGTATAAATGATGCAAAATACAGCAATTTATGGCTTACTTGACGCAAAAGAAAGCTCACGAACGAAGTGGAAAGGAGCTGGACGCCTAAAGGACTAAATCTGCTGCATGGAAAATCTGTCCCGGGCTAAAACAACAATTCTGAAGACTTTGGGGACTTACAGACACAAAGCTGGATTTTTGCCAAAATACATTAACCTAGTGCAATTAGGTTATGTGTTTCACTAATCTATTTGGATTATAATTTTGTAACCTTACCCTAGTACATTTGGGTCAAGGATTTCATTAGTATATTAGGATTTGGTTATTTATTTCATTAGTTTAGTAGGAGTAGGATAGGAGTATTATAAATACCCTATCATGCTAGAGATTTTTATTCATCCTCTAACATTCTTAGTTCTTCAAGTCTTAAACTATTAATTTTCTTCCATCCCTCTCATCTTCCACTACAAACACTTCTAATCTACTCTTCTATTCTTAAATTCCACAACAAGAGAATCGTTACTTGCTACGGAATCACCAAAACCACACGCCAAACACCTACTATTCACGCCATTCACCATGCAAAACGTGATATCCTTCGCATTCATGGGTAACTAAATCTCTTAGTTGGGGTTATGGAAGCCGAATGAGTTACTATCTATTGCTATGAGCTTGTGAGTTCAAGACACGTATATTGCTTATATCATTATTCTCTTCATCTTAAATCTACATCCTTTGCGGTTACAAACACAAGAACACGCCATTCTAACATTTAACTTGTTCGAGAGAAAGGTTATTTGTCTAGAAAAGAAGATGCATAGACTAACGCCAGTCTAACATTTAACTTGTTCGAGAGAAAGGTTATTTGTCTGGAAAAGAGATAATGTCAAGGTAGTAGGACACCCTTTCCTATTAAAAAGCTAGTGCCGTAACTGGACTAACCTCTTGGAGAATTTGTACCGCTAGACACACTTTAAGCTCGAGAGAGTTAAAGTGAAATAGTCCTTGTTTAGGTCGAGAGACGCTTGGATTTACCATCGACTACAATTCTCTATAAGCAATTGCATGTCAAGACTCTACACACTCATAGCCAATAGAGACGTATACCTCGGAAGGTGGACATAACCCCAACGCCTCAATTCTCATTGTTTCACAACCTACGAAATACTCTCTTTTTACTTTATTATTTTCAGCTTTTATTTCATTACTTTGGTTACTTATTACAATCCCCCCTTCTTACGAGACTTGCACCAAAAGTCTATTAATTTTGCTTACTTGTTGACCAAGCTATTCCCTGTGGGATCGATACCCAACCCAGGTTGGGTTCTATATTTGCTAACGACCGCTTTACACTCCCACGAGAGCTGTAGGTTGAGCGTTATCAAAAATTGGCGCCGTTGCCGGGGAATACGAGTGTCAATCAAGTTTGTGATAATTACTAGACCCTTTGGTCAAAGATTCGTACTTTTACGTTTAGTTTTTGTTTTTGTTTATTGCAGGTTTTTCTTTTAGTGCATGCCCCATACTAGAAGTTCTGGTCAACCGTTATTACCAATCAATCCTGAACCGCAACAAATTAGAAGAATGGAAGCACAAGCTGAAATCGACAGGATGGCTGCTCAACACGAGCAAGCAAGATTAGCTGCTCTTGCCGCTGCTCAAGTCCAACAACAAAACATTGATAATCCTGAACGAGCAACAAATCCTGACGATGAAGATTTAGGAGATGACGAGTTGATAAACCCAAGGCATGGCGCTGAAATGGCAACACCTGCCAACAGAAGAGGTCGACAAGCTCGGTACAGATATGATCGCCAACCTTTGCAACCAGCTTTCGACGATGATGATGATGATCTTGATGGTGCCGGAGCCACTGGAGCTATAATTCCACCACCATTAGCGCCCGGAGCCAAGTTCAACATCACTAGCACCATGATTCAGTTATTGCAACTCAAGGGATTATTTGGTGGACTAGCAGGCGATGATCCGAATATGCATCTCATCAACTTTATTTCTACATGCAAGTCTTTTGACAATCCTGGTGTTGGTCAGAATGCTATTCGATTACGTCTATTTCCATTGTCTCTGTCTGGGGAGGCAACATTATGATTGAATGGGCTGACTCCTGATTCTATTACAAATTGGAGGCAATTGAGAGACGCTTTCCTAGAAAGATTCTTTCCGCCATCCAAGAGGGCTCAATTGAGAGATGAAATCAGCAACTTTCGTCAGCTTCCCTCTGAAGCTCTTCACGAAACATGGGAGAGGTTCAAGACAAAGCTAGCGAGATGCCCCAACCATCACATGACTAATGTTCACCTCATGGAAATCTTGTATAGAGCCTTGAATTCAGTAACTAAACCAGTGGTGGACAACGCAGCTGGAGGTTCTTTTATGGACCTCACCTTTGGTCAAGCAAGCAACATGCTAGATCGTATGACGAAACAAAGTAGAGCTTGGCATACCAGGGATTCTGAGGTAGCAAGCCCCACTTTATCTATTGGCATGTCTGCAGACCAAAGAAGAAGAGAAGAAGAACGTGATCAAGATATGGCGCACATGAAAACCCAAATGGATCTTCTTACAAAGCATCTATTAGGGAAGACTGAAAAAGTGAAAGCTATTGCGTCAAAAGGAAGAGACGAATCTGATTCAGAAGAGGAGGCCAACTACTTGAACAATCAGGGGGGTTTCTGTGGGAATGCCCAAGGAAACCAAGGTCGGAACTATTATGACAAATCTGGAGGTAAAGACCAAGGTAGTTGGAAGAAAAATAATGAAAATAGTGGTTTGTACGTTCCCCCTGGTAGACGTGATACCACCACATCTAATTCTATGGAAGACATGATGGCGAAGTTATTGAAAGGAGTGGAAGCAACGAGCGCGGGAGTAAAGGAGGTAATTGACGATTTGGCCTCCATGAATCAATTAGTTGATTCTCATTCCACTTCTATCAAGCAAATAGAGCAGCAATTAAGCCAACTTTCAGCAGCATTCAATCAAAGAAAGGCTGGCACCTTACCGAGCGATACAGTCCAAAACCCAAGGAATGATGGGTCATGCATGGCCATCACTACGAGGAGTGGTAAGGTGGTGGAAACTTCAGCAACAGGCAAGCAAGTAGTTGACGGAACAGCAGACATGGAGGCCACACCTAGTGACGCAACTAGAGAAGACGCCGCAATATCCACTTCCAACGTCAAGGACGTGTTGCCTAGTGACGTGCAGCCTGAAAAAAATAAACGGAAGCAAGAGGAGAAGAAAGCCATGGAGAGAACACTTCCATACCCACCACCACCTTTTCCACAAAGATTGAAGAAGGTGGCCGATGACACTAAGTTCAGCAAATTCATGACTATGCTCAAACAGCTGACTATTAATGTCCCATTGGTAGAGGCACTTGAACAAATGCCTGGGTATGCGAAGTTTATGAAAGATCTTTTGACTAAAAAGAGGGCAGCAAGCTATGAGCTGAAAGATGATGTGCATCATTGTAGTGCAATCGCTACCCGATCCATAGTTCAGAAGAAGGCCGACCCCGGAGCTTTCACTATTCCTTGCACCGTCGGGTCTTTGGACTTTGCTAAAGCATTGTGTGACTTAGGAGCCAGCATCAACTTGATGCCATTATCAATCTACAAGAAGTTGGGGTTAGGAGATCCTACACTAACTAATATGAGGCTTGTTATGGCGGATAGGTCGGTAAAACGACCGGTTGGTATTCTATGCGATGTCTTGGTGAAGGTATCTTCATTCATATTTCCGGCAGACTTTGTCATCTTGGATTGTGAAGCAGATTCAGAGGTTCCCATAATCTTGGGACGCCCTTTCCTTGCTACGGGAAGTGTGCTCATAGACTTGAGAGCTAATGAGCTTTCATTCCGAATAAATGATGAAGTGGTGCGCTTTGATGTTTGCAAATCAATGAAGCAACCTAAAGATCTAAGTGTATTTTCTGTGGCTGATGTTGTCGTTGATGATGAGGATGAGTTACTTGCTGAAGAGCAAATTCTTGATGATCCTTTGGAAGTTTTGCTCATGGAAGAAGAGGATGATGATGCTGAAATTTCTGAAGATGATATTTGTGCTCTATCAGGATTAGGAGCATATCGCTATACTCCTAAGAAGCTGGATCTTGATCTCAAGAATCGACCCACACCACCATCTAAGCCATCTATTGAAGAACCACCCACGTTAGAATTGAAGGAGCTGCCAAGCCATTTGAAGTACGCATTCTTAGGAAGCGGATACACTCTTCCAGTCATAGTGGCAGCCGATTTAGGTGAGCAACAAGTTGCAGCTCTTATTGTAATCTTACGCAAGTATATTAGAGCTATTGGATGGACCATTGCGGATATCATTGGTATTCCACCTGGGATTTGCACTCATAAAATTCAGCTTCAAGAAAAGTGCACACCCACCATTGAACATCAAAGACGTCTAAACCCACCAATGCAAGAGGTGGTGAAGAAGGAGATTATCAAGTGGTTAGATGCAGGAGTTGTGTATCCTATTTCTGACAGTACATGGGTAAGCCCAGTACAATGTGTCCCCAAGAAAGGAGGTATGACGGTGGTTGCTAATGCAAAGAATGAGCTTATTCCACTCAGGCCCGTTACTGGATGGAGAGTATGCATGGACTACCGCAAGCTAAATTCTTGGACTCTCAAGGATCACTTCCCCATGCCATTTATGGACCAAATGATAGATCGATTAGCGGGGAAAGGATGGTTTTGCTTTCTTGATGGTTATTCAGGTTATAATCAGATTTGTATTGCACCAGAAGACCAAGAGAAGACAACGTTTACATGCCCATATGGTACGTTTGCCTTCAAACGTATGCCATTCGGGTTATGTAACGCACCAGCCACCTTTCAGCGATGTATGATGTCTATTTTCTCTGATATGGTAGAAGACACTTTGGAGGTATTTATGGACGACTTTTCAGTTGTTGGTGAGTCTTTCGAAGCATGTTTGGTGAACTTGAGCATGGCATTACAAAGATGTGTAGAGTTCAACCTTGTGCTGAATTGGGAGAAGTGCCACTTCATGGTAAAAGAAGGAATTGTTCTTGGGCACAAGATCTCCGAAAGAGGAATAGAGGTTGATCGCGCCAAAATAGAAGTAATTGAAAAGCTACCACCTCCAATTTCGGTGAAGGGAGTTCGTAGTTTTCTTGGCCATGCTGGGTTTTATCGTAGATTCATCAAAGATTTCTCCAAAATTTCAAGTCCATTGTGCAAGCTATTGGAGAAAGATGCGAAGTTTGACTTTAATGATGATTGCTTGAAGGCATTTGAATGCCTTAAAGAAAAACTCATTGAAGCCCCTATCATGGTAGCACCCGATTGGACGCTCCCGTTTGAGATCATGTGTGATGCTAGTGGTGTAGCCGTTGGTGCTGTTCTTGGACAGAGAAAGGAGAAGTTATTTCATCCTATCTACTATGCGAGTAAGGTCCTTAATAAAGCCCAAAGGAACTACACTGTTACTGAACAAGAGCTCCTAGCAGTTGTGTATGCATTCGAGAAGTTTCGTGCCTATCTATTGGGTACTAAGGTGATCGTTCATACAGACCATGCAGCTCTTAGATATCTAATGACAAAGTAGGATGCAAAACCAAGGCTGATTAGATGGGTATTGCTGCTACAAGAGTTTGATTTCGAAGTCAAAGATAGAAGAGGTTGCGAGAACCAAGTGGCTGATCACCTATCTAGACTTGAGAATGAGTATATGGCACAACCAGAAAATCAGATTGACGATGCATTCCCTGACGAGGAGATACTAGCGACAACAATGGAGAACTTACCATGGTATGCCGACTTTGCAAATTTCGTGGTGAGTAATGTGTTGCCTTCCAATTTATCTTACCACCAGAGGAGAAAGTTTATGCATGACGTTCAGCACTACTATTGGGATGAGCCTTATTTGTTTCGAAGATGCGCGGATGGTATCATTCGACGATGTATATCCCATGGAGAAGTGCCTACTATATTGGAAGCATGCCACACTTCGCAAGTTGGAGGACATCATGCAGGGAATCGAACGGCAAGGAAAGTCTTGCAAAGTGGTTATTATTGGCCTACAATATTCAGAGATGCACACGACTATGTGAGAAGGTGTGACCAATGCCAACGTCAAGGTGCTATTTCAAAACACCATGAAATGCCCATGTCTAAAATTCTGGAGGTAGAACTCTTTGATGTATGGGGTATTGATTTCATGGGACCATTCGTGAATTCGTTTGGAATGAAGTACATCTTGGTTGCTGTGGATTATGTGTCGAAATGGGTTGAAGCTGTAGCATTGGCCGATAACGAAGGAAAGCGTGTTGTAGCGTTTTTAAAGAAGAATATCTTCTCTCGCTTTGGAGTACCTCGTACTATCATAAGTGATGGAGGATCCCACTTCTGCAACAAGCTATTCAAATCTGTATTGGCCAAGTATGGAGTCAAGCAACACAAGGTAGCTACGCCTTATCATCCCCAAACTAGTGGACAAGTAGAGGTTTCCAATCGTGAGATCAAGCAAATCCTTGCCAAGACGGTCAATGCGAATCGGAAGGATTGGTCTCGAAAGCTAGATGATGCACTATGGGCGTATAGGACTGCATTCAAGACACCCATTGGCATGTCACCTTATCAGCTAGTTTATGGGAAGGCTTGTCATCTACCCATCGAGCTTGAATACAAGGCATTGTGGGCATTGAAGCACTTGAATCTGAATTGGGATGATGTGAAGAACCTGAGGTTGGAGCAGCTGAACGAACTAGATGAATTCCGTCTCCATGCATATGAAAGATCAGATTTATACAAGGAGCGGATGAAGAAGTATCATGATCAGCGGATTGTTCGACGAAACTTCCAAAAAGGTGACATGGTACTACTCTTTAACTCCAGATTCAAGCTCTTCCCAGGTAAGTTAAAATCAAAGTGGTCTGGTCCATTTAAAGTCACCCAAGTCTACTCGTCCGGAGTAGTCGAATTGGAAAATAATGAGGGTGTTATCTTCAAAGTGAATGGCCAACGTGTCAAGCCATATATCGGTCCTCTTGACTCGATGAATGACATGGCCATTACTTATCTCGATGAAGTCTAAGTACTCGAGATTACTATGTCGAGCCACGACAATAAATAAGGCGCTAGATGGGAGGCAACCCATCTTTTTATTGTTTTATCGTTTTGTCATTTTATCGTTTTATCGTTTCGTCGTTTTAGTTTTTTTCTTTTTGATAAATGAAAATCCAAAAATAAGAGTCGTGCCACGACCAAAACTAAGGCGCTTGGTGGGAGGCAACCCATCGTACTAACCATTTTCATTGTGTTTTGAGCAAATATAGGTGCACGAAGTATGCAACGAGGAGATTGATTTCAATTGACGATTTGGTCGCATTGTATGGTAAAGTCGGTAAGTTAGGAATGGTGATGCATAAGGCTATGAATTGAGCCTTTCTCACGTCATAATAGGCCTCGAGAAAGGCTAGGCCTTGGTAAAAATAGGCCACGAACGATGCACAACCTATTCTATAGCCTAAGGACTCGGAATCTAGTGTGCTATACACTATGCGCCGCCTATTCCTAGGTGTGCTTTTGACTATGCGCCGCCTATGCTATGGCATTTGAGATACTGAGACCAAATGCCATATGATATGCGCCGCATATGTCTAGATATGCCATAGGATATGCGGCGCATATGTCCCATTATGCCATGGACAATGCGCCGCATATGTAAGTGATATGCCGAGGGATATGCGCCGCATATGTGGTGATTTTGTCTCCAAATCCGATTGTAAATGGGTCATAACCCGATCCATACTCCTCCTATATAAAGGGGACTTGGTTTTTTATCACAAACACATTAGAAGTAACCCTAAAGGCGCCGCATATCATCCCAAATCCTCTCAAATTTTTCTTCCTTTGTTCTTCCAATCCACAACAACTTCTCCACAATCTTCAAAGCAAGTAAGTGCTCTCTTATTCTTCATCTATTTATCATAAGTACTACGTTGCTATGCTTATTATAATTTGCTAAATCGTAAGGAATTGGTGGTGATGTTCATGTGATTGGATAATTGTTGCAAAATCGTGTGATTGAATGTATACGTATGGAATTCTTGACTTGTATCCGACTTGAATTTTGTTTCAATGGCATTGTTATCATACTTGCTGAACATATGTGGCTATGAATATTACTTGAGAGTGTGGTTTGAATGCTTGCATGATTAACCATCCCGGCCATCGGGATAAGGTTATAGTGACTATCGACTTAGGAGGTGGTGTTTGTTGTTCGAATAACAATTCCATGTGGTAACCCCTATGTTGTAGTATTGCTATATGCACCATGAAAGTCGTCCAAATGGCTGCACATAAGTGATGTAATGCTGATTTTCTTGTCGGAATACAATCCTAAGACGTATGTCGACGAAGTCTGAGTACTCGACCACTTTCACTTCACTGATTTGTGCTAACAAGATTAAGTGTGGGGTGGTACCCCTAGTCCTTGCATGTAGATTGTATAAAGTGAGATTGTGCTGCAACTAACATTATTTCTAGTCTCAGGTACAATGGCACCCAAAGCAAAGCAAGGCAAGGAGAAGGCTACCACGACCCGAAAGGATAAAAAGAGAAGCCGAAAAGACCAAGGAGAATCATCTTCAGCACACCTACCACGCAGAATGTTCGGAATCAAATGGGTTCTTGAGGAAGACGCCAAGGCATGGTACAGCAGCAACAAAGAAAAGAAATATGTGCACATCGACTTAATCAACAAGGAGACCTTAGCAAAGAAGGAGCCGCAAATGTTGGCTAAAATTATGGCTTTGAAGCTGGATTTCATCTTCCGTGACATGGGAGAGTGCAATCTTGACTTGAAAAGAGAGTTTTATGCCAACTGGTCGCCAAACACAACAGGCAACGAAGTCAAAATTCGGGGCCAAGTGTTACAGCTTACAGCGGATTGGATCAACTCGTTTCTAGGCCTACCTTCGGTCGACACTGCACCATACAAAGAGCTGTACAGCAGGCCTCCTTACAGAGCAATAAGACACACGCTTTGTGGAAGCAGATCAATGGCAAGATGGGGCAGACATAAGGAAACAGGCCGTCACAACACATTCCCCTATGCTCCACTAAATAGGGAAGCAAGAATCTGGATGCGCATTGTCAACTCATGCCTTATTCCTGGGACGCAATACACAAAGATATCGAGAGATAGAGTGTGCCTGGTTTATGCATTGATGACGAATGTCCCTATCAACTTTGGGGCAATCATTCGATCTACCATGAGGAAAGCCAGACTCCACAGCCGGTCCCATTTCACATTCGGCAATTTGTTGACAGCAATGTTGCGGAAGGAGGATATATAAGAGGAACCAGCTGACCACAAACTTCCACATACCCCAAAGAAGGTTGACCTCACCAAGGTCAAAGATGCTGAAACAACGCATGGAGTCAACCTTACCACTGCGGAGAGACATGCTCGTGACGAGAGTTTCTTCCGTCATCTCTATGGCATGACGAGATTCACTATGATGAGTGGGGGACGTATTCCAACTGCTGAAGAGCTCCAACAGCTGGACCACGACTACCCAATGAACAGACATGCCCGGGAGATGTGTGGAGTGGGAGTATATTTCGAGGAACCTCTTGATGATGACGTGCCAACTGATGATGATAGATGCTTGCCTGATTCTGATGCTGAGGAGAACTCTGACGATGACTCTTACGATGATTCGGACGAAGGGGGTATGACCCCCGACATTGAGGAAGAGTCCGACTAATCAGGTTCTTCGACTTTATTTTCCACTGAGGGCAGTGTCTAGTCTAAGTGTGGGGTGGCAGAATCTGCATGCTATACTTCTTTGTTTGTTTGCACCTATGTTTGTATGTTTGCTTGTTTTACTTTGTTTTAGTCCATTTTTTTATTTTTTTTGTGTTTGACGTTTTTTTTTTAGGAGTAAAATTTTTTTTCTAGCTACGCATGAAATTATTTTGATAGGCAGCATGAGATTAGAACAAGAGTATGTGCTACACTTGTGACTATTGAGACATTTAGGCTCTAGTTGTGACTCATTATGTGATAATGTGTGATTCAATTCCTTCACTTGTTGGGTCGAGAGTCTATATTACTACCAATCAAGTCGACCATGTGCCTTGTGTGTGCGAGATAATAGTATATTCTATGTATGTGGCTGATGCTAGAACTTGCCTCGTTTGTATGCAAAGCGAAAATAAGGAATGTAAGTTTAGGATATGATTTAGGCATTTCTTTGACAGCCTATACATGTTTTACCCTCAGTTTTTCCTACCCATGTAAATCATCCTAGTTAAACCCTTTTGAGCCTTTAGCCTATTTCTTTGACAACCTTGTATGTAAGCCTAATCCATTTCTTTCAAGACCATAATTTGATCCAAATTCCTAAGTGCTTTAAAGTGAACAAGTCATGTGACAACATAAGAGGAAATTGGGAGAGTATGATGCTTTAAATTGCAATGGTGCTTGAATGTGTTATGAAAAAGAAAGTGCTATCATAGGAGGTATGTTGTGAAAAGAAAAAGGAAAAGAAAGCTGAAAAGTAAGTTGTGCTTAAAGTTGAAAAACAAAATAGGAGAACAAGGGTGGTAGAATAAAAAAATAAAGAAAGGTTGAAAGAACAAAGTGTCAATGATACAATGTGATGTATTAAAGTGCTTAGGAACTTAGTCACTATTTCTGGCCAAAATAGTCCTACCCATCCCTTAGCCTACATTACAACCATCTAAAGACCTACTTGATCCTAATCTTAACATTCCGACATTTAGTAGAGTACTACATTAAAGGCAAGCTTATGGTCATTAGTTGCTACATATGAAGTCTTTGTGAGAGTGAGTGCAAGGATACTTTGATACCCATGTTTGAAAAATATGTCATTTTTATGAGTAATTATGGGTACTATATTGTGAGACACACATGGTTGATGAGTTTTGGATAGTTGTATATGATTCTATGTACCTTAACGTTTGCATGCGAGTTGATCACCATCACGAGTCTATGCTTGAGGTTAAATTGTTTCTACTTAATCGGAAAGCTACTCTTTGTTGCTAATTGTTGTGCTTGTCTTGAAGAATGTTTTGTGTTGTTTCTGTAAAAACCTTAAGTCGATGCTTAGAAGGACATGATATGTTGTTCGAGGACGAACAAAGCTCTAAGTGTGGGGTGTTGATGATAGGCGAATTTACGCGCCTATATCAATATATTTTGCCCATATTTGAGCCTAGTTTTGAGAACTAATTATCTATTTCATACACTTTTAGTCCTTTTTCCTGTAAATGAGCTAACAAATATGATTAGGAAAGTTTCAGGTATAAATGATGCAAAATACTGCAATTTATGGCTTACTTGACGCAAAAGAAAGCTCACGAACGAAGTGGAAAGGAGCTGGACGCCTAAAGGACTAAATCTGCTGCATGGAAAATCTGTCCCGGGCTAAAACAACAATTCTGAAGACTTTGGGGACTTACAGACACAAAGCTGGATTTTTGCCAAAATACATTAACCTAGTGCAATTAGGTTATGTGTTTCACTAATCTATTTGGATTATAATTTTGTAACCTTACCCTAGTACATTTGGGTCAAGGATTTCATTAGTATATTAGGATTTGGTTATTTATTTCATTAGTTTAGTAGGAGTAGGATAGGAGTATTATAAATACCCTATCATGCTAGAGATTTTTATTCATCCTCTAACATTCTTAGTTCTTCAAGTCTTAAACTATTAATTTTCTTCCATCCCTCTCATCTTCCACTACAAACACTTCTAATCTACTCTTCTATTCTTAAATTCCACAACAAGAGAATCGTTACTTGCTACGGAATCACCAAAACCACACGCCAAACACCTACTATTCACGCCATTCACCATGCAAAACGTGATATCCTTCGCATTCATGGGTAACTAAATCTCTTAGTTGGGGTTATGGAAGCCGAATGAGTTACTATCTATTTCTATGAGCTTGTGAGTTCAAGACACGTATATTGCTTATATCATTATTCTCTTCATCTTAAATCTACATCCTTTGCGGTTACAAACACAAGAACACGCCATTCTAACATTTAACTTGTTCGAGAGAAAGGTTATTTGTCTAGAAAAGAAGACGCATAGACTAACGCCAGTCTAACATTTAACTTGTTCGAGAGAAAGGTTATTTGTCTGGAAAAGAGATAATGTCAAGGTAGTAGGACACCCTTTCCTATTAAAAAGCTAGTGCCGTAACTGGACTAACCTCTTGGAGAATTTGTACCGCTAGACACACTTTAAGCTCGAGAGAGTTAAAGTGAAATAGTCCTTGTTTAGGTCGAGAGACGCTTGGATTTACCATCGACTACAATTCTCTATAAGCAATTGCATGTCAAGACTCTACACACTCATAGCCAATAGAGACGTATACCTCGGAAGGTGGACATAACCCCAATGCCTCAATTCTCATTGTTTCACAACCTACGAAATACTCTCTTTTTACTTTATTATTTTCAGCTTTTATTTCATTACTTTGGTTACTTATTACAATCCCCCCTTCTTACGAGACTTGCACCAAAAGTCTATTAATTTTGCTTACTTGTTGACCAAGCTATTCCCTGTGGGATCGATACCCAACCCAGGTTGGGTTCTATATTTGCTAACGACCGCTTTACACTCCCACGAGAGCTGTAGATTGAGCGTTATCATTCATGTCACTTAAATCTGATTGGCCAAGGGAAATTCACCTTCACCATGACTCTTTCTTTCCTACAACTATAAATAGGGGTCTCATAATTCAGAAAAGAGAAGGAACAACGCAAACAAGATGTAAGAGAAAGTTCGTGGATCAAACTCCACAATTTCTCTACAAAGTTCAAACATTCAAATCCTGTTCATTAAAATTCAAGATCAAGATCGAAAGATTCAAGAGAAAGCACAAAAGCCCTTGAATTCAAACACAAGTCAAGATCAAATCCATCAAAATCGCAGATCAAGTTCAAATTCAAGATTAATCTCAAAACCCTTGAATTTATATTTGAAAAGGCAAATCAGAGGATTCTTAGAGATTGTAACACTCACACATTGAAATCACTAAAACTATTATTATAATATTTTTCTTGTCTCGATTAATTATTTTCTCGGTCTCAAAATTTTATTGTCTAACAAATTCTGGCACGCCCAGTGGGACTATCTCTATCTCTCATCTCAATTTTTTCCAACTTCAAAGTTTAAGAACAACAAAATGACTCCCAAGAAGGTCAATTCTCAGTCAACTATTTCTAAGGCTGCTAATTCCAAATTCTCTGCTTAAGAAGAGAGCATTCTTAGCATTGCTTTTGGAAGCATTGGAGCTGTCACAAGGGGAAAGGACTTTCAAGATAGGGCAATAAACACATCAAGTGTTGTCCACACCAACTCCAATTTTTGGATCTTCAACACTAAAAGAAGTAAGATCCCATGCAATTGCCCCAGAAGGAGAAAACGATGTCCCAGATTTAACTAAGAAGACTCTAGCTCTACTTAAGCACTCAATTTTGAAATACTCTTGTACAAATAACAGTGGTTGTTTAACCAACACATCAGCTCCACCTATACCGCATAAGCTGAGCACTTCAAAGATCAACTTATGCGATAATCCATATTACTCCTCAACGTCTCCGATAATTATGCATATCGTGATGACTGAGGCCTCAACTATGGAGGAATAACTTGCAAACCTAACATAGGGAATTACACCACGTAAGCTGATCACTTTAAAGATCAACTTATGCAAAATATGTTACTCTCCAACATCTCCAGTAATTATGCAAGCCATGATGATTGATGTCTTAACTATGAAGGAATAACTTGCAAACCTATCAAGGGGAATTGAAGGTCTCACTAAGTATGTGTAGAATCAAGATGCTCAAATTGATAAGTTGGAGGACAGGATAGATGGCTTAATAGATGGAGAGTCTAGACATACACCTAGGAAATCTTCAGAAAGTCATGAGATAGAACATCCTGGGAAACAAATACCACCAACTAAGGAGGTACAAGTTTCTTATGAGGGAATGATCCTAATTGATCAGTTGAAAGAGTTCATTGAAGGAACCCTCAAAGATAAGTATGATGTTGTTACTAAGTCTTATTTGACATACGCCAACTCCTATACTGTAAGAATTGATAGTCTTAAAATGCCTGTCGACTAACAACCCCCTAAATTTTAAAAATTTGAGGGCAAAGGAAATCCAAAACAACATGTTGCACACTTTGTTGAGACATGTAATAATGTTGGAAATTACGGTGACTATTTTTTCAAATAATTTATTTGTTCCCTAAAAGAAAATGCCTTCAATTGTTATGTGGTCCTTGAGCCTAACTCCATCGATAGTTAGGAACAGTTAGAGCATGAGTTCCTGAATCATTTTTATAGAACATGGCATACAGTGAGCATGGTAGAGATCATGAATAATTGACAATGAAAAAATGATCCAGTCATTGACTTTATCAATCGAGGGAGAAATGGGAGCTTAAACAGGAAATATAGGCTCAGCAAAACTTCTGTAATAAGGATGCGCATCCAAGGAATGCACTGGGAGTTTCTCTATATCTTGCAAGGCATTAATTCATAATCTTTTGAAAAGTTAGCTATTTGTGCTCATGACAGAAAGTTGTGCATGTCTTCTGCTGTAAAAGGAAAAGAGCCTATCCATGACCCTCAAAAGGGAAAGGATAAGAAGGAACCCAAAAGATGGGGTAGGTTTGTCCCTAAAAATAACAATAAAAAATCCATGAATGTCGGTGTATCTCCTGTAAAGGTCACCACAAAGGTGAGCATGAAGCAAAGCATGATGTAATGCACCAAAAATAGGTCCCGAGACGTCACATGGTGCTCAACACTATGAGTAGCCTTAAATTAACCCTAAAAGCCTTCTACTAAATCTGGATACTTATAAAGAGAGAAATGAAAACATATGATCAAGATAGTATACAAAATTCTGTCTGAGAAAAACTAAAATTATCGGATTATAATATCTGAAAATATTAGACTCAAAGTATGGTAAAGAAATACTAAAAATCTGAACTATGTCTAGTAGTCTTACAAGCCTCAACTACTTAAAACTAGAGAGTCATTGGCACAAACCCCCAGCTAACTTAAACTGTCTGAAAATATTGAATCATCTATACTAATAAGCTGAAAAACTGAAGGACTGGGTCCCTGAACTATGAGGACTTATCAACTATTGGGATATAGATGGAGATGATCGAAATCACTAACGCTGCAAATACTGATCACCTGAATCTAGCTTATGAGATAATGTAGCACATAGACATATATGTGGATCAGTACTTCTGGATTGTACTGAATATATGGGGGTGAATGCACAAGTAAAATAGTGTCTCAACATCATTATAATTTACAAAATAATGCATGCTAAATATAGATGACTCACATAAGCTGGAATGTCTAAAAATGTTAAATCATAATCATGAATAGCAAAACCTGTTGTATAAATCTAGTGAGTCATAAGATTTAGTTTCTAAAACATGTACTGGTATTCTGTCTTTAAATCATGTTGTCTAAGTGTAAAAAGGACTCACTTCTATATTAGTAAGCTAAAATCTAAAATCTCATATTAATGTCATATGTAAAGCAATATCTGAATAAAACCGTGAGCCTTACACTTAGTTTCTAAAAGTTGTTCTGTAAGTCTTATTTTGTTCTAAAATCTGTAGTCTGTAGGCTTTAGGCTGTAGGGAGGTTCTTCTAACCGACATACACTATGTGAGCTATTATAGTGTCCAACGTCCAGTTCTGTTTTGGGAAAACCTCACGTTGGGAAGAGGTTTCATACTCTTTCCAAGGAGTATAACCTAATCTAAGTGATCATATATGTATCTGTAATCCATGTAGAAATGGGAAAAATCTGATAGTTTGAACCTACATTGGCTCGTAATTCTGGGGCATGTGAACATATCTAACTCGGTGTTAAATACTACTCTCTTTAATCTGAATGCTCATTCTGTTGGAAATCCACTTTAAAACTAGTATAAAGGTTTATAATGAAAACCAATTGTGTATTCGTTAATCTATTCTGTAACTGAGAAGCTATAAAGTGGATTCCATATCAAAGTTAAGTTCAAAAGATCAAATATTTATTAAAATCTAAAAATAAATAATCATAAGATGCTTAAAGCATATTCATTCTTGAAATATCAACATATAAACTAGGGCTTAATAACCCATGCTTCAAATTCATGTCAAAACATCATAATGTTTATGTTTGATAATGTAATTATTGGTAATTTAGTTCAAAATTTGGAAATTACTATAGTACACATAAACATACGTAAGAAAACATGCAATTCAACATCTACATTACTTGAAATCTCATAATCTTCTATAAGTGATAAGTAGGAATAAACCTCAAACTGAAATTCATGTAATTGCATATAAAAATCAACTTTAAAACTAGTTTTGGGCACAAGGATTAAAGGATTATCCTTGTTGAAAATACCCCACATACCTCGATTGATGAAATTTATAAAGAAACTTGAACTTGAATTCCTATTTGTGCTCTTGAAGATTGATTCTTGAAGTTCTTGAATTGGAAATCCTTAATTTTGAGTTATCTTGGAAAAAGAATGGTGGAATTTGGATTTCTTAGGGATTAAGGTTTGATGTTCTAGGGTTTCTTTGAGAGAAAGTTGATGAAAATCATGCATAATACGCTTAGAATAGCTAGATTCTATGTTATACACGATTTGGGGCTTGGGGAAATGACTAGATTGCCCTGTGTAAAATTTAACTCGAAACTAAAAAATCTTGATTTGGCACACAAACGCGATGCAACGCTATCGTAGGGGCTTACTGGAAAATGAATGATTTTCATTTTAGACTCTGGTGTGATGTGGTTAAATTGTATTGCGTCACTAGAAAAGGACGAGTGCCATTTTGCAGTCCACCACAATGCGCTGCCTGTCCAATTAAGGATTTTAACGCGATACGGGCACATCGCGGTGAGTTGCAGGAAACAAATGAACGGGAACTGGAACTTCTCTGTGATGTGGGATAATCGCGGTGCTCCACTAAAAATCGGCCAACTACAAATTTGTCTTTCACCGCAATGAGGTGCTTATCGCGATGCCTTACTACTTTTGCTAAAATTGCCATAACTTCTCAATCGAGAATCAAATTAAGGTGAAATTAGTATCATTGAAAAATTGATTCGATTATCTACACATTAGTGGGTGTAGATCTAGAATATTTTATACGTATCAAGAGTTATACTCTTTTGAAGTTAACCCTTGACACACTAGGAGATAAACTAAGCTAAGAAAAATATGGGGTATAACAGTATCTCTCCCTTGGGAATATTCATCCTCGAATGAGACTAATTGAACTGAAGATACTGAGGAACTGAGGCTATATACTGGAATGCACATCTGAAACAAACTGCATTACAGAATCTAAATCATACTGAATGATTGAAATGATCAGCGGATGCATAAATTTACATGAAGATAGCTATATGGCTGAATCTGAGACTGGAAAAGAACTGAATTAAGGAAGACTGTAACCTTCAGCTGAATCTGAGTTCGTGGACAAGATATCAGAATTGTTGGTTCGCATGTCTGCTTCTGCTTCCCAAGTATTACCCTCAACAGAATGATTTTTCCATATAATTTTGACCAAGGGAACCTCATTGTTCCTTACTCTACGGATCTGATGATCAAGGATCTCTACTTGAAGTTCTTCATATAAAAGGCTATTATGAATATTTGTGCTTTATAGAGGAGCTACAACAGCTGAATCGTCCATGTACTTCTTTAATAAGGACACATGGAACAGTGGATGAATTGATGACAAGTCTGCGGATAACTCAAGCTCATACTCTACCTTTCCCACACAACTCAAAATCCTGTAGGGGCCTACATATCGGGGACTAATCTTTCCCTTTTTGCCAAATCTTTTCACCCCATTCATGGGTGAAACCTACAAATACACAAGATTATCTACTTCAAACTCAAGATCTCTCCTTCTTACGTCTGGATAAGATTTCTGACAAATCTAAGCTGCTTTCAAATCTATCTCGAATTAACTGAAATTTCTCCATGGCTTTAAACACCATATTTGGCCTAATCAAAGCAGCCTCACCCACTTCGAACCAATCGAATGGTGATCTACACCTGTGCCTATAAAAAGATTCAAACGGGGCCAATTAATACTAGAATGGTAACCGTTATTATAGGTGAACTCAATCAATATCAAGTGGTCATCCTAACTAGCTTTGAAGTCAAGAACACAGGCCTTCAACATATCCTCTAAGGTCTGAATGGTGCTCTCTGCCTGACCATCTATCTGCGGATGAAAAGTTTAACTAAGATGAACTTGGGTACCAAGAACCTTTTAAAGGGATTTACAAAACTTAGAGGTAAATTGAGTACCCCTATCTGAGATAATGGACAAGAGAACTCCATGCAATCTAACCAACACTTTGATATACAGCTTAGCATAATATTCAGCTGTGTAGGACGTATGAGCTGGCAAGAAATGGGCTGACTTGGTCAATCTGTCTACAATGACCCAAATCAAATCATGCTGATGACGCAAATGGGGTAACCCTATCACAAAGTCCATGTTCACCTCTTTTCACTTCTAAGTGGGAACACCAAACTCCTACAATATACCACCAGGTCTTTGGTGCTCTACCTTAACCTATTGGAAATGTACATACTTAGCTAAAAACTCAGCTATATCTCTCTTCATACCGCTCTACCAATAGACTTCCCACAAATTGCGGTACATCTTATTGGCTCCTGAATGGATGGAGTAATGCATATCATGTGCTTCTGCCATGATCCGCTGTCTCAAATCATCACATATGGAACACAAAATCTACTCTGGTGTCTCAACACATCATCTCTCCCTTGGGAGAAAACTTTTACCTTTTGGTCTTTAACTGAACCATTCAGCTTGACCAAACTAGAATCCTTATCCTGTTTCTCTTTCACTTTAGAAACTCGAGAAGATTCTGAACTACTCTAATCCCAAACTTTACCTTCAGATGATTCAACCAATCTCACACCCAGTCTATCTAATCGGTGAATTTCTCAAACTAGTTCTCTCTTATCATTCTCCAAATGAGCAACACTGGCCATATACAGTCTACTAGGGGTGTCTGTCACTATATTGGCCTTGCTTGGATAATATAACACATTCATGTCATAATTCTTCAACAATTCTAACTACCTTCTCTGATGAAGATTTAACTCCCTCTAAGTAAACACATACTGCAAACTTTTGTGATCCGTGAACACATCAACATACACCCCATAAAGATAGTGTCTCCATATTTTAAAGGCAAACACAACTGCAGCTAACTCAAGGTTATGGCTAGGGTAGTTCTTTTCATGAGGCTTAAGCTGTCTGGAGGCATAGGTAATAACCTTACCTATTTTTATCAAAATACTACCCAAACCATTTTTAGAGGAAACACAATATACAATAACTCCATTTATACCATTAGGTAGCACTAATATTGGGGATGAGGTGAGTCGAGTCTTCAACTCCTGAAAATTCTTCTCACAGGAATCTGACCACTAAAACTCAACCTTATTTTGAGTTAATCTAGACATAGGGGATGCAATAGATTAAAAACCCTCAACAAAGCATCTATAATAGCCAGCTAAACCTAAGAAACTTTAGATATCTGACAAAGAGATAGGTCTAGGCCAGTTTCTTACTGCTTCTATCTTTTAGGGATCAACTCTAATGCCATCACTAGAAATAATATAACCGAGGAAAGTTACTAGTCTTAGCCAAAATCCACATTTACTGAATTTGGCGAACAATTGGTGATCCCTAAGAGTTTGCAATACAATTCTAAGGTGGTTTGCATAATCATCCTTACTATGAGAATAAACAAGAATATCATTGATAAAGACTGACAAACATGTCTAGATACTGTTTGAACACTCTGTTCATCAAGTCCATGAAGGCCGCTGGGGCATTTGTTAGTCCAAAAGACATGATTACAATTTAAAATGACCATAGCGGGTTCTAAAAGCTATTTTTGGGATATCACATTCCCTTACTCTAAGCTGATGATAGCCAGATCTAAGGTTTATCTTTAAGAAATAACTTATTCCTTGGAGTTGGTCGAATAAGTCATCAATCCTAGGAAGAAGCTATTTGTTTTTTACTATGACTTTATTCAGCTGATGATAGTCTATGCACATTTGCAAAGAACCATATTTCTTTTGCATGAATAGGATGAGAGCGTCCCATGGAGAGTTACTAGGACTTATGAAACCATTGTCTAATATATCTTTAAGCTACTCTTTTAACTCTTTAAGCTCGGCTAGAGCCATACAATATGGAGGAATCAAGAATGGCTAAGTATCTGGAAGATGGTCAATATCGAATTCTATTTTCTTATCGGAAGGTACCCCTGACATATCTTTAAAAAAAAATCCAAAAACTCATTAACTACACGAATAGACTAAATTGTTAGAGTCTCAGACTTCTTGTCTTTGACTCAAACTAGCTGATAGATGCACCCTTTTAAGATCAACTTTCTGGCTGTGAGATAGGATATAAAATGACTCTTGGGAGACACTAAATTATCTTCCCACTCAATGATTGGATAATTTGGAAACTGAAACTTCACCACTCAGGTGTAACAATCTCTAGATGCATAACAAGAATGGATATAATACATACCAAGAATAAGGTCAAAGTTAACCATATCTAGCTCTATTCTGCTAATGTGATTTTATGAAGGATGGTTATAGGATACTTTTTATAGATCTGTTTGGCAATAACTTACTCACCCATGTGGATATAAACTAAGAAGGGCTCAGGGATCTTTTTAGGACCTATTTCAAAATTTTCTGCAACTAATTGGGGTCATATATGAGAAATTTGACTTAGGGTCTAACAACACATAAATATCAAGATGAAAGACACAATGCATACCAGTACTAAAACCTGGTGAAATCTCTTACTCTTGATGGTATGGTAAAGCATAAAACCAATTTTGTCACTGACCCCCACCAGTACTGGATGATGTGCCCTGAGGAGGGACTCGGTGACCTAGAGGAGCTAGTATGCTAGTATCCTGAGTCTTGGGAGAGTATCCTTGTTTCCCTGCTTAGCATGAGGTTAATATTTGATTCCATGTCCTAATTTACCATAACCATAAGAACCTTTATATACCAAAAAACACTTACCAAGATGAGTTTTACCACACTTAGCACATGGAGGATAACAAGGTTTTCCAATAACACTATTCTGAGATCTAGACATAGAAGTCTTACTCCATTTCTCCTGCCTAGATCTAGGGGCGTGAGAACTAGCTGAAGATGGTACTGTCATGGATGAACAATTCTAAAACTATGAATGATTTCCCCCTACAAACCTAGTCTGGCCATATTTAAACTGCTGAGTTCTAGCCTTCTTATTTCCCCTCTTTCTTCCCTTCAACGTTTCTGCCTCAATCTATTGAGCATGAATCATCAACCTATCAAGATCCATATCCCCAATAAGTATGATAGTCCTACACTTCTTCACTAACAAACTAGATACTCTAGTAACAAACTTACTCATACTCGCCCTAGGGTCAACCATTGTGTCAGGGGCATACTTAGACAACTGGTTGAACTTAAGGTAGTACTCTTTCACTATCATAGATCCTTGCCATAGGTTCATTAACTACTTTACCTAATTTTCTCTCATTTTATGCAAAAATAAATTTTCTAGAAACGCATTCTGAAATACCTGCCAACTCATAGAAGATGCATTTCACCTCTATCATTCTTTCATATAACCACCCAATCATACACTACATCCTTCAATCTATAGGATTCCAACTCTATACTCTCCTCTTCAGAAACATGCATAATTTGGGTGATGTTTTTTACCTTATCAAAATAAAGTTGTAGTGGATTCGTTCTCATAAAGTCTTAGATTATGGCTGTTCGTAAATCACTATTCTACTGAAATGGGATTGCCACTTGATGGTTTCCCTGAATATTAGCAGTCACAGCTTGGTACAACGCTTGAAAGGCAGCCTAAAATTCAGCATGAGATACATTTTCATTTAGAGGGTTAGCAGGCTGGGGTGGCTGGTTATCATTTCTATGGGTGTTAGCTCGACGGGAGAAAAATTCAAATATCATATTAGAGCACGAGTAATAAATAGATGATATATTATAATCACGATAGATTATGAAAGAAAGATATGATTTCCTAGAAACATCCCATAGCCTCTTGCTAATAAATGCGGGATAACTCATATCCATGATCAAGACTCTACGTAACACAACTTGTCTAACTCCCTAGGACTCTTATAACCTTAGGATCTGATACCAAGTTTGTAACACCCCAAAAATGGGCCTCGAGACGTCACACGGTGCTCAAGACTATGAGTAGCCTCAAGTTAACCCTATAAGTCTTCTACTAAATGTGGACACTCATAAAGAGGGAAATGTAAACATATGATCAAGCTAGTATGAAGAGTTCTATCCAAGCTAAACTAAAATTATCTAAATATAATGTCTAAAAATATTAGACTCAAATTTTGGTAAAGAATACTCAAAATCTGAACTATGTCTAGCAGTTTGACAAACCTCTACTACTAAATACTAGAGAGTCAATAGGACAAACTCCCAACTAACTCTAATATCTAAAAATACTGAATCATCTATACTAATAATCTAAAAAACTAAAGGACTAGGTTCCCAAGCTATGATGACTCACCAACTATTTAAATGTAGATGGAGATGCTCGAAATCACTCACGTTGTAAAAACTGAGCACTTGAACCTACATTATGAGACAATGTATCACATAAATATATATGTGGATCAGTACTTTTAAATTGTACTGCATATATGGGGGTGAATGCACAAGTAAAATAATGTCTCAACATCGTCATAATTTATGAAATAATGCATGCTAAATGTAGATGACTCACATAAGCTGGAATAGCAGAAAATGTTAAATCATAATCATGAATAAAAAAACATGCTGCATAAACCTAGTGAGTCATAACAATTAGTTTTTAAAAGCTGTACTGGTATTCTATCTTTAAATCATGTTGTCTAAGTGTAGAAAAGACTCACTTCTGTATTAGTAAGCTGAAATTTGAAAACCCATAGTTAATATCATATGTAAAGCAATATCAAAATAAAACTGTGATCCTTTACACTTAGTTTCTAAAAGCTATTTTGTAAGTCTTATTCTTTATTGAAATTTGTAGTCCATAGGCTTTAGTCTGTAGGGAGGTTCTTCTAATCGACATACACTATGTGAGCTATCATAGAGTCCAATGCCTAGTTCTCTTATGGGAAAACCTCACTCTGGGGAGAGGTTTCATACTCTTTCCAAGAAGTATAACCTAATCTAAGTGATCACATCTATATCTATCATCCATATAAAAATGGGAAAAATTTAATATTCTAAACCTACATTAGCTCATAGTTCTTAGGCATTTGAACATACCTAACTCGGTGCTAAATACTACCCCCTTTAATCTGTATGCTCATTCTATTGGAAATCCACTTTAAAACTTGTAGAAAGGTTTATAATGAAAACCAATTGTGTATCCATTAATCTATTCTGTAACTGAAGCTTTAAAGTGGATTCCATATAAAAGATAAGATCTAATCATGGGATGCTTAAAGCATATTCATTCTTGAAATATCGACATATAAACTAGGGATTAATAACTTATGGTTCAAATTCATGTCAAAACATCATAATGTTCATGGTTGATAATGTAATCATTGGTCATTCAGTTCAAAATCTGGAAATTACAACAATACGTATAAAAATATGAAAGAAATCATTCAATTCGACATCTACATTACTTGAAATCTCATTATCTTTAATTAGTGATAAGTAGGTAAAAACTAAACTAAAATTTATTTAATTTCAAATAAAAATCAACTTTAAAACTAGTTTTTGGCACAAGGATGAAAAGAATATCCTTGTTGAAAACCCCCATAATACCTCTATTGATGGAATTTATGAAAAAACTTGAACTTGAATTCCTATTTGTGCTCTTGAAGATTGATTCTTGAAGTTCTTGAATTGAAAATCCTTAATTTTGAGTTATCTTGGAATAAAAGTGGTGGAATTTGGATTTCTTGGAGATTAAGGTTTGATGTTCTAGGGTTTCTTTGAGAGAAAGTTGATGAAAAATATGCATAATACGCTTAGAATAGGCTAGATTTTGTGTTTTACATGATTTGGGGCTTGGGGAAATGACTAGATTGTCCTTTGTAAAATTTAACTCAAAATTGGAAAATCCCAATTTGGCACACCACCACAACATACCGCTATCGTGGTGGCTTACTGAAAAATGAATGAATATCATTTTGTCCTTTGGCGTAATGCGGTGAAATTGCGTTGCGTCACTGGAAAAGGATGAGTGCTATTTTGCACTCCACCACTATGCAGTGACTGTCTAATTAAGGATTTTGATGCGATACAAGCAAATCGCGGTGAGTTACTGGACAGGGACGAATAGGAACTAGAACTCCTCCGCAACGTGGGCTAATTGCGATGTTTCACTAGAAATTGGACCACTGCAAATTTTTCCTTCACCACGATGCGGTGCTTATCTCGATGCTCTATGGCTTTCACTAAAATCGCCATAACTTTTCAACCGAGTATCATATTAAGGAAAAATTATAATCATTAGAAAGATGATTCGATTATCTATACATTGGTGGGTCTAGAGGTAGAAAATACTATACGCACTAAGAGTTATATGCTTTTAAAGTTAAACCTTTAAACACTACAAGATAAACTCAGCTAAGAAAAATATGGGGTATTACACGTGAAGATGACTTCTCGAGCACGTCCAAATTAGAAGTTAACTTTAAGGGAGATGCAAGAAAAGGAATACCCCTTCCTTGATTCTGATGTTGCTGAAATTTTTAATGAAATCCTAGATATGAAGCAGCCCGACAAAGCTGGACAGACCAATGACCCAAATTATTACAAGTATCATAGGCTTGTGAGTCATCCTCTCAAAAAGTGTTTTGTCTTTAAGGACAAAGTTATGAAATTGGAAAATGAGAAGAAGATCTTCTTCAATGATGAGATGGCCAGTTCTCATCAAATATCTATGATTTTTGGCACATTTTATCCAATTCAAATATGCATCAAGGAATATTAGAAGAATCTATTAGAGCATGATAAGTCTTCAGCTGATGAATGTGATGATGAAGGTTGGACTTTGGTGACTAGACGAATATGTAAGAAAATGAGTCTACGAATGGAGATATTTGAACATCTAGCTAGAAGGAGGATGGTGAAGAAACTAAGAAAAAAAAGGCTGGTTAATCTGTAAAACAAGACAAGGGTAATGTAGCTTAACCACCAAAAACCACAACATCTAGTGAATTTTGAAGAATACTTACCGAGTTGGTTTTGTGCAAAAATAGTTTGAGTCAACCTTGCGGCATCTTGTTTTAATACTGGCAAGGAGGGGGCAAAGGGTGAGAACCTACCTACGGAAGTTCCTCTATCTTCTAAAAAGCCTACACAACTTCTTAGCCAAGAGGCACATGTATGTGATGCAAAAATCACATTTACAAATAATGATCTTCTACTTTAAAACCCTACAAAATAGTCCATTGTACATGGTGGATCAATATCTAGGAAAGAAAATAAATAGAATCTTGATAGATGAGTGATCCAGAGTCAACATTATGCTTATTTGTACACTGAAGAAACTTGGCATTGCTACTGATGAACTTGCCGATAGTCATTTAATAAACCAGGGATTCAACCAAGGGGGTTAGAGGGCCATGGTATCGATCGAGTTAGGAATTCATATGGACAATTTACAGTCAAATGTCTTGATACATGTGATCAATGCCAAGACTTCATATAATATAGTGCTTGAGAGGACTTGGGTACAAGAGAATAAAATTATCTCATCCTCTTACTATAAATGCTTGAAGTATCTCGAAGGTGGAGTGGAAATAAAGATAGTAGTTGATGATAAGGCTTTCACTGAAGCTGAATTGCACTTTACCGATGGAAATTTCTACTTGAAGAATTATGTTGGGAGTGAGAAATGGTTTGAGAATGTCACCAAGAATAATTATGATGATCTTGTATCTAATAATGTTACAGTGACTGTGAAAAAAGTCACACTAAGAAGCCTCTCTTCTCTTCGAACAAAGAAAGACCCGCATCCACGAAGAAGAAGGCAACTCCTATTTTTTATTATGTACCAAAGGTAAAAAAAGAGAAAGATCACCCATATGATACCTAAGATAATGTATTAAAGGGGCTAAATCTACTCATCAAGTGGAATGATGCAATAAGTCCAGCCCCTGGGCTACTTGGCGAGTCTGTTGCTCTAAATCCGCCATAAGATATGACCCATGTGAAGTGTACAAAAAAGGTTTTCATCCAAATACTTACAAGTTGTTTGTAAAGGTTGGATACAATCCTAGTGAGCCATCCAGGTTGGGTAAACTTCCCTAAAAAAATATAACTAGGTAGGAACGTGAAGGCCTTGGGTTCATACCTCCACCTCCATTTTGCATTTCTATAAAAAGGGTAGTTAACAACTATATCATTGTGAAGAAGAGTCCACTGCTTCCAATAAAAGGACTTCTATATTTGATCAACTTAGAGAATCAACTACAAGAACTTTTATGTTCTATAGGTTAGGTCCACTAAATAAGAAGAAAATTAACAAGCGTCAGAGAAGTCATCAAACAAGATGATGCACTTTTCACCTAAAATCTAGAAGGATTTTCGAAGTTTGATTTCCTCTAGAATGAGGCGATAGATAAAACTTATAGTTTCATGCAAATAGGTATTAAAAACAAAGGCTCATACTGTGGTTTATACCAAGGAACGTGAGGAGGATAAAAAAAGTGTTGGATCCTTATATCATGTTACGACCAAATGAGAATGATGTGTCATTTCAAATGAAGGTTGATAAAGAGTTGGAAGATATTTCTTAATGTTACCATATATATATCAATGAAAATAACCCTCAAGAGGATAAATATGTTGGAGATGCTCCACCAGAACTTGAAGAATGAGTGAAGACCATAATAGATCCTTTGAAGAAAGTCAACCTTGGCACTGATAAAGACCTAAGACCAATATACCAGAGTGTCGTCCAATAAAAGGATAAGGAAATCGCTTATATGGCCATAGTCAAAGAATATAGGGATATATTCGCTTAGAGTTATAAGGAAATGCTTGGCTTAGATCCGAAAGTAGCAGTTCATGAGTTGGCAATCAAGAATTGTGCTCGTCTTGTTAAGCAAGCTCAAGCGCATTTTAGGCCAAAGTTGGTTCCCTTGATCAAAAGTGATATTATCAAACTCATCAAATCCAGCTTTATTCTTGAAGTTAAATACCCCAAATGGATTTCAAGTATTTTTCTAGTGCGAAAGAAGAATGGTCAAATTTGAGTTTATTTCGACTTTAGGGATCTTAATAATGCCTGCTCTAAGGATGATTTTCCAATCCCCATACCAGAGCTATTGATTGATGCCACCACTAGTTATGAGTCAAGATTGATTCCATCACTGGTTATGAGGAAATGTCCTTTATGGATGGTTCATTCGACTCTAACCAAATCTACATGGTACCAAAAGTTGAAGAGCTCACTGCATTTCTTATGCCTAAAGGTATTTATTGCTACAAGGTGATGCCTTTTGGTTTAAAGAACGCTGGTGCCACTTATCAAAGGTCTATGGAAAATATCTTTGGTGGAATATTCCATAAAAATGTGGATTGTTATGTGGATAACTTGGTAGTGAAGTAAAGAAAGAGAAATGACCACTTAAAAGACCAAAGAATGGTATTCGAGCTGCATTGATGATATCAACTTAGGATGAATCAATTGAAATATTTCTTTGGAGTTAATTCTAGAAAGGTTTTGGGTTTCATTGTACGCCACCGAGTAATTGAAATTGATTAGGTCAAGGTTGATGAAATTTTGTAGAAGCTTGAGCCTCAAAACATTCACAAGTTAAAGAGACATTAAGGAAGGGTAGAATATTTAAGAAGGTTCATCTTGAACCAAGACAAAAAATATCAACCATTTATCCATCTTATGAAGAAGTATGTTCCTTGCAAATGGGACCAAGCGTGTAGTAAGGCCTTTGAAAGTATAGAATCATAGTTAATGAAGCCTTCAATTTTGGTGGCACCTATACCTAAAAAGCGTTGATACTCTACATCGCGGCACAAGAAAGATCAGTCGTAGCACTAATGGAATAAAAAAATAGTTAAGGCAAAGAAAACTCTCTTTACTATCTGAGAAAAATGATGACACCAAATGAGCTGAAGTATTCTCCGATCAAGAAGTTATGTTTGGCATTTGCTTTGTCAATTCAAAAGATGAAACACTGCTTTTAAGATCATGTCGTTCATCTTGTATCTAAGGAAAATACTATAAAGTTTGTAATATCAAAACCAATCCTTAGTGACTGACTTGATAGGTTGTACCTTTAATTTCTATAGTTTGAGATTATGTACATCCCCTAAAAGGCCATAAAAGGACAAACGTTAGCAAATTTCTTGGTAGACCATCGAATTCTCGATGATTGGGAATTGACTGATGAACTTCCTAATGAAGATACAATGGTTGTTAAAGTTATATATCCATGGAAAATATACTTTGATGGTGCCACACATCGAGATGGAGCTGGTGCTGGCATTGTGTTTGTCACTCCACAAGGAGAGATTATCCCATGCTCTCTTACCTGGATAAATCATTGGTCCAATAGTGTTGTTGGATATGAAGAGCTAATACTCAGACTTAAAATGGCTGTCAACATGAAGTAACTACAATTACAAGTCTTTGGAGACTCTTAATTACTAATGAAGAAGCTTTTGAGAAGCTATGAAATCAGAAAGCTGGGGCTATACCCGTATGATGATTATGGTCAGAAATTAATGGGATGGCTTGGAGAAGTAAATCTCTAGCATGTTCCAAGAAAAGAATTTAAGTAAGCTGATACCCTAGTTGCTTTGGGCTCGAACCTAACTTTCCCTAATCAGAGATGAGCTGCTATTCACCAAGAACGGGTGGTGCCGCCGCTGAGGATGAAGATGTAAAAAATAAGGTTGATCACTACAGCACGATCTTTGAAGTTGTAAATAAAGATTGGTGACAACCTATCATTGACTTTGTGTTATGGGATACTTTCAGAGGATCCAAAAAGAAGAACTGACATCCGTTATCATGCACCTCACTTTCTTTACTAAAAAGACACACTATATAGATAATCATTTAAAAGAGTACTATTACAGTGTATGGGAAAGGAAGAATCAATTCAAGTTTTACAAGAAGCGCATTCGGCAGTTTGTGGATCTCATCAGTATCGACTAAAGCTTCATTGTCATATTAAAAGGATAGGGTATTATTGGCCAATGATGATAAAAGATTTCTTGGACTATGCTAAAAGATGCAAAGCTTGCCAACTTCATGCCAATTTCATACATTAACAGCCTGAAGCATTACACCCAACTATTGCATCCTGGCCATTCAATACTCGGGGATTGGATATATTTGGATAATTGCTAAAATCTTATGGTGGACACTTGTACATCTTGGCTATGATAGATTACTTCTCAAAATAGTATGAAGCTATTGCTCTTAAGGAAGTAAAGAAAGAAAAAGTTGCAAACTTCATCTGAGTGAACATCATCTACCGCTTTAGAATCCCTCAGTACATAATAGCTGACAATGGTAAGCTATTTGATAACAAGGTGATGAACAAAATTTGTGATCTCTTTGATTTCAAGCAGCATAAATCTTCGATGCACCTTGTTGCCGCCAATGGTCTAGCCGAAGCATTCAATAAGACTTTATACAACTTGTTGAAGAAAGTCATCTCCAAATCCAAATGAGACTGACATGAGTGAATAAAAGAAGCTTTTTGGGCATATAGAATAATGATTTACCGCACACCTACACAAGCAACCCCATACTCACTCGCTTTTTGAGTTGAAGCAATCTTGCCGCTGGAGCATCAAACATCTTCTTTAAGACTGGATATTCAAGAAGGGATCACCAAGTAAAAAAATGCTAAGTTGTTTCTTGCATAATTAGAAGCTCTTGATGAGAAGAGTGTAGAGGCTTAGAAAAATCTTGAATATTATCAAGATTTTATATCTCATTCTTTCAACAAAAGAGTTCGCTTGAGGTGCTTTCAAGTTAGAGATAAAGTTCTTGTAGTAAGAAGGGCCATTATTACTTTTCGTAAGTTAGGGAGCAAATTCATCCCAAAGTAAGATGGCCTATATGACGTATAAGAGGCATATCCAAATGGTGCTTTCAAGATTATCGATGCAGATAGCGTGAAAATTGGCCCTAATAATGCCAAGTTCTTAAAGAAGTACTATCTTTGAAGGAAGATAATACTCCTTAAGGCAACATTATAAACTACATGTTCACTCCTAGCCCACAAGAGTATAAACTGTGTACGACTCAATAAAAAAGTTTTCTAGGTTGAAAACCTCAAAAGAGGTGACCCAGGCAAAATTTAGCACACAAAAGATACATTAAAAAAAACACTTACCTAGAACTACGCTGTGACTTGATCTACTTCATTGAGGTATGTAGGTGTTTGGATATTTATTCTGAGTTCAGTTGCATGAGCGTCAAAAAAATATGTTCTTGCAGTATTCACTATATGAATACCAAGTATGAAAATATTCTAATTAAATTTTGGACTCACTCAAAGTATTAGTGAATCTATGGGGGATAACCCCAATGTCACTCTAAATTCACCAAATTTGAAAGTAGAACTGCTAAAATCATCAAATTTGTGAGTGAAAGTTGATAAAATCTCCAAGTTTTTAAATCGAGGACTCCAAAATTTTCATGTATTAAGGTGGACAAGATTTGTTCCTTTGTACCTTAAGTTGGTCTCTTTACGGATTTATCTTCAAGAAGATATTAAAAAGTTTCCATGCCTTAAGGTGGACAAGATTTGTCCCTTTGCACCTTAAGCTGGCCTCTTATGGGTTTATCCTTAAAAAAATCTCCAAAAATTTCATGCTTTAATATGGACAAGATTTGTCCCTTTGCATCTTAAGATGGTCTCTTTTGTGGAATTGTAAAAGGATCTTGAAATTTTCATTCCTTAAGGTGGAAAAAATATGCCCTTTTGTATCTTAAGATGACCATCTAAAAAAGACCATACTTGAAGTCGAACTTTGCAGGTCTCAAGGTGATAGAGGAGAAGTTAAACTCTTGCTCCTTAAGCTGACCCATAAAAAATGGACCATACTTGAATCCGAACTTTTCAGGTCTCATGGTGATGGAGGCGAAGTTAAACTCTTGCATCTTAAGCTGACCATTGAAAGGGCCCATACTTAAAGAAGAACATTGCATAAGTTTATTGATGAAAGGGCTCATACTTAAAGAAGACCATTTCATAAGTGCATCAGTGAAAGGGCCTATACTTAACCACTGCATAAGTTCATTAATGAAAGGGCCCATACATAAAGAAGATCATTTCATAAGTGAATTGGTTAAAAGGCCTATACTTAAAGAAGACATTGCATAAGTGCATCGGTGAAAGGGCCCATACTTAAAGAAGTACATTAGTGAAAGGACCCATACTTAATGATGATCATTGCATAAGTGCAATGGTGAAATGGACCATACATGAAGAAAAGACACCATCTTTAAGAAAAATCTGTTGAGTCTTACGGTGATGGAGGCGAAGTTAAACTCTTGCACCCTAAGCCAGTTGTTGCATAGCTACCATCTTAAATAAAAATTAGTTGGGTATTAGGGTGACAGAGGCGAAGTTAAACTCTCACACTCTAAGCCGATTGTTGCATAGACACCATCTTGAAGCAAAATTGGTCATGTCTTAGGGTGATGGAGGCAAATTTAAACTATCACACGCTGAGTCGATTGTTGAATAGACACCATTTTAAAGCAAAGTTGGTTGGGTCTTAAGGTAATAGAGGCGAAGTTAAAATATCTCACTCTAAGATGATTGGTACATAGGCACCATATTGAAGTAAAATTGGTCGGGTCTTAGGGTGATTGAGGCAAATTTACACTCTCGCACCATAAGTCAATTGTGTTACAACCACCGTCTAAAAGAAAAATTCGTCAGGTCTTAAGAAAATGTAGGCAAATTTAAATTCTCGCACCCCAAGCTGATTGTTGCGCATTGTTATCTACTTCAATACTATGCAATAAAAAAGAGACAACACAAAGAAAAGATAAGTAGGAGAGTGATTGGTACTTAGCAGGACGTTTCGAACTTGAAAGTCAAGTATCACCAACTTGGATTGAGACAAAATGTTATGGTGAGAATGAAACCCTTAAAATCTGAATGGTAATAATCAAAATACCCTTTGATAGGGACGTTTCTGCATCAAGATATAAATTATTTGGTGAGCCAATGAGGATAAAATTTTTTCTGCCGGATAAAATTTAGGATCAACTTTAAAAAAATGTCTAGAATAATTTTGAAGATCATAAATTTCAAATCTTGGATATGCAATATATGCATGTTTCTAACATATATATATATATATATATATATATATATATATATATATATATATATATTCAAGCGAATCATGATTTCGATACTCCCACATTGATATATAAGTTTTCTAGTGTCACTGCGCAAATCTGAAACTGTTGGTGCATCAAAATCCACTGCAGATTTTGGGATAATACCTGAAAAGATATTGAAGGTGTTAAATTATTAATTTTGTACATTATATATCTTTGTGTCTAGTTTTACAAGAATTAAACGGCTTGTGATTTCGTTCTTACTACTTCAAGATATCAAAGTTTTGACAAAGATGCGTAGATCTGAAATTTTCAACATGATAAAATTTAGGGCTAACTTCAATTTTTTTTTTGAAAATTATATTAAAGTATTTTAAATCTAAATTTTTGATATCTTATGGAATTTTTACGGTTACAAATTGTGTTTATCATTTAGTTTCATATTGTTTTTTGTAAAAAGAAATGACTTAATCAAATCAAGCTAGTGAGTTTTTTATTATTGTGACAAGTCATGACTTTTCAACTTATTATTATTAATTAGTTCTTAAATTTAAATAACCATTTTCTTAATTAAATAATTGAAGACTTCTTACATTTTCAATAATAATTTCTTTCAATAAAATAATAACCATTTTTATTGAGTTATGGCAACAAATTTTATATCTGTTGCATCAGATAATCCATCTGTGACAACAAATATACCTTATGTTGCAACAAATTGACTATTTGTTGAAGAAGCTTTTTTTATTTCTTCTAACAACTGATTCATCAGTCACAATAGATGGAGAGTTTGATTCATTAGCTGTTTTGAATGTGTTAGATAAAAAATCACGACTATTTATCTCTTTTTAACAATCATCGTATACCATAATTAATCCAAAGTAGTGACTTTTTATTATATAATAAATAAATTTTAAAAATAAATTTAAAAACAAAAATGATGAAAAGTCACGACTTGTTGCCTATTATTAACATCAATTATTAAAATTAAACAACTATTTTTTTTATGATTATAAATTGTGTTTATCATTTATTTCATTATTATTTATTTACGAACCATTTTTCATATTAAATAATCAAAAAGTCATGACCTTTCACCCTCTCAATAACAATAACCCCTTTTTTGTTAATAACCATCTTTTGCAACATGTGATCTATCTGTCACAATAGCTTAACCATTTATTGCAACATATGGTCCATCGATTTTCACAATCGCTCAATCCTTACCTACAACCATCGACATATTGAGAATAAGCATAAGACGGAATTAAAATTAAATATTAAATAAGAATTAAAATCCAAAGTTGATCAAACATAGATATTTGTATCGATTATATACAAATATACAATAAAAAAAAATGCATTAGGTTCCTCCCTTAGGTAGATCTGATATAATAAAAGAAAATACATATGCTAAAAGAAAAAAACACAACCTAATTATTATTATTATTAATAATAATAATAATAATATTGTCAACTGGTCAATCGTCATTCGGAAGCTGCAGGGATCTCTTTAGCCTTGTTCTCATATCGCTCAACTTCCACCGGAATTCATGAATCTGCCTTTCAAGTTCCCGCAAAGTGTTTCACAAAATTATCTCATCCATACTCGGATCAAACATATCTAGAAGTGGAGTAAACTGAACAAGTAAAGAGGGACCTATTTATAAATGATTAAATTTTAATGGGTTAGTCAAATAGCCACAACTATTCACCTTTTTTTTAATAATTACATTCATTAATTAAATAAAACTAGTGGCTTTTCGAATATGTAAATTAAACAAATGGATCTAAATACAACATTTTATCTTTATTGTATTTCAAAAAAAAAGAAAATTACTTTAAAATAAATCTAATAGATGGGTAATCTATTGCAAAATATATTCTACATGTTTGATAATTTACAACATATTGACAATCTGTTGCAACAAATGTATATATCTGTTTGATTATTTCAACCAGATAATTCACATGTTGCAACATATTGATCATCTATCATAATAGATGTCTATAATTATTTGATAATTTTAATAGATATGTCATCTGTTGCAACAAATTAGTCATCTGTTTATTCAAATAGGATTGAATTTGAATGGGTTAGTCAACAAGCCACGACTGCTCACCTCTTTTTTAATAATTACATCCCTTAATTAAATAAATCTGGTGACTTTTCGGATATGTAAATTAAAAAAATTGATCTGAATACAACATTTTTAATTTATTGTATTTCAAAAAGAAAATAAAATCACTTTAAAATAAATCTAATAGATGGGTAATTTGTTGCAAAATATATTATATCTGTTTAATAATTTACAACATATTGACAATCTCTTGCGATAGATGCATATATCTTTTTTATTATTTCTAACAGATTAGTCATATGTTGCAATATATTGATCATCTGTCATAACAAATGTCTATAATTGTTTGATAATTTTAACAGATGTCTCATCTATTTTCAATAAGTTAGTCATCTGTTTATTCAAATTAAGACATAGATGGGCTAGGAAGAATAAGGTGCGTGCAGATGGATGGATCCATTTTCATGTATGGGAGTTATGTATTAGTGATAAGGTCATCGGGACAATACACATAACGTACAATGATTTTGTGAATGCAATTTTTAACCGATTAGGGATTGATCATTCAAATAAGATCCTGCATTGTACAGTTAAGTTTGATTGGTTCAAATTGATAAGGCCAAGAAGTCCATGAAGATGGTGCTGATACCCAGTTACGAATTAATGATGAGTGGATGCTCATGTTTATGTGTGCAAGTTTTAAGAAGGGATCAATATTTGGTGTTGAAGAGATCTAATAGCGATTATACTTAACTTTAAGTGTGCATTAGACTCTGAGAAGACCCTCGAATCCTCGCATTGCATCAAGCAAGAATAGAAAACCAATAGAAATTCCCTTTAGCCAAATTTATATGGAAGGGTTATTCGAGAAGTTGATTATACGCTAGAAGAAGTAGTAGGAGAATACTTGTGAGGGTAAGTGGAGTTGATGAAAGTCTATATCATCTACGATCTAATTAAAGAGGAAACATAGGGTAGCAAGGAACTTCTAGCGAATCTGGATGATGAAACTGAAGTAAAACATGAGAAATCTAAATCAAGTGCAAATATGAAATTGTAACCAATAATGAAAATCCGTCTTTTGTCTCTCTCAAAGAAAAATATTGCAGCTAGGCACTTTTCTAGGGAGCTGTAACTAGCTAGCGTGGTCGTAATGATCACCTACATAAAAAATAGTGGAACACTATGAAAGAAACTATGCGAGCACCGAGGGTTGAAATGATGTACATTAAGTCAAAAGAACTTTTCGCAAGAACAACTATAGTTAAAATAAGGAATCTAAGCAAAGGCGGCAATTTCTGAATTTTAAATTGCATACTATGACTTATTGTTTGTGTTTTTTATTAGGTCTAATGCTATTGACCTGATTGGTACCATAAACAAGATTCAAAGGAAGATTGAATATCACTACTTTCTTAGCAATATGGATATAATTGATTTGTGTTTTCTTTCCTTAGCATGCTTTCAACATAGCTTGAAGAAGATTAGAGGCTTGCTGTAGTATATGAATCCCTAGAAATTTCAAGCTTGCCTATAGCTTGCTGATTTGATCTTCAAGTTTTTCATAGTCATCTTTGATGTTAGTATAGAGTTCTTGGTCTTTTTTGAGCTCGTCAATGAGGAACACTTTCTTCGAAGTTATCGCCTTGTAAAAGACGTTCAGAAGGTTTCCAAAACTCTTTCTTCAGAAAGATTAAATGATACATAGAGGGTCTCTATTTTTGTTTTAGGTCAAAATATTGATGCATACTCAAGTAGTGGTATCAACAGTTGAAAAACTTACTTTACCAACTGTTCAACTGTTGGAACCACTGCTTGAGTATGTATCAACACGTTGACCTAAAACAAACATAGCAACCCTTTATGTATCATTTAAGACTTCTAAAGAAAGTGTTTTGGAAGCTTTCTGAAGACCTTTTACAATGACACAACTTTTCCTCATTAACGAGCACTCAAAAGACTAAGAACCTAATGAGTGGTGAGTTTACCACTCAATCGCACTCATTATTCATGCACATTACCTTATTATGGATGAATAGACCTAATTGTGATTAGAAGTACTAATATCTAATTCTTATAGGCATAGATCTAAAGAGATGGAAATATGTGGATTGGAGATTAAAATGATCAAAAAGAGAGCAAAAAAGTTTAGCTGAAGACCTAAAACAGAAGAGCCTCAGGTACCGCAGTTGGGATCTGCTGACCGCGGTCGTGGCAGTCAAGGATGTTCAAATGATCGTGGTCGCAAAGGTAAACCACAATCGTATATCCACAATCGCAGCCAGACCTGTGTGATTGCAACCTAACAGAGGAGTTTCAGCCCAAGGGTAAAACTATAATTGCACGTGTTGATCCCAACTCAGCAAAAATGACTCAAGCCCTATCATTCAACAAGAATTTTTCCATTTTTACCAATTTTTTAGGTTTATCTTTAGACTTCATAGTCTTCTTTTTTGGAGAAAAAAATATTGTATAAATTTTGGGTGAAGAATACATTGGAAACTATCTAAGTGGAAGATTTGCTCACTTCTATTTTTGATAATGTGGGAGAGCCAAGTTTGAATTTAATTCCCTTAGTTCTTAAACAATTCATTTCAATGGAGATTATTGGTATATCTATGCTTATTTATCTTATGTATAACTAAATCTCCTTCTTGGGGTTAAGTTTGAATAGGGGTTTAAGTGTGTGTGGGTTTTTATAGTTAAAATCTATTTGTAGTTCATGTTTATGAGTTTTATCATTGCTATGCTATTTTGGTGGGGATTTGATGGGTGAACGGCCCAAATAACCACATGGGTTTGATGAGTGAAAGATCCAAGCTCTAGAAAGTTCAAAGATAATTTTGAAAGAAGGGTTTTGGGTGAAGTGTAAGAATCCATATCATCCTTGAAAGAGGGATGTGGAGACCAAAGCAATGATTGACAATTATGTGTTTAGTTTGCTAAATTTTCACTATCTTAGACATACGCGTGAATGTGAGGTTGACTATACCATGGGTATCATTCTAGAAATAGGGATGCTTAGATTGAGGTTATGGTTACCAATTGTTGACCACACCTATTAGGTATTTGAAAGGATCAATGGGTGAAAGTTTGGTGTTTTATTGAAAGGCTAGCATCAAAATCTATAACCAAGCCTACCAATATTTGATCTACTAAATTGATGATGATAACTAACTCCCACATGTAACTCTCTTAGTAATGTATAATCCCGAGATCTGTGCATAATTGTTAAAACTCTAACTATTCATAGCTACAAATTTATACTAAAAAAACCCAAAATGAAACATTAGTGTAAGAACCTAACCCCCATTTTATCCTTTAGAACCATTTGTTTGAATTTAACTTGTATCTATCATTTTGAATTAATTTGATCACCACACACATTATTCTTCATGGATTTGACCTCGACTCTAAAGTTGGGAAAATATATTGATGACGACCGCCTTGCACTTAAATTGACGTATAAGTTGAGCGTTATTAAAAATAGTGGCGTTGTCGGGGAACAATTTGGCATATTAAGTTAGTTTGGAATTTTAGTTACTTTCTGGAATTCAAGTTTGTATATATTTGTTTGTGTTTTTATTTTTATAGGTAGCTTTTAATTTAATTTAATTTTAGTTTTGTCTATGGCATCTTCCGACAAATATGATGTTGATAGTTGGAAGTCCTATCTTGATAATCCATGTCCATATTATGACGTACCATATTTCATGAGAGATTATGACTATGCTCCTCGGAGAGAGATGGATTCACCATCTCAATCCTATAGGAAGTATAGGTGATCCTTTTGTAGTGGTCAAGATTGACATTAGAGTGATTGTCCACGTTCCCCCTCCCCCAATATACTAACCAAGTTACTAGTTCTTCTTTTGAGATTGATAGGTATCATGAAGAGAAGAAGAAGAGAAAGATACCGAGTCTAATAGCAGTGACCCAAGGTTACAAAAAATCTTATACCAGTTAGATGCAATGCGGGAGAACCTAGAGCACATACATCAAGAATAGATAAGTGTCAAGAAGGAGGAAATGGGAGAAGAAGAAAATCTTGAAACTATTATTACCATACCCATTACCTAAGATGAGATTGGTCAAGAAGAGAAACCAAGCTATGATGATGATCTTGGTAGAGAAGACTCCTCGGTAGCTTCCTAATCGTTCCTATCGAATGAGGAAGGAGAGGCCAAAATAAAAGAAATGATACTAGAGTCAAAAGAAGAATCAACGCAAAACTCTTATAATGACTCTAGTTCATTTCAAGGTGAAGATGCTTCGGAGGAGACTAATCCAAACATAGGTGTTAGACCTTATTCAACCAACTTTTCAACATTATTCTTAGAGGATGTGACGAGGATCTATGCCTCTGGACAAATGATAGATTGTGGGGAGAAGAAGTCCGACTCTTATATTTTGGAGTTTGACATTCCGAAGGAGCAGATAGAACCCCATCTGTCAAAGGCCTACAATGATGGCCTATTACAAACATCTTCTACCCACCGAGACATTTTGGAAGATCGATGTGATATTGGGTAAAAGGTTCAAGTCTTCAAAATGGTGAGATAAAAGCTTGCTTGCCGTTTTACCACCTCTTCCAAGTTTTCTCTTGGAAGATTTGAATTATCTATCCCTCTTCCGCTCATTACATATTGAATGAAAGTTAAGATGGAGATTCAAATTTTCTATGTGAATACACAAAGGGGAAAAGTGGAGACGTTGCGCTGCAACTTTAAACTAAGCGCTTGATGGGAGGCAACCCATCACGCCATAAAAAGTGGCACATATTCTTTTATTTATGCATGCTAGGGTAGATTTTTTTAGTGTGCATGAATAATCCCTACAATGTGGTGCCATGAGGTATTTTGATCGAAGTTGAGAAATAAACATATGAAATTGACAAGTTTAGATTGAGCAGGAAATGTAGAAAACCAGGTTGTTTGGTGTTAGGTATCACAACCACAGTTCGTGCCATTGTGATCGCGGAAGCTGCATGACTATGATCGCAAAAATAGGATCGCAATCGCAACCATGGTTAATTCAATTTAAAAGACTATCTAAATACCCATTTTTCCCACACCCTCTCTCAGTTTCTCTTAAAATCCTCTCTGATTTTTGGTATTACATTGTATATCCAAGTATCATATCATTCCAATAGCATTATCTAACTTGGTAAGTTGTCACAACTCTTGGGATTTTGATATAATTACATGCTTTGAACTCATACTGTATAAAAATGGCCTAAAATAATTTTATGTTACTAAATTCGTGCTTAGTTGTCATTGTGCTGTGGTTAACTGTTGTAGTTAGTGTACACACTATTGGGAAGTCTTAAGTACCCAAAATTAAGCTTAAACCCCTTAAATTGAAGTGTACACCATGTGTGCGATTAAAATTCCCTTACGAAATCAATGTTCAATTTCTTTAAGTTTAGGGATATGATCACATATTCTAAGATTGAAATTCTCTGTTCATAATGCTGTTATGCCTAGTCAAAACACGGGATTGGGATTAAAATTACATTTCAAAATAATATGCAAAAGCTGTCAACTTGATCTTAGTACCGCGATCATGGTCCCAATGATTCAGTCGCATCACTGTAATTGTGGTCAAAGTCCCATGTTCGCTATACCTTAAGGCTGGTTCTGGCAGACATTATAATTTCTGTAGACCCTTGGCTTCCCTCGAAACCTTCTATAGCACTACTTCATGAGCTTATCTGTTTGTTCTAGCAAGGATTTAGTTTGATAATTCTAATATTAACCTGAAGTGCATTGCTTACAGGTTCTAAGTTGCTCTAAAATAAGAGACTTCAACAAGACTCGATTTATGTCCGCAGAATGCCAACACCAGTACGATACAAATTCCATAAAACAAAGCTATTCCTTGAAAGGGGTATCAGCCAAGACAATGTGGAAGAAAAGTTCCCAGAATTCCATGCCAGGCTCACTACAACTAGGTGGATGTGTTTTCCCTTAAACCATGCCTTTCTAATGAGCAATGGGGATGTGAGTTCTACACAAACCTGTTTGTAGTCTCCCTCGCAAACCCAGTAATAAAAATTACCCCAGGTGAACTTCAAAGGTGAGAAGGTCAATGTAGTGTATGGGCTCCCAAATGCTGACATGGTTAAGTTTTATTCCAAGGCATGCAAGCTAGGAACTTGGATGAATGTTATCTTATGTCCTGGAAAAGAAGTCCTATGGGCCACACCAAGTGATATATTTTGATGAAGGACTTCAAAGATGAAGCTAGGCTGTGGCTGAATATCATCTGTACCAGAGTCTCACCATGCACTCACATGACTATTATCATAAACATAAGAGCTCGGATGGTAGCCTGCATCTTATCTGGCATTGCTCTGAATATGGGCGAGATTACTCTCTCCAAGTGGTGATACTTCAAGAACGAAAGAGGTACTCATCTTCTCTTTCCTTCTCTTATCAATGAATTATGTAGGATAGCGAAAGTGGAGCAGTACGACATAGAAACTTAGGTGCACCCTGGCTCCCACATTTATCCACTCAAATTCAGAGGTAAAGTCACACTAAGTCAGAGTAAGAAGAGAAAGATGGACCTGGGAAAATTTGTCCAAGAGGTGACAAACTCTTACAGACCTTTATCAGCCACTGCCGTCGATGATATATCTATTCAGATGTACGGGGTAAGGTAAATATTATCTAGACTCCCTCAGGGACCAGGATAGTCCTCTACCGCTCATCACTCATACGTATTGCAGTCAGACTATGAGAGATATAAAAAGGAGAAAGAGAAGTAAGAAACTACTATCACCTATTTAGAGAGAGCTTATTTAGACTTGGCTTCCTCTCATAGAGACCTCAAAGACTCGCATGACAAGATGGTGAAGAGAAAAAAAAAGAGAGGTAATTTTTTCAAAAAGTTATGGAAGGGGGTGAAAGGCATCTTCAAGGTGCAAAAACCCAACCATCTAATACCTTCACTGAGATTAGATAGTGAGGATAAGACACCTACAGAGTGGTCAACTGATGATGCAAGTAGTGATGATACTGAGTCCACAGGGTAAGATAGCTCTTAATGAAGATACAGTGAGATTCTCTTACTCTTACTTTCTTGGACTTGCAGTGGGGACACTGCATTCTTTTTAGATGGGGGTGCCCTCAAATCTATATTATTTGGGTGATATATTGCTGGATATTTCTTTTTATGTTGTGTTGGGATGACACTCTGGATACTATTTTTATTTTGTTTTAAGATACTACATTTTGGGTATTCTGATGGTTCCCATGGTTTATGGATCATGCTTTTCTTTTATTTTTAGTGTTCTTGTAATTTAATTTTATTTTGATCTTGTTGATGCATAATTAGCTTTGCCCTATAATGGATTGAGTGACAACCTTCTTAAGGGTAAAACATCGTGTTTGGGTTTGAGGCATAGATGCAGGGGAATTTTGAGTACCAGTAGCACAAATGTAAAGAATGCAAGGGAAGTCTAAGTACCTATGGCATTTTATTTTGTTAAAATTGGGGTCACTTTGTACACCATTGCCGAAGTCTAAGTAGCCATATAGGTAGTTAGCCCATTTTAAGCCAAGATGTAAGACTAAGGCTTTTGTTATAGCCATAGTTTAGCAAATTGTGCATAGTGCTATTGTAAAAAAAACACCCCATCCATCCAAAATATTTCAAAATCGAGGGCATGGATGTGAGAAACTTTGTAACAAATAATTTTTCTTTTTTTGTGGCTCCATAAGTGGTTGGCTTGCAAATAATGATAAATACTCCACTTGTGTCTCTAGCGGGAGGGACATTTGATCCCCCTTTGGCTAATTTTGCATGCCATGTGAGGTGAGACTTTGGTATTCATCTCTTGTACACTTGTGTCATCCAGAACATGCCCTGTTAGTCTTTCAAAACTAATGTTGATTGTATTTGGTTGGAGAAATGATCTTAGGACATCTTTCTAATTTTGGAACCAACTCTAGCCTAAAAAGCCTACCCGTGCATAATTGCAATCCCTAGTTACCCACTTTGAGCCTTTGGACCTTTCTTGGGCAAACTCATTATTAGCCATGTCGTACTCTTTTTATCCCTTTTTTGAACCATGCCCTCCCTGAACTTGAAAATGCAACTTGAATCTTAAAGCTTAAGTTGGGGGTGGTGAAAGTGATAGAAGGAAGTTTGGAGCCACGAATTGTTAGCCAAATATCCATAATGCCTAAGTGATGAAAGCAAATGTTTAGAAAAAGAAACGAGCCAACAAAGGAATGAATTGTATGTAAGTTGCAAGAAAAAGAGATGAAATAAAAGTGATGAACAAAGGAAGCGAAGTGTAGGCATAAAAAAAGAAAGAAAACAAAGAAAAGTGGCCCGTACTCGAAGAAGGAAGCATTATAAAGAGTGATGTAGTCTTTCAAGGAAGGGTATAGCCTTGTTGTTTCTAAATGGTATTCTACCCTAACCCAAACCTACGTTACATGCTTTGAAAGTCCTTTGAGATCTTCGGCCATTTACTTTCTTTATAGTGGTGATTGAATATAGGGGCAAGGCTATGGTATGACACTTGTGACATTGAAATTTCTTTTGTGAGGGGGGGAGGTTTGCACTTAAAATTTCTTGTTGCATATTTGTTAGTTTGGTGTGTGGAATTCTCTTTCTTGTAAGGTCGGCATATGAAATAAGTTGAGTTGGGTGATTGTTGTCACCTCCCGAGCTATGAGGCCAATGGAGTATAACTTAATAGTGCTAAAGAAGGAGCCACCTCTAGAGTATTAATTGTTATTTCTTAGTCGCTCTTTTTAGTCTTATGTATCTTTTGATAGTACACCTTATGATGAGGGGTGTAGTGAAGCTAGCTTAGCACAGGTGCAATGAGCTACTTATGGTGGCGATTAAAGTTGAGGCCATTGTGATCTTTAAGGCATAAAGGTTGGGCTTAAATAATTGTGTCTCATGATAAGAGGTAGTGTTGCTTGAGGACAAGAAAATGCTTTAAGTTGGGGGTGTTGATGAGTGGTCAGTTTACCACTGAATCGCACTCATTATTCATGCACATTACCTTGTTATGGATGAATAAATAAGACATAATTGCGATTAGATGCACTAATATACACTTTTTGCAGGCATAGAGTTAAAGGGATGGAAATATGTGAATTGGAGCTCAAAATGATAAAAAAAGAGGAAGAAAATATAGTTGAAGATATGAAACAGAAGAGCCTCAGGTACTGCGGTCGTGATCTACTAACCGTGGTCACGGTAGTCAAGGATGGTTAAATAACTATGGTCGCAGTGGTAAACTACGGTCGTGTAGTCCCTATCACAGTCAGACCTATGAGATCACAGCCTAGCGGAGGAGTTCAGCCGAAGGGAAAAATTGTAATTGCACGTGCTGATCCCAACTTCACAAATATAACTCAAACTCTATCATTCAAAAAGAATTTTGCCATCTTCTCCAATTTTTAGGTTTAGATTTAGACTTCATAGCCTCTATTTTTGAAGAAGAAAATATTGCATAAATTTTGGGTGAAGAATACATTGGGAACTTTCTAAGTGGGAGATTTGCTCACTTTCATTATTGCTATTGTGGGAGAGCCAAGTTTGAAGTAACATTCACTTAATTCTTCAACAATTCATTTCAATAGAGATTATGGGTATATCTATTCTTACTTATCTTATGTGTAGCTAAATCTCCCTCTTGGGGTTAAGTGTGAATATGGTTTAAAGTGTGTGTGGGTTGTTATTATTAGCATCTATTTTGTAGTTCATGTTTATGAGTTTTATCATTGCTATGCTCTTTTGATGGGGATTTGATGGGTGAAAGCCCCGAATACCCACATAGTTTTGATGAGTGAAAGATCCAAGCTCTACAAAGTTCAAAGTTAATTTCGAAAGAAGGGTTTTGGGTGAAATGTTGGAATCCATATTATCCTTGAATGAGGGATGTGGAGACCAAAACAATGATAGACAATTATGTGTGTAGTTTGCTAAATTTTCACCATCTTAGACACAAAGGTGAATATGAGGTTGACTATGCCATGGGTAACATCCTAGAAATAGGGATGCCTAGATTGAGGTTGTGGTTACCAATTGTTGAACACACCTATAAGGTATTCGAAAGGATCAATGGGTAAATGTTCGGTGATTTGTTGAAAGACTAAAATCAAAATCTATAACCAAGCCTACCCATATTTGATTTACTAAATTGATGATGATGACTAACTCCCACATGTCCCTTAGTAATGCATAATCCCGAAATCCATGCATAATTATTAAAACTCTAATTTACCATAGCTATAAATTTATACTGGAAAAACCCAAAAAGAAACATTAGTGTAGGAACCTATCCCCGATTTTATATTTTTGTATAATTTGTTTGAATTTAACTTGTATCTATCATTTCGAATTAATTTGATCACCACTCATATTGTTACTCATGGAGTCGACCTCAACTCTAAAGTTGGGTAAATATATTCACGGCGACCGCCTTGCACTTAAATTGATGTGTAAATTGAGTGTTATCATAACTCTATACTAACCTTAAAGGTGGCAATGACAAACTTAAAGACCAAATCAGCAAGCTGGAGGAAAGCTTGAAAATTATCAGGATTCACATACTATGACAAGGCTCTAATCTTCTCCAAGATATGTTAAGAGCATGCTAAGGCAAGAAAACACAATCAATTATATCCATATTTCTAAGGAAGTAATGATACCCAATCTTTATTTCAATCTTGTTTGTGGTTCCAATTAGGTTAACAGTAGTAGACCTAATCCAAACCACAAACAAGAAGGCAAGGATGCAATTTAAAATTCAAAAATTGCCGTCTTCTCTTAGATTCCTTATTTTAACTATAGCTATTCTTGGGGAAAGTTTTCTTGACTTACTATACACCATTTCAACCCTCGGTGCTCACAAAGTTTCTTTCTTGGTGTTCTTCTATTTTCTATATAGGTAATTATTCCGACCATGCTAGTTAGTCACAACTCCCTAGCAAAGTGCCCAGCTGAACTATTTTTTTTAGAGAGACGATAGGAGAATTTTCATTTTTGGATACACTTTTATATTTGCACTTGATTCATATTTATCATGTTTTAAGTCAATTTAATCAGCCTGATTCGCTATAAATTCCCTCCTATCCTATGTTTCCTCTTCAATTAGTTCTCAGATGTTACAATCTTCATCAACTCTTCTTTTCCCTCGCAGTTATTTTCCTACCGCACCTTTTAGCATATAATCATCACCCCGATCAACCCAACCATATAAATTTGGACTAGGACAATAACTATATTGATTTCCATTCTTGGTTGTAGTAGTGGGAGGCTTCGAAAGCTTTCTCAGAGTCCAATGCACCCTAAAGTTAGTTCAATTGCTATTGAATCTTTTTACAATGCCACCAAAACTTGATCCATTAACAAAGCTTGACACATAAACATAAGCAATAACCATCATTAACTCTTAACAGTTATCAAAACCATATTCATGGTCCTTCGGTCTTATTAGTTCGGACCTATCAAACATAACTATAAAATTGCTGCTATCTTATTTGAATGATCAATGCCTAATTTATAAAAATAATCATTCACAAAGTCAGTGTACTCTATGTGTGTTTTCATGATAACATGATCAGTAATACCTCCCATACATGAAGTGGTTCTATTTGCAAGCAGTTTATTCCTCCGAACCCATCTTTACTGTAACCTTTTGTGTTGGTTGGGAAAAAGTTGATCAACTTTTATTTCTTTATATCTACAAAAACAGAAAAATAATTAATGTCAAACAAGAGAAAAACAGAAAGAACATTATAATTGATGTCTGCATAATTTTAAAAAAGGTAACACAAAATTGAATAAATACAACACATTTCAACATCTATTTAAAAGCTTCCCTATCTGTTACAATAGATTGTTCATCTCTTGTAATATATTACCAGTCTTTTGTAAAAGATTACACATTTGTTGCAATAGATTTCTGAGCAGATGGGCAATCTGTTGTAATAGGCTACGCATCTATTGAAATAGATATGGAGTCTGTTACAACAGATGTGTAATCTTTTGGATTACATCAAACTAGCCTTGCTAGTAGTTTGATTTGTTCCAACAGTTTCTCCGTCTGTTGCAATATCAACAATAAAAAACAACACCATTTGATCCAACACTACCAATAACACCACACCACACATTCTAACAGCACCAACCCCACCAACAACATCAATAACAACATAAACAACAAGGAAACAAATAAAATACATACAAAAAATGATACTACTAACAAGGCTTTTAAACTTAAAACTCACCTTTCCTTTAAAATCTTTAAATAAAGAGGATATGGGTAAAGGGTAACTAAACAAAAAACTAGATGTAAATAACTAATTTAAATAACATGCAAAGAAGAAGATGAGGATGAAAGAGCAATTGAGAACCATACCTGCAATGTCAAAAGAAAGGGGATCAAAACAATAATTTTGGTCAAGAAAAGATATAGATTAATTAAGATCCAAAAGGATTTTCATGAGAAACAGGAGATAAAAGAGAGAAAAAAAGGAGACGATTGTGATAATGCTAAAGAAGAGAGAAAGAAAATGAAGAAATAAATTAATTTATAGTTGAAGAAAAGATAATTCTAGAGATGAGTTAAAATATTTATTATTCATTAATAACTTTAAGGGTCATAAGGAGATAGGTGACATTAAAAAGGGAAGATAAGACTACTCAAGGAGGAGATTTTTGAGATATCTAAGAAATATTTTTTACCATTTTAGTATTTTATCTTTTTTATTTTAGAATTTTTTTTTAAAATAAAAAAAGATTTTCAAATAGATATGTCATCTGTTGCAATAGATATCAATATCTTTTTGACAATTTGCAATGGCTCAGTCATCTGTCGCAACAGATGCAAATGTCTATTTGATATTTAACAAAATAGATAGGTAATCTATTGCAATAAATCTCAATATTTATTTGAAAATTTCTAACAGCTCTGTCATCTATTATAACAGATTTCTTTTCAATTGATTTACCTAGAATTAAGGATTAGTTGATAGGGTCAACTACAACTTCAATTGAGTTTTTGCAATTGCAGGATAGTGGTATTGCGTTCCTTCTAACCTGAGTCATCAATCGATCAATCCGAGTTGAAATGATTCTCATTAAGTTATTATTAAACTAATACCTAAATTGATTTGGCTCGAACTAGGGATGAGTTAATAGGGTCAACTACAACTTCAATTCAGTTTTTGTAATTGGATGATGTTGGTATTGTGTTCTTCCCGACCTGATTCGTCAATCAATCACTCTAAGTTGAAATTATTCATATTAACTTATTAATAAGATAATACCTTAATTTATTTATCTATAACTAGGGATGAGTTGATAGGGTCAGCTACAACTTCAATTGAGTCTTTGCAATTGCATGATGTTACTATTGCGTTTCTCCCGATCTGAGTTGTCAATCCATCAATATGAGTTGTAATTATTCTTATTAACTTATTATTAATCTAATACCTAAATTTATTTAGTTAGAAATAGGTATGATTACATAGGGTAAACTATAACTTCAATTAAGTATTTGCAATTGCATGATGCTGGTATTGCGTTTCTCCCGACCTGAGTGATAAATCAATCGCTTTGAGTTGAAATAATTCATATTAAATTATTATTAAGGTAATACCTAAATTGATTTAGCTATAACTAGGGATGAGTTGATAGGGTCAACTACAACTTTAATGGAGTCTTTGTAGTTGCATGATGTTGGTATTGCGTTCCTGCCTCCCTGAGTTGTCAATCAATCACTCTAATTTGAAACAATTAATATTAACTTATTATTAAACTAATAACTAAATTGATTTAGCTATAACTAGGTATTAGTCTATATGGTCAACTACAACTTTAATTAAGTCTTTATAGTTGCATAATGTTGGTATTGTGTTCCTCCGAACCTTAGTCTTCAAAAGATCACTCTGAGTTGAAACTATTAATATTAACTTATTATTAAGATAATACCTAAATTCATTTAGATAGAACTAGGTATGAGTTTATAGGGTCAACTATAAGTTCATTTAAGTCTTTGTAGTTGCATGATGTTGGTATTGCGTTCCTTCCAACCTGAGTCGTCAATCGACCAATCTGAGTTGAAATAATTCTTATTAACTTATTATTAAGATAATACCTAGATTTATTTAGCTAGAACTAGGGATTAGTTCATAGGATCAACTACAACTTCAATTGAGTCTTTGTAATTTTATGATATTGGTATTGCGTTCCTCCTGACCCAAGTCGTCAATCAATCAATTGTGTTGAAACGATTTATATTAACTTTTTATCAAGCTAATAACTAAATTGATTTAGCTAGAACTAGGGATAAGTTAACAGGGTCAACTACAACTTCTATTAAGTCTTTGCCGTTGCATGATGTTGGTATTGCATTCCTCCCCACCTGAGTCGTCAATCGATCGATCTGAGTTAAAATGATTCTTATTAACTTATCACTAAGATAATACCTAAAATTCATCAGTGTTCCAGTTGAACTTGACACACTTTTGGGAAAATTATCCAGATTAGCCACTATTGGGCTTTTATTACCACTTAAAGCCTAATTTTTAATTAATTATAATTCATAGCCCCGTCTTGCCTATTAATTATTCCTAATTAAAATTCATAGCCTTTCTCATGTATTTTTTCTCTTTTTATATTTTTCATTATTCTCTTATTTTTTTTTCTTTCTCACCCTTTTTTTTCTTTCAGTTTTTCTTCCCCTTTTAGTTGCTTTCTCTTTATTTTTTTCTTTTTTTCTTTTTTCTCTTTTTAATTCATTTTTTTCTTTTTCTTTTTTTCCTTTTCATTTTTCTCCTTTTTTCTTCTACTTCTTTTTTTTTTGTATTTTTTCTACTTCATTTTTTTCTCCTTTTTTTTTTTTCTCATTTTCTCCTTTTTTCATCTTTTCAAGTTTTCTCCTTTTCATTTGTGTGGACTAGCAAACACAAATATAAGTGCGAACTATAAAACACAAATACAAATGTAAAATATAATATAAAAATACAAGTGCAAACAATAAAATTCAAATTCAAATGCGAACTATAACATATAAATATAAGAGTGAACTATAAAATACAAATACAAATGCGAACTATAACATATAAATACAAGTGTGAACTATCATTTGTATTTTTTAATTTTTGTAAAGGAACGATTGATTTTCTTTCTACGAATACTTGTTTGTATTTATTGATACTACTTGTATTTATTTATACAAATAAATACAACTCAATTTTTTATACAAATACAATATATACAAATACATATTGTATTTGTGTTTGTGAAATCATTTGTTTCATTTGTTTGTCATTGTATTTGTAACAAGTCATATTTCTTTATTTACAAATATGAATGATAATTTTGATATACAAATACAAAATGGTACATTTGTAACAAATGATACATTACATATTTATATATTTCAGAATCACGAAAATACAATTAATGCACTTATTTGTTTGTATAAAAACACAAATGATAAATTGTACATAGTCACGACTAAATACAATATGCAATATACTTAAAAATACAAATACAAAATAATTTCTTAAAAATAAAAAGGCAATGATGAAAATAGAATATAAATATAAGTATAATTCAAATATAATCTAAATTTACAAATACAATAAAACCATAATATAAATATAATTCAACATAATATGCAATCAATTATAAAATACAAATACAAAAAAGTTCTTTAAAATACAAGTGTGAATTATATAAAATATAAATGATGGCACAAACTAACAAATACAAATACAAATGTGAACTATTAAATACAAATGCAAACTATAAAATATAAATACAAGTGCAAACTTTAAAATACAAATACAAATACAGTTGTATCAATAAATACAAAAATATAAATGGCGGTGTGACTACAAATACAATAAACAATTGTGGTATTTACGTTATCATCCATGACTTGTGCTCGACTAGTCATATTTTTCGAAAATACAAAAAATATAAAACAGAACAAAAAAATAATAGAGAAAATAAGTACAAAAAATAAAATAAAAAAATCAAAGAAGAAAGAGAAATAGATGTTAGAGATTAAAGAGAGAAAAAAACAAAAAAACAAAAGGAAAGAAACGAAAAAAAATAAAAGTAGGAAAAAATAGAAAAAAGAAGGAAAAAAAAAGGGAAAATCACAAGAAATAAAAAATATTAAAAAATATAATGGAAGTGTTAGGCAAGAAAATATTCAGTTCTACGAGATAAGCGTGATTGAGATTTTTTTATTTTTAAAAATATTGAATTTCATTTTTGGAGCGACTAAATAGAGACTGTATTCATATGTTATATGAATCCATACTATTTGTAAAACCAAATACAACGGGCATAAATCAAATACAACGGCTATAAAAGATAATTAGTAAAATGTGGCTATGGAAGGTAGATTTTATAGCAAAATACTGCTATTTTTGAAAGACCCCCTACACTTTATTATGATGAGATGACTAAAAATTATATCTTTTAAAATATTAAAAATATTTAAGATCAATTCGGACCAAATTAAAAATTTCAAAACTTGTCATTATTTTTAGAAAATACAAATCAACCTATACAAATCATCTATTTGTGGAAAATAATATTTAATCATTTCAAATCTCGAGTTTTTGCTCTTTTCTTTCTCTCTCAACAATACAAACAACAACTACTCAATATATTTCTCAACCATTCAAAACAGATCGATTTTCTTCTCATTTTTGATCACATAATTGTTATTTTCGACTTCATTCTCGCTTGTATCTGTCATTTTCTCTGTCTTCACAAGTAACATAGTTTAAGAGGAGTTCTTCATTTGTTCTTTATTATAAAAATTAGGGCTTTTTATTTAATGATGAAAAAGAAGACTTTTAGTTGTATTACATTCGAGAATGTGTTAACAATTTTGAGTTTTGATGCTAAAATATAGGAAAAGCCCAAGTAAACCCTTGTTTTTATTGCAGTATTTCATTAACTATCATGGTATTGTTGGATGGTGTTTGTGGTATTGTTGGTTTTTGTTATTGGGGGTGTTGGTAATGGTGGTCTTGGTGGTTCTTTCGGTGGTCTTGGAGTTGGTATTGGTGGTGGTCTTGGTGGTGGTGGTGGTGGTCTTGGTGGTCCATCTATTGCAACAGGTGGAATATTTGTTGGGAGATATTAAATAGGTCTATTCCCCATCTATTCCAACCGATGTGTTATCCGTTGGAATATTTTTTTGTAATGTGGCATATAATAATTTATTGAAATTTGTCTTATCTTTTTTTTTTTTAAATTTATGCAGACAACAGATTAAATATTTTTCTATTATTTGTAGTTAAAAGATGTCTCCCAAAAGAAAAGAAACTGAAAGTGGATCAACTTCTTACCACCTAACAAAAAAAGCTAGAGTACAGATGGATTCGGAGGAACTTTTTGAAAAATCTCAGTCAGGGAAAAATAAAATTAAGAAAAGTTATAAAAAGGGAGGTGGAGAAGGGTATATAGAGGATGAGGAGGAAAATAAAAGTAAGGAGGAAGAAGAAGAAAAACAAGAAGAGGAAGAAGTAGAAAGTGAGAAAGAGGATGCCGATCAACATGATGATAAACAAGAAGAGGAAGAATTAGAAAGTGATAAAGAGGAAGATTATCAACTTGATGGTAATGCATTACCAATAGGGCATGAATTAAGATCGAAATCCTAGCATGATCTTGTCAAAACTATTAGTATTGATAGATTTCAAATTGCGATGCCGATAGATGACCCTACAAAACTAACTGGTGATCTTTTACTTAAATGTCAGTTGGGGAAACATTTTGAAAAATTTAGGAATATTATGAAGGATGAAAACATAGACAAACTTCTTAAGAAGAGTTGCTTTGGAAACTTTTTTGAGCTTTCTGAGGACCACACTACTCGTTTCCAAATGAGCATGGTATATGGTCTTCTCAAGCGCAGGATCAAGTACGTGGGGGATGATAAAGATTCGACGGATAGGGGCAAAAAGATGGATGCAATCTAGATCAATTACTATGGCATGCCAGTTTGTTTTGACATTAAATAGTTTGCCAAAGTGGTAGGCTTCACATGCAATCGTCCAAAAGAACCTCTCATCAAAGAAACACCTCAAAAAATGTCCAAGGAAAGCAGGATAGCCAAACCACTACCATCAAATAAACAAAAGGCATTGTCTAAGCGACCACACACCAAAACCAACAAACACGAGGAAAAAATAGATGGGTTGTTTGACATTAATGGACGTAGCTACAAAACAACAGATTTGATAGAAGACTCAAGGATAATACCATATCAAAGAAGCACAATGAGCAATATTTATTAGTTTGGTTTTACCATTCCGTTATATTATCAAGAGATGTCAACAAAGTCATAGAAGATGATTTGTTGGCACTTGCTGAGGATTTTGAGAAATTCAACAATTATCCCTGAGGATATGACAACTACAACTTGGATGTCAAATATTTGATGATAAAGCTATCCCCAAAGACTATCATATTATATGGATTTCCTTGGGCTTTTATGGTAAATTTAATCACTGTTTGTTTACTCATCCATTAATTTATATTGAATAATTATTATGACTTTTTTTGCTTGCTTAATATTTATATATTTTAAGGTTGGGTATTTGAAGCCATTCCCCCCTCCAAAAGTAGGTCAAGGATTTTCCAGATAAGTTTTCTCATCCAAGGATCCTTAGGTGGTTGGTTGCAAAGAGCAGAACAACAATTAAAGAGGCTGATCTCTTTAACCCTTCAAATGAAGCAGTATATTTTCTTTTAAGATAAGTAATTTGACTCAATGAAGTATATTGAAACAGATATGCTATATTGAAACAGATATGCTATCTGTTGCAATAGATGGGTCATCTGTTATAATAGATTGCTCATCTACTGTAACTGGTGCAACAGATGGTGAGAGAGCCATACACTCCTATAATGGTGGTTCGGAGGAGCAAAAGAGAAATTAGCCAAATACTCTCTAATATGAAACCAAAAAAAATGCAAATCCTCTCTCTTCAAAAGTTAAAGTTCAAGGCACTTGAATAAGGTAGACATATACGTGGCACTTGGCGATAAAGAGAAGAAGGATTTGTGAAGGACCATGAATGCTAAGAAACCTGCACAAGAATACGCCATGTATACCTTTCGCGTCCAAGATTGAAGAATAGAACAAAGATACGTAATTGGTACATGGACAAGGTAAGTTTACTTTTCCTAACCCTGGTTTCTAATCTACTTCATGAAGAAGAAGCTACCCAATAGATCTGTCATCTGTTGCAATAGCTGGGCATTCTAGTACAACTAGTGGTGGTTCTATTGCAATAGATTATCCATCCGTTTCATAAGTTGCACTAGCTGGGTAATTTATGAATAGATTCAGAGAACCCTCTGCAACAGATGGACCATCTGTTGCATCTTTCCACTATATTTTTTTTCTTTACAATTATTAACCTATTTAAAAATTATCTTATTATATCATAGTAGGTTGATGAAATTCTCTGCCTATAAGGGGCAGACAATTAGAGTACCCAAATGCTTATGATGTTGCTGATAGGATAATGGACCTCAACTTATACAATAATTTCAGGGATACGTACAATGAGCTCAGTACGTTAGTTGATACTCCTGGTGGCTCAGGATTTGATTGGTTAGTTTCTAGGTTCCAATGGGATGAAGATATGATTAAATATGTTAGAGAGAAGAGCACATAGCTACATAGCAAGAGCTGGATCAATGCAAGGAGAATTCTTGTAGTCATGAACCTAGATGTCAAATATTTTATGGTTGTTGGGATACTACTCGAGGAGAGAAGGATTAAGGTTTATGACTACAACTTACCTGTCTTCGAAGAAAGCATTTTTTTTTACATAGATGCAGCCACAGTTGGAGTAGTTCCCCAGCTTATTGAGGTAGAGTAAGCTGATGAATCATTTGCCACTAAAAGTATTGATGAAGAAAGCATGGAATTTTGAAAGTGTAAATAAGGACATTGACCTTCCAAAAAATAAAATTGGTGGTGTGTGCGGGTGGTACGAGCTTGCATATATCGAATGTTGCTGACCGGCATAGAAATGGCTGAGCCAATAACTGCTCAGTGAGATGACGTTGTGGCAAACATGGAAGAGGTCTTGGCTTATAGGGTACTAAATGGATGCTTGGAGCCTGTGTATAAATAAGATGTAGAAACACAAAAACCATAATAATTTTTTATTTCAAGACACTTCACTATACATGTAGTGGTAATTTCTTATGTTTAATGAAATTTGAATTTTTTATAATGCAATAGATTGTCTATCAATTATAATAGATAGTCTATCTTTTCTGATAGATTGATTTTATGTTGCAATAGGTTGGTCATTTGTTGAATTATGTAGATGTTTCTAAGTCTATCTGTCGTAACAGATATACAATCTACTACAACATGTAGTCTATCTGTTTTAACTGATAGGCAATCTATTGGAACAAATCATAATAGTAGGAAGACCTATTTGATAATTCCCAATAGATGTCCTACATATTGCAACGTATGTCTAAATCTATTTGATAATTTCCAACAGATATTTCTTCTGTTGTAACAGGTGAATTATACATTACAATAAATGCATTATATGTTACAATATTTGAATCGAGTATTTCACTTCAGTTAATAAGTTCAAATAGAAGGATTACATTAAATTCATAGACAATATAAAATAAATCGAAGCCTTCAGAAATTACCTAACATGACTTAACAAATAAATGAAATGTAAAAACAATATTATGGGTACAGATGATTTACTCAACAAATAAATCAACAATGTAACCTTTCGTGATAATAATTCATACGGAGAGGTTATTACTTTGACAGAATTGATGATAGGAGAATTTACACGCCTGTAGCACTAGATTTTGCCCATATTTTAGCCTAGTTTTGAGAACAAACTATATAATTCATGCACTTTTAGTCCTTTTTCCTGTAAGTGAGCTAACGAACATGATTAGCAAGTTTTCAGGTATAAATGATGCAGAATTCAGCATTTTATGGATAACTTGACGCCAAAGAAAGCTTCACGAAAGGAGGAAAGCAATGCTTGGATGCCAAGGACCAAAAGTAGCGCATGGAAAATCTGTCCCGGGCAAAAACAACAATTCTGAAGACTTTGGGGACTAGCAGTAACTTATTAGGATTAAGATAATGATACATTAACCTAGTAGGATTTGGTTAAGTATTTCATTAGCTTAGTAGGAATAGGATATGGGTATTATAAATACCCTATTTTGCTAGAGATTTTTATTCATTCTTCTTCCATCAATTACAATTCTACTTCTTATTCCACAACTTACAACTCGGATTCTAATTCTTCCATTAATTCTACTTTTTATTCTTCTTCTAGTCATCTATTCAATTCTTAATTTCCGCAACAAGAGAAATGTTACTTTGCTAGGAATTCACGCCTAACGCCTACCACACTATTATTGCACGAAATCTTTATTGTGGTATAATAACAATGTCAATTGTGATTTCCTTCGCACTCATGGGTAACTAAACTTCTTTGTTGGGGTTATGTAAGCCTTATGAGATACTATCTATTGCTATGAGTTTGTGAATTCGTGACACGTATGCTGCTTATATCATTATTCTCTTCATCTTAATGCAAATTCTTGTGGCTGTAGACACATAGAATAACGCCAGTATAGCATTAAATTGTTCGAAAGAAAAGTTATATGTCTGAAAAAGAGATAATGTCAAGGTAATAGGGTCCCATCCCCTATTAAAAAGTTAGTGCCGTAACTGGATTAACCTCTTGGAGAATTTGTACCGTTAGATACGCTTTAAGCTCGAAAGAGTTAAAGTGAAATAGTCCTTGTTTAGGTCGAAAGACGCTTGGATTTACCATCGAATACAATTCTATATAAGCACATACATGTCTGAATTCCACATAACTCATAGCCAATAGAGACGTAAACTCAGAAGGTGGACATAACCCCAACTCCTCAATTCTCATTGTTTTACAACCTACTAAACATTCTTTCTTGTTACGTTGCTATTTTCAGTTTTTACTTTAATATTTTGGTTACACATTACAATCCCCCCTTTTTACGAGACTTGCACTAAAAGTCTAGTAATCGTTGCTTACTTGTTGACCATGCTATTCCCTGTGGGATCGATACCCAACCCAGTTGGGTTATATATTTGACAGCGACCGCTTTACACTCTTATGAGAGCTGTAGATTGAGCGTTATCAAAAATTGGCGTCGTTGCCGGGGAATACGAGTGTCAATTAAGTTTGTGATAATTACTAGACCCTTTGGTCAAAGATTCTCATACTTTTACTTTTAGTTTTTGTTTTTGTTTACTACAGGTTTTTATTCAGTGCATGCCCCATACTCGAAGTGCTGGTCAACCGTTATTACCTATCAATCCTGAACCACAACGTATTGGCAGAATGGAGGCACTACACGAAATCGAAAGGATGGCTGCTCAACAGGAACAGGCGAGATTAGCTTCTCTTGCCGCCGCCCAAGTACACCAACAAAACATTGATAACCCTGGGCGAGCAACAAATCCTGATGACGAGGACCTAGGTGATGACGAGTTACTAAACCCTAGGCATGCTGCTGAGATCGCAACACCTACCAACAGAAGAGATCGTCAAGCTAGGTTTAGGCCTGAACGCCGAGTCATGCAACCAGCTTTCGACGATGATGATGATGATCTTGATGGAGCCGGAGCCACTGGAGCCATTATTCCTCCACCATTAGCGCCCGAAGCCAAGTTCAACATCACGAGCACCATGATTCAGTTATTGCAACTCAAGGGATTATTTGGTGGACTAGCAGGCGATGATCCGAATAAGCATCTCATCAACTTTATTTCTACATGCAAATCATTTGACAATCCTGGTGTTGGTCAGAATGCAATTCGATTATGTCTATTTCCATTGTCTCTGTCTGGGGCGGCAACTCTATGGTTAAATGGGCTGACTCCTGATTCTATTACAAATCAGAGGCAATTGAGAGACGCTTTCCTAGAAAGATTCTTTCCGCCATCCAAAAGAGCACAATTGAGAGATGAAATCAGCAACTTTCATCAGCTCCCAACTGAAGCTCTTCATAAAACATGGGAGAGGTTTAAGACAAAGCTAACGAGATGCCCAAACCATCACAAGACTAATGTTCACCTAATGGAGATACTATACAGAGCCTTGAATTAAATAACTAAACCAGTGGTGGATAATGCGGCTGGAGGATCTTTTATGGACCTCACCTTTGGTCAAGCAAGCAATGTTCTAGATCGTATGACAAAGAAAAGTAGAGATTGGAACACCAGGGATTCTGAGGTAGCAAGCCCCACTTTATCTATTGGCATGACTGCAGACCAAAGGAGAAGAGAAGAAGAACGTGATCAAGATATGGCGCACATCAAGACACAAGTAGATCTTCTTACAAAGCATTTATTTTCATGGAAGACCAAAAAAGCCAAAGCTATTGCATCAAAAGAAAGAAACGAATCTGATTCGGAAAAAGAGGCCAACCACTTGAACAATCAGGGGGGTTTCTGAGGTAATACCCAAGGAAACCAAGGTCGAAACTATTATGATAAATTTGGAAACAAGGACCAAGGTAGTTAGAAAAACAAGAATGAAAAGAGTGGTTTGTACGTTCCCCCAGGAAGACGTGACACCACCATATCTAGTTCGGGAAGTATGGAAGACATGATGACTAAACTATTAAAAGGAGTGGAAGCAACGAGCGCGGGAGTAACGAAGGTAATAAATGATTTGTCCTCTATGAAACAATTAGTTGATTCTCATTCCACTTCAATCAAGCAAATAGAGCAGCAATTGAGCCAACTTTCAGCTGCACTCAATCAAAGAAAGGCTGGCACTTTACCTAGCGACACTGTGCAAAACCCAAGGAATGATGGGTCATGCATGGCTGTTACTACCCGAAGTGGTAAGGTGCTGGAAACTTCAGCAAAAGGCAAGCAAGTGGTTGACGAAGTAGCGGACATTGAGGATAACACAAAAGGAGAGGAATCCACGGAAGCCACCCACGACGTCCATGACATCACACCGAGCATGTTGCAGCCTGAAAAGGCTGAAAAACGGAAGCAAGAGGAGAATAAAGCTGTGGAGAGAACAATTCCCTATCCACCACCACCTTTTCCTCAAAGATTGAAGAAGGTGGCGGATGATACAAAGTTCAGCAAATTCATGACTATGTTAAAGCAGCTGACCATTAATGTTCCATTGGTGGAAGCACTTGAACAAATGCCTGGGTATGCGAAATTTATGAAGGATCTTTTGACAAAGAAGCACGCAACAAGCTATGAGTTGAAAGATAATGTTCATCACTGCAGCGCAATCGCTACCCGATCAATAGTTCAGAAGAAGGCTGACCCTGGAGCTTTCACTATTCCTTGCACCGTTGAATCTTTAAATTTTGCCAAAGCGTTATGCGATTTAGGGGCCAACATCAATCTGATGCCATTATATATCTATAAAACGTTGGGGTTGGGTGATCCTACTCCAACCAATATGAGGCTCGTAATGGCGGATAGATCGATAAAACGACCTGTTGGTATTCTATGTGATGTGTTGGTAAAGGTTTCTTCATTCATCTTTCCGGAAGACTTTGTTATTTTGGATTGTGAGGCAGACTCAGAAGTTTCCATAATCTTGGGGCGCCCTTTCCTTGCTACAGGAAGTATGCTTATTGATTTGAGAGCTAATAAGCTTTCATTCTGAATAAATGACAAAGTAGTTCGCTTTGACGTATGCAAATCAATGAAGCAACCCAAAGAATAGTTCGCTTTCACTATTCCTTGCACCGTTGAATCTTTAAATTTTGCCAAAGCGTTATGCGATTTAGGGGCCAACATCAATCTGATGCCATTATCTATCTATAAAACGTTGGGGTTGGGTGATCCTACTCCAACCAATATGAGGCTCGTAATGGCGGATAGATCGGTAAAACGACCTGTTGGTATTCTATGTGATGTGTTGGTAAAGGTTTCTTCATTCATCTTTCCGGAAGACTTTGTTATTTTGGATTGTGAGGCAGACTCAGAAGTTTCCATAATCTTGGGGCGCCCTTTCCTTGCTACAGGAAGTATGCTTATTGATTTGAGAGCTAATAAGCTTTCATTCTGAATAAATGACAAAGTAGTTCGCTTTGACGTATGCAAATCAATGAAGCAACCCAAAGAATAGTTCGCTTTCACTATTCCTTGCACCGTTGAATCTTTAAATTTTGCCAAAGCGTTATGCGATTTAGGGGCCAACATCAATCTGATGCCATTATCTATCTATAAAACGTTGGGGTTGGGTGATCCTACTCCAACCAATATGAGGCTCGTAATGGCGGATAGATCGGTAAAACGACCTGTTGGTATTCTATGTGATGTGTTGGTAAAGGTTTCTTCATTCATCTTTCCGGAAGACTTTGTTATTTTGGATTGTGAGGCAGACTCAGAAGTTTCCATAATCTTGGGGCGCCCTTTCCTTGCTACAGGAAGTATGCTTATTGATTTGAGAGCTAATAAGCTTTCATTCTGAATAAATGACAAAGTAGTTCGCTTTGATGTATTCAAATCAATGAAGCAACCCAAATATCTGAACTTATTTTTGGTAGCTGATGTTTACTTTGATAATGAGAAAGAATTACTTGAAGAGGAGCAGCTGATTGAGGACCCATTGGCGACTATGCTTATGAATGGTGAGAGTAAGGATGCTGAAAATTGGGAAGAAGTTATTTATGCTCTATTAGGATTAGGGACATATCGCCACACTCCCAAGAAGCTGGACCTTGATCTCAAAAATCGACCTACACCACCAGCTAAGCCATCTATTGAAGAGCCACCCACGTTAGAATTGAAGGAGCTACCAAGTCATTTAAAGTATGCATTCTTTGGAAACGGAAACACACTTCCAGTCATTGTGGCAGCAGATTTGGGTGAGCAACAAGTTACAGCTCTCATTGCTATTCTACGGAAGTATATAAAAGCCATTGTTTGGACCATTGCTGATATTATTGGTATTCCACCTGGGATTTGTACACACAAGATTTAGATTGAAGAAAATTGCACACCCACTATTGAGCATCAAAGGCGTCTAAATCCACCTATGCCAGAAGTGGTAAAGAAATAAATTATCAAGTGGTTAGATGCGGGGGCTGTGTATCCAATCTCTGACAGTACATGGGTAAGCCTGGTACAATGTGTTCCTAAAAAGGGAGGCATGACGGTAGTCGCAAATGAAAAGAATGAACTTATTCCACTCAGACCCGTCACCGGATGGAGAGTATGCATGGACTACCGAAAGCTGAATTCTTGGACACTCAAAGATCACTTTCCAATGCCATTTATGGACCAAATGCTAGATCGATTAGCGGGGAAAGGATGGTTTTATTTCTTAGACGGTTATTCAGGCTATAATCAGATTTGCATTGCCCCCGAAGACCAAGAGAAGACAACATTCACATGTCTATATGGCATGTTTGCCTTCAAACGTATGCCATTCGGGCTATGTAATGCACCAGCCACCTTTCAGCGTTGTATGATGTCCATTTTTTCTGATATGGTTGAAGATACTTTGGAGATATTCATGTACGACTTTTCAGTTGTTGGCGGATCATTTGAAGCATGCTTGGCAAACCTAAGTATGGCGTTGCAAAGATGTGTAGAATTCAACCTAGTGCTGAATTGGGAAAAGTGCCACTTCATGGTAAAAGAAGGAATCCTTCTTGGGCATAAAATTTCTGAAAGAGGAATTGAAGTTGATCGAGCAAAAATTGAAGTTATTGAGAAGCTACCGCCCCTAATTTCAGTGAAGGGAGTCCGTAGTTTCCTCGGTCATGCAGGTTTCTATCGGCGGTTCATTAAAAACTTCTCCAAAATTGCTAGTCCGTTGTGCAAAATCTTAGAGAAGGATGCTAAGTTTGACTTCAATGAAGATTGCTTGAAGGCATTCGAATGCCTCAAAGAAAAACTAATTGAAGCTCTTATTATGGTAGCACCAGATTGGTCTTTGCCGTTCGAAGTCATGTGTGATGCTAGTGGGGTAGCCGTTGGCGCTGTACTTGGCCAGAGGAAGGAGAAATTATTTCATCCTATCTACTATTCTAGCAAGGTCCTAAACGAAGCCCAAAACAACTATACTGTCACAGAACAAGAGCTCCTAGCAGTTGTGTATGCGTTTGAGAAGTTCCGTGCATATCTTTTGGGAACTAAAGTGATCATTCATACAGACCATGCAGCTCTAAGGTATCTAATGACAAAGAAGGATGTAAAACCAAGATTAATTCGATGGGTTTTGCTGCTGCAAGAATTTAATTTCGAGGTTAAAGATAGAAGAGGTTGCGAGAACCAAGTGGCTGATCACCTATCTAGACTCGAGAACGAGCATGTGGCGCAGCCTGAAATCGAGATTAATGATGCATTCCCTAACGAGGAGATCTTAGCAACAATGGTGGAAGGATTACCATGGTATGCCGACTTTGCAAAATTTGTGGTGAGTAATGTGATACCTGCAAACTTATCTTACCATCAAAAGAGAAAGTTTATGCATGATGTAAAACACTACTTTTGGGATGAGCCATATTTGTTTTGACGATGCGCAGATGGTTTTATCCGACGATGTATATCCCATGTAGAGGTGCCTACTATATTGTAATCATGCCACACTTCCCAAGTTGGGGGACATCACGCAGGTAATCGGACAGCAAGAAAGGTATTACAAAGTGGATATTATTGGCCTTCGATATTTAGAGATGCCTACGACTTTGTTAGAAGATACGACCAATGCCAAAGACAAGGTGCTATTTCGAAACACCATGAGATGCCCATGTCGAAAATTCTTGAAGTAGAGCTCTTTGATGTATGGGGTATTGATTTCATGGGTCCATTCGTAAATTCGTTTGGAATGAAGTACATCCTAGTTGCAGTAGATTATGTCTCAAAATGGGTGGAAGCAGTAGCGTTGGCAGACAATGAAGGAAAGCGTGTTGTAGCATTCTTGAAGAGAAATATCTTCTCTCTCTTTGGAGTACCACGTACTATCATAAGCGATGGAGGATCTCACTTCTGCAACAAGCTATTCAAATCCGTGTTGGCAAAATATGGTGTCAAGCAACATAAGGTAGCCATGCCTTATCACCCACAAACTAGTGGACAGGTAGAGGTTTCCAATCGAGAGATCAAGCAAATCCTTGCAAAGAAGGTAAATGCTAATAGGACAGATTGGTCTCGGAAGTTGGACGATGCACTATGGGCGTACAAGACTGCATTCAAAACACCAATTGGCATGTCCCCTTATCAACTAGTTTATGGGAAGGCTTGTCACTTACCCATTGAGCTTGAGCATAAGGCATTATGGGCTTTGAAGCGATTGAATTTGAATTGGGATTATGCAATGAATCTGAGATTGGAGCAGCTGAACGAGATGGACGAATTCCGCTTCCATGCTTATGAAAAATCAGACCTATACAAGGAGCGGATGAAAAAGTATCATGATCAGCGCATTGTTCGATGAAACTTTCGAAAGAATGATATGGTACTTCTTTTCAATTCCATACTGAAGTTATTCCCAGGTAATTTAAAGTCCAAGTGGTCTGGGCCATACAAAGTTATCCAAGTCTACTCATTTGGAGTAGTTGAGTTGGAAGACAATAATGGTGTTGTCTTCAAAGTGAATGGCCAACGAGTTAAACCTTATATTGGTCCTCTTGATTCGATAAATTAAATAGCCATCACTTATCTAGACGAAGTCTAAGTACTCGAGGGAACTATGTCGTGCCGCGACGATAAATAAGGCGCTAGATGGGAGGCAACCCATCGTTTAACGTTTTTCATTTTTTGTCTTTCTTTCGTTCTAGTAGGTGTTTTTCTTTTGATAAATAAAAATCCAAAAATAAGAGTCATGCCACAACCAAAACTAAGGCTCTTGATGGGAGGCAACCCATTGTTCTAATCATCCTCATTGGTTTTGAGAAAATGTAGGTGCAAGAGGTATAAAACGAGGAGATCGGTTGCAAATTTCGATTTGGACGTATTGCATGTTAAAGGTGGTAAGTTAGGAATGAAGAAGAAAAAGGCAATGGATTGAGCATTGCTCATGAAAATATAGGCATCAAACAAGGCTAGGCCTAGGTAAAACTAGGCCATGAACAAGGCAAGGCCTATACTATGGCCTAAGGTCTCGAAATGTAGTGTGCCATAGCATAGGCGCCGCCCATGCTCAAGTATGCCATAGCATAGGCGCCGCCTATGCTAAAGCTTTTGTCTCTGAATCTCATGTGCAAAGTGAAAGGCGCCACCTATGCCTAGGAAAGCCATGGCATAGGCGCCGCCTATGCTAGACAATGCTTTGCAAAAGGCGCCGCCTAAGCCAAGCATAGGCAAAGCAAAAGGCACTGCCTATGGTCACTTTTTATCTCCAAATCCGATTTTAAATGGGTCAAAACCCGACCCAACATTTTCCTATATATATGAGACTTAGTCTTGAACCAAAAACACATTGGAAACCTAGCTTATGCACCGCCTATAGCCTCCAAATCCTCTCAAAAATTTTCCTTTTGCTCTATTTTCTCACAAGAACATCATCCAAAGGCATCAATCAAGTAAGTACTACTTTGTTCTTCATTTACATTCCGTAAGTAATACACTACTATGCCTACTATAAAATTGTTAATTCTTGAAGAAATATTGGTGATGTGAATGTGTTTGAATTGTTGATACACAACCAAGTGAATGAATATATACGTTAAGATGATCTTAACTTGTTCCCAACTTGAATTTGATTTTGATGCAATGTCATACTTTTGCGGAATTGATATGGTCACTAAAATTACATAATCTTGTCACCTGAATACTTACATGTTAGAATGACTTGTTCATCGGAATAAGATTTATGGTTGCCTACCGACATAGGAGGTTGTGATTATTGTAGATACGATACCTTGATTCAATCCCTATGTAGTAGTCTTGATATATCCAACATGAACGTATTTCCAAGATTACAGGAAGTATGACTGCTCTGATTTTATTGTTGGAATATAGCACCTATAACGTATGTCGATGAAGTCTGAGTAATCGACCACTTTCACTTCACTAGTTTGTGCCAACAACTTAAGTATGGGGTGGTACCCCTATTGCTTGTTTATAGATTGTATCTATCGAGAGGATGCTAACATGAACAATGTTTTAAGTCTCAGGTACAATGGCACCCAAAGCAAGACAAGGCAAAGATAAGGATACCACTTCCCAAAAAGGCAAGAAAAGAGGACGCAAAGAGCAAGGAGAATCATCCTCGATGCAATTACCACGCCGCATATTTGGAATAAAATGGGTTCTTGAGGAGGAAACCAAGTAATGGTATAGGAATAACAAGGAAAGAAAATATGTTCATGTGGACTTGATAAACAAGGAAAGCCTAGCGAAGAAGGAGCCACGCATGTTGGCTAAGATTATGGCATTACATCTTGATTTCATCTTCTGAGACATGGGAGAATGCAATCTCGATTTGACAAGAGAATTCTATGCCAACTGGTCGCCGAAAACCACAGGCAGCGAGGTCAAGATTCGGGGCCAAGTTTTACAACTCAATGCAGATTTCTTCAACTCCTTTCTTGGCTTGTCTTCAGTCGATCCATCACCATTCAAAGAGCTGTACAGTAGACCTCCATATAGAGCAATTCGACAAACACTCTGTGGAACTAGATCCATGGCAAGGTGGAGCAGAGATAAAGACACCGGACGACACAACACCTTCCCATATGCTCCTTTGAATAGGGAAGCAAGGATATGGTTGCGCATTGTCAACTCTTGCCTCATTCCAGGGACCCAGTACACCAAGATAACAAGAGATAGAGTGTTCCTAGTATACTCTTTGATTACAAATGTCCCTATCAACATTGGGGCAATCATTTGCTCCACAATGCGGAAAGCCAGACTACACAAGCGATCCCATTTCAGCTTCGACAACCTATTGACTATAATCTTGAGGAAGGAAGGCATTAAAGAGGAACCAGCTGATCATAAACTCCCACACAATCCAAAGAAGGTTGACCTCACAAAGGTCAAAGATGCTGAATCAACACATGGCGTCAACCTTACTACGATAGAGAGGTATGCTCGGGATGAGAGTTTCTTTCGCTATATTTATAGCATGATGCGTTTTACAATGATGAGTGGTGGGCGTGTTCCAACTGCTGCAGATCTCTAACAGCTGGATCATGACTATCCAATGAATGTGCATGCAAGGGAGATGTGTGGAGTAGGTACATACTTGGAGGAACCTCTTGATGACGATGTGCCGAACGATGATGAGTGACGAATGTCAGACTCCGACGTGGAGGAGAATTCTGATGACGACGACTCCTATTGTGATTCTGACGAAGAGGGTATGACCCCCGACATAGAGGAGGAGTCTGACTGACCAGGTTCTTCGTATTTATTTTCCACTGAGGGCAGTGTCCCATCTAAGTGTGGGGTGGTGGTATTTGCATGCTATACTCCTTTATCCGCATTTGCATTTATTTATGTTTGTTTGTTTTAGTTTTTTTCTCATTTTTCATTTTAGTTTTTTCCGTTTTTCATTTTTTTAGTAGTTAAATTTTTTTACTTAGCTTCTCATGAAATTATTCTAATAGGCAGCATGAGATTATAACAAGAGTTTGTGCTAAAATCATGACTATTGAGACATTTAGGCTCTAATTGTGACTCACTATGTGATTTTGTATGGTTCAATTCCTTCATCTGTTGGGACAAGAGTCTATGCTACTCACTATAAAGTCGACCATGTGCCTTGTGTGTGTGAGATAATAGTATATTCTATGTTTGTGGCTGATGCTAGAACTATCCTGGTATTTATGTAAAGCGAAAATAAAGAGTGCAAGTCTAGGAGATGATTTAGGCATTTCTTTGGCAACCTATAATTGTTTACCTTCGTTTTACCTACCCGTGGACATTATCCTAGTTAACCCCTTTTGAGCCTTTAGCCTATTTTCTTTGACAACCTCATATGTAAGCCTAATCTATTTTTTTTCAAGACCATAATTTGATCCAAATTCCTAAGTGCTTTAAAGTGTAAAGTTATGTGACGAAATAAGAGGAAATTGGGTGAGTATGATTCTTTAGAATGTATTGGTTCTTGAATTTGTTATGAAAAATAAAAGTGCTATCATAAGAGGTATGTTATGAAAAGAAAAAGGAAAGGAAAACTGAAAAGATAGTCATGTTTAAAATTGAACAAAAGAGGAGAAAAAGGGGTGGTAGAATAAAAGAAAGTAGAAAGGTTGTTTGAAATAAAAGTGTTAATGATACAATGTGATGTATTAAAGAGCTTAGGAACATAGTCACTATTTCTGGCCAAAATAGTCCTACCCGTCCCTTAGCCTACATTACAACCATCAAAAGACCTATTTGATCCTAAGCTTAGCATTCTGACATTTAGTGGAGCATTACACTAAGGGCAAGCCTATGGCCATTAGTTGCTGCATATGAATTCTTTGTGAGAGTGAGATCAAGGATACTTTTATACCCATTTTTGAAAAATATGCTATACTTGTGAGTGATTATGGGGAATATATTGTGAGACACACATGGTTGATAAGTTTTGGGTAGTCGTGTATGATTATTTGTGCCTTAACCATTGAATATGAGTTGACCACGATCACGAGTCTATGCTAGAGGATGAACTGTTTCTACTAATGATCGGAAAACTACTCTTTGTTGATAATTGTTGTGTTTGTCTTGACGAATATTTTGTTTTGTTATTGTGAAACCCTAGGTTGATGTTTAGATGGACATGATATTTTGTACTAGGACGAACAAAGCTTCAAGTGTGGGGTGTTGATGATAGGCGAATTTACACGCCTATAGCACTAGATTTTGCCCATATTTTAGCCCAGTTTTGAGAACAAACTATATAATTCATGCACTTTTAGTCCTTTTTCCTGTAAGTGAGCTAACGAACATGATTATCAAGTTTTCAGGTATAAATGATGCAGAATTCAGCATTTTATGGATAACTTGACGCCAAAGAAAGCTTCACGAAAGGAGGAAAGCAATGCTTGGATGCCAAGGACCAAAAGTAGCGCATTGAAAATCTGTCCCGGGCAAAAACAACAATTCTGAAGACTTTGGGGACTAGCAGTAACTTATTAGGATTAGGATAATGATACATTAACCTAGTAGGATTTGGTTAAGTATTTCATTAGCTTAGTAGGAATAGGATATGGGTATTATAAATACCCTATTTTGCTAGAGATTTTTATTTATTCTTCTTCCATCAATTACAATTCTACTTCTTATTCCACAACTTACAACTCAGATTCTAATTCTTCCATTAATCCTACTTTTTATTATTCTTCTATTCATCTATTCAATTATTAATTTCCGCAACAAGAGAAACGTTACTTTGCTAGGAATTCACGCCTAACGCCTACCACACTATTATTGCACGAAATCTTTATTGTGGTATAATAAAAATGTCAATTGTGATTTCCTTCGCACTCATGGGTAACTAAACTTCTCTGTTCGGGTTATGGAAGCCTTATTAGATACTATCTATTGCTATGAGTTTGTGAATTCGTGACACGTATGCTGCTTATATCATTATTCTCTTCATCTTAATGCAAATTCTTGTGGCTGCAAACGCATAGAATAACACCAGTATAGCATTAACTTGTTCGAAAGAAAAGTTATATGTCTGGAAAAGAGATAATGTCAAGGTAATAGGGTCCCATACCCTATTAAAAAGTTAGTGCCGTAAATGGATTAACCTCTTGGAGAATTTGTACCATTAGATACGCTTTAAGCTCGAAAGAGTTAAAGTGAAATAGTCCTTGTTTAGGTCGAAAGACGCTTGGATTTACCATCGAATACAATTCTCTATAAGCACATACATGTCTGAATTCTGCATAACTCATAGCCAATAGAGACGTAAACTCAGAAGGTGGACATAACCCCAACTCCTCAATTCTCATTGTTTTACAACCTACTAAACATTCTTTCTTTTTACGTTGCTATTTTTAGTTTTTACTTTAATATTTTGGTTACACATTACAATCCCCCCTTTTTCGAGACTTGCACTAAAAGTCTAGTAATCGTTGCTTACTTGTTGACCAAGCTATTCCCTGTGGGATCGATACCCTACCTAGTTGGGTTATATATTTGACAGCGACCGCTTTACACTCTTACGAGAGCTGTAGATTGAGCGTTATCAAGAATCAAGCTATAAAGCTCTTGTAATGACCCGATTTGCTGAACCGGAACACTACACGGTGCTCATGACCCCAAAGGACCACAAGCTAACCCATGACTAATATTTGTACCTATATACTGCATAAGATAACATAGTAATATGGAAACATGCACTGAAAGGCCATAAGGTTTGATCATGAACATAATTGCATAAGGTAACATCTGTGTGGGGTAATAGAATACCCAAAAAAGACTGAAGTCTAAAACATGATAGTCTGTATCTAGTCTACATCTAGTCTGCATCTAGTCTACACCTAGTCTTCATCTAGTCTAAAAGCCTCTACTATCTGAAGAATCTTAATAAGGAGTTGATGGGACATGTACCCAACTAACTCCAACTAATAAGATAATGAATGAGATATTAGAAAATTATTCTGTCCTTGAAGGATGAGGACTCAATTCTACTCTGATTGCTGAATTTGGAATCTATGCTGATCTTGAACTCGTGTCTCTGAACCTATGGTGTAACATAAAAAGAAAGAACCATAGCGCGAATGCGTCAGTACAATGGAATGTACTAAGTATACATGTGAGGTAGCTATAAGCAAAGGTTGGCCTATATAATCAATACTAACTGACTGTCTAACATAAATGTGAGATAACTGATAACGTGGGTGACTGTGTCTAACAATCCTGAATTTGATGGAACTATCTAAGTTTCGTTCTATGTTTGAGTTGACTGTGCCTTATAGTACTGAAATCTGAAGAACTATCTAAGCTCTATTATTGAAACTGGTTGACTGTATCTGACAGTCCTGTACTGTAACATAAAACTGTGGGAAGTAGTATCAACCGACATGCCCCAAATATGCTATAATAGCTGAGCTAGGGTCCAATCTATAATATGTGATTGGGAGGTTGTCAATACCGCACCAGTGGTAAGGACAACATATGAGTAACCCACATATAACAGGTAACTCTAGCAAGAATAGTGGGAATTTCTACTCCCATATGAATGGACGCTGGACATGATTTACTTAACTGAACTAAGCATGGACTGAGTTACTAAATTTCCATGGCTAACGAAATACTACTGATATCTGATAAATGACAGAGTCATGAGATCATGGAGATTTTTCCTGAGTCATAAGACTATGTGAAGTCTAAGAGTTCATAGCTTGACTGAGAGTATCGTTAAAACATTACATGGCTTCTAGGCACACAACTAAGATTTTGCACACAAGTACCCTAGGACTCGATGGAAGGAAACTGACATGACTTGATATTCTTGAATACATGATAATCACCACAATACATTTATTGAAGCATTTCATTAAAAGTCTAATAGACATAAGATTGTACATTCATGGGGATTTTCAGGATATTATGCTAGTTAGACAATATTCCATAATCTAGGAATTTAATCAAACATATGACAGGCATGGTACATGTAAACATCATTATTCAATTCTAATTTCATCATTCAAGGGTTTAAATCTCAGGGTTGTATGAATCTATGGCTATAGTAATTATACCCACATAGAAACTATCAACAATCATGGAGTAGAATCCGATTTCACATCTATCAAACATAAACATGAGCAGGCAAAATATGAAAACATATAGAAAACCCATAACTTGAGTTTAGAAAAGGGATTCTTGGACTTTATAGATGAAATTAGTCCATGAATGAACACTATGCATACCTTAGTTCGTGATTTCGTGATGATTAATGGTGAAACCTTCCGCAATTTAAATCCCCAATAGAAACCCTAGCTTGTTCTTGAGATAAACTTGAGAGAAACTAATATGTTTTAGGTGAAAAGTGGCCGAATCACGTGTTAAAGGGATTACATAGGGCTAGGAAGTTGATCCTTTTAATCCTGGGCACGTCATTAAATTTTCAGTTAAATTTCCCAAGTTGGGCCCTTGGCGTGACGCGGTGTTATCGCGCCGTGTCACTTAAAATTGAAAATTGGGAAACTGCACGGTGGCGCGATGTGGATCTATCGCGTTGCCACGTTGTCTATGACCTGGAAGTTTGGTGCCATGCACCAGTATCGCGAAGCAACACTGGAATTTGACAATTGCCATGTGAGCTATCTCCGCGATGTGCTGAAGGCTCAGGTCAAACACTGTCTCAATACAAAGGCTCTATCTCTTTGCCCGGGTATCAGATTTGAGTAAATTATATATCAATGTAAATCTTATTCAATTTCTCACCTAATATGAAGTCAAAATTATGGAAGTACTACATGTAAAAGAATGAATTATTATTTCAAAGAAAGTTCTAACATCCTTAAAATGATTTTCAAGCTAAGAAAAAAGTACGGGTATCACAATATCTCCCCCTTGAGAGCAATCGTCCTCGAATGAGGCGACTGAGAGTGGAAACAATGAGATGGACATGAATAAATGGAACATTATATCATGACGGACATGACTGACCAACTGAACATAACATACTGACCATGCATATCTTATGCATGCTTTACTGATTCATAAATGTATAACTGAAAGTTCTGAAGAACTAAGTTTTCTCACAATGAGAATGCATGTCTGATGCATGACTATATTAATAATCTGATACATGAGTGCATGACTGAATATACGGTGGTACTTGATACCAAGTTTATCATAAAAACCTGCATGAGATTGAATACTAAGTTAGTGATGTAAACTAATCATAAAATTGAGTAAGCTTAAGGAAAACTGTTACCTTGAGATTGATTTGAGTTAGCGGGGAAGAGGTAAGGGTATTTGGTATGCTTATATGCTTCTGCTTCCTAAGTAGATCCCTCAATGGACTGATTTTTCCAAAGAACTTTAACCATAGGGACTTCTTTGTTCCTTAATCTACGAGTCTGATAGTCTAAGATTCAACTGGAATCTTTTCATAAGAGAGGCTGTTCTGAACATCGATACTCTGAATAGGGACTACGACTGATGGGTCACCTATACACTTCTTAAGCAATGAGACATAAAATACTGGATGAACTGAGGCTAGATTTGAAGGCAATTCGAGCTCATAAACTACCTTGTTGAATTGACTTAGAATCTTGAAGGGACCAACATATCGGTGAATGAGCTTTCCTTTTTTGCTGAATCTCTTCACTCCCTTCATAGGAGAGATATTCAGGTAGACATAGTCACCAATATCAAAATCAAGATCCTTTTTATGAACATCTGCATAAGACTTCTGTCGGCTTTGCGCAGCCTAGAGTCTTTCTTTAATTAACTAAACTTTCTCTAAGATATTGAATACTAATTCAGTACCTATGACTGAGGCCTCACTAACTTTGAACCAATAGATTTGAGATCTACATATCCTACCGTAGAGAGCTTCTAATGGATCCATCTAAATACTAGAATGATATCTATTATTGTATGCAAATTCAATCAAATGAAAGTGGTCATCCCAACTACACTTGAAATCTATTACACACGCCCTTAGCATATCTTCCAAAGTTTGAATGGTCCTTTCTGCTTGACCATATGTCTGAGGATGAAAGGATGTACTAAGATGAACTTTGTTACCAAGACCCTTTTGGAATGCTTTCCAAAAATGAGAGGTGAACTGGGTACCTCTGTCTGAGATAATAGTCAATGGAACACCATGCAATCTGACCAGCTCCATAATGTAGAGCGTGGCATAATCATCAGCTGAGTATGAGGTATGAACTGGAAGTAAAAGATTTGATTTGGTCTTTCTATCTAAAATGACCCAGAATGAATTATGCTGACGACGAGTTCGAGGCAAACCCATCATGAAGTCCATGGTTACAACTTCCCACTTCTAAGTAGGAATATTGAACTCCTAAATAGGACAAGTAGGAATACTGAACTCCTAAATAGGACCACTAGGATTCTGATGCTCTTTCTTAACTTACTGACATGTGGAGCACTTATCAACAAACTCTGCAATATCTATTTTCATCCCACTCCCCAAATAGATTTCCCACAAATTGTGGTTCATCTTAGTGGCCCTTAGATGAATAGAGTAACGTGCATCATGTGCTTCTGCAAGAATTTGCTGCCTTATATTATCTAGACCTGGAACACATAGACAACCTTGACAACGAAGGACACCATCTCCCCCTTGGGAGAAAACCTCTATTTTCTGATTCTGAACTGACTCTTTTAACTTGACAAACCTGGGATCCCTATCTTGCTTTTATTTCACCTTAGAAATTAGAGATGATTCTGAACTACTCTTAACACATACACCGCCCTCTGAAAAGTCGACTAAGCGAATGCCTAGTCTACTAAGCTGGTGGAATTCCTTGACTAACTTCTTCTTACTATCATCAACATGAGAAATACTACCCATAGACAGTCTACTGAGAGCATCAGCCACTACATTTGCCTTGCCCAGATGATAGAGGACACTCATGGCATAATCTTTTAAGAGCTCTAACCACCTTCTCTGATTAAGATTGAGGTCTTTTTGACAAAATACATACTGAAGGATCTTATGATCTGGGAAGACGTCTACATGAAATCCGTAGAAATAATACCTCCAAATCTTTAAGGCAAAGACTACTTCTACTAACTCAAGATCATGAGTAGGATAATTCCTCTCATGGGGTTTAAGCTATCTGGAGGCGTAGGCTATGACCTTACCATGCTGCATGAGAAAACAACCTAAACCCACTCTATATGCATCATAATAAACTAAAAAACCATCTGAACTATCTGGAAGAGCTAGAATTGGAGTTGAGGTGAGTTGAGTCTTCAATTCCTGAAAACTCTTCTCGCAAAGATTTGACCACTGAAACATGACTTTATTCTGAGTTAATCTAGACATAGGGGATACAATAAAAGAAAATAACTCAATAAACCATATGTAATAGCTATCCAGACCCAAGAAACTCCTAATATCTGATGGAGATATAGGGCGAGGTAGTTCTTTACTGCTTTGGTCTTTTGAGGATCTACTCTAATGCCATCACTGGAAATAATATGACCAAGTAATGCAACTGATCTTAGCCAAAATTTTCACTTACTGAATTTGGCAAATAACTGATGATTTTTGAGAGTCTGGAGTACTATTCTGAGATGGTCTGCATAATTGTGCTCAGTACGAGGATATACCCAAACATCATCTATGACAACTATGACGAACATGTCCAAGTACTGCTTAAACACAAAGTTCATCAAGTCTATTAAAGTGGCTGGGGCATTGGTAAGACCAAATGACATGACTAGAAATTTAAAGTGACCATATCATGTACAGAAAGCTATCTTCGGGATGTCACATTCTCTAACTCTGAGCTGATGATAGGCGAATCTGAGGTCTATCTTAGAGAAATAACTGTCACCCTAAAGTTGGTCAAATAAGTCATTGATTTTGGGAAGAAAATACTTATTCTTGAGCGTACCCTTATTAAGTTGACGGTAATCTATACATATTCTGAGTATACCATCTTTCTTGTGCACGAATAAGACTGGTACTCCCCACGGGGAAACAGTGGGTCTGATGAATCCCTTATCTAAGAGATCCGTTAACTATTCTTCTAGTTCCTTGAGTAATACTGGTGCTATTCTATATGGAAAAATAGAGATAGGCTGAGTGTCTGAAAGAAGATCAATATCAAAGTCTATTTTCCTTTCGAGAGGAAGTCAGGAAAGATCTTTGGGAAAGATATCTGAATATTCATTCTCTACTGGGATTGATTCAAGAATGGGAGCCTCGAAACTTAAATCTATAACATGAACTAGATGATAAACACATCCCTTAGATATTATTTTCCTTACCCAAAGGTAGGAAACAAGATGAACACTGAAAGAGGATACACTACCCTTCCACTCTAGGATGGGTTCATTCGGGAACTGAAACTAAACTATTCTATTTCAGCAGTTGACTATGGCATAGCAGAAATGAAGCCAATCCATGTTGAGAATGACATCAAAATCAGTCATCTCTATTTGGACTAAGTCTATTAAAGTGACTTTCTGAAATATCATAACCGGGCAGTTCCTGTATACCCACCGGGCTATCATAGTTTTACCCATTGAGGTAGAGACTAAGAAGGGCTCTACTAGAATTTTGGGTCTGATTCCAAAATCAACTTCTATATAAAGAGTAACAAAATAAAAAGAAGCTCCTAGATCTATCAAAGCATAAACATGCACATGAAAGATTTGTAATGTACTAGTAACTAGTAGCACTGGAAGTGGCACCCTATTGATTTGGGCGATCGAACTGAGCTGAGGAGAGATTTTGTTAACCCCGAGGACCTGGATAAGGACAGTCTTTAACTTTGTGGCCTGGCTTGCCACAACCAAAAAAATTCCACTACCCACTCTACAAACACCCTGATGGTACAGACCACAAGTCTGGAAAAGAGGATAGGTGCGGGCACTAGTAAGACTGCCTTGGGTCTTAGAGATAGTCGCTCTATATTTGTTACCCTCTATGAACTTAGGAATTGGAGTACTGTCTGTAGAGGGAGATGGAATTGATGACTTAGGACAAAATTGAGAACGGTTTCCTCATTCTGATTTAGGCTAAGTGAAGTAAAATCTACCTTTCTTCGCTGTCTTATTCTACTTTTCCCTTTGCTTAATTTTTTGCTCTTCTATCTGCTGAGCATGGATCATAAGTATAGATAAGGTCATGTCACTACTCAACATAGCAGCTCTGCACTCATTAACCATGCTGTCGTTTACCTCTTAAGCAAACTTACTCATTTTGGATCTGCTGTCTGCAACCACATGAGGGGCATACCTGGCTAATTGAGTAAACTTAAAAGAATACTATTTCACTGTCATATTGCCCTTCCTGAGGTTGATGAATTCTAGCACCTTTACTTCTCTAAGATCTTGGGAAAAGAATCTGTCTAAGAAAGTAGTGAAAAACTTCTCCCACTTTATAGGACCTGCATCATCTGATCTCTCGGACTTCCACTATTTGAACCAAGGATGAGCCACATCCTACAACTGGTATACAACTAGCTCAACAGTAGTCACCCCCATGGCGTCTGTCACTTTTTGAACTTGATCTAAGAATTCTTGAGGGTCTTCATCTACCTTAGACCCAAGAAAGGTTGGAGGATTCATTCGGGTAAAGTACCGAATCCTCGTTGTAGCTGAGTTGGTCACTGGGTTGGATAAAACAACTTTTTACCATTCATTATGAGAAGCGAATAATTGAGAAAAAGTGGTAAATGTGGTCCTGAACTCCACATGAGAAACATGATCGCCCAAAGGTTCTTCGGGCAGAGGGGCTGGTTGATTTCTTCTCTTAGGAGGCATGTTCTGAAATAAAGAAAATAAGCAGATTAAACTGAGAGACTTACTTGTGATTATGATCACTGGCACGACATGAATACTGAAAGAAGGGAAAATTTTCTTAAACATCTCATAGCCTCTTGCAAATAAATGTGGCACACAACACACCCATGTACAAAACTCTACTAGATGCGACTTTCAGACTTCCTAGGACTCTATTGAATCTTAGGCTCCGATACTAAGTTTATAACAACCCAATTTACTGAACCGGAATGCTATACGATGCTCATGACTCTGAAGGACCACAAGCTAACACATGACTAATATCTGTACCTATATATGGCATAAGATAACATAATAATGTAGAAACATGCACTGAAAGGCCAAAAGGTTTGATCATGAACATAACTGCCTAACGTAACATCAGTGTGGGGTAATAGAATACCCAAAACAAAACTTAAGTATAACACATGATAGTTTGTATCTAGTCTGTATCTAGTCTGCATCTAGTCTGCAGCTAGTTTGCATCTAGTCTGAAAGCCTCTACTGTCTGAAGAATCTGAATAAGGTGTTGATAGGACATATCTCCAACTAACTCCAACTAATAATCTAATCAATGAGATACTAGAAAATCATTATGTCCTCGAAGGATGAGGACTCACTTCTACTCTGACTGCTGAATCTAGAATCTACTACTGATTTGGAACTTGTGTCTCTGAACCTATGGTGTAAGATAAAAATAAAGCACCATAGCACGAATACGTCAGTACAATGGAATATATTGAGTATACATATGAGGTAGGCTATATGCAAGGGTTTGCATGCATGATCAATACTAACTGACTGTCTAACATGAACGTGAGAATGCATACATAAATACGTAATTGTAATTGACAATGTGATAGTATGATACTGATACCATGGTAGTATGACTATTAAGTCTGGATACTGATAATATGACATAACTGATAACATGGGTGACTGTGACTGATAGTCCTGAGTCTGATGGAACTATCTGAGTTCCGTTCTATATCTGAGTTAACTATGCTTGACAGTCCTAAAATCTGAAGAACTACCTAAGTTCGATTACTGAGACTGATTGACTATATCTGACAGTCCTGATTTTGTATCATGAAACTGTGGGAAGTAGTATCTAATCAACATGCCCTAAATGTTCTATAATGGATATTCTGGGGTCCAATATATGCCCTGATTGGGAGGGTATCAATACCGCACCACTAGTAAGGACAACATTTGAGTAACCCTCATATAACAGGTAACTCTAGAGAGAACGGTGGGAACCCTTACATAACAGGTTAATCTACCTCATCTACCCTCATATAGAAGGCTACGATGTCTCAACATATGCTGGCTACATAGTTTTGGAATGCAAGGATTGATTCTAGGAATCACACCCTCATATAGAAGGCGAGTCCTCATCCTTGGGTTCACTCAGTGCTAATTCCTACTCCTATCTGAATGGACATTGAAAATGATTTACTAAACTGAACTGAGCATGGACTGAGTTACTAAATTGTTATGGCTGACAGAATACTACCGATATCTGGCAACTGATTGACTCATGAGATCATGGATATTTTTCTTGAGTCATAAGACTGTCTGTAGTCTAAGAGTTCATAGCTCACTGAGAGTATCATGAAAAAATGACATGACTTTTAGGCACATAGCTAATATTTCGTGTACAAGTACCCCCAGGACTAGATAGAAGGAAACTGACATGACTTGATATTCTTGAATACATGATAATCACCATAATACGTTTATTGAAGCATTTGATCAAATGTCTAATAGACATAAGCTTGTACATTTATGGGGATTTTCATGATATCATGCTAGTTAGACAATATTCCTTCATCTAGGCATTTAATCAAATATACGATAGGCATGGTACATGCAAACATCATTATTCAATTCTAATTTCATCATTCAATGGTGTAAATGTTAGGGTTTCATGAATCTATGGCTATAGTAATTAAACCAACATAGAAACTATCAATAATCATGTATTAGAATCCAATTTCACATCTATCGAACATTAACATGAGCAACTAAAACATGAAAACATATAGAAAATCCATAACTTGAGTTTAGAAAAGGGATTCGTGGACTTCATGGACGAAAGGAGTCCATGAATGAACACTATGCATACCTTAGTTCATGATTTAATGAAGATTGATGGTGAAACCTTCCTGATTTTGAATCCCCAATAGAAACCCTAGCTTGTTCTTGAGATAAACTTGAGAGAAACTAATATGTTTTGGATGAAAAGTATCTAAATCATGTGTTAAAGATATTATATATGGGTATGAAGTTGACCCTTTTAACCCTGGGCATGTCATTAAATTTTTAGTAAAATTTCCCGAGTTGGTCCCTTAGCGTGACATGGCATTATTACGCCGTGTCACTAGAAATTGACAATTGGGAAACTGCCCAGTTGCGCGATACAGAGCTATCGCGTTGCCACCTTGTCTACGACCTGGAAGTTTGGCGCGACGTGCCAGTATCGTGGAGCAACACTGGAATTTGACAATTTCCATTTGAGCTATCTCTTTGATGTGCTGAAGGCTCAGGTCAAACACTGTCTCACTAAAAAGACTCTAACTCTTCGTTTGGGTGTTGGATTTGGGAGAATTATATATCGATGGAAAGCTTATTCAATTTCCCATGTGATAGGAAGTGAATATTATGGAAGTAGAACGTGTATAAGAATGAATTGTTATTTCAAAGAAAATTCTAGCATCCTTGAAATGATTTTCAAGCTAAGGAAAAAACACAGGTATTACAGATCTACTCAATATGAACAAGTTGCTTTCATCTGTTGCTATGGAATTTTGGCTTTGGTGATTATGGATCTTTAATGTCACTTGCGTATGATTGTTGAGCTTTTGCTTTTCCGTATTTCCATAAAAGATTAGCATATCTTTTACCGAGTAAGCTAACGTCAAGTCCATCATTTGGTACTTGTAATTCATTGCTCAAATATTCGGCATAAGCGACAACAAAAAGACTGCAATCCCTGCATTTTTAAAAATCAGATAATCTATATCTTGCAATTCATGTAAGCGTTGTAAAATTTATGACATGAAACTAAATCATGATACTTACAGGCTGCCAATGGGTTGTTAAGAAATTCCTTCAACATATTTTACATCAAATGGATTACACATTTTTTCCCATTATGCTTCAATCGTCGACCAATTAGTTGAAACTTTTTGTCCAAAAAGCCACTTATATCAAGGTAAGGAGGCAATATTTGGTTTGTATCTCAAATAATGGTCTTAAACATCTCCTTCCCATCATCGAATTATAAACTTGGACGTGCCTCTCTTTTAGAACGACGACAACCAACACCCACTGAAATTAATTACTATAATTGATTGAGATGTATACTTCCTCGATCAAATTCCAAGGTAAGCTAGCTGGAATGTTAAAACCTTTGATGATGTTGATAAGCACTCCTCAATTTAGGAAACTTCCAGCTATTGTTGGCAATACCTATAGTTGACATTATTGATGTAAACTTTGTACAAATAATTACCTATCGTGTATCTGTATGGTTCTTGTGTTTGCAACTTGGCCTTTTTTGGAGGTAGTAAAAAATTACATCAATGTGCTGCACATATTACAAATATTTTAGATTACATGATAATAAAAGTAATACACAAATGCAATTAAATAAAGTATTAATTAATAGTTATATGTATGAAATTTAAACCTTGTCATTCCAACTAGTTTGGGGCAATGACATCAAATATAACCAATCCTTTATTTCAGGATGTGCAACAACAAAGCCGAACACATCAAAACCAAGCCCCGATTCATTCACTTTGTAGTGTTCATCATTTATTTTTTTTCTACATGAATTATATATGTTATTGTCATGTTTTTAAAAGAAGAATTGTATAAATCATTATATTTAAAAATGATTTATGTACCTGCCGGCATGTTGCTTTAACAACCCATTGGCAATCTATTTTGAATAGTTCTAGATCAACTTTGTTAGTTTTATTGAAGTCTCGTCCAAGATGTTGAAATCTTTAAACGGGTAATTCTTTCGTTCTTCTGAACTGGTGGACTCCACTTTTTCTTCTTCTTTGGAAGCAGTTGATGGATTATCAATTGTGATGTTTACACAACCTGACCACGAGCCTTTTCATAATGGGAATCCCTAGTCCATCTGAGACTGGGGACCGCCCCCTGTTACCTAACTCCACATAGTTTACATAATTTTTGATGGGCTAAATTCTTAAAATATAATAAGATAGGGTAAATTTTTGCATTAAGACACTTGGAAAGTGTCATAAAAATGGCCGACCCAACTGAGTCCAACCGTTCCACACCAACTACCCAACCATACCGACCAAACCATTGGCCATAACGAAATAATTTAGACAAAATTTAATATAATTAATCACAAAACATAATATGAAGGAACAATGAGAAATCATGTCCGATGATACTAGCCTCAATATCAATACCAATGCTAAGGCTGGCACCTCTACCAATCCCGCCCATACTACCCCCATAAGTACCACAAAGCCTCTATCCATAAGAGTTATGAAATCCGGTTGGGACATGCACCCAACTATGGCCAAAACCAATATCTATCATGAAGTCAAAACATCTAATAATATCCATAATATGAAATAATGCCTTCTGAAAGGATGTAAGCTCACCACTTTAGTCCAAATTTGTCCCCTAGTCAATCACTATGTAGGAGGAGTAGAATGGTCGTTCCTGCATAGCATGGGTATACAACCGCCAGTAGATGGGATTAACGAGTGATCACTAGTATGAATCTTAGGATAAGGATAAAATAATACCAGTTATAAAACCTAGTAAAACCATCCAATGCACACAACCATACATATATATATAACCTTGCTGGGAAAGAGGACTGAGTTTAGCATGCCTTTAAAACTATTACCTGGGTTATGTAGCTTTGCCGTCCTAAACCACCCACGGGCTATATGGGTTTAGCTTCCACTACTGAAAGGGCCCAATTGTGTGTAGCTATATGACCATGGAATTATCCCATGGGATGACTAGTACATCTCCCAATAGTGTGACATCATGCACACGGTCCACTAAGACCAATCTTCATATCGGTAAATATGAGTTTCTAGTTTTGATCCCTCCGAGACTGCCACCTTCCACGACTTTACTACGCACCTCACAATTACTGCCCAATTAAAACCAATTTCCAAATAACCAAATCATTATCCATTTATAACCATGGCCATTGATATTGGTATCGTCATACCAACCCTTACTTGTAAGTATCATCCCTAGCCAACCATTTTTAGGTTTAAGAGGACTTTCAAGTACCCTTCCATATACAATATTAAACCACTTAGAAGACATCCATATTCTCCACAAGCATAACCATTTAGCATTTAGACTTTCCAAACCATTTAAACCATGCATAATTCCTTTACCAACGTTAAAACATGCAAGAGTTCCATTAAAAGAATTCAATGCATTGAACATATCTTTATAAGAATTTTATCAAACACATTGGGGGCGTAATCTATCAAAAACTAATTCCAAAGACCATTAAACCATTCCCATGTAATCGAATTGTCAAAAAACACTATTAATGTATATGAAAGCTTAATTAAAACCATAAGAAACCATAACCAAACATTTAATATCAAAACCCCCAAATAATAGTTGAAAACCATAAACATAAAATAGTAAAACCATGAAATCAATCATATAAACCATAACTTTAGTTTAAATTACAATGAGGGAAGATAAACATGCCTTAAACCAAGAAGATAGTGGAAGAAAATCACCAAGACAAGCCCCAAAGCAATCCTTTAGTTAAAACCTTAGCTCTATTTCCCGAAAAGCTCTTGAGAGATTATGAAGTATTTTGGAATTGTTTCTAAGTGTTAATGAATAGAATAATAAGGTAAATAACCTTCTAAGTGTATTAGAAGTCGTGTGTCCTAATTAGAGTAAGTAGGAAAATATCAAAAATGCCCTCACTTATGTTGCACAAAACCCCATCATAGGGATACGAATGACCCATACGAGTCTTACCTACCCAATATAATTGGTACCTACTACTCGTATCCAAGCCTCACCCTTGGATAAGACACTGTCTAGTAAACGACTCATCCAAACAAGCTGTAACCCCAGCATATAATCCGTACTCGTGATCTATATCCCTGACAAAATAAAATACCAGAAGGATCAAATGCTTCCCACTATACGAGTTAGTGATACAATTCGTACCAAGCCTTATGACTCATTTTCTTAGTCATACCTATTTCAGTGACCGAAACCATCGCACCAACTAACACTGGTCAGCATAGGAAAGGACTATACCACTCGTACACCAACATAGGACTCGTACCCATGAGTCGTATTAGGTCCAGAGAACAGAATTCTAGGAAATTTTCTAAGGGTTAACACCCATGTTATTTCAGATATTATGCTGTTCAACAATAGCTTCTATTGTAACATCCACCTGGAAAGCCAGAATTGTCAATGCTAATCCCAGATATACAACAAATTATTGATCTATTGCAATAGAAGGATTATCTTTTGGGACAAATTCAAATAGGTAAAAATGAGTTGTACGATAATATTGAATAGATGATCCATCTGCTAAAACATATGACTCATCTGTTGGTACAAATTAAAATAGTACAAAGACCTGTTTGATTTACTGAAATAGATGAACATATGTTGCAAAAGATAACGCATATGATACAATAGGTTAGACAAATGTTGCAATAAATTTATATATCTATTTGATAATTTTCAGTAGATATATCATCTATTGAAACAAATATGCGTTTGTTTGTTTATTAGAACAAATTATATACATTTACCTTCTTTAGCTCATGCTTCTCTCCTGTGGCCTTTATACATTGATCAAAGGTACAAAACAAAGATAGAGGAGTTGCAATTTTGCTTTTTTCAATGCTTGATGATGCCTTGGAAATTTCTTTCCTTCTTATCTTAGCCACCTTAATCTCTAGTGGAGTGTATGGCTATGAAATCCTCTTTGATGAAATGAAACCTGTCTTAGATATCAATTCCTTTACAGAAGAAGTTAATGCATTAATAGTATTAATCACTCCATCATGTTTTGCCTTGCAGTCTTGACATTTGCATGTAGAACATTCGCTTGAAGGGGCAAAATCTGTACAACCAGTATAATCAGAATCATAATAATTTGCTATTTCTAAAACTATAAGAGGAGCATCATTTGCTCCAATATCAGCACCAATACCACTACTATCATCATCAACAACAAGCCCACCATCCAAAATTGTTTTTCTTATGATGGTTGTTGCTTTAAATGATTCGTCTTTATTCTGTAGATGAATTTAAGGCTCAATAATGTTTGCACATACCATAAAGTAAGAAAAAATGGCATCTTCAACTCTTGATTGGTCGGAACAAGCAACGGATTCACGATCTAACATAAATCAGTACATATATTAGAATGATGATTAGATCATTCAAAAAAATCATTAATTAAAAAAAAACTTAATTAGAATTAGACTTGCTTCATCCTTCAGGGGGTTGAAGAGATCAAGAATTTTTACATTTTTATTAGTTTTGGCTAACAACTATCTCAAGATTGCTGGACAAGAAATTTCTTCTTGGTAGTTCACTTGTTATATCAAATAAGGAATGACTTCGAACGCCCAAGCCTATAAAATAACACTAATAAATCAAAAGTATTATTGAATAAAAAAAATAAATCATATCATAATAAAATTAATATTTACCATAAAAGTCCATGGAAAGCCATATAATTTGATTGTCTTTGGCGTTAACGGAGTTAAAAAATATTTGACAGTCATTTTGAAGATTTCATAAACCTAAGGATAGCTGTTAAATGCCTCAAGATCCTCTGAGAGCTTTATTAAATAGAGTTGTATATAGTTTTTGACGTCTCTCGCCGAATGAATATTTTGTACAAACCAAACCAAGCACAATGATTGCTTGTGCTTCTTTGAAAGTCTTTTACCTTTCAACACTTCTATCAATTTTTTGTTTTTGAAGCTTGGACCAACAAGGGACACCAAGTCTTCACGATCACTTGACTTGAATTTTCCTTTTTTGGTTGTGTAGGGTGCTTTTTGGGTTAGAATAGATAACTTTAAAAGGAGAAAGAGGATAACATTTTAGTACAGTGGCAAACTCCTTCCAACCAAAGCAAACAGGCATGCCACAGTATTTTATCCATACCTCATAAAGCTTATCTTTGTTTTCATACATAAACCGATGCTTGAGAAGATCATATACCATTTTTATTTGGAAGCTAGCATTTTTGTCCTCCGACAAATCAAGATATTGCCCAAATCAGCTGTCCCTGACATAAGCTTCTAAATTTTACTCTCGAAGTATTTTTTTGAAGTCTTTAAAATATTTTCCTATGGATTACTCATCCCCGAAATCACCTATTAAATCTGTGGCGCCACCGCACTGCATTCTCACAGGATAACTATCAATGCTGAAGGTTTTGACCAACTCTTTGAAGAAAGAGGTATTAGCATTTGGATCATATCTTTTGAAATATTCCTCCTTCCCATGTTTATTATCTTTTGCTTCTGATTGAGATAATGCTTGTAAAGCAGACTCATAGAGTAGTGGTTGTAGCCCAGCTGCTTCACTTGTTCCTTTACTTGGACTTGATTTTGTTTTTATTCTTTTGGGAGCCATATAATCTAAAAATAACAGGAACATAAAATAGATTTTAATTGATTAATGCATTGTTTGAAAAGGATAAAAGTATATCTAACATGTACAATAGCAAAAGAACAGTTCAAACAGATCACACATCTGTTGAAATATATAACTATCCTGTTGCAATGAATGAGTAATCTGTTGCAACCATAAAAATAGATTACTCATCTATTGTAATCTATGACTGGTCTGTGAAATAGATCACACATTTGTTGCAATATATGAGTGATATGTTGGAAAGATTATCAACGGTCAATATTATTTAGATTTTTTCCAACGGAAGGGTAATATATCACGAAAGATGAATGATTAGTTGGAAAAATCAGGTCTTGGATATGTCTTGTTAGTATAGTTGATAGTATTTTATCCAAAAAAAAGGTTCATATGTTGCATTAGATGATTAATCTATTGAATTAGATTTTTAATACGATGGTTCCTCCGTTACCGTAGATGGTAAATCTGTTGCATCAAATTTTTAATTGGATGGTTCCTCTATTACATCCGATGGTAAATCTGTTGCATCATATTATTAATTTGTTGCATCAAATTTTTAATCTGATGGTATATCTGTTGCACCAAATGGTTAATATGTTTCAACAAATTTTTGTTCGATGGTTCCTCTGTTGCATCATACGGTAAATCTGTTGTATAAAATAATTAATATATTGCATTAGATGGTAAATTTGTTGCGTCAGCTGGTTAGTCTACTGCATCAGATGGTTAATCTGGTGCATTAGAAAACTAATCTATTGCAGAAAAAATATTAGCATGATTTTGTTCAATAGAACAACATCAATATTACTATTTTACCAAGAACAAGAACAAATCAACCCAGTAATGGGCACAACACCAAAAACACCAACATCATTGTTTTATTTGTACAAACACAAACAATAAAAATCAAACTTCAAATAATGCAACAAGCAACAAAAAATCATATTTCACTCCAAAAAGAGAAGAGAAGAAATACCAAAAATTAGGATTTTATTCACACCACATTTCAAATTAAAGCAACAAATATTGAAATTGTTCACCAATACTAGAAGACAAGTTGGCTAAAGTTTTTCTTTTTCTTCAAAAATAAAAAGACCATAATTCTTTACCTGTGAAAGAAGAAAAGGGACTGCAAAGAACTAAACGTTGTTGTGACTGGAGAGCAAGGCAATCATGTCGATTGACGGTTGAAAGTCAAAAAGAAACTCGAAGCCTTACTATTTTTTGCCGGACGTTGAAGTCGAGAAATTTCCAGAACTGTTGGTTAGGAGAAATTGTCGAGAGAAAGATGAGAGATGGTTGATTTGGAGAGGACAGGGGTGTGGGTTGATTTGTATTTTTTAAAAGATTATAAAATTTTGAAAATATTAATCAAGTTCACAATTAACTTAATCAAGTTTCCTAATTATGTTTGACCCTTTTAGTTGGTCAATGTCACCAATCCTTCATTCAAGATTTAAATGATATCTTTCCTTAAATTTTCTCAACTAAGCTGAACCCCCACTACATTTTACAATATTTAATTTACTATCAATATAGCTAGCACCCATTATTTGAAACTAGTTAACATGCCAGCGCTTTGAATAGTCATAACAAATATTTTTCAAGACAATCATTTTATAAATTAGTTCGTACCAAAACAGTATGATGAATACTTAATTAAAGGTTACGAGTCTTAATTATTATTATTTTTTGTTGGGTATAATTCTCTTAGGATTTTGTGGGAAGAAAAGAGCACATTAAACTATATCTCGAAATTCAATCATTTTATATAAGGAATTCCTAAGATAAATTTTTTTCATATTGTTCCTCGATATGATCCACTTAACACAAAAAATTATATATATTAGATGCATAATATTCTTTTAAAAGTCATTAATTTATTTTCAAAATTATGTTCAAGTTAAAACATGAAAAACAAAAAAAACATGTTAATAATTATGCAAAGCAAATAAAAAATTATCTATTTTCTAATCAAATAGAAAAAAAAATTACAAAGACGTGATACTAATGCTGAAGAATATCGATATTAATAGCCCAACAAACAACTCATTACAAAATTATATCACCTTTTCTAAATTATTTTAATTATCAAAGGGCAAGAAACTAATAGCGTTTAAATGATAAATAATGAATATCATTTAACTATTGAGGAGTTATAAAAATCATTAAAGAGTAATTATATAGAGGCCTAATGAGGTAGTTTTTAGACTTTTCAATTGTGGCATGTAATTTTTCTAAAATAAATCTCACCATAAATTTGAAAGAGAGCATCAATTCGAAAATAAAGAGGACAAAAAACAAGGAGAGCTCCTACTATGCAAGAGATGCCGCATCGTTTCTCTAAACAACAAAAACAGTCCATAATAATATAAAGCAAGTAATAACTTATTTATTTTCTAACCAAATAAAAAATAAAATTATAAACTTGTAATAATAAAATTAAAGAACATCAATATTAATAACATTCCAACAAAAACTTGTTACTAAATCATGCCACTATTTTAAATTATTTTAATTATCAAAGAAAAAAATTAATCGTGATTAAATAACAAATAATGAATATCATTTAACTCTTGAGGAGTTATAAAAATCATTAAAGGATAATTATGTAGAGACCTAAAGTGGTAGTTTTTAGACTTTTCAATAGTAGTATGTATTTTTTTTTAAACAATTATCATAAATTTGAAAAAGAGCACCAATTTAAAAAAATAGGATTAAAAAAAAATAGCAAGACTCCAGGTGTCACTTCACTTCTTTATTGTCCGATTTCATATTATATCAAAGTTATTTATAAATTCTTTAACCTTTAATTTTTACATGAGTAAAAGAAGTTTGCCCTTGCAATTCAATAAATATTCTTTACAATCTTGGACTTCAATTCATTTTAGTGTGGATTAGCATGTTTCATCGTGGTCCTTTTATTTCATTACAATAAAAATAATTTATTTTATTTTATTTTTGTAAAAAATTTAAAAATCTTGAGTTTCAATAAATCATAAATATGGCACAATCCTTTATCTTTGGACGTACTTAATTCTAAAATAGAAGTTTTTTTAAATTTATTTCTTTGAATAGCTAGCTACAATTTCATATGAATTTGAAACGACCCGTCTTGGTGCCTTGTTGTAATGGGCATCCTAAGTCCGACCAGGATAGAAGACCTCCCCCGTTACCCAACCCAACCTCCAGCCGCCCGTTCTGAGTTGGCTGAATTCCAAGCATGAAACATAATAATGCAACAGGTCACACAAAGACCATGGGAATAGATCACAATCGTGACCAACCGAACCGAGTCCAACCATCCCATACCAATAATCCAACCATACCAAAACCACACCAATCAAGGCCATAACTAAAGGCGTTAAAAAACGTAAGATAATTGATACCAAAATGAAATAAAATGGAACAACCAACAATATCGTCCAATGATGACAGCCCACCGGCTTATTCTAATGCCAAGGATGACACCTATATTGATCCTGCCTAAACTAACCCATAGAAGTAACATAAAGCCTCTATCCAAAAGAGTAATAAAATTCAGTTGGGACATTCCCCCAACCAAAGCCACAGCCAAAATCAGAAATAAAGTCAAAATGTCTAAAAATATCCACAATATGAAATGGAGCCTTTCGAAAGGATGAAATCTCACCACTTCATTCCAAATGCTGTCCCCGAGTCAATCACCATGTAGGAGGAGTAGAATATCTGGTTCCTAATGTTGGGCGTATTTATACCCCTAAGAACCATAATTTACCCATATTTTAGCTAAGTTTTGAGGATAAAATGTATAATTCCTGCACTTTTAGTCCATTTTCCTTTAAGTGAGCTGACCTACATGATTAGCATGTTTTTCAGGTATTCATAATGAAGATTTTAGCACTTTACGGACTTGTAAGCAGCAAAGGAAAACTTCACATTAGAGGGAAGGCAACTTTTGGACTAATAGTGATGCATGAAAACTTTTTCCCGGGCAAACCCAGTATTTTTAAATACTTAAGGAGGCAGTAGCAGCTTATTAGACAAGGATATTATTAAAACCTTATTGCTGAATTTTTCAGCAGAATTAAGGATTATCATTCGACACTTTTCATTATTCAGTTTTTAGATTCTGTAATAGCTTGGAGACAGAGAAAAACGCTAAGGCTACACGAACGGCTAGAGAGGGGAAAACGTTATCCTCCTATTGACACTAAATCATCTACATCATGAGATTATTATAGTTTTGGTATGATGATGATGTCTACTTTGATTTCCGTTGTACTCATGAGTAGCTAAACTTCTTTGTTAGGGTTATGGAAACCTTGTAAGATACTATCTATTGCTATGAGTTTGTGAATTCTTGATGTGTATGCTACTTATATCATTACTCTCTTCGTTTTAATTGAATTCTCATGGTTGCAAACATAGAGAACACGCCATTATAACATTAACTTGTTCGAGAGAAAAGTTGCATGTTTGGAAAAGAGAGTGTGACAAGAAAATAGGGTTTCCAACCCCTGTTTACACGTTAATGCCTTAACTGGATTAACTTTCTTGGAGAATTTTTACCATTCATTACACACTTTAGGCTCGAGAGAGCTAAAGTGAAATAAATCCTTGATGGTTGAAAAATACTTGGATTTACAATTAGAATACGAATCTCTATAAGTGCATGCATGTCTAAATTCCGCATTACTCATAGTTAATAGATAAGTAGAAACTACAAGGTGGACATAACCCTAACTTATTATTCTCTGTGATTAAATCTTACTACATACATCATTTCATTTGTTATTTTGTTAACATTATTTCACGCCTAAACCATACCCCCCTTTTCCGTGGAATTTTCGACCAACAGTCTACTAATAATTGCAACACTTAGTGACCAAGTATTCCCTGTGGGATTCGACACCCAACCCAGTTGGGTTCTATATTTGACAGCGACCGCTTATACTTTCTAAAGAGAGCAGTAATTTGGGCGTATCAAATTTTGGCGCCTTTGTCGGGGAATACGATTGTCAAATAAGTTTGTGATAGTTAATAGACCCATTGGTCAAAGATTCTTGAATTTTACTTTTAGTTGTTGTCTTTGTTTTATTCAGGTTTGGTAGAGTTCATGCCAAATACACGACGTTCTGGTCAGCCATTATTACCCATAAATCCTGAACCACAACTTATTGGCAAAATGGATGCACAATGAGACATTGAAAGAATGGCTGCTCAACAGGAAGAAACTAGATTAGTTGCGTTGGTAGCTACTCAAGTGCATCAACAAAATATTGATAACCCAGGTCGGGCAACAAATCTGGATGATGAGGGCCTGGGTGATGATGAGTTACTAAATCCAAGGCGTTCAGATGAGGTGACAGCGCCTGTGAACAGGATAGATCATCAAGCTAGAATGAGACCGAAACGCCGAGCTGTGCAGGTTCCTTTTGATGATGATGATGACGATTTGGATGGGGCTGGTGCCACAGGAGATATTATTCCTCCGCCCTTGGCACCCGGAGCCAAGTTCAATATCACTAGCACCATGATTCAGCTATTGCAACTCAAAGGGTTATTTGGTGGACTTGCAGGCGATGATCCGGATATGCATCTAATTAACTTTATCTCAACATGCAAGTCGTTTGACAATCCAGGAGTTGGACAGAATGCAATTTGGCTGCGCTTATTTCCATTGTCTCTATCTGGAGAGGCAACTCTATGGTTAAATGGGCTAACTCCTGACTCTATTACTAATTGGAGGCAACTGAAAGACGCTTTCCTAGAAAGATTCTTTCCGCCATCCAAGAGAGCACAATTAAGAGATGAGATCAGCAATTTTCGATAGCTTCCAACTGAAGCTCTCCACGAAACATGGGAGAGGTTCAAGAAGAAGCTTATGCGGTGCCCAAATCATCAGATGACCAATATCCACTTGATGGAAATATTATACAGGGCTTTGAACTCGGTGACAAAGCCAGTGGTTGATAATGCTGCAGGTGGGTCATTCATGGACCTTACTTTTATTGAGGAAAGTAATATGCTGGATCGTATGACAAAACAGAGTAGAGCTTGGCATGCCAGAGATTCTGAGGTAGCAAGCTCTACTGTATCTATTGGCATGACTGCAGAACAGAGGCAAAGACAAGAGGAACGTCACTAAGATATGTCTCACATGAAAACACAGATGGATCTTCTTACCAAGTATTTATTATCAGGAAAGACAGAAAAGGTTAAGGCAATTGTATCACAAGGAAGAGATGAATCCAATTCTGAGGAGGAAGCGAACTACTTGAATAATCAGGGGGGTTTTCGAGGCAATGCCCAAGGAATCCAAGGTCGGAACTATTATGATAAATTAGGATACAAGGACCGTGATCAAGGTAGTTGGAAGAATAAGACTGACAGGAGTGGTTTGTATGTTCCTCCTAAAAATCATGAGGCTGTGGCGTCTGGCTCTGGGAAGATGTCCATGGAAGATATGATGGCTAAGCTATTGAAAGGAGTAAAGGCAACCAACATGGGCGTAACTGAGTTAAAGAATGATTTTTCATCAATAAATCAATTGGTTGACTCGCATTATACTGCAATAAAATAGCTGGAGAAATAATTGAGTCAACTATCAGCGATATTCAATCAACGAAAAGATGGTACTTTACCTAGTGACACTGTGCACAACCCAATGAATGATGGATCATTTATGGCTATTACTACCAAGAGTGGTAAGGTGTTAGAAAATCCATACAAAGGCAAGCAAGTGGTAGATAATACAGAAGAGAATGTTATTGAAGCAGATTGTGATGATTCTGTAGAAGCTGAAAATCAAAATGAGAGCGTTCATGATGTTACTCCTAGATTTCACCATCCTGAAAAGGTTGATAATAAGAAGCAAGATAAAAAGGAAGTGGTAGAGAAAACTCTTCCAACTCCACCACCACCTTTTCCTCAGAGACTGAAGAAGAAGGCTGATGACACCAGGTTCAGTAAATTCATGACCATATTGAAGCAGTTGACTATTAATGTGCCTTTGGTGGAGGTACTGGAGTAGATGCCAGGGTACGCCAAATTCATGAAGGACCTGTTGACGAAGAAGCAGGCAGCAAGCTATGAACTGGCAGATAATGTTCATTATTGCAGTGCAATTGCCACGAGGTCTTTAGTACAGAAGAAGGCAAATCCTGATGCTTTTACTATTCCTTGCACGGTGGGATCTTTGAATTTTGCTAAGGCGTTGTGCGATTTAGGAGCTAGCATCAATTTGATGCCGCTATCCATTTACAGAAAGTTGGTGTTGGGCGATCCTACACCAACCAAATATGTGGCTCGTGATGGCAGATAGGTCGGTAAAATGACCTGTTGGTATCTTATATGATGTATTGGTGAAGGTTTCTACCTTTATTTTTCCTACAGACTTTGTTATTTTGGACTGGGAGGTGGGTTCTGAGGTTTCCATAATCTTGGGATGCCCTTTCCTCGCAATAGGAAGTGTGCTTATTGATTTAAGAGCTAATGAGCTTTTATTTCGGATGAATGACGAAGTGGTCCATTTTGATGTATGCAAATCAATGAAGCAGCCTCAAGATATGAATGTGTTCTCTGTAGCCGATGTTTATTATAAGGATGAGAAGGAATTATTGTTAGAGAAGCAGCTTACTGTCGAGCCATTGGCTACTGTGCTTGTGAACTGTGAGCGTGAGGATGTTGAAGAGTATGAAGAAACTATCTATGTTTTGACAGGAATGGGGTCGTATTCATATGCCCCTAAGAAGCTGGACCTTGACCTTAAGAATTGACCTTCACCACCGGCGAAGCCACCAGATATCTCGTTGAAGTCTAAGTAATCGAGATAACTATATCATGCCGCGATAATAAATCAAGCGCTACATGGGAGGCAACCCATCATTTTTAATCATTTTATTTTAATAGGAGTTTGTTTTTGTTAAATAAAAATTCAAAAAGAAGAGTCGAGCCACGACCAAAACTAAGGCGCTTGGTGGGAGGCAACCCATCCTTCTAATCGTTTTTGTTGTTTTTGATTAAGTGTAGGTGCAAGACGTATAAAGGAGGAGATTAGTCCCAAATTTTGATTTGAAAGTAAGCCATGCAAAAGGTGGTAAGTTAGGAATGAAGGAGCAAAGGCTATCGGCTAGGCATTACCTATGCCAATCTAGGCAATGGATAAGGCAATGCCTATGCCAATCTAGGCAATGGACAAGGCAATGCCTATGCCATTGCCTATGGTCACTGCCTCACATAGGCAACGGACAAGGCATTGCCTATGCAAATCTAGGCAACAGACAAGGCATTGCTTATGCAAATCTAGGCAATGCTATAGGCGCCGCCTATGCCAATCTAGGCAATACCATAGGCGCCGCCTATGCCATTGCCTATGCTCACTATTTCACCTAGGCAATAGGCAAAGCACAACCTATGCCAAAACTAGGCGATAGGCAAGGTACCGCCTATGCCAAACTAGGCATTGCCATAGGTGCCACCTATGCTAAGCATAGACAAAGCAATAGGCGCCTCCTACTAATCCTTTTTTGCCTCCTAACCCGATTGTACATGGATCAAACCCGACCCATGGCTTAGTCTATAAATATATCCTCAGTCTTAGAACACAATGTCATTATTGGTTTAACCTAGGCGCCGCCCAAGCTCCCCAATTCTCTCAAAATTTTTCTTTTTGCTCATCTAATCTTGCAAGCTCATCTTCCCGAACCATCACCAAGTAAGTTATTCTTTCACATTCCGTAGTGGTTGAAATGATACGTTTATAATGATTTATTAGAGTTTGAAGTGGTGTTTGGTGATAAGAATATGATTGGTTTGTTATGATACATCTAATTGAGTGAAAGAATACGTGTGGGTGTTCTTGACTTTGTTCTGACTTGTACTTGATTGTTATACACTATCATATTTTTATAGAGTCAAAATTGTGAAGTTAATGCGTAATCTTGAAAATTGAAAGATTGAATGTTTGAATGACTCGTTCATCAAGATACCGATCATGATTGACCACAAGCATAATATGTTGTGATGATTTCTATGCAATAACCTGATACGATCTCTATGTGGTAGTCTTATTCAAAAAGTTCATTAATCCAAACATGAAAGTATAGTCAAGATTACATGAAATAGAGTTGGAAAGGATAGTCAAGATTACATAAAAGTATGACTGTGGTAAACATGTTGTTGGAACATATCGCCTAAATGTATGTCGATGAAGTCTGCATAATCGACATCACTCCCTTAATTAGTCTGTGCCAAAAAATTAAGTGTGGGGTAGAGCCATTAATTTTTGTTTTTCAATTGAATCTTCGGAGATGAAGCTAACATGACTCTATTGTGATCTCAGGTAGAATGGACTCAAAAGGATGACAAGGAAAAGAACAAGTGTCCACCTCCAAGAAAGGTCAGAAAAGGGCAAGAAAAGATCAGGCTGAGTCCTTCTCTTTGAAAATGCCTCGATGCACTTTCAGGATAAAGTGGGTCCTAGAGGAAGAAGGAAAGGAGTGGTACAAGAACAACAAAGTGAAAAAATATGTTCACATGGATTTGATGCAGAAGGAGAGTCTAGCAAAGAGAGAGCCCCGTATTTTGGCTAAAATCATGGCACTAAATCTTGATTTAATTTTTTGAGATATGGGGTAATGCAATCTTGATCTAACACGAGCGTTTTATGCCAATTAGTCCCCAAAGACTACCGGAAGTGAAGTAAAGATTTGGGGCCAAGTCTTGCAACTGAGTGCGGAGTTCTTCAACTCTTTTCTGGGCCTTCCATCTGTGGATCCATCACCGCTCAAGGAGCTTTATCACAGACCTCCCTACAGGGCAATCAGACATATATTATGCGAAATAAGGTCCATGGCCCGGTGGATTCGTCACAAGGATAACGGTCGGTACAATACCTTCCCGTATGCTTCCTTGAACAGAGAAGCTCATATATGGTTGAGGATAGTCAACTCTTGACTGATTCCTAGGACACAGTACACAAAGATCACATGTGATCGAGTATTCTTGGTGTACGCTCTGATGATGAATATTCCCATTAACATTGGTGCGGTTATACGATCGTAAATGCGTAAAGCAAGGCTGCACATAAGGTCCCATTTCAGCTTTGGCAATTTGTTGACTGCGATCTTAAGAAAGGAGCACATTGAAGAGGAACCTGCAGATCATAAGCTTCCACACAACCCGAAGAGGGTTGATCTCATGAAGGTTAAAGAGCCTGAAACTGGTCAAGGTATCAACCTTACCACTGCAGAAAGACATGCTCGAGATAAAAGTTTCTTTTGCCATCTATATGGCATAACTCGGTTTACCATGATGAGTGGGGGTCGTATTCCGACTGATGCAGAGCTTGAGCAGTTGGACTATGACTACCCGATGAATGAGCATGCGGGGGCTATGTGTGGAGTGGGGGTACATTTTGAGGAACCTCTCGATGATGACGTGCCGACTGACGATGATCGCCGACTGCCAGATTCAGATGTGGAGGACAACTCTGAGGATGATGACTTTGATGATGATTCCGACACAGGGGGTATGACCTCATACATAGAGGAGGAGTTCGACTAATCAGGTTTTCCTTGTTTATTTCCACTGAGGGCAGTGTGTCCCGTCTAAGTGTGGGGTGCTGGTATTTGTATGTTGTATTTCTTTGCCTACATTTATTCTTGTTTGTTTTAATTAGTCGTAATTAGTTAGTTAAGTTTTTAGATTTTTTTTAGATTTTGCATGAAATTGTTCTGATATACGGCATGGTATTTTGACAAGAGTTTGTGCTAAATCATTACTATTGAGACATTTAGGCTCTAAGTGTGACTCACTGTGTGATAATTGTGTGGTTTAATTCATTCATCTGTTGGTTCAAGAGTCTATAAGGCTCCCAAGTAAGTTGACCATGTGCCTTGTGTGTGTGAGGTTATAGTATATTCTGTGTTGTGACTGATGCTAGAACCTGCCTGGTGTGTGTGTAAAGCGAAATAAAGAGTCTGAGTTTAGGAGATGATTTAGGCATTTCTTTGGCAGCCTTGAATTTGTTTACCTTCTTTTTACCTACCTTTGTACATTGTCCTAGTTAACCCCCTTTGAGCCTTTAGCTAATTTCTTTGACAGCCTCATATGTAGCCTAATCCATTTTTTTTTCAAGACCATAATTTGATCCAAATTCCTAAGCTCTTAAAATTGTAGAGTCATGTGATAAAATAAGAGGAAAATGGTCAGAGTAATACCTCAGAGTGTATTGGTACTTGAAATTGCTGTGAAAAAGAGTGGCTATCATATAGGTTCTTTATAAAAAAAAATAAAAAAATATAATAAATAAAATATATAAAAAAAAAAGAGAAATAGAAAAATAAAGAGATAGTTGTGTTTATGATTGAATAACAAAATAGGTTAAAAGGGGTTGGTAGATGAAAGAAAGGTAGAAGGGTTGTTAAAAGAGAGTGTAAATGGCATAACGTAGTGTATTAAAGCGCTTAGGGAACATAGTCACTATTTCTGGCCAAAAGAGTCCTACCTGTCCCTTAGCCTACATTACAACCTGTAAAGACCTATTTGATCCTAAGCTTAGCATTCTGATATTAGTGGATCATTACACTAAGGGCAAGCCTATGGTCATCAGTTGCAATATAAGAATTCTTTGTGAGAGTGAGAGCAAGGAGAGTCTTATACCCATGTTTCAAAAAATGCAAAACTATGAGTGATTATGGGTGATATCTTGTGTGAGACACACATGGTTGACGATTGTTGGGTAGTTTTGTATGATTCTTTGTGGCTTAACTTATGGATACGAATTAACCATCCTCACGAGTCAATGTTGGAGGTTGAATTGTTTCTAGTAGTGATCAAGAAACCTACTCTTTGTTAATGATTGTCGTGCATGTCTTGTTGAACATTTTGTGTTGCTATTGTGAAATTCTAGTTGAGTGTTTGCATGGATGTAATATTTTGTTCGAGGACAAACAAAGCTTTAAGTGTGGGGTGGTGATGTTGGGCGTATTTATACCTCTAAGAACCATAATTTACCCATATTTTAGCTAAGTTTTGAGGATAAAATATATAATTCCTGCACTTTTAGTTCATTTTCCTTTAAGTGAGATGACCTACGTGATTAGCATGTTTTTCAGGTATTAATGATGAAGATTTCAGCACTTTATGGACTTGTAAGCAGCAAAGGAGAACTTCACATTAGAGGGAAGGAAGCTTTTGGACTGAAAGTGATGCATGGGAACTTTTTCTCGGGCAAACCCAGTATTTTTAAATACTTAAGGAGGCAGTAACAACTTATTGGACAAGGATATTATTAAAACCTTATTGCTGAATTTTTCAGTATAATTAAGGATTATCATTCGACACTTTTCATTATTCAGTTTTCAGATTCTGTAATAGCTTGGAGATAGAGAAAAATGCTAAGGCTACATGAACGGCTACAGAGGGGAAAACGTTATCCTCCTATTGACACTAAATCATATCCATCGTGAGATTGTTATAGTTTTGGTATGATGAGGATGCCTACTTTGATTTCCGTTGTACTCATGAGTAGCTAAACTTCTCTGTTAGGGTTATGGAAACCTTGTAAGATACTATCTATTGCTATGAGTTTGTGAATTCTTGATGTGTATGCTACTTATATCATTACTCTCTTCGTTTTAACTGAATTCTCATGGTTGCAAACATAGAGAACATGCGATTATAGCATTAACTTGTTCGAGAGAAAAGTTGCATGTTTGGAAAAGAGAGTGTGACAAGAAAATAGGGTTTCCAACCCCTGTTTACACGTTAATTCCTTAACAGGATTAACTTTCTTGGAGAATTTGTACCATTCGTTACACACTTTAGGCTCGAGAGAGCTAAAGTGAAATAAATCCTTGATGGTTGATAAACACTTGGATTTACACTTAGAATACGAATCTCTATAAGTGCATGCATTTCTAAATTCCGCATTACTCATAGTTAATAGATAAGTAGAAACTACAAGGTGGACATAACCCTAACTTATTATTCTCTGTGATTAAATCTTACTACATACATCGTTTCATTCGTTATTTTGTTAACATTATTTCACGCCTAAACCATACCCCCCTTTTCCGTTGAATTTTCGACCAACAGTCTACTAATAATTGCAATACTTAGTGACCAAGTATTCCCTGTGGGATTCGACACCCAACCCAGTTGGGTTCTATATTTGACATCGACTGCTTACACTTTCCAACGAGAGCTGTAATTTGGGCATATCAGTTCCTACATAGCGTGGGTATATAACTGCCAGTAGACGGGGTTAGCGAGTAACCGCTTGTATGATCTCAGGGTAAGAATAAAATAATGCCATTTATAAAACCAAGTTAAACCATCTACATGCATACATCCATCCATCCATCTATCCATATATATATATATTCGTACATATATACATACATATATATATAAATATACATACATATACATACATATATATAAATATACATACATATATATACATACATATATATATATATATATTTATACATACATACATATATATACATATATATATATATAACCATGCTGGGGATCGGGTTTAGCATGCCTTTAAAATCTTTACCTGGGCTGTGTATCTTTGCCGTCCTAATTTTTACACAGGCTATATGGGTTTAGCTCCCCCTCCTGAAAGATCCCCAGTGCGTGTAGACGTATGAACAGGGAAATATCCCATGGAATGACTAGTACTTCCCAAAATTAAAGTGTGACATCATGTACAGGGTCACCAAGACCAACCTCATATCGGGAAATATGACTTTCTAGTTTTGGTCCCCCAGAGACCTCCAACTTCTATGAATTTGCAACACATTCCACCATTATTGACCAATTAAAGCCAATTTCCAAATTACCAAACCATTATCTATTTATTAACCAAGGCCATTGATATTGGTATCGTCATACCAACCCTTACTTAAACGCATCATCCATAGCCAACCATTTATAGGTTTAATCGGAGATTCAAGTGCCCTTCCATTTACCATATTAAACCACTTAGGAGACTTCCACATTCCATACAAGCATAAACAATTAGCCTTTAGCCTTTCCAAACCATTTAAACCATTCATAATTCCTTTACCAAGTTTAAAACATGCAAGAGTTCCATTAAAAGAAGTCAATGCAATGAATATATCTTTATAAGATTTTTATCAAACAGATTAGGGGCATAATATAACCAAAACCAATTCCAATTACCAATAAACCATTACCATTTAATCCAATTATCCAAAACCACCATTAATGCATATAAAAACATAATTAAAACCATGAGAAACCATAACCAAGCAATTAACATCAAACCCCTAAATCATATTTGAAAGCCAAAGTCATGCAATAGTAAAACCATGAAAACATTCATATTAAAAATGCCTTAAGTTAAATTAACAATGAGGTAAGAAAACTATGCCTTATACTAAGATGATGACGGAAAGAAATCACCAAGACAAGCCCCAAATTGATCCCTTAGTTGAAACCTATCTCCCCTTGACCAATAGCTCTTAAGAGAATTATGAAGTCTTTAAGAAGCGTTTCTAAGCATTAATGAATAGAATAATAGGGTAAATATCATCCCAAGTAGGTTAGAAGTCATGGGGCATTATTACGATAAGTAGGGAAATATCTAGAATACCCCCACCTAATTTTCACAAAAATCTCATCACAGGGTTATGATTGGCCCTCACTAGTCATACCCTCCCAGTACAATTGGTATCCACCACTCGTATCCAAGACTCAACCCTTGGATCAAAAACTGTCCAATATACGACTCATCTAACCAAGTTATAATGACAACATACTATCTGTATCCATGAACCCCATCCCTCATAGAATAAAATACCTAGGGAATTGAGCAATGTTTACCATATGAGTCCCCGGTATGATATGTACCCAGTCTTATGACTCATGGTGAGCCACTCGTACTCAGATCAAACCTAAGTAACCAAGTCTAAGATTAACGTAAGGAACCAAATGATCCCTAACCACCAATATGACTCGTACCCCTAAGTAGTATCCATTCTAGTAACTAAAACCTATCCCACTAACCAGCACTGGTCAGCATACGACCGCACCATACCATTCATTCCCCATCATACGGATCGTACCTATGAGTCATATTAGGTTATGAGATCAGAAAGCAAGTAAATTTTCTAAGGTCTAAAAACCAGGATATTTTGGTCTCCCTACTAGGAGCATTCATCCTCGAATGACGAATAAGGTAACAGTGACCACATGCTAGAGTCATTTACATTATCAAACATATTCCTAATCTTTATCAAAGTTCAAAAAAAAAGAGGCAAAGATATAAATCTTTCCTTTAAAAAACTCTTAAACTAAAGATGTGTTGAAGACGCATACCTTCCGCATGAATCCCAAGAGAAAAAAAATAAATATGAATACATGGACTTCATGTCCTCTTCCACTTCCCAAGAAACTTTTTCTACCTTATGGTTCTGTCAAAGAACCTTAACCAAAGCCATATCCTTGGTCCACAACAGACTAACCTGCCTATCCACAATTTCAATCGGGACTTCTTCATAAGAAAAAGAGCCCGTGAGACCCCAATCCTTCCAAAGGAACAATCAAAAAATGTTCACTAAGAAACTTCCTCAAAATAGAGACATGAAAGACCAGATGAACCAAACTCGAGCTAGAAGGCAACTAAAACTCGTAAGCAATATTACCAACTTTTCGCAAAATCTCATAAGGACCCACATATCGGGGATTGAGATTCCCCTTCTTGTCAAACCACACTAATCCCTTCATAGAAGATACCTTAAGGAAAACCTTATCCCCAACCTCAAACTCCAAGTCTCTATGCGTAATAGTCACCTACGACTTTTGGCATCTTAGGGTAGCCTTAAGCCTATCTTGAATCACCTTCACCTTCTCCATAGCCTGGTAAACCAAATCGGAACCAAATATGTCCACCTCACAAAGCTCAAACTAACTAATAGGAGACCTATACCTCCTACCATACAATGCCTCAAAATGGGTGTAACACCCCGAGTCTGGTACCCCAAATACTACATGATACTCATAATCCCAAAGGATCATAAGTTAACCCATAACTGATATCTATAACTGAACACTGAATAATAATACTAACATAAATATGGAAACATAAACTGAAAGGACATAAGGTTCAATACTAAAAATATGGTATGACAATACCAAAAATGAACATAAATACTAAATATACTGAAGTCTGAATATTTAGTCTGAAAGCCTCTAAATTGTCTAAATTAGGAGTTGATAGGATAATCCCCTAACTAACTATATCTACTGAATACTGAATGTGATGAATAAATGAAATAAGATAACATCCTCCGATGATGAGGACTCACTATTAGTCTGCCTGCTGAATGTCTAACCTGCTAAGGATGCTTTGTAGCTCGTACTTCACAACCTATGGTATAACACACCATAGCACAAAATAAAAGTATGCTTCAGTACGTATGAATGTACCAATACGCAAAGTGAGGTAAAGCTGAATGAAAGGGTTCATATACATGAACTCAGAACTGACTAAGAAACATGAACATGACTGCGTAAGAATACATGCATGAATACATAACTATAACTAAAATTATCATAAGGATTCTGAATTCTGAATTTTTTGATAATATAAATTACTGATATTGATATAACTAAAAACTAAGTTGACTATGTCTGACAGTTCTGATTCTGATGAAACTAGCTGAGTTCCGTACTGAGCTAGGTGACTATATTCGATTGTCCAGAAATCTGTAGAACTATCTGAGTTCTATTCTGAAGATTGAGACTGAGACTGTTAAGGGTAGTCATCTACCGACATGCCCTAAATAAGATAATATATCTGAGTTGGGGTCCAATCTGTATCCCCAATTGGAAGGGTGTCAATACCGCACTATTGGAAAAGATAAGCTATGAGTGACCTTCATTTGATAGTATCCCCTAAATAGAATGGTGAGACCCTTATCTGAAAGTGTTAACCCACCTTATCAACCCTCAACTGTCAGTGTTGATGTCTCAACCTATGCTGGTTACATAGTTCTGGAATGCAAGGATTGCTTCTAAGGGTCACACCCTCTGCTGTCATTGAGTTCCCTCATTCTTGGATTCACTCAGTGCTGAATCCTAATCTCAACTCAATAGACACTAAACTGATTAAACTGAACTAAACTGAACTGAGTTCACTGAGATCCTTTGACTGACGGAATATTACTGAGATCTGATAACTAGCTGAGATTACTGAGTAGGACTGGACTGATACAAAATTTAATGAGTTTCCTTAGTCATGTGACTGACTGAATTCTACTAATTATGGCTTGACTCCGAGTATCTTCAATACTGACACTAGCTCTAGCTCACAACTAAATTATCGAGTATTAAATACCCCCAGGATTCGATAGTATGAAACTGACAAGACATGACACATCTTTGAATACATGACCATAGTCCACAATTCATAATACAATCATTGAGGGATCTCATGAAGCATTTGCAAGTCATAATCTTACACATGAATAGGAATGCATACTAACATAACATAATTTCACAAATCCATACCTATGAGCATTCTACCAAATCATTACAAGATATATCTAAGGCACGAGAGACATTTTGAACATGTAATTACAGCCTAAGTTCATCATTTAGATCAATAAAGGATCATAAAACACAATTCTACTCACTTGGGCATTTTATCAAACACATGGGATTCATATACTTGGGCTTAGGAATGAACATTAAACAATTAATCATGGATACATTAATAAACTTAATTTGATGAAATTTAACCCACAAGTTCACATAAATTCATGACAATCATTAAAGATCTCAACTTGTAATCACACAACAACATTAACATGGGTATATCCTAACCTACAACATGAAAATCATGATTCAACTTTTTAAAGGTAGATTCATGAACTCCAAGGGCAGAAAGGACCCTTGGATGAACACTTTACATACCTTGGATCAAAATTTCTTAAAGCTTAAAGGACTGAATTAAGCTAGAATTTTGCAGGCTCTTACAATGGGTTATACCAAAACTAGAATGATAGCTATTGTTGTAAGTAAAATCCACCAAAGGTAGGTGCTCAACCCAATTGCCACCAGAATCAATCACACAGGCCTGAAACATATTCTCCAATGTCTGAATAGGTCTCTCCAACTGCCCATCCATCTGCGGATAAAAAGTAGTATTCAAACTCACCTTAGTCTGCAACCCTTTTTGAAAAGATTGCTAGAATTGAGATATACAATGCATCCCACAATAAGAAATAATCAAAATAGGCACCCCATGTAGCTTCACAATCTCTTGAAGATATAGCTTCGCATAATCCCCCACCAAAAAGGTAGTCCATACTGGCAAAAAGTGTCCAGACTTAGTCATTTTATCCATGATGACCCAAGTTAAATCATATTGACTCTAAGACCAAAGATGACCTGTAACAAAGTCCATATTGATCACTTACCACTTCCATTCAAGAAAATTAATTTATTGATATGACCTGACAGTGTCCAAGCATACACACAAGTGTACGTGGTCTCACCAAGTAATATAGTGGCCTTAAATAAAGCCGAATATTGACCCCTCAAAGAATTATGTTGACAATTTATCCAATCATAGTTCAACTATCGAGATAATGTAAAAAAGAGAGTTTTAGAGTTATAAACTAAAAGTAAAGCAACTAATACGGAAAAGTAATGACTTTGAACAATCAATGGATAGATACCTAGGGTTAAGGCTTACGAACAGTCATACTATGCAATTTAACTTCACTAGTCAGACTACTTATCTTGGTTGATGATTCATAGGGTTTATCACAAGATGATGGTCTCCCGACCTTTAATCATCTACCTAACTTAGACATTACAACTACATCATTAAGCGGGGACATAATTGTAACGCCCCAAAAATAGGTCTAAAGACTTGGCACAATGCTCAAAACAACGAGTAAACTCAAGATAAACCTGTAAGCCTTCTACTAAATCTGAATAGTCATAATAAAGAAATATAGTCATCAAATCAATACGAATACATGTCTGATATAAGATAAAATTATATGAATATAATATCTAAAAATATTAGACTCAACCTGAACCTATATTATGACACACTGTAGCACATAAATGAATATGTGGATAAATACTTCCGGATTATACTGAGTATATAGTGTGAATGCACAAGTAAATCAATATCTCAATATTATTATAATTTTGTAAAATAATGCATGCTAAATGTAGATGACTCACATAAGCAGGAATATCTGAAAACTAAAAATCATAATCATGAATAGCAAAACATGCTGTATATATCTAGTAAGTCACAACATTTAGCTTCTAAAAGTTGTACTGGTATTCTATCTTTAAATCATGCTATCTAATTATAGAAAGGACTCACTTCTATATCTGTAAATTAAATCTAAAATCTCATAGCTAAAGTTATATATAAAGCAATATCTTAATAAAATTGTGAGCCTTTACATTTAGTTTAAGAAAGTTGATCTGTAAGTCTTTGATATTAGGCTGTAGGGAAATACATTTAAAAACTATTTTGAAAGTCTTTAATGTTAGGGAGGTTCTTCTAACCGGCATACACTATGTGAGCTATCATAGTGTCCAACGTCTAGTTCCCTTATGGGAAAACCTCACGTTGGTGAGAGGTGTCACAGTTTTATCAAGGAGCATAACCTAATCTTAGTAATCACATTTGGTTCTATCATCCATATAGGAATGGGAATAATCAGATAATCTATACCTATGTTGTCTTGTAGTTCTGAGGCATGTAAACATACCCAACTCAGTGCCAAGTACTACCCCATTTAATCTGTATGCTCATTATGTAGGAAATCAACTTTTAAAACTAGTATAAGGGTTTCCAATGAAAACCTTTTGTGAATTTGTTTACTATAAACTGTAGTTAAATCTGTAAAGTGGATTCCATATTTAAGTTGGGATCAAAAGATCAAATCTTTTTTCAAAAATCTAAATATACTAATCATAGGATGCTTAAAAGCATAATCTTCTTGAAATAACAACATTCAAACTAGGGCTTAATAACCCATGCATCAAATTCATGTCAAATCATCATAAAGTTCGTGCTTGATAATGAAAATATTGCTAATTCAATTCTAAATCTTGAAATTACTCCAATACACATGAAAATACGAAAGTAGACATGTAATTCAACATTTAAATCTCTCAAAATCTCATAATCTTCAAAAAGTAATAAGTGAGTATAAACCCTAAACTAAAATTCATATAATTTCAAATAGAAATAAACTTTCAACCTAATTTTGGGCACAAAAATGAAAGAATTATCCTTGTTCATAACCCCACATACCTTAATAGATTAATAGATGAAGAAGCTTGAACTTTGAGTTCCTAGTTATGCTCTTGAAGATTGATTCTTGAAGTTTTTGAATTAGAAATCTTTAATTTGAGTTATCTTAGAAAAAGAACTGTAGAAATTGGATTTCTTGGGGATTAAGTTTTGATGTTCTAGGGCGTTTTAGAGAGAAATTTGATGAAAAGTGAGCACATAATGAATAGAATTGGTTAAATCTTATGTTTTACACGAATTGGGGTCTTGGGAAAGACCAGGTTGGCCTTTGTAAATTTAGTTCAGTACTAAAAGTCCAATTTTGAGCCCTAATGCGAAATGGTACAATCATGGTGGCTCACTAAAAAAGGGATGAACACCATTTTGGGCTCTAGCACGATGCGATGTAATCGCATTGCGTCACTGGAAAAGGACAAGTGCTATTTTGCACTCCACCACAATGCGTTGTCTTTCCATTTAGTAGATTTCATGCAATACAGGCAAATCATGTTGAGCTACTGGAAAGGGACGAACGGGAACTGGAACTTCTCTACGACACGAGCTAATCGTGGTGCTCCTCTAAAAATCGCATAATTGGGAATTAGCCCTTGACCGCGATGCAGTTCTTATCGTGGTGTTCTACTGCTTTCTCTAAAATATTCATAAATTCTTAACCGATTATCGGATTGAGGCAAAATTGTATCATTGGAAAGATGATTCAATTATATACACCTTGGCGGCTCTAGAACTGAAAAATACCATATGTATCAAGAGTTAATCATTTTGAAAGTTGTCCCTTGACATTCTAAGAGCTAAACTGAGCTAGGAAATGTATGGGGTATTACAGTAATAATCTAATTAGATGCATAAAACTATCATCCTATATGTGAACCAAGAAAGGCTTTTAGGTATATCCCTATCTTAGATGCTAATTCAAATTCCTTATTTCATTAAAGTATAAGAACCTTACTCTATTTATCCCCACGTTGTATCTTCTTATTCCCCCCTCCCGAGATTGCAAGGTCAAAAATATATGTAATTAAAGGTTAAACACTCCTTAAAATAGTTAAAAAAAGATTAAAATAATAAAATATGATAAGAAATCAAAACCAAGTCAATTAAAAGCAATAGTAAACATGTTCTTGGCCTTAACCCCAGAAAGAGGGCTTTTAGCTGCTAATGGACATAACCATAATCACAATCATGGAAAACATGTTAAAATCCATAAACAAACTAAAGTAAAGATATAAAAATAATACTTAAAGTGTTTTCAATCCCCTCTCCAAGTTTCAAAGATGTCCCAAGATGTCCCAATAAAGTGTACGATGTAGAGTATTTATAGTGGGCCAATCCTAAGCCATGTATGAGTAGGATCCGTCCAAAAACTTTAGCACTAAAAAATAAGAATGCAACACATTGTGTTGTGAAAAATAATGGAGGGTTAGAAGTATGCTGTAGTGCACAACCATGGAGTGTGTGACGCATGCTATGCGTGGGCAGCCACTGGAAATTGCCATCAAAACTTTTGCTAAGTGTTCCAACATCCTTCCTTTTTATCCAAGCCTTGTAATGTTCTTTTGCTTTGAATTCCAGATTGTTACACATAAATTTATCATAAAATTTAATTCCTCAAGCATCCTAAAACATCACAAATCAAGCATTAGAGCTAAAAACAACATAGCATTCTCAACGATGAGTAAGAAACACGAGCTAAGACTAGGCTTGCTCGCTTAATCTTCAACATTTTGCTTTGGATCTTGAATTGACTCGATTACACTTTGAATATTACAAAAATGTTTTTCCACATATAATTACAAAATAAAACAACTAAGAACTCATTCAACACATTAGAATCCCATACGATAGATGAAAACATCACCTAGCTCAAGCTATTAAAACTAGTTTTTTTGTCTAGACTCTAAATGATCGATTTAAATCCACACTTGTTTGAAAATACTTTCAAACATTGTAATGACATCGTTGAACACTTATATGCTTATTTATATCATCGTTAACACATTAAGTATACAAATTATCCTCAAAATAAAACTAAACAAGCTAGTATAGCAACACTAGAGTGCATAAATACACCCAACATCACCACCCCTCACTTAAAGCCTTGTTCTTCCTCTAACAACTCTTAACTCTAAGAATCATAAGCTGAAGAGAATCTACACTTCTACTATATGCAAAACACTCAATCTAGAACCACATTGACTACACAAAAAGCAAGTTTCTACACTAAGCATATATGTGTATAATTGAAAGTTCAAGAACACTACTTACAAACATCCTAGCCTCAAGATTTGACTAAACATGTGGAAAACTTATGAAAATTGCTTAGTAAACTACATCATAAAAATCACCCACATATATAAAATATGTGCCCTCACAATAAGAGAGTTACCATAATCACTCATATAAATACAATTTGTAACACAATGGGTACAAGAAACAAGTTACGCTCACTCTCACAAGGAATTCACAAGTTACAGATAATGAACCATAGGCTTGCCATTAAGTATAATACTCTACTAATATCAAAATGTAAAGGTTAGAATCACATAGGTATTTTCAGGTTGTAATGCAAGCTACGGGACGAGTAGGAACTATTTTATCTTAATAGTGACTATCTTCCCTAAGAGCTTTAATACATAACTTTATACATTCAATTCAACTCTAACAAAAACCCACACCCTTTTTTGTCTACCCCATTCTTTTGTTTTAACCCCATCTTATTAAGATTATTTACATACACTATGGTAGAAGTACGCTAAGCACATATCTTTTAATTTTTCCCTTTTATGCACCCATTTTATTCTATGCACCCCTATGATAGCCACTCTCAACATAAGTGTTTAGCTTTAGTTGAAGTGCACACTGTCCAAGGAGGACTAGGGCTAAGACAGATTCATTTTAATACAACTAGTTTAAAAATAGGACAACACGCCAATTTTTTGACACACCAAATAACTATCACTTTTACCTTTTTATTTTTCTATTTCACACTCCTTAACTCACTAATTTTTCATTAAAGCACCTAGGAACTTTGGATCAAATTAATATTTATAAAAGAAAGAATAAAGCCACACATGAAGCTGCAAAAGAAAAATATAGAGGCTCAACGGGGCTTACTAGGATTATGCTTAAGGGTAGGTAAAAAAGAAGGTATAAAACAAGGCTATCAAAGAAATAATGCCTATATCATCTCCAAAATCCACACTCTTTATTTCACTTTGCACATACACCGGGTAAGTTCTAGATATGACATAAAACCAGGAGTATGCAAACCCCTCACACACTCATGGAACATGGACGACTCACGTAGGATCATCATAGACTCTTAACCAAACAATCACATGAATTTAACATTAAGCCAATAAGTACAAGAGTCATAATCATCAGCCTAGGAGTCTAAAAAGTAGGAATTCACTTAATCAAAATGCGTTTTACAATCAAAACACTTGCATCATGAAATCAACTATAGCACCAACAAGAACATCCTATTTATTCCTAACCTTAAAAATTTTAAATTTACCCTAAAAATGGGAATTTCCCAACCCATTTGTCCCCAAAGTATACTTAAAAGTAGATATATAATACTCGCTAAGGCCTCTAGGCCTAGATAGTAGCATCTTTATACATCAAGGGAGTTCAAGGGACCTCATACTTAGCCTTTGCCAAGCACTTTAGCTTAGATTTTCCGATACTCAAACTTTTCATCAACTCGTGACTCAACAAAAACAAAAATAACATGAAGTAAAAACTAAAATATACTAAAAATAAAACATACCTTAACTTGGGTTGCCTCCCAAGCAGTACCTAATTTAGTGTTGCAGCATGACCTAATAAACTTTTTCTTCCATATTGAGGATATGAATTTCACCCCCCAACTTCACATCCATCTTTTTGCCTCGCGCATAGGGAGGTGGTACATAGATTAAAGAATTGAGTAATATATGGTCCATTGTAAACCACTCGAACTTGAAGTGAGGTATGTTTTTATGTTGCTTGTCTGGTGCAAAATTAAGAATATAGGATTTTTATTCCTCAACTTCACACACTTCCACTATTTCAGATGATTCCACAGATAAGAAATAATTGAAGCATAATATAGAAAAGTTCTTTGAGTGAAGACCAACCAATACCACTTCTAAATTTACGTAATCCATAATACCCTCACTAATATTCAGCTTTTCAATTGCAGTCTCAAAAGAAAGATAACAGTTGAGTGGCTGTGATTCTTGTGTTTCTTCCACAAATTAGATAGGATCCATTATTTTCTTTCTTATATTTTGTGGAGATGGTGGTGGTATCTCCTTAACCTGCTCAGTAACTTTATTTTCAGAGTACATAGACTTCCTCTAATTATCAACAACTTTGTTTGCATCTGGTTGGAGATTTAACTCTGTATCTACCTCCTTACTTGTCTTTTGAGATTTACCCTCAAACATGACTGAATCAGGATTAGCTTCACACATATCTATAGAGATTTACATATTGCCACAAACCATACACCAGTTTGTGGTCTGCTAAAAGGTCCCAAACAAGTAGGTCACCTCCAAATTTTGGATCAAAATCTGGACAAAAAGCCTCGTAGTGGGGTCCTCAACAAAAATGACAAGAATCATCATCTCTTGAAAATCATCTATCCCAGACTAACATCTCAATAAGAGTATGAGAAAAAAGAATAAAAAACTAAATCTATCCCAGACTAACATCTCAATAAGAGTGTGAGAAAAAAAAAGAATAAAAAACTAAAAATAAAAATTACTAAACTATGTACAACTCAATATAGTTAAACTGAAAATAAGATAGTTACCTATTTACAGGTCCCTGACAATGGCACCAAAACATAACAACACCCAAGTGCACACAAAAATATACGTGGTCTCACCAAGTAATATAGTGGCCTTAAATAAAGACGAATATCATTCCCTTAGAGATTTGTGTTGACAATTTATCCAATTCTAGTTCAACTATTTAGATAAAGTAACCAAGAGAGATTTAGAGTTGTAAACTAAAAGTAAATTAACTAATGCGGAGAAGTAGCAAATTTGAATAATCAATGGATAGAGACCGAGGGTTAAGGCTTACGTACAACCATACTACGTAGTTGAACTTCATTAGTTAGACTACTTATCTTGGTTGATGAACCATAGGGTTTATCACATTATCATGGTCTTCCAGCCTCTATTCGTCTATCTAACTTAGACATTACAACTACATCATTGAGAATGGATGAAATAGTCCAATTAGATGCATAAATCTATCATCCTACATGTGAACCAAGCAAGGCTTCTAGGTAAATTCCTATCCTAGATGCTAATTGAAATTCCATATTTCATAAAAGAATAAGAACTTTAATCTATTTATCCCCATGTTCTATCTTCTTATTTCCCCTCTCGAGATCACAAGGTCGATAATATATGTATTCTAAGGTTAGATACTCCTTAAAATAGTTAAAACAGTGATAAATAAATAACCAAATATGATAAACAATCAAAACTAAATCAATTCCAAGCAATATAAACACGTTCTTGGCCTTAATCTTGGAAAGGGAACTTTTAGCCACTAATGGACATAACCATAATTACAATTGTGGAAAACATGTTAAAATCTGATGTTGGGTGTATTTATGCATTTTAGCATTGTTATCCTAGCCTATTTAGCCTTATTTTGACGATAATTCGTGTTCTTAATAAGTTTTTATGATGATATAAATAAGAATTAAGTGTTCAAGGATGTGTTTATAATGTTTATAAGTGTTTTCAAAAAAGTTTGGGTTTAAAGGGATCATTTCGAGTTTAGATGAAAAAACCAGTTTTGCTGGCTTGAGCTAGGTATTGTTTTAGTCTATCGCGATGGAATCTACTATGTTTAATGAGTTCCTAAGGTTCTTATTGTGTAATTATGTGTGGAAAAACTTGTTTATAATGTACAAGGGTCAATTAAATCAATCCAATAGTCAAAATAATAAGTTAAAGACAACGTGGGCAAACCTAGTCTTAGCTCAATTTTCTAGTTCGTCATCTTAAGTGATTATGTTGTTTTGAGCTCTAATTTGTGGTGTTTAATGTTATAGGATGATTGGAGAGTTGATTGTAATGATATATGAAAGATATATAAGATGGATATCAAGTGAAAACAACACCAAAAGGCTTGTAATGGATCAACAAGAGCGCGACATAAGATTTGACGTAAAATGGACACCCGAGATCTTACTAGCGTGTGTGAGGCCTTAAAAATGGCCAAGTGGAGAGTGATATGCTCTAACATCGCTACTTCCATACCGAATTTCTAGGCCTTACGATGCGACAACCAGTCCACCTTTGCACCCCAGTTGGAAAAGCATCAGTACCGTTCCATGGGTATTAACATTGGATATATGGATCCACTAATATGATATCCTAGAGGGACGAAGGTGTCATGCCTAACTGATGGGTGATCCCTTAACGTCTACGGTGGTGCCATTTTTCTGGAACTTTGGGACTACTACTAACGTCTCATGCCTACTGACGAGGGAGACAAGTGCCTCATGCCTACTGATGGGGGAGTGCCATCCCATGTTTACTTAGTGCTAAGTTTTACTCCCAACTGAAAGACACAGATTACTGGACTGAACTGAGCTTAATTGGACTCACAACTGACCATATTACTAACTGAATGACATTGCTCATGGTATAACTGAGATCATTGTCTAGATATTGAAAACTAGTTAAACAACTAAATTTTGAGTATTCATAACTTCAAGGACATAATAACAATAACTATAAGAACCTACTGAAGCATAAAAAAACATAATAAGTAGTCATTGTTCAAAACCCAATCATTTTGGCATTTCATCAAACACTTGAAAATCATAGGCTTAAGCATGAGAATAGTTAAAACTTGTTATTCTAACATAGTTGAAATACAAAAATCATAGATTTAGGATTTAACATGCGAACATCATCATTTAAACGTGTCAAGGAAAATTTCAAATGAAAACACATGGTAAACATAATTTATAATCAAGTTTCATAATAACTTCATGAATATAACTCATACTAACATGTAAAAATCATGGCTTCAAACTTGAAAGCGGATTCTTAGACTCTTTGGGTGAAAAGGACCCATAAATGAACATCACACATACCTTAATTAATGAATACATAAAGGTTCTTGGTGATTTCTTAAAGTTTGAGCTTAAATTTTGAAGAGGCTAGGGTTTGTTCTTGAGAGAGGAATTCTTTTTTTTGAGAGAATTATGAATAAAATTGTCAATTTTACCTTTTGGGACCCTTAATCCCGTGTTATAGACCAATTGGGTGAAGGGAAAAGACTCAATTGCCCTTGGAAACATGGAAATAAAAGCTGGAAAATAAGGGTGTGAGACGGAGCACGCACCACGGGCTCTGGACCATTGGACTAGACCGCACGCCACGGGCTTTATCGTAGGCACTCCTAGGGAAGAAATGTAGAGCGCGCTGCGGGCTTATCCCGATTTTGGTACTATTTTGGGAATCCAAACACACCCTTACAATTGTCCATAAATTCCAAAACACACCGAGATGTTCTATCGAAAACCCCGATCATGAATCAACTTAAAAATTAACTTTTTAATGTCGGGAAGGTCAAAAATAAAATAATCAAAGTTTAGGGTCTTTAGAAATGACTAAGAACTAACACTTAGTGAAATTTTGTAAATCTTTGACCCCTTGAACATACTATGGTGAGCTTAATTAATCTAGGATCTTACGGGGTCTTACAATCTCCCCCCCTTGGGAACATTCATCCTCGAATGAGACTGATTAAGCTGAGAACACTGAGAAATTGAGATCAGATGCTGAATATGTATAACAACGAATATGACCACATGAATGATTTTGAAACATAATGAATGACTAATCTGATTCATGAATGCATCCTATGACATGAAGATAATTACATGGCTGGGGGTGCAACGTGAAAAGAAAAAATCTAAGGAGAACTGTTACCTTAAGCTGAGTCTGAGTTTGTGGAGAAAAGACGAAGATACTTGGTTCACATATCTTATTCTACTTCCCAAGTGGCTCCCTTAATAGACTGATTCCACCAAAGGACTTTGACCAATGGAACTTCTTTGTTCCTTAGCCTATGATTCTGACGATCAAGGATCTTAACTGGGATTTCTTCATAAGAAAGGTTGTCTTGTACATCTGTACTTTCTAAATAAACAACTACTGCTTGGTGATCAATACACTTCTTCAACAGGGAGACATGGAACACTTGATGTACTGATGCCAAATCTGCAAGCAACTGAAGTTCATACGCTACCTTCCCATAATGACTCAAGATCCTGTAAGGGCCAATATATCGAGGACTAAGTTTCACCTTCTTTCCAAATCTCTTAACTCCCTTTATGGGAGAGATTCTAAAATATACCAAATCCCTAACTACAAATATAAGATCTCTCCTACATACGTCTGCATAGGACTTTTTACGGCTTTAGGCTATCTTAATCCTCTAACTGATCAACTGGACCATCTCTATCACATCAAACACCGAATCTGAACCTACCAAAGTAGCCTCACCTACGTCAAACCAACCAATAGGAGATCTATATCTCTTTCCATAGAAAGCCTCAAACGGAGCCATCTGAATACTGGAGTGATAACTGTTATTGTAGGTAAGCTCAATCAAAGGTAAGTTATCATCCCAACTACCTTTAAAGTCAATAGCACAAGCTCTCACCATGTCCTCCAGGGTTTGAATGATCCTCTCAATCTGACCAACTGTCTGAGGGTGAAAAGAGGTACTGGGATGAACGTAGATACCGAGACTCTTCTAAAAAGCCTTCCAAAAGTGAGAGGTAAATTGAGTACCTCTATCTGAAGTGATAGCTAATATAACTCCATACAATCTAACCAACTCTCTAATATAGAGCTTGGCATAGTCCTTGGTTGTATAAGAAGTATGAACTAGCAAGAAATAGGCTGATTTGGTTATTCTATCTATAATAACCCAAGTCGAGTCATGATGATGATGCGAATGGGGAAATCCTATAAAAAAATCCATGTTCACCTCTTCCCACTTCTAAGTGGGAATGCAAAACTCCTGCATTATTCCACTAGGCCTCTGGTTCACCACCTTAACCTGCAGACAATTCAAGCACATAGCTACAAATTTTGCAATATCCCTCTTTATACCACTCCACCAATAGATCTCCCATAAATCACAGTACATCTTAGTGCTCCTTTGGTGAATAGAGTAACGCGTACCATGCACTTTTGTATGAATTCTCTACCTCAAACCATCAACGCACAACACATACAACCTATAATGTTAGGCGTATTTATAAGTCTAAGAACCATAACTTACCCATATTTTAGCTAAGTTTTGAGGATAAAGGACATAATTCTTGCACTTTTAGTCTATTTTCAATTAAGTGAGCTGACCTATGTGATTAGCATGCTTTTCAGGTACTAATAAGGAAGATTTCAGCACTTTGGGGACCTGTGGACAGCAACGAAAAACTTCACATTAAAAGGAAAGCAACTTATGGGACTGAATGTGCTGTATGAGGACTTTTTCCGGGCAAACTGAACATTTTTAAATAGTTAAGGATGCAGTAGCAATTTATTAGAGAAGGATGTTATTAAAAGCCTTATGGCTGAATTTTTAGGGATTATTCATTATTCAGATTCTGTAATATTTTTTGAAAGCCGAAAATGGCTTAGCTGAGCAACGGAGAGAGAGAAACACGTTCCTCTCTAATTATCGCTAGTCATCTCCATCGCCAAGATAGTTCTAAGTTTTGGTATGATGATTATGTCTATTTTGATTTCCGTTGTATTCATGAGTAGCTAAACTTATCTGTTAGGGTTATGGAAACCTTTTAATATACTCTCTATTGCTATGAGTTTATGCATTTATGATGTGTAATGCCACTTATATCATTACTCTCTTCATTTTGATTGAATTCCCATGGTTGCAAACATAGGGAATGTGCCATTATAGCATTAACTTGTTCGATAGAAAAGTTACTGTTTGGAAAAGAGAGTGTGACAAGTAAATAGGGTTTCCAACCTCTATTTACACGTTAATGCCCTAGCAGGATTAACCTCTTGGAGAGTTCGTATAATTTGTTGTACACTTTGGGTTCGAAAGAACTAAAGTGAATGAATCCTTGATGGTTGAAAAACACTTGGGTTTAGAATTAGCATATGCCTCTCTATAAGTGCATGCATGCATAAACTCAGTATTACTCATAGTTAATAGAGAAGTAGAAACTACAAGGTGGACATAACCCTAACTTGTCATTCTCTGTGATTAAATATTATTACATATATCGTCTCATTCATTACACTAATAGTATTATTGTGCACTTAAACCAAAACCCCCTTATCTAGGAACCTTCAATCAACAGTCTACTAATAATCGCAATACTTAGTGACCAGAGTATTCCCTGTGGGATTCGACACCCAACCCAGTTGGGTTTTATATTTGATAGCGACCGCTTAAACTTTCTAACGAGAGTTGTAATTTGGGTGTATCAAAGTTTGGCGCCGTTGCCGGGGAATACGATTGTCAACTAAGTTTGTGATAGTTAATAGACCCTTTTGTCAAAGATTCTCAAATTTTACTTTTTATTTGTTATTTTTGTTTTGTTCAGGTTTAGTGGAGTGCATGCCAAATACAAGAAGTTCTGGTCAGCCCTTATTACCTATAAATCCTAAACCACATCTCATTGGCAGAATGGATGCGTAACGAAACCTTGAAAGAATGGCTATTCAACAGGAGCAGGCTAGATTAACTGCATTGGCAGCTACGCAAGTACATCAACAGAATGTTGATAACCCAGGTCGGGCAACAAATCTTAATAATGAGGACGTGGGTGATGATGAGGTATTAAATCCAAGGCGTGCAGATGATGTGGCTTCACCTATGAACAGTAATGTCAATAGAGATCGTCAAGCTAGAATGAGCCCTGAACGCTGAGCTGTGCAGGTCCCTTTTGATGACGATTTGGATGGGGCTAGTTCCACAGGGGCTATTATTCCTCCGCCCTTAGCACCCGGAGACAAGTTCAATATCACTAGCACCATGATCCAGCTATTGCAACTCAAAGGGTTATTTGGTGGACTTGCAGGCGATGATCCGAATATACATCTGATTAATTTTGTCTCAATATGCAAGTTGTTTGGCAATCCAGGAGTTAGACAGAATGCGATCCGACTGCCCTTATTTCCATTATCTCTATCTGGAGAGGCAACTCTATGGTTAAACGGGCTAACTCCTGACTCTATTACCAATTGGAGGCAACTGAAAGACGCTTTCCTAGAAAGATTCTTTCTGCCATCCAAGAGAGCACAATTAAGAGATGAGAGAAGCAATTTTCAAAAGCTTCCAACTGAAGCTCTCCACGAAACATGGGAGAGGTTCAAGAAGAAACTTATGAGGTGCCCAAATCATCAGATGACCAATATCCACTTGATGGTAATATTATATAGGGCTTTGAAATCTGTGACTAAGCCAGTGGTTGATAATGCTGTAGGTGGGTCATTTATGGACCTTACTTTTATTGAGGCATGTGATATGCTTGATCGTATGACAAAGCAGAGTAGATCTTGGCATACTAGAGATTTTGAGGTAGCAAGCTCTACTGTATCTACTGGAATAACAGCAGAATAAAGGCAAAGAGAAGAGGAACGTGACCAGGATATGGCTCACATGAAAATGCAAATGGACCTTCTTACTAAGTATTTATTATCAGCGAAGATAGAAAAGGTCAAGGTTGTTGTATCACAGGGAAGAGATGACTCCTATTCTGAGGAGGAAGCAAATTACTTGAATAATCAGGGGGGTTTCTGAGGCAATGCCCAAGGAAACCAAGGTCGGAACAATTATGAAAAATCCGGATACAAGGACCGAGACCAAGGGAGTTGGAAGAATAAGACTGACAGGAGTGGTTTGTATGTTCCTCCTGGAAATCGTGAAGCTGCTGCATCTGGCTTTGGGAATATGTCCATGGAGGACATGATGGCTAAGCTGTTGAAAGGAGTGGAGGCAACCAACACGGGAGTAACTGAGGTAAAAAATGATTTGTCCTAAATAAATCAATTGGTTGACTCGCATTCCACTGCAATAAAACAGCTGGAACAACAAATGAGTCAACTATCAGCGGTATTCAATCAAAGAAAAACTGGCACTTTACCTAGTGATAATGTGGAAAATCCAAGGAATGATGGATCATGTTTGGCTATTACTACCAGGAGTGGTAAGGTATTGGAAAATCCATCCAAAGGCAAGCCGGTGGTTGATAATATTGAAGAGAATGTTATTGAACAGATTGTGATAATTCTGTAGAAGCTGAAAATCAGAATGAAAACGTTCATGAGCTACACCTAGATGTCATCAGTCTAAAAAGATTGATAATGGGAAGCAAAATAAAAAGGAAGTGGTGGAGAAAACTCTTCCAAATCCACCACCACCTTTTCCTTAAAGACTGAAGAAGAAGGCTAATGACACCAGGTTCAGTAAATTCATGACCATGTTGAAGCAGCTGACTATTAATTTGCCTTTGGTGGAGGCACTGGAGCAGATGCCAGGGTACACCAAATTCATGAAGGACCTTTTGACAAAGAAACGGGTAGTAAGCTATGAACTGGCAGATAATTTTCATCATTGTAGTGCAATTCCCATGAGATCTTTAGTACAGAAGAAGGCAGATCCGGGTGCTTTCACTATTCCTTGCATGGTTGGATCTTTGGATTTTGCTAAGGCGTTGTGCGATTTGGGGGCTAGCATTAATTTGATGCCACTAGCCATTTATAGACATTTGGGGATGGGCGATCCTACACCAACCAACATGCGGCTCGTAATGGCAGATAGTTAGTAAAACGACCTATTGGTATCTTATATGATGTACTAGTGAAGGTTTCTACCTTCATTTTTCCTGTAGACTTTGTTATTTTGGATTGCAAGGTGGATTCTGAAGTTCCAATAATCTTGGGTCATACTTTCCTCGCAACAGGAAGTATGCTTATTAATTTACGAGCAAATGAGCTTTTATTTTGGATGAATGATGAAGTGGTACGTTTTGATGTATGCAAATCAATAAAGCAGCCCAAAGATATAAATGTGTTCTCTGTAGCTGATGTTTATTATGAGGATGAGAAGGAATTATCTTTAGAGAAGCATCTTACTATTGAGCCATTGGCTGTCATGCTTTTGAGCTTTGAGAGTGAGGATGTTGAAGAGTACGAAGAAACTATCTGTGCTCTTACAGGAATGGGGTCATATTCATATTCCCCTATGAAGCTGGACCTTGACCTTAAGAATCGACCTTCACCACCAGCGAAGCCATCCATTGAAGAGCCATTGGTGCTAGAATTGAAAGAGCTACCCAGTCATCTAAAGTATGTGTTCTTGGGAAGTAGAAATACACTACCGGTTATTCTTACTGCTAATTTAAGTGATCAACAAGTAGCGGCTCTCATCTCTGTCCTACAGAGGTACAAGAGAGCAATTGGTTAGACTATTGCTAATATAATTGGTATCCCTCCTGGGATATGTATGCACAAGATTCAGCTTAAGGAAGATTGCGTGCCCACTATTGAGCATCACCATCGTCTGAATCCACCTATGCAAGAGGTGGTGAAGAAAGAAATCATAAAGTGGTTAGATGTAGGGGTGGTGTATCCAATCTCAGACAGTAAATGGGTGAGTCCGGTATAATGTGTGCCCAAGAAAGGGGGCATAACAGTAATCGCAAATGAAAAGAATGAGCTAATTCTACTCAAACCTGTCACAGGGTGGAGAGTGTGCATGGATTACCGGAAGCTGAATTCGTGGATGTTAAAGGATAACTTCCCAATGCCATTCATGGATAAAATGCTTGATCGATTATCAGGGAAAGGATGGTTTTGTTTCTTAGATGGTTATTCCAGATATAATCAGATTTGCATTGCTCTTGAAGATCAGGAGAAGACCTATTTTACATGCCCATATGGTACTTTTGCATTCAAACGAATGCCATTTGGGTTATGTAATGCCCCTGCCACTTTTCAGTAGTGTATGATGTCCATTTTCTCTGATATGGTTGAAGACACCTTGGAGGTGTTTATGGATGACGTTTCAGTTGTAGGTGAGTTATTTGAATCATGCTTGGCAAATCTAAGTATGTCTTTGCAGAGATGTGTTGAATTCAATCTAGTGCTAAATTGGGAGAAGTGTTATTTTATGGTTAAGGAACACATTGTTCTTGGGTATAAAGTCTCTGAAAAGGGAATTGTGGTTGATCGAGCCAAGATTGAAGTTTTCGAGAGACTACCACCTCCAATTTCTGTAAAGGGGGTTCGTAGTTTTCTTGGTCATGCACGTTTTAATCGGAGGTTTATTAAAGACTTCTCCAAGGTTGCTAGCCCATTATGCAAACTTTTGGAGAAGGAGGCAAAGTTTTACTTTGGTGAAGATTGCTTGAAGGCATTTGAATGCCTCAAAGGAAAGCTAAATGAAGCTCCTATTATTGTGGCACCCAATTGGTCTCTACCTTTTGAAGTTATGTGTGATGCAAGCGGGGTAGCCTTGGGTGCTATAATTGGTCAGAAAAGAGAAAGGCTATTTCATCCAATCTACTATGCGAGCAAGGCCTTGAATGGAGCACAGAAGAACTATACCATAACTGAACAAGAGCTTCTAGCAGTTGTTTGTGCTTTTGAAAAGTTCCGTGCTTACTTGTTGGGAACCAAAGTAGTGGTTCATACAGATCATACAACTCTATGATATCTAATGGCAAAGAAGGATGCTAAGCCAAGGCTAATTAGGTGGGTGTTACTACTTCTAGAATTCGATTTTGAGGTAAAGGATAGAAAAGGTTGCAAAAACCAAGTAGCTAATCATCTATCTAGACTTGAGAGTGAGCACATAGTGCAAACCGACCTTGATATTGATGATGCATTCCCCGACGAACAGATTCTAGCAACTATGGTGGAAGACTTACCGTGGTATGCATATTTTGCTAACTACGTGGTAAGTAAAGTGATTCTTGAGCATCTCTCCTTTCATAAAAAGAAAAAATTCATGCATAATGTTAAAAATTACTTCTGGGATGAGCCTCATCTTTTTCGACGATGTGCTGATGGTATTATTAGGCGATGCATCCCAGATGTGGAGGTGCCTAGCATAATGGAAGCAAGTCATGCTTCCCAAGTTGGGGGTCACCATGTAGGTGATCGGACGGCCAGGAAAGTACTGGAAAGTAGCTACTATTGGCCTTCATTATTCAAGGATGCCTATGACTTTGTAAGAAGATATGATCAGTGTCAGAGGCAAGGTTCTATCTCAAAGCACCATGAGATGCCCATGTCCATAATGCTTAAAGTAGAGTTATTCGATGCCTGTGGTATTGATTTCATGGGCCCATTTGTGAGTTCATTTGGGATGAAATATATCTTAGTTGTTATGGACTATGTATCCAAATGGGTCGAAGCAGTCGCGCTAGCTGATAATCAAGGTAAGAGTGTTGTAGCATTCTTAAAGAGAAATATCTTCTCTCATTTTGGGGTACGTCGTACCATCATAAGCGATGGAGGATCACATTTTTACAACAAGCTGTTCAGAGCCGTATTGGTAAAATATGGGGTTAAGAAACATAAGGTAGCTACACCGTACCACCCACAAACAAGTGGGCAGGTAGAGGTTTCAAATTGGGAGATCAACCTGATCCTTGCTAAGACTGTGAATGCCAGCAAGAAAGATTGGTCCAGGAAGATGGACGATGCCTTATGGGCATATAGGACCGCGTTTAGGACACCAATTGGCATGTCACCATACCAACTAGTTTATGGGAAGGCTTGTCACTTGCCAATTGAGCTAGAACATAAAGAACTGTGGGCACTGAAGCAGCTTAACCTGAACTGGGATGATGCTATTAATATGAGATGGGAACAGTTGAATGAGATTGATGAATTTTGTCTACAAGCGTATCAAAGAGCAGATCTCTACAAGGAAAGGATGAAAAATTACCATGATTGGAGGATTATCCAACGAAACTTTCAGAAGGGCGATTTGGTACTTCTTTTCAACTCTAGACTGAAGCTGTTTCCAGGTAAGTTGAAATCTAAATGGTCTGGTCCATTCAGAATCAGCCAAGTTTACTCATCTGGAGTAGTGGAGTTAGAAACCAATGATGGTGGTGTCTTTAATGTGAATGGCCAATGAGTGAAGCTATATATCAGTCCAGCCGACACGATAAAATGTATAGCCACCATATATCTCAATGAAGTCTGAGTACTCGAGATAACTATGTCATGCCGCGACAATAAATCAAGCGCTACATGGGAGGTAACCCATCATTGTAATCATTTTTGTTTTTGTAGGAGTTTGTTTTTGATAAATAAAAATTCAAAAAAAGAAGAGTCGAGCCACGACCAAAACTAAGGCGTTTGGTGGGAGGCTACCCATCCTTCTAATCATTTTTGTTGTTTTTGATTAAGTGTAGGTGCAAGAAGTACAAAGGAGGAGATTAGTCCCAAATTTTTATTTGAAAGTGAGCCATGCCAATGGTGGTAAGTCTAGGAATAATGGAGCAAAGGCTAGAGGCTAGGCGTCGCCTATGCCAACATAGGCAATGCTAAAGGTGCCACCTATGCCAACATAGGCAATGGGCAAGGCACCTCCTATGACATTGCGTATGCTCACTGCCTCACATAGGCGATGGGTAAGATGTCGCCTATGCTCACTGCCTCACATAGGCGATGGGTAAGATGTCGCCTATGCCAACATAGGCAATGCTAAAGGCGCCGCCTATGCCAACATAGGTAATGGGCAATGCGCCGACTATGCCATTGCCTATGCTCACTACCTCACATAGGTGATAGGAAAGGCGTCGCCTATGCCAACATAGGCAATGCTATAGGCGTCGCCTATGCCAACATAGCCTACTAACCCATTTGTAAATGGATTAAACCGACCCATGGCTCATCCTTTAAATATACCCTCTACCTTTGAACACCACTCAATTGTTTGTTGAACCTAGGCGCCGCCCAAAGCTCCCTTATCTTCTCCAAGTTTTCCTCTTTTCTCATCTAATCTTACGGACTCACCTTTTCGATCCATCACCAAGTAAGTTGTTCTTTTATATTCCGTAGTTGTTGTAGTGATATGCTTATAATAGTTCATTAGATTTTGAAGTAGTGCTTGGTGATAAGAATATGGTTGGTTTGTTATGATGCATCTCATTGAGTGAAAGGATTCTTGTAGGTATTCTTGACTTTACTCCGGCATGTATTGATTGGTATTCACTGTCATAAAATTTTTTTATGAAGTTGAAATTTTGAAGTTAATGCATAATTTTGAGAGTTGTAAGCTTGAATGTTTGAATGACTCCTTGATCGATGTAATGATCATGATTGACCACAAGCATAACATGGTGTGATTGTTTCTATGCTATAGCATGATAAGATTTCTATGTGGTAGTCTTGTTCAAAGGTTGCATTGCTCTAATGAAATAAAATTGAAAATGATAGTCAAGATTACATGACCATTGTGTTCTACTTCTCTATATCAAACTAAGAAATTGTTATGTAAAGTGAAGGGTTGAAAGTGTGACTACTCTATTAATGTTGTTGGAATATACCACCTAAATGTATGTCGATGAAGTCTAAGTATTCGACATCACTCACTCAATTAGTTTGTGCAAACAAATTAAGTGTGGGGTGGTGCCATCACTATTTTCTTTTTCGATTAGTGAATCTTCCGAAATGAAACTAACATGACTCTATTGTGATCTCAGGTAACATGGCTCTGAAAGGACGACAGGGAAAGGAGAAAGCATCCACCTCACAAAAAGGTCAGAAAAGGTCAAGAAAAGACCATTCCTCCTCTCTTCAAGTGCCTCAACGCACTTTTCGGATCAAGTGGGTTCTGGAGGAGAAAGGGAAGGAATGGTATAAGAACAACAAAGTAAAGAAATATGTTCATGTGGATTTGATGCAGAAGGAAAGTTTAGCAAAGAGAGCTCCCTGCATTTTGGCTAAAATCATGGAACTGAATCTTGACTTTATTTTCTGAGACATGGGGGAATGCAATCTTGATTTGACTCGAGAATTTTATGCCAACTGGTCCCAAGGACTACGAAAAATGAAGTAAAAATTCGGGGCCAAGTCTTGCAATTGAACGCTGATTTCTTCAACTCTTTCCTGGGTACTCCAAGTGTGTATCAATCACCACTCAAGGATCTTTACCACAGACCTCCCTACAGAGCCATCAGACATACGTTGTGTGGATCAAGGTCCATGACCAGGTGGACTCGTCACAAAGATAATGGTCGTCACAATACTTACCCATATGCTTCTTTGAACAGAGAAGCTCACATATGGTTAAGAATAGTCAATTCCTGCTTGATTCCTGGGACAAAATACACTAAGATCACGCGAGGTCGAGTCTGCTTGGTATATTCTATAATGACGAATATTCCCATCAACATTGGTGAGGTTATACGAACGTCAATGCGAAAAGCAAGGCTGTATGAAAGGTCCCATTTTAGTTTTGGCTATTTTATGACTGCAATCTTAAGGAAAGAGTACATTGAGGAGGATCCAGCAGACTATAACTTGCCACATAACCCGAAGAAGATAGACCATATGAAAATCAAAGAGCCAGAAACTGGTCAAGGCATCAACCTTACCACTGCTGAGAGACATACTCGAGATGAAAGTTTTTTTCGCCATCTGTATGGCAAAACTAGGTTTACCATGATGAATGGGGGTCATGTACCGACTGATGCAGAGCTTCGGCAGTTGGACTATGACTACCCACTTAATGAGCATGCTCGGGGCATATGTGGAGTGGGGGTAAATTTTGAGGAACCTCTAGATAATGATGTGCCGACAGATGATGATCACCGACTGCCAGACTCTGATGTGGAGGACAACTCTGATGATGACGACTCTGATGATGATTCTGACGCAGGGGGTATGACCCCGGATATAGAGGAGGAGTCTGACTAATCAGGGTTTGCTTATTTATTTACACTGAGGGCAGTGTGTTCCGTCTAAGTGTGGGGTGCAGGAATATGTCTGCTGTATTGTATACAGATTTCCTGCATTTATTCTATAGGTTTTTTAATTTAGTCGCAGTTAGAGTCGTAGTTACTTAGTTATAATTAGTCATATGTTTGCATGAAATTGTTCTTATAGACGGCATTTCATTATAACAGGAGTTTGTGTTGAATCACTACTATTGAAACATTTAGGCTCTAAGTTGTGACTCATTCTGTGATAATTGCTTGTGGTTTAATTCATTCATCTGTTGGGTCAAGAATCTATAATGCTCCTAATTAAGTTGACCATGTTCCATGTGTGTGTAAGCTTATTGTATATTCTTTCTTGCGACTGATGCTAGAGCTTGCCTGATGTGTGTATGAAGCGAAATAAAGATTGTGAGTTTAGGAGATGATTTAGGCATTTCTTTGGCAGCACTGATTTTGTTTATATTCCTTTTACCTACCTTTGTACATTGCCCTAGTGAACACCTTTTGAGCCTTTAGCTATTTTCTTTGGCAACCTTTTATGTAGCCTAATAAATTTTTTTGAAAAGATCATAATTTGATCCAAAAACTCCTAAGCGCTTTAAATTGTAGAATGAAGTTGAGTAAAGTGTGTGGCAAAAGAAGAGGAAAATAGTCAAAGTGATGCCCCAAAGTTTAGTTATTGGCACATGAAAATATTGTGATCGAGGGTGGCTATCATAGGGATGCTTAATAAATTAAAAAAAAGGAAAAGAAAAAAAAGAAAGTTCTATATTCCCATCATTGTGTTTCTAATTGAGTATCAAAATGGGTGAAAGGGGGTTGGAGATGAAAGGAAGGTAAAGTGGTTGTTAAAAGTTAGTGTAAATGGAATAATGTAGTGTATTAAAGCGCTTAGGGAACATAGTCACTATTTCTAGCCAAAATAGTCGTACCTATCCCTTTAGCCTACATTACAACCCGTAAAGGCCTATTTGATCCTAACCTAAGAATTCTGATATTAGTGGAGGATTACACTAAGGGAAAGCATATGGTCATCAGTTGTAATCTAAGAATTCTTTGTGAGAGTGAGAGCAAGCAAGTTCTTATACCCATATTTCTAAAAAATGCAAAACTGTGAGTGATTATGGGTAACATTTTGTGTGAGCGCACATGGTTGATGATTGTTGGGTAGTTTTATATGATTTCTTTGGCTTAACTTGTGTATACGAATTAACCAACTTGATGAGTCTATGTTGGAGGGTGAGTTGTTTCTAGTAATGATCAAGAAATCTACGTTTTGTTAATAATTGCCGTGTATGTCTTGTGAAAAATTTTGTGTTGCTCTTGAAGTTTAGTTAGGTATTCATACTATTTTGTTCGAGGACAAACAAAACTTTAAGTGCGGGGTGGTGATGTTGGGCGTATTTATACGTCTAAGCACCATAACTTACCCATATTTTAGCTAAGTTTTGAGGATAAAGTACATGATTCTTGCATTTTTATTCTATTTTCAATTAAGCGAGATGACCTATGTGATTAGCATGCTTTTCAGGTACTAATGAGGAAGATTTCAGCACTTTGGGGACCTGTGGACAGCAAAGGAAAACTTCACATTAAAAGGAAAGCAGCTTATGGGACTGATGTGCTGTATGGGAACTTTTCCCGGGCAAACTGAGCATTTTTAAATAGTTAAGGATGCAGTAGCAATTTATTAGAGAAGGATGTTATTAAAAGCCTTATGGCTGAATTTTTTGGGATTATTCATTATTCAGATTCTGTAATATTTTTTGCAAGCAGAAAACGACTTAGCTTGAGCAACAGAGAGAGACAGAGAAACACATTCCTCTCTTATTGTCGCTAGTCATCTCCATCGCCAAGATAGTTCTAAGTTTTGGTATGATGATTATGTCTATTTTGATTTTCGTTGTATTCATGAGTAGATAAACTTATCTGTTAGTGTTATGGAAACCTTGTAATATACTCTCTATTGCTATGAGTTTGTGAATTTATGATGTGTAATGCCACTTATATCATTACTCTCTTCATTTTGATTGAATTCCCATGGTTGCAAACATAGGGAATGTTCCATTATAGAATTAACTTGTTCGATAGAAAAGTTACTGTTTGGAAAAGAGAGTCTGACAAGGAAATAGGGTTTCTAACCTTGATTTACACGTTAATGCCCTAGCAGGATTAACTTCTTGGAGAGTTTGTATAATTTGTTGTACACTTTGGGTTCGAAAGAACTAAAGTGAATGACTCCTTGATGGTTGAAAAACACTTGGGTTTAGAAATAGCATATGCCTCTCTATAAGTGCATGCATGCATAAACTCAGTATTACTCATAGTTAATAGAGAAGTAGAAACTACAAGGTGGACATAACCCTAACTTGTCATTCTCTATGATTAAATATTATTACATATATCGTCTCATTCGTTACACTAATAGTATTATTGTGCACTTAAACCAAAATCCCCCTTATCTAGGAACCTTCGATCAACAGTCTACTAATAATCGCAATACTTAGTGACCAGAGTATTCCTTGTGGGATTCGACACCCAACCCAGTTGGGTTCTATATATGACAGCAACCGCTTACACTTTCTAACGAGAGTTGTCATTTGGGTGTATCAGCCTACCCTGACATCACAACAGACCATCTCCCTCTTAGGAGAAAACCTCTACTTTCTGATCTCTTACTGACTCACTCTACTTAACTAGACTGGGATCCCTATCTTGGCTTTCTTTAACTTCGATAACCTAAGAAGACTCTGAACTATTCTAAACCCATACACTACCCTCAGCTAAATCAACTAAATGAATACCTAAACTATCCAACTTATGAACTTCTTGAACTAACTTCTTCTTATTATTCTCAATATGAGAAACCCTACCCATAGACAACCCACTAAGGGGGTCTACCGCTATATTGTCTTTGCCTGGATGATACAGCATGCTCATATAATAATATTTCAACATTCTAACCATCTTCTCTGATGAATATTCAAATCTTTATGTGAAAAAACATACTGCAAACTTTTGTGATCCTTGAACACATCAACATGAACCCCATACAAATAATGCCTCCAAATTTTTAAGGCAAATACAATAGCTGTCAACTCAAGATCATGGGTAGGATAATTCTTTTCATGGGGTTTAAGTTGTCTAGAGGCATAGGCTATAACCTTACCTCTCTGCATCAAAACATAACCCAAGATAACTATGGAAGCATCACAGTAAACATCAAACCCAACTAAACCATCTTGAAAGGTCAAAATTGGGGATGAGGTGAGTCGAGTCTTCAACTCCTAAAAACTCTTCTTACAAGAATCTAACCACTGAAACTTGACTTTTTTCTTGTTCAATATGGATATGGGGGACACAATAGATGAAAATGCTTTAAGAAAACATCGGTAATAGCCAACCAAACCCAAGAAACTCTAGATATTTGATGGAGAGATGGGTCTGGGATAGTTTCTCACTGATTCGGCCTTTTAAAGACCAACACTAATGCCATCACCAAAAAAAATATGGTGATGGAAAGCTCCTAATATTATCCAAAACTCACACTTACTAAATTTGGCAAAAAATTGATGGGCTTTAAGAGTTTGGATTACAATTATGAGGTGGTCAGCATGATTGTTTTCACTACGGGAATAGATAAGAATATCATCAATGAAGATTATCACGAACATGTCCAAGTACTGCTTAAACAATTGGTTCATCAAATAGATTAAAGCTGCTGGAGAATTTGTTAGACCAAAGGATATGACCATAAACTTGAAGGGACCATACTGTGTTCTGAAAGCCATTTTCAAAATATCACATTCTCTGACTCTGAGTGATGATAACCAGATCTGAGGTCTATCTTAGAAAAGTAACTGGTCGAACAAGTTATTAATTCCAGGGAAGTGTACTTATTCTTGATGGTGACTTTGTTCAACTGACGGTAGTTGATGAACATTCTAAGAGAACCATTTTTATTTTGCACAAAAAGGACTGGAGTGCCTCATAGGGAAACAAGGGTATGATAAATCTCTTATCTAGGAGGTCCTTCAACTGTTCTTTTAATTCCCTAAGCTTGGTTGGAAACATTATATAGGGAAAAACATAGATAGGCTGGGTATCTGAAAGAAGGTCTATTCTAAAGTCAATTTTCCTTCGAGAGGAACTCCAGAATAATCTTCAGGGAACACATCTGGAAATTCCCTCAGTATTGAAACTGAATCGAGGTTGAGAGTCTCATAATTAGAGTTTTTAACTCAAACAAGATGGTAAAAACACCCCTTGGATATTATTTTTCTCACTCTAACGTATGAAACAAGATAACCCATAAGCGCTGAATCATTACCCTTCCATTCAATCACTGGTCATCTAGAAACTGAAACTGAATGACTTTGTTTCTATAGTCAACTAAAGCATAGCATTAGTGAAGCCAATCTATGTTTAGAATGATATCAAAATTAGTCATCTATAATACCACAAGATCAACTGAAGTGACATTCTAAGATATTGTGATCGGACAATTCCTATATACCTGCCTAGCTACAGTAGAGACACCTACTGGGGTAGACACTGAGAAGGTACTAATGTTTTGGGACTGATGCTAAAATTGACAACTATATAAGGGTTACAAAAGAAAGTGAAGCCACGATATCTAATGAAGCATAAACTTATAAACAAAAGAGTTGTAACGTATTCGTAACCACATCAAGAAAACTTTCCTGATCATGACGGGTCTGGAGGGCTTACAACTTGTTCTGGTACTGACCGCTGGTGGCACTGGAAGTGGCGCTCTACTAAGTTGGGTGACCTACTAGTGCTGTTGAAGAGTTAGCCTGACCTTGATGGTGGTCTCTCCTACCTTTCCACATACCTATTAGATACTGCCTCATCTTGTAGACTAGCTTGCCATATCCAAAACACATATCACTGCTATACCTACATACTCCTCAATTATTACTTCTACATTTTAGAAAAAAATGATTTGTCTGACCATTGTTCATACTACCCTTAGTCTTAGAGCCTGGTGCCCTATCCTGGTTACCATTTCTAAACTTTGGCACTAGAGCATTAGCTGAGGACGGAACTGGGCGGAAGATTTCTGAAAAAATTGAGGAAGGTTACAATCTTCCAACCTCGGCAGAGTAAAGTTGAAACTACCTATCCTAGCCCTCTTGTTTTCCCTTTCTCTCTTCTTAGCTTTTTGTTCCTCAATCTGCTAAGCATGGACCATCAACCTAGACAAGTCCATCTCCTTATTCAACATTGCAGTCCTACACTCCTTGAATATGCTATCAGCTACACCAGAGACAAACTTACTCATCCTAGACCTGTTATCAAACACTATATGAGAAGAATACCTTTCCAAATGAGTAAACTTAAGCAAACACTTCTTTACACTCATACTATCCTACTTCAAATTAATAAAATTGAGCACATTATCTTCCCTTAAATACTAAGGTAAGAATCTATCTAAAAAAATATGTAGCAAACTCCTCCCATTCTACAGGCCCAACATTTGCACCGCTATACCCCTTCTACTGCTAAAACTAAGTGTGAGCTACATCCTGCAACTGGTAAACAACCAACTCTGCACTCTCACTAGAAGTCACACCTATAATATCTATTACCTTCATAACTATTTCATAGAAGTCCTGCAGATCCTCATTAGATATAGATCCATAAAACAAAGGAGGATTTACTCAGGTGAAGTCCCAAATCCTGATTACGATAGTATTAGCCACTAGATTGGTTGTGATAGCAGTTTGCTGATTGTTCTGAGCTTCTACTGAATGGACTAAAGTAGTGAATGCATCTCTAAACTCGTCATAAGAGACATGCCCATTTAGGGGATCTTCTTAAACGGGTGGAGGTGCGGGCTGATTTTCGTTTCTTCTTCCGTTAGTCTTTCTCGAAGGCAAATTCTATAAACAAAAGGAAGATTGAATTAGAAAGAGAGTTTAATACAACTCATGCTCTTTCACGTGACATAAACACTAAAGAGAAGGGACACTTTTCCTAAAACATCTTGTGGCCTTTTTTTTATAAATGTGGCACGCTTCACACCCATGCATAAAACTTTACTCCATATGGCTTTCAGACTCCCTAGGACACTTTAAAAACTTTAGGTGCTAATACCAAGTTTGTAACACCCCAAAAATACATATGGATGCCACACGGTGCTTACAATCCTGAGAGACCACAAACTAACCCATAAGTTGGTACCTTCTATGAGCACTAAATAAAATAGTTAACAAAATAACATGTGTGGAATTTAACTAAAAAAGACTTAAGGTTTTAAACGCTCAAACATGCGATTAAAATTTGTAGTTCTGAAAGCATCTTAAAATAATACTGAGAAGATTGATAATAATAACTGATATTGACTAACTGTTTGAAATAGTTTGAAAAGCCTCTAACTGACAGAGAAGTTAATGGGACAAACCCCCAACTAACTTTGACTGACTACTGAGTTAATAGGATGAGATACTCATAAATAGTCCTCGATACAGAAGGACTCACAATGCTACCGCTGCTAATGCACTAGAATGTCTAAGTACGATTGGGAACCTAAGGTTTTGAACCTATGATATAAGACATCATAGTGCAAGAAACGAGTATGAGGTCAGTACTTTGAATGTACTAGTATATGAGATGAGGTTAGGCTAAAATAAATGTGTTGTTTGCATAAGATAATAACTGATTGAATAGTGTGAGATAACATTGTATGGATGCATAAAATCTATATAATTTTAAGAATGCATTACCAAGCATAAAACATGATTCTGATATAGTCTTTAAACTGAAATACTGAAATACTTATACTAAATAATTGATAGTTGTATCCTATGGTCAAGTAAACCTAAAATTAAGCTCTATACTAAATACTAAAATGAGACTATGGGAGCTAGCTATAACTGACATGCCCCAATATACTATCAGGGTTCAACATATAACTTCAGTTGGAAGGGCATTAGTACCATGCCATAGGTACTAACATTGCTAGTGTGGATCCACTAATCTGATATCCTGAATGTATGAGGGTGTCATGCCTAACTGATGGGGGACCCCTCAAAAGTCTATGATGGATCAGTAGGTCTAGAACCTAGGGAATGCTACTAATGTCTCATGCCTACAGATGGGGGAGACACCATCCCTATGTTCACTTGGTGCTAAATTTTACTCCCAACTAAAAAACACTAATTATTTGACTGAACTGAGATTAATTGGACTCATAACTGACCATATTACCAACTGAATAGTATTGCTCAGAGTATAAATCAAATCATTCTGTAGATATAGAAAACTAGGTAAACAACTAAATTTTGGGTATTCATAACCCCCACGACTCAACAACAATAACAATAGGAATATACTAAAGCATAAAAAACATATAAGTAGTCATTGTTCAAAACCCAATCATTTTGGCATTTCATCAAACACATGAAATTCATAGGCTTAAGCATAAGAATAGTTAAAACATGTGATTCTAACATAATTGAAATACTAACATCATGGATTTAGGATTTAGCATGCGAACATCATCATTCAAACGTGTCAAGTAAAATTTCTAATGAAAACACAGGGTAAATATAATTTATAATCAAGATTCATAATAAATTCATAAAGATAATTCATAATAACATGTAAAAATCATGTATTTAAACTTGAAAATGGATTATTGGATTCTATGGGTGAAAAGGACCCATGAATAAACATCACACATACCTTAATTGAAGAATTCAAGAAGGTTCTTGGTGATCTATTGAATTTTGAGCTTGAATTCTGAAGAGGATAGGGTTTATTCTTGAGAGAGAATTTGTTCTTTTGAGATAATTGTGAATAAAATGGTTAATTTTCCCTTTTGGTACCCTTAATCCCGTGTTATGGACCAATTGGGCGAAGGAAAAAGATCTAATTACCCTTGGAAATATGGAAACGAAAACTAGAAAATAAGGACATGTGATGGAGAACGCACTGCGGCTCTGGTCTGTCAGACTAGACTACCTGCTGTTACCCCTATCATGGACACCCCAAGGGGTGAAATGGAGTGCATGCCATAGGCTTATCCCGGTGGTGCTACTGTTTTGGAAATCTAAACACGCCCTTATGCTTGTCCAAAAATTTCAAAACTCACCCGAGATGTTCTATCGATAACTTCAATCCAAAATCAACTTGAAAATTAACCTTTCTATGTTGGGAATGTGAAAAATAAAATCATCAAAGTTTAGGAGCTTTAGAAATGGCTATGTCCTAACACTTAGTGAAAATTTTTATGTCTTTAACCCCTTTAACATACTATGGTGAGCTTAATTAAGCTAGATTTTTATGGGGTCTTACAATAGGGTTCTTATTCTTTTATGAAATAAGAAGTTCAAATTAGCGTATAGGATAAGGATGTACCTAGAAGCCTTACTTGATTCACATGTAGGATGATAACATTAAGCACTTAATTGGATTGTTACATCCCCACTCAATGATGTAGTTTTAATATCCAAATTAAGTAAATGATTTGACGTCGGGAGACCATGATCATGCATTAATCCTACAAATCAACAACCAAGATAAACAAGTTAGCAATTCAATAACATAGTTTGATTGCTCAAAGTTCTATAACCCTGCGCTTTACTCTATTGATTGTCTCAAGTCTTTTATTCACGCACTGTTTAATTTATATTTAGTTTTACCAATCATAAACTCTTTTTGGTTATCTTGCATCAAATTAATCTCAACAAGTGAACTATAAATAGGGCAATCATTGAAACAAGTCCCTGTGGGATCGATATTCGGCTTTCTTGAAGGCCACTATATTACTTGGTAGAATACGTACACTTGCGTGTATGCTTGGGCACTGTCCAAATCCATAAAAAATAAAGAAAATATAGAAAAACCCTAATTATGTTTTTTACATCCCCTCTCCAAGTTTCCAAGCCATCCCATGATATCCTCATAAAGTGTACGATGTAGTGTATTTATAGTGGGCCAATCCTAAGTCATGTATTAGTAGGATCCATCCAAAAATTTGATCAAAGAAATGAAGCATGCTATTGTTCTTAGAAATGAAGGGACGAATGCATTATGTATTGCATAAAAGGGAGGATACTATGCATGCTATACGCGGGCAGCCACTTGAAATTGTCATCGAAATTTTGGCTAAGTTGTTCCAACGTCCTTCCTTTTAATCCAAGCCTTATGACATTCTTTTACTTTGAATTCCATCTTATTCTGCATAATTTAAAATCAAATTTAATTCCTCTAGCATTCTTCAATATCTCACAACAAGCATTACAGCTAAAAACAACATAACATTCACAACGATTAGCAAGAAACACGAGCTAAGACTAGGCTTGCTCGCTTAATCTTTAACATTTTTCATTGGCTCTTAACTTGACTCAATTGTATTTTACACATTAAAAAAAAAAATTCACACATATAATTATATAGTAAAACCACTAGGAACTCATTCAACACATTAGAATCCCATGCAATAGACTTGAACATCACCTAGCTTAAGCTAGTAAAACTAGTTTACTCATCTAGACTCTAAATGATCGATTTAAACCCACACTTGTTTGAAAACACTTTTAAACATTGTATTAACATCCTTAAACACTTATATGCTTATTTATATCATCTTTACTACATTAAGTAAATGAATTATCCTCAAAAAAGACTAAACAATCTTGAATAGCAACACTACAGTGCATAAATACACCCAACATCAAAACTATAATGCCCCGAGTCTATACCCTGGATGGTACATAGTGCTCATAATCGCAAGGAACCACAAGATAACCTATGACTGGTACCTACTATAATAAATGAATAGTAATACTGTAAAAATGTAGAAATTAGACAGAAATAGCGATAAGGTTCAAAACTATAAAATTAATTTCTGAATACTGAAATCAATACTGTAAATTGAACATCTGTCTAAAAAATACTATAGTCAAAAAAGCTTGTAACTATCTGAATAAGGAGTTGATGGGATAAGTCCCTAACTAACTCCGACTACTGAAATGAACTAAGTACTGAAATGCTGGAATAATAAATCTGTCCTCGAACAAAGAGAACTCTCCACTAGTCTCAGTTTGGGGTCCAACCTGTAACCCTAGCTGGAAGGGTGTCAGTACCGTCCCATAGGTAAAGACAAACTGAGACACCCTAATCTGGATGATTCTCTGAGTAAGAACGGTGATACACTCAACTGACAGGTTAAAACACCTCATCAACCCTTAGCTGCAGGTTGATGTCTCAACCTACGCTGGCTACATAGTTCTGGAATGCAAGGACTGCTTCTAAGAATCTCACCTTCTACTGGAAGGTGAGTCCCCATTCTTGGGTTCACTCAGTGCTGAATCTTACTCCCAACTGAATAAACACTGGACTGAATTCTAAACCGTTCTAGGCTGGACTGAACTATCACTTATCGTACTATATATAATTGAACTGAACTGAGTTCACTGGGTTTTGTGGACTGAAGGAATACTACTGATTTCTATTAACTGACTGAGTTCCACTGAGATTTCTCGAGTTCTGTAACTAACTGAATCCTACTGATCGTGACATAACTGGTACAAATCCATGCTTATGATGGCTCTAGGTAAATAACTGAATTGCCGGGTATTAAAAACCCACAGGACTTGATAGCATAAGTTATAATACATAGCACAATCTTGAAACATGATGGCTAATTGCTTAATCATCATTCCTTCATTGGGACATTCTAGCAAACACTTGCATGGCAAGAACTTGAATACATGATAACATGATATAATTTTACTATTCAACTCATATGAGCAATTCAACAAGTACTTGGAGGACACACTATGTGCACATAACACTAAACAACATGCGAGCATTATAATTTCAAATACCAAATTCACAATTTGGAGGGTATTAACATGAATTAACATAGTACAACACATAACAAATAATTTCGTATACATCTCGCAATTGAATCATGTACAAGAAATCCCATTAACATGGTAGTCGTGAACACATTCAAATTCAACCATGAAATCCATGAAACTCATTAACTTGTAGTTAAGAAAAGGTTCTTGAACTCCAAGGGTGGAAGGAAACCCTTGGATGAGTACTTGACATACCTTGGTCGCTAAATTCTTGAAGAATGATCTTGAAATCTTAAGCCGCGAGTTTGAAATTTAATCTCGTAGGGTTTTTTGTTCTTGAGCAATTTTTGAATAGAGAATGAATTTTACCTCTAAAGGGGCTTAATTTTGTGTTTTGGGGCTGATAACCATTGCTAAAAAACCCAAATACCCCTGAGGAATGTGGCTTTTAATTATTGAAAACTTAATTAGTGATGCGCAGACCGATGCATCATGTCGATGGGGTTGACACTATGCCCAATGTGCCGAACCGAGTCTGTGTAGGTTCGCTGGAATTTGCATTGGGGAGTTGGAGGAAAATATTCATCGACACGATAGACGATACGACATGTAGAGATCACATTGATCCACTAGTTTTGACTTCGAAACCTGCATCAAACGAAGTTGAAAAATCCAAAACTAGTCTGAGAAAACCTACTGACACTCCTGATCATGATTCAACCTTAAGATTGACATTTTAAGGTCATAGAGGTCATAAAATAGAGTTGCTAACTTATGAAAGCTAAAATGACACTAAGTATGAGTACTTAGCTAAAATTTTCTAAGTCTGGGACCCGTTAACAAGCGGTAAAGGACTAAGTCAAGCTTAGGATTTTGCAGGATCTTCTAATATCTCCCCCTTGGGAACATTCATCTTTGAATGAGACTAACTAAGCTGAGAATACTAATAGACTGAATTTAGATATGAGACATATACAACTGAAGCATAATTTCACGACTGAAATTACTGATAAACTAAAATTTTATACTGAACATGCATCAGAGGTTATTATGTTGGACATACATATCTAATGCATAAAGTCACAACTGAATATGCAATGGTAACTGGTACCAAATCTATAAAGGAAAATCTAAGCATGGAACTAAGTAAGTTTAAGGAAAAACTATTACCTTGGGCCGAGTCTGAGTTTTCGGAGAAGAGGTGAGGATACTTGGTCTGCATGTCTATTTTTGCTTCCCAAGTAGCTCCCTCAAGGACTGATTCCACTAAAGAACATTGACTAGAGGGACTTCTTTGTTCCTCAGTCTGCGGATTTAAAAATCAATGATTTTGACTGGAATCTCTTCGTAAGAGAGGCTGTTCTAAATATCTATGCCCTCTATAGGGACTACGGTTACTAGGTAACCTATGAATTTATTAAGCAAGGAGACATGGAACACTGGATGCACTGAAGCTAAGTCTGAAGATAACTTAATCTTGTAAGCTACCTTTCTGAAGCGGCTGAGAATTTGGCAAAGATCGATATATCGAGGACTGAGTATCCCCTTCTTGCCAAACTACTTCACTCCATTCATAGGAGAGATTTCAAACACACGTAATCACCAATCTCAAACTCGAGATCCTTTCTCCATACATGTGCATATGATTTCTGTCGACTCTGACCTGCCTTAAGCCTTTGCCTGATCAACTGAACCTTCTCTAAGGTGTCAAACACCAAATCAGGACCTACCACTATGGCCTCACCTACTTCAAACCAACTAAAGGGAGATCTACATCTCCTCCTATAGAGTGCCTTAAATGGAGCCATCTGAATGCTGGAATGATAGGTATTGTTAGCTGCAAACTCATTCAAAGGAAAGTGGTCATCCCAACTACACTTAAAGTCTATCACACACGCTCACAGCATCTCCTCTAAATTCTGAATGGTCCTTTCTGCTTGATCATCTATATGAGGGTGAAATACTATGTTGAGGTTGACTTAGGTTCCAAGACTCTTTTGGAAGGATTTTTAGAAATGAATGGTAAACTGGGTACCTCTATCTGAGAAGATGGACAACGAAAAACTATGCAATCTGACCAACTCTCTAACATAGAGCTTAGTATAGTCCTCAGCTAAATAAGAGGTATAAACTAGTAGAAAATGAGCTGATTTGATCATCCTATCTATAATGGCCCAAACTGAATCGTGCTGACAGCGAGTGCGAGACAAACCCGTCACTAAATCTATGTTCACTTCTTCCTACTTCTAAGTGGGAATACTGAACTCCTACATAGACCCACTAGGCTTCTGATGCTCAATTTTATCCTACTGGCATGTTGAGAACTTAGCCACAAATTCTACAATGTCTCTCTTTATCCCATTCCACCAATAGATCTCCTACAAATCATGGTACATCTTAGTATCCCTTCGATGAATAGAGAGCACGTACCATGCATTTCTTCTAGAATTTGCTGCCTCAAGTCATCTACACCTGACACACATAGCTGACCCTGGCAACGTAACATACCATATCCCCCTTGGGAGAAAACCTCTCTCTTTTTATCTCTGACTGATTCTTTTAACTTGATTAGAATGGGATCCCTATCCTGCTTTTCCTTTACCATGGAAACTAGAGATGATTCTGAACTACTCTGCACCTACACACTACCTTCTAACAAATTGACTAAGCAGACACCTAGTCGGGCGAGATGATGAACCTCTTGAGATAACTTTTTCTTACCATCTTCCACATGATCAACACTCCCCATAAACATCCTACTAAGAGCGTCAGCCTCTACATTGGCTTTACCCAAATGATACAGGACGCTCATGTCATAGTCCTTTAATAACTCAAACCACTTTCTCTGATAGAGGTTTAGATCTTTCTGAGAGAGTACATACTGCAGGCACTTGTGGTTTGCGAACACTTCAACGTGCACTACATACAAATAGTTCCTCCAATTCTTTAAGGTAAATACTACTGCTTCTAATTAAAGATCATGAGTTGGATAGTTCTTTTTATTGGGCTTAAGCTACCTAGAGGCATAGGCTATAACCTTACCTCTCTACGTGAGGACACAACCCATACCTACTCTGGATGTATCACAACACACAACAAAGCTTTCTGAATCATCTGGTAAGGTAAGAACTGGGGCTGAGGTAAGTCAAGTCTTCAACTTTAGAAAACTCTTCTCATAAGAATCTAACGAGTAAAACTTGACTTTTTTCTGAGTCAATCTGGATATAGGGGATGCAATAACTAAAAATCCCTCAATAAACCATCGGTAATAGCCAGCCAAACCCAAGAAACTCCAGATATCTAATGGAGAGATGGGTCTAGGCTAGTTTTTCACTGCTTTGATCTTTAAGGATCAACTCTGATACCATCACAGAAAATGACATGGCCGAGGAAAGCTATTGACCCTAGCCAAAATTCGTACTTACTGAATTTAGCAAATAGCTGATGGTTTCTGAGAGTTTGCCATACTATTTGGAGATTGTCTGCATGTTCATGCTCACCGTCGGAGTTAACACGGATATCATCCATGAAGACTATGATGAACAAGCCTAAGTAATGCTTGAACATACGGTTCATCAAGTCCATGAAAGTTAATGGGGCATTGGTAAGACCAAAGGACATGACTATGAATTTAAAGAGACTATACCAAGTTTTGAAAGCTATCTTTGGAATGTCACATTCTCTGACTCTAAGCTGATGATAGCCTGATCTGAGGTCTATCTTAGAAAAGTAACTGGCACCCTGAAGTTGGTCAAACAATCATCAATTATGGGAAGTGGATACTTGGTCTTGATCATGACTTTATTTAACTAACGATATTCATTACACATTTTGAGGGAACCATCTTTCTTATGCACAACTAAAACTGGTGCTCCCTATGGGCACACACTGGGTTTGATGAATCCCTTATCTAGTAAATCCTTCAACAATTCTTTTTATTCTGCTGGAGCCATTTTGTATGGCGGAATAATGATATACTGAGTATCTAGAAAAAGGTCTATTCCAAAGTCCATTTCCCTTTCTGGAGGAATTCCAAGAAGATCTTCGGGAAACACGTCTAGGAATTCGCATGCCACTAATACTAACTCAAGGTTAGGGGTTTCTGATCTAGATTCCTGGACCCAAATGAGATGATAGACACATCCCTTTGATATTATTTTCCTTTTCCTAAGGTAGGAAACTAGCTGACACCTCTGAACTCTTGGACAGGCTCATTTGGGAACTCAAATTGGACAATTCTATTTCTGTAGTTAACTGAGGCATAGCAGGAAGGAATCCAATTCATGCCGAGAATGACATCAAAATTGGTCATCTCTAATTCGACTAAGTCTGCTGAAGTGACTTTTTGAGATATCATAATCGGATAGTTCCTGTATACCCACTGGGCTATGATAGTTTTTCCCACTGGGGAAAAGATTGAGAAAAGATCTGCTAGAATTTTAGGACTGACTCTGAAGTCAACAACTATACAGAGACTAACAAAGAATGAAAAAGCTCCTAGATCTAGCAAAGCATAAAGATGTAAATAATAAACCTGTAATGTACCAGTGACAACATCAGGAGAACTTTCCTGATCCTGTTGGGACACAGGAGAATAGATTCTATTTGGGCGTTGCCCACTGTTGGCACTAGATGCGGCACCCTGCTGATTCAAGCGATTAGACTGAGCTGGGGGACAGTTATGTTGACCCTTTGAACATAATGGGGACAATCCCCAACTCCATGAACTGGTTTGCCACACCCAAAACATAAATCACTGTAGCTCTGCAGATACCTTGGTGGTTTCTGTCATATTTCTAGCAAAGGGGATTGGTTCGGGCGCTACTGATAGTACCTAGAGGATAAGGACCGGGCACCCTATCTCTGTTGTCGTCTCTAAATTTTTGCACTGGAGCACTGGCTAAGGATTGAGATAGAATTGAGGATTTTAGGTGGAATTGAGAACGATTCCCACTCTCTAACTTAGGCAGAGTACAGTTGAAACTACCTATTCTCGTTCACTTGTTCTCCCTCTCTTTCTCTCTATTCTTAACCTCCTTTATCTACTGAGCATAGACCATAGTCTAGATATGTCCATATCATTAATCAGAACTACTTTTCTACACTCCTTGACCATACTGCTTGAAATCCCAGACACATACCTAGACTTGCTCTCGGCCACTACATAAGGAGCGTATCTAGCTAATTGAGTAAACTTAAGAGAATATTATTTCACTCTCATGTTGCCCTGCTTCAGGTTAACAAATTCTAGAACCTTCGCTTCTATTAACTCTAATAGGAAGAACCTATTTAGAAAAGCATTGGCAAAACACTTCCTACTCTATGGGCCCTATATCTGCAGCCCTTTCTGCTTTCTATTATTTAAACAATGAGTGAGACACATCCTGCAATAAATATAAAACTAACTCGACACTCTTACTAGCTATCACCTCTATAATATCTATAAATTTATGTACCTGATCAAGAAATTCTTGAGGGTCCTCATTTGACTTAGACCCAGTAAAAGATGGAGGGTTCATACAGGTGAAGTCTCGAATCCTGACTGCAACAGTATTCGCTGTTGGGTTGTCCGAAAAGGAAACTGGGTGTTCATTCTGGGATGCCACCAAATGATCTAAGGTGGTGAAATCTTCTCTAAATTTAGTATGGGAGACATGTTCGTCCAAAGGATTCGACTGGATAGGCCGTGGTGCTGGCTGGTCTCCCATTCCTCTTCCCTTAGTCCTCTTTGGAGGAATACTATGTAAACGGAGCAGAAACTTGGATTACATAGGAAGTTTAACTGGAGCTTATGCTACCTCACATGATATGAATATTAAATGAATGACATTAGTATAACTGAATAAGAGTATATGTATAAACACGTAAACTATGATTGAGATCGTGATATAACTGGATACAGTGTTCTGAATACTAATTAATTGATATCTAAGTTTACTAATAAAGTGTTACTGATAATTGAATGACTTCATCTGATAGTCCTAATTCTATGGAACTGTGTTGAGTTTCGTACTAAACTAAGTGACTATATCTGAGTATCCTGATTCCATACATCTGAACTGAGTTCTATTATGAAGGCTGAAACTAAGACTGTGGGAGGTAATTATCTAACCGACACTACCTTTCTAAACTAATTTGTGGTCCAACTTGCAACCCCAACTGGAAGGGTATCAATACCATGCCATCGGTAAAGACAAACTGAGTCACCCTCATCTGGCAGGTGCTCTGAGTGAGAATGGTGATACCCTCAACTGGCAGGTTAAAATACTTCATCAACCCTCGGCTGGAAGGTTGATGTCTCAATATACATTGGCTATATATTTTTGAAATGAAAGGACTGCTTCTATAGATCATACCCTCTATTGGCAGGTAAGTCCCCATCATTGGGCTCACTTGGTGCTGAATCCTACTCCCAACTGAATAAACACTGAACTAAATTCTAAACCAATCTTGTAATACCCAAAACTTTCTTTAAGTGAAATCTAGTCTCTATAAGAGTTAGTGATGACTTCCTAAATGATTAATCATGTTTATCATGTTTCAGTCAACAGTTAAACGAATCTCAATGGAACTTACTAAATCGTTAGTCAACGAAACTTACTGAACCCAGCCCAGTTCAGTTCAGTTAATCATGTTTTAGTGTCTATTTAGATTGGAGTAAGAATTAGCACTGAGTAAAACCAAGGATAAAGGTACACACTAACAGTTGGGGGTATGACCCTTAGGAGCAATCTTTGTATTTCAGAACTATGTAGCCAGCATAGGTTGAGACATCAACACTAACATATATGGGTTGATGAGGTGGATTAACACTATCAGATAAGGGTCCCACCATTCTCTTTTGGGGACACTATCAGATGAGGGTCACCCACAACTTGTCCTTACCAATAGCGTGGTATTGACACCCTTCTAATTGTGGTTACAGATTGGAACCCAACTAAGTTATAATAGCTTATTTAGGGAATGTATGTTAGATGACTACTTTCCATAGGTAGAATCTAAGTCTCAGTCTCAGTAATTGAACTCAGATAGTTATACAAAATTTAGGAATGTAAGATATAGTCTCCCAGTTCAATGTGGAACTTATCTTGTTCCATTAGAAATAGGATTGTCAGACAGAGTTATTCAAATGATAGTATATCAGTTATACAAAATTTATGTTATCAGTATTCACATTCAATGATGTTATGATCTCAGTTACAGTTCCTGTATTCATGTATGTATTCTTATATTCATGTTATTCAGTTAGTTAGTATAATTCATGCATACAAAACCCCTTTCATTCAGCCTAGCTCACTTGCATACCAGTATATTCAATCATACTGACACATTTGCGCTATGGTGTTTTTATACCATAGGTTTAGAAGCATGAGCTCCAGAGCATCCTTTGTAGATCAGACGTTTAGTAGCCAGATTGGCAGCGAGTCCTCATCATTTGAGGATAGCATGATTATTTTATTACTATATTATTTAAGTATTCCAGAGTTAGATAGGAACATGTACCATGAACTCTATAGTTTTTAGATAGTTTAGAGGCTTCCAAACTATAGCATGTTCTGATAGTTATTTCATTTATTTTGGTATTAATATACCATATCTCTAGATGTTATATTTTATCAGATATTTGTACCTTATGGCCTTTCATCCTTTTTCTGTATTTATACAGTATAATATGTAGTGCCAAGTTACAGATATCAGTCATGGGTTAGCTTGTGGTCCTTCGGGGTCATGAGCACTGTGTGGCATTTTGGGTACCATATTTGGGGCATTAAAAACTTGGTATCAGATATAGGTTCAATATAGTCCTAGGAAGTATGAAAAGCTGCGTCTAGTATAGTCTTATGTACCATATTTATGTACAGGAGGCTATGAGTTGTTTTAGGAACAATTTCCTTTCTTTTAGTATTCATGTTGCGCTACTGAGCATGAGCTCAAATTTACCTCTCAGTCTAATTCATTTCTCCCTTTTTGTTTATAGAAATGCCTCCTTAAAGAAGAAATAGAAATCAGTCATCCCCTCAGCCCTCTCATGTAGAGTTTAGAGCTGCATTCACTACTCTTAATAACTCACTTGCTGCTCGAAATAAATGTCCAAATACTATTTTGGCCAACCCAATGGACAATACTACTGCTGTTAGGATTCAAGACTTTACCTGAATAAATCCTCCATTTTTTTTCTGGTCTAAGACAGATGAGGATCCTTAGGAATTCCTTGATCAGTTTCAGAAGATTACGGATATCATAGAAATTACTGCTAGTGGGAGTGATGAGGTAGCTGCATATAAGTTGCACGATGTGGGTCACACATGGTTCAAATAGTGGAAAGCTGAGAGGAGTACAGATGTAGGACCCATAGAGTAGGAGGAATTTTCCACTGCTTTTTTAGATAGATTCTTTCCCCTAGAGATGAGAGAAGCTAAGGTATTAAAATTTATCAACCTCAAGCAGGGCAGCATGAAAGTGAAAGAGTATTCTCTTAAGTTTACTCAACTAGCTTGATATGCTCCTTATGTGGTGGAAGATAGCAGGGCCAAGAATAGTAAGTTTGTTTCTGGGGTGAATGATAGTCTGCTCAATGAGTGCAGATCCATAAGGTTGATTAGTAAGATTGACATAGCCAGGCTTCTGATCCTTTCTCAATAGATAGAGGAGCACAAGATTAAGATGAGAGAAAATAAAAATAAAAGAGCTAGGATAGGTAGTTTCAACTTCAATCAGCCTAAGTCAGAGATTGGTAACTGTTCTTAGTTCTACCTAAATTTATCCATTCTTGCTCCTTTCTCTGCTAGTGCTCTAGTTCCTAAGTTCAGGGATGGTAACAAATATAGGGCGCCAGACTTTAAGTCTCAGGGTTGTGTTAGCAGTGCCTAAACCAATCCCATAAGGGTATTTGCAGAGCTGGCAGTGATGTGTGTTTAAGATATGGTAAGCCCAACCACAGAGTTAAAGATTGTCCCCAGTCAGGATTTAAGGGTCAGCAGAACCGTTCCTCAATTTAGTCTATTTGCCCAAATTAGCAGGGTGCCACTTCCAGCATAACCAGTGAACAGTGCCCAAACAGACTCTACGCACTTTAGTCCCAATAAGATCAGGAAAATTCCCCTGATATGGTTAATGGTACATTGCAGATCTTTTATTTGCATGTTTACGCATTTCTAGATCCAGATGCTTTTTTGTCTTTTGTTACTCCTTATATAGTAGTTGATTTCAGAGTCATTCCCAAAATTCTAATAGAGCCCTTCTCAGTCTTTACCCCAGTGGGTAAAACTATCATAACCTGGAGGGTATATAGAAACTGTTTGATTATTATATTTCAGAAAGTCACTTTAGTAGAATTAGTCAAATTAGAGATGACTAATTTTGACGTCATTCTTAACATGGATTGGATTTATTCCTCTTATGCCACAGTCGACTGCAGAAATAGAGTTGTCCAATTTCAATTTCCAACTAAACCTATCCTAGAATGGATAGGTAGCACTTCAGTTTTCAAGGGTCAGCTTGTTTCCTACCTTCGGGCACGGAAAATGATATCTAAGGGATGTGTCTATCTTTTTGTTCGAGTTAAGGACACTAGTTTCAAAACTCCTAGTCTTGAATCAATCCCAGTAGTGAATAAATATTCAAATGTCTTTCTCGAAGATCTTCCAAGTATTTCTCCCAAAAGGGAAATAACTTCGGTATTTATCTTCTTCAAGATACTTGGCCTATATCTATTCCGTCATACTGAATGGACCCAGCAGAACTCACAGAATTGAAATAACAATTGAAGTATCTCCTAGATAAGGGATTCATCAAACCTAATATGTCCCCGTAGGGCATACTAGTATTATTCGTGCGAAAGAAAGATGATTCTCTTAGGATGTGTATAGACTACCGTCAGCTTAACAAAGTCAAAGTCAAGAACAAGTATCCACTTCCCAAAATAGATAACTTATTTGACCAACTTTAGGGTTCTGGCTATTTCTCTAAGACAGACCTCAGATCAGGATATCATTAGCTCAGAGTCAGAAAATGTGACTTTCCAAAAATAGGTTTTCAAACTCGGTATGGTCACTATAAATTCTTAGTCATGTCCTTTGCTCTTATCAATGCCCCATAATTTTACATGGAATTGATGAACTGTGTGTTCAATGAGTACTTGGATATGTTCATCATAGTCTTTATAGATAATATTCTTATATATTCCCACAGTGAGCGTGATCATGCAGACCATCTCAAAATAGTATGGCAGACTCTCAGAAATCATCAGTTGTTTGCCAAATTCAGTAAGTGCAAATTTTGGCTAAGATCAGTAGAATTCCTTGGTCATATCATTTTCGGTGATGGCATTAGAGTTGATCTTCAAAAGATCAAAGCAGTAAAAAACTAGCCTCGCCCTCTCTCTCCATCAGATTTCAGAAGTTCTTGGGGTTGGCTGGCTATTACAGGTGGTTTTTTAAGGTATTTTGTTCTATTGCATCCCCTATGTCCAGATTGACTCAGAATAAAGTCAATTTTTAATGGTCAGATCCTTGCGAGAAGAGTTTTCAGGAGTTAAATACTTGACTCACCTCAGCCCCAATTTTAGCTCTTCTAGATGTTTTTGATAGGTTTGTGGTGTACTATGATGCATCTAGTGTGGGTTTGGGTTGTTTCCTCATGTAGCATGGTAAGGTCATAGCCTAAGCCTCCAGAAAACTTAAGCCCCATGAGAAGAATTATCCTACTCATGACCTTGAGTTAGCAGCCATAGTTTTTGCCTTGAAGATTTGGAGACATTACTTGTATGCTGTGCATATAGATGTGTTAACAGATCATAAAAGACTTTAGTACATATTATCTTAGAAAGATCTAAATCTTCATCAGAGAAGATGGTTAGATCTCTTGAAAGATTATGACATGAGTGTCCTTTATCATCTAGGCAAGGCCAATGTAGTAGCCGATGCTCTCAGTATACTATCGTTTTGTAGTGTAGCTCATGTTGAGGATAGTAAGAAGCATTTATATTAAGAAGTCCATCATCTTGCTATACTAGGTGTTCGCTTAGTCGATTCAGCCAAAGATAGTATATGGGTTCAGAATAGCTCAGAATCATCTCTAGTTTCCTAGGTGAAAGAAAATAGGATAGAGATCCCAGTCTTGTTAAGTTGAAAGAATCAGTCAAAGATCACAAGGTAGAGGTTTTATCCCAAGTAAGATATGGCATATTGCATTGTCAGGGTTGTCTGTGTGTTCTAGGTGTAGATGACTTGAGACAACAAATTCTTGTAGAAGCACATGGTGCACGTTACTCTATTCATCCAGGGGACACTAAGATGTACCCCGATTTATGGGAGATCTATTGGTGAAGTGGAATAAAGAGAGATGTTGTAGAGTTTGTGGCTAAGTGCTCTACATATCAGCAAAGTAAGATAGAGCATCAGAAGCCTAGTGGGTCCATGCAAGTATTCTATATTTCTACTTGGAAGTGGGAAGAAGTGAACATGGACTTTGTCATGGGTTTGCCTCATACTCGTCATCAACGTGATTTAGTTTGGGTAATTGTAGATAAGATGACCAAATCAACCCATCTCCTTCCAATCCATATCTCTTATTCAGCTAAGGATTACGCTAGACTATATCAGGGAGTTGGATAGATTGCACGATATTTTGTTGTCTATTATTTCAGATACATATACCTAGTTCACCTCTCCTTTCCGTAAAGCATTCCAAAAGGGTCTTGGTACCCATGTTCACCTCAGTACAAACTTTCATCCTCATACAGATGGTCAGGCATAAAATACCATTCATACCTTGAAAGATATGCTAAGGGCATGTACAATTGATTTCAAGGGGAGTTGGGATGACCACTTGCCCTTGATTGAGTTAGCATACAACAACAACTATCATTCCAGTATTCAGAAGGCTCTATTTAAAGCTCTCTATGGCAGGAGGTGCAGATCTACAATCATTTGGTTTGAAGTGGGTGAGGCCGTAATAATAGGGCCTAACTTGGTATTCGACACCTTAGAGAAAGTTCAGTTAATCAGAGAATGACTCAAGATAGCTCAGAGCTGACAGAAATCATTTTCAGATATGTGCAGAAAGGATCACAAGTTCGACATTGGTGATTATATGTACTTGAAAATCTCTCCCATGAAGGGATTAAAGCAGTTCGGCAAGAAGGAAAAGCTCAGTCATCGATATGTCAGTCCCTTCAAAATTCTGAGTCATTTCGGCAAGGTAGCTTATGAGTTTGAATTGCCTTCATATATAGCCTCTGTTCATCCAATGTTTTATGTATCCTTGATAAAGAAGTTCATAGATGACCAATAAGTTTAGTCCCAATAGAGGGATTAGACATTCAGAACAACCTATCTTTCGAAGAGATCCCAGTTAAAATTCTTAACTACAAGACTCACACACTGAGGAACAAAGAAGTTTCTCTAGTCAAAGTTCTTTGGCGGAATCAATCCATTGAGGGAGCTGCTTGGGAAGTAAAAGCAAACATACGAACCAAGTATCCTCACCTCTTCTCCACAAACTAAGACTCATCCCAAGGTAACACCTTTCCTTAAGCATATTCAGTTTCATGTTCAGATTTCAGTTATAAACTTTGTATCAAATACCTTTGCATATCCATTCATATGTTCATGTATTATGTCAGTCACGTATTCGTGCATTAGATATGCATTTGCATCATGCGAAACTCATATTTTCAATAATTTTAGTCATGCATTCATAAAGACTATCCGTCACATATCCATGCAGCAGACATGCATATTTAGTATGAGATTTCAACATATCAGAAGTTCCAGTCACATAGACATTCTCAAATGTTTACGTCACTTAAGTAAGATTAGTCTATCATCTTTCCCAGTCTAGTCATCCCATTCGAGGAAGAATGTTCCCAAGGGGGACATATTGTAATAGCCCAAACTTTCTTTAAGTCAAATCTAATTTGTGGAAGAGTTAGTGATGACTTTCTAAATGATTAATGTTTAAATTAGATAGAACTTCCCTAATTTTGAATTTTTATCATGTGGGAAATTGAATTAGATTTCCAACGATATAAATTTTGTCCAAATTCGGTATCATAGTATGAAGTTATGGATGTTTTACAGAGAACTGTCAGAACTGTCCAGAAGCGACGGTCAGGCCGATGGACCGTTGAGCTAGTGATGGACCTTCGCCCAAGCTGTCGTGACTAAGGCAGTGAACCCGACTTTTGGTCAATTGCGATGGCTAAGACTGACGGACCATTTCCCAAACCATCGTAGACAAGGCAGAAAGTTTAGGTTCTGGCCAAGTGTGACGGTCAGGACCGACGGGCCATCGAGCCAGTGACAGACCATCGCCCAAAAGTCACCACTTCCGATCAGTGATTTAAGACATTTTTGAAAAAGTATTTGAGACTTTTTCCCCCCGTTTTAACCCCTAATTATACCAGACCAGTGCTCATAACTTCTTTGTTCATCTACAATACCAAATTAGGGTTTCTCTCAAATATCAATTCCCAAGAACAAAAAACCCAAGGTGTTTAATCCCGATTAAGAATTCAAGCTTTCCTCCACCAATATTTAAGAAATCATCCTCCCAGGTATGTAAAGTTTTGATTCAAGGTTTTCTTTCACCTATGAAGCTCAAGAAATACCATTTTAAACTCATTAATTGTGATTTGCATGTGGTGGGTTGATTTTAATTATGTTGATGTGGTTGTGTGAATCTCAAGTTGGAGTCTTTATGTACTTTTCATGAAATTATGCAAGTATGTGGGTTGGAAACTTTTAAATTGAGTTGATTAAAGTTACCATGATGTATGAACTAGTGTATATGCCTAAGCCTAAGGTTGTGCATGCAATGTGTTTGATAAAATGCCCAAGAGAACAAGAATCATGCTTTAGGACTCAATTGTGACCAAATTGAGTAACCCTTGCTTTACCTTTAGGTTCATAATGACTTCCATGTTATTGTTATGCATTGAAATTGTTTAATGGATTTTACATGCGATTACCCCTATGAAATTATGACATGTTCATATCCATTCCTGTATATATACCAAACCATGATAATCAAGTGCCTCATAAAATTCCCCAATGATTGTATTATGGATTGTTGATTATGATTGTGAGTCTAGGAAGTATCATGTCTTGTCAGTTTCATGTTATCAAGGCATGGGGATACTTGTACTCGATAATTTAGCTATGTACCTAGAGCCAGTGTTAATTTTCAAGATACTCTCAATTAAGCCATGCTCAACAGAATTCAGTAAGACTCATGACTTAGGAAAACTCAAATATCCCAGTAATCTCAGAAATCACGATAACTCATTAATATCAGTAGTATTCCATCAGTAAAGGGAACTCACTGAACCCAGTCCAGTTTAGTTCAGTTAATCATATTTCAGTGTCTATTCAGAAGGGAGTAGGAATTAGCACCGAGTGAACCAAGGATGAGGGCACACACTGACAGATGAGGGTGTGACCCTTAAGAGCAATCCTTACATTTCTGAACTATGTAGCCAGCATAGGTTGAGACATCAACACTGACAGATAAGGGTTGATGAGGTGGATTAACACTGTCATATGAGAGACCCACCATTCTCTTTTGTGGACACTGTCAGATGTGGATCATCCACAGCTTGTCCTTACCAGTGGCACTGTATTGAGAACTTTCCAATTGGGGTTACAGATTGGACCCCAACTCAACTATAATAGCTTATTTGGGGCATGTCGGTTAGATGACTACTTCTTACTGTTACAGTCTTAGTATTAGTCTCAGTAGTAGAACTCATGTAGTTCTACCAAATTTAGGACTATCAGATACAGTTACCCAGTTCAGTACAGAACTCAGCTAATTCCATCAGAAATAGGACTATCTGACATTGTCATTCAGATAATAGTATATCAATTATACAAAACTTATGTTACCAGTATTTAGATTCAATGATGCCATTATCTCAGTTACAGTTCACGTATTCATACGTGTACTCTCGCATTTATGTTATTCAGTCAGTTAGTATCGTTTATGCATATAAACCCCTTGCATTCAGCCTACCTCACTTGCATACCAGTATATTCAATCATACTGACGCATTTGTACTATGGTGTTTTTATACCATACGTTCAGAAGCATGAGCTCCATAGCATCCTAAGTAGATCAAACGTTCAGTAGACAGATTAGCAGTGAGTCCTCATCATTTGAGGATAACATGATTATTTTATTACTTTATTGTTTCAGTAGTCTAAAGTTAGTTGGGGACATGTACCATGAACTCTACAGTCTTTAGACAGTTTAGAGGCTTCCAGACAATAAAATATTCAAACAGTTATTTCAGTTGTTTTGGTATTGATATATTGTATCTCCAGATGTTATGTTTTATCATATATTTGTACCTTATGACCTTTCAGCCTTTTTTCCATTTATACAGTATATTATGTAGTGTCCAGTGATAGATATCAATCATGGGTTAGCTTGTGGTCCTTTGGGGTCATGAGCACCATGTGGAATTCCAGGTACCAGATTGGGGGCATTACATTTCTAGGCTAGATTGAACTGTTACTGATCGTTCTAAATAACTGAACTAAACTGAGTTCACTAGGTTCCATGTACTGACGGAATACAACTGAATTCTGTTAACCGACTGAGACTACTGAGCTTTCCACAGTTCTATAACTGACTAAATCCTACTAATCGTGACATAACTGATACTATTCTGTGACTGACCATGGCTCTAGGTAAATAGCTAATTGTCGGGTATTGAATACCCCAGGACTCGATAGCATGAATTATAAGACATAGCACAATCTTGAAACATGATAGCTAATTACTTGATCATCATTCCTTCATGGGGACATTCTAGGAAACACTTGCATGGCATGAACTTGAATACATACTAACATGATATAATTTCACTATTCAACTCACATGAGTAATTCAACAAACACTTGGAGGACATAGTATGAGAACATAATACTAAACAACATGCGAGCATCATAATTTCAAATACCAAATTCACAATTTGGAAGGTATTAGCATGAATTAACATAGTACAACAGATATAACAAATAATTTCGTTTGCATCTCGCAATTGAATCATGAACTAGAAACCCCATTAACATGGTAGTCATGAACACATTCTAATTCAACCATGAAACTCATCAAACTCATTAACTTGTAGTTAAGAAAAGGTTCTTGAACTCCAAAGGTGGAAGGAAACCCTTGGATGAACAGTTGACATACCTTGGTTGCTATATTCTTGATGAATGATGGTGAAATCTTAAGCCGAAATTTGATATCCTAGGTTTTTTATTCTTGAGTAATTTCTAAATAGAGAATGAATTTTGCCTCTAAAGCGGCGTAATTTCGTGTTTTAGGGCTGATAACTGTGGGTAAACACCCAAATACCCATGAGGAATGCATCTTTAAATTACTGAAAACTAAATTAGCGATGCGCAAACCGACTGTTGCGTCGACGGGGTTGACGCTATGGCCAATGCGCCGCATTGAGTCCCCGTCTGTTCACTGGAATTTGGACTGGGAAGATGGAGAAAAATATTCATAGACGAGATAGACGACGCGGCGCATCGAGATTGCATCGATCCACTGGTTTGGGCTTCAAAACATGCCGCAAACGAAGTCTGGAAAATCCAAAACTTGTCCAAGGACACCTACCGACACTACAGATCATGATTCAAACCAAAGATTGACATTTTAAGGTCATAGAGGTCATGAAATGAGTTGCCAACTTACAAAGGAAAAAATGACACTAAGTCTGAGTACTTAGCTAAAATTTTCCAAGTTTGGGACCCCTTAACAAGCTTTAAAAGACTGATTCAAGCTTAGGATTTTGCGGGGTCTTACAAAAACCTTCCTGGCCTCATGTACTCAACTTTAACCTATTGACATACTATGCACATGGCCCAAAATCTGCCACATCTCTAGTCATACCATTCCAGTCGTAGATCTCCTTGAGATCATGATACATCTTAGTTGAGTCGGGATGAACAACCTAGAGTGGCTCATGTGCCTTAGAAAAAACTATTTTCCCCAACCCGTTGACATCAGGAACACACAACCTCCCTTGGTACCATAAAGTACCATCACCACTAATCTAAAATACCACTACCTTTTGCCCACTAACGTCATTCTTGATTTTCGTCAAGATAGGATCCAGAACTTTCTTCTACTTAATTTCCGCACCACGAGACAATTAAACCATTTCTTGCATCACTACACCACCATTCTTAGAGTCCAAGAGACGAACTCCAACATTGGCCAAGTGGTTAATATCCTTCACCAATTCCTGCTTTCTTTCCTTCACATGAGCTAAGCTCCCCATGGATAACCTTCTAAGAGCATCAACAACCATATTAGCATTACCTAGGTGATAGTGAAGACACATGTCATAAACTTTTAGAAGCTCAAGCCATCTCTTCTTCCTAAGATTAAGCTCTTTCTAGGTGAACATATATTATAGATTCTTATGATCAGAAAAGATATCCACGTTGACACCATACAAATAATGCCTCCATATTTTCAAAGCAAACACAATCGCCAACAACTCCAAATCATGGGTAGGATAGTTCCTCTCATGTACCTACAACTGCCTAAAACATAGGCAATCACCTTTCCATGCTGCATCAACACACAACCAAGACCTACCCGAGATGCATCGCAATAAACCACGAACCCATTATTTTCTTCCGACAAAGTCAAATTTTGAGCCCAAGTTTACTTATCCTTTAATTCCTTAAAACTCAATTCACAAGCACTGGACCAAGAAAAGTTGACCTTCTTCTATGTCAAAATAGTCAGAGGAGCAACTATTGGTGAAAAGCCTTCCACAAACCACTTGTAATCCCCAGCTAAACACCAAAAACTCCAAATATCGGATGAAGTCGTAGGTCTAGGACACCTAATTACCACAACAACCTTCTACGGATCCGCTATGATCCCTTCACTAGAAATAATATGACCCAAGAAAGTCAAAGCATTCAACCAAAACTCACACTTATAGAACTTGACATAAAAATATTGTTCCTTTAAGGTCTACAAAACCATATGGAGATGATTAGAATTATCCATCTCACTTTTCAAATAAACTAGAATGTCATCTATGAACACAATGACTAAGAGATCCAAATACTGAAAAAAAATCTATTCATCAGATCCATAAATACTGTTGGAGCATAAATCAACCCAAATAACATCACCAAAAACTCAAAGAGCCCATACCGAGTACAAAAAGTTGTCTTAGGAATATCCATTTCCCTAACTTTAGTTGATGGTACCTAGACTGAAGATCCATCATAGAAAAAACTTGGCACCTTACAATTGGTCAAACAGATCATCGATCCTTGGAAGAGGAAACTTGTTCTTGAATGTTACCTTATTTAACTTCCTATAGTCAATGCACATCCGAAGGGAACCATACTTCTTTCGCACAAACAACACTGGTATCCCCCAAAGAGATACACAAGGATGAATAAACCCCTTATCTATAAGATCTTTAAGTTTCTCCTTGAGTTTCCTTAACTTAGCCAGATCCATTTTATATAGAGGAATAAAAATTAGACGAGTGCTTGGAATTATATCAATACCAAACTCTGTTTCCCTATTTGGAGGAACACTAGTAAGATCATCTGGAAATACCTCGGGAAACTCATTAACTATAGGAGCTGACTGAAAAGAAGGACCTTCCGAGTTAGAATCTTTAACCCAGACCAAGTGATTAAGATGTAAACATAGCCATTGAAGACTAACCTCTAAACTCTAATATAAGAAATAAATCTCCACCTAGGAGTTAAAGAAACACCCTCCCATTCTATAATCAGTTCACCAAGGAATCTAAAGATAACCCTTCAGGTCCGACAATCCAAAGATGCATAACAAGAGTGTAATAGGTCCATACCTAGGAAAACATCAAAATCCACTATATCCAACTCAAACAGATCCACTAAGGTCTTTTTGCCGCCAATAGATACCACACACTCCCTATAGACTCTCTTAGCAATAGCCGAGTCACCTATTGGGTAGAAACAGAAAAGAGGATCCAAAATAACTTTTGTATCAAAACCAAAAAATACAGCCATATAAGGAGTCATATAGGAGAGAGTAGACCCCAAATCAAGCAAACAATATACATTACGAGAGAAAAGTTGTAATGTACCAGTAACAACATTAGGTGATGCCTCAGATTCCTATCGAGATGCCAACGCATACAACCTGTTCCAATTAATACTAGAACCAGGAGTAGTAATAGAAGCAGATGCCATACCACCAAGTGCAGGAGAAGTAGATGAAGCCATAGGAATTTAATTCACCCCCGTAGCAACCTTATTAACCGGATAATCCCTAAGCTGATAGACTACCTGGCCACACTTGATGAATTTATACATTCCTTCATTGTAATAAACCTAATGAGAAATACCACTAAATTGATAAGGAGGACACGAAGAAACCGACAGAACTTCACTCGCCTGAGTTTGGGCACCCTATGCTCGAGAATTATCACCACCATGATGACGCCTGTTGCTCGACTGATAAGGAGCATTAGCAGAAGATTAGGAACCAGAACTCACCCACTTTCTTTTCTAACATTTTCCACCATCTCTACCACCTTTAGATAGAGCACCTCCATGATCAGAAAACCCACTCCTCTTACCCTGCCTATCCCCAAACTACACATGCCTTCTTTTCTCATCCTCCACTTATTGTATAAAAATAGTCAACTTAGAGATGTCCATATCTTTAATCAGTAATGCAGTTTTGCTCTCCAAAATCAGATCTTGATTCAACCTAGAAGTGAGATTCCTCATTCTAGCCCACATGTCAGCCATTAAATCGGGAGAATATCTTGATAATTGGCGAAACTTCAAGTCATATTCCTTTACAAAAATCCTTCCCTGCTTGAGGCTCAAAAAATTCTCTATCTTTGTTTCCCTCAACTCTTAGAGAATGAACTAATCTAAGAAAGCATTAAAAAAGGCCTCCGATAATCCTTCCTCTTCCACATCACCTCTATCCTTGTCCCATTCCTCATACCACTAATATGCAACATCTTTGAACTAATAGGCTACAAAGTTTACCCCCTCCATATTAGCAGTCTTCATCACTGAAACTATTTTTTCTATCTCAGCCAAGAAGCCTTATGGATCCTCTTCCACCTTACTCCAGAAAAAGTGAGAGGACCCATCTTCATAAGTTGACTAACCCTTGTTGCCTCAGCTAACAAAGTGACAGTCGCATCATGCTCAACCTAAGCAATAGTCAATTTAGCAATATCATGAATAGACCGACAAAATTTTGCATTAATCACCTCTCTTTAAGGAGGACTAGTAGCAATTGATGGAACTCCAGAATTATTAGAGATCGGATCATGAGATCAAGGATGAACCCTAAAATTAGGATGCACTCCTTCAACATCACCGCCAGATGGGATAGAAGAATTTCCTTATTTTCCAGATCAACGAGGCATGATCTGAAAGATGAACAAAAAAAGATTAAGGAATATACCAGGATTGAGAATTCAATCTTGAAGATAGAATACCAAGAAAGTGAAAGATTCCTAAATTCCTTGTATCATCTCCCTTTTGAGTATGGTACACCACACACTCCTGAAAGAGACTCTACTTCACACAACTTTGTGGACTCTCAATTGACCATAAACCTAGGATCTGATACCAACTTGACACAACCCACCCTGGGGCCTTGTCATAAAAAGCATCCCATGTTCGACCAGGACCAGAGACCACACCCGTTACCTAACCCAACCTCCAACCACCTTTCCTGAGTTGGCTGAATTTCGAGTATGAAACATAATAGTTTAACAGATCACACAAAGACCCTAGCAATAGATCACAACTTTGACCAAACCAATCAAGTCCAACCATCCTATACCAATAATCCAACCATATCAAAACCACACCAAACAAGGCCATAAACCCGTCCATAACCAAAGATGTTCTAAAATTTTATGGACGTGGGGTCTAAGTGGTTAAAGGTAAAAATGTCCAAAGTACCCTCAACTTAAAAGCTAGAAAAGTGTCACCAGTGACTAAGGTCACATGACGACTGGTAACAACACCTTACGACTCGTAACTAATATAGTTTCAGAGGGCACCCATACTGTTGACCCTATGACTTATATCATACGACTTGTATTGTGACCCTATGACTCATAAGGTATAAGTCATGTCTAAGAAAGAACCACTTGGTCCTTACACTGGTCACCCTAACATTTGCAGCAAACGACTTGTAAAGATTCCTCACGACTCATAGTGAGTCACTCATACTCAAAGCTGAACTTATCCACACATACTATTTAGGCTACGATTGGGTCCCTAGGACCCATGAAGACTCCTTACAACTTGTAAGGAAGAGTTGTAGTCAGGGTAGTGAAGATAAAATTTAAAAAATTTTCAAGGACCAAAATTCGGGGTGTTACATTCTCCTTCCTTGTGATCATTCATCCTTGAAGGATGGGTCAAGGCATACGTTATCATGATATAATACAAAAACACTTTCTCACTTACCTTTGGCAAAGAAGAAAAGCAAAGATGTTAAGATCAGACAGATACCTTAACCACGATTTTCCAAAATAGGAAATAGGAATGGAAACTTGGACTTCATGTCCTCCTCGGCTTCCCAAGTAGCTTCCTTAAATGTTTAGTTTCTCCAAAAGAACCTCTACCAAATCGACACCTTTTTTCCACAATCGAAGGACTTCCCGATCAAAGATCTCCACCGAAACATCCACATACGACAAGGAATTTAAAATGTGCACACCTTCTAAAGAAACCTCCAACGATGTATCATCTTCATATTTCCTCAACATCGATACATGTAAAACCGGATGAATGGAGCTCAATCTAGAAGGCAATTCCAATTCATTAGCAACATTGACAACCCTCTTCAAAACCAAATATAGACCAACATTACATGGATAGTTCTTCCCCTTTTTTCCAAAATACAACACACCCTTCATGGGAGGCACCTTGAAGAACATCCAGTCACCAACATTAAACTACAACTCCCTCTATCACATATCAACGTAGGACTTTTGATGACTTTGGGCGCTCTAAGCCTATCCTGAATCACCTTCACCTTCTCTATAGATTGGTGAACAAAATTAGGGCCGATTAACCTATTTTCACCAACCTCAAACCACCCTATTTTCACCAACCTCAAACCACTCAATAGGAGATCTATGCCTCCTGCTATACAAAGCCTCAAATGGATCCATACCAATGCTAGAGTGATAACTATTATTGTATGCGAACTCTATGAGAGGCGAGTGATCAACCCAACTACCACCAAAATCAAATACACAAGCTGTAAGCATATCTTCCAAGGCCTTAATTGTCCTTTTTGCTTGCTCATCTATCTGTGGGTGGAAAATAGTACTAAGGGTTACCTTATTCCCCAAATCTTGCTAAAAAAAACCGAAATTGAAATGATAATTGGGTACCATGACCAGAAAAGATAGAAATTGGAGAACTATGCAACTTTATGATCTCCTCAATGAGCAACTTGGCATAATCCTCAGAAAAGAAATTAGTCCTTACTGGGAAAAGTGCGCAGACTTGGTTATCCTATCTATCATGATCCAAATTAATTGAAATTACTGGAGAGACCGTGGAAGGCTAGTAATAAAATCCATATTAATTATTTCTTATTTCCATACCAGCAGCTCAATCTCTTAAGTCAACCCACCGATCCTCAAGTGCTCCATCTTCACTTGTTGAGACATCATTCACTTATACACTAAATTGGCCAAATCCTACTTCATATTATTCTACTAATAAATCTCCTTAAGATCATGATACATTTTCATCGAACCAGGATGATTCGTATAACATGATTGATGAGACTCTACCAAAATTCATCCTTATAACCCATTAACACTGGGAACATATAATCTACCTTGGTATCTTAAGATACCATCAACATCAATCTCAAAATCCATCACTTTATTCCTACCTACATCCTCCTTGATTGCATCAAGATAGGGTCCAACACTTGCTTCTCCTTTACCTCAGCACCAAGAGATGACTTTGCCACCTCTTGCACAATCATATTGTCATCCTCAAAATCCATGAGATGAGCTCTAAGATTAGAAAAATAGTGAATGTCCTTCAGCAAATCCTACTTATCTTTATCAACATAAGATAAGATCCCCATGGACAACCAGCTAGAAGTATCAACAACCACATTAGCTTTACCTAGGTGATAGTGGATACTCTTGTCATAGTCCTTTATCAATTCAAGTCACCTTTTTTCCCTAAGATTTAGATTCTTCTGATTGAACATGTATTGCAGGATCTTATAATTAGAATAAATATCTACATGGACTCCATAAAAATAATGTCGCCAGATCTTTAATGCAAACATCACAGCTAACAATTCCAAATCATGAGTTAGATAGTTGTTCTCATGAACCTTTAACTGCCTAGAAGCATATGCAACCACATTTCCATGCTACATCAACACGTAACCAGTCCCACTCGAGATGTATCACAATAGAAAACAAAGTCATCATTACCCTCAAGTAGAGTCAAGATTGGAGCCAAAGTCAACTTACCCTTAAACTTCTCAAAACTACCCTCACAAGCATCAGACCATAAGAACTTTACCTTCTTCTTAGTCAACTTAGTCAATAGGGAATCAATAGAAGAGAAACTTTCTAAAAACATTCTATAATTGCTGGCTAAACTTAAGAAGATCCAAATATCGATTAGAGTCACGAGTTTAGGCAACTTTTTAACCATTGGAACTTTCAGTGGATCCATCATAATCTCTTCACTAGAAACCAGATAAGACAAATAGGTCACATCATTTAACTAGAACTCACTCTTAGAAAATTTCTCATACAATCACTGATCTTTTAAGGTTTACAACACAAGTTGGAGGTGATCAACATAATCTGCCTCACTTTTGGAATACACAAAAATATTATCTATAAACACAATTATAAATAAATCCAAGAACTAAAAAAATACTCAATTCATGAGATACATAAATTCTGTCGGTGTATTAGTCAAACCGAAGGACACCACGAAAAACCCAAAATACCCATACCGGGTTCAAAAGGCTATCTTGGGGATATCCATTTCCCTAATTTTCAACTGATGGTTACTCGACCGAAGATTAATCTTCAAAAAGTTCTTAGCACCCTAAAGATGATTGAAGAGATCATTAATCCAAGGAAGCGGATATTTATTCTTCACTATTACCTTATTCAACTGGTTGTAATCTATTTACATTCAAAGGGACCCATCCTTCTTACATATGAAGAGAACCGGAGCACCTCACAGAGAAACACTAGGGTGATAAAACCCTTATCTATAAGATCATTCAATTGCTTATTGAGTTTAACATCTCAGCCAAAGCAATTATACAAAGAGAGATAGAAATAGAATGAGTGTCTGAAAGAAGAACAATCGTAAATCAATTTCCCTATCGGGAAGAACACTGGGAAGATCATCAAGGGGCACCCTAAGAAACTCATAAACCACAAGGACAAATTACAAAGAAGGAACTTCAATCTAGAATCCTGAACATGCACTAAGTGATAGATATACCCCATAGAAATCAACTTTCGGGCTCTAGGATACAAAACAAACCTTTCATTTGGTACTAGGGAACTACCTTCTCATTTGAGTAATGGCTTATTAGGGAAGTAGAAACTGACCCTTTGGGTTTGATAATCAAGCGACCCATAAAACAAATACAATGAATCCATCCCTAAAATTAGATCAAAATTAGATCAATGTCTATTATGTACAACTCTATCAGATCCGTCAAGGTCTTCTTACCATGGATAGACGTCACACAACCTTCATAGGCACTTCTAGCCATATTGGAGTCACCCATTGTGGTAGACACAGAAAAGGAGTCAAAAATACATTTAAGATTAAAACATAAATAAATAGACATAGAAGAGGTCACATAAGAGGGGGCTGACTTAGGATTAAGTAGGCAATATGCATCACAAGATAAAAGTTTGAGCATACTAGAAAGAAAATTGGGGGATGCCTCAAAATCCTAACGAGTGGCAAGAGTTTACTGATGGTTCAGACCAGTGTCCAAGCCAGAAGCAGAAGTAGCACCCTTTGGTGCAGGAGTTGACAAAGTAGCAATAAGCATCTTATTTGCCCCAGAAGCAACCCTAGAAGGACAATCCCTCTACATAAGACCAATCTAACCATATTTAAAGAACTTATGCCTCCCTTTTTAATAAATACCACAGTGCACATGACCACAAAATCTACAAGAGGGATATGATGAAGCTGACTGAGCCTCACTGGCTTATGGTTAGGAACCCTGTTCCCTAAAACTAATACTATTCTAAAAATAATGATCACCCAATAACTTCAAATAAAGAGCACTGGCCATAGATTAGGAAGTGAATCTACTCCACTTCTTCTTAGATCACTTTCTACAACCTCTACAACTCTGCTGTTAACCTCCACCCTAATTCGAATTTCAAAACTTTATATTTTGCTTTTCACTTATCTCTGCTTGCTTCTTCTTCTCATCTCCCACTTGTTTCATATATACTACAAGTATAGAAACGTTCATGCCCTTATGTTACAAGGCAACCTTACTTTCTAAATTTAACTCATAGAACAACCTAGAAGCAAACTTAACTATTCTAACCCTCATGTGAAACACCAATTCTGGAGCATATCACGATAGCTTATGAAACTTTAAGGCATACTCCTTAACTGTCATCTTTACTTATTTTAAGTTTACAAATTCCTCAACCTTCACCTCTATCAACTCCTAAGGAAAGAAGTGATCATAAAAAGAAATAGAGAAGTCATCCTACAAAATAGACTCATTATCATCTCCCTTAGACTAATCTTATTTCTCATACCACCGATACACCACATCTTTTAATTAATAGGAAGTAAACTTTACACCCTCTACATACTTAGGATACATCACACAAAAATCGTCTTCATCTTATCAATAAAATTTTTAGGATCTTCTTTAACTTTAGAACTAGTGAAAGTAAAAGGACTCCACCTCATAAACTAGCCAACTCTAGTGACCTCAGATGATGGAGCAACAAATGCAACACAGTCAATATGAGAGGCCACAACCTAGGTATGTAAATGGATCGACTGGAAAAACACAACATTAGACATATCAGCTTGAGGTGTCTGAGAAAGGTCAAGGGAACTGGTGGAAATCCACTAGAAAAATCAAAAGCAGCGACCCTAGACCGGGTTTGAACTTCTTGAGCAGGAAGAGCTTCGTCCACATTCTCCTTAGACAGGACAAAAGAGTTTTTATGAGCATCAGATCTTCAGGGAGGCATAATCTAAAAAGTAAACTTATGGGAATTAGAGAAGATTTCAAGACATTAGAGTCTATAGCTTGAAATAGAATAAAAAGAAATAGAAATATTCCAAAATGCCTCGTAGCCTCTCCTTCATAAGTATGGCATGTTACACATCCATAAAAGAGGTTCTACATGAAACAACTTTATGGATACCCAATGAGAACAAAGATGTCATTGATACTAATATTGTCATGACTCAAACCAGGGCCTAGCCATGATAGGCATCTCAAATCCGTTGTAGACTAGAGACCACCCCCAAATATAATCAAACACCATACACTACTCAACAGTGGCTGAATTTCAAACATATAACTAGGTTGCACAAGGCATGTTTAAAGAATAAAAATTATGTCTATAACCGATAACCAGCAATCAACCAAACACATCCGACCAACATCACCCAAGAACTAAATAATCCAACAAAGCCTCTATGCCAAAAGAACCAAAAAACTAGTCTTAGTCGGGACATGTCCCCAACTCTAACAATGATAATGATAATGTTAATGATAATGAAAACTATCAACTCAAATCTATGAATGAAAACTAATAAAATGCCTAAACTTTAGGAGAGTGGAAGATCACCACTTCACCACAACAAACTAACGAACCGGGCCAATCTATCTAACTCTATATAGGAAAAGTAGAAGTATCTTCGATGCCTGTATCACCTGGGGATACAATGTCTAGGGATGGTTAGTGGGGTAAATATTAGTATATAACTCAAGGAAAGGGGATAAAATAATTTCAAGTCTAATAATTATAATACCATATGAATCACATAATAATATATATATATATAAGTAATATATTGGGATAGGGAACAAGGCTTAGCATTCACTTTAAAACAATAGTCTGTATTTGTGTAGCTCAACTGTCATAACAAAAGAAGGTACCCATGGTCTATATGGGCCCTAGATCTAACCCCCTGGTTGGGCCTAAGTGCGTGTAGCCACACGAACCAAAGAATAATCTCATATATATGCACAAGGGACTTGAACCTCCTAATCATGTACTATGGTGATTTATGCACCCAATCATTTAATGTAGGGTATGGGACTCAAACCTCCTAATCATATATTAAGAGAGACTCGAACCACCCATTAATAATTAAGGGGACTCAAACCCTAGGCAATTTAGACCCCCCCCCCACTGGCAAATGTAGTTTTCAGTATTGGTACCTAGGGACCTCTACTTTTATGACCTAGCTACACAACCCTCTTTTAAGCTCCATTAAAACATTTATCAGACATTCCTATTCATTGAATCATAATACCCATTTAGTCATACACTATTGGTATCATGATACCAACTATATTTTCTAGGTAACATCAATATTCCAAACTAATTATCATCACTTGGGTGAATTTATAACACCCTTACTTTAATTATACATTAGTTTGAGTAATTACACAACCCCATAAGGTTCAATTCAAAATCATTATGCTTCATTAGCTTTTCATATTATGTTATACTTCAAGTGTAGTTCTATGTGCATACTTTTCATAATCAAATCCATTTTCACAATATGGGGTTGAGGTCATTATCACTTCAATGGTTAATATTCATAAATTGGGTGAGATCATAGTCCCCTAGTTTGTTCATCATACCATGAACCCCACAAGTTCCAAACTAGGAATAAAGAATGAAAAATCATATGTAAACCATGGAAAACATTATTTAGACATAAACATTCAAAACCCCTCAACCCATGTTCTAAAACTAATATTAAAACTACATTAATTTAAATTTAAAATTCATTCTTAAACAAAATAATAATGGGGGAAGATTAACATGCTTGAAATACCAAGTTTCACGAAAAGAATTCAACCCTTGGGCCTTTGGATGTCCTACTTCTTGAAAACCCTAAGTATCATTCTTGAGGGGATTTAGAGAGAATAAGAGAGTCTTTGATGTGTTAAAGTATGGAAAAAATATCCAAAAATCTTTTTATGGATGTGGGGTCTAAATGGTTAAAGTGGGAAATGTCCAAAGTGCCCTAAACTTAAAAGTTGAAAGAGTGTCGCTAGTAATTATGGGTCAAACAAAGACTCATAACAACACCTTATGAATTGTCACAAAGAGTCATAACAGAGACAGTATCAGGGGCACCCATAATATTGACCCTACGACTTACATCATATAACTCGTATTTGACCCTACGAGTCTCAAAAGATCCAAATCGTATTTAAGACAGAACCACTTGGGTCTTACACTGGTCTCTCTATTATTTGAACTAAAAAACTCATAACAAATCCTCATGACTTGTAGTGATCCACTCGTACTTAGAGCCAAACTTAACCACATACACATTGTTTAGGCTATGATTGGGTCCTTAGGACCCATCAGGACTCCTTACAACTCGCAAGAAGGATGAAATTTTAGAAATTTTCAAGGACTAAAATCTAAGGTATTAAAATAATCCTGTTCAAAAATCTACTATCGTCATTGAGTATGGAACATCAAATTAGCCTAGTTGTATTATCGGTTTTTTACTATGGGGTCCCAAATGAATTTTGAGGGTCTGTTCTAGGAGCTTTGATTTATGCCTTCACTGATTTTTAGTTGTTATCCAGTACAAGATCCCTTATTTTTTGTATTTATGGCCTTAGGTTCTTGTTTGTGAAGCTCTATTATCTTTACCTATGTATTCATCACTAGAGCCTCATATTCATAAATGGTTGAGTAAGTCCTCTTCTTATTCCTGGCATTTGGGATCAAGTTTATGAAGGTCTGGGTAGGGCAACCTCATGATCGTGGCCAAGGGACCATTTTTGTAAAGGCCAGTGGATCTAGATAGAATATTAACTCCATTTGGGCCTCAAATCATATTTCTCCATTTGGGAACTTTAGAGCTCGGATTAAGGCAATTTCTAAGAGGTTTTCATGACTTTTTTCATGGGTAAGTTCCTAAGACTTTTTCTATCACTTTTCATTATTTTCATCTTTGAACAACTTTAAATCCTTTATTTTAAACATGATTTTGAGGTTTTTACTTGATAATGTTTTATTTGGCTTTAATTCAACTTGAGGTCTCATTTTTATTTATTTTTGCTTGAGTTTTCAACTATACACTTCTTTTGATATGGAAAACATTATTCTTAAATAAAATTTTTGGTTTACCCCTCTTATTTTCAAATTTGGTTTTTAAAACCATCTTGAATAGTGTCAGTGTGGATGTTATTAGCTTCATTTTGACTTATAGATTATATATTTTTCTACATTATATGAATTTAGTACTGATTCGAGGGAGTCTATCTTTCGATTGATTCTTTAGAAGGTGTTTGGACTTGAAGATTTTCATTTATGCGAAGTTGAGATATACCTTGACTTTATTCAGAGTTTTTATATATTTTATACTTATTTTTTTGTATATTGTGTTTCATTTAGGAATGAAGGTCCCTCATAGTTGAAATGATGAGCATTTTTGTGGGTACTAAAGTCTTTGATAGATTATAGTTAGATTATTGTCTTGATTAGTTAGTATTAATTGTTGTAAATATCCTTAGAGTAGAATGTAGATATATAACCTAATGTTCCCGAATAATTGATATTGAATGCCTATTTTAGTGAAGCACCCTAGTTTTATCCCTTAGAAATTTTCTTAAGTTTGAGCTTCTGGATATCATACGACTTGAGGGTACTTTTCGTGTGATGTGGGCATGGTTTAGGGGTCTTGGTCATATGTTACTCAATATGGATATGGTTTTTTACCATCCAAAGTACTAATGGGCATCATACGAGTTGTATGATTATGATACAGGTAGTAATTTCCAAATCGTATGTTAATTAGTGTGTTCTTCATCACATTCTGGTTAGGATACACTTGAGTGAGTGCTAGTCATATGGTAGAGTATGATTCATGGTAAGGAGTGGTATGTTGTATAGTTTATGGTGTCAAATATTCTGATCAACATACGAGTAGATGGTACCACTCGTATGACGTGGGTACGAGTGGAAGGGAAAAACCATACCCTCCTCTGCATCCTTTTCAGTTTTTAAGTTGAGGATATTTTAGAAATTTACCTTCCAAAAACCCTTAAGACCCTACATTATATAACATATTGTATCCTCTCATAACATACCTTTAAGGATTTCAGCACTCTTAAAACTCTCTCTAAGTAATCTCTTGAAGATTGGGCTAGGATTTTTACAAGATTTCACCTAGAGGCTTAAGATTTAAGTTCTTTCTGTGAATCTTCGTGAATAAGTCATGTGACTCTTCCATCATTGTTAGTTCTCAAATATCATTTGTTTTATACATTGATTTTGATTCATAAATGGTGGTTTTGAATTACAAATGTTGAGGATTTTGTTGTATATTGTTGAGTATTGTTTACTCCTGGTTTAAATTGAGTTTATACATGTTTTTGTGTGATGGGTTGCACATGTGGGATCTTGGTAATTGTGGTTTAACAAATGGGTCATGTTTAAACCTAAACTTAATGATTTTTACCTTGGTTTTGGTCTTGATAATGGCATGCACTCAAAATGTTTGTGAAAATGTCTAAGTGAATAAACTAGTCATATGTTAAATGATGTTTTGAACTAAGGAGTTGGCCTAATGAATATGAATAATTGGTAAATGATTTTTTGAAGGCCTTTATGGCCAAGTAATGATTTAAATTGACTTAAAAGGTTTGAGTCCATAAATATTAAATTGATTTGTCTGTATTAGACAATTGGTTTGAGTCCCTAAACTTTAAATTGAATTAATGTCTTGATCAGCCAATGGGTTTGAATCCCAAAGTCAAATGAATTATTGGTTTATTGATAATAATAATAGCATATGGTATGCTTACAAGTGTTGTTGTTATGACAATACCAATGAAGTAACTTCAATAAGTAATTGGCTTAGTAATTATGTATGTGAAATGATGGTTTTTAATTTGGGATCTAAAGCGGGATATGTAAGTGGACTGTTAAAGTGATGTTTGAAGTACTAACATTAGAAACCGCACAAGCTGGTGTGGGTATCTTTATGATCAGGTGGTTCGAGTTCCCAAATAGATATATAAATAGGAGGTTCGAGTCCCCCATAATACATGTATTGGTTCTTAAGTCACCTTGATTATGTCGGGAGGTTCAAGTCCTCTATATAGGCATATACAATTATGGATATTCTCTGGTTCGTGTGGCTATACACACTGAGGCACTTCTAACTTGGGGAGATCTGGGCCCATATAGCATGTGGGTACCTTGTTATATGATGGTTATGCTACATCTCTAAGGGTTTGCACGACAGTTCAGAGATGATCAGAATGTTCATCCCCACTATGAGAGTACACCAGTATATCATCGATGAACACTATGACAAACATATTCAGATATGGTCTGAACACTCGATTCATGAGGTCTATGAAAGCTGCTGGAGCATTAGTTAACCCGAAAGACATAACAAGAAACTCAAAATGGCCATAACGAGTTTGGAAAGCAGTTTTTAGGATGTCACACTCCCTAACTTTTAGTTGATGATAGCCGGAACAAAGGTCTATCTTTGAGAAATGACTTGCACCTTCCAATTGGTCCAACAAATCATCTATTCTCGAAAGAGGGTACTTATTCCTTACGGTGACTTTATTCAGCTGGCGGTAATCAATGCACATATGCAAAGAGCCATCTTTCTTTCTCACAAACAACATAGGAGCACACTTTATGCACGATAGACTTCTGAAAGAAAGAATCACACTTTCTCCCAAAACGTTTTGTAGCCTCTTGCTCATAGATGTGGCGCACTACACACTGATGATCAAGACTCTACTTAACACGGCTTGTCAGACTCCCTAGGACACCTTACAACCTTAGGCTCTGATACCAAGTTTGTAACGCCCTGGAAAATGGGTCCCGAAGCATCACATGGTGCTTGAGGCTACGAGTAGCCCTAAGCTAACCCTTTGAGCCATTTTCATTCAGTTCAACACAAATTAACGGGATTTTCATAAATAACCCTCAAATATCAACAGAGTAATCATCCTCCAAGAATAAAAGAATTTAAGAAAGATAACAAAATACGACTTATTAGTCAACTCCCAACATCTATACTAGTCTGACAAGCCTCTAAGAAAATCAATAAAACCAGTGAGCCATTGAGATATGCCCCAACTGACTCATAGTCAGTTATCGAATGTAAACAATTCCATGAAATCAACATCAGACATCACGTCCTCGAAACATAAGGACTCACCACAATAGAGTATGTAGAACAGCGTGCCCGAAGAATCAATATCGAACCTAGAACTGAGCACCTGAACCTATATTTCAAGAAAATACAGCCCACATCTAATGATGTGGGTCAGTGCCATGGAAAGGAACTGAGTATATAGAGGTGTATGCAGTTGTATAAACATCATCATCATAAATATTTATAAGAAATATGCAGGATGTATGAAAGACTCACATAGCCCGAAGAAAATCATCATAATCATGAGAGGATGAAAAAAGTACAATAACACATGTGAGTCATCATATAATTTGTCAATCACTTTCATTTCATCAAGAATATCAATTCTCATAATGTAAATATCATTTAAATCTTTCGAAAGAATAACTTTCACAATTCCACTTTCAAATCACTTCATCATTCACCATAGAAACAAGGAAACACACACACACTAGGAGATCCTATAACCGACATAAACCATGTGAGCTACATGAAGTCAAACATACAACCCACGTTGGGGAGAGCCATCCTATCCTTTCCATCAGAGTAGGACTATCGATATCAAATCCACACAAACTAGTGATCACTATATAAATCAGCCTCAGGCTCACTCCTACGGGGGTACATAGTTCTAGGGAAGTAAGGTCACTTTATAGCTCCCACTCAGTGCTAAATATTTCTCCCGGACTTAGCACAGATCATTTCAAAGACAATCCATAACAAAATAATTTCAGTAATATATAAATATACATCGGGAGCCATCATGCTTCCCATCTATCAAAATCAACCACGTTGTGGATTTCTTTCATACTCGAGTTTAAAATAACTCCATTAAGACCAAAAGGTCAAATCATTCAAAATATCTCAAATATTCAACATCAACATTCTTATAACACACACTTTCTCAATAAAACACAATTTCCAATGGGGATTCACAACCAAGATATCAAAATCATGATAAATATCATTCAAGATTTATGCTTTATATCTTCACACACGTAAATTCATCTTTCAAAATCATAAACATCAAGATTTCATAATAATCATCATAAGATATGGGTTCATGCTTCAAATTCACAAAAATCAAATAAAAATCATGCCTTTGTAAAGAAAATTACTTTTTAGCACAAGAATGAAAAAGAGTTCTTGTTGAACAACTCCACATACCTTGAATGATAAACTTTTGATCGATACTCATTTTTGATATGTTAATTGTACCTTTGAATGATGGTTCTTGGAGTTCTTGAACTAGGAACTTGGAATCTTGAATAAATCTGCAGAATTAATGGTGAACTGTGGAGGTTCTTGAAGTTGGATGTAGGAGCTTAGGGTTTTCTTTTTGAGGGAATTTGATGAAATATAACATATAATGCTTCTAATAGAATTTCATATAGGGTTTGGATGGATTTTGGGTGAGGGGGAATGACCAAAATGCCCTTAAAAATCAAATAATTCTCGAATCTGTCCTTTGGTGGACTATTATGATAGTCTGAAGTAGATCAACCATAACATTTTACTCCGATATCCAAATTGGATGAAACCAATTTCATTAGAAAGAGGACTATCGTATATTTCCATTGATATATAGTATTTCACCCAGATCATTGTGTATGATGAGTTATGATCATTTGAAGTTGACCCAAAAATTCACTTTTGAAAGGCTGAAGTAGATCGACCATAACGTTTTTTCTCCAATAGACAAATTGGATGAAACTAATTTCATTAGAAAGAGGACTCGCAGGGCTTTCCATTGATATATATTAAATCACCTAGATCTTTATGTACAAGGAGTTATGATCATTTAAAATTGGAGCAAAAATACGCCAGGACTTAGTACTTTTTTCCGCACATTTTACTGTTCACTACTATTCACGGTTCGATCGGAATCTTCATAACTTGTTGCTCGGGTTTCCATTTAGGATGATCAGTATATCGTTGGAAATCTTATTTGATACTCTACACAATGGTGGGTTATAATCTAAGACATTCCATACGGAAAATTTATAATTCATTCTAGAAGGTAGAACCCAACACGTTTACGCACAAAATTTCAAAGAAAAATTTCACGGGGTATTACAACTTTGAAGGTGACATGGTAGGTAGAAAATGATTAAGTGTAGGGACTTTAAATATGTTTTTTTTGTTTTGAAAGTGATTATGTTTGATGACTTGGTAGGTTAAAATGATTAAGTGTAGGAACTTTAAAGGTGATTTTTTGTTTTTGAAAGGGGTTATGTTTGGTGAATTGGTAGGTTAAAAATGATTAACTGTAGGTACTTTAAAGGTTAATTTTTGTTTAGAAAGTCATTATGTTTTGTGACTTGGTATGTTGAAAATGGTTTAGTGTAGGGGACTTTAAAGGCTCTTTTTTGTTTTGAAGTTGTTATGTTTGATGACTTGGTACGTCGAAAATGGTTAAGTGTATGAACTTTAAAGGTAATTTTTTATTTTGATGGTGGTTATTTTTCGTGACTTGGTAGGTTTAAAATTGTTAAGTATAGGAACTTCAAAGGTGATTTTTTGTTTTTAAAAGTTGTTATGTTTGACGACTTGGTAGGTACAAAATGATTAAATGTAGGAACTTTATAGGTGACTTGGTAGGTTGAAAATGGTTAAGTGTAGGAACTTTAAAGGTGATTTTTTATTTAAAAGTTGTTATGTTTGATGACTTGGTAGGTTCAAAATAATTAAGTGTAGGAACTTTATAGGTGACTTGGTAGGTTGAAAATGATTAAGTGTAGGAACTTTAAATTATTTTTTTTTGTTTTAAAAGTGGTTATGTTAGGTGAATTGGTAGGTTGAAAATGGTTAAGTGTAGGGACTTTAATTGTGAATTTTTTTTTAAAAGTGGTTATGTTTAGTGATTTGGTAGATTTAAAATGGTTAAGTGTAGAGACTTTAAAGGTGATTTTTTGTTTTGAAAGTGGTTATGTTTGATGATGGTAGGTTGAAAATTGTTAAGTGCAGGAGCTTTAAAGGTATTTTTTTGTTTTGATAGTGATTATGTTTGGTGACATTGTGGGTTTAGAATGGTTTTGTATAGGTAATTTAATGGTGATTTTTGGTATTGAAAGTGGTTATATTTGTTTTGATAGTGATTATGTTATGTGGCTTGGTAAGTTGAAAATGGTTAAACGCAGAGACCTTTAATGTGATTTTTTGTTTTGAAAGTGGTTATTTTTGGTGACTAGGTAGGTTGAAAATGGTTAAGTGTCGGAAGTTTAAAGGTGATTTTTTGTTTTGAAGTGCTTATGTTTGGCGACTTGGTAGATTGAAAATGATTAAGTGTAGGGACTTTATAGGAGACGTGGTAGGTTGAAAATGATTAAGTGTAGAGACTTTAAAGGTGACTTGGTTGGTAGAAAATGATTAAGTGTAGAGACTTTAAAGGTATTTTTTTGTTTTGAAAGCAGTTATGTTCGGTGACTTGGTAGGTTTAAAATATTTAAGTGTTGGGACTTTAAAGGTGATTTTTTATTTATTGAAATTGGTTATGTTTGGTGAATTGGTAGGTTGAGAATGATTAAGTGTAGGAACTTTAAAAGTGAATTTTTATTTAGAAAGTGGTTATGTTTGGTGACTTGGTTGGTTGAAAATGGTTAAGTGTACGGACTCTAAAGGTTTTTTTTTGTTTTTAATGTTGTTATGTTTGGTGACTTGGTAGGTTACAAATGATTAATTGTGGGGACTTTAAAGGTGATTTATTATTTTGAAAGTTGTTATGGTTGGTGACTTGGTAGGTTGAAAATGATTAATTGTAGTGACTTTAAAGGTGACTTGGTAGGTTTAAAATTATTACGTGTAGTGAATTTAAAGGTGTTTTTTTGTTTTAAAAGTGGTTATATTTGGTGACTTGGTTGGTTGAAAATGGTTAAGTGTGATGATTTTAAAGGTGATTTTTTGTTTTGAAAGTGGTTATGTTTGGTGACTTGGTTGGATCAAAATGGTTAAGTGCAGGGACTTTAAATGTATTTTTTTTTGTTTCGATTGTGATAACTTGGAATGTTGAAAATGGTTAAACGTAGGGACTTTAAAGAAGTTTTTTTGTTTTAAATGTGGTTATGTTTGGTGACTTGGTAGGTTGAAAATGGTTAAGTGTGATGATTTTAAAGGTGATTTTTTGTTTTGAAAGTGGTTATGTTTGGTGACTAGGTGGGTTGAAAATGGTTAAGTTCAGGGACTTTAAAGGTGTTTTTTTTATTTGATGGTGATTATGATTGGTGACATGGTAGGTTGACAATGGTTTAGTGCAGAGACTTTAAAGGTGATTTTTTTTAAAAAAGTGGTTTTATTTGATGACTTGGTAGGTTGAAAATTGTTAAGTGTAGTAACCTTAAAGGTATTTTTTTATATTAAATATGGTTATGTTTGGTGACTTGGTAGGTTGAAAATGGTTAAGTGTAGGGACTTTAAATGTGATATTGTTTTTGGAAAGTGGTTATGTTTGGCGACTTGGTAGGCTGAAAATGATTAAATTTAGGGTCTTTAAAGGTGACTTGTTTGTTAGAAAATGATTAAGTGTAGGGACTTTAAAGGTGTTTTGTTCTTTTGAAAGTGGTTATGTTTGGTGACTGGGTTTGTTTAAAATGGTTATGTGAAGGGACTTATAGGTGATTTTTTGTTTTTGAAAGTAGTTATGTTTGGTCAATTGGTAGGCTAAAAATGATTAAGTTTACGGACTTTAAAGGTGAATTTTTTTTCAGCAAGTGGTTATATATGGTGACTTGGTTTGTTGAAAATGGAAAGGGTAGGGACTTTAAGGGTGTTTTTTTTGTTTTAAAAGTGGTTATGTTTGGTAACTTGGTAGGTTTAAAATAGTTAAGTGTAGGAATTTTAAATATGATTTTTTTTTTGAAAGTGGTTATGTATGGTGACTTGGTAGGCTGAAAATGGTTAAGTGTATGAACTTTAAAGGTGATTCTTTATATTGAAAGTGCTTATGTTTGGCGACTTAGTAGGTTGAAAAAGATTAATTGTAGGGACTTTAATGGGGACTTGGTAGGCATAAAATTAGTTAGTGTAAGCACTTTAAAGGTGTTTTCTATAATTTAAAAGTGGTTATATTTGGTGACTTGTTTGGTTAAAAATGGTTAATTGTAGAGACATTAAAGGTGTATTTTTTTTGTTTTAAATGAGGTTATATTTTGTGACTTGGTAGGTTGAAAATGGCTAAGTGTGGGATCTTCAAAGGTCTTTTTTGTTTTGAAAGTTTTTATGTTTGCTGACTTGGTAGTTTAAAAATGGTTAAGTGTAGGAACTTTAAAGATTATTTTTTGTTTTTAATGTGGATAAGTTTGGTGACTTGGTAGGTTGAAAATGATTTAGTGTAGGGACTTTAAAGGTGTTTTTTTGTTTTAAAAGTGGTTATGTTTTGTGACTTCGTAGGTTGAAAATGGTTAAGCATAGGGACTTTAATGGTGATTTTTTGTATTTAAATTGGTTATGTTTTGTAGATTTAAAATGGTAAAGTGTAGAGGTTTTAAAGGTGATTTTTTGTTTTGAAAGTGGTTATGTTTGGTGATGGTATGTTTAAAATGGTTAAGTGCAGGAACTTTAAAGGTATTTTTATTGTTTAGAATGTGATTATGTTTGGTGACATGGTAGCTTTAAAATAGTTTAGTGTAGGGACTTTAAAAGTGATTTTATATTTTGAAAGTGGTTATGTTTGGTTACTTGATGGTTGAAAATGGTTATGTATAGGGACTTTAAAGTTATTTTTTTGTTTCGAATGTGGTTATGTCTGGTGAGTTAGTAGGTTGAAAATGTTTAATTGTTAAGACTTTAAATGTGATTTTTTGTTTTGAAAATGGTTATGTTTACTGGCTTGGTAGGTTGAAAATTGTTAAGTGTAGGAACTTTAGAGGTGATTTTTTGTTTTGAAAGTGGTTATGTTTGGCGACTTGGTAGTTTAAAAATTATTAAGTGTCGTGACTTTAAATGTGACCTGGCAGGTTTAAAATGATTAAGTGCGGGGACTTTAAAGGTGTTTTTTTGTTATGTTAGTTATAACGTTTGGTGACATGGTAGGTTGATAATAGTTAAGTGTAGGGACTTTAAAGGTGATTTTTTATTTTTAAAGTGGTTATGTTTTGTGACTTTGTTGAATAAAAATAGTTAGGCGTAGGGACTTTAAAGGTATTTTTTTGTTTCGATTGTGGTTATATTTGGTGATTTGGTAAGTTGAGAATGATTAAGTGTAGGGACTTTAAATGTGATTTTTTTTTTGAAAGTAGTTATGTTTGTTGACTTGGTAGGTTAAAGATGGTTAATTGTAGAGACTTTAAATGTACTTTCTTGTTTTGAATGTGGTTATATTTGGTGACTTGGTAGGTTGAAAATGGTTAAGTGTAGGAACTTTAAATATGATTTTTTGTCTTAAAAGTGGTTATGTTTGGTGACTTGGTTGGTTGAAAATGTTTAAGTGTAGACACTCTAAAGGCGATTTTTTGTTTTTAAAGTGGTTATGTTTGGCGACTTGGTAGGTTGAAAATGATTTAATGTAGGGACTTTAAAGGTGTTTTTTTTTTGTTTTGAAAGTAGTTATGTTTGGTGACTTGTTATGTTGAAAATGGTTAAGCACAGAAACTTTATTGGTGATTTTTTAATTTAAAATTGGTTATGTTTGGTGACTTGATAGATTTAAAATGGTTAAGTGTAGAGATTTTAAAGGTGATTTTTTATTTTAAAAGTGGTTTTTTTTTGTGATAGTAGGTTGAATATGGTTAAGTGCAGGAACTTTAAAGGTATTTTTTTTTTTATTTTGATAGTGATTTTGTTTGGTGGCATGGTAGGTTTAAAATGGTTTAGTGTAGGGACTTTAAAGGTGATTTTTCTTTTGCATTTGGTTATGTTTGGTGACTTGATGGTTGATAATGGTTAAGTGTAGGAACTTTAAAGGTATTTTTTTGTTTTGATTGTGGTTAGGTTTGGTGACTTGGTAGGTTGAAAATGGTTAATTGTAGAGACATTAAATGTGATTTTTTGTTTCAAAAGTAGTTATGTTTAGAGTCTTGGTAGGTTGAAAATGGCTATATGTAGGATCTTTAAAGGTGATTTTTTATTTTGAAAGTGGTTATGTTTGGTGACTTGGTAGGTTACAAATTATTAAGTGTAGAGACTTTAAATATGACTTGGTAGGTTGAAAGTGTTTAAGTGCTGGTACTTAAAAGGTGTTTTTTGATATGTTAGTGATAATGTTTGATGACATGGTAGGTTGAAAATAGTTAAGTGTAGGGACTTTAGAGGTGATTTTTTGTTTTGAAAGTGTATATGTTTTGTGACTTTGTAGAATGAAAATGGTTAAGTGTTGGGACTTTGAAGGTATTTTTTATATTTTTAATGTGGTTATGTTTGGTGACTTGGTAAGTTAAGAATGATTAAGTGTAGGAACTTTAAATGTGATTTTTTGTTTTGAAAGTGGTTATGTTTGCTGACTTGGTATGTTGAAAATGGTTAACTGTAGAGACTTTAAATGTATTTTCTTTTTTTGAATGTGGTTATATTTGGTGACTGGGTAGGTTGAAAATGGTTTTGTGTAGGAACTTTAAATGTGATTTTTTGTCCTGAAAGTGGTTATGTTTGGTGACTTGTTAGGTTGAAAATGGTTAAGTGTAGAAACTATAAAGGTGATTTTTTGTTTAGAAAGTGGTTATATTTTGCGACTTGGTAGGTTGAAAATAAATAAGTGTAGTGACTTCAAAGGTAGTTTTTTTTGTTTTGAAAGTGGTTATGTTTGGTGACTTGGTAGGTTGAAAATGGTTAAACGTACGGACTTTAATGATAATTTTATGTATTTAAAATTGTTTATGTTTGGTGACTTGGTAGATTAAAAATGGTTTAGAGTAAAGATTTTAAATGTTATTTTTTGTTTTGAAAGTGGTTATATTTGGTGATGGTAGGCTGAAAATTGTTAAGTGCAATAACTTTAAAGGTATTTTTTTTGGTTTGACAGTGATTATGTTTAGTGACATGGTAGGTTTAAAATGGTTTAGTGTAGGGACTTTAAAGGTGATTTTTTGTTTTGAAAGTGGTTATGTTCCGTGACATGTTAGGTTTAAAATGGTCTAGGGTAGGGAATTTAAAGGTGATTTTTTATTTCAAAAGTTGTTATGTTTGGTGACTTAGTAGGTTGAAAATGGTTAATTGTAGAGAGTTTAAACGTGATTTTTTTTGTTATGAAAGTAGTTATGTTTAGTGACTTGGTAGGTTGAAAATCGTTAAGTGTACGAACTTAAAAGGTGATATTTTGTTTTGAAAGTGGTTATGTTTGGTGACTTGGTAGGTTAAAAATGATTAAGTGCAGAGCCTTTAAAGGTGTTTTTTTATTATGTTAGTGATAATGTTTGGTGACATGGTAGGTTAAAAACAGTTAAGTGTAGGGACATTAAAGGTGATTTTATATTTTAAAAGTGGTTATGTTTGGTGACTTGGTAGCTTGAAAATGGTTAAGTGTAAGTCGTTAAAGATATTTTTTTGTTTTGAAAGTGGTTATGTTTGGCAACTTGGTAGTTTAAAAATGATTAAGTGTAGTGACTTTAAATGTGACTTGGTAGGTTTAAAATGATTAAGTGCAGGGACTTTAAAGGTGTTCTTTTGTTATGTTAGTGATAATGTTTGGTGACATGGTAGGTTGAAAATAGTTAAGTGTAGGAACTATAAAGGTGATTTTTTATTTTTAAAACGGTTATATTTTGTTACTTTGTTGAATGAAAATGATTAAGCGTAGGGACTTTAAAGGTAGTTTTTTGTTTTTAATGTGGTTATGTTTGGTGATTTGGTAAGTTGAGAATGATTAAGTGTAGAGACTTTAAATGTGATTTTTTTTTTTGAAAGTGGTTATGTATGCTGACTTGGTAGGTTAAAAATGGTTAATTGTAGTTACTTTAAATGTATTTTCTTGTGTTGAATGTGGTTATATTTGGTGACCTGGTAGGTTGGAAATGGTTAAGTGCAGGAACTTTAAATGTAATTTTTTGTCCTGAAAGTGGTTATGTTTGGTGACTTAGTAGGTTTAAAATGGTTAAGTGTAGACACTTTAAAGGTGATTTTTTATTTTTAAAGTGGTTATGTTTGGCGACTTGGTAGGTTGAAACTGATTAAGTGTAGGGACTTTGAAGGTGTTTTTTTTGTTTTAAAAGTGGTTATGTTTGGTGACTTGGTAGGTTGAAAATGGTTTAGCATAGGAACTTTATTGGTGACATTTTGTATTTAAAATTAGTTATGTTTGGTGACTTGGTAGATTTAAAATGGATAAGTGTGGAGATTTTAATGGTGAATTTTTGTTTTGAAAGTGGTTATGTTTATTGATGGTAGGTGGAAAATGTTTAAGTGGTGGAAATTTAAAGGTATTTTTTTTTATTTTGATAGTGATTATGTTTGGTGACATGGTAGGATTAAAATGGTTTAGTGTAGGGACTCTAAAGGTGTTTTTTTGTTTAAAGTGGTTATGTTTGGTGACTTGATGGTTGATAATGGTTAAGTGTAGGAACTTTAAAGGTATGTTATTGTTTTGATTGTGGTTAGGTTTGGTGACTTGGTAGGTTGAAAATGGTTAATTGTAGAGAGTTTAAATGTGATTTTTAGTTTTGAACGTAGTTATGTTTAGTGACTTGGTAGGTTGAAAATGGTTAAGTGTAGGGACTTTAAATGTGATATTATTTTTTGAAAGTCGGTATCTTTGGCAACTTGTTAGGCTGAAAATGATTAAGTTTAGGGACTTTAAAGGTGACTTGTTAGTTAGAAAATGATTAGGTGTAGGGACTTTAAAGGTGTTTTTTTCTTGTGAAAGTGGTTATTTTTGGTGACTGGATTTTTTTTATAATGGTTATGTGATGGGACTTATAGGTAATTTTTTGTTTTTGAAAGTAGTCATGTTTGGTAAATTGGTAAGCTGAAAATGATTAAGTTTAGAGACTTTAAAGGTGAATTTTTCTTCAGAATGTGGTTATATATGGTGACTTGGTAGGCTGAAAATGGTTAAGTTTATGAACTTTAAAAGTGATTCTTTATTTTTAAAGTAATTATGTTTGGAGACTTTGTAGGTTAAAAAAGATTAAGTGTAGGGACTTTAATGGTGACTTGGTAGGTAGAAAATTAGTTAGTGTAAGCACTTTAAAGGTGTTTTTTATAATTTAAAAGTGGTTATGTTTGGTGACTTGTTAGCTTAAAAATGGTTAATTGTAGAGACTTTGAAGTTGTTTTTTTTTGTTTTGAATGTGGTTCTGTTTGGTGTCTTGGTAGGTTGAAAATAGTTAATTGTGGGGACTTCAAAGGTCTCTTTTATTTTGAAATTTGTTATGTTTGCTGACTTGGTAGTTTGAAAATGGTTAAATGTAGGAACTTTAAAAGTGATTTTTTGTTTTTAAAGTGGTTATGTTTGGTTAGGTTGAAAATGATTAAGTGCAAGGACTTTAAAGGTGTTTCTTTTTAAAAAAAGTGGTTATGTTTGGTGACTTGGTAGGTTGAGAATGGTTAAAAATAGGGACTTTAATGGTGATTTTTTGTATTTAATTTGGTTATGTTTGGTGGCTTTTTAGATTTAAAATTGTTAAGTGTAGAGGTTTTAAAGGTGATTTTTTGTTTTGAAAGTGGTTATGTTTGGTGATGGTAGGTTTAAAATGGTTAAGTGCAAGAACTCTAAAGGTATTTTTATTGTTTAAAAAGTGATTATGTTTGGTGACATGCTAGCTTTAAAATAGTTTAGTAGGAACTTTTAAGGTGATTTTTTGTTATGAAACTAGTTATGTTTAGTGACTTGGTAGGTTGAAAATGGTTAAGTGTAGGAATTTAACAGTGATATTTTATTTTGAAAGTGGTTATGTTTGGTGACTTGGTAGGTTAAAAATGATTAAGTGTAGTGACTTTAAATGTGACTTGGTAGGTTTAAAATGATTAAGTCCAGGGACTTTAAAGGTGTTCGTTTGTTATGTTAGTGATAATGTTTGGTGACATGGTAGGTTGAAAATAGTTAATTGTAGGAACTTTAAAGGTGATTTTTTATTTTTAAAATGGTTATGTTTTGTGAATTTGTTGAATGAAAATGGTTAAGCGTAGGGACTTTAAATGTATTTTTTTGTTTTGAATGTAGTTATGTTAGGTGATTTGGCAAGTTGAGAATGATTAAGTGTAGAGACTTTAAATGTGATTTTTTGTTTTGAAAGTGGTTATGTTTGCTGACTTGGTAGGTTAAAAAGGGTTAATTGTCGAGACTTTAAATTTATTTTCTTGTGTTGAATGTTGTTATATTTGATGACTTGGTAGGTTGAAAATGGTTAAGTGTAGGAACTTTAAATGTAATTTTTTGTCTTGAAAGTGGTTATGTTTGGGGATTTCAAAGGTCTTTTTTGTTTTGAAAGTTGTTATGTTTGCTGACTTGGTAGTTTGAAAATGGTTAAATGTAGCAACGTTAAAGCTGATTTTTATTTTTATAATGGTTATGTTTTGTGACTTTGTTGTATGAAAATGGTTAAGCGTATGGACTTTAAAGGTATTTTTTATTTTGAATGTGGTTATGTTTGATGATTTGGTAAGTTGAGAATGATTAAGTGTAGAGACTTTAAATGTGATTTTTTGTTTTGAAAGTGGTTATGCATGCTGACTTGGTACGCTAAAAATGGTTAATTGTAGAGACTTTAAATGTATTTTCTTGTGTTGAATATGGTTATATTTGGTGATTTGGTAGGTTGAAAATGGTTATGTGTAGGAACTTTAAATGTAATTTTTTGTCTTGAAAGTGGTTATGTTTGGTGACTTAGTAGGTTGAAAATGGTTAAGTGTAGACACTTTAAAGGTGATTTTTTATTTTTAACGTGGTTATGTTTGGCGACATGGTTGGTTGAAACTGATTAAGTGTAGGGATTTTAAAGGTGTTTTTTTTTTCAATGTGGTTATGTTTGGTGAATTGGTAGGTTGAAAATGGTTAAGCATAGTAACTTTATTGATGATTTTTTGTATTTAAAATTGGTTATGTTTGGTGACTTGGTAGATTTAAAATGTTTAAGTGTAGAGATTTTAATGATGATTTTTTGTTTTGAAAGTGGTTATGTTTAGTGATGGTAGGTTGAAAATGGTTAAGTGCTTTAAATTTAAAGGTATTTTTATTTATTTTGATAGTCTTTATGTTTGGTGACATGGTAGGATTAAAAGAATTTAGTGTAGGGATTTTAAAGTTGATTTTTTGTTTAAAGTGGTTATGTGTGGTGACTTGATGGTTGATAATGGTTAAGTGTAGGAACTTTAAAGGTATTTTTTTGTTATGATTGTGGTTAGGTTTGGTGACTTGGTAGGTTGAAAATGGTTAATTGTAGAGACTTTAAATGTGATTTTTAGTTTTGATAGTAGTTATGTTTAAAGACTTGATGGTTGAAAATGGTTAAGTGTAGGGACTTTAAATGTGATATTATATTTTGAAAGTGGTTATGTTTGGCGACTTGGTAGGCATAAAATGATTAAGTTTAGGGACTTTTAGAGTGACTTGTTAGTTAGAAAATGATTAAGTGTAGGGACTTTAAAGGTGTTTGTTTCTTGTGAAAGTGGTTATGATTGGTGACTGGGTTTGTTTAAAATGGTTATGTGATGGGACTTATAGGTAATTTTTTGTTTTTGAAAGTAGTTATGTTCGGTAAATTAGTCGGCTGAAAATGATTAAGTTTAGGGACTTTAAAGGTGAATTATTGTTCAGAAAGTGGTTATATATGATGACTTGGTTTGTTGAAATGGTAAGTGTAGTGACTTGAAAGGTGTTTTTTTTTTTAAATGTGGTTATGTTTGGTAACTTGGTAGGTTTAAAATAGTTAAGTGTATGGATTTTAAATGTGATTTTTCATTTTGAAAATGGTTATGTATGGTGACTTGGTAGGCTAAAAATGGTTAAGTGTATGAACGTTAAAGATTATTCTTCATTTTTAAAGTACTTATGTTTGGAGACTTAGTAGCTTGAAAAAGATTAAGTGTAGGGACTTTAATGGTGACTGGGTAGGTAGAAAATTAGTTAGTGTAAGCACTTTAAAGGTGTTTTTTATAATTTAAAAGTTGTTATATTTGGTGACTTGTTAGCTTAAAAATGGTTAGTTGTAGAGACTTTAAAGTTGTTTTTACTATTTTGAATGTGGTTTTGTTTGGTGACTTGGTAGGTTGAAAATGGTAAAGTGTGGGGACTTCAAAGGTCTTTTTTGTTTTGAAAGTTGTTATGTTTGCTGACTTGGTAGTTTGAAAATGGTTAAGTGTAGGAACTTTAAAGGTGATTTTTTGTTTTTAAAGTGGTTATTGTTGGTGACTTGGTAGGTTCAAAATGATTAAGTGTAGAGACTTTAAAAGTCTTTTTTGGTATTTAAAGTGGTTATGTTTGGTGACTTGGTAGATTGAAAATGGTTAAGAATAGGGACTTTAATGCGGATTTTTTCTATTTAATTTGGTTATGTTTGGTGACTTTGTAGATTTAAAATGGTTAAGTGTAGTGGTTTTAAAGGTGATTTTTTGTTTTGAAAGTGGTTATGTTTGGTGATGGTAGGTTTAAAATGGTTAAGTGTAGGAACTTTAAATGTAATTTTTTGTCTTGAAAGTGGTTATGTTTGGTGACTTAGTAGGTTGAAAATGGTTAAGTGTGGACACTTTAAAGGTTATTTTTTATATTTAAAGTGGTTATGTTTGGCGACTTGGTGGGTTGAAACTGATTAAGTGTAGGGACTTTAAAGGTGTTTTTTTGGTTTTAAAAGTGGTTATGTTGGGTGAATTGTTAAGTTGAAAATGGTTAAGCATAGGAACTTTATTAGTAATTTTTTGTATTTAAAATTGGTTATGTTTGGTGACATGGTATATTTAAAATTGTTAAGTGTAGAGATTTTAATGGTGATTTTTTGTTTTGACAGTGGTTATGTTTAGTGCTGGTAGGTTGAAAATGGTTAAGTGCTGGAAATTTAAACGTATTTTTTTTATTTTGATAGTGATTATGTTAGGTGACATGGTAGGATTAAAGTAATTTAGTGTAGGGACTTTAAAGGTGATTATTTGTTTAAAGTGGTTATATTTGGTGACTTGATGGTTGATAATGGTTAAGTGTAGGAACTTTAAAGGTATTTTTTTGTTTTGATTGTGGTTAGGTTTGGTGACTTTGTAGGTTGAAAATAGTTAATTGTAGAGAGTTTAGATGTGATTTTTAGTTTTGAAAGTAGTTATGTTTAGTGACTTGGTAGGTTTAAACTGGTTAAGTGTAGGGACTTTAAATGTGATATTGTTATTTGAAAGTGGTTATGTTTGGCAACTTGGTAGAATGAAAATGATTAAGTTTAGGGACTTTAAAGGTGACTTGTTAGTTAGAAAATGATTAAGTGTAGGGACATTAAAGGTGTTTTTTTCTTGTGAAAGTGGTTATGTTTGGTGACTGGGTTTTTTTAAAATGGTTATGTGATGGGACTTATAGGTAATTTTTTGTTTTTGGAAGTAGTTATGTTTGGTATATTGGTCGGCTTAAAATGATTAAGTTTAGGGACTTTAAAGGTGGATATTTGTTCAGAAAGTGGTTATATATGGTGACTTGGTTTGTTGATAATGGTAAGTGAAGGGACTTTAAAGGTGTTTTTTTTTTTTAAAGTGGTTATGTTTGGTAACTTGGTAGGTTTAAAATAGTTAAGTTTAGGGATTTTAAATGAGATTTATCATTTTGAAAGTGGTTATGTACGGTGACTTGGTATCCTGAAAATGTTTAAGTGTATGAACTTTAAAGGTGAGTCTTTATTTTTAAAGTACTTATATTTGGAGACTTAGTAGGTTGAAAAAGATTAAGTGTAGGGACTTTAATGGTGACTTGGTAGGTAGAAAATTAGTTTGTGTAAGCACTTTAAAGGTGTTTTTTTATAATTTAAACGTGGTTATGTTTTGGTGATTTGTTAGCTTAAAAATGGTTAATTGTAGAGACTTTAAAGTTGTTTTTACTGTTTTGAATGTGGTTCTGTTTGGTGACTTGGAAGGTTGAAAATGGTTAACTGTGGGGACTTCAAAGGTCTTTTTTGTTTTGAAAGTTGTTATGTTTGTTGACTTGGTAGTTTCAAAATGGTTAAGTGTAGTAATTTTAAAGGTGATTTTTTATTTTTAAATTGGTTCTGTTATGTGAATTTATTGAGTGAGAATGGTTAAGCGTAGGGACTTTAAAGGTAGTTTTTTTTTTGAATGTGGTAATGTTTGGTGATTTGGTAAGTTGAGAATGATTAAGTGTAGTGACTTTAAATATGATTTTTTGTTTTGAAAGTGGTTATGTATGCTGACTTGGTAGGTTAAAAATGGTTAATTGTAGAGACTTTAAATGTATTTTCTTGTTTTGAATGTTGTTATATTTGGTGACTTGGTAGGTTTAAAATGGTTAAGTGTAGGAACTTTAAATGTAATTTTTTGTCTTGAAAGTGGTTATGTTTGGTGACTTAGTAGGTAGAAAATGGTTAAGTGTAGACACTTTAAAGGTGATTTTTTATTTTTAAAGTGGTTATGTTTGGCGACTTGGTTGGTTGAAACTGATTAAGTGTAGGGAGTTTAAAGGTTTTTTTTTTGTTTTAAAAGTGGTTATGTTTGGTGAATTTCTAGGTTGAAAATGGTTCATAGGAAATTTATTGGTGATTTTTTGTATTTAAAATTGGTTATGTTTGGTGACTTGGTAGATTAAAAATAGTAAGTTTAGAGATTTTAAAGGTGATTTTTTGTTATGAAAGTGGTTATGTTTAGTGATGGTAGATTGAAAATGGTTAAGTGCTGGAAATTTAAAGGTATTTTTTCTTTTATTTTGATAGTGATTATGTTTGGTGAAATGGTAGGATTAAAATGGTTTAGTGTAGGGTCTTTAAAGGTTTTTTTTTTGTTTAAAGAGGTTATGTTTGGTGACTTGATGGTTGATAATGGTTAAGTGTAGGAACTTTAAAGGTATTTTTATGTATTGATTGTGGTTAGGTTTGGTGACCTGGTAGGTTGAAAATGGTTAATTGTAGAGAGTTTAAATGCGATTTTTAGTTTTGAAAGTAGTTATGTTTAGTGACTTGGTAGGTTGAAAATGGTTAATGTAGGGACTTTAAAAGTGACATTATTTTTTGAAAGTGGTTATGTTTGGCGACTTGGTTGGCTGAAAATGATTAAGTTTAGGGACTTTAAAGTTGACTTGTTAGTTTGAAAATGATTAAGTGTAGGGACTTTAAAGGTGTTTTTTTGTTCTGAAAGTGGTTATGTTTGGTGACTGGGTTTTTTTAAAATGGTTATGTGATGGGACTTATAGGTAATTTTTTGTTTTTAAAAGTAGTTATCTTTTGTAAATTGGTCGTCTGAAAATGATTAAGTTTAGGGACTTTAAAGGTGAATTTTTGTTCAGAAAGTGGTTATATATGGTGACTTGGTTTGTTGAAAATGGTAAGTGTAGGGACTTTAAAGGGATTTTTTTTTGTTTTAAAAGTGGTTATGTTGGGTAACTTGGTAGGTTTAAAATAGTTAAGTGTAGGGATTTTAAATGAGATTTTTCATTTTAAAGTGGTTATGTATGGTGACTTGTTAGGCTGAAAATGGTTAAGTGTATGAACTTTAAAGGTGATTCTTTATTTTTTAAGTACTTATGTTTGGAGACTTAGTAGGTTGAAAAAGATTAAGTGTAGAGACTTTAATGGTGACTTGGTAGGTAAAAGATTAGTTAGTGTAAGCACTTTAACGGTGTTTTTTATAATTTAAAAGTGGTTATGTTTAGTGACTTGTTACCTTAAAAATGGTTAATTACAGAGACTTTAAAGTTGTTTTTTTTGTTTTGAATGTGATTCTGTTTGGTGACTTGGTAGGTTGAAAATGGTTAAGTGCGGGGACTTCAAAAGTCTTTTTTGTTTTGAAAGTTGTTATGTTTGTTGACTTGGTAGTTTGAAAATGGTAAAGTGTAGGAACTTTAAAGGTGATTTTTTTATTTTTAAAATGGTTATGTTTTGTGACTTTGTTGAATGAAAATGGTTTAGCGTATGGACTTTAAAGGTATTTTTTTGTTTTGAATGTGGTTATGTTTGGTGATTTGGTAACTTGAGAATGATTAAGTGTAGAGACTTTAATTGTGATTTTTTGTTTTGAAAGTGGTTATGTATGCTGACTTGGTAGGTTAAAAATGGTTAATCGTAGAGACTTTAAATGTATTTTCTTTTGTTGAATGTTGTTATATTTGGTGACTTGGTAGGTTTAAAATGGTTAAGTGTTGGAACTTTAAATGTAATTTTTTGTCTTGAAAGTGGTTATGTTTGGTGACTTAGTAGGTTGAAAATGGTTAAGTGTAGACACTTTAAAGGTGAATTTTTATTTTTAAAGTGGTTTTGTTTGGCGACTTGGTTGGTTGAAACTGATTAAGTGTAGGGATTTTAAATGTGTTTTTTTAAAAAAAAAAGTAGTTATGTTTGTGAATTGGTAGGTTGAAAACGGTTAAGCATAGGAACTTTATTGGTGATTTTTTTTATTTAAAATTGGTTATGTTTGGTGACTTGGTAGATTTAAAATGGTTAAGTGTGGAGATTTTAATGGTGATTTTTTGTTTTGAAAGTGGTTATGTTTATTGATGGTAGGTAGAAAATGGTTAAGTGCTTGAAATTTAAACGTATTTTTTTTATGTTGATAATGATTATGTTTGGTGACATGGTAGGATTAAAATGGTTTATTGTAGGGACTTTAAAGGTGATCTTTTGTTTAAAGTGGTTATGTTTGGTGACTTGATGGTTGATAATGGTTAAGTGTAGGAACTTTAAAGGTATTTTTTTGTTTTGATTGTGGTTAGGTTTGGTGACCTTGTAGGTTGAAAATGGTTAAGTGTGGGGACTTCAAAGGACATTTTTGTTTTGAAAGTTGTTATGTTTGCTGACTTGGTAGTTTGAAAATGGTTAAGTGTAGGAACTTTTAAGGTGATTTTTTATTTTTAAAATGGTTATGTTTTGTGACTTTGTTGAATTAAAATGGTAAAGCATAGGGACTTTAAAGGTTGTTTTTTGTTTTGAATGTGGTTATGTTTGGTGATTTGGTAAGTTGAGAATGATTAAGTGTAGAGACTTTAAATGTGATTTTTTGTTTTGAAAGTGGTTATGTATGCTGACTTGGTCGGTTAAAAATGGTTTATTGTAGAGACTTTAAATGTATTTTTTTGTTTTGAATGTGGTTATATTTGGTGACTTGGTAGCTTGAAAATGGTTAAGTGTAGGAACTTTAAATGTAATTTTTTGTCTTGAAAGTGGTTGTGTTTGGTGACTTAGTAGGTTGAAAAAGGTTTAGACACTTTAAAGGTGATTTTTTATTTTTAAAGTGGTTATGTTTGGCGACTTGGTTGGTTGAAACTGATTAAGTGTAGGGACTTTAAACGTGTTTTTTTTGTATTAAAAGTGATTATGTTTGGTGAATTTGTAGGTTGAAAATGGTTAAGCATAGGAAATTTAATGGTGATTTTTTGTATTTAAAATTGATCATGTTTGGTGACTTGGTAGATTTAAAATGTTTATGTGTAGAGATTTTAATGGTCATTTTTTGTTTTGAAAGTGGTTATGTTTAGTGGTGGTAGGTTGAAAATGGTTAAGTGCTGGAAATTTAAAGGCATTTTTTTAAATTTTGATAGTGATTATATTTGGTGACATGGTAGGATTAAAATGGTTTAGTGTAGGGACTTTAAAGGTGATTTTTTGTTTAAAGTGGTTATGTTTGGTGATTTGATGGTTGATAATGGTTAAGTGTAGGAACTTTAAAGGTTTTTTTTTTTTTGATTGTGGTTAGGTTAGGTGACCTGGTAGGTTGAAAATGGTTAATTGTAGAGAGTTTAAATGTGATTTTTAGTTTTGAAAGTAGTTATGTTTAGTGACTTGGTAGGTTGAAAATGGTTAAGTGTAGGGACTTTAAATGTGATATTATTTTTTGAAAGTGGTTATGTTTGGCGACTTGGTAGGCTGAAAATGATTAAGTTTAGGGACTTTAAAGGTGACTTGTTAGTTAGAAAATGATTAAGTGTAGGGACTTTAAAGGTGTTTTTTTCTTGTGAAAGTGGTTATGTTTGGTGACTGGGTTTGTTTAAAATGGTTATGTGATGCGACTTATAGGTAATTTTTAGTTTTTGAAAGTAGTTATGTTTGGTAAATTGGTTGGCTGAAAATGATTAAGTTTAGGGACTTTAAAGGTGAATTTTTGTTCAGAAAATGGTTATATAGGGTGACTTGGTTTGTTTAAAAATGGTAAGTGTAGGGCCTTTAAAGGTGTTATTTTTTTTTAAAAGTGGTTATGTTGGGTAACTTGGTAGGTTTAAAATAGTTAAGTGTAGGGATTTTAAATGTGATTTTTCATTTTGAAAGTGGTTATGTATGGTGACTTGGTAGACTGAAAATGGTTAAGTGTATGAACTTTAAAGGTGATTCTTCATTTTTAAAGTACTTATGTTCGGAGACTTAGTATGTTTAACAAGATTAAGTGTAGGGACTTTAATGGTGACTTGGTAGGTAGAAAATTAGTTAGTGTAAGCACTTTAAAGGTGTTTTATATAATTTAAAAGTTGTTATGTTTGGTGACTTTTTAGCTTAAAAATGGCTTATTGTAGAGACTTTAAAGTTGTTGTTTTTTATTTTAAATGTGGTTCTGTTTGGTGACTTGGAAGGATGAAAATGGTTAAGTGTGGGGACTTCAAAGGTCTTTTTTGTTTTGAAAGTTGTTATGTTTGCTGACTTGGTAGTTTGAAAATGGTTAAATGTAGGAACGTTAAAGCTGATTTTTATTTTTAAAATGGTTATGTTTTGTGACTTTGTTGAATGAAAATGGTTAAGCGTATGGACTTTAAAGGTGGTCTTTTGTTTTGAATGTGGTTATGTTTGGTGAATTGGTAAGTTGAGAATGAGTAAGTGTAGAGACTTTAAATGTGATTTTTTGTTTTGAAAGTGGTTATTTATGCTGACTTGGTCGGTTAAAAATGGTTTATTGTAGATACTTTAAATGTATTTTTTTGTTTTGAATGTGGTTATATTTGGTGACTTAGTAGGTTGAAAATGGTTAAGTGTAGAAACTTTAAATGTAATTTTTTGTCTTGAAAGTGGTTATGTTTGGTGACTTAGTAAGTTGAATGAGTTTCAAACACTTTAAAGGTGATTTTTTATTTTTAAAGTGGTTATGTTTGGCGACTTGGTTGGTTGAAACTGATTAAGTGTAGGGACTTTAAAGATGGCTTTTTTTGTTTTAAAAGTGGTTATGTTTGGTGAATTGGTAGGTTGAAAATGGTTAAACAAAGGAAATTTATTGTTGATTTTTTGTATTTAAAATTGGTCACGTTTGGTGACTTGGTAGATTTAAAATGTTTATGTGTAGAGATTTTAATGGTGATTTTTTATTTTGAAAGTGGTTATGTTTAGTGATGGTAGGTTCAAAATGGTTAAGTGCTGGAAATTTAAAGGCATTTTTTTTATTTTGATAGTGGTTATATTTGATGACATGTTAGGATTAAAATGGTTTAGTGTAGGGACTCTAAAGGTGTTTTTTTGTTTAAAGTGGTTATGTTTGGTGACTTGATGGTTGATAATGGTTAAGTGTAGGAACTTTAAAGGTATTTTTTTGTTTTGATTGTGGTTAGGTTAGGTGACTTGGTAGGTTGAAAATGGTTAATTGTAGCGAGTTTAAATATGATTTTTAGTTTTGAAAGTAGTTATGTTTAGTGACTTGGTAGGTTGAAAATGGTTAAGTGTAGGGACTATAAATATGATATTATTTTTTGAAAGTGGTTATGTTTGGCGACTTGGTAGGCTGAAAATGATTAAGTTTAGGGACTTTAAAGGTGACTTGTTAGTTAGAAAATGATTAAGTGTAGTGACTTTAAAGGTGTTTTTTTCTTGTGAAAGTGGTTATGTTTGGTGACTTGGTAGATTTAAAATGGTTAAGTGTAGAGATTTTAATGGTGATTTTTTGTTTTGGAAAATGGTTATGCTTAGTGATGGTAGGTTGAAAATTGTTAATTGCTGGAAATTTAAAGGTATTTTTTTTTATTTTGATAGTCTTTATGTTTGGTGACATGGTAGGATTAAAATGGTTTAGTATATGGACTTTATAGGTGATTTTTTGATTAAAGTGGTTAGGTTTGGTGACTTGATGGTTGATAATGGTTAAGTGTAGGAACTTTAAAGGTATTTTTTAGTTTTGATTATGGTTAGGTTTGGTGACTTGGTAGGTTGAAAATGGTTAATTGTAGAGACTTTAAATGTGATTTTTAGTTTTGAAAGTAGTTATGTTTCGTGACTTGGTAAGTTGAAAATGATTAAGTGTAGGGACTTTAAATGTGACATTATTTTTTTAATGTGGTTATGCTTGGCGACTTGGTAGGCTGAAAATGATTATGTTTAGGGTCTTTAAAGGTGACTTGTTAGTTAGAAAATGATTAAGTGTAGGGACTTTAAAGGTATTTTTTTCTTGGGAAAGTGGTTATGTTTGCTGACTGGGTTTGTTTAAAATGGTTATGTGATGGGACTTATAGGTAATTTTTTGTTTTTTAAAGTAGTTATGTTTGGTAAATTGGTTGGCTGAAAATGATTAAGTTTAGAGACTTTAAAGGTGAATTTTTGTTTAGAAAGTGGTTATATAGGGTTACTGGGCTTATTGAAAATTGTAAGTGCAAGGTCTTTAAAGGTGTTATTTTTTTTAAAAGTGGTTATGTTGGGAAACATCGTTGGTTTAAAATAGTTAAGTGTAGGGATTTTAAATGTGATTTTTCAATTTGAAACTGGTTATGTATGGTGACTTGGTTGGCTGAAAATGGTTGTGTATGAACTTTAAAGGTGATTCTTCATTTTTAAAGTACTTATGTTTGGAGACTTAGTAGGTTGAAAAAGATTAAGTGTAGAGACTTTAATGGTGACTTGGTAGGTAGAAAATTAGTTAGTGTAAGAACTTTAAAGGTGTTTTTTATAATTTAAAAGTTGTTATGTTTGGTGACTTGTTAGCTTAAAAGTGGTTAATTATAGAGACTTTAAAGTTGTTTTTTTTGTTTTGAATGTGGTTCTATTTGGTGACTTGAAAGGATGAAAATGGTTAAGTTCGGGGACTTCAAAGGTCTTTTTTGTTTTGAAAGTTGTTATGTTTGCTGACTTGGTAGTTTTAAAATGGTTAAGTGTAGGAACTTTAAAGGTGATTTTTTATTTTTAAAATGGTTATGTTTTGTGACTTTGTTGAATGAAAATGGTTAAGCGTATGGACTTTAAAGGTATTTTTTTGTTTTGTATGTGGTTATGTTTGGTGATTTGGTAAGTTGAGAATTATTAAGTGTAGAGACTTTAAACGTGATTTTTTGTTTTAAAAGTGGTTATGTATGCTGACTTGGTAGGTTAAAAATGGTTAATTGTAGAGACTTTAAATGTATTTTCTTGTGTTGAATGTTGTTATATTTGGTGACTTGGTAGGTTGAAAACGGTTAAGTGTTGGAACTTTAAATGTAATTTTTTGTCTTTAAAGTGGTTATGTTTGGTGACTTAGTAGGTTGAAAATGATTATGTGTAGACACTTTAAAGGTGATTTTTTATTTTTAAAGTGGTTATATTTGGCGACTTGGTTGGTTGAAAATGATTTTTTTAAAAGTATTTATGTTTGGTGAATTGGTAGGTTAAAAATGGTTAAGCATAGGAACTTTATTGGTGATTTTTTTTATTTAAAATCGGTTATGTTTCGTGACTTGGTAGATTTAAAATGGTTAAGTGTAGAGATTTTAATGGTGATTTTTTGTTTTGAAAGTGGTTATGTTTATTGATGGTAGGTTGAAAATGGTTAAGTGCTGGAAATTTAAACGTATTTTTTTTGTTCTGATAGTGATTATGTTTGGTGACATGGTAGGATTAAAATGGTTTAGTGTAGGGGCTTTAAAGGTGATCTTTTGTTTAAAGTGGTTATGCTTGGTGACTTGATGGTTGATAATGGTTAAGTGTAGTAACTTTAAAGGTATTTTTTTGTTTTGATTGTGGTTAGGTTTGGTGACTGTGTAGGTTGAAAATGGTTAATTGTAGAGAGTTTAAATGTGATTTTTAGTTTTGAAAGTAACTATGTTTAGTGACTTGGTAGGTTGAAAATGGTTAAGTGTAGGGACTTTAAATGTGATATTATTTTTTGAAAGTGGTTATGTTTACCGACATGGTAGGCTGAAAATGGTTAAGTTTAGGGACTTTAAAGGTGACTTATTAGTTAGAAAATGATTAATTGTAGGGACTTTAATGGTGTTTTTTTATTGTGAAAGTGGCTATGTTTGGTGACTGGGTTTGTTTAAAATTGTTATGTGATGGGACTTATAGGTAATTTTTTCTTTCTGAAAGTAGTTATGTTTGGTAAATTGTTCGGCTGAAAATGATTAAGTTTAGGGACATTAAAGGTGAATTTTTGTTCAGAAAGTGGTTATATATGGTGACTTGGTTAGTTGAAAATGGTAAGTGTAGGGACTTTAAAGGTGTTTTTTCATTTTAAAAGTGGTTATGTTTGGTAACTTGGTAGGTTTAAAATAGTTAAGTGTATGGATTTTAAATGTGATTTTTCATTTTGAAAGTGGTTATGTATGGTGACTTGGTAGGCTGAAAATGGTTAAGTGTATGAACTTTAAAGGTGGTTCTTCATTTTTAAAGTACTTATGTTTGGAGACTTAGTTGGTTGAAAAAGATTTAGTGTAGGGACTTTAATGGTGACTTGGTAGGTAAAAAATTAGTTAGTGTAAGAACTTTAAAGGTGTTTTAATAATTTAAAAGTGGTTATATTTGGTGACTTGTTATCTTAAAAATGGTTAATTGTAGAGACTTTAAAGTTGTTTTTATTGTTTTGAATGTGGTTCTGTTTGGTGACTTGGTAGGTTGAAAATGGTTAAGTTTGGGGACTTCAAAGGTCTTTTTTGTTTTGAAAGCTGTTATGTTTGCTGACTTGGTAGTTTGAAAATAGTTAAGTGTAGGAACTTTAAAGGTGATTTTTTGTTTTTAAAGTGGTTATGTTTGGTGACTTGGTAGGTTGAAAATGATTAAGTGTAGAGACTTTAAAGGTGTTTTTTTGTTTTTAAAGTGGTTATGTTTGGTGACTTGGTAGATTGAAAATGGTTAAGAATAGGGACTTGAATGGGGATTTTTTTCTATTTAATTTGGTTATGTTCGGTGACTTTGTAGATTTAAGATGGTTAAGTGTAGAGGTTGTAAAGGTGATTATTTGTTTTGAAAGTGGTTATGTTTGGTGACTTGGTAGGTTGAAAATGGTTAATTGTAGGAACTTTAAATGTAATTTTTTGTCTTGAAAGTGGTTCTGTTTGGTGACTTAGTAGGTTAAAAATGGTTTAGACACTTTAAAGGTAATTTTTTATTTTTAAACTGGTTATGTTTGGCGACTTGGTTGGTTGAAACTGATTAAGTGTAGCGACTTTAAAGGTGTTTTTCTTGTTTTAAAAGGGGTTATGTTTGGTGAATTGGTAGGTTGAAAATGGTTAAGCATAGGAAATTTATTGGTGATTTTTTGTATTTAAAATTGGTCATGTTTGGTGACTTGGTAGATTTAAAATGTTTATGTGTAGAGATTTTAATGGTGATTTTTTGTTTTGAAAGTGGTTATGTTTAGTGATGGTAGGTTGAAAATAGTTAAATGTTGGACATTTAAAAGCATTTTTTTTTATTTTGATAGTGATTATATTTGGTGACATGGTAGGATTAAAATGGTTTAGTGTAGGGACTTTATAGGTGATTTTTTGTTTAAAGTGGTTATGGTTGGTGACTTGATGGTTGATAATGGTTAAGTGTAGGAACTATAAAGGTATTTTTTTGTTTTGATTGTGGTTAGGTTAGGTGACTTGGTAGGTTGAAAATGGTTAATTGTAGAGAGTTTAAATGTGATTTTTAGTTTTGAAAGTAGTTATGTTTAGTGACTTATTAGGTTGAAAATGGTTAAGTGTAGGGACTTTAAATGTGATATTATTTTTTGAAAGTGGTTATGTTTGGCGACTTGGTAGGCTGAAAATGATTAAGTTTAGGGACTTTAAAGGTGACTTGTTAGTTAGAAAATGATTAAGTGTAGGGACATTAAAGGTTTTTTTTCTTGTGAAAGTGGTTATGTTTGGTGACTGGGTTTGTTTAAAATGGTTATGTGATGGGACTTATAGGTAATTTTTTGTTTTTTAAAGTAGTTATGTTTGGTAAATTGGTCTGCTGAAAATGATTAAGTTTAGGGACTTTAAAAGTAAATTTTTGTTCAGAAAGTGATTATATAGGGTGACTTGGTTTGTTGAAAATGGTAAGTGTAGGGACTTTAAAGGTTTTATTTTGTTTTAAAAGTGGTTTTGTTGGGTAACATGGTAGGTTTAAAATAGTTATGAGTAGGGATTTTAAATGTGATTTTTCATTTTGAAAGTCGTTATGTACGGTGACTTGGTAGGCTTAATATGGTTAAGTGTATGAACTTGAAAGGTGATATTTTATTTTTAAAGTACTTATGTTTGGAGACTTAGTAGGTTGAAAAAGATTAAGTGTTGGGACTTTAATGGTGACTTGGTAGGTAGAAAATTAGTTAGTGTAAGCACTTAAAAGGTGTTTCTTATAATTTAAAAGTGGTTATGTTTGGTTAATTGTTAGCTTAAAAATGGTTAATTGTAGAGACTTTAAAGTTGTTTTTTTTTGTTTTGAATGTCGTTCTGTTTGGTGACTTGGTAGGTTGAAAATGGTTAAGTGTGGGGACTTCAAAGTTCTTTTTTGTTTTGAAAGTTGTTATGTTTGATTACTTGGTAGTTTGAAAATGGTTAACTTTAGGAACTTTAAAGGTGATTTTTTATATTTAAAATGGTTATGTTTTGTGACTTTGTTGAATGAAAATGGTTAAACGTAGGGACTTTAAAGGTATTTTTTTATTTTAAATGTGGTTATGTCTGGTGATTTGGTAACTTGAGAATGATTAAGTGTAGAGACTTTAAATGTGATTTTTTGTTTTGAAAGAGGTTATGTATGCTGACTTGGTCGGGTAAAAATGGTTAATTGTGGAGACTTTAAATGTATTTTCTTGTGTTGAATGTGGTTATATTTGGTGACTTGGTAGTTTGAAAACGGTTAATTGTCGGAACTTTAAATGTAATTTTTTATCTTTAAAGTGGTTATGTTTGTGACTTAGTAGGTTGAAAATGGTTAAGTGTACACACTTTAAAGTTGATTTTTTATTTTTAAAGTGTAGACACATTAAAGGTGATTTTTTATTTCTAAAGTGGCTATGTTTGGTGACTTTTTTCGTAGAAACTGATTAAGTGTAGGGACTTTAAAGGTGTTTTTTCTGTTTTAAAAGTGGTTATGTTTGGTGACTTGGTAGGTTGAAAATAGTTAAGTGTGGGGACTTCAAAGGTCTTGTTTGTTTTGGAAGTTGTTATGTTTGATGACTTGGTAATTTGAAAATGGTTAAGTTTAGGAACTTTAAAGGAGATTTTTTATTTTTAAAATGGTTATGTTTTGTGACTTTGTTGAATGAAAATTGTTAAACGTAGGGACTTTAAAGGTATTTTTTTGTTTTGAATATGGTTATGTTTGGTGATTTGGTAAGGTGGAAATGATTATGTGTAGAGACTTTAAATGTGATTTTTTGTTTTGAAAGTGGTTATGTATGCTGACTTGTTCGGTTAAAAATGGTTAATTGGAGAGACTTTAAATGTATTTTCTTGTGTTGAATGTGGTTATATTTGGTGACTTGGTAGTTTTAAAACGGTTAAGTGTAGGAACTTTAAATGTAATTTTTTGTCTTGAAAGTGGTTATGTTTGGTGATTTAGTATGTGTAGACACTTTAAAGGTGATTTTTTATTTTTAAAGTAGCTATGTTCGGCGACTTTGTTGGTTGAAACTGATTAACTGTAGGGACTTTAAAGGTGTTTTTTTTAAAAAAAAGTGGCTATGTTTGGTGAATTGGTAGGTTGAAAATGGTTAAGCGTAGGAACTTTATTGGTGATTTTTTGTATGTAAAATTGGTTATGTTTGGTGACTTGGTAGATTTAAAATGGATAAGTGTAGATCTTTTAATGGTGATTTTTTGTTTTGAAAGTGGATATGTTTAGTGATGGTACGTTGAAAATTGTTAAGTGCTTGAAATTTAAAGGTATTTTTTTTATTTTGATAGTCTTTATGTTTGGTGACATGGTAGGATTAAAATGGTTTAGTGTATGGACATTAAAGGTGATTTTTTGTTTAAAGTGGTTATGTTTGGTGACTTGATGGTTGGTAATGGTTAAGTGTAGGAAATTTAAAGGTATTTTTTTGTTTTGATTGTTGTTAGGTTAGGTGACTTGGTAGGTTGAAAATGGTTAAGCATAGGAACTTTATTGGTGACTTTTTGTATTTAAAATTAGTTATGTTTGGTGACTTGGTAGATTTAAAATGGTTAAGTGTGGAGATTTTAATGGTGACTTTTTGTTTTGAAAGTGGTTATGTTTATTGATGGTAGGTGGAAAATGTTTAAGTGGTGGAAATTTAAAGGTATTTTTTTTTATTTTGATAGTGATTATGTTTGGTGACATGGTAGGATTAAAATGGTTTAGTGTAAGGACTTTAAAGGTGATTTTTTGTTTATAGTGGTTATGTTTGGTGACTTGATGGTTGATAATGGTTAAGTGTAGGAACTTTAAAGGTTTTTTATTGTTTTGATTGTGGTTAGGTTTGGTGACTTGGTAGGTTGAAAATGGTTAATTGTAGATACTTTAAATGTGATTTTTAGCTTTGAAAGTAGTTATGTTTAGTGACTTAGTAAGTTGAAAATGGTTAAGTGTAGGGACTTTAAATGTGATATTATTTTTTTAATGTGGTTATGCTTGGCGACTTGGTAGGCTGAAAATGATTATGTTTAGGGACTTTAAAGGTGACTTGTTAGTTAGAAAATGATTAAGTGTAGGGATTCTAAATGTGTTTTTTTCTTGTGAAAGTGGTTATGTTTGGTGCCTGGGTTTGTTTAAAATGGTTATGTGATGGGACTTATAGGTAATTTTTTGTTCTTGAAAGTAGTTATGTTTGGTAAATTGGTCGGCTGAAAATGATTAAGTTTAGGGACTTTAAAGGTGAATTTTTGTATAGAAACTGGTTATATATGGTGACTTGGTTTGTTGAAAATGGTAAGTCTAGGGACTTCAAAGGTGTTTTTCTGTTTTAAAAGTGGTTATGTTTGGTAACTTGGTAGGTTTAAAATAGTTAAGTGTAGGGATTTTAAATGCAATTTTTCATTTTGAAAGTGGTTATGTATGGTGACTTGGTAGGTTGAAAATGGTTAATTGTATGAACTTTAAAGGTGATTCTTTATTTTTAAAATACTTATGTTTGGAGAATTAGTAGGTTTGTAAAGATTAAGTGTAGGGACTTTAATGGTGACTTGGTAGGTAGAGAATTAGTTAGTGTAAGCACTTCAAAGATGTTTTCTTATAATTTAAAAGTGGTTATGTTTAGTGACTTGTTTGCTTAAAAATGGTTAATTTTAGAGACTTTAAAGTTGTTTTTTTTTGTTTTGAATGTGGTTATGTTTGGTGACTTGGTAGGTTGAAAATGGTTAAGTGTGGGGACTTCAAAGGTCTTTTTTGTTTTGAAAGTTGTTATGTTTGCTGACTTGGTAGTTTGAAAATGGTTAACTGTAGGAACTTTAAAGGTGATTTTTTGTTTTTAAAGTGGTTATGCTTGGTGACTTGGTAGGCTGAAAATGATTAAGTGTAGGGACTTTAAAGGTGTTTTTTTGTTTTAAAAGTGGTTATGTTTGGTTAGTTGGTAGATTGAAAATTGTTAAGAATAGGGACTTTAATGGTGATTTTTGATATGTAATTTGGTTATATTTCGTGACTTTGTAGATTTAAAATGGTTAAGTGTAGAGGTTTTAAAGGTGATTTTTTGTTTTGAAAGTGGTTATGTTAAGTGATGGTAGGTTTAAAATGGTTAAGTGCAGGAACTTTAAAGGTATTTTTATTGTTCAGAAAGTGATTATGTTTGTTGACATGCTAGCTTTAAAATAGTTTAGTGTAGGATCTTTAAAGGTGATTTTTTGTTTTGAAAGTAGCTACGTTTGGTGACTTGATGGTTGAAAATGGTTAAGTTTAGGTACTTTAAAGGTATTTTTTGTTTTGAATGTGGTTATGTTTGGTGAGTTAGTAGGTTGAAAATGGTTAATTGATAAGACTTTAAATTTGATTTAATGTTTTGAAAGTTGTTATGTTTACTGGATTGGTAGGTTGAAAATGGTTAAGTGTAGGAACTTTAGAGGTGATTTTTTGTTTTGAAAGTTGTTATGTGTGGCAACTTGGTAGTTTAAAAATGATTAAGTGTAGTGACTTTAAATGTGACTTGGTAGGTTTAAAATGATTAAGTGCAGGGACTTTAAAGGTGTTTTTTTGTTATGTTAGTGATAATGTTTGATGACATGGTAAGTTGAAAATAGTTAAGTGCAGGGACTTTAAAGGTGATTTTGTATTTTTAATGTGGCTATGTTTTGTGACTTTGTTGAATGAAAATGATTAATCGTAGGGACTTTAAAGGTATTTTTTTGTTTTGAATGTGGTTATGTTTTGTGATTTGGTAAGTTTAGAATGATTAAGTGTAGAGACTTTAAATGTGATTTTTTGTTTTAAAAGTGGTGATGTTTGCGGACTTGGTATGTTAAAAGTAGTTAATTGTAGAGACTTTAAATGTATTTTCTTGTTTTGAATGTGGTTATATTTGGTGACCTTGTAGGTTGAAAATGGTTAAGTGTAGGAGCTTTAAATGTAATTTTTTGTGTTGAAAGTGGTTATGTTTGGTTACTTGGTAGGTTGAAAATGGTTAAGTGTAGACACTTTAAAGGTGATTTTTTATTTTTAAAGTGGTTATATTTGGCGACTTGGCAGGTTGAAATTGATTAAGTGTAAGGTCTTCAAATGTGTTTTTTTTGTTTTAAAAGTGGTTATGTTTGGGGACTTGGTAGGTTTAAAATGGTTAAGCGTAGGAACATTATTGGTTTTTTTTTATTTAAAATTGGTTATGTTTCGTGACTTGGTATATATAAAATGGTTAAGGGTAGAGATTTTAAAGGTGATTTTTTGTTTTGAAAGTGGATATGTTTAGTGATGGTAGGTTGAAAATGGTTAAGTGCTGGAACTTTAAAGGTATTTTTTCTATTTTGATAGTCATTATGTTTGGTGACATGGTAGGTTTAAAATGGTTTAGTGTAGGGACTTTAAAGGTGATTTTTTTTTTTTGAAAGTGGTTATGTTTGGTGACTTGATGGTTGATAATGGTTAAGTGTAGGAACTTTAAAGGTATTTTTTTGTTTTGATTGTGATTAGGTTTGGTGACTTGGTCGGTTGAAAATGGTTAATTGTAGGGACTTTAAATGTGATTTTTTGTTTTGAAAGTAGTTATGTTTAGTGACTTGGTATGTGGAAATGGTTAAGTGTAGGAACTTTAAAGGTGATATTTTATTTTTAAAGTGGTTAAGTTTGGTGACTTGGTAGGTTAAAAATGATTAAGTGTAGGGACTTTAAATGTGACTTGGTAGGTTGAAAGTGATTAAGTGCAGGTACTTTACTTGTTTTTTCTTATGTTTGTGATAAAGTTTGGTGACATGGTAGGTTGAAATTAGTTAACTGTAGGAACTTTAAAGGTGATTGTTTGTTTTGAAAGTGTATATGTTTTGTGACTTTGTAGAATGAAAATGGTGAAGTGTTGAGACTTTAACGGTGTTTTATTATTTTGAATGTGGTTATGTTTGGGGACTTGGTATGTTCAGAATGATTAAGTGTAGGGACTTTTAATGTTATTTTTTTCTTTGAATGTGGTTATGTTTGCTGACTTAGTAGGATGAAAATGGTTAAATGTAGAGACTTTAAATGTATTTTCTTGTTTTGAATGTGGTTATATTTGTTGACTTGGTAGGTTGAAAATGGTTAAGTGTAGGAACTATAATTGTGATTTTTTGTCTTGAAAGTGGTTATGTTTGGTGACTTAGTAGGTTGAAAATGGCTAAGTGTAGAAACTATAAAGGTAAGTTTTTGTTTTTAAAGTGGTTATGTTTTGCGACTTGGTAGGTTGAAAATAATTTAGTGTAGGAACTTTAAAGGTGTTTCTTTTGTTTTAAAAGTGGTTATGTTTGGTGACATGGTCGGTTGAAAATGGTTAAGTTCTGGCAATTTAAAGGTATTTTTTTTTATTTTGATAGTGATTTTGTTTGGTGACATGGTAGGATTAAAATAGTTTAGTGTAGGGACTTTAAAGGTGATTTTTTGTTTAAAATGTTTATGTTTGGTGACTTGATGGTTGATAATGGTTAAGTATAGGAACTTTAAAGGTATTTTTTTGTTTTGATTGTGGTTAGGTTTGGTGACATGGTAGGTTGAAAATGGTTAAGTTTAGACACTTTAAAGGTGATATTTTATTTTTAAAGTGGTTATGTTTGGCGACTTGGTATGTTGAAACTGATTAAGTGTAGGGACTTTAAATGTGTTTTTTTTGTTGGAAAAGTAGTTATGTTTGGGGACTTGGTAGGTTTAAAATGGTTAAGCGTAGGAACATTATTGGTCTTTTTTTTATTTAAAATTGGTTATGTTTGGTGACTTGGTATATATAAAATGGTTAAGGGTAGAGATTTTAAAAGTGATTTTTTGTTTTGAAAGTGGTTATGTTTAGTGATGGTAGGTTGAAAATGGTTAAGTGCTGGAACTTTAAAGGTATTTTTCTATTTTGATAGTCATTATGTTTGGTGACATGGTAGGTTCAAAATGGTTTAGTGTAGGGACTTTAAAGGTGATTTTTTTTTTGGAAAGTGGTTATGTTTTGTGACTTTATGGTTGATAATGGTTAAGTGTAGGAACTTTAAAGGTATTTTTTTGTTTTGATTGTGATTAGGTTTGGTGACTTGGTAGGTTGAAAATGGTTAATTGTAGAGACTTTAAATGTGATTTTTTGTTTTGAAAGTAGTTATGTTTAGTGACTTGGTATGTGGAAATGGTTAAGTGTAGAAACTTTAAACGTGGTTTTTTATTTTTAAAGTGGTTAAGTTTGGTGACTTGGTAGGTTAAAAATGATTAACTGTAGGGACTTTAAATGTGACTTGGTAGGTTGAAAGTGATTAAGTGTAGGTACTCTACTGATTTTTTTCTTATGTTTGTGATAATGTTTGGTGACATGGTAGGTTGAAATTAGTTTAGTGTAGGGATTTTAAAGGTGATTTTTTGTTTTGAAAGTGTATATGTTTTGTGACTTTGTAGAATGAAAATGGTTAAGTGTTGAGACTTTAAAGGTATTTTTTTATTTTGAATGTGTTTATGTTTGGTGACTTGGTATGTTGAGAATGATTAAGTGTAGGGACTTTCAATGTTATTTTTTGTTTTGAAAGTGGTTATGTTTGCTGACTTTGTAGGTTGAAAATGGTTAAATGTAGAGACTTTAAATGTATTTTCTTGTTTTGAAGGTGGTTATATTTGTTGACTTGGTAGGTTGGAAATGGTTAAGTGTAGAAACTATAAAGGTATCTTTTTGTTTTTAAAGTGGTTATGTTTTGCGACTTGGTAGGTTGTAAATAATTTAGTGTAGGGACTTTAAAGGTGTTTTTTTTTGTTTTAAAAGTGGTTATGTTTGGTGACTTGGTCGGTTGAAAATGGTTAAGTGCTGGCAACTTAAAGGTATTTTTTTTTATTTTGATTGTGATTTTGTTTGGTGACATGGTAGGATTAAAATAGTTTAGTGTAGGGACATTAAAGGTGATTTTTTGTTTAAAAAGGTTATGTTTGGTGACTTGATGGTTGATAATGGTTAAGTGTAGGAACTTTAAAGGTATTTTTTTGTCTTAATTGTGGTTAGGTTTGGTGACATGGTAGGTTGAAAATGGTTAATTGTAGACAGTTTAAATGTGATTTTTAGTTTTGAACGTAGTTATGTTTAGTGACTTGGTAGGTTGAAAATGGTTAAGTGTAGGGACTTTAAATGTGACATTATTTTTTGAAAGTGGTTATGTTTGGCGACTTGGTAGGCTGAAAATGATTAAGTTTAGGGACTTTTAAGGTGACTTGTTAGTTAGAAAATGATTAAGTGCTGGGACTTTAAAGGCGTTTTTTTCTTGTGAAAGTGGTTATGTTTGGTGTGTGTGATGGGACTTATAGGTAATTTTTTGTTTTTGAAAGTAGTTCTGTTTGGTAAATTGGTCGGCTGAAAATGATTAAATTTAGGTACTTTAAAGGTGAATTTTTTTTTTGAAAGTGGTTATGTATGCTGACATGGTATGTTAAAAATGGTTAATTGTAGAGACTTTAAATGTATTTTATTGTGTTGAATGTGGTTATATTTGGTGACTTGGTAGGTTGAAAACGGTTAAGTGTAGGAACTTTAAATGTAATTTTTTGTCTTGAAAGTGGTTATGTTTGGTGACTTAGTAGGTCGAAAATGGTTAAGTGTAGACTCTTTAAAGGTGATTTTTTATTTTTAAAGTGGTTATGTTTAGCGACTTGGTTGGTTGAAACTGATTAAGTGTAGGGACTTTAAAGATATTTTTTTTGTTTTAAAATTAGTTATGTTTGGTGAATAGGTAGGTTGAAAAAGGCTAAGCATAGGAACTTTATTTGTGATATATTGTATTTAAAATTGGTTATGTTTGGTGACTTGGTAGATTTAAAGTGGTTAAGTGTAGAGATCTTAATGGTAATTTTTTGTTTTGAAAGTGGTTATGTTTAGTGATGGTTGGTTGAAAATGGTTATGGGTTAAAAATTTATAGGTATTTTTTTTTATTTAGATAGTGATTATGTTTGGTGACATGGTAGGATTAAAATGGTTTAGTGAAGGGACTTTGAAGGTGATTTTTTTTTTTAAAGTGGTTATGCTTGGTGACTTGATGGTTGATAATGGTTAAGTGAAGGAACTTTAAAGGTATTTTTTTGTTTTGATTGTGGTTAGGTTTGGTGACTTGGTAGGCTGAAAATGGTTAATTGTAGAGAGTTTAAATGTGATTTTTAGTTTTGAAAGTAGTTATGTTTAGTGACTTGGTAGGTTGAAAATGGTTAAGTGTAAGGGACTTTTTGTTCAGAAAGTGGTTATATATAATGACTTTGTTTGTTGAAAATGGTAAGTGTAGGGACTTTAAAGGTGTTTTTTTGTTTTAAAAGTGGTTATGTTTGGTAACTTGGTAGTTTTAAAATAGTTAAGTGTAGGGATTTTAAATGTGATTTTTCATTTTGAAAGTGGTTATGTATGGTGACTTGGTAGGCTGAAAATAGTTAAGTGTATGAACTTTAAAGGTGATTCTTTATTTTTAAACTACTTATGTTTGGAGACTTTGTAAGTTGAAAAAGATTAAGTCTAGGGACTTTATTGGTGACTAGGTAGGTAGAAAATTAGTTAGTGTAAGCACTTTAAAGGTGTTTTTTATAATTTTAAAGTGGTTATGTTTGGTGACTTCTTAGCTTAAAAATGGTTAATTGAAGAGACTTTAAAGTTGTTTTTTTTGTTTTGAATGTGGTTCTGTTTGGTGATTTGGAAGGTTGAAAATGGTTAAGTATGGGGACTTTAAAGGTCTTTTTTGTTTTGAAAGTTGTTATGTTTGCTGACTTGGTAGTTTGAAAATGGTTAAGTGTAGGAACTTTAAAGGTGATTTTTCATTTTTAAAGTGGTTATATTTGGGGACTTGGTAGGTTGCAAATGATTAAGTGTAGAGACTTTAATGGTGTTTTTTTGTTTTAAAAGTGGTTATGTTTGGTGACTTGGTAGATTGAAAATGGTTAAGAATAGGGACTTTAATGGGGATTTTATCTATTTAATTTGGTTATGTTTGGTGACTTTGTAGATTTAAAATGGGTCAGTGTAGAGGTTTTAAAGGTGTTTTTTTGTTTTTAAAGTGGTTATGTTTGGTGATGGTAGGTTTAAAATTGTTAAGTGCAGGAACTTTAAATGTAATTTTTTGTCTTGAAAGTGGTTATGTTTGGTGACTTAGTAGGTTGAAAATGGTAAAGTGTAGACACTTTAAAGGTGATTTCTTATTTTTAAAATTGTTATGTTTGGCGACTTGGTTGGTTGAAACTGATTAAGTGTAGGGACTTCAAAGGTGTTTTTTTGTTTTAAAAGTGGTTATGTTTGGTGAATTGGTAGGTTTAAAATGGTTAAGCATAGGAACTTTATTGGTGATTTTTTGTATTTAAAATTGGTTATGTTTGTGACTTGGTAGATTTAAAATGGTTAAGTGTAGAGATTTTAATGGTGATTTTTGTTTTGAAAGTGGTTATGTTTTGTGATGGTAGGTTGAAAATGGATAAGTGCTGGAAATTTAAAGGTATTTTTTTTTTATTTTGATAGTGATTATGTTTGGTGACATGGTAGGATTAAAATGGTTTAGTGTAGAGACTTTAAAGGTTATTTTTTGTTTAAAGTGGTTATGTTTGGTGACTTGATGATTGATAATGGTTATGTGTAGGAACTTTAAAGGTATTTTTTTTTTTGATTGTGGTTAGGTTTGGTGACTTTGTAGGTTTAAAATGTTTAATTGTAGAGAGTTTAAATGTGATTTTTAGTTTTGGAAGTAGTTATGTTTAGTGAATTGGTAGGTTCAAAATGGTTAAGTGTAGGGACTTTAAATGTGATATTATTCTTTGAAAGTGGTTATGTTTGGCAACTTGGTAGGATGAAAATGATTAAGTTTAGGACCTTTAAAGGTGACTTGTTAGTTAGAAAATGATTAAGTGTAGGGACTTTATAGGTGTTTTTTTCTTGTGAAAGTGGTTATGTTTGGTGACTGGGTTTTTTTAAAATGGTTATGTGATGGGACTTATAGGTACTTTTTTGTTTTTTAAAGTAGTTATGTTTGGTAAATAGGTCGGCTGAAAATGATTAAGTTTAGGGACTTTAAAGGTGAATTTTAGTTCAGAAAGTGGTTATATATGGTGACTTGGTTTGTTGAAAATGGTAAGTGTAGGGACTTTAAAGGTGTTTTTTTATTTTAAAAGTTGTTATGTTTTGTAACTTGGTCGGTTTAAAATAGTTAAGTTTAGGGATTTTAAATGTGATTTTTCATTTTGAAAGTGGTTATGTATGGTGACTTGGTAGGCTGAAAATGTTTAAGTGTATGACCTTTAAAAGTGATTCTTTATTTTTAAAGTAGTTATGTTTGGAGACTTAGTAGTTTGAAAAAGATTAAATGTAGGGACTTTAATGGTGACTTGGTAGGTAGAAAATTAGTTAGTGTAAGCACTTTAATGGTGTTTTTTATAATTTAAAAGTGGTTATGTTTGGTGACTTGTTAGCTTAAAAATGGTTAATTGTAGAGACTTCAAAGTTGTTTTCTTTGTTTTGAATGTGGTTCTGTTTGGTGACTTGGAAGGGTGAAAATGGTTAAGTGTGGGGACTTTAAAGGTCTTTTTGTTTTGAAAGTTGTTATGTTTGCTGACTTGGTAGTTTGAAAATGGTTAAGTGTAGGAACTTTTAAGGTGATTTTTTATTTTTAAAATGGTTATGTTTTGTGACTTTGTTGAATGAAAATGGTTAAGCGTAGGGACTTTAAAGGTAGTTTTTTTATTTTTAATGTGGTTATGTTTGGTGATTTGGTAAGTTGAGAATGATTAAGTGTAGAGACTTTAAATGTTATTTTTTGTTTTGAAAGTGCTTATGTATGCTGTCTTGGTAGGTTAAAAATGATTTATTGTAGAGACTTTAAATGTATTTTTTTGTTTTGAATGTCGTTATATTTGGTGACTTGGTACGTTGAAAATGGTTAAGTGTAGGAACTTTTAATGTAATTTTTTTTCTTGAAAGTGGTTATGTTTGGTGACTTAGTAGGTTGAAAATGGTTTAGACACTTTAAAGGTGATTTTTTGTTTTTAAAGTGGTTATGTTTGGCGACTTGGTTGGTTGAAACTGATTAAGTGTTGGGACTTTAAAGGTGTTTTTCTTGTTTTAAAAGAGGTTATGTTTGGTGAATCGGTAGGTTGAAAATGGTTAAGCATAGGAAATTTATTGGTGATTTTTTGTATTTAAAATTGGTTATGTTTGGTGACTTGGTATATTTAAAATGGTTATGTGTAGAGATTTTAATGGTGATTTTTTGTTTTGAAAGTGGTTATGTTTAGTGATGGTAGGTTGAAAATGGTTAAGTGCTAGAAATTTAAAGTTATTTTTTTTTATTTTGATAGTTATTATGTTTGGTGACATGGTAGGATTAAAATGGTTTAGTGTAGGGACTTTAAAGGTGATTTTTTGTTTAAAGTGGTTATGTTTGGTGACTTGATGGTTGACAATGGTTAAGTGTAGGAACTTTAAAGGTATTTTTTTGTTTTGATTGTGGTTAGGTTTGGTGACTTGGTAGGTTGAAAATGGTTAATTGTAGAGACTTTAAATGTGAGTTTTAGTTTTGCAAGTAGTTATGTTTAGTGACTTGGTAGGTTGAAAATGGTTAAGTGTAGAGACTTTAAATGTGTTATTATTTTTAGAAAGTGGTTATGTTTGGCAACTTGGTAGGCTTAAAATGATTAAGTTTGGGGACTTTAAAGGTGACTTGTTAGTTAGAAAATGATTAAGTGTAGGGATTCTAAATGTGTTTTTTTCTTGTGAAAGTGGTTATGTTTGGTGCCTGGGTTTGTTTAAAATGGTTATGTGATGGGACTTATAGGTAATTTTTTGTTCTTGAAAGTAGTTATGTTTGGTAAATTGGTCGGCTGAAAATGATTAAGTTTAGGGACTTTAAAGGTGAATTTTTGTATAGAAACTGGTTATATATGGTGACTTGGTTTGTTGAAAATGGTAAGTCTAGGGACTTCAAAGGTGTTTTTCTGTTTTAAAAGTGGTTATGTTTGGTAACTTGGTAGGTTTAAAATAGTTAAGTGTAGGGATTTTAAATGCAATTTTTCATTTTGAAAGTGGTTATGTATGGTGACTTGGTAGGTTGAAAATGGCTAAGTTTAGAAACTATAAAGGTGACTTTTTATTTTTAAAGTGGTTATGTTTTGCGACTTGATAGGTTGAAAATAATTAAGTGTAGGGACTTTAAAGGTGTTTTTTTTTGTTTTAAAAGTGGTTATGTTTGGTGACTTGGTCGGTTGAAAATGGTTAAGCATAGGGATTTTAATGATAATTTTTTGTATTTACAATTGGTTATGTTTGGTTACTTGGTTGATTTAAAATGGTTAAGTGTAGAGATTTTAAATGTGATTTTTTGTTTTGAAAGTGGTTATGTTTGGTGATGGTAGGTAGAAAATGGTTAAGCGCAAGAACTTTAAAGGAATTTTTTTTGTTTTGATAGTGGATATGTTTGGTGACATGGTAGGTTTAAAATGGTTAAGTGTAGCAACTTTAAAGGTGATTTTTTGTTTTGAAAGTGGTTATGTTTGGTGACTAGGTAGATTTAAAATGGTTTAGTGTAGGGACTTTTAAGGTTATTTTTTGTGTTGAAAGTGGTTATGTTTGGTGACTTTGTAGGTTGAAAATGGTTTATTGTAGAGACTTTAAATGTGATTTTTTGTTATGAAAGTAGTTATGTTTCGTGACTTGGTAGGTTGAAAATGGTTGTGTAGGAACTTTAAAGGTGATATTTTGTTTTTAAAGTGGTTATGTTTGGTAACTTGGTACGTTAAAAATGATTAAGTTTAGGGACTTTAAATGTGACTTGGTAGGTTGAAAATGATTAAGTGCAGAGCCTCTAAAGGTGTTTTGTTTTATGTTCGTGATAATATTTGGTGACATGGTAGGTTGAAAATAGTTAAGTGTAGGGGTTTTAAAGGTTATTTTATATTTTAAAAGTGGTTATGTTTGGTGACTTGGTAGGTTGAAAATGGTTAAATGTAGGAACTTTAAAGGTAATTTTTTATTTTGAAAGTGGTTATGTTTGACGTCTTGGTAGGTTAAACATGATTAAAAATAATTAAGAGTAGGAACGTTTAAGGTGTTTTTTTGTTTTAAAAGAGTTTATGTTTGGTGACTTGGTAGGTTGAAAATGGTTAAAATAGGGACTTTAATGGTGATTTTTTGTATTTAAAAGTGGTTATGTTTGGTGACTTGGTAGATTTAAAATGGTTAAGTGTAGCGATTTTAAATGTGACTTTTTATATTGATAGTGGTTATATTTGGTGATGGTAGGTTGAAAATGTTTACGTGCAAGAACTTTAAAGGTATTTTTTTTCGTTTTGATAGTCATTATGTTTGGTGACATGGCAGGTTTAAAATGGTTTAGTGTAGGGACTATGAAGGTGATTTTTTGTTTTGAAAGTGGTTATGTTTGGTGACATGATGATTGAAAATGGTTAGGTGTAGGGACTTTTAAGGCATTTTTTTGTTTTGAATGTGGTTATGTTCGGTGATTTGGTAGGTTTTAAATGGTAAATTGTAGAGACTTTAAATATGATTTTTTTTTGAAAGTAGTTATGTTTAGTGACTTGGTTGGTTGAAAAAGGTTAAGTCTAGGAACTTTAAAGGTGATTTTTTATTTTGAAAGTAGTTATGTTTGGTGACATGGCAAGTTAAAATTGATTAAGTGTAGGGACTTTAAATGTGACTTGGTAGGTTGAAAATGATTTGGTGCAGATCCTTTAAAGGTGTTTTTTTGTTATGTTAGTGTTAATGTTTTGTGACATGGTAGGTTGAAAATAGTTAAGTGTAGGGTCTCTAAAGGTGATTTTATATTTTAAAAGTGGTTATGTCTGTTGACTTGGTAGGTTGAAAATGGTTAAGTGTAGGACATTAAAGCTATTTTTTTGTTTTGAATGTGGTTTTGTTTGGTGGCTTGGTTGGTTGAAAATAATTCAGTGTAGAGACTTTAAATGGGATTTTTAATTTTGAAAGTGGTTATATTTGATGACTTGGCAGGCTGAAAATGGTTAATTATAGGAACTTTAAAGGTAGTTTTTTGTTTTGAAAGTAGTTACGTTTGGTGACTTGGTACGTCGAAAAATGGTTAAGTGTACGGACTTTAAAGGTGATTTCTTGTTTTGAAAGTAGTTATTTTTGGTGATTTTGTAGGTTAAAAATGGTTAAGTGTAGAAACTTTAACAGTAATTTTTTATCTTGAAAGAGGTTATGTTTGGCGTGTTGGTAGGTTAAAAAAGATTAAAAATAATTAAAAATAGGAACTTTAAAGGTGTTTTCCTGTTTTAAAAGAGGTTATGTTTAGTGACTTGGTAAGTTGAAAATGATTAAGTGTAGGGACTTTAATGGTGATTTTTTATTTTAAAAGTGGTTATGTTTGGTGACATGGTAGGTTTAAAATGGTTAGGTGTAGGGACATTAAATGTGATTTTTTATTTTGAAAGTGGTTATGTTTGGTGACTTGTAGGTTGAAAATGGTTAATTGTAGAGACTTTAAATGTGATTTTTTGTTATGAAAGTAGTTATGTTTAGTGACTTCGTAGGTCAAAAAAGGTTAAGTATAGGAACTTTAAAGGTGATATTTATTTTTGAAAGTGGTTATGTTTGGTGACTTGGTAGGCTAAAAATGATTAAGTGGAGAGCCTTTAAAGGTGTTTTTTGGTTATGTTAGTGATAATGTTTGGTGACATGGTAGGTTAAAAACAGATAAGTGTAGGGACGTTAAAGGTGATTTTATATTTTAAAAGTGGTTATGTTTGGTGACTTGGTAGGTTGAAAAGGGTTAAGTGTAGGACTTTTAAGCTATTTTTATGTTTTGAATGTGTTTATGTTTGGTGACTTGGTAGGTTGAAAATGGTTAATTGTAGAGACTTTAAATGTAATTTTTTCTTTTGAAAGTAGTGTTTTTTTGTTATGTTAGTGATAATGTTTTGTGACATGGTAGGTTGAAAACAGTTAAGTGTAGGGACTTTAAAGGTGATTTTATATTTTATAAGTGGTTATGTTTGGTGACTTGGTAGGTTGAAAATGGTTAAGTGTAGGACATTAAAGCTATTTTTTGTTTTGAATGTGGTTATGTTTGGTGACTTGGTAGGTTGAAAATAATTTAGTCTAGAGACATTAAATGGGATTTTTAATTTTGAAAGTGGTTTTGTTTGTTGGCTTAGCAGGCTGAAAATGGTTAAGTGTAGGAACTTTAAAGGTGGTTTTTTGTTTCGAACGTAGTTATGTTTGGTGACTTGGTACGTCGAAAAATGGTTAAGTGTACGGACTTTAACGGTGATTTCCTGTTTTGAAAGTGGTTATTTTTGGTGACTTGATAGCTTGAAAATGGTTAAGCGTAGGAACTTTAAAGGTGATTTTTTTATTTTGAAAGTAGTTATGTTTGACGTCTTGGTAGGTTAAAAATGATTAAAAATAATTAAGAGTAGGAACTTTAAAGGTTTTTTTTTGTTTTAAAAGAGGTTGTGTTTGGTGAATTGGTATGTTTAAAATGGTTAAGTGTAGGGAATTTAATGGTTATTTTTTTATTTTAAAAGTGGTTATGTTTAGTGACTTGTTAGATTAAAAATGGTTAGGAGTAGAGAATTTAAAGGTGATTGTTTGTTTGGAAAGTGGTTATGTTTGGTGATGGTAGGTTCAAAAATTTTAAATGTAGAAACTATAAAGGTGATTTTTTATTTTTGAAAGTGATTGCGTTTGATGATGGTCGGTCGAAAATGGTTAAGTGCAGGAACTTTAAAGATATTTTTTGTTTTGATAGTGATTATGTTTGGCGACTTGGTTGGTTTAAAATGGTTTAGTGTAGGGACTTTAAAAGTGATTTTTTATTTTGAAAGTGGTTATGTTTGGTGACTTGATGTTTGCAAATGGTGAAGTGTAGGGACTTTCAAGGTTTTTTTTTATTATTATGATTATGTTTGGTGACATGGTAGGTTTAAAATGGTTTAGTGAATGTACTTTAAAGGATTTTTTTTGTTTTGATTGTGGTTAGGTTTGGTGACTTGGTGTGTTGAAAATGGTTGATTGTACAGACATTAAATGTGATTTTTAGTTTTGAAAGTAGTTACGTTTAGTGACTGGGTAGGTTGAAAATGGTTAAGTGTAGAGACTTTAAAGGTGATTTTTTTGTTTTGAAAGTGGTTATGTTTGGTGACTTGGTAGGTTAAATATGATCAAGTGTAGGCACTTTAAATGTGACATGGTAGGTTGAAAATGATTAAGTGCAGAACCTTTAAAGGTGGTTTTTGGTTATGTTAGTGATAATGTTTTGTGACATGGCAGGTTGAAAACAGTTAAGTGTAGGGACTTTAAAGGTGATTTTATATTTTAAAAGTTGTTATTTTGGGTGACATGGTAGGTTTAAAATGGATAAGTGTAGGGCATTTATGCTATTTTTTTCTTTTGAATGTGGTTATATTTGATGACTTGGTAGGTTTAAAATGGATAAGTGTAGGGCATTTATGCTATTTTTTTCTTTTGAATGTGGTTATATTTGGTGACTTGGTTGGATGAAAATGGTTAACTGTAGAGACATTAAATGTGATTTTTTGTTTTGAAAGTAGTTCTGTTTAGTGACTTGGTAGGTTGAAAATGATTAAGTGTAGGAACTTTATAGGTGATTATTTATTTTGAAAGTGGTTTTGTTTGGTGACTTGGTAGGTAAAAAAGGATTTAGTGTAGGGACTTTAAATGTGACTTGGTAGGTCGAAAATGATTAAGTCCAGAGCCTTTAAAGGTGTTTTTTTGCTATGTTAGTGAAAATGTTTGGTGACATGGTAGGTTGAAAATAGTTAAGTGTAGGGACTTTGAAGGTGATTTTTTATTTGAAAGTGTATATGTTTTGTGACTTTGTAGAATAAAAATGGTTAAGTGTTGGGACTTTAAAGGTATTTTTTTATTTTAAATGTGGTAATGTTTGGTGACTTGGTAAGTTGAGAATGATTAAGTGTAGGGAGACTTTAAATGTAAATTCTCGTTTTGAATGTATTTATATTTGGTGACTTGGTAGGTTGAAAATGGTTAAGTGTAGGAACTTTAAATATGATTTTTTGTCTTGAAAGTGGTTATGTTTGGTGACTTGGTAGGTCTAAAATGGCTAAATGTAGAAACTATAAAGGTGAGTTTTTATTTTTAAAGTGGTTATGTTTTGCGACTTGGTAGGTTGGAAATAATTAAGTGTAGGGACTTTAAAGGTGTTTTTATTTGTTTAAAAAGTGGATATGTTTGGTGATATAATAGGTTGAAAATGGTTAAGCATAGGGAGTTTAATGATAATTTTTTGTATTTAAAATTGGTTATGTTTGGTGACTAGGTTGATTTAAAATGGTTAAGTGTAGAGCTTTTAAATATGATTTTTTGTTTTGAAAGTGGTAATGTTTGGTGATAGTAGGATGAAAATGGTTAAGTGCAAGAAATTTAAAGGTATTTCTTTTTGTTTTGATAGTGATTATGTTTGGTGACATGGTAGGTTTAAAATGGTTTAGTGTAGGGACTTTAAAGGTGATTTTTTTTTTAAGTGGTTATGTTTGGTGACATGGTAGATTTAAAATGGTTTAGTGTAGGGACTTTAAAGGTGATTTTTTGTTTTGAATGTGGTTATGTTTGGTGACTTTGTAGGTTGAAAATGGTTTATTGTAGAGACTTTAAATGTGATTTTTTGTTATGAAAGTAGTTATGTTTAGTGACTTGGTAGGTTGAAAATAGTTAAGTGTAGAAACTTTAAAGGTGATATTTTGTTTGGAAAGTGGTCATGTTTGGTAACTTGGTAGGTTAAAAATGATTAGGTGTAGGAACTTTAAATGTGACTTGGTAGGTTGAAAATGAATAAGTGTAGAGCCTTTAAAGGTGATTTTTTGTTATGTTAGTGATAATGTTTGGTGACATGGTAGGTTGAAAACAGTTAAGTGTAGGGATTTTAAAGTTGATTTTACATTTTAAAAGTGGTTATGTTTGGTGACTTGGTAGGTTGAAAATGGTTAAGTGTAAGACATTTAAGCTATTTTTTTTGTTTGGAATGTGGTTATGTTTGGTGACTTGGTAGGTTGAAAATGGTTAAGTGTAGGGACTTTAAAGGTATTTTTTTGTTTTGAATGTGTTTATGTTTGGTGAATTGGTAGGTTGAAAATGGTTAATTGTAGAGACCTTAAATGTGATTTTTTGTTTTGAAAGTAGTTATGTTTATTGACTTGGTACGTTCAAAATAATTAAGTGTAGGAACTTTAAATGTGACTTGGTAGGTTGAAAATGATTAAGTACAGAGCCTTTAAAGGTGTTTTTTTGTTATGTTAGTGATAATATTTTGTGACATGGTAGGTTGAAAACAGTTAAGTGTAGAGACTTTATATGATATTTTATATTTTAAAAGTGGTTATGTTTGGTGACTTGGTAGATGAAAATGGTTAAGTGTAGGACATTAAATCTATTATTTTGTTTTGAATGTGATTATGTTTGGTGACTTGGTAGGTTGAAAATAATTCAGTGCAGAGTCTTTAAATGGGATTTATAATGTTGAAAGTGGTTTTGTTTGGTGGCTTGGCATGCTGAAAATGGTTAAGTGTAGGAACTTTAAAGGTGGTTTTTTATTTTGAAAGTAGTTAAGTTTGGTGACATGGTACGTTTAAAAATGCTTAAGTGTACGGACTTTAAAGGTGATTTCTTGTTTTGAAAGTGATTATTTTTGGTGACTTGGTAGGTTGAAAATGGTTAAGTGTAGGAACTTTAAAGGTGATTTTTTATTTTGAAAGTGGTTATGTTTGACGTCTTTGTAGGTTAAACATGATTAAAAATAATTAAGAGTAGGAACTTTAAAGGTGTTTTTTTTGTTTTAAAAGAGGTTATGTTTGTTGACTAGGTAAGTTGATAATGGTTAAGTGTAGGGACTTTAATGGTGATTTTTTATTTTTAAAGTGGTTATGTTTGGTGACTTGTTAGATTAACAATGGTTAAGTGTAGAGACTTTAAAGGTGATTGTTTGTTTGGAAAGTGGTTATATTTGGTGATGGTAGGTTCGAAATTTTGAAATGTAGAAACTTTAAAGGTGATTTGTTTTTTTTGAAAGTAATTATGTTTGATGATGGTAGGTTGAAAATGGTTAAGTGCAGGAACTTTAAAGACATTTTTGTTTTGATAGTGATTATGTTTGGTGACATTGTATGTTTAAAAAGGTTTAGTGTAAGGTCTTAAAAGATTATTTTTTATTTTGAAAGTGGTTATGTTTGGTGACTTGATGTTTGAAAATGGTGAAGTGTAGGGACATTAAAGGTATATTTTTTGTTTTAATCGTGATTATGTTTGGTGACATGGGAGGTTTAAAATGGTTTAGTGTAGGAACTTTAAAGGTTCTTTATTGTTTTGAAAGTGCTTATGTTTGGTGACTTGATGGTTGAAAATGGTTAAGTGTAGGGACATTAAAGTAATTTTTTTGTTTTGAATGTGGTTATGTTTGGTGATGGTAGGATGAAAATGGTTAAGTGCAAGAACTTTAAAGGTATTTATTTTTGTTTTGATAGTGATTATGTTTTGTGGTATGGTAGGTTTAAAATGGTTTAGTGTAGGGACTTTAAAGGTGATTTTTTTTTTAAAGTGGTTATGTTTGGTGACATGGTAGGTTTAAAATGGTTTAGTGAAGGGACTTTAAAGGTGATTTTTTGTTTTGAATGTGGTTATGTTTGGTGACTTTGTAGGTTGAAAATGGTTTATTGTAGAGACTTTAAATGTGATTTTTTGTTTATGAAAGTAGTTATGTTTAGTGATTTGGTAGGTTGAATATAGTTAAGTGCAGGAACTTTAAAGGTGATATTTTATTTTGAAAGTGGTTATGTTTGGTAACATGGTAGGTTAAAAATGATTAGGTGTAGGAACTTTAAATGTGACTTGGTAGGTTTAAAATGAATAAGTGCAGAGCCTTTAAAGGTGTTTTTTTTTTTATGTTAGTGATAATGTTTGGTGACATGGTAGGTTGAAAACAGTTAAGTGTAGGGATTTTAAAATTGATTTTACATTTTATAAGAGGTTTTGTTTGGTGACTTGGTAGGTTGAAAATGGTTAAGTGTAGGACTTTTACGCTATTTTTTTTGTTTGGAATGTGGTTATGTTTGGTGACTTGGTAGGTTGAGAATGGTTAAGTGCAGGGACTTTAAAGGTATTTTTTTGTTTTGAATGTGGTTATGTTTGGTGAATTGGTAGGTTGAAAATGGTTAATTGTAGAGACTTTAAATGTGATTTTTTGTTTTGAAAGTAGTTATGTTTATTGACTTGGTAGGTTTAAAATGATTAAGTGTAGGAACTTTAAATGTGACATGGTAGGTTGAAAATGATTAAGTACAGAGCCTTTAAAGGTGTTTTTTTGTTAAGTTAGTGATAATGTTTTGTGACATGGTAGGTTGAAAACAGTTAAGAGTAGAGACTTTATAGGATATTTTATATTTTTAAAGTGGTTATGTTTGGTGACTTGGTAGGTTGAAAATGGATAAATGTTGCACATTAAAGTTATTTTTTTGTCTTGAATGTGGTTATGTTTGGTGACTTGGTAGGTTGAAAATAATTCAGTGCAGAGACTTTAAATGGAATTTATAATTTTGAAAGTGGTTTTGTTTGTTGGCTTGGCATGCTGAAAATGGTTAAGTGTAGGAACTTTAAAGGTAGTTTTTTGTTTTTAAAGTAGTTAAGTTTGGTGACTTGTTACGTTGAAAAATGGTTAAGTGTACGGACTTTAAAGGTGATTTCTTGTTTTGAAAGTAGTTATTTTTTGTGACTTGGTAGGTTGAAAATGGTTAAGTGTAGAAACTTTAAAGGTGATTTTTTATTTTGAAAGTGGTTATGTTTGGTAACTTGGTAGGCTATAAATGATTAGGTGTAGGAACTTTAAATGTGACTTGGTAAGTTGAAAATGAATAAGTGCAGAGCCTTTAAAGGTGTTTTTTTTTTATGTTAGTGATAATATTTGGTGACATGGTAGGTTGAAAACAGTTAAGTCTAGAGATTTTAAAGTTGATTTTACATTTTATAAGTGGTTTTGTTTGGTGACTTGGTAGGTTGAAAATGGTTAAGTGTAGGACTTTTAACCTATTTTTTTTGTTTGGAATGTGGTTATGTTTGGTGACATGGTAGGTTGAAAATGGTTAAGTGCAGGGACTTTAAAGTTATTTTTTTGTTTTGAATGTGGTTATGTTTGGTGAATTAGTAGGTTGAAAATGGTTAATTGTAGAGACTTTAAATGTGATTTTTTGTTTTGAAAGTAGTTATCTTTATTGACTTGGTAGGTTCAAATGATTAAGTGTAGGATCTTTAAATGTGACTTGGTAGGTTGAAAATGATTAAGTACAGAGCCTTTAAAGGTGTTTTTTTGGTATGTTAGTGATAATGTTTTGTGACATGGTAGGTTGAAAACAGTTAAGAGTAGAGACTTTATAGGATATTTTATATTTTAAAAGTGGTTATGTTTGGTGACTTGGTAGGTTGAAAATGGTTAAATGTAGCACATTAAAGCTATATTTTTGTTTTGAATGTGGTTATGTTTGCTGACTTGGTAGGTTGAAAATAATTCAGTGCAGAGACTTTAAATGGAATTTATAATTTTGAATGTGGTTTTGTTTGGTGGCTTGGCATGCTGAAAATGGTTAAGTGTAGAACTATAAAGGTAGTTTTTTTTTTAAAGTAGTTAGGTTTGGTGACTTGGTACGTTGAAAAATGGTTAAGTGTACGGACTTTAAAGGTGATTTCTTGTTTTGAAAGTGGTTTTTTTTGGTGACTTGGTAGGTTGAAAATGGTTAAGTGTAGCAACTTTAAAGGTGATTTTTTATTTTGAAAGTGGTTATGTTTGGTAACTTGGTAGGTTATAAATGATTAGGTGTAGGAACTTTAAATGTGACTTGGTAGGTTGAAAATGAATAAGTGCAGAGCCTTTAAAGGTGTTTTTTTTTTGTTAGTGATAATGTTTGGTGACATGGTAGGTTGAAAACAGTTATGTGTAGGTATTTTAAAGTTGATTTTACATTTTATAAGTGGATTTGCTTGGTGACTTGGTAGGTTGAAAATGGTTAAGTGTAGGACTTTTAAACTCTTTTTTTTGTTTGGAATGTGGTTATGTTTGGTGACTTGGTAGGTTGAAAATGGTTAAGTGCAGGGACTTTAAAGGTATTTTTTTGTTTTGAATGTGGTTATGTTTGGAGAATTGGTAGGTTGAAAATGGTTAATTGTAGAGACTTTAAATGTGATTTTTTGTTTTGAAAGTACTTATGTTTATTGACTTGGTAGGTTTAAAATAATTAAGTGTAGGAACTTTAAATGTGACTTGGTAGGTTGAAAATGATTAAGTACAGAGCCTTTAAAGGTGTTTTTTTTGTTATGTTAGCGATAATATTTTGTGACATGGTAGGTTGAAAACAGTTAAGAGTAGAGACTTTATAGGATATTTTATATTTTAAAAGTGGTTATGTTTGGTGACTTTGTAGGTTGAAAATGGTTAAATGTAGCACATTAAAGCTATTTTTTTGTTTTGAATGTGGTTATATTTGGTGACTTGGTAGGTTGAAAATAATTCAGTGCAGAGACTTTAAATGGAATTTATAATTTTGAAAGTGGTTTTGTTTGGTGGCTTGGCATGCTGAAAATGGTTAAGTGTAGGAACTTTAAAGGTAGTTTTTTGTTTTGAAAGTAGTTAAGTTTTGCGACTTGGTACGTTGAAAAATAGTTAAGTGTATGGACTTTAAAGGTGATTTCTTGTTTTGAAAGTTGTTATTTTTGGTGACTTGGTAGGTTGAAAATGGTTAAGTGTAGGAACTTTAAAGGTGATTTTTTATTTTGAAAGTGGTTATGTTTGACGTCTTTGTAGGTTAAACATGATTAAAAATAATTAAGAGTAGGAACTTTAAAGGTGTTTTTTTGTTTTAAAAGAGGTTATGTTTGATGACTAGGTAAGTTGATAATGGTTAAGTGTAGGGACTTTAGTGGTGATTTTTTATTTTAAAAGTGGTTATGTTTGGTGACTTGTTAGATTAATAATGGTTAAGTGTAGAGACTTTAAAGGTGATTGTTTGTTTGGAAAGTGGTTATATTTGGTGCTGGTAGGTTCGAAATTTTTAAATGTAGAAACTTTAAAGGTGATTTGTTTTTCTTGAAAGTGATTATGTTTGATGATGGTAGGTTGAAAATGGTTAAGTGCAGGAACTTTAAAGATATTTTTGTTTTGATAGTGATTATGTTTGGTGACATTGTATGTTTAAAATGGTTTAGTGTAAGGTCTTAAAAGGTGATTTTTTATTTTGAAAGTGGTTATGTTTGGTGACTTGATGTTTGAAAATGGTGAAGTGTAGGGACTTTAAAGGTATATTTTTTGTTTTTATCGTGGTTATGTTTGGTGACATGGTAGGTTTAAAATGGTTTAGTGTAGGAACTTTAAAGGTTCTTTATTGTTTTGAAAATGTTTATGTTTGGTGACTTGATGGTTGAAAATGGTTAAATGCAGGGACATTAAAGGTATTTTTTTGTTTTGAATGTGGTTATGTTTGGTGATGGTAGGATGAAAATGGTTAAGTGTAAGAACTTTAAAGGTATTTATTTTTGTTTTGATAGTGATTATGTTTTGTGACATGGTAGGTTTAAAATGGTTTAGTGTAGAAACTTTAAAGGTGATTTTTTAATTCGGAAACGGTTATGTTTGGCAACTTGGAAGGTTAGAAATAATTATGTGTTGGAACTTTAAATGTGACTTGGTAGATTGAAAAGATTAAGTGTAGGGACTTTTAAGCTGTTCTTTAATCTTATAAAGTGGTTATATTTAGTGACTTGGTTGGTTGAAACTAGTTAAGTGTAAGGACTTTAATGGTCAATTTTTGTTTTAAAAGTGTTTATGTTTGCTGACTTGATAGATTTAAAATGCTAAGTATAGACACTTTAAAGGTGATTTTTTATTTTGAAAGTGGTTATCTTTGGTGATGGTAGTTTGAAAATGGTTAAGTGCAAGAACTTTAAAGGTATTTTTTTTGTTTTGATAGTGATTATGTTTGGTGACATGCAGGTTTAAAATAGTTTAGTGTAGGGACTTTAAAGGTGATTTTTGTTTTGAAAGTGGTTATGTTTGGTGACTTGATGGTTGAAAATGGTTAATGTAGGGACTTTAAATGTATTTTTTGGTTTTGAATGTGGTTGTGTTTGGTGACTTGGTAGGTTGAAAATGGTTAATTGTAAAGACTTTAAATGTGATTTTTTGATCTGAAAGTAGTTATGTTTAGTGACTTGGTAGGTTGAAAATGGTTAAGTGTAGGAACTTTAAAGGTGATTTTTTATTTTTAAAGTGGTTATGTTTGGTGACTTTGTAGGTTAAAAATGATTAAGTGTAGGGACATTATATGTGACTTGGTAGTTTGAAATTGATTAAGTGCAGAGCCTTTAAAGGTATTTTTTTGTTATGTTAGTGATAATGTTTCGTGACATGGTAGGTTGAAAACAGTTAAGTGTAGGGACTTTAAAGGTGATTTTGTATTTTAAAAGTGTTTATGTTTGGTGACTTGGTAGGATAAAAATGCTTTAGTGTAGGGACTTTAAATGTGACTTGGCAGGTTGAAAATGATTAAGTGCAGAGCCTTTAAAGTAGTTTTTTTTATATGTTAGTGGTAATGTTTTGTGACATGGTAGGTTGAAAACAGTTAACTGTAGGGACTTTAAAGGTGATTTTATATTTTATAAGTGGTTATGTTTGGTGACTTGGTAAGTCGAAAATGGTTAAGTGTAGGACATTAAAGCTATTTCTTGTTTTGAATGTGGTTATGTTTGGTGACTTGGTAGGTTGAAAATAATTTAGTCTAGAGACATTAAATGGTATTTGTAATTTTGAAAGTGGTTTTGTTTGGTGGCTTAGCAGGCAGAAAATGGTTAAGTGTAGGAACCTTAAAGGTGGTTTTTTGTTTTGAACGTAGTTATGTTTGGTGACTTGGTACGTCAAAAAATGGTTAAGTGTACGGAATTTAACGGTGATTTCTTGTTTTGAAAGTGGTTATTTTTGGTGACTTGATAGCTTGAAAATGGTTAAGCGTAGGAACTTTAAAGGTGATTTTTTTATTTTGGAAGTGGTTATGTTTGACGTCTTGGTAGGTTAAAAATGATTAAAAATAATTAAGAGTAGGAACTTTAAAGGTTCTTTTTTGTTTTAAAAGAGGTTATGTTTGGTGACTTGGTAAGTTGAAAATGGTTAAGTGTAGGGAATTTAATGGTTATTTTTTAATTTTAAAAGTGGTTATGTTTGGTGACTTGTTAGATTAAAAATGGTTAAGAGTAGAGACTTTAAAGGTGATTGTTTGTTTGGAAAGTGGTTATGTTTGGTGATGGTAGGTTCAATATTTTTAAATGTAGAAACTATAAAGGTGATTTTTAGTTTTGAAAGTGATTACATTTGATGATGGTCGGTCGAAAATGGTTAAGTGCAGGAACTTTAGAGATATTTTTTGTTTTGATAGTGATTATGTTTGGCGACATGGTTGGTTTAAAATGGTTTAGTGTAGGGACTTTAAAAGTGATTTTTTATTTTGAAAGTGGTTTTGTTTGGTGACTTGATATTTGCAAATGGTGAAGTGTAGGGACTTTCAAGGTGTATTTTTTTTTATTATGATTATGTTTGGTGACATGGTAGGTTTAAAATGGTTTAGTGTATGTACTTTAAAGGATTTTTTTTTTTTGATTGTGGTTAGGTTTGGTGACTTGGTGGGTTGAAAATGGTTGATTGTAGAGACTTTAAATATGATTTTTAGTTTTGAAAGTAGTTACTCTTAGTGACTGCGTAGGTTGAAAATGGTTAAGTGTAGGGACTTTAAAGGTGATTTTTTTGTTTTGAAAGTGGTTATGTTTGGTGACTTGGTAGGTTAAAAATGATTAAGAGTAGGGACTTTAAATGTGACATGGTAGGTTGAAAATGATTAAGTGCAGAATCTTTAAAGGTGTTTTTTGGTTATGTTAGTGATAATGTTTTGTGACATGGAAGGTTGAAAACAGTTAAGTGTAGGGACTTTAAAGGTGATTTTATATTTTAAAAGTTGTTATTTTTGGTGACTTGGTAGGTTTAAAATGGATAAGTGTAGGGCATTTATGCTATTTTTTGTTTTGAATGTGGTAATATTTGGTGACTTGGTAGTTTGAAAATGGTTAATTGTAGAGACTTTAAATGTGATTTTTTGATTTGAAAGTAGTTCTGTTTAGTGACTTGGTAGGTTGAAAATGATTAAGTATAGGAACCTTAAAGGTGATTATTTGTTTTGAAAGTGGTTTTGTTTGGTGACTTGGTAGGTAAAAAAGGATTTAGTGTCGGGACTTTAAATGTGAATTGGTAGGTCGAAAATGATTAAGTGCAGAGCCTTTAAAGGTGTTTTTTTGCTATGTTAGTGAAAATGTTTGGTGACATGGTAAGTTGAAAATAGTTAAGTGTAGGGACTTTAAAGGTGATTTTTTATTTTGAAAGTATATATGTTTTGTGACTTTGTAGAATGAAAATGGTTAAGTGTTGGGACTTTAAAGGTATTTTTTTATTTTAAATGTGGTTATGTTTGGTGACTTGGTAAGTTGAGAATGATTAAGTGTAGGGAGACTTTAAATGTATTTTCTTGTTTTGAATTTGGTTATATTTTGTGACTTGGTAGGTTGAAAATGGTTAAGTGTAGGAACTTTAAATATGATTTTTTGTCTTGAAAGTGATTATGTTTGGTGACTTGGTAGGCCTAAAATGGCTAAATGTAGAAACTATAAAGGTGAGTTTTTATTTTTAAAATGGTTATGTTTTGCGACTTGGTAGATTGAAAATAATTAAGTGTAGGGACTTTAAAGGTGTTTTTATTTGTTTAAAAAGTGGATATGTTTTGCGACTTGGTAGGTTGAAAATGGTTAAGCATAGGGAGTTTAATAATAATTTTTTGTATTTAAAATTGGTTATGTTTGGTGACTAGGTTGATTTATAATGGTTAAGTGTAGAGCTTTTAAATATGATTTTTTGTTTTGAAAGTGGTTATGTTTGGTGATGGTAGGATGAAAATGGTTAAGTGCAAGATCTTTAAAGGTATTTATTTTTGTTTTGATAGTGATTATGTTTGGTGACATGGTAAGTTTAAAATGGTTTAGTGTAGGGACTTTAAAGGTGATTTTTTTTTTAAAGTGGTTATGTTTGGTGACATGGTAGGTTTAAAATGGTTTAGTGTAGGGACTTTAAAGGTGATTTGTTGTTTTGAATGTGGTTATGTTTGGTAACTTTGTAGGTTGAAAATGGTTTATTGTAGAGACTTTAAATGTGATTTTTTGTTATGAAAGTAGTTATGTTTAGTGACTTGGTAGGTTGAAAATAGTTAAGTGTAGGAACTTTAAAGGTGATATTTTGTTTTGAAAGTGGTTATGTTTGGTAACTTGGTAGGTTAAAAATGATTAGGTGTAGGAATTTTAAATGTGACTTGGTAGGTTGAAAATGAATAAGTGTAGAGCCTTTAAAGGTGTTTTTTTGTTATGTTAGTAATAATGTTTGGTGACATGGTAGGTTGAAAACAGTTAAGTGTAGGGATTTTAAAGTTGATTTTACATTTTAAAAGTGGTTATGTTTGGTGACTTGGTAGGTTGAAAATGGTTAAGTGTAGGATTTTTAATCTATTTTTTTTGTTTGGAATGTGGTTATGTTTGGTGACTTGGTAGGTTGAAAATGGTTAATTGTAGAGACCTTAAATGTGATTTTTTGTTTTGAAAGTAGTTATCTTTATTGACTTGTTAGGTTTAAAATGATTAAGTGTAGGAACTTTAAATGTGACTTGGTAGGTTGAAAATGATTAAGTACAGAGCCTTTAAAGGTGTTTTTTTGTTATGTTAGTGATAATGTTTTGTGACATGGTAGGTTGAAAACAGTTAAGTGTAGAGACTTTATATGATATTTTATATTTTAAAAGTGGTTATGTTTCGTGACTTGGTAGATTGAAAATGGTTAAATGTAGGACATTTAAGCAATTTTTTTGTTTTGAATGTGGTTATGTTTGGTGACTTGGTAGGTTGAAAATAATTCAGTGCAGAGACTTTAAATGGGATTTATAATTTTGAAAGTGGTTTTATTTGGTGGCTTGGCATGCTGAAAATGGTTAAGTGGAGGAACTTCAAAGGTGGTTTTTTGTTTTGAAAGTAGTTAAGTTTGGTGACTTGGTACGTTGAAAAATGGTTAAGTGTACAGACTTTAAAGGTGATTTCTTGTTTTGAAAGTGGTTATTTTTGGTGAATTGGTAAGTTGAAAATGGTTAAGTGTAGGAACTTTAAAGGTGATTTTTTATTTTGAAAGTGGTTATGTTTGACGTCTTTGTAGGTTAAACATGATTAAAAATAATTAAGAGTAGGAACTTTAAAGGTGTTTTTTTGTATTAAAAGAGGTTATGTTTGATGACTAGGTAAGTTGAAAATGGTTAAGTGTAGGGACTTTAATGGTGATTTTTTATTTTAAAAGTGGTTATGTTTGGTGACTTGTTAGATAAACAATGGTTAAGTGTAGAGACTTTAAAGGTGATTGTTTGTTTTGAAAGTGGTTATGTTTGGTGATGGTAGGTTCGAAATTTTTAAATGTAGAAACTTTAAAGGTGATTTGTTTTTTTTGAAAGTGATTATGTTTGATGATGGTAGGTTGAAAATGGTTAAGTGCAGGAACTTTAAAGATATTTTTGCTTTGATAGTGATTATGTTTGGTGACGTTTTATGTTTAAAATGGTTTAGTGTAAGGTCTTAAAAGTTGATTTTTTATTTTGAAAGTGGTTATGTTTGGTGACTTGATGTTTGAAAATGGTGAAGTGTAGGGACTTTAAAGGTATATTTTTTGTTTTAATCGTGATTATGTTTGGTGACATGGTAGGTTTAAAATGGTTTAGTGTAGGTACTTTAAAGGTTCTTTATTGTTTTGAAAGTGTTTATGTTTGGTGACTTGATGGTTGAAAATGGTTAAGTGTAGGGACATTAAAGGTATTTTTTTGTTTTGAATGTGGTTATGTTTGGTGATGGTAGGATGAAAATGGTTAAGTGCAAGAACTTTAATGGTATTTATTTTTGTTTTGATAGTGATTATGTTTTGTGACATGGTAGGTTTAAAATGGTTTAATGTAGAAACTTTAAAGGTGATATTTTATTTCGGAAACGGTTATGTTTGGCGACTTGGAAGGTTAGAAATGATTATGTGTGGGACCTTTAAATGTGACTTGGTAGGTTGAAAATGATTAAGTGTAGGGACTTTTAAGTTGTTCTTTCATCTTATAAAGTGGTTATATTTAGTGACTTGGTTGGTTGAAATTAGTTAAGTGTAAGGACTTTAATTGTGATTTTTTGTTTTAAAAGTGTTTATGTTTGCTGACTTGATAGATTTAAAATGCTAAGTATAGACACTTTAAAGGTGATTTTTTATTTTGAAAGTGGTTATCTTTGGTGATGGTAGGTTGAAAATGGTTAAGTGCAAGAACTTTAAAGGTATTTTTTTTGTTTTGATAGTGATTATGTTTGGTGACATGCAGGTTTAAAATAGTTTAGTGTAGGGACTTTAAAGGTGATTTTTGTTTTGAAAGTGGTTATGTTTGGTGACTTGATGGTTGAAAATGGTTAATGTAGGGACTTTAAAGATATTTTTTTGTTTTGAATGTGGTTATGTTTGGTGACTTGGTAGGTTGAAAATGGTTAATTGTAAAGACTTTAAATGTGATTTTTTGATCTGAAAGTAGTTATGTTTAGTGACTTGGTAGGTTGTTGTAGGGGGGTGCGGATAACTAGGGTAATAAATAGATTTATTATAACTAATGAATCTATTCTTTTTGGTGCGTGGATATTTTTTAGATTTTGTTTTAATAAATTATTCTTTTTGTGAGATGTACTCATTAATTTATTTGGTAAGTTTTTTTATAGTTATTTGTTTTTGTCTTAGTAGTTTTTGCATATTTATATTAAGAGATTTTATATTTTTTTTATTTTCCATGTATCTGTCTATATTTATTTTTATCTGTTTTTCTAGTAACTGTATATTTCGTATATCTTTAAAAATTCTACGTGATCTTAACATAATAAATATTTATAAAAGAAGTTAGGTATGTGTGGTATATAACTTATTCTATCCATATAATTTTCTCCAAATGCTTTTTCTAATATAATTTTTCTTATATCTGCAATATTTATATATCTAAGTGCATACAAAATAAGTATCTTAAATTTATCTACCATGACATCAGATATATTATCATTCATTATCATAAAATTGCTTTTTTCAAAATATTCCCTTCAACCATGTACATAATAAAATATAGTCATCTCAAATTACTATATACTAGATTATTCTTAAATAACATGTTCTTCGGTCACTATTAGCATGGTAATTCGGATACGTTTTCCCTTAAACCGCGCCTCGACTCTGGTTACTCCCCGTCACGGCTTCTTGCCTCATTGGTTTCACCTTTAGGATGGCATAGTCCTTAGGGATTTTTCTCCGTTTCCACTTTGCTAATAAACTTCTTAACATATTATTTTTCGAATAATTCTACTACAAAGTAACTAATATGAATTTATTTTATCATATCATGATTGTCGGGAATTATGAATTTAGCTATTCATAATTATAAATAGATATACCTGTTCCGGTAGCTTTGATATTTCTGAGGTTTGTTGCTCCATAGCTTTTTCCATTGCAGTGTATATATTTAATTAACTGGGCAAAAGTATTTTTGGAATGGAGAGAATTTTGGCTAATGTGAGAAGGCTTGCCCTCTGCAATGCCTTCTGAGCTTTTATTTATAGAAAGAATGTATCTTTACACTGTTTTACATCTGTCAGCTATGAAACAAACTAAAACTATTAAAGAAAGACTAAACTATTAAAGACTTAAAAGTCTTTCATTCTAAAACCTACCCTAAAAGATTCAAACTTTACATAAATGCTACATAAATGCTACCAACTACTTTTACTATTTTTTCTTTTACGTAAATTCTTCTAAAGACTATGACTTTTACAAATTTGTACAATATATTAAATATCTTGTCTTCTGTTTATTTTGTCATATCTGTTGTATCTCCATTATTGCTCTGGTCTTATCTTTCCAGCTGGCGTTCTTATCTTCTTTTATTCTAGCTGAACTGCTGGGACGTCATTATCTCCTCCATTACATTTTGAACATTTGTGGTTTGGATATTTGTGTCCAATAGTCTTGCAATATCTTGTCAATAATTCTTCTGAAATAAATTTTTCTCTGATAGCTCTGGCGATAGGTTCTGTTTCTGGTTTAAGCAACGTGATAATCCATTGCCTGATAGTTTCCATATCTGTTTCTCGTAACTCTTTTGAATTTTAATATATTAATACATGATTTCTTGAATAGTAGCTCCATATAGTATTTTGGTTGCAATATGTATTTGCTAGCTCTTGTAAAATTGTAGATAGTCCGATAATTCTTTTGTTCGCATAAAATTTTGGTATCTCGATTCTGTGTATCACTGGCTGTGAACTTTTATCTTGTGGTATAATCATATCTCGTGTCATTCCTATCTTTATAACTTGTATAGGTTTCTTAACTTCATCAAATAATATCTCTGCTGGTGCCGTGTAAATTTTTATAAAAAATAAAGTACCTTTGGTTATTCTTTTAAAAGTGATAAATGCTTCATATATCTCTGGTATAGTGGATATCTCAGTTCCGTCCGTGGTATATACGGTACTAAGTAGTCCATATTCGTAGCAAGTTTTAACTAAGCTTGGTTTGGTTTTAGGTAAGGCAATTAGCTTATTGTATCCGGTCAATCTCTGGGTTATATAGTTTGTATCTGGTTCTTGGATATTTGTAGCTTTGGGGTTGCTATTTAAAAAGGTTTGTACATTGTAGATATTTTCTATATATGTGCGGGCTGTGTAGTTGTAAGTCTTTTTGTCTTGGTTTAGACTATCTCGGTATGTAGTAACTTGTGGGGGTATAAACATTGGGTCTTTTAATGTATTTGGTGTGTATGGTTTGTCAAATAGCTTGTTTAGGTTCATATTTTTTCTAACTCCTTTGCTTGTACCTGCAGAAGTAGATTGATAAACGTTATCGGTTTTATGAAGTATCCCAACATCTCCTTCTAGCTCTGAAATTTTACTGTCTTCCGATCGACATAGCTCTGCGCATTGCTGAGTTAGCTGATTCATAGCTATAGACTTCAGTTTATCTTCACTAGTCTTTAGCTTTAGCTTTTCTATCTCAGTACCCATTAGCTTCATCTCGGTACCCATACTGTCCACTTTCAATGAAAGCGTAATCAGGGCATTGAGTATCTTTTCATGTATATTTTCTTCTATCATTTCAGTTTGTGTAGCTTTGTCTTGATATGTCATCTGCAATAACATTTTTGTTAGTACTAATTACTTCTATTATAAATGTAAAATTTAGTATGTTTAAAACTAGTCTCCGAATCTCTTTTGTTGTAACTGAATTTTGTATTTTCTTTGTTAGCCACCAGCGTACCTGTGTATTGTCTGTTCGCACAATAAATTTGTTATATACAATATATGGCTCAAATGCTAACAAACATTTATATAATGAACATAATTCTTTTCTATTTATTTCCCATTTTATTTCTGTCTCGTTGAACGTACCTGAGTAGTATCTACAATGGTGTTCTATTTTTTCTGCTTCATATCTATATTTAAGTACTCCTCCGTAACTATATTCACTGGCATCTGCTTCTACTATGTATGTAAATTTTCTATTTTCATCCGAAAATTGTAATTTTGGTAATTCCTTGCAAAGTAATTTTATTTTTTGAACTTGTTTTTTGTCTTCTTCATTATAATTATATTCTATATCCTTTTTAAATTTTTTCTGTAGTGGTTTTAAGTTTTCTGCTAATTTTGGAATATATTCTCTTACTTGGTTTACTAATCCTAAAAATGATTGTAATTTCTTTTTTGTATCTAATTCTTCTTTCGAATTTATTATTTTTTGTACTATATGTTGTTGCATTTTTACTCCACTTTTATCTATTTGTATTCCTAAAAATTCTATCTGGTTTTTCATAATTTCGGCTTTCTTTTCACTTAGACTTATTCCTGATTTTTCTATTATATCTGTAAATTGTTCTAATAATTTTATATATTCTTCTTTAGTCTTTGTATATAATAATATATCATCTATGTATACTACGCAATTAGGTAACTGTTTAAAATAATTATCCATAAAATGTTGATATCTACCTGGTGCATTTCTATATCCAAAGGGTAATACATTCCACTCATAAAATCCTTGTGGTACCGTAAATGCAGTTAATTCTTTAGATTCTTCTTCTAACTTTAGATGTTAAAATCCTGATTTACAATCAAATTTGCTAAAATAATTATATCCTTATATCTGTCTTATTTTTAATATCTTATTTAGTATTAGATAATTATATGTTATAGTTTTTGCATTTAAATTTCTATAATCAATAACCATTCTAATTTTTCCTCTTTTTTGTTCACTATGTTTATTTACTATAAATGCTGGACTATTATGTTTACTATTACTTTTTTGTATATATTGTTTTTCTAATAATTCATTTATATGCATTTTAAATTCTTTTAAATCGTCAAAATTATATGTTAATGGTTTTGGGGTTATTATACTATTTTTGTCTATTAATTCAATTTTTATGGTAGTTTTATGTTTTTCCCATCCTTTTAATGGATCTTCACTATATAATTGTTCTAATTTTTTCTTAACTATTTCTATCTTATTTATTGAAAATATAGTTATTTCTGTTTTATTTATCGAAAATACTACTAGTTCTACTGTATCTTCAGTATTTTTTATATTTTCTAATTTTTGTTTAATTTTTTCACTTCCTTTTATCCAATCGATTTTCTTTCTTATTTTATTATTAACTCTTTTTGCTCTTACTTTTTGTTTACATGGTGTTGTAAACCACCAGTCTGTTCTAGTTATTATATGTGGGTATAATTTATCTAAAAATGGCATTCCTAAAAGTATATCTTTTGATGTTAGTTCATAATTATAAATTTCTTCTATTGTTAGTATCTTATCCCATATTTGTGCTTTTACATTCCTAGCTTTATAAGTAATTAAGCTTCCTTCATTATTAAATTCTTTAACTACTATTGGTATTTTTAATTTATCCCATTTACTTTCTGGTAAGCAATTATATCTACATAAATTAACTTCTTCTCCTGTATCTATCATAGGCGTATAATATCTACTATAATATCCTTCCACTACTATCTTCATTAATACATATATTTTCATTTTATGTTAAGGCTCTTTTTAAGAAAAATCTTTCCCTATTATATGTTATGGCTAATTGTGTATGTTCTATATTATATGGTTTTACTTGTTCTAACCATTTTATTCCTAATATTATATCTGCTTTTTGCATTTCTTCTTTTACTTCAAATTCTATTTTTATTTTTCTAATTCCTCCTATTATTATTTCTTTTTCTACTATATCTTTACTATTTATTAAACTTCTCGGTAGATCTGGGCATATATCATTATCAGTTTTTATTTCTTCATTTTATACTAGACATTTTGCTATATAATTTTCTTCTTGTCCTGTGTTTAATAATATTAAATATTCTTTTTCATTTATTTTTCCTGTTATATGATATTAATTTAGATTACTTATTGAATTTGTTTCATAACTCTTTCTTTTTTATGAGGTTGATGATTCTGGTTTTTCATTAGCTATTCTTTTTGTTGTACTTATTCTATCATTTACTATTTCTAAATTTCCTTCTATATCTATGTCACTATAGCTATAATCATTATAATCTATTATTTTTACAATTTGTTCAAATGGGCTATCTATTTGTATTTTGTTAATTTTATTTTTTCCTGTTATTTTATGTTTTGTTGTTAATACATATAAATTTTTACATCTTGCTGTAAATATTTTACTTCCTGGGGTTAATTCTATTCCTGATATCTTCCAATATAATACTAGTGATTTATCTATATTTCTATCTATTACTGCTAATGAATAATTTGCACTTATTATAAATTTAAATTTTTGGTATATTAAATTTCCTTTTACGGCAGTTATTATGCTTTTTTCTATAGGTTTTATAATTCTGTCATCTGCTAAATATAATTCTATCGGTGTATCTATTCCTTCTCTAAAACATGCTTTTATTAATATTTCTGTACCTCCAAGGTGTACATATTTTATTGGATCTCCTTTACTTTTTATATCATTTATTTCTTTATTAATTATTCTTTTTGATACAAGTGGTATACTAGCTTTTCCTTTTGCATATCTACAGTCTATTACATGTTCTTTTTGGCATACTACATAATATTCATCTTTTTTCCTAGTAAAAAGATTTTTTATTGTTGGTATTTTAAATATTTTTTTTACACTTAAATCTAACTCTTTTCCTTTTATTTCATCAAATATATTACTGTCAAATATTATCTTTTGTTCTGTTCCTTCGTCATTTAAATATTCTTCCTTTGTTATTATTTTTATATCTTCTTCAGTCATTCGATTCATCTATTTCACTATCTGTTTCGGTATCTGTTTCGTTTTCTGAAATTTCATATATACTATCTTCACTTTCTAATTCATAATCTATATAATCTATTTGCATATATTCTGTATTTTCTATTTTTATTTCTGATATTTGTTTATTTTTTGGATTTTTGAGTAATTTACAATCTCTAGCTAAATGTCCTAACTTTCCACAATTATAACATGTACATTCTTTTATAGATTTTTTCTTTCTATATGGTCTTTTATTTTTATAATTTTTTACATAATATCTTTTTCTTGGTTTTTTGTATTTATATTTTGATTTTTTATATTTATTATATTTATTATGTCTTTTTCTTTTCTTATAATACCTTTCTTCACATCCAAATTGGGGTGCTATTTTATTTTTGCAACATGCTAAATTTCTTATTAATGTTTTTTCCATTTTTAATTCTTCTCTATATTTTTCACATAAGTTTCTATACCATTGTTGTAGAAATTTTATCCTAGCTCCTAACGTATCTAATATTTTTGCTTCTTCCCAACTTTTTATTATTTTTGAACTAAATGGTTCGGGTAATTTATTAAAATATAATTTTCTTATTTCTTTACTTTCTTCTATACTATATGCTCCTTTATAATAATATTCTCTAAATGCGGAAGTATATTCGTCTATATAACACATATTACATATTGTTAATTTTATCATTAAATTCCTATTTGTATCTTTTTCTTCATCTTGTTCTTCTTCTATTGTTGTCATACTACCAAATTCATCTTTTATAGCTGTTTCATATTTTTTCAATAATTCTATAGGTGTTAGTTTAGTTGTTGTTGATGATGTTCCTTCCATAGGTTTATTAGTTCTTAATACTTTCTTACTATTTTCAGTTAAATTTGTAAACCATAGTTTTACTGATCCTATTAGTGTTTTTTCTATATATTCTGGTGCATCTGTTATGTTTATATTATTATCTAATAATTGTTTTGTCATATATCCTATCCATAATTGTATTGTTTTTTCTGTATTTATTACACAGTCTAGATCTAAAAAGTTATAATTCTTATTAACTATTTGTTTTGGTGTCCATTTGTCATATTTATTATATTTTTTAAATTTATTTTTATAATATATAGGTTTTCTTATTTCTGTTGTTTTAGGTATTATATTTTCATCTTCTTTTTTGTCAAGAGTATTTATTTCTGTGTTATTATCTTCCAAATTTTCTTCATTAATTATTTCTTGTTTTTCATTAAGTTCTAAATTTTTTATATTTGTTAATATTTTCGTATATGTTTCACTATCTTCTGAGTCATAATTATCTGACTCTTCAACCTCTATATTATTTATTTCTAATTTCTCCTTAAATTGGTTTATTTCGTTTAGTAATTTTTGTTCTTTATCTTTTTCTTCTTTTTCTTTTTGTCTTTGTTTGTACAGATCTTTTAACATTTTGTAGTTCTTTTTCTAATTCAGCAATTCTACTATTTTTAGTTTCTTCTATTTTTCGTATTTCTTCCATAGTTTGTTGTTTAATTTTTTCTATTTCCTTTTTTCTATCTATTTCTTCATTTTCTTTTTCTATTCTTACCATTGCTGTTAATTTATCTTCTAATTTTAATTCTTCTTTTTCTAATATTAGATATAAATGTTCTCCTATTTTCTTGTATCTTCTTCCTAGATTAGAAAATATTATTTTTATTTTTGATCCTTCGTGATTTTCATATATTTTTTCATCTAGTATAAATTCTTCTTTATTCATTTTAGTGTAAATAGTTCATGTTGGTATATATATTCTAAACTATCTATTTGTGATTCTAATTTTGATATTTCATCTTTTTGTGTATCAATTGAATTTTTACTAACTCCGGCAAATATATTATAATGTAATTTTTCTTTTCTTATTTTTAATTCTTTACGTTTTTCAGAGATAAATTGTTTTAATTCTTTGTATTTTTGTTCTTTATTCATTTAAATTATATTTATAATATCTTGGTGGATATCTAAATCTAATTTTATCATAATTAGGTGGTATATGTCTCATTCTTCTAGATTTTAAATGGATTATTAATTTTGCTTCAATACTAGATATTAATGTAACTAGATAGGCTAATCTTTGTGGATTTTCTTTTGTTTTATTTAGACTTATATATTCTGAATAATTACTAACTAAAGATTCTTTAATTTTTCTAAAAGCTTCTCTATTTTTAAATGGTCTTCTCATAATTAATTTTATAAATAACTAATTTTATAACTTCTAACTAACTTATATCTCACTTCTGTACTTTTTAAATTACTGTGCTCTGATACCATTTGTAGAGGGGTGCGGATAACTAGGGTAATAAATAGATTTATTATAACTAATGAATCTATTCTTTTTGGTGCGTGGATATTTTTTAGATTTTGTTTTAATAAATTATTCTTTTTGTGAGATGTATTCATTAATTTATTTGGTATATTATTTTATTCTGTAATAACTACTGAGCTACAAATATCTGTGTAATAATTTATTCTATCTGTACTGTAATATATATCTAATTCTAGATTTTCTATGTCATTTATTATCTTATGTTGTTCTTCTCGTAGTGAATTTTTTATATTATATAAACTGTCACATGTGCTTTTTTCTAAATTTGCTACTGTTTTTTCTATCCATATTAACTTTCTTTTAGATCTTCCATTATTTTTCTAATTCGGTTTCTATAATTAATTTCGTTATTTAGATTATCTTGGTTTAGGGACATTATATGTGACTTGGTAGGTTGAAATTGATTAAGTGCAGAGCCTTAAAAGGTATTTTTTTGTTATGTTAGTGATAATGTTTGGTGACATGGTAGGTTGAAAACAGTTAAGTGTAGGGACTTTAAAGGTGATTTTATATTTTAAAAGTGTTTATGTTTGGTGACTTGGTAGGATAAAAATGCTTTAGTGTAGGGACTTTAAATGTGACTTGGCAGGTTGAAAATGATTTAGTGCAGAGCCTTTAAAGGTGTTTTTTTGATATGTTAGTGGTAATGTTTTGTGACATGGTAGGTTGAAAATAGTTAAGTGTTGGGACTTTAAAGGTTATTTCGTATTTTAAAAGTGGTTATGTTTGGTGACTTGGTATGTTGAAAAACGGTTGAGTGTACGGACTTTAAAGGTGATTTGTTGTTTTGAAAGTGGTTATTTTTGGTGACTTGGTAGGTTGAAAATGGTTAAGTATAGGAACTTTAAAGGTGATTTTTTATATTGAAAGTGGTTATGTTTGACGTCTTGGTAGGTTAAAAATGATTAAAAATAATTAAGACTAGGAACATTAAAGTTGTGTTTTTATTTTAAAAGTGGTTATGTCTGGTGACTTAGTAGGTTGAAAATGGTTAAGTGTAGGGACTTTAATGGTGATGTTTTTGTTTTAAAAAGGGTTATTTTTTGGTGACTTGGTAGATTAACAATGGTTAAGTGTAGAGACTTTAAGTGTGATTGTTTGTTTGGAAAGTGGTTATGTTTGGTAATGGTAGGTTCAAAGTTTTTAAATTTAGGAACTTTAAAGGTGATTTTTTGTTTTAAAAGTGGTTATGTTTGACGATGGTAGGTCGAAAATTTTTAAGTGAAGGAAATTTAATGATATTTTTTGTTTGGAGAGTGATTATGATTGGTGACATGGTAGGTTTAAAATGGTTTAGTGTAGGGACTTTAAAAGTGATTTTTTATTTTAAAAGTGGTTATGTCTTTTGACTTGATGTTTTAAAATTGTGAAGTGTAGGGACTTTAATGGTGTATTTTTTGTTTTGATTGTGATTATGTTTGGTGAAAATGGTTTAGTGTAGGTACTTTAAAGGTGCTTTATTGTTTTGAAAGTGTTTATGTTTGGTGACTTGATGGTTGAAAATAGTTAAGCGTAGGGACATTAAAGATAATTTTTTGTTTTGATTGTGGTTATGTTTGGTGACTTGGTTGGTTGAAGATGGTTAAGTGTAGAGTCGTTAAATATGATTTTTTGTTTTGAAAGTTGTTATTTTTGGTGACTAGGTAGGTTGAAAATGGTTAAGTGTAGAAAATTTAAAGGTGATTTTTTATTTTTGAAGTGGTTGGCAACTTGGAAGGTTAGAAATAATTAAGCCTAAGGTGACTTGGTAGGTTGAAAATGATTAAGTGTAGGGAGTTTAAAGGTATTTTTTTTCTTTTAAAAGTGGTTATGTTTAGTGACTTGGTAGGGTTATACTGGTTAAGTGTAGGGAATTTATTGGTGATTTTTTGTTTTAAAAGTGTTTATGTTTGGTGACTTGATAGATTTAAAATGCTCAGTATAGAGACTTTAAAGGTTATTTTTTATTTTGAAAGTGGTTATCTTTGGGGATAGTAGGTTGAAAATGGTTAAGTGTAGGAACTTTGAAGGCATTTTTGGTTTAGATAGTGATTATGTTTGGTGACATGGTAGGTTTAAAATGGTTTAGTGTAGGGATTTTAAAGGTGATTTTTTGTTTTGAAAGTGGTTATGTTTTGTGACTTGGTAGGTTGAAAATAGTTAAGCATAGGGACATTAATGGTAATTTTTTGTATTTAAAATTTGTTATGTTTGGTGACTTGGTAGATTTAAAATGGTTAAGTGTAGAGATTTTAAATGTGATTTTTTGTTTTGAAAGTGGTTATATTTGGTGTTGGTAGGTTGAAAATGGTTAAATGCAAGAACTTTAAAGGTATTTTTTTTGTTTTGATAGCCATTATGTTTGGTGACATGGTAGTTTTAAAACGGCTTAGTATAGGGACTTTAAAGGTGATTTTTTGTTTTGAAAGTGGTTATGTTTGGTGACTTGATGGTTGAAAATGGTTGTGTAGGGACTTTAAAGGTATTTGTTTGTTTTGAAAGTGGTTATGTTTGGTTACTTGGTAGGTTGAAAATGGTTTATTGTAAAAACTTTAAATGTGATTTTTTGTTCTGAAAGTAGTTATGTTTAGTGACTTGGTAGGTTGAAAATGGTTAGGTGTAGGAACTTTAAAGGTGATTGTTTATTTTTAAAGTGGTTATGTTTGGTGACTTGGTAGGTTTAAAATGATTAAGTGTAGGGACTTTATATGTGACTTGGTAGGTTGAAAATGATTAAGTGCAGAGCCTTTAAAGGTATTTTTTTGTTATGTTATTGATAATGTTTGGTGACATGGTAGGTTGAAAAAATTTAAGCGGAGGGACTTTAAAGGTGATTTTATATTTTAAAAGTGTTTATGTTTGGTGACTTGGTAGGATAAAGATGCTTTATTGTAGGGACTTTAAATGTGACTTTGCAGGTTGAAAATGATTAAGTGCAGAGCCTTTAAAGGTGTTTTCTTGTTATGTTAGTGGTAATGTTTTGTTACATAGTAGGTTGAATACAGTTAATTGTTGGGTCTTTAAAGGTGATTTCATATTTTAAAAGTGGTTATTTTTGGTGACTTGGTAGGTTGAAAATGGTTAAGTGTAGGACCTTAAAGCTATTTTTTTTGTTTTGAATGTGGTTATGTTTGGTGACTTGGTAGGTTGAAAATAATTCTGTGTAGGGACTTTAAATGGGATTTTTAATTTTTAAAGTGGTTTTGTTTGGTTGCTTGGCTGACTGAAAATGCTTAAGTGCAGTAACTTTAAAGTTATTTTTTTATTTTGACAGTAGTTATGTTTGGTGACTTGGTACGTTGAAAAATGGTTAAGTCAACGGACTTTAAAGGTGATTTCTTGTTTTGAAAGTGGTTATTTTTGGTGACTTGGTATGTGTAAATGGTTAAGTGTAAGAACTTTAAAGTTGATTTTTTATTTTGAATGTGGTTATGTTTGACGTTTTGGTTGGTTAAAAATAATTAAGAGTAGGAATTATAAAGGTTTTTTTTGTTTTTAAGGTGGTTATGTTTGGTGACTTGGTAGGTTGAAAATGGTTAAGTGTAGGGACTTTAATGGTGATTTTTTGTTTTAAATGTGGTTATGTTTGGTGACTTGGTAGATTAACAGTGGTTAAGTGTATAGACTTTAAAGGTGATAGTTTGTTTGAAAAGTGGTTATGTTTGGTGTTGGTATGTTCAAAATTTTTAAATGTAGGAACTTTAAAGGTGATTTTTTGTTTTGGAAGTTGTTATGTTTGATGATCGTATGTCGAAAATGGTTAAGTGCAGCAACTTTAAAGATATTTTTTGTTTTGATAGTGATTATTTTTGGTGACATGGTAGGTTTAAAATGATTTAGTGTAGGGACTTTAAATGTGATTTTTTATTTTGAAAGTGGTTATGTTTGGTGACTAGATGTTTGAAAATTGTGAAGTGTAGGGACTTTAAAGGCATATTTTTTGTTTTGGTAGTGATTATGTTTGGTGACATGGTAGGTTTAACATGTTTTAGTGTAGGTACTTTAAAGGTGCTCTATTGTTTTGAAAGTGGTTATGTTTGGTGCCTTAATGGTTCAAAATGGTTACGTGTAGGGACTTTAAAGGTATTTGTTTGTTTTGAATGTGGTTATGTTTGGTGACTTGGTTGGTTTAAGATGGTTAAGTGTAGAGTGGTTAAATGTGATTTTTTGTTTTGAAAGTGGTTATTTTTGGTGACTAGGTAGGTTGAAAGTGGTTAAGTGTAGAAACTTTAATGGTGATTTTTTATTTTGGAAGTGGTTATGTTTGGCGACTTGGAAGTTTAGAAATGATTAAGTCTGGGAAGTTTAAACGTGACTTGGTCGGTTGAAAATGATTAAGTGTAGGGACTTTAAAGGAGTTTTTTCTTATTTTAAAAGTGGTTATTTTTAGTGACTTGGTAGGTTGAAACTGGTTAAGTGTAGGGACTTTAATGGTGATTTTTTGTTTTAAAAGTGTTTATGTTTGGTGACTTGATAGATTTAAAATGCTAAGTATAGAGACTTGAATGGTGATTTTTTATTTTGAAAGTGGTTATCTTTGGTTATGTTAGGTTAAAAATGGTTAAGTGTAGAAACTTTGAAGGTATTTTTGGTTTTGATAGTGATTATGTTTGGTGACATGGTAGGTTTAAAATGGTTTAGTGTAGGGATTTTAAAGGTTATTTTTTGTTTTTAAAGTGGTTATGTTTGGTGACTTGAGTTTTGAAAATGTTCAAGTTTAGTGACTTTGAAGGTATTTTTTTGTTCTGATTGTGGTTATGTTTGGTGACTTGATAGGTTAAAAATGGTTTAGTGTAGAGACCTTAAATGTGATATTTTGTTTTGATAGTGGTTATGATTGGTGACTTGGTAGGTTGAAAATAGTTAAGTGTCGGAACTTTAAAGGTGATTTTTTATTTTAAAAGTGGTTATGTTTGGCGACTTGGTAGGTTGAAAATGATAAAGTGTAGGGACATTAAATATGTTTTTTCTTGTGAAAGTGATTGTGTTTGATGACTTGGTAGGTTTAAAATGGTTAAGTGTAAGGACTTTAAAGATTATCTTTTGTTTTGTATAGGGTTAAGTTTGGTGAATTGATAGGTTGTAAAGTGTAGGAATTTAAAAGGTTAATTTTGTTTAGAAATTAGTTATGTTTGGTGACTTGGTACGTCGAAAATGGTTAAGTGTACGACCTTTAAATATGATTTTTTGATTTGAAAGTGGTAATCTTTTGTGACTTGGTAGGTTGAAAATTGTTAAGTGTAGGAACTATAAAGTTGATATTTTGTATTGAAAGTGCTTATGTTTGAAGACTTGGTAGGTTGAAAATGATTTAAGTGTAGGAACTTTAAACGTGTCTTGGTAAGTTGAAAATGATTAAGTGTAGGAACTTTAAAAGTGTTTTTTTAAAAAAAGTGATTATGTTTGGTGAGTGGTAGGTGGAAAATGGTTAAGTTTAGGGACTTTATTGGTGAATTTTTGTTATAAAAGTGGTTATGTTTTGTGACTTGGTAGATTTAAAATGGTTAAGTGTAGAGACTTTAAAAGTGATTTTTTGTTTTTAAAGTGGTTATGTTTGGTGATGGTAGGTTTAAAATTGTGCAGGACCTTTAAAGGTATTTTTTTGTTTTGATAGTGATTATGTGTAGTGACATGGTAGGTTTAGAATGGTTTAGTGTAAGTACTTTAAAGGTGATTTTTTATTTTGAAAGTGGTTATGTTTGTTGAGTTGATGGTTGAAAATGGTTAAGTGTAGGGCCTTTGAAGGTTTATGTTTTATTTTGAATGTGGTTATGTTTTGTGACTTGGTAGTTTGAAAATGGTTAAGTGCAGAGACCTTTAATATGATTTTTTGTTTTGAAAGTGGTTATTTTTTGTGACTAGGTAGGTTGAAAATGGTGAAGTGTAGGAACTTTAAAGATGATTTTTTGTTTTGAAAGTTCTTATGTGTTGCGATTTGGTTGGTTGAAAATGATTAAGTGTAGAGACTTTATATGTGACTTGGTAGGTTGAAAATGATTAAGTGCAGGAAATTTAAAGGTGACTTGGTTGGTAGTAAATAATTAAGTGTAGAGACTTTAAAGGTGTTTTTTTGTTTTGAAACTGGTTATTTTCAGTTACTTGATAGGTTTAAAATATTTAAGTGCAGGGACTTTAAAGGTTATTTTTTGTTTTTGAAATTGGTTATGTTTGCTGAATTGATAGGTTGAAAATGATTAAGTGTAGGGACATTAAAAGTGAATTTTTGTTTAGGAAGTGGTTATGTTTGGTGACTTGGTAGGTTGAAAATGGATAAGTGTACGGACTCTGATAGTGATTTTTTTTTTCAATGTGGTTATGTTTGGTGACTTGGTAGGTTGAAAATAGATAAGTGTAGGGACTTTAAAGGTGATTTTTTTTTAAAAGTGGTTATGTTTGGTGACTTGGTTGGTTGAAATATGTTAAGTGTAGAAACGTTAAAGGTGATTTTTTGTTTTGGAAGTGGTTATGTTTGGCAACTTGGCAGATTAAAAATGATTAGGTGTAGTAACTTTAAACAAGACTTGGTAGGTTGAAAATGATTAAGAGGAGGAAATTTAATGGGATTTTTTTGTTTTAAAAGTGGTTGTGTTGGGTGACTTGGCAGGTTGAAAATGATTAAGTGTAGTGACTATAAAGGTGACTTGGTAGGTTGAAAATGAGTAAGTATGGGGAATTTAAAGGTGTTTTTTTTGTTTTAAAAGTGGTTATATTTGGTGGTTTGCTTGGTTGAATATGGTTAAGTGTAGGGACTTTAAAGGTAATTATTTATTTTGAAAGTAGTTATGTTTGGTGACTTGGTACGTTGAAAATGGTTAAGTGTACGGACGTTAAAAATGATTCCTTGTTTTGAAAATGGTTATTTTTGGTGACTTAGTTAGTTGAAATATGTTAAGTGTAGGAACTTTAATGTTGATTTTTTGTTTTGAAAGTCGTTATGTTTGGCGACTTAGTAGATTAAAAATGATTAGGTGTAGTAACTTTAAAGATGACTCGGTAAGTTGAAAATGATTAAGCGTAGGAAATTTAATGATATTTTTTTTGTTTTAAAAGTGGTTATGTTTGGTGACTTGGTAGGTTGCAAATGGTTAATTGTGGGGACTCTAAAGGTGATTTTTTATTTTGAAAGTGGTTATATTTGGTGACTTGGTTGGTTGAAAATGGTTAAGTGTATGGACTTTAAAGTTAATTATTTATTTTAAAATTGGTTATGTTTGGCGACTTGGTAGCTTAAAAATGGTTAAGTGCAGGAACTTTAAAGGTTTTTTTTTTTGTTTTGATAGTAATGACTTGAAAGGTTGAAAATGGTTAAGTGTAGGAACTTTAAAGATGTTTTTTTTTTAAAAAAAAAGTGGTTATGTTTGGTGACTTGGTAGGTCGAAAATGGTTAAGTGTGTGTATTTTAAAGGTAATTTTTTGTTTTGAAAGTGGTTAAGTGCAGGAAATTTAAAGGTGACTTGGTTGGTAGTAAATAATTAAGTGTAGAGACTTTATATGTGACTTGGTAGGTTGAAAATGATTAAGTGCAGGAAATTTAAAGGTGACTTGGTTGGTAGTAAATAATTAAGTGTAGAGACTTTAAAGGTGTTTTTTTGTTTTGAAACTGGTTATTTTCAGTTACTTGATAGGTTTAAAATATTTAAGTGCAGGGACTTTAAAGGTTATTTTTTGTTTTTGAAATTGGTTATGTTTGCTGAATTGATAGGTTGAAAATGATTAAGTGTAGGGACATTAAAAGTGAATTTTTGTTTAGGAAGTGGTTATGTTTGGTTACTTGGTAGGTTGAAAATGGATAAGTGTACGGACTCTGATAGTGATTTTTTTTTTCAATGTGGTTATGTTTGGTGACTTGGTAGGTTGAAAATAGATAAGTGTAGGGACTTTAAAGGTGATTTTTTTTTTAAAAGTGGTTATGTTTGGTGACTTGGTTGGTTGAAATATGTTAAGTGTAGAAACGTTAAAGGTGATTTTTTGTTTTGGAAGTGGTTATGTTTGGCGACTTGGTAGATTAAAAATGATTAGGTGTAGTAACTTTAAACATGACTTGGTAGGTTGAAAATGATTAAGAGGAGGAAATTTAATGGGATTTTTTTGTTTTAAAAGTGGTTGTGTTGGGTGACTTGGCAGGTTGAAAATGATTAAGTGTAGTGACTATAAAGGTGACTTGGTAGGTTGAAAATGAGTAAGTATGGGGAATTTAAAGGTGTTTTTTTTGTTTTAAAAGTGGTTATATTTGGTGGTTTGCTTGGTTGAATATGGTTAAGTGTAGGGACTTTAAAGGTAATTATTTATTTTGAAAGTAGTTATGTTTGGTGACTTGGTACGTTGAAAATGGTTAAGTGTACGGACGTTAAAAATGATTCCTTGTTTTGAAAATGGTTATTTTTGGTGACTTAGTTAGTTGAAATATGTTAAGTGTAGGAACTTTAATGTTGATTTTTTGTTTTGAAAGTCGTTATGTTTGGCGACTTAGTAGATTAAAAATGATTAGGTGTAGTAACTTTAAAGATGACTCGGTAAGTTGAAAATGATTAAGCGTAGGAAATTTAATGATATTTTTTTTGTTTTAAAAGTGGTTATGTTTGGTGACTTGGTAGGTTGCAAATGGTTAATTGTGGGGACTCTAAAGGTGATTTTTTATTTTGAAAGTGGTTATATTTGGTGACTTGGTTGGTTGAAAATGGTTAAGTGTATGGACTTTAAAGTTAATTATTTATTTTAAAATTGGTTATGTTTGGCGACTTGGTAGCTTAAAAATGGTTAAGTGCAGGAACTTTAAAGGTTTTTTTTTTGTTTTGATAGTAATGACTTGAAAGGTTGAAAATGGTTAAGTGTAGGAACTTTAAAGATGTTTTTTTTTTAAAAAAAAAGTGGTTATGTTTGGTGACTTGGTAGGTCGAAAATGGTTAAGTGTGTGTATTTTAAAGGTAATTTTTTGTTTTGAAAGTGGTTATGTTTTGTGACTAGGTAGGTTGAAAATGGTTAAGTTGAGGGACTTTAAAGATATTTTTTTTCATTCGATAGTAAATACTATTGGTGACATGAACGGTTGAAAATGATTTTGTGTATAGTCTTGAAAGGTGATTTTTTGTTTTGAAAGTGGTTTTATTTGATGACTTGGTAGATTGAAAATTGTTAAGTGTACGAACTTTAAAGGTATTTTTTTATATTGAATCATGTTATGTTTGGTGACTTGGTAGGCTGAAAATGATTAAGTGTAGGGACTTTAAAGGTGAATTTGCAGGTTGAAAATGATTAAGTGCAGAGCCTTTAAAGGTGTTTTTTTGTTATGTTAGTGGTAATGTTTTGTGACATGGTAGGTTGAAAACAGTTAATTGTTGGGACTTTAAAGGTGATTTCATATTTTAAAAGTGGTTATGTTTGGTGACTTGGTAGGTTGAAAATGGTTTAGTGTAGGACCTTAAAGTTATTTTTTTGTTTTGAATGTGGTTATGTTTGGTGAATTGGTAGGCTGAAAATAATTCTGTGTAATGACTTTAAATGGGATTTTTAATTTTGAAAGTGGTTTTGTTTAGTTGCTTGGCAGACTGAAAATGCTTAAATGTAGTAACTTTAAAGGTTGTTTTTTATTTTGAAAGTAGTTATGTTTGGTGACTTGGTACCTTGAAAAATGGTTAAGTGTACGGACTTTAAAGGTGATTTCTTGTTTTGAATGTGGTTATTTTTGGTGACTTGGTATGTGGAAATGGTTAAGTGTTGGAACTTGAAAGTTGATTTTTTATTTTGAAAGTGGTTATGTTTGACGTTTTGGTAGGTTAAAAATAATTAAGAGTAGGAATTTTAAAGGTTTTTTTTGTTTTAAAGGTGGTTATGTTTGGTAACTTGGTAGGTTGAAAATGGTTAAGTGTAGGGACTTTAATGGTGGTTTTTTGTTTTAAAAGTGGTTATGTTTGGTGACTTGGTAGATTAACAATGGTTAAATGTAGAGACCTTAAATGTGATAGTTTGTTTGAAAAGTGGTTATGTTTGGTGTTGGTGGGTTCAAAATTTTTAAATGTAGGAACTTTAGAGGTGATTTTTTGTTTTGGAAGTTGTTATGTTTGAAGTTCGAATGTCGAAAATGGTTAAGTGCAGGAAATTTAAAGATATTTTTTGTTTTGATAGTTATTATTTTTGGTGACATGGTAGGTTTAAAATGGTTTAGTGTAGGGACTTTAAATGTGATTTTTTATTTTGAAAGTGGTTATGTTTGGTGACTAGATGTTTGAAAATGGTGAAGTGTAGGGACTTTAAAGGTATATTTTTTGTTTTGGTAGTGATTATGTTTGGTGACATGGTAGGTTTAACATGTTTTAGTGTAGGTACTTTAAAGGTGCTCTATTGTTTTGAAAGTGGTTATGTTTGGTGACTTGATGGTTCAAAATGGTTAAGTGTAGGGACTTTAAAGGTATTTGTTTGTTTTGAATGTGGTTATGTTTGGTGACTTGGTTGGTTGAAGATGGTTAAGTGTAGGGTCGTTAAATGTGATTTTTTGTTTTGAAAGTGGTCATTTTTGGTGACTAGGTAGGTTGAAAGTGGTTAAGTGTAGAAACTTTAAAGGTGATTTTTTATTTTGGAAGTGATTATGTTTGGTGACTTGGAAGGTTAGAAATGATTAAGTCTAGGAAGTTTAAAGGTGACTTGGTAGGTTGAAAATGATTAAGTGTAGGGACTTTAAAGGAGTTTTTTCTTATTTTAAAAATGGTTATGTTTAGTGACTTGGTAGGTTGAAACTGGTTAAGTTTAGGGACTTTAATGGTAATTTTTTATTTTAAAAGTGTTTATAATTGGTGACTTGATAGATTTAAAATGCTAAGTATAGAGACTTTAATGGTGATTTTTTATTTTGAAAGTGGTTATCTTAGGTTATGTTAGGTTAAAAATGGTTAAGTGTAGAAACTTTGAAGGTATTTTTGGTTTTGATAGTGATTATGTTTGGTGACATGGTAGGTTTAAAATGGTTTAGTGTAGGGATTTTAAAGGTTATTTTTTTGTTTCTAAAGTGGTTATGTTTGGTGACTTGAGTTTTGAAAATGTGCAAGTGTAGTGACTTTAAAGGTATTTTTTGTTCTGATTGTGGTTATGTTTGGTGACTTGATAGGTTAGAAATGGTTTAGTGTAAAGACCTTAAATGTGATTTTTTGTTTTGATAGATGTTATGATTGGTGACTTGGTAGGTTGAAAATAGTTAAGTGTCGGAACTTTAAAGGTGATTTTTTATTTTAAAAGTGGTTATGTTTGGCGACTTGGTAGGTTGAAAATGATAAAGTGTAGGAACTTAAAAGTTAATTTTGTTTAGAAAGTAGTTATGTTTGGTGACTTGGTACGTCGAAAATGGTTAAGTGTACGGACTTTTAAGGTGATTTTTTGATTTGAAAGTGGTTATCTTTGGTGACTTTGTAGGTTGAAAATTATTAAGTGTAGGAACTTTAAAGTTGATTTTTTGTTTTGAAAGTGCTTATGTATGACGACTTGGTAGGTTCAAAATGATTTAAGTGTAGGAGCTTTAAATGTGTTTTGGTAGGTTGAAAATAATTAAGTGTAGGAACTTTAAAGGTGTTTTTTCTTAAAAAGTGATTATGTTTGGTGAATGGTAGGTATAAAATGGTTAAGCTTAGGGACTTTATTGGTGAATTTTTGTTATAAAAGTGGTTATGTTTTGTGACTTGGTAGATTTAAAATGGTTAAGTGTAGAGACTTTAATAGTGATTTTTTATTTTTAATGTGGTTATGTTTGGTGATGGTAGGTTTAAAATTGTGCAGGACCTTAAATGGTATTTTTTTTGTTTTGATAGTGATTATGTGTGGTGACATGGTAGGTTTAGATTGGTTTAGTGTAAGTACTTTAAAAGTGATTTTTTATTTTGAAAGTGGTTATGTTTGTTGAGTTGATGGTTGAAAATGGTTAAGTGTAGGGCCTTTGAAGGTATATTTTTAATTTTGAAAGTGGTTATGTTTTGTGACTTGGTAGTTTGAAAATGGTTAAGTGCAGAGACCTTTAATATGATTTTTTGTTTTGAAAGTGGTTATTTTTTGTGACTAGGTAGGTTGAAAATGGTGAAGTGTAGGAACTTTAAAGATGATTTTTTGTTTTGAAAGTTCTTATTTTTTGTGATTTGGTTGGTTGAAAATGATTAAGTGTAGTGACTTTATATGTGACTTGGTAGGTTGAAAATGGTTAAGTGTAGGGAATTTAAAGGTGACTTGGTTGGTAGTAAATAATTAAGTGTAGAGACTGTAAAGGTATTTTTTTGTTTTGAAAATGGTTATTTTCGGCTACTTGGTAGATTTAAAATATTTAAGTGCAGGGACTTTAAAGGTGATTTTTTATTTTTGAAATTGGTTATGTTTGCTGAATTGATAGGATGAAAATGATTAAGTGTAGGGACATTAAAAGTGAATTTTTGTTTAGGAAGTGGTTATGTTTGCTGACTTGGTAGGTTGAAAATGGATAAGTGTACGGACTCTGATGGTGTTTTTTTTTCAATGTTGTTATGTTTGGTGACTTGGTAGGTTGAAAATAGATAAGTGTAGGGACTTTAAAGGTGATTTTTTTTTTTAAAGTGGTTATGTTTGGTGACTTGGTTGGTTGAAATATGTTAAGTGTAGAAACGTTAAAGGTGATTTTTTGTTTTGGAAGTGGTTATGTTTGGCGACTTGGTAGATTAAAAATGATTAGGTGTAGTAACTTTAAACATGACTTGGTAGGTTGAAAATGATTAAGAGGAGGAAATTTAATGGGATTTTTTTATTTTAAAAGTGGTTGTGTTTGGTGACTTGGCATGTTGAAAATGATTAAGTGTAGTGACTATAAAGGTGACTTGGTAGGTTGAAAATGATTAAGTGTAGGGACTTTAAATGAGTTTTTTCTTATTTTAAAAGTGGTTATTTTTAGTGACTTGGTAGGTTGAAACTGGTTAAGTGTAATGTCTTTAATGGAGATTTTTTGTTTTAAAAGTGTTTATGTTTGGTGACTTGATAGATTTAAAATGCTAAGTATAGATACTTTAATGGTGATTTTTTATTTTGAAAGTGGTTATCTTTGGTTATGTTAGGTTAAAAATGGTTAAGTCTAGAAACTTTGAAGGTATTTTTGGTTTTGATAGTGATTATGTTTGGTGACATGGTAGGTTTAAAATGGTTTAGTGTAGGGATTTTAAAGGTTATTTTTTGTTTCTAAAGTGGTTATGTTTGGTGACTTGAGTTTTGAAAATGTGCAAGTGTAGTGACTTTAAAGGTATTTTTTGTTCTGATTGTGGTTATGTTTGGTGACTTGATAGGTTAGAAATGGTTTAGTGTAAATACCTTAAATGTGATTTTTTGTTTTTATAGATGTTATGATTGGTGACTTGGTAGGTTGAAAATAGTTAAGTGTCGGAACTTTAAAGGTGATTTTTTATTTTAAAATTGGTTATGTTTGGCGACTTGGTAGGTTGAAAATGATAAAGTGTAGGAACTTAAAAGGTTAATTTTGTTTAGAAAGTAGTTATGTTTGGTGACTTGGTACGTCGAAAATGGTTAAGTGTACGGACTTTTAAGGTGATTTTTTGATTTGAAAGTGGTTATGTTTGGTGACTTGGTAGGTTGAAAATTGTTAAGTGTAGGAACTTTAAAGTTGATTTTTTGTTTTGAAAGTGCTTATGTATGACGACTTGGTAGGTTCAAAATGATTTAAGTGTAGGAACTTTAGGAAGTGGTTATGTTTGGTGACTTGGTATGTTGAAAATGGATAAGTGTACGGACTCTGATGGTGTTTTTTTTTTCAATGTTGTTATGTTTGGTGACTTGGTAGGTTGAAAATAGTTAAGTGTAGGGACTTTAAAGGTGATTTTTTTTTTTGAAAGTGGTTATGTTTGGTGACTTGGTTGGTTGAAATATGTGAAGTGTAGAAGCTTTAATGGTGATTTTTTGTTTTGAAAGTGGTTATGTTTGGCGACTTCGTAGATTAAAAATGATTACGTGTAGTATCTTAAAAGATGGCTTGGTAGGTTGAAAATGATTAAGAGGAGGAAATTTAATGGGATTTTTTTGTTTTAAAAGTGGTTATGTTTGGTGACTTTGTAGGTTGCAAATGGTTAATTGTGGGCACTTTAAAGGGGATTTATTATTTTTAAAGTGGTTATGTTAGGTGACTTGGCAGGTTGAAATTGATTAAGTGTAGTGACTATAAAGGTGACTTGGTAGGTTGAAAATGAGTAAGTATAGGGAATTTAAGGGTATTTTTTTGTTTTAAAAGTGGTTATATTTGGTGGCTTTCTTGGTTGAAAATGGTTAAGTGTTGGGACTTTAAAGGTAATTATTGATTTTGAAAGTAGTTATGTTTGGTTACTTGGTACGTTGAAAATGGTTAAGCGTACGGACGTTAAAAATGATTTCTTGTTTTGAAAGTGGTTATTTTTGGTAACTTGGTAGGTTGAAAATGGTTAAGTGCAGGAACTTTAATGGTGATTTTTTGTTTTAAAATTGGTTATGTTTGACGTCTTGGTAGGTTAAAAATGATTAAAAATGATTAAGAGTAGGAACTTTAAAGGTATTTTTTGTTTTAAAAGCGGTTATGCTTGGTTACTTGGTAGGTTAAAAATGGTTAAGTGCATGGAGTTTAATGGAGATTTTTTGTTTTAAAAGTGGTTATGTTTGGTGACTTGGTAGATTAAAAATGGTCAAGTGTTGAGACTTTAAATGTGATTTTTTGTTTTGAAAGTGGTTATGTTTGGTGATGGTAGGTTCAAAATGGTTAAATGTAGGAACTTTAAAGGTGATTTTTTGTTTTGAAAGTGGTTATGTTTGGTGACTTGGTTAGTTGAAATATGTTAAGTGTAGGAACTTTAATGTTGATTTTTTGTTTTGAAAGTGGTTATGTTTGGCAACTTGGTCGATTAAAAATGATTAGGTGTAGTAACTTTTAAGATGACTCGGTAAGTTGAAAATGATTAAGCGTAGGAAATTTAAGGATATTTTTTTTTGTTTTAAAAGTGGTTATGTTTGGTGACTTGGTAGGTTGCAAATGGTTAATTGTGGGGACTCTAATGGTGATTTATTATTTTGAAAGTGGTTATATTTGCTGACTTGGTTGGTTGAAAGTGGTTAAGTGTAGGGACTTTAAAGGTAATTATTTATTTTAAAATTTGTTATGTTTGGCGACTTGGTAGGTTAAAAATGGTTAAGTGGAGGAACTTTGAATGTGTTTTTTTTTGTTTTGATAGTGATGACTTGAAAGGTTGAAAATGGTTAAGTGTAGGAACTTTAAAGATATTTTTTTTTAAAAAAAGTGGTTATGTTTAGTGACATGGTATGTCGAAAGTGGTTAACCGTGTGGATTTTAATGGTGATTTTTTGCTTAGAAAGTGGTTATGTTTGGTGACTAGGTAGGTTGAAAATAGTTAAGTTCAGGGACTTTAAAGATATTTTTTTTCCTTTCGATAGTGAATACTATTGTTGACATGGACGGTTGAAAATGATTTTGTGTATAGTCTTGAAAGGTGATTTTTTGTTTTGAAAGTGGTTTTATTTGATGACTTGGTAGATTGAAAATTGTTAAGTGTACGAAATTTAAAGGTATTTTTTTATATTGAATCTGTTTATGTTTGGTGACTTGGTAGGTTGAAAATGATTAAGTGTAGGGACTTTAAAGGTAACTTGGTAGGTTAAAAATGATTAAGTGTAGGGACTTTAAAGGAGTTTTTTTGATTTAAAAGTGGTTATGTTTGGTAACTTGGTAGGTTGAAAATACTTAATTGTATGGATTTTAAATGTGATTTTTCATTTTGAAAGTGGTTATGTATGATGACTTGGTAGGCTGAATATGGTTATATTTTGTGACTTGGTAGGTTGAAAATGGTTAAGTGTACGGACTTTAGAGATGATTTTTTGTTTTGGAAGTGGTTTTGTTTGGTGACTTAGTTGGTTGAAAAATGTTTAGTGTAGTGGTTATGTTTGGCGACATGGTAGATTAAAAATGATTAGGTGTAGTAACTTTAAAGATGACTCGGTAAGTTTAAAATGATTAAGTGGAGGAAATTTAATGGCATTTTATTTGTTTTTAAAGTGGTTATGTTTGGTGACTTGGTAGGTTGCAAATGGTTAATTGTGGGGACTCTAAAGGTGATTTATTATTTTGAAAGTGGTTATATTTGGTGACTTGGTTGGTTGAAAATGGTTAAGTGTAGGGACTTTAAAGGTAATTATTTATTTTAAAAGTGGTTATGTTTGGCGACTTGGTAGGTTCAAAATGGTTAAGTGCAGGGACTTTAAAGGTGTTTTTGGTTTTGATAGTGATGACTTGGAAGGTTGAAAATTGTTAAGTGTAGGGACTTTAAAGATGTTTTTTTAAAAAAAAACGTGGTTATGTTTGGTGACTTGGTAGGTTGAAAATGGTTAAGTGTGTGGATTCTAAAGGTGATTTTTTATTTTGAAAGTGGTTATGCTTGGTGACTAGGTAGGTTAAAAATGATTAAGTTCAGGGACTTTAAAGGTATTTATTTGATAATGATTATTATTGGTGACATGGTAGGTTGAAAATGGTTTAGTGTAGAGACTTTAAAGGTGATTTTTTGTTTGGAAAGTGGTTTTATTTGATGACTTGGTAGGTTTAAAATTGTTTGGTGTACGAACTTCAAAGGTATTTTTTTTATAATGAATCTGTTTAAGTTTGGTGATTTGGTAGGTTGAAAATTGTTAAGTATAGGGACTTTAAATGTGATATTTTGTTTTGAAAGAGGCTATTTTTTGCGACTTGGTAGGCTGAAAATGATTATGTGTAGGGCCTTTAAAGGTGACTTGTTAGGTATAAAATGATTAAATGTAGGGACTTTAAAGGTGTTTTATCTTTTGAAAGTGGTTATGTTTGGTGACTGAGTATGTTTAAAATGGTTATCTGAAGGAACTTAAAGGTGATTTTTTGTTTTTGAAAGTGGTTATTTTTGGTGAATTGGAAGGTTGAAAATGATTAAGTTTATTGACTTTAAAGGTGAATTTTTGTTTAGAAAGTGGTTATATATGGTGACTTGGTTTGTTGAAAATGATAAGTGTAGGGACTTTAAAGGTGCTTTTTTGTTTTAAAAGTGGTTATGTTTGGTAACTTTGTAGGTAGAAAATACTTAAGTGTAGGGATTTTAAATGTGTTTTTCATTTTGAAAGTGGTTATGTATGGTGACTTGGTAGGCTGAATATGATTAAGTGTACGAACTTTAAAGGAGATTCTTTATTTTTAAATTACTTATATTTGGCGACTTAGTAGGTTGAAAAAGATTAAGTGTAGGGACTTTAATGGTGACTTGGTAGGTAGAAAATGAGTTAGTGTAAGAACTTTAAAGCTGTTTTTATAATTTGAAAGTGGTTATGTTTGGTGACTTGCTAGGTTAAAAATGGTTAATTGTAGAGACTTTAAAGATATTTTTTTTTCTTTTTAAAGTGGTTATGTTTGGTGGCTTGATAGGTTGAAAATGGTTTATTGTGGGGACTTTAAAGGTGATTTATTATTTTGAAAGTCGTTATATTTGGTGACTTGGTTGGTTGAAAATGGTTAAGTGTAGGGACTTTAACGGTAATTATTTATTTTAAAATTGGTTATGTTTGGCGACTTGGTAGGTTCAAAATGGTTAAGTGCAGGAACTTTAAAGGTGTTTTGTTTTTGTTTTGATAGTGATGACTTGAAAGGTTGAAAATAGTTAAGTGTAGGAACTTTAAAGATGTTTTTCTAAAAAAAAAAGTGGTTGTGTTTTGTGACTTGGTAGGTCGAAAATGGATAAGTGTGTTGATTTTAAAGGTGATTTTTTGTTTTGAAAGTGGTTATGTTTGGTAACTAGGTATGTTGAAAAAGGTTAAGTTCAGGGACTTTAAAGATATTTTTTTTCAATCGATAGTGAATACTATTAGTGACATGGACGGTTGTAAATGATATTAGTGTAGAGTCTTGAAAGGTGATTTTTTGTTTTCAAAGTGGTTTTATTTGATGACTTGGTAGATTGAAAATTGTTAAGTGTACGAACTTTAAAGGTATTTTTTTATATCGAATCTGGTTATGTTTGGTGACTTGGTAGGTTGAAAATGATTAAGTGTAGTGACTTTAAAAGTGACTTGGTAGGTTAAAAATGATTATGAGTAGGGACTTTAAAGGAGTTTTTTTTTATGTAAAAGTGGTTATGTTTGGTAACTTGGTAGGTTGAAAATACTTAATTGTAGGGATTTTAAATGTGATTTTTCATTTTGAAAGTGGTTATGTATGATGACTTGGTAGGTTGAATATGATAAAGTGTATGAACTTTAAAGGAGATTCTTTATTTTTAAAGTACTTATATTTGGCGACTTAGTAGGTTGAAAAAGATTACGTGTAGGGACTTTAATGGTGAATTGGTAGGTGGAAAATGTGTTAGTGTAAGAACTTTAAAGGTGTTTTTTATAATTTGAAAGTGCTTATGTTTGGTGACTTGCTAGGTTAAAATTGGTTAAATGTAGAGACTTTAAAGGTTATTTTTTTTGTTTTGAAAGTGGTTATGTTTGGCGACTTGGTGGTTGAAAATGATTAAGTGTAGAGACGTTATAGGTGCTTTGGTATGTTAAAAATGATTATGTGGAGGGACTTTAAAGGTGACTTGGTAGGTATAAAATCATTAAGTGTAGAGGCTTTAAATGAGTTTTTTTGTTTTGAAAGTGGTTATGTTCTGTGACTTGGAAGGTTTAAAATATTTATGTGTAGCGACTTTAATGGTGTTTTTTTGTTTTGAAATTGGTTATGTTTGGTGAATTGGTAGGTTGAAAATGATTAAGTGTAGGGACTTTAAGAGTGAATTTTTGTCGAGGAAGTGGTTATGTTTGGTGACTTGGTAGGTTGAAAATGGTTAAGTGTACAAACTCTAAAGGTGTTTGTTTTTTTCTAATGTGGTTATGTTTGGTGACTTGGTAGGTTGAAAATGGTTAAGTGTAGGGACTTTATTGATGATTTTCTGTTGTGGAAGTGGTTATGTTTGGTGTCTTGGTCAGTTGAAAAATGTTAAGTGTAGGAACTTTAATGGTGATTTTTTGTTCTGATAGTGGTTATGTTTGGCGACTTGGTAGATTAAAAATGATTAGGTGTAGTAACTTTAAAGATGACTCGGTAAGTTGAAAATGATTAAGTGGAGGAAATTTAATGGCATTTTATTTGTTTTTATAGTAGTTATGTTTGGTGACTTGGTAAGTTTCAAATGGTTAATTGTGGGTACTCTAAAGGTGATTTATTATTTTGAAAGTGGTTATATTTGGTGACTTGGTTGGTTGAAAATGGTAGAGTGTAGGGACTTTAAAGGTAATTATTTATTTTAAAAGTGGTTATGTTTGGCGACTTGGTAGGTTCAAAATGGTTAAGTGCAGGTAATTTAAAGGTGTTTTTTGGTTTTGATAGTGATGACTTGGACGGTTGAAAATGGTTAAGTGTAGGAACTTTAAAGATGTTTTTTTTTATAAAAAATGTGTTATGTTTGGTGACTTGGTAGGTTGAAAATGGTTAAGTGTGTGGATTTTAAAGGTGATTTTTTATTTTGAAAGTGGTTATGTTTGGTGACTAGGTAGGTTAAAAATGATTAAGTTCAGGGACTTTAAAGGTATTTTTTTTAATTTGATAGTGATTATGATTGGTGACATGGTAGGTTGAAAATGGTTTAGTGTAGAGACTTTAAAGGTGATTTTTTGTTTTGAAAGTGGTTTTATTTGATGACTTGGTAGGTTTAAAATTGTTTGGTGTACGAACTTCAAAGGTATTTTTTTATAATGAATCTGTTTATGTTTGGTGACTTGGTAGGTTGAAAATGGTTAAGTGTAGATACTTTAAATGTGATATTTTGTTTTGAAAGTGGTTATTTTTGGCGACTTGGTAGGCTAAAAATGATTATGTGTGGGGCCTTTAAAGGTGACTTGTTAGGTATAAAATGATTAAGTGTAGGGACTTTAAAGGTGTTTTATCTTTTTAAAGTGGCTATGTTTGGTGACTGAGTATGTTTAAAATGTTTATGTGAAGGAACTTATAGGTGATTTTTGTTTTCAAAAGTGGTTATGTTTTGTGAATTGGTAGGTTGAAAATGATTAAGTTTAGTGACTTTAAAGGTGAATTTTTGTTTAGAAAGTGGTTATATATGGTAACTTGGTTTGTTGAAAATGATAAGTGTAGGGACTTTTAGGGTGTTTTTTTTTTTTAAAGTGGTTATGTTTGGTAACTTGGTAGGTAGAAAATACTTAAGTTTAGGGATTTTAAATGTGATTTTCATTCTGAAAGTTGCTATGTATGGTGACTTGGTAGGCTGAATATGATTAAGTGTACGAACTTTAAAGGACATTCTTTATTTTTAAAGTACTTAAATTTGGCGACTTAGTTGGTGCAAAAAGATTAAGTGTAGGGACTTTAATGGTGACTTGGTAGGTAGAAAATGAGTTAATGTAAGAACTTTAAAGGTGTTTTTTATAATTTTAAAGTGGTTATGTTTGGTGACTTGCTAGGTTAAAAATGGTTAATTGTAGAGACTTTAAAGGTATTTTTTTTGTTTTGAAAGTGGTTATGTTTGGCGACTTGGTAGGTTGAAAATGGATAATTGTGGGAACTTTAAAGGTGATTTATTATTTATAAAGTGGTTATATTTGGTGACTTGGTTGGTTGAAAAGGGTTAAGTGTAGGGACTTTAAAGGTAATTATTTATTTTAAAATTTGTTATGTTAGGCGACTTGGTAGGTTAAATATGGTTAAGTGCAGGAACTTTGAAGGTGTTTTGTTTTTGTTTTGATAGTGATCACTTGAAAGATTGAAAATGGTTAAGTGTAGGAACTTTAAAGATGTTTTTTTTAAAAAAAAAGTGGTTATGTTTGGTGACTTGGTAGGTCGAAAATGGTTAAGTGTGTGCATTTTAAAGGTGATTTTTTGTTTTGAAATTGGTTATGTTTGGTGACTAGGTAGGTTGAAAATGGTTAAGTTCAGGGACTTTAAAGATATTTTTTTTCATTCGATAGTGAATACTATTGGTGACATGGACGGTTGCAAATGATTTAGTGTAGAGTCTTGAAAGGTGATGTTTTGTTTTGAAAGTGGTTTTATTTGATGACTTGGTACATTGAAAATTGTTAAGTGTATGAACTTTAAAGGTATTTTTATATATTGAATCTGGTTATGTTTGGTGACTTGGTAGGTTGAAAATGGTTAAGTGTAGGGACTTTAAAGGTGACTTGGTAGGTTAAAAATGATTAAGTGTAGGTACTTTAAAGGAGTTTTTCTGATTTAAAAGTCGTTATGTTTGGTAACTTTGTAGGTTGAAAATACTTAATTGTATGGATTTTAAATGTGATTTTTCATTTTGAAAGTTGTTATGTATGATGACTTGGTAGGCTGAATATGATAAAGTGTATGAACTTTAAAGGAGATTCTTTATTTTTAAAGTACTTATATTTGGCAACTTAGTAGGTTGAAAGAGATTAAGTGTAGGGACTTTAATTGTGACTTGGTAGGTAGAAAATGAGTTAGTGTAAGAACTTTAAAGGTGTTTTTTATAATTTAAAAGTGGTAATGTTTGGTGACTTGCTAGGTTAAAAATGGTTAATTGTAGAGACTTTAAAGGTATTTTTTTTGTTTTGAAAGTGCTTATGTTTGGCGACTTGGTGGTTGAAAATGATTAAGTGTAGAGACGTTATAGATGCTTTGGTATGTTGAAAATGATTATGTGGAGGGACTTTAAAGGTGACTTGGTAGGTATAAAATCATTAAGTGTAGAGACTTTAAAGGAGCTTTTTTGTTTTGAAAGTGGTTATGTTCGGTGACTTGGTAGGTTTAAAATATTTAAGTTTAGCGACTTTATAGGTGATTTTTTTTTTTTGAAATTGGTTATGTTTTGCTGAATTGGTAGGTTGAAAATGATTAAGTGTAGGGACTTTAAGAGTGAATTTTTGTTTAGGAAGTGGCTATGTTTGGTGACTTGGTAGGTTGAAAATGGTTAAGTGTACGGACTCTAAAGGTGTTTGTTTGTTTCTAATGTGGTTATGTTTGGTGACTTGGTAGGTTGAAAATGGTTAAGTGTAGGGACTTTATAGATGATTTTTTGTTTTGGAAGTGGTTATGTTTGGAGACTTGGTTGGTTGAAAAATGTTAAGTGTAGGAACTTTAATGGTTATTTTTTGTTTTGATAGTGGTTATGCTTGGCGACTTGGTAGCTTAAAAATGGTTAGGTGTAGTAACTTTAAAGATGACTCGGTAAGTTGAAAATGATTAAGTGGAGGAAATTTAATGGAATTTTATTTGTTTTTAAAGTGGTTATGTTTGGTGCCTTGGTAGGTTGCAAATGGTTAATTTGGGGGACTCTATAGGTGATATATTATCTTGAAAGTGGTTATATTTGGGGACTTGGTTGGTTGAAAATGGTTAAGTGTAGGGACTTTAAAGGTAATTATTTATTTTAAAAGTGGTTATGTTTGGCGACTTGGTAGGTTAAAAATGGTTAAGTGCAGGGAATTTAAAGTTGTTTTTTTGTTTTGACAGTGATGACTTGGAAGATTGAAAATGGTTAAGTGTAGGAACTTTAAAGACGTTTTTTTTTTTAAAAAAAACATGGTTATGTTTGGTGACTTGGTAGGTTGAAAATGGTTGTGTGTTGATTTTAAAGGTGATTTCTTTTATTTTGAAAGTGTTTATGTTTGGTGACTAGGTAGGTTAAAAATGATTAAGTTCAGGGACTTTAAAGGTATTTTTTTTTTATTTGATAGTGATTATGATTGGTGACATGGTAGGTTGAAAATGATTAAGTGTAGGGACTTTAAAGGTGTTTTTTTTGTTTGAAAGGTGGTTATGTTTGGTGACTTGGTAGGTTGAAAGTGGTTAAGTGTAGTGACTTTATTGGGGATTTTTAGTTTTAAAAGTGGTTACGTTTGGTGACATGGTAGGTTTAAAATGGTTTAGTGTAGGAACTTTAAAGGTGATTTTTTGTTTTGAAAGTGGTTATGTTTGGTGACTTGGTAGGGTTAAAATGGTTATGTGTAGAGACTTACAGGTTATTTTTTGTAATTGAAAGTGGTTATTTTGATGAATTGGTAGGTTGAAAAAGATCAAGTGTCGGGAAATTAAAGGTTAATTTTTGCTTAAAAAGTTGTTACGTTTGGTGACTTGGTATGTTGAAAATTGTTAAGTGTAGGGACATTAAAGGTATTTATTTGTTTTGAAAGTGGTTAAGTTTGATGATCTTGGTAGGTTAAAAATGGTTAAGTGTATGGACTTTAAAGGTGTTTTTTTTTTTTGCATGTGGTTATGTTTGATGACTTGGTAGGTTGAAAATTGTTAAGTGTAGGGAGTTTAAAGGTGATTTTTTATTTTATATGTGGTTATGTTTCGTGACTTGGTATGTTAAAAATGGTTAAGTGTATTGACTTTAAAGGTGTTTTTTTTGTTTTGAATGTGGTTATGTTTGATTACTTGGTAGGTTGAAAATCGTTAAGTGTAGGGACTTTAAAGGTGATTTTTTATTTTAAAAGTTGTTATGTTTGGTGACTTGGTAGGCTGAATATAGTTTAATGTAGGAACTTTTAAGGTGATTTTTCGTTTTGAAAGTTGTTAAGTTTGGCGACTTGGTAGGTAGAAAATGATTTAGTGTAGGTACTATAAAGGTGACTTGGTAGGTTTAAAATGATTAAGTTTTGGGACTTTAAATATTTATTTGATTTAAAAGTGGTTATGTTTGGGGACTTGGTAGCTTGAAAATGGTTAGTTGTAAGGACTTTAATGGTTATCATTTATTTTGAAAGTGGCTATGTTTGCTGACTTGGTAGATTGAAAATGGTTAAGTGAAGGGACTTTAATGGTGTTTTTTTTGTTTTGATAGTGTTTATGTTTGGTGACATGGTAGGTTGAAAATGATTTAGTGTAGGGACTTTAAAGGTGACTTTCTATATTGAAAGTGGATAAGTTTGGTGACTCGGTATGTTTAAAATGGCTATGTGTAGAAACTTACAGGTGATTTTTTGTTATTGAAAGTGGTTATTTTGGTGAATTGGTAGGTTGAAAATGATTAAGTGTCAGGAATTTAAAGGTTAATTTTTGTTTAAAAAGTTGTTATGTTTGGTGACTTGGTATGTTGAAAATGGTTAAGTGTAGGGACATTAAAGGTATTTATTTGTTTTGAAAGTGGTTAAGTTTGATGATCTTGGTAGGTTAAAAATGGTTAAGTGTATGGACTTTAAAGGTGTTTTTTTTTGCATGTGGTTATGTTTGATGACTTGGTAGGTTGAAAATCGTTAAGTGTAGGGAGTTTAAAGGTGATTTTTTTATTTTATAAGTGGTTATGTTTGGTGACTTGGTAGGCTGATTGCAGTTTAATGTAGGAACTTTAAAGCTGATTTTTTATTTTGATAGTGGCTATGTTTGGCGACTTGGTAGGTTAAAATTGATTTAGTTTAGGTACTATAAAGGTGACTTGGTAGGTTGAAAATGATTAAGTTTTGGGACTTTAAATATTTTTTTGATTTAAAAGTGGTTATCTTTGGTGACTTGGTAGCTTGAAAATAGTTATGTGTAAGGACTTTAATGGTTATCATTTATTTTTAAAGTGGTTATGTTTGGTGACTTGGTAGGTTGAAAATGGTTAAGTGAAGGGCCTTTAATGGTGTTTTTTTGTTTTGATAGTGTTTATGTTTGGTGACATGGTAGGTTGAAAATGATTTAATGTAGGGACTTTAAAGGTGATTTTTTATTTTGAAAGTGGTTATGTTTGGTGACTTGATAGGTTTAAAACGGTTATGTGTAGAGACTTACAGGTGATTTTTTTTTTATTGAAAGTGGTTATTTTGGTGATTTGGTTGGTTGAAAATGATTAAGTGTAGGGACTTTAACGGTGAATTTTTGTTTAAAAAGTTGTTATGTTTGGTGACTTGGTATGTTGAAAATGGTTAAGTGTAGGGACATTAAAGGTATTGATTTGTTTTGAAAGTTGTTAAGTTTGATGATCTTGGTAGGTTAAAAATGGTTAAGTGTTTGGACTTTAAAGGTGTTTTTTTGTTTTGAATGTGGTTATGTTTGATGACTTGGTAGGTTGAAAATCGTTAAGTGTAGTGACTTTAAAAGTGATTTTTTGTTTTAAAATTGGTTATGTTTGGTGACTTGGTAGGCTGAATAAAGTTTAATGTAGGAACTTTAAAGGTTATTTTTTATTTTATAAGTGGTTATGTTTGGTGACTTGGTAGGCTGAATATAGTTTAATGTATGAAATGTAAAGGTGATTTTTTGTTTTGAAAGTGGTTATGTTTGGCGACTTGGTAGGTTAAAAATGATAAAGTGTAGGTACTATAAAGGTGACTTGGTAGGTTGAAAATGATTAAGTTTTGGGACTTTAAATATTTTTTGATTTAAAAGTGGTTATGTTTGGTGACTTGGTAGCTTGAAAATGGTTATGTGTAAGGACTTTAATGGTTATCATTTACTTTTAAAGTGGTTATGTTTGGTTACTTGGTAGGTTGAAAATGGATATGTGAAGGGACTTTAATGGTGTTTTTTTGTTTTGATCGTGTTTATGTTTGGTGACATGGTAGGTTGAAAATGATTTAGTATAGGGACTTTAAATGTGATCTTTTATTTTGAGAGTGGTTATGTTTGGTGAATTGGTAGGTTTAAAACGGTTATGTGTAGAGACTTACAGGTGATTTTTTTTTGTTTAAAGTGGTTATTTTGGTGAATTGGTAGGTTGAAAATGATTAAGTGTAGGGACTTTAAAGGTGAATTTTTGTTTAAAAAGTTGTTATGTTTTGTGACTTGGTATGTTTAAAATTGTTAAGTGTAGGGACATTAAAGGTATTTGTTTGTTTTGAAAGTGGATAAGTTTGATGATCTTGGTAGGTTAAAAATGGTTAAGTGTATGGACTTTAAAGGTGTTTTTTTTGTTTTGAATTAGGTTATATTTGGTGACTTGGTATATTGAAAACTGTTAAATGTACGGACTTTAAACGTGATTTTTTGTTTTGAAAGTTGTTATATTTGGTGACTTGGTAGGTTGAAATTGGTTAAGTGTAGGAAGATTAAAGGAGATTTTTTATTTTGAAAGTGGTTATGTTTGGCGATTTGGTAGGTTAAAAATGATTAAGTGTAGGGACTTTTAAAGGTGACTTGGTAGGTTAAAAATGATTAAGTGTTAGGACTTTAATGGTGTTTTTTTGTTTTAAAAGTGGTTATGTTTGATAACTTGGTAGGTTGAAAATGGTTATGCGTAGGGACTTTAAGGATGATTTTATGTTTTCGAAAGTGGTTGCGATTGGTGAATAGGTAGGTTGAAAATGATTAAGTATAGGAACTTTAAAGGTCAATTTTTGTTTAGAAAGTGGTTATGTTTTGTGACTTGGTAGGTTGAAAATGGTTAAGTGTAGGAACTTTAAAGGTGACTTTTTGTTTTGAAAGTGGTTATGTTTGGCGACTTCTTAGGTTAAAATTGATTAATTGTAGGGACTATAAAGGTGACTTGGTAGGTTGAAAAAGATTAAGCGTAGAAACTTTAAAGGTGTTTTTTGGTTTTAAAAGTGGTTCTGTTTGTTGGCTTGGTAGGTTGAAAATTGCTAAGTGTAGGAACTTTAAAGGTGATTTTTTATTTTGAAAGTAGTTATGTTTGGTGACTTGGTAGGTTGAAAATGGTTATGTATAGGGATTTTAAAGGTGATTTTTTTGTTTTGAATGTTGTTATGTTTGGTGACTTGGTAGGTTGAAATAGTTAAGTGTAAAGATTTTAAAGGTGTTTTTTTATGTTTTGAAAGTGGTTATGTTTGGTGACTTGGTAGGTTGAAAATGGTTAAGTGTGGAGACTTTAAAGGTGATTTTTTATTTTGAAAGTGGTTATGTTTGGTGACTTGGTTGGTTGAAAATAGTCAAGTGTGGGGACTTTAAAGGTGTTCTTTTTGGTTTAAAAGTGAATATGTTTGGTAACTTGCTAGGTTGAAAGTGGTTAAGTGGAGGGACTTTAAAGATGTTTTTTAATTTTGAAAGTGGTTATGTGTGGTGATTTGGTAGGTTTAAAAAGGTTAAGTGTAGGGACTTGAAAGGTGACTTTTTGGTTTTTAAAGTGGTTATGTTTGTTGATTTGGTAGGTTGAAAATGATTAAGTGTAGGGACTTTATAGGTGATTTTTTGTTTAGAAAGTGGTTATTTTTGGTGACTTGGTATGTTGAAAATTGTAAAGTTTAGGAACTTTAATGGTGTTTTTTTGTGTTGAAAGTTGTTATGTTTGGTGACTTGGTTGGTTGAAAATGGTTAAGTGTAAGAACTTTAAAGGTGGTTTTTAGTTTTGAAAGTGGTTATGTTTGGCGACTTTGTAGTTCGAAAATGATTAAGTATAGGCACTTTAAAGGTTACTTGGTCGGTTGAAAATGATTAAGTGTAGGGACTTTAAAAGTTTTTATTTATTTTGAAAGTGGTTATGTTTGGTGACTTCGTAGGTAAGTTGAAAATGGTTAAGTTCAAGGACTTTAAAGGTAATTTTGTCTTTTGAAAGTGGTTATGCTTGTTGCCTTGGTAGGTTGAAAATGATTAAGTGTAGGGACTTTGAAGGTATTTTTTTGTTTTGAAATTTTTTACGTTTTTTTGACTTAGTAGGTTGAAAATAGTTACATGTTGGGACTTTAAAGGTGATTTTTTTAAGTGGTTATGTTTGGTGACTTGGTAGGTTAAAAATGGTTAAGTGTAGGGACTTTAAAGGTGTTACTTTGAAAGTGGTTATGTTTGGTGACTTGGTAGGTTGAAAATGATTAAGTGTAGGGACTTTAAAGATAGTTTGTTCTTTTGAATGTGGTTATGTTTGGTGATTTGGTAGTTTGAAAATTTTTAAGTGTAGGGACTTTAAAAGTGATTCATTATTTTGAAAGTGATTATGTTTTGTGACTTGGTAGGTTGAAAATGGTTAAGTGTAGAAACTTTAAAGGTGATTTTTTATTTTTTAAGTGGTTATTTTTGTTGATTTGGTAGGTTGAAAATGATTAAGTGTAGGGACTTTAATGGTGACTAGGTAGGTTGAAAATGATTAAGTGTAGGGACTTTAAAGGTGTTTTTTTCTTTTAAATGTGGTTATGTTTGGTGACTTGATAGGTTGAAAATGATTAAGTCTGGGGACTTTAAAGGTATTTTTTTGTTTTGATAGCGGTTATGTTTGGTGACTTGGTTGGTTGAAAATAGTTAAGTGTGGGGACTTTAAAGGTATTTTTTTCTTTTGAGTGTGGTTATGTTTGGTGACTTGGTAGGTTGAAAATAGTTAAGTGTAGGGTCTTTACAGGTGTTTTCTTTATTTTGAATGTAGTTTTGTTTGGTGACTTGGTAGGTTTAAGTGTAGGGATTTTTAAGACCTTTTTTTTAATGTGGTTATGTTTTTATTTTTTTTGAAAATGATTAAGTGTAACCCCTTTAATAGTTACTTGGTAGGTTTAATGTGGTTATGTTTGGTGAGTTAGTAGGTTGAAAATTATTAAGTTTGGGGACTTTAAAAGCAATTTTTTTATTTTGAATGGTGTTATGTTTGGTGATAATTGAATTTTTGTGACTTGATCTAATTACTTGAATCTGATTGATTGCGTAAATGGAACCTGATTCTAGCAGGATATATTAATGGAACAATGATAATAGAATGGGTATTATGGAAGAATTTGTTGAAGGTGTCAAACGATTTTTTGAACATGCTAAGACACTTGATATTTGGACATGTTTTCTGGCTATTCGTTGTCCTTGTATTAGATGTGATGGTATAAATCTTTTAAAGGAAGAACACGTAAAGGAACATCTTTATAGATGGGGGTTTTACAAGGACTTTTTAAGATTGTGTGGTGTTCATGGTGATGTTGCACAAAATAACTTTGTTGTTTGTGAAAGTAGTAGTTCTGCATGGCATAATGAATGTTAAGATATTAGGAAGACAGAAATGGTGCACGTGATTTTGGGATGCAACACGTGGGTGAATTTAGAAAAAATGTCGAAGATGTTCCTAATAGCGAAGCGGGCTAATTCTATGAACAATTGCATGCTTCTAGTCATCCTTTGTTTAATGGGTGTTTGCACTCTCGTTTGTCGGTTACTATTAGATTATTAAGTATTAAATCTAACTGGAATATTGCTGAAGGAGGAATGGACTCAATGATAGACCTTATTAAAGAGTCAGTTGACCCTGGCTTGGAGGTTTCTGATTCATTTCTATAAGGAAAAAAGATTGGTGTCAAAGTTAGGTCTCTCCTCGGTTAGAATTGATTGTTATGAAAATTGCTGCATGTTATACTTTAAGGAAGATGCTAACCTAGAGTCCTGTAAGTTTTGTTAGCATCCTCGATATAAGCGTGGTTGTAATGGAAATTAAATTTCTATTAAGGCAATGCATTATTTACCTCTAATACAAAGGTTGAAGAGGTTGTATGCTTCAAGCAGTTCAGCTCTTCATATGAGATGGCATAGTGAAAATAGAAGGCACACTGGTGTTATGTCTCATCCATCTAATGGAGAGTCTTGAAAGTATTTTGATACAAATTATCAAGATTTTGCAGCTGAGCCACGAAATATTCATTTGGTATTATGTGCGGATGGCTTCTCTCCTTTTTCAGTTGGTGATGTGCCATATTCATGTTGGTCTGTATTTATCACCCTTTATAATCTTCCTCCTGAAATTCTGATGACTAGTTCCTATATATTTCTGAATTGTGTTGTTCCTGAACCACATAATTTACAAAGAGGATTAGATGTCTACTTGAAACCTTTGATTGATGAACTTTAAATTTTATGGCATGAGGGGGTTGAAACTTAGGACATCTTACTTAAACAAAATTTCAATCTGCATGCATATCTAATGTGGACTGTTAATGATTTTCCTGCTTATGGAATGTTGTCTGGGTGGATAATAGCTGGAAAGCTGGCTTGTCCATTCTGCATGGAAAAAACAAAATCTGTCACATTGAGACATGGCAGGAAAAATTCATGGTTGGATTGTCATCGTTGTTTCTTGACACCAATCATGAATTCAGGAGACTCAAGAATGCATTCAGAAGGAATAGAAGGGAATATGAAGGTCCACCTCCAAGACTATCTGGTCATGACATTTGGGAGATATTTTAGGATATGCCTAAAGCCAACGAGGAACCATTATACAGGCTTGATGGATATGATGTTTCACATAACTGGACTAAGCAAAGTATATTTTGGGAGTTAGAATATTGGCCAAATAATTTACGTAGAAATAATGTTGATGTCATGCATACTGAGAAGAACTATTTTGACAACTTACTCAACATAGTTATGGATGTCACTGGCAAAATAAAGGATAATCCTAAGGCCAGACTTGACTTACCAGAATATTGCAAGCGCAGAGAATTACATATACAAGAGGGGTCCAATGACAATAGTCTTAAGCCCAAGGCTAGTTTTACATTTAAGTTGGACCAAAAATGTCAAATATGTGAGTGGGTCCAAAGTTTGAAGATGCCCAATAAATATGCCTCAAATTTAGGAAAGAGGCCTGATATGGTACAAGGAATCTTGTACGGAATGAAAAGTCATGATTGTCATATTTTCATGGAATAATTACTTCTAATTCCTTTTATTGGTTTACATGAAAACATATGGAAACCAATAGCAGAGATCAATTTGTTCTTTAAATACTTATATGCCACCACATTAAAAGAAGAAAATCTGACGCGAATGGAAAGTAATATTTTTGTTATCACCAACAAGCTGGAGAAGATTTTTCTTCCAAAGTTTTTCAATGTGATAGAGCATCTTCACATTCACCTTGTGCATGAAGCTCGACTAGGCGGTCCAGTTCAAACTAGGTGGTTGTATCCATTCGAACGGTAAGCAATTGCAACATATTTAAATTCATACATATCTTTTTTAAATATAGTAAACATCTAGTCTTAAAATTGTACAGGGCAATTGAAAAATTGAAAATGAATCCGAAAAACAAACATGGGGTGGAAGGCTCTATAGTTGAGGCATATCTTGCAAGAGAAACATCTCAATTTTGATCATACTACTTTCATGATGAAGTTACTTTTTCAAAATCGACCGAATCATCATCAGGACGATGTGAATGAGCCTCATTGTCAACCGATATCAATTTTTAATCAATATGGTTATAAGGCTAAAAAGTTCATACGTCGTCGGCTCACTCCCACAGAGCGGAAATCAGCAACTTTGTATGTCTTACTGAATTTCCTGGAAGTTGAGCCCTTTCTGAAGTAAGCAGATTAAAATTTTAACATATCTTATTTGTTTACTCATTTCCTTAAAGAAACTAATTGTGTTTCGCATGTTGGATCTTTAGTTTATTTAAGACTCAATTCCACAAAAATTAAGTGTATGCATCCTTTGCAACATGGTTTACATATGAGGTTCGTAAGTGCATTAATATTTCTATAAATTTAAATACTTACGAATTCCTCAACTAACATATATATATATATATATAATATATATATATATATGTATAATATTTTTTAGTACACCAGTCACCAAATGCAGCCGTATACGATCAACCCTTGAGAGATATTTCTTTGGGTCTAGTTGAAGCTCATTCAATGTCCCATTACATAGTAAATGGGTTCAAATTTTCCTCCGAACAACACTCTAGAACAAAGAAAAAAAACAATAGTGGTGTTTGGGTTAAGGGTGATGATGATGTTGATTACTTTAGCATCATACACGAGATCTTAGAACTGGAGTATGATGGTTTCCCAATAAAAAATATTGTCCTCTTTTGATGTAAGTGGTTTGATCCAAGCACAAAGACGCACAAGAGTACATAAAGAGCATAACATAATTGAAGTGAAGCACAATAGGTCGTATCCTATTTGCGATCTATTTGTTCTAGTGTGAAATACTAAATAAGTGTATTGTGATCCTTATCCGTTGCACAATGATAAGTCTGATTGGTGGGATGTAATCAAAACGAAGCCTATAGGATGGGTGGAATTTGAGAATGTGATGAAGATTGCGTATCAAAATGAAATGCAGATTGATCACTAGCTAGTGGACGTTGACTTAGTGGATACTTTGAATCACCCAAAAAATATATAGGAAGAAGTTATATTGTGGAAGAAGAGGCTGAGTGGGTAGGAGATGAGGAAACTTCCGAAGAGGGTGAATAGTTTAGTGGAGAGTCTTTAGAAGAGGAGGATTAGTTTGCGAAGGTTGTAATTATTATGTATTGATCATGTCTTTATGCTTTGTACTATATATTTACCTTTATGTTTCTTGTTTAAGATTGATATGTAATATACTATTTATTATTGTTGCTTTCCCTTTTTCATGATTTATATAGTAATAAAAATATTCTTTTTTTTATCTCGTGTTGTTGGAGCGATTTGAAATGTGAATTAGTAACTTGAAATTAGTTACTTGTAATGTTTTCTTATATATTCATTTTGTAGGAACTAACTACTTGTTAACTTTACATAATTTAGATGTTAGGAAGAGGTGACAAAGGTAAGGAACAAGTTGTTCTTATAAAAACAAGAAAAAAAACAACAACCGTTGTATAGACGACCGACAGGTATTCATATATCTGAGGGTTGGTTTGCTGATGCGACAACACGACCCTCAAATTCTAGGTTGTGTCAGCATTTGGTTCCTACTTCTACACATGTGGGGACACTTCATTGGTCTACACCAACTCATTCAGCTCCTACCACCGTGCCACCACCATCGCAGTACTATCAGACGACTACTGGTCCATCCGAAGTACTACCATCGTCAGTACCCTCCTGTGGCAGTCACGCAGCTTCGCACAGTGGTTCTGTAGGATCTTTTGGGTTGTCAGACATCAACTTAGAGGCACTCTATCTGGTGCTTTAGATCCGCCCATTTCAGTACATCCACTATTACTTAATCCATAGCCAGGCAACAAAGATAATTTTGGGAGGCGTTATCTTATTCCATATGCAACAGGGTAAGATTTTTAAATATAATAACATTATTCATTTTTTCATTACTATATTATTGTGCTCTATGAAATTACTATTTGATCTTGTATTATAGGTTTTGGCCGAATGCTGGAGTTAGACAAACTGGGAGAAAATGCATTTGTTGGAACTTCAATGGCTACTGGACCAGTTGATAAAAGGTTCAAGAAATTGACAGGGAAAGAATGTTTCAAGAATTTAATGTAAGATTTAACTTATCAACTACTTAACACTTTGTTAGAATAAAAGATTGAATATTATATTTTTATTTTTGTTGTAAAAATTTTATTGGTGACATGATGCGAATGCATGTCTTATAAAATGGACCTTTTTTAGAAGATGTAGTTTTAGATTTAACGGTCTGTTGGATTATGCCCAAACCAACTTGGTACAATCTGATTGGATTAGTGAACCTTTTTGGAAATAGTATATTCGCTATTGGAATAGCGAAAAATACCAATTGCTGAGGGACAAAGGAAAGAAAGCTCTGGTGTCATCCAGGGGTGTCTCCCTACATACTGCGGGTGCCAAAAGTATTATTGATGTGGAGGAAAAATTGGTATGTAACTTTTATAATATTAATTTTTTGTTTTTATTTACATTTTTAATAATTTGAAAATTGATAATTTTTTTATATGCAAGAAAAAGAAAAGGGTAAGGGCATACCACAGGGTGAGCTATTCAAGGAGACTCATCTTAAAAAAAAAAAAAGAACCCAACTGATGAAGATGTCTGGGTTGAACCTCGAGCAAAAGCTACCTATGTAAGAATCAAATTTTGAATGTATGAATCTTTTTCTCAAAGTTGATATATTCAAGTGTAAGTACTTTAATATTTTTTGACTTTTAATTTAAACTTTACTTTGAATATAGGACAAATATACGCAGCTCGTTAGTGAGTATCGTAGTACTCAGCCTCATAAAAGTCAGGGTGACCCACAACCATAACATGTAGATGATAAGTTATGGGATAAATCTTTGGGTCCTGCAGTTAGAGGCCATTACTACGAATACCACAAAAAAAATTTTGGCAAGAATATTAGGTGTTCATCTGGCCCTACATACTCTAACTCTTCAGTTGATAGAGAAATCATTGAAAGACTAGAAAATATAATTTCTAAACTCACTGAAGATCTTGCTGAACAGAGAGAGATGGCGCAGAAAAAGGAGGAGGAAACATCATCACAAATCAGGATGCTGCAGGAGCAATTCAACTCTTTCATTCAGACTGCAGAAATTATTTCTTCTTGTCCTGGTGATGCAGTTTGGGCTGCAAAAGGACTACGCCCCTGGATGATATCAACATAGATGAGGATACGAAAGACAAGGATGAATTCAATGAAGATGAGTTTTAGTTTTTTGACTTTTGTATGTGTTGTACTTTGGATTTATACATTATGTTGTAATTTGTACACTTTTGTATGTATTGTTTTAGTTTTTACACTTTTGTTGTACATTTTATATGTGTTATCGTTGTTACATTTGGTTTGTTGTTGTTGTTGTATTGCATGTTGGACCATTTATTAATTTTTATTTTTTAAAAGCAATTTCCAGAAAAACTGACCACAAGTGGTCCGTTTAGTTAAAAATCGTATTACAATTGGCAGAGTATGATAAGTGTGTTGAATCCTCTCATCACGGGTTAGAAGATTATTAAAGAGGAATTGTGGTGGTTTGTTTGGTTGGAATTTTCTTATAATTTTGGTTGAAGTTTGTTGGCGTCATTGTTCCTTTTGGTGTAATTGAGTATTGTTAACTTCAAAGTTGAAGTTTCCTAATGGATATACTGGATGATCGAAAAAAAAACTTTATCATAAAATAGGTTTCAATCGTATTTCTTTCTGCTTGTAGGAATACATTTCTATTGTCAATTTTTTGGGAGTTTGGTGGTAAATTTATGCTGGCCAAAAAATATCTGCTACGTGAGTAAAAAAAAAAGAAGCAGCAATTTTTAAATTTACTTTTCTGCTTTGGAGGAGACCTTTCATAGATTTGTTGCCTTATTTTCTCGTTTGTGTATACGCGTTATATGATAATTATTTATTTAATTTATTTCCTAAATTCCCAGTCATCTTATGAGGCCTATTAATGAAAGAGTACAGATGAAAGTCCTTCAACCTAGGAGGAAAATTAGTAGTGTTAGAAGAAAGACAACATGACAATTTGATTACTTTGATATACCAGTATAAAAAACAAAGAATTTTTGTGACAAATTTAGGCAACACCATAATAGTGGATCAAGAAAGAGAGTTGACAGCTGCTTGAATTTGATATACAAAGCTGGTCATTCTATTAATGCACGGAATCGAGAAGAAATAATGATATTCGGGTTTTATCTACTTAACCCTACTTATGAATATATTTATAAATTTCCATCTTTGTAATTTTTGTGAATTTATTTTCATAAATATTAGGTAGATGATATATGTTTGCATGATCGATAATTTAAAAAAATATATTTTTTTATGTGATCACTGTGGATCGTTGCTCCTGTATAAAGATCATGTATTGCTCCTGTATAAAGATCATGTATAAAATTTACTTTCAAGTCATAGGATGATATGAAAAATTCTATTACTTACAAGTACGACTTACAAGTATGTATGTGTATTAGAAAAATTATTTTAAGTGAATTTGAGATCTAGAGAATATAATTTAGTGAATTCACTTTTCTCTATATGTAATATGAAACAACACTTGATATATTTAAAGTGTCAGGGTGTTTTGTATGTGATGAAAAAGGCTCCTGAAATATTTAATTTTTGGACTTTTCTTGCTTATGATTAGAAGTCAATATTAGACTTAGCATTTAGTGTGACCCAACTTCTATTTTGATGGATATGTCATCTTGTGTGATGGTTTTATCAATATGTTGAGCATAAAACTTGCAGAAGTCATATTAGAAATAATGAGGTTCTATTTTTCACATTGTAATGAAGGATCTTGGAGAATTTTGCACTATGTTGCATATTAAGATTAAGCAAAATAGTAGGGGTAATATATGGAGTTAATCTCATTAGATTGAGAAAGTTCTAAGTAAATTTATTCACTTAAAATATAAAGTGGTCAATACCCTCAATTTATTCACTTAAAATATAAAGTGGTCAATACCCTCTTTGATCCTAGATTGTGTCAGTCCATAATGGCGAAAGAATCGTGGCTTAATTTGTATTAAAAAGTGCCATTGAAAGAGTCAGTAGTTGAGTTTTGATTTTCTTTAGAGAAGTAAATATTTGAGAAACTCTAAGTTTCTTACTATTTTATAAGGATATATCAATACAAGTTGGTAAATATATGAGAAAAAAAAATTACCACATGATGAATATTACCTTGTGAGGAGGTATAATTTCTTAAATCAAGAAAACCTTGCATTAGTAGAAGCAAAGAAATTAAAGGATTTGAGTGGTTGAGGGATTGTTAAAAGAATTCATTGTTTTTGAAAAATATGAGCTCAACTTGTGATAGTCAAGCCACTCTAACTCGAGCTTATAAAGATAATATAATGGGGTGCCAAAACGTAATAAGTCCTTGAAATGATCATATGAGAACGCTAATTTATCACATTGGTGGATTCAAATGAAGTTGACGAATATATTTACTAAGTCTACTAAAAGAAAGTTATTGAATACATTTTCAAGTATAATTATATATAAACTCCTTAATTAGATCCATCAATAATGACAACCCGACCTAACACTGTGAAATAAATAATTATGGGTTCAAACGGTAACAACAAATTGTTGATAAGTGGATGTTTTAGTACTTAAGTAAAAGATATACTAGTACTGATAGTCATAGATTGGAGGATTGAGTGATAATACACTTAATGAGGTACAGTTTAAGGAACAAGTTTCTCAAATATGACAAAGAAATCGCAAGAACTTCACTTATATGAACATAGAAGTGGTGCCGCTTTGATTGAGAGTTGGAGTTATTCTCATAAATGTTGATAATTTTATATAGAACATGACCATAAAATTGCTAACCATTTGAGTGAAAAGTAGGAATGAAATATTTATATGTGTAGTGTCACCGATGCTATCGTATGGAATAACACGTTCAAAGCTATTATGCTGTGCGAATTTTTTATTTTGTCTTGTGGCATTACACTAAGGCACTGCTCAAACCAAAAGATAAATTACTCTATGCGTAAACATGACTTAATCTTTGTGTCCTAATTTATATTTGAACAAGTGGGGGAGATTGTTGAATTTTTTATTTAAAATAAATTTATTAATTTTTTTCTTTATGAAAAGGTATTTTTAGTAAAATATTGTGTCTTTTATGAAAAGATAACTTTTAGTGGATGGTTACGTCATTTCATCCTTTGGTTACCTTAGTTCTATTTAAATTCCACCTTTTATTATTTCAACGTATCTTTACTGAATATATTTACAGAAAAACTTTTTTGTCTTCTCTATCACCTATGAATAAACGTTTTCTTCTCCAAAAAGATCAAGTTTCTAACTTTTTTTCCAGAAGAATCTCTTCACTATTTTCTTAGTACAAAATTCAATAGGTTTGTCATATCTACTAAAACTATTTACATACAATCCTATAGCAATCTTCCAGACCAAATGGAGCAAATATCAATTTTAGAAAAACATGTTGCACGTATTTCAAGCCTCAAATCTTGTATTTTTTGTTCATATAGTAAACTCTTCATCTTTGTGTTCTTACTTAAGTATTCTGTGTTCTAGAAATATATTTTCCAACAACATTCCCTTGATTTCAAATCACATCCCAAGCCATATTAATATGGCAATAGTTCGTCAGAGGTGCACCAATAGCGATACATATCATATAAAATCCTTTAACCACTGCATGAGTCATATGTATATTACTACATGAATTAATGGACTCTAAAACCTTAGCACTAAGCTTGTTCACTTGGTCTTGTTTAATTCATTTAACCTTGCAATGCCAATGGTGAAACCCTAAAACACACTATAGAGAAATTTCTTGGGGCCATAATTTCGAACCTTTCATCCATAGCTACAAGTTCTTTAAAATTCTTAGCTATTTTGACCATATTATATTATCCATACTCCAAATAACGAGGCATGGGCATGCGGGGAGTGTTAAGTATCCGACATAAAAAAAAGGGATGGGTAATTGGCCTCCTTATATAGAGTTGGGTAATCCTTCCCTCGTGAGTTATGTTTTGACGTTGATTTAGGCCTAATGTCCATTCTTTACATGGTATAAGGGCCTGGTCCATTTCCGTTTGGGCTCCCAGTCCACGCGTCAGTTGGGCCTAGCCGTGAGGGAGGTGTTAGAGTGGGTAAAAAATCCCACATTAATTGGGGAATGGACTAGTAGTTTGCTTATATGGACTTGAGTAATTCTCACCTTTTGAGCTAGTTTTTGATGTTGAGTTAGGACCAAGATCTATTCTTTACAGTCTTTGTAATCAACCACTCACTTGGAGTCCGTGACTTTATTTCTCAAGCATTCAGGTATTGTTGACAATACTTTTGCAAGAGAATTTGGATCTTTCACACAAAGGCAACAACAATCCATTAAGGCAAAAAAATAGAGTAAGTTTGTCAATTAATATCATCAAGAAGATCACCATAACAAATTCAAAATCACTAAAAGCATGTTGCTCATGTATTTAAACATGAAAGGTAATTTTGTCATGAAAAGTGAATAACAAGTAATGAATTTTGTGTCGTGGCTAAGATTAATTTTTGTACACAAGTGAAAAACTTGAAAAATAAAGCAATATACCTAAAAGAGTTTGAATTTTCAACACCATCAAGAAAATGTTGAAACTCAGGGAAAATACATGCACTTACTCCATAGATTGCATCAACATGTACCCAAATTTCACATTCTTTAGCCATTTCACCTCCACAAATTGGCTTTATTGTTGAAGTAGTTCCAACAGTTGCACCAAAAAATAAAGGTAATTTAATCATAACCCTGCTTTTCATATCTTCTTGAATTTTTTTGCTTAGTAATACTGGGCATAAAGCATACTCAGTAGCCTTTGTTGTTGGAATAGCTCAAAAGTTGTCAAGCTTTATCCCTGAAATTTTAACAGCCTTTTGGAAAGAAAAATGGGTTTGTTCAGATGAATAAACTACTAGCTTGACAATGTTCTCTCTTCCAACTTTATCCAACATTTGATCTCTTGCAGCAACACTAGTGCACAACATAGCTTCAGAAGTAGTACCTGCAGAAAATAGTAAACTTAAATATTACTCTTTTGAGATGGTTCGGACACGTGATGAGGAGGGGCATGGATGCCCCAGTTCGTAGGTGTGAGAGGCTAGCGTTGGATGGTTTTAGGCGGGGTAGGGGTAGGCCAAAGAAGTACTGGGGTGAGATGATTAGGTGGGACATGGAGCAGTTACAGCTCATTGAGGACATGACCCTAGATAGGAAGATCTGGAAGACGCGAATTAGGGAAGAAGGATAGGGCCAGTTTGGGTCGCTAGTGTAGGGAATTACTTGGGGGGGGTATCATTCTTGGTATGATACCTTGTTCCCTGATTTATTACGAATCTGTGTGCTTTTCTCTGTTTTTATTACTTATGGGTGTCGTATTTATGTTATGAAATCTTGTTTTGTGATTACTATGTATTTGTGTGGTATCTCGTGTCTTGAGCCGGGGGTCTATCGGAAACAACCTTTCTACTTCTTTAGAGGTAGAGGTATGGACTGCGTACATCTTACCCCCCCAAACCCCACTAGGTGGGAATACACTGGGTTTGTTGTTGTTGTTGTAAATATTACTCTTTTGGCCGTCTCAATTTATGTGGCATGTTCGATCGGACAAGAATTTCATAAATACGAAAAAACTTTAATATGTTTATCAAATTATCCTTGTTAAAGTCACATTAGTAGTTACTCCCTCTGTTCACTTTTACTTGTCACTAATTCTTAATTGAGTTTCTATTTTTACTTGTCACTTTAATTGTATGAAGAAAAGATAGAAGAACTTTTTCTATTTACCCTTAACACTAATTTCTAATTCTCCAAATCATTTTCAAGACATATTACTCTAAACATCAATTTATAGGGGTAGTATGATAAAATTATCATATCAATAATTGTTTTCTTAATGGGCGAGTCACGTCAAAAAGTGAGAAATAAAAATAAAGGAATGGAGTACTATTAGTTGAATTTTCTTCATAACAAAACGTTAAATGGAACTCAAAAGGATAAAATGAGGATGATACCAAAAAGTAATAGTTGTCAAAAAGTGTTATAAATGTACTTATATCATAATGAATGCCTATAAAAAATATAGATAAGATCAATCAAGATCTAGTTAATATCTACCAGGATTTGAAGTATTTGTCTCTTAATCAGAAAATATGAGTATTTTCCCTATAAATAGAGGGGTTTTGTTCATTGTATCCTCAATCTTATGATCTCTCATCCCTCAAGAGAAATAAAGAAGCTTGCTCTCTTTTCTCTATTTATTCTTGTTTTTCTGTATTTTATATTTTATAACAGGTTATCAGCATAAGACATTGCCAAATAAGTTGAGATTATAAATCTAAAGGTAATTTCAAGGTTAGTGATTCCTTATGTTATTTGTCTTTTGCTACTAATGATATAATTATCGTTGGATTTGAGGAAAAATAATCGGTTTGGAACCACTTATGATTTAAATTATTCATGAAGAACAATATTATTGAAAGGCATGATGATGAATTTAAATCTCATCTCATTAATGAGGGTAAGACATTGGGTTAAAAGTTTCAATGCACCATACTAATAAGATGTTGAGTTCAAGTCCCATCGATTTATGCCTAAGACGCCTTTATATGAATAAGACGCTGAGTTTGAATCTCAATGCAACATATTGGTGATATTATGATGGCTAAGGAAAAATAATGGGTATGTGGTAAAATTCGTAAAATCTAACCCATTGAATATGCCCCATTCCATGCAGTGAATGTGGTAGCAATATACGGTATATTCTAAAAGATATGTAAAGAGAAAAACTCTCTACATTATATGTATACCTCAATTTGCTTTCTCCTGAAGTAGCATTATCATGAAAGAAGTTATAAGCTATCAAAATTTGATAGACTTAGGGCATGATTATATTCTATTCCTGGGAAATGAGGATTTTGATTGTTTCAATACAAACGTGAACTTGATTGTGATTGTATCACGAATCACTTCTAAATGAGGCAAAATAACTGAGAACAGTTAATTTGAAATCTACTTTTGAAGTAGTAGATTCGAAAATTTATTCATGTAATAGTAAATTGAAATTTACTAAAGCAAAAAACACATGTCATAGTAAACTTGAAGTTTACTATTATAAGAGTTCATAAGTTGATATGAACGGTTGCGACATCCCGAAGATGTGCATATTGAGTATTGGACATGTAATGAAGAACTGGAAGATTCTTCAAAAATTATATATGTTGCTTGTTCTCATGATAATTTGGTTGAACCAACTAATATTGGGATTGGATCCCTTAAAATCCGAAAAGTATAAAAGGTGAATATGGGCCCGTTCACCTGTCATGTGATCTATTAAGATGCATCGATATAAAATGATCACATGTACATTCATTTTCAACCTTCCATTTGGCATTCATAAAGTTGCTTGCTCAGTAAAATTTAGTTAAGACCATAATTTTTAGATTGTGTAATCAAGATAATTCATCTTGATAGTGATGGCTTAGCATTGAATGCCTTTGATAAATAACTAAATTATTACTAATGAGAACAAAGCTTCATGTGTTGGTCTGAAATATGATATATTGCATACAATAGCATTTTATTCATTAGACCAATAAATTATGATTACTTCTTCCCTTTCAATTGGGTCAAGGTCAGGAACCAACTATTCCATCTAATAGTTTTGATGTGCGGTATATGATTAGTGAATATACTAAGATGCACAAAGATGAATCCTCAAAGAAGATGGAGGATGTATGTTAATTTTCCTAACATAAGGGAGAGATTATAAGGAGCTATGAAATATGTTAAAAATTATCATTAGATCCTCATTTAAAAGATAATTCAAGTTAAATGTCGGAAATATCTGTTGACTCAAATTTAATCTCATATTTAAGTTGTAAATGCTCCTATTTTGTGTCCCTGAAGGACAAAGTCTATGAATGTGTGAAGCGTGGTAGACCAATCAGTTCCAAATGAAATAATCCTTGAAAAGGATAAGGAGAAAATAATCATAATAAGTAGGCAATATGCTCTTGAAGAGCCTATGACATAACACTTCATGAAATCTTATGAAAGGTTCAGGTACTTGAAAATAATGAAGTGATGAGATCTCAAAATGTTATGTCACATTGCAAACCAATAAAAAATGAGAAATCCACGAAGATACCTTTGATTCGATATCAGTTCAATATTATAAAAGATTATGAGGATCTAAATTCTACGTTTATTTAAGCATGATTATGTAGAAGAATTTATCAAGTGACATGAAAGGATTCATCTTGGTAAGTGTAAAACTTATTTGATTTGTAGTCTATACACTTAAAGATGTCGCACATAATATGCTGAATATTGTCACTTGACAAAAATCTATATGAAAATCCCTAAGGGATTCAAAATACCCAAAGCATATAAAGTTTCTGAGAAACTTTTTTATTATCCTTATAAGGGATAATTTGATGGTTTGAAAACAATTGTAACTCTTGGAGAGTTTTCAAAAGTAATAGATTATTTTCTGAAATGAGAAATATACCAAATTAGGTTGGTTATAAAGTACCATATCTTAGTGCAAGTAGTGCACTAGTGTATCTTGCAAATACTACAAGGCCTGATATAGCCTTTTCATTCAGTTCGTTAGCAAGTTATCTTTCTGCTACTACTAGGAGACATTAAAATGGGATAAAATACATGAGTTTATTTTATTCTAAAGCTTGCAGTCCCGATCTTCTTAATTATGTTGATGTTGGGTATATATTTAACCCACATAAATATCAATCTCAAATATGCAATATGTTCATATATGGGGATATTTTCATATCTTGAAAATATACAAAGCATTCTATGTAGCCACTTCAGCGAACCATACTAAGATAATATCTATTCATAAAGCAAGCCAAGAATGTGTATGGTTGAGGTCCATGATAGAGGTCCATGATGTATCTCAGTTGAGAAAAATGTGGTTTGAAATGCGACAATGTACCCATAATTTTATACAAAGATAATGCAGTATGCATAGCACATCTTAATAGAGGATTCATAAAAAGAGATAGAACGAAGAACACTTCATCAATGCTTTTCTACACACATGAGCTACAAAAGAATGGTGATATTAGTGTACAATAGATTCATTCAAGTGATATTAACGTGCAACAGATTCATTCAAGTGACAATGTGGCTGATTTATTCACCAAGTCTACTCTAATTGAAACTTTCAAGAAGATGGTGCATAATATCAGGATGCAACGGTTCAAGGATGTTCTCATTTGGGGGAGTCAATACGCGTTGTACTCTTTTTTCCTTATGAGGTTTTGTCCTACTGTGTTTTTCATGTTAGGTTTTTAATGAGGCTGTCTATAGCATATTTTTAGAGATATCTACTTTTTTTTCTTTACTAGATTTTTTCCCACTGGGTTTTTTCTGGTAAGGTTTTAACGAGGCACATTATCTATTAATAAGGAATTCAAGGGGGAGTGTTATAAATGTATTTACATTATAGTAAATGTCTATCAAAAATATAGATAAGATCTATCAAGATCTAGTTGATATCTATCAGGATTTGAAGTATCTGTCTTTTAGTCAAAAACTATGAGTATTTTCCCCTAAAATAGAGGAGTTTTGTTCATTGTATCTTCAACCTTATGATCTCTCATCCGTAAAGAGAAATATAAAAACCTCCTCTCTTCTCTCTATTTATTCATGTTCTTCTCTATTTTATATTTTATAACATAAAGTAAAATGTGACATGCTTTTAAGGGCTAAAAAGAAAAAAGTTATTGTTGTATAACATAGATGCCATGTGACATGTATATGTGTGAATATCATTAATGAGAGATAATAGTTAGCAGCTAAATTGTACTGACACCAAGCGTTACTTATTCAAATTGAATTTGAATATCAAAGTTACTCGTTCAAATTGAATTTGAACACCAAAGCTAGTTGGCCAAATTGTCAACTTAATGTCAAACTTAACAAGCTTAGTGAGCATGTTTGGTGGTTTATAAATAACCATTTTTTTTTTATACATTTTGACATAAAGATCCAATTAGTAAACAAAAGTACAACTAAAATTCTCTAAAATTGTATCTTTTCTTTAAGTTTGATATTGACATTTTGTCTGTATTTTAAAACACGTTATCAACAGGAGACTCTACGATAAAAATTCTACAAAATAGATCTTGAGGATGGATTTTCTCTCACAACAGTTGGTTAAATTTCCACTCCATCATAATCACAAAGTGGAACTTCTATTGTTCATAAGATAAGCATTATATTAAATCATGTTCTTTGAACTTGAATACAAATATATCCATCATATATAATCATCTCATTTTTTTTAGAAAACTAATGGTGCACTTGTTATTTTTTTTGAATGTCATCTCATGAAATTGGAGAACATGTCTCCGCATACAAAATTACAGATCTGATTTATTTTACTAATTTCTTATCTTGATTCTTAAATTACCATGAGGTATATTGCTATGTGAGATGAATTTTTCCTTTCGCATTTTTGTTTCTAATTTATATATAACCTTATGTATTATATTATACATAAGGTAAAAGACTATTTTACTTTACAGTAATGTATACTACTATCCTATATAAATTTTATATAACACATGTTTGCTAATTAATGATCCAGAGTAACATGTGATAAACTATTATAATTTGAGTTGATAAGATGGTGATTCAGATCTCATCAAACTAAAAAAGTAAGATAATGGGTTAGAGTCCCAATGTATTTAGATGATCAGATGTTGGAGTTAAATCCTATCGATATTTGGCCTAAGATACTTATTTATGGATAAGATATTGAGTTTGATCTTCAATGCACCATATTGATGTTATAATAATGACTAAGGCAAAATTTTGGTAAAAAGTCATGAAATATGTCCCATTAATTATGTCCTATTCCCTGAAGTGAATGTGGTAACAATGCACACTATGTCTAAAAGAAGACATGTGATTAAATTTATGAATATGAATATGGGCATAGCAAAGGAGAAAACCTTTTATTACATTATATGAGCACCTCGATTTGCTAATGAAAGAGAAACATCTAAAAAGATATTCTAAGCTATCATAATTTAATAGTCTTATGACATGATTATATTTTATTTTGGGAGAATAAGAATTTTGGTTGTTAAAATTGTAGATACATTCCCTGGGGTGAATGTGATTGGAGTATAACCTTCAAAAGAGGTAGATTAATTGAGAAGAAATATTATGAAATATACTCAAAAATAGTAGATTTGTAAGTTGATTCATGTTATAGTAAATCTGAATTTATTAAGTAAAAGTAATGTGTCATGGTAAGCTTGAAATTTACTAGTACAAATAAGTTCATGAGTTTGTATGAATAATTTTTCCATCCCGAAGATGTGCACATTGAGTATTACACAAATATATATATATATATATATATATAATAAAGAATTGGAAGATTCTTCGAAGAACAATATGAGTTCTCAAATGATCCTTCAAAAGGTGAAGATAGCTTTTGCCATTAATGGGCATGATATGAAAGATATTTAGGCACATGATTGTCGTGTGACCTAATTTTGGTATAAATTTTATAAATCCTTTATCAAAATAAAGGAATATAAAATTAAGGTGCACTTGACCTTTTAAAGTGATGTTGAGGTCTGTCATGTAAATTTAATAAATTTCATGGCGTGAGAGTGAGCTTCTAATGAAAATTTATGAAGCATGTACATATGATTGTAGTTCATTCCTTTACAAGAATGAGACTTGTGATAAGCATAATTGATGTTTGGTTATTCTTGAAATGAATATGTCAAGATGTTATAAAAATTATGAATCAGAAAATGCTTATGCATGATTGGATAAATATCATTTCTCACCTCTACAGGATATTGAGTAAAATAAAATAAAATTTATTTTGACATAAATGGTCATTGACCGTGTACTTGTAGTATGTCATAAATATTTTGGTATATTTATCATGGATTATCATAGAAAAAGTAAGAAAAAAGTCTTCCCTGTATAATTTTTTAAGATTATGACTGTACTTATATGATTTTGTTCTTTAAGGAGATGTTCACCATATGAATGTTTTGTGAAATATGTGGTAGTACACAAATCTAATTGATATCTCCAAAAGAGTGGAAGTGTTAGTATTCGAAGGAATGAAATTATTTATAATATTGGAATTGTTGTAACTCTCAAAATAAACTTATTAACTGTCAGAGATATTGACCAAAAATAAATTATATTGAGACAATAAATAGTGAAAAGATATTATATCTTCATATTACTACAATTGAAGAGGGGTATAAATATTTATGTAAAAGGTTATCCATCCCTTTTCTGCTATTTATAGTACACAAATATGTGCATTATGAAAGAATCACACACAATAGTAAATTAAAGGTTCACTAAAATAAATATCAGTTGTCATGACGGTTGACCATCCTAGTTGAAATATGATCTAAAAATAATTGAAAATTCATATGTTATATATTGGAGAAATAGAAAGTTCTTCATAGATTCTCTTGTGCTGCTTGTTCTCACAATTAATTGATCATGTACCAGCTAAAGTTGAAACTGTATTTTCTAAATTTCTAAAATGTATAAAAAGGTAAATATGGGTCCGTCCGCCTACCATGTGGATCGATTATTATTATTATTATTATTATTATATAGTTTAATAAATACATCTGTGAAATAGTCACGTGAGCTTTTTTTATTAATTTGTAATTTAGTTTTTACAAAGTTATTTGCTCAAATTCTTACATTAACATTAAGAGCACAGTTCCAAACTGTAAATTATGTTGATAATGCCGGTTGATTTAGCAAAAATTATATACCTCTAATTATAGCTAAATCTTTGATTATGAGAACAAAATATCCAAAAAATATTTGGTATGAGACGTGTCATTTAAAATATAACAACATTTATATGCATCAAGCCAACAAGGCTCCCCTTTCACTATCGGTTCAAGGTTAGAAACCAAATAATTTTCATCTAAAAATTTAAATGTGTGGTATGTGATTTAATTACTCCACCACAATGTACAAAGATGGATCTCAAAAAAATATTGAAATAAAAGTTAAATTTTCTAGCATTAGGGGTGAGAGATGATTAATCGCTTGAAATTATGTATAAAATAAATTACCTTGATCCTCATAAAAAAATGTATATGCGAACATGAAGTTCAAGAGATAATTCATTTTAAAAATGTTGTACACAAATTTTTAGATGTATTTACTGACTCTATGATAATTCAACTATAAATTTCTAATGAAATATTCGTAAAAGGATAGAGTCTATGGCATGCCTAAAGCGTGATAGAACAATCGGTTTCAAAGGTAAAGCTCCCTGAAGAAGAAAACAAGAAAATGATCAAGATGGTCATGATAATAAGACAAGTGCTTTGAAAAATCACCGACATAACTCATAAAACCTTGGCAAAGGTTCAGCTATGTAAATAGTAATGAATATGAAGAGATCTTCAAAAGTTAGGTCTTATTGGAACCAATATCAAATGACCGTCGATGATATCCTTGATGTAATATAGCGCTCAACATTATAAATAGTATTGAAGGTCTTGAATACAAATCTGTCAAAGAGTATGGACAAATAGATTATTGGACAAATAAAAGTACGTAATTCAAGTAGTTTATTTCACTTGAAAAGTGTATTTGGACTTATAATCCAAAGGACAAAGGTATAATTCCAATGGAGTACAAATGAATTGTTATGCAAAAAGTAAAATTCGTAAAATATAAAGTATGACTTGTGTCTTGGGGCATTAGGTTTTGCAGAGTTCCAGACATTATTGTAGAAGAAGTATTCTCTTGTGTGGATAAAATGAGGTTTGTTTCAGTCTAACAACACTGAAAAGATTGAATATGTATAATTAATTACTGTCATATCTAGCTACACAAAAAAGGTTATATGACAATCCTTGAGCATTTAACAGGTTATAAAGCGATATCATTGGATACCCCAATGATTATAAGATTGCTTAACTTGAAAACTGATTAATTTTGATATCATGAAATGGATAGTAAGTACCATATTTTAGTACAGTTAGTGCATTTATGAATTGTGAAGTATCATTTTCAAGAGTAAAGTGATGTTTTAATCGATGTCAGTATAATACGAGTTGTACTATTTTTCCTTAGCCGAGGTTTGGTCCCACAAAATTTTTCTGTCAAGAATTTAAATAAGGCTGTTAACAATGCTTATTACTGGATGTGTACTCGGAATATTTACTAAATAAAATATTTGTCCATCAATGAACATACATTGAAAGGCATTCATCTAATTCACATGAAATTCATTCATTGATGGGCTATTTACTTACAATACAGATACAACTATATCATGACGTCTAATAAATTAAAAAATATCCATCACTTATTCAAATCTTATAGAAGTAGTAGTCATTCATGAAGCAATATGGGAGTGTGTTTGGTTGGGAACAAGAAATATGTTATTTTCTTTGAAAAGGGATATTCCAACTATAACTTATGAATAAAATATTGCAAGTATAGCTCAGTTGAAGGGATAATACATTAAAGAAGACGGTTACTGTCACGATCCAAAAACTAAGGTCATGATGAAACTTATCATGGCTAAGCCTTGAAAAGTAAGTTAATTAACCTAATCGATATGTAAGAAGAAAACATAACACAATTTCCAAGGAGAGACTTCTTGAGCAAATTCAAACTGTAAGACCTTGCAAAATTCTAAGCTTAACTCAGTCCATTAAAGCTTGAAAAAAGTCCCAGACTTAGAAATTTTAGTTTAGTGTTTATACTTAGAAGTATTTTAGCCTTCGTAAGTTGGAGATCCTATTTCACGACTGTTATGACCTTAAAGTATCAATTTTTAGGTAGGTAACTTTGAGTGAGTTTTAGATTTTTTGGACCTCGTTTGAACCATGTTCAGGTGACCAAAAAATTAGGTCGACACGATCTTGACGTGTAACATCGCCCATCGCATCGACATTTAATTTCCCCCCAGCTTTCAGTGCAATTCTAGTAAACCAACACAAACTCGATGTAGTATATTAGTCACCGCATTGATGCCATCGATACGATGCGTCGGTCTGCATGTCACTGGGCACGCTTTCAGTCATTAAATGCTTGCGTCCAGAGGGATATTTAGGTTATTATAAAACCTATTTTCATCCCCAAAATATAAAATCAAATGACTATAGAGGCTAAATTTCTCACTTTCTTTCAAATTCTCATAAATTTACTCAAGAACAAACCCTAGGGCTTTTAATTTCAAGAGCAAATCTTCAAGAGAAAACCATTAGTCTCTCGGAATTCAAACACCAAGGTATGTGATGTGTTCATCCAAGCTTTTCCTTTCACCCTTGGAGTTCATGAAACTCTTTTAAACTACAATTTAATTGATTTCATAAATTCCATGTGGGATTTGAGTGTATTAATGACTATGATTTCAATAGTGTTCTGATCCATGGTTTATTTTAAGTTTCATGTGAAATTATTTATCATGTGTGTAGTATCATGTGAATTCATGTTAAAAGCCCTTGATTTTTGAATTTGGATTTGAACTTATGATGCCTACATATTGTTTAGTATTATGTGCATATACTATGTTCCCCAAGTATTCGATAAATTATGCTTGTGGATTAAATGGGAAAATCATGACATACTAGCATATGTACAAGCTTATATCTTACAAGTGTTTAATAAAATATCTCTATGAATAAGTTATGAACATTATAATGCTTTTCAAGATCATTCTATGCTTTACAATTTATGCTTTCGAGTCCAGGGGGTATCTAATACCTTACAATCTAGCTGTTTACCTAGATTTACAGTAGTTTCGAATTGTATAAGTAATGTCACTCTAGTAGTACTTAGACAGTTATAGAACTCAGCGTATTTAGTCAGTTAACAAAACTTAGTGTACTCAGTTAGTTAATAGAACTTTGTGAACTCAGTTTAGTTCAGATAGATAGCACAATCAGTAATAATTCAGTCAAGCATAGTATAGACTAAAAATCAGTTTAGTGTCTATTCAGTTGGGAGTAGAAGTCTGCACCAAGTAAACCCAGGGATGGGGGCATTCCTGTCAGTAAAGGGTTTGACCCTTAGTAAAAATCCCTACATTACAAAACTATGTAGCCAGCATAGGTTGTGATGCCTTTCTACCAGTCTAGAATTGATACATCTCGTACGAGTTTTCCTACTAGCGAGGGTTGATGAAAGAGCTCCCAGTCAGAGAAGGTTAACTTATAACCATTATTAGTATCCCTTTGTATGGTGCTAACACCCTCCCAATTGGAGTCACAGGTTGGACCCCAACTCAGTCATACTAAGGGTATGTCAGTTAGATAAACACTCTCACAGTTTAAATTTCAGTTTCAGTATAGAACTCAATTCAGTTCTACTGAATCAGGACTGTCAGATGCAGTCACCCAACTTAGTATAGAACTCAGTTCAGTTCTATCGAGTTAGGACTGTCAGAAACAGTCATCCAGCTATCAGTAATACAGTTATCAATTAACTCAAATATCAATCATTCAATTATCAGAACTCAGTATCCAGTGTTACTATGATCTCTGACACAGTATATGTAGCTATGTGCACAATATCGCATAATTAGTGTTTCATTAGTTTTAGTTATACATAAACTCTCATTCAGTTGTATTCATACTATTAGTCAATTATTGTTCATGCATATGATCCCTTGCATATAAGCCTACCTCACTTAGCATACCAGTACATTCAAAGTATTGACATATATCTTTTCTTTTACTCTATGATGTTTTATATCATAGGTTCAGATGCACAGGCTCCTGATCGTACTTAGTATCCCAGACTATCAGCACAGACCTAGTGGTGAGTCCTCATATTTTAAAGACAAAGTTATCATATCATTTTATTATTTCAGTATTTAGTTTATTTTAGTAGTCAAATTTAGTTGGGACTTATCCCATAAACTCCATATTCAGACAGATAGAGGCTTTCAAACTGGATTTTCAGGCAGTATTCATCTGTACAACATATTATTATAATTTGCAGCTTATTCTGTATTTCAGGTTTTGAACCTTACTGTAATGCCCCGTAAAATTCATGCATGTATTAGACTGTAATTTTTGAGCTTTAGACTTAAGTTTTAAATTCTTCTAAGCGTTGAAATGACTTAGACTCATTCTTAGCTGGCAACCTTCGGGATACAACTTCTCGACCTTCCCGACCTTTATTTTTGGATTTTTTGTTGCGTTACGATGGGGCAAGGTTGTAGTACGTCTCGGAGAAAATTCAGAATTTTTGGACGAGCCTAAGGCCTCATTTGGATTTTGATCCAGTGGCAGCGCGCAATTAGCCCGCGCCGCCTGCTGGATCGCGCCCGGCCAAAATGTTCAGCCCATCCGGATTTTAATGGCATTTCCGTAAATACTCATTCTCCTATCAACTTAAACACGGGATTAAATCCCTAAAGAGCCAAAATATCATTATATTCTTCAAATTTGCTCAAGAACTCTCCCTAGGGTTTCAACATTAAAACCCAAGCAACTCAAGATTTAACCGCGGGTTCACGAAACAAATTATAGATTTGGAATCCTCTCGACGTAGGCTTCCATAGACACCCAAAATTTGTGGAGAACAAGGTACGCGGGGTTTTTCCTAAATTCTCATGGGCATAGAAAAATCATGTTTTAGAATGGCGTTTTAAATTATGTATATATATTTATGTATAAGATGTTTTAACATCATTGTTTTGGTCTTTTGACCATTTCCAAAGTGATTTGACAGTTTATATACATATATGAATGAATGTGTTTCAATTTTGAATACATGAACTTGATAAAGACATTTGAACACCAGGTGTTTGATGGAATTTCTGCATGAATTGAACTTTATGTTTCGGAATATGAAATCCTTTACATCAGTTACATGTTTTGGTGGTCTAAACTATGTTTTGAATGAAAGCTCTTGCTTAATACATTATGGCTCAGAAAGATCATGACTTGCAATGTCTTGGTATGACGATACCAATTCAAACTAATGCCATATCAGACTCAAACTAATAGACATTTTGGATTTTCATGATTTTAGACATTTAGAATATTGCATTTAAAGAAAAGGTTAAAAATGGGCATACAGAGATGTTAGGTGATTCCCCGAAGAGGGCTTGAGTTCAAGCGACTCATTTCCTAAAACCGTGGTTTGCCTACGCGGGTATACTATTATGCGCTGACTTAAATGTCCTGTGGCGTATCAGATCAGACACTCCAACCCTTGCGGCATACTTGGGTTGGGGGATTCCCCACCGAGTCAATGGCGGATTCCATACAGCCCGTGGAATATCAGACTTGTAGGGGAATACCACCTAACTCAGAAGTAAAACACAGATCATGATTTGAAATGAACAGACGGGTTACATGTTTTCAGAAAGTGCCCATGTATTTTTCAGAAATAGTTTTACACATGATGTCTTGATGAAAAATTGCTTTCACTTAATATATATATATATATATATATATGTATGTTCCATTATACTATTTTTGGATTGCTTCGCGTGCCAGTACTTTTGTGCTGACCCCCCCTCCTTCTAGGTTTTGAGGCACAGTCTAGGGGTCCAGCTACTAAGTAGACATTCTCGGATTTCCAGACTTGATCTCACAGTGGTGAGCCTTCTATCATTTGGAAGGCCTAATTATGTCAGACATTATCTTATTTATTATGTTTTTTTGGTTTACTGGGGGCCTTGTCCCAGTTTCTTTTCAGACAGATGTTTGTGTTCTTAGTAGATATTTTGCAGACTGATGTCAGATAGTATTATTCAGAAATTGTTGCAGAACTTGACCATGATTTCCGTACTCAGTTTTAATTCCGCATTTTATTATGATTATGAATATTATGCATGATAACCAGATAGAGAATGGGTGTTTCGGGCCTTCATGGTTCAGGATACTCATCACGGCTAGGGCCTAGGCTTGGGTCATGACAAACTTGGTATCAGAGCACGGTTCATGGTCCCAGGGTGTCTGCGAAATCGCGTCGAGTAGAGTTGTGTTTATGGGTGTGTAGCGCGCCACACTTATAAACAGGAGGCTACTAGGCGTTTTAGAATGTTCCCTTCTTTGTGATTTAGTTCGTGCTTCAGAGTCTAAACTGTCCCCTAATAAATGATCTCTTGTATTTCAGAAACACGACTATGCCTCCCCGTCATAACATCGATCAGAGTGCTCAGGCAGATGTGGTCCATCCCACCCATTGGATGCGGACCCATAATAGAGCTTCCACGCCAGAACCTGTCCCTACTCTGGGAGTCCCTCCAGTCCCAACCAGTCCACCTCGGGCTCCGCGGACTAATGTCAACCGTCCACCAACTGCTCAGAGAGATATCTCAAATGCAGAGTTCAGATGGTCTATCCATATGCTGACCCAGCTGGTAGCTAACCAGGCTCAACGATCAAAAGATGTTGGGTCTACATTCATTACGTCTGAGGCTACTAGAGTCGGGCATTTCATGAAGATGAATCCACCTAAGTTCACTGGTACAAAGGTGGAGGAAGATCCACAGGAGTTCATGGATGAAATGGAGAAGATATTTAAGATAATGCATGTAGATGAGATTGAAGGAGTGGAATTGGCAACTTATCAGCTTAAGGATGTTGCAAATCAGTGGTATGCAGACTGGGAAGATGCACAAGGTGAGAGTGCTTAGCCTACAGTTTGGGGTGAGTTTGTAGAAGCTTTCCTTGACAGATTCTTTCCTCTGGAGTTGAGGGAGGCCAAAGCAGAAGAGTTCATGAATCTGAAGCAGGGCAGTATGAGTGTACAGGAGTACACTTTGAAGTTTAATCAACTAGCCCGCTATGCACCAGAATTGACTAGCAATATGAGAGCCCAGATGAGGAAATTTGCATCCGGCCTTGCTGATAATCTGGTACTTGAGTGCCAGGGGGCAATGTTGAATAGGGAGTTAGACTTTGCTAGACGAACAGTCCACATGCAGCAGGTGGAAGAGAAGAAGAGAAAGATCGCTGAATCTAGAGAGAAGGGCAAACAGGCCAAAAGAGTCAAATCTGTGGACCAGCACCAGAGTCAGCCGCAGAGCGGTAATTGGGGAAATAGGTGGTCAAAGAAGATGAGGTTTTGGAATAATACACAGTCAGCAGCTAGCGCCCAGACCCCCTGCAGACAGACAGACTCAGAGCTTTCAGACTCCTCATAGATCTAGAGCACCAAATACTCAATCGCAGGGTAATGTGGCTCAGCAGCATCTCACTTACCCGCGATGTGAAAAGTGTGGTAGGAATCATCCGGGGAAATGTCAGTTGGGCACACTTGTATGTTATTTATGTGGTCAGTCAAGCCACTTTCAGAGGGACTGTCCATCTGCTAGGAGGAGTGCTGGTGGTGCGAAGTTTTAGGGCAATTCCACAGTGCCACCCCCATCTCAGAAGGGCGCCACATCAGCTGTCGGGAACAGTCGCAACCGGTTATATACCTTTACCAACCGCCAGGAGGCAGAAGCTTCCCAGATGTTGTTACCGGTACGTTACAATTCTTTTCCCTTGATGTCTGTGTGTTACTTGATCCCGGATCTACCTTATCTTATGTGACCCCTTATGTGGTTGTTGGTTTCGGGTCTGAGCCCAGTGTGATTACTGAACCCTTTTCTGTTTCTACCTCGGTGGGGGATTCTGTTGTTGCTAGAAGGGTATATAGGGGTGGTGTGGTGACTGTTGGTAGTCGGGATACGGTGGCAGACCTTATAGAGTTGGACATGGTTGTATTTGATGCCATCTTACGGATGGATTGGCTCCATTCATGCTATGCCATATTGGATTGTAGGACCCGTAGAATTACCTTTTCTTTCCCGAATAAACCAATGATAGAATGGGAGGGACATTCTTTAGCACCCTAAGGGCACTTTATATCTTACCTCAGAGCCCGAAAACTCATTTCTAAGGGTTGTTTTTATCACCTTATTCGAGTCAAGGACTCTAAAGTTGAAAATCCTCCTCTTTAGTCTGTCCCTGTGGTGAATGAATTTCTAGAAGCCTTTCCCGAAGATCTCCCAGGGATACCCTCTGATAGGGAGATAGAGTTTTGTATTGATGTGTTGCCAGATACCCGTCCCATTTCTATTCTTCCATATAGAATGGCTCCCGCAGAGCTAAAAGAGTTGAAAGAGTAGCTAGCAGACCTTCTAGATAAGGGATTTATACGCCCCAGTGTATCTCCTTGGGGTGCACCTGTACTTTTCGTGCGTAAGAAAGATGGTTCCCTTCGTATGTGCATAGATTACCGTCAGTTGAATAAGGTCACAATTAAAAACAAATATCCTCTTCCTAGGATTGATGATCTCTTTGACCAGCTTCAGGGTGCTAGATGTTTTTCAAAAATAGACCTTTGTTCGGGCTATCATCAGTTGAAAGTTAGGGAGTCAGACATTCCCAAAACAGCTTTCCGAACTCGATATGGTCACTATGAGTTTTTTGTCATGTCCTTCGGGTTAACTAATGCCCCTGCAGCCTTTATGGATCTTATGAACAGAGTTTTCCGTCAGTTTCTTGACTCATTTGTCATTGTTTTTATTGATGATATTCTGATTTATTCTAAGAGTAAGGAGGATCATGCCGATCACCTCTAAATCATTCTTTAGACCCTTAAGGATCATCGGTTGTATGCCAAATTTTCCAAGTGTGAGTTCTGGTTAGATGCTATTGCCTTCTTAGGGCATATTGTGTCCAGTGACGGGATTAGAGTGGACCCCCAGAAAGTTGGGGCAGTGAGAAAATGGCCCAGACCCATGACTCCAACCGATATTCGGAGCTTCTTGGGTTTGGCAGGTTATTACAGAAGGTTCATAGAGAGTTTTTCATCCATAGCGGCCCCACTCACTAAACTGACTCAGAAAAAGGTAAAGTTTGTGTGGTCTGATTTATGTGAGAATAGTTTTGAGAAGTTGAAAGACAGACTGACCACTGCACCTGTTTTGACTCTTCCCGAGGGTATTGATGGTTTTGTGGTTTACTGTGATGCGTCCCGTGTGGGACTTGGCTGCGTTTTGATGCAACATGGTAAGGTGGTAGCTTATGCATCTAGGAAGTTGAAGGTGCACGAGCGAAACTACCCTACTCATGATTTGGAGTTAGCGGTTGTGGTGTTTGCCCTTAAGATTTGGCGGCACTACTTGTACGGTATTCATGTTGATATCTTTACTGATCACAAGAGTCTGCAGTATGTTTTCTCGCAGAAAAAATTGAATCTCAGGCAGAGGCGGTGGTTGGAACTTCTGAAAGACTATGATATGAGCCTGCATTACCATCCGGGCAAGGCAAATGTTGTAGCCGACGCTCTCAGCATGTTGTCTATGGGCAGCCTTTCTTATGTAGAAGAAGAAAAGAAAGAGATGGTGAAGGATATTCACCACCTTGCAAATCTGGGAGTGCGTCTGTTAGATTCCGAAGACGGAGGGGTGATTGTTCATGAGTTAGCTAAGTCATCCCTTTGTGCTGAAGTGAAGGGGAAGCAGGTTGAAGATTCCATCTTGATGCAAATCAAGAAAGATGTGGGTCAACAGTAGGTGATGTCTTTTGAAATTGGTGGTGATGGCATTCTGAGGTTTCAGGGTAGATTATGTGTTCCGAATGTCAACGGGCTTGGAGAAAGAATTCTTGATGAAGCTCACACCTCGAGGTATGTTGTTCATCCTGGTTCTACTAAGATGTACCATGATTTGAAATCTATGTTTTGGTGGAATAATATGAAGCGAGATGTGGCTAACTTTGTTTCTAAGTGCTTGAATTGCCGACAAGTGAAAGTAGAACATTTGAGGCTAGGAGGTACTTCCCAAGAAATAGTGTTGCCCTTGTGGAAGTGGGAAATGATCAATATGGACTTTATTACAGGATTTCCGAAGTCCCGAAATCAGTATGACTCTATATGGGTGATTGTAGATAGGCTGACCAAGTAAGCTCACTTTCTGCCTGTCAGGACTAACTATTCGGGGGAAGATTATGCCAAGCTGTTCATTGCAGAAATTGTCCGTTTGCATGGAGCGCCTGTCTCTATTATATCCGACCGAGGTACACAGTTTTCTTCTCAGTTTTGGAGATCGTTTCAGAAAGGTTTAGGTACCCAGGTGAACTTAATTACAACATTCCACCCTCAGACTGATGGGCAAGCTGAACGCACCATCCAGACCCTGAAGGACATGTTGAGGGCCTGTGTGATTGACTTTAAAGGTTGTTGGGTTGATCACTTGCCATTGATAGAGTTTGTCTATAACAACAGTTTCCACTCTAGTATTAAAATGGCACCTTTTGAGGCATTGTATGGTAGGAGATGTAGGTCTCCAATAGGCTGGTATAAAGTAGGTGAGATGCAGATTTATGGGCCTGATCTTGTTCATCAGGCAATGAAGGATGTGAAACTCATTAGGGAATGACTTAAGACAGCTCAGAGTCGTCAGAAATCCTATGCCGACGTCAGAAGAAGAGAGTTAGAGTTTGAGATTGGAGATTGGATTTTCCTCAAAGTTTCTCCCATGAAGGGAGTTATGCATTTCGGGAAGAGGGGTAAGCTAAGTCCTCGCTATATAGGCCCATATCAGATTGTAAGAAGAATAGGTGGAGTTGCGTATGAATTAGAATTGCCTGCAAGTTTGGGTTCTGTTCATCCAGTATTCCACATATCCATGTTGAAGAAGTGCATCGGAGATCACTCTTTAGTGGTGCCCATTGATGAGATCAAGGTGGGCGATTCCTTGTCTTACGAGTAAGAGCCCGTGGAAATCCTAGATTGACAAGTGAGAAAATTGAGGAGTAAAGAGATAGTATCAGTTAAAGTGTTATGGCGAAATCAGAACGTTGAAGAAGCAACTTGGGAGTCGGAGCATGACTTGAAAGTGAGATACCCAAGACTATTTGAACCAGCAAATAACGAATTGGAAGGTACACTTCTTGCTTTATGTTTCTTTCTATGTGTGAATCTGCTTGAAAATCGTGCGTGACTGTTCCCGCGTCATCATTTGGGGACGAATGATCCCAAGGGGGGGGGGGGGGTAATGTAACGCCCCGTAAAAATCATGCATGTATTAGACCGTAATTTCTGAGCTTTAGACTTAAGTTTTAAATTCTTCTAAGTGTTGAAATGACATAGACTCATTCTTAGCTGGCAACCTTTGGGATACAATTTCTCGACCTTCCCGACCTTCATTTTTGGATTTTTTGGTTGCGTTACGATGGGGCAAGGTTGTAGTACGTCTCGGAGAAAATTCAGAATTTTTGGACGAGCCTAAGGCCTCATTTGGATTTCGATCCAGTGGCAGCGCGCGATTAGCCCGCGCCGCCTGCTGGATCGCGCCCGGCCAAAATGTTCAGCCCATCCGGATTTTAATGGCATTTCCATAAATACTCATTCTCCTATCAACTTAAACATGGGATTAAATCCCTAAAGAGCCAAAATATCATTATATTCTTCAAATTTGCTCAAGAACTCTCCCTAGGGTTACAACATTAAAACCCAAGCAACTAAAGATTTAACCGCGGGTTCGCGAAACAAATTACAGATTTGGAATCCTCTCGACGTAGGCTTCGATAGACACCCAAAATTCGTGGAGAACAAGGTACGCGGGGTTTTTCCTAAATTCTCATGGGCATAGAAAAATCATGTTTTAGAATGGGGTTTTAAATTATGTATATATATTTATGTATAAGATGTTTTAACATCATTGTTTTGGTGTTTTGACCATTTCCAAAGCGATTTGACAGTTTATATACATATATGAATGAATGTGTTTCAATTTTGAATACATGAACTTGCTAAAGACATTTGACCACCAGGTGTTTGATGGAATTTCTGCATGAATTGAAATTTAAGTTTCGGAATATGAAATCCTTTACATCAGTTACATGTTTTGGTGGTCTAAACTATGTTCTGAATGAAAGCTCTTGCTTAATACATTATGGGTCAGAAAGATCATGACTTGCAATGTCTTGGTATGACGATACCAATTCTGACTAATGCCATATCAGATTCAGACTAATAGACATTTCAAACTTTCATGATTTTAGACATTCAGAATGTTGCATGTACAAAAAAGGTTAAAAATGGGCATACAGAGATGTTAGGTGGTTCCCCGAAGAGGGCTTGAGTTCAAGCGACTCATTGCCTAAAACCGTGGTTTGCCGACCCGGGTATACTATTATGCGCTGACTTAAATGTCTTATGGTGAATCAGACTCAGACACTCCAACCCTTGCGGCACACTTTGGTTGGGGGCTTCCCCGCCGAGTCAATGGCGGATTCCATACAGCCCGTGGAATATCAGACTTGTAGGGGAATACCACCTAACTCAGAAGTAAAACAAAGATCATGATTTGAAATGAACAGATGGGTTACATGTTTTCAGAAAGTGCCCATGTATTTTTCAGAAACAGTTTTATACATGATGTCTTGATGAAAAGTTGCTTTCACTTAATATATATATATATATGTATATTCCATTATACTATTTTTGGATTGCTTCGCGTGCCAGTACTTTTGTGCTGACCCCCCCTCCTTCCAGGTTCTGAGGCACAGTCTAGGGGTCCAGCTACCCAGTAGACATTCTCGGATTTTCAGACTTGATCTCACAGTGGTGAGCCTTCTATCATTCGGAAGTCCTAATTATGTCAAACATTATCTTATTATTATGTTTTTTTGGTTTACTGAGGGCCTTGTCCTAGTTTCTTTTCAGACAGATGTTTGTGTTCTTAGTAGAGCTTTCGCAGACTGATGTCAGATAGTATTATTCAGAAATTGTTGCAGAACTTGACCATGTTTTCCGTACTCAGTTTCAATTCCTCATTTTATTATGATTACGAATGTTGTGCATGATAACCAGATATAGAATGTGTGTTCCGGGCCTTCATGGTTCGGGATACTCGTCACGGCTAGGGCCTACGCTTGGGTCGTGATACTTATGGAATTTTAGCCTATTGTTTTGGATTTATTATAGTAATGTTACTCATGTTCATAGAAGATATCAGTCATGGGTTAGCATGTAGTACTTCGGGGTCGTAAGTACCATGTGGGGTCCGGGGTGCAGACTCGGGGTGTTACACATTCCATACATATACAACAATAGTAGAAGTTTGATTCAAAAAGATAACATAAACTAATCCAAAAGCTAGTGTCACAGTGTAAGAAAAACTTAAATACAACTCAAAACAAAAAATACAACCGAAGTCTAAGAAGTATAAGTCTGACTCTGAATACAATATATGGAGATAATCTTGATAGGAGGAGGTTCAAGGTTGACTCTAAAAGCATAGTGTGGCCACTAACTCATTAGTATCAATGCCCAACAGCATGATCTCAGCTGCTGCAACACACTTATGCCTAAATCTGAACCAAAAAGGCATAATAGGGATGAGTACGATCCATTTGTACTCAGTAGGTAGCATAAGCTGACTGATAAAAGTAGAAAATAAGATACGTAAATACAAATTATAAGCACGTCACTTATAGTAAAAAAATGTCCCAAATGATAGCCCACGCTGTCTCCACTAATAATTCTAAATATAACACATAAAAAAGAAGACAGGTCCATAAAAGAAGCAGAACAGACATGCATCAAATTAAGCATGAAAGCACAACATTGAAGATGGATAATGTATGAAATGTGTTAATGATGATAAAGATGATGTGACGTGATTGAGGTTATTGCATAACCTCCGTATAGACCTATCGACCCTTAACTCTTTCAAGTAGAACCCATGGAGAGTTCGCAAGCCATATACTATCTTAATACATAATCCCAATCTTAATTTCTATACCTCTTTTTGACTTAAGGGATATCATAGAGGGTTTTGTAAAGATATCTCATTTTTGTCAAAATCAATATTTCCACAATGGTAACAGTATCTCAAAAATTCATGTATGATATAAGGATGTAATGCTCACAACCATACAAGTATTAAGATCTAAAAACCCATCCAAAACATGTACATGTGAGCTTAGAATCCACTGAGTATATTAACTATCCATGATTTGTATAAGCAAATGCACCATTAGAGTGAAAAATTCAAGTAAGACATCATTAATATTGCATTAACCCCAACATAGGTATTTCTATAAGAAGGAAAACAACCAAATGCTTACAAAAGACCAATAATATTAGATAAGGCCCCCACACAGGCAACAGACAGTAAATATCATCTTAAGCCACCACCAACAATAATATAATCCCCGATACGGATGCACAAAAATAATACTATTTTTAAAATATGATTTTCATGATTATTACTCATATGCATAGCATGATTTTACATAACTATTAATTATCCAGCCTAATCTGAAAAAAGTTAAGCCATAACCTACCTCTTGATGACTAAATCCAACCCTAAAGTCCGTCAATGCCAAGATTTCCCCTCTCAAACGGCCTTTGAATAAATTAAAACATACAAATATAGAATCTACTCATTCAATGGAAATCAACAACACCCATATTGCCTATTTTCAAATCGGGATCAAAACGGACCGTCGAAAGGCTTCTCGAAAATAAAGGATTAAATTGTAATTTTTGTTTATAAACACCTTAACCATGATTAAAGGAAGCCATAGGAGAAAAACAAGTCAAAATAGGTTTAACATGTTATTTAAATCAAAGAAAATCCTCTTTAGGCCTTTCGGTCCAAAATTCTCAACCTCCTTTTTAAAATCATAAATTGACGAGTTTTAAATGATAATAATCAAAGTAAAATAATTAAAATAGTGATTTATAGCTATATGAAGCTTGAAAATAAAAGAACTCATCCAAAAATCTATTATCCTGAAGCTCAAAGTCTAAAAAATGGAAGAAAAATCGAGTAGGAGGATTTTTAAAGTGCTGAAAGTCTAAAGCGATCAAATGACTGCTTAAGGAGTCTTCACCTTAAGCGCGGGTTGACCGCTTAAGTTTTCAATCCCAAAAAGGCTGGGATGCTAAATCCCTCCTCTACTGCTAAAGCAACTGCCATTAAAACGGTCAAGTGTCTGCTTTTGCGGTAGTTGCTTAGGCAGGAAGGGTCCATGAAAGTAGTTCCTGGACTGATTAAGCAACTATCACTTTAGCGGTAATTTGTCCTTTAAAGCATCTACACCAGATAAAATTGCATCAACAATTTTTCAAAATTACAAAGTTGTGGATCAAGCCCTTGGAATTTGTTTGAAATGCCATGAAGTCAAATGAAATTTGCTACTAGACTAATTTTGGCATTTCAGACTCAATGCAGATATACAATTTTCTAAAAGGGTTGTTTTCTTGAAATTGATCCCCAAGACCCAATTCTATAATTTTTCAAACATGTATCAAAATGAGATCTAAAAGCCTTAAAATCAAACCAACCATGCTACCAACCTAAAATCAATGTTTTGGATGTGCTGGCGCAATCTATTTTTTTCATCCGACACACAGAAAAACAAATATTGACCAAAGTCAACAATAAGGTCTTTTCACCCTCTAAAAAATAAGAAATTCGAAAAATTTATTTTGGGTCACATTGAAAATTTTATTGACCATCCCCCCACTAAAAAAACACATAGGAACCATGGGGAGGGGAAAATGGCCAAAACATATAAAAATAGAAACTTCACAAAATCAAGTTCTTACAGTATTCACTATTAAGTATCTAGTTTGTCCTCAAATTAAAGGTAAGGAAAATACCCGAATTAGCAAAGAGCTAGATATAACTACTATACATGTCAAAATCAAACACCCAAGTAATCTTATCTATAAAATAGTGTCTCCACTGAACTTTAACCCCAAAATATATCTAGAATGTAGTTGTCTAACATCTTGGGTTAAAATGTAGAAAAGATCCTCAACAAAGGACAACCTCTAGTCTAACTGCACTATGCCAACGAATGACATGAGTCTAATTCAAAATATAATTTTATAACACACCATATTTTTGGGCTAGACTTTGAAACGTCATTCTTGCGTGTGTTGACTCTAAACCTATGAATTTCTCTTGAATACATGAGTAGTAATATTAATCCTAGTGTGTGAAGTGATCTCGAGGTGAAAAATGTTTACACGAATCACTTAGAACAAAGTTGAGCTAAGATTCTTCGATTTATCCAAAGTTTGGTATTCGATTCTAAAAGGTTCTATTTTGAATGTGTATAACTTTTTATAGATATAGAATTTTATAGCTCAAGACCCATGAAATTGTAGATAATTGAGTCAGCTTTCCAACAATACCAATTTTTCCATAATCCGATACCCGAACAAATAGTTATAGCATTTTTCATGTGAAGTAGTAGGTCAATGCGATTACACCGCTCGACGGTGCCTATAGCGGTGGACCCAATACCACTCAGCGATAATCCTCAAAATCAGGATTGTCCAAAATAGTAGGTCACAGCTATTACCTCACTCGGTGGTGTCTATAGAGGTAGAACCTATACCGCTCAACGGTAAGCTCCAAATTAGGATTTTTCTGAAACTTTTAATTTCCCAAAGACAGTTTGGTCTTTTCCCATGGCCCCAATCCGATAAAAACACGAGATTAAAGATCTCAAAAGAATATTTGGTCATATTTTATTCAAATTCTCTCAATTTAAAACCATTCTCTCTGAAGAACAAACCCTAGCCCTTCGAAGATTCAAGCTCAAGTTCAAGAAAACCACCTGTAACCCTCAAGAATTCTTAAATTAAGGTATGATAGATGTTCATTCATGGGTTCCTTTCACCCATGGAGTCGAAGAACCTAATTTCAAGATTAAAAGAATGATTTTTTACATTTTTTCAGGAATTTTAACCATGAATTCCCCACGAATTACGATTTTATATTTTGTTTATACATTATTTGTAGTTGAAGTTAAACCCTACATGTTTGAATAATGCTTACTTGTTGGTTTGTACCTTAAATTGTGAATTAGTATCAAAATTATGATATAACTACATGTTTAAAAACTATTCCCAATTTTTAAACCATGAGTTGCAAGTGTATGATCAAATGACCTAAGGAATGAGTTTTGAATAATGGTTACTTATCATGTCCTGAAGGTTTTGTTTGGTCTTGTTATTATTACTATCGAGTTCGTGGGATTTTTAATACCCGAAATCTTATTTCTTATCTATTCTTCAGTAACTAAAGAATAGTTCAAGATAGTTATGAGCATTTTCAGTTCAATCAGTCACCATAAATAGCTAATCTTAGTTTAGTCTAGTACTCAGTGTCATTTAGTTGGTAGTAGAATTTAGCACCGAGTGAATTGAGGGATGACGACTTCACCATCAGTTAGCTAGAGTCGTGAGTAGCAGTCCCTATATTCTAGAACTATGTAGCCAGGGTAAGATGAGGGAACACCTATCACTTTAGGCTTGACTTCCTCCCAAGGGTCACCCATCAGATTAGGCTTGACTCCGTGAAGGGATCACCCATTAGTTTTGCCTTGATGCCCTCGTTTTTCAGTAGCTTAGTAGATCTACATAGCTATTTTAGTACCTTTAACACAATACTAACACCCTTTCAACTGGATTATATGTTAAACCCCAATCATTTTAGAGCGGGGCATTCGGTTAGATAGTACCTCCCACAGTCTCAATTTAGTGTTCAGTATAATTCAGTTCAAGTTTGCATTGACCATAGCATACAATTATTAGTTTTATAGTTATCTGATTTTAGTATTTTAGTTTACAGACTACTTCAACATCATGTTATATGCCTGGTCATGTATTCTCAAATTTAACAGCATTTATGCATGCCTAGTTATCTCAATCTATTCATTTCATTCAGTTGTTATTCATACACATGAGCCCAGGTATATTAGCCTAACCTTATCTATCATACTAGTACATTCAAAGTACTTACCTCATACTCATTTTTTGTGCTATGATATATCATATCATATGTTCGGATGCTCAGGTTCTCGACCGCACTTAGATATTCCAGCTTATTAGCATCATCGGCATTGGTGAGTCCTCATATTTTTAGAAATGATTATGTTTATTTTAGAACTTTAGTACAGAAGTCAATTAGAGTTAGTTGGGGATATGTTTCATCAATTTTATAGTCATTCAATTAGAGGATTTTAGATATTTTTAGATAGTTATCAATTTTTCAATTGATTGTCAGTCTTTACGTTATAACTTTTAGAGAGTTTTTTCAAATTTAAGAGTTCAAAAATGTATTAGTATTATAAAACCTTATGACATATTTAGTTATTCCACATATGTGTATCTTTTTTTAGTAGTTTCATTCAGTACTCACAACAGGTACCATCTCATAGGTTAGCTTGTGGTAATTTGTGATTGTGAGAACCGTGTGGCATCTAGGGTGTACTCTCGAGGTGTCACAAACTTTGTATTAGAGCCTAATGTTTTAAAGTGTCCTAGGAAGCTCATTGAGTAAGAGTCTTGTGCATGGGTGTGAAGCGCGCCACACTTATGAACAAGAGGCTACAAAATCTTTTAGGAAAAATTTCCCTTCTTTTAGTGTTCATGTCATGCAAATGAGCATGAGCTCAATTTAAACTCTCTTTTTAATTAAATCTTCTTTCCATTTACAAAACATTCCTTCTAGAAAGACTAATTAAAGGATAAATAGGAATCATCCCACACCTCCCACCTATTCAGGAATATCCCCTGAACGAGTATGTTTCTTATGCTAAATTTAGAGCTGCTTTCACCACCTTAGCTTATTCAATAGTTTCTCCTAATAATCATCTAGCTATTGTCCTATCTAGGATTATGGTTCATGCTCTGCAGAGTGACGAGGAGAAGCAAAAGAAAAAAAGAGAAAGAATAAGAGGGAAAGAATAGTTAGTTTTAAGTCAAGGTCAAAGAATGGTTGTACTAACCCTCTCTGTAGAAGTGTAGTAGGAATCATCAAGATATATGTAGAGCCGGTAGTGGGATGTGTTTTGGATACGGCGAGCCAGGATACAGAGTCAGGGAATGCCTCTAGGTGGGTCAGCATAGCCAGCACAGTCATTCCCAAGTTCCAATCGGTCACCTAACTCAGTAGGCACCACTTCCAATGCCACCCATGGTTAATGTTAGAATAGACTTTATGCACTCTAGTCCTGACATGATAAGAAAAGTTCTCTTAATGCGGTTATGGGTTCAGCACAGGCCTTTCATATTCTTGTCGAGTTCAGTGTCAGTCCTTAAACCTTAGTAGAGCCCTTTTCAGTGCCTACATCAGTGGGTAAAATCTATCCTAGATACAAGTGTATAAAAAACATCCCAGTTTTAGTATCCCAGAGAATCACTTTAGTTGATTTTAGAAATAGAGCCATTCAAATGAACCAATCCTTGAATGAAGGGGGTAGTACCTCAGTGTTTAAGAGTCAGATCTTTTTCCAGATTTATTTTAGTCCTATGCCAGCATGTAACCCAGAGTTAGAAGTATGAACCCAGGAGTTTAGCAACAGTAGTAGAGTTGGGATAGTGTTATCCGGATTGAACAGAGTATGTATTCCATGGGGCTAGCTTTATGAAAGGTGAATCAGTAGGCTTGAATTATTGTATGCAAGAATTTAAGTTTGGTAATTCAAAATTATATGTGTTGTTTATGTTGGTGTAGTGGTAATTCTCTTGATGTAGGGAAAATATAAGTTTAGAGATGTGATATCTATAGGTTATGATGAGAGTAGTATGGTTCATTAAAGATTTGGGGATATTCATGCTATGTGTTAGAATCTAAGTTTGAATCTTTGAAGAGTTGAGAATTTTATGTTAGTTAGTGGTTGAGTTATTTTATGATTATTGTTTGAGCAATAAAAAGATAAGAGTTGTATCTCAGAAGTAAGTACTAGTAGTGGGTTTTACATAATTGGGCATAGTCACTTAGGGTGAGTTTACCAATTATGCATAGTATTATACCCCAGATTTCAGAGTAAAGCGGTGGCAGTTTAGTTTAGAGATGCTGATTGAGTAGTTCCCATACCTAGAATGATGGCTTCAAGCTAAGGGGGAGATGATAGAACAAGTAACCAAGTCAAGATCTCAGATTCTAGTAGGGATGTCAGTGTGTTATAGAATAGCAGTAAGGGAGGATAATGCCTAACCTATTTTTATTTCAATATTTGTACTTCAGTTATCACAATATCTAATCATGCCTTACATGTCAGTTAATGATCATAACTCATTTTCATACATTTTTCATAGAATTAGGTACACTTTTAGTTCCTAGTATAAGGAGTTCCAGTTCACCCAGTAGTCCGAATCATATTCCATAAATGTATGAACTCCAAATTTAGTTCATGCAGCTCATGACTCATGTATTCATGTTCTAAAGTATGCTCAGTTCCCATGGCTCATGCTACACTCCTAATGATCAATGAAATTCAGATTATGTCATATATATCCTCATCTTAGATCTCTTAATGAATCCCTAATATTTATATTCTATTCCTCAGGCCTTAGTTAACTGTAAAGTTATATACAGTGTTCACTCATGCTTTAGGTCCTCATGTTTTAACTTTTTAGTGACTTTTCCTTATGAAATAATGGTAGTGATGAGCAACTGCTTAGTTGGGAGAGAGTAAACATTTCTTATTGATGAAATATTATGGTATGCTTGTTTTAGCTAAGGCTATAAGTATGAAGTAAGATTGAGGCTAAGTTTTAATACATGTCATAGCTAGTTGAAATTTTGTGTGTGTTTTCTTGGGGATAATGCCTATAAGTTGTTATTGATAGAGGTATTAGAGAATATGAGAAAGATACTTTTATCGGTGTTGTTTAGAAGTTCATATGTAGTTACGAAGATAGACTTGAATTTCATGTTGGTGCGTTAGTGGGTAAAAGCATTATGTGTTAGTGAGTGGCTAGTATTGGATGTGGTTATTGAAGAAGTAATAAGAATTATTCATGAAATAAGGAGTTGGGAAAAAGCACTCAGACAAGTATTACAGTGTTATGTGTGCACTTTGTAGATTCCAGTAGGCTTGATTATATTGACAGACTTTAGTTCAGCTCAGACTTCAGTAGGTACAGTTATCAGTGCCCATGTGAATATTTTTAGTAGCTTTGAGTGAAGTACGGTGTTAAGGTAGAAAGTATAGTTGATGGAGTATTGGAGAAGTGTGTCTAAGCTTTAAAGTTAGTAGTTGCAGTGCATAAGGCTTAGTAGCTCTATCCTTGTTTATGTTTCGTAGGCCTGAGATCCATATTACAGAATTTTATCCTTGTTGTGATTTCTTATTTAGATGTCTTATTCAGACTATGCCCAAGATTCTTTGCTCCCTAAAGTCATTAGAACTTCATAGAAAGAGTTTAGAAGAAATACTCTTGTTAAGTATAAGCTTTCAGTATGAGTTAGTATGTATAGTAATTCATCTTAGCAGTCAGACAGACAAGATCCTATGGTTTTCCATCTTTCCATATAGTCATGCTATCCAATGTCTCATAAATATGGCTGTTCCATAAGGAAACATATTCACACCTTTGTAAATTTTGAATTTAGCTCTGTTCAGTTCATGCATCTATTCAAATTCTAGATATTTAGTTATGATTTAGTTTGTAAGAGTCCTGTGCATTATCTCAGTCTTCCTTGGTATTTTTGTCAAGTGAGTATTATTCGGGGGACGAACTATCCCAAGGGGGAGATATTGTAACACCCTAGAGTTTTTATGTACTAAATCTCTACATTTTTCTTTATGAAACCAGATCCATCCTGAGGCATTGGTTACTCATAAGTTGGCTCCCTCGTTCCTATCACAAACTTATAACCATTCTCATGTCATTGCATCCATTCATGAAATCAGTTCAGCTCATGTATTATGGTCAGACTCGGTTATGCAGTTATGTTCCCAGTCATATTCCAAGTCATGCATATTTAGAATACATTCTCATTTTCCTTAGTACTCTTAGTCTAACCAGTCTCATTTGAAGATGAATGTTCCCAAGGGGGAGATAATGTAACACCCCATATTTTTGGGCTAGACTTTGAAGCGACATTCTTGCATGTGTTGAATCTAACCCCATGAATTTATTTTGAATACATGAGTTGTGATATTTATCCTAGTGTGTGAAGTGATATCGAGGTGAAAAATTTTTCATAACAATCTCTTAGAAAAAGGTTGAGCTAAGATCCTTTGATTCATCTAAAGTTTGGTATTTGATTATACAAGGGTCTACTTTGAATATGTATAACTTTTTGTAAACGTAGCATTTAGTAACTCAAGATCCACCAAATTTTAGATAATTGAGTTAGCTTTCCAATGGTACTATTTTTTCCTTAATCCAATACCCGAGTGAAAAGTTATAGCATTTTTTGTATGAAATAGTACGTCACCGCAATTACACCCCTCGGCGGTGCCTATAGCAGTGGAACCAATACTGCTCAAAAGTAAGCCTCAAAATTAGGATTTTCCAAAATAGTAGGTCTCCATTATTACCCCGCTCGGCGGTGCCTATTGCGATGGAACCAATACCACTTAGCGATAAATCTCCAAATTAGGATTCTGCTGAGAATTTTAATTTCTCAGGGACTGTTTGGTCTTTTCCCATGGTCCCAATCCATGAAAAACATGATACTAAAGCCCTCAAAAGAATATTCGATCATCTTTTATTCAAATTCTCTCTATTTAAAACCATTCTCTCTTAAGAACAAACCTTAGACCTTCAAAGATTCAAGCTTAAGTTCAAGGAAACCACCAAGAACCTTCAAGAATTCTTGAATTAAGGTATGTTAGATGTTCATTCATGGGTTCCTTTCACCCATATAGTCCAAGAACCCAATTTCAAGTTTAAAAGAATGATTTTTACATAATTTTAACCATGAATTCCCCACGAATTTCAATTTTATATTATGTTTATACATGATTTGTTGTTGAAGTTAAACCCTACACATTTGAATAATGCTTACTTTTTGGTTTGTACCTTCAATTGTGATTTAGTATCAAAATTATGATATAAGTACATGTTTAAAAACTATTCCCATGTTTAAACAATGAATTACAAGTGTTTGATAAAATGCCCAAATGAATGTTTTTTGAATAATGGTTACTTATCATTTTCTTAAGGTTTTGTATGGTCTTATTATTATTACTATCAAGTTCTGGGGTTTTTGAATACCCAAAATCTTGCTACTTATCTAATCTTTCTTAACTAATGAATAGTCCAGGATAGTTATGAGCATTTTCAGTTCGGTCAATCACCATAAATAGCTAAACTTAGTTCAGTCTAGTACTCAGTGTCTTTCAATTGGGAGTAAGAATTAGCACCGAGTGAATGTAGGGATGCCAACTTCCCTTTCAGTTAGGCAGAGTTGTTAGTAGTAGCCCCTGTATTCCAGAACTATGTCACCATCATAGGATGATGGGTCACCCGACAGTTTAGGCTTGACTTCTTCCCAAGAGTCACCCATCATATTAGTCTTGACTCCGCCAAGGGATCACCCTTCAGTTTAGGCTTAATACCCTGGTTCTTCAATAGCTTAATTGATCAACATAGCCATTGTTAGTACCCATGGTATGGTACTAAAACCCTTTTAGTTGGGTTATAGGTTTAACCCCAATCATTTCAGAGTGGGGCATGTCAGTTAGGTGATACCTCCCATAGTCTCAGTTCAGTGTTCAGTATAATTTAGTTCAGGTTTGCATTGACCATAACATACAATTACTAGTTATATAGTTATCAGATTTTAGTATTTCAGTTATATACCAGTACATTTAAGTTACTGATCGCATATTCATTTCTTGTGATATGATATTTCATATCATAGGTTTGGATGCTCAGGTTCCCCTCCACACTTATATATTCAAGTGCATCAGGAATAGTAGCAGTGAGTCCTCATATTTTGAGGACCGATTTTGTTTATTTTAGTACTTCAGTCTAGTAGTCAGTTGTAGTTAGTTGGGGACATGCCCCATTAATTCCACAGTCATTCATTTAAAGTATTTCAGACACTTTCAGATAGTTATCCAATTATCAGTTGATTGTCTGTCTTTTGCATTATTACTTCCAGACAATTGTTTTAGATTTAAGAGTTTAGAAATGTCTTAGTATTATAAAACCTTATGACATATTTAGTTATTTCGTATATGTATATCTTTTATTCGCAGTTTTGTTCAGTTCTCACATTTGGTACCAACTCATGGGTTAGCTTATGGTCACTTGTGACCATAACCATTGTGTGAAATCCAGGGTGTACTACCGGGGAATTACAAATTTCGTGGAATAGATACATGAAAAATTGGATGAACAGCTGAAAGATATGGGGCTAATTCTAACTCATATGTTACATCCCTAATCGTCTAAAAAATGGTTAAGGGCAAATTTTAATTATAGATCATGAATTGTCATAGTTTTATGACACTTTGTACACTTAAAATATGAGATTGTTATATGTTTATAAGTACTTTTTGGTGGCTTTGATTTTATTTTTGTGTTTGTGTAAGAAAATATGTTCAAAAGTGAATAATAAAGAACTACTAAAAATGACTGTTAAAGCCAAGGAATAACTCATTAGGTTAAGTGATAAGTCATGACCTAACTTATTTTGATAGCAAAGGACTATGTCCTAAATGTTGAAAGTTAAATGAGTGTTACTGATTATCCATTAAGTCAAATAACAAGTCCTTGTAACTCATTCTAATAAGCCATGAAGTGTAGAAGTAGAAAGGTATAAGAGTTAGCTCAGGCACTATGACTATCTCTAATGACCTGTGGATCCAAGTAACAGGTTAATATGACTGGTTTTACAAGGTCATAATCAACAAGTATAGAAAAGGTGATAATCAAGTCCAGTAGGCACACGTCACTGAATAAATCTTTAGATCAACCAATGAGTCGTACCTTGAGGTATTTGTGAGACCCTGAGTTTTTGGTCCTTGAAAGTTTTTGAAATTTATCCTCATTGTCTTGACTATGACTCCCCTTATGAGTTATAAGGAGTATTAATGAGTCATAGGGACTCGATCATAACTTAATTAGATCAAGTGTCTTAATATTGAGCTCTGCATACGAGTGGCTCTTAACTAGTCATCAAGACTTCTTACGGATCGTAAGGACCAAGTTTTAAGGTGTCCAAAAAGTTTGTCCCAAGACACTATCTTCATCATGACTTGAGCCTATGAGTTGTATGGACTCATGAAGAGTTGTTATGTCCCAATTGTTGGGCATCTAATGTGTTATCCCAAATTGTTATTGTCTTGAGTACGATAAGAGGTTATGATTCATTAAGTGTGGTTATGAGTCAGTGGTATGAATTGCAGCCAAACCAATATAGGGCCTTGGTGCTACTGTCTTGACTACGACTCTTTGTGATGGGTCGTAATGTATCTTTATGGGTCGTATAGTGACCTATAGTCACTGACGACTAAATTTAAGTTTTTAAATTAAGGGCAATTTGGACAATTCTCTCCTTACCTAATTAAAAACCAACATCCATAAAGAACTTAAGGGGTTTATATTTCATCCTTAATGTACTAAAACACTTTAATAGTGCTCTCAAATTCTCTTAAGCAGCCATACTAAGGGTTTCTAAGAAGTAGGTCATCCCTAGGTTTAAGGGTTGGATTCATTCCATGAAACTTGGTGTTTTAGGCATAGTAATCCTCCCTCATTGTTAAATTTTTAAAAGCATATGTTTTAAAGTATCATTGATGAGATATTGGTGTTGGTTTTAAAATAAGGGTTGAGGGTTTTGAATGCTTGTTGTTGAATAATAGTTTCCCATGGTCTCCATATTATTATTCGTGCTTTAAACATGGTTTTGAACTTGTGGGTGCATGGGTATGGTGAATGAACTAGGGAATTGGGATTTTCCCTAAACTTGTGACCTTTGAAGTGGTTATGACACAAACCCTATATTGTGAAATTAGTTTTAATTATGAGAAATATGGTATTTTAAACTATTCTTGAACTATTGCATTATGGATTTGAATTGAACCTTATTGGGTTATGTAATTCTCCAAGATAATGTAAAATTGATCTAAAGGGTTGTGAATTCCCCCAAGTTAATAAATTAATGTGGCATATTGATGTTATCTTGCAAGTGTAGTTGGTATGACGATACCAATAATGTATGCCTAAATGTTTATTGTGGTTCAATGAATGTGATTATGTGATAACTACTTTTAATTAGGCTTCAATGGGGGTTATGTAACTGAGTCATGAAAGTGGTGGTCCCGAATGACTTACACTAGAAACTATGGTTTTCGATGCAAGGTTTTTTTATGACTTGGTGGTTTGAGTTCCCCTTATTAATATCGTTTTATTGGGAGGGTTGATTCCTTCATATCTTATTACATGATTTTGTGCTTGTGTCACCTTAATATGTAGGGAGGTTCGATTCCCCCATAGTGCATATGTATTTACCCTGTAGTTTGTGTGGCCATACGCACTGAGGCCCTACCAACTAGGGAAGTGATGGGCAGATATAGCCCGTGGGTGCCTTTGTATCTTATGATGTATAAGCTATACTACCCAAACTAAAGTTTTAAAGTGCATCTTAAGCCTTGTTCCTTATCGCTTCCTGTGATATATATATGTATATGCATTTTATTATGTGTATTAGTTTTAAATGATTTTGAACTATTGATCATGGCATTATGTTATCCTTATCCATGAGTTACATACTAGTGTTCACCCTACTAACCGTCCTTGGATATAGTATCCCCATGCGATACAGGCACCAGAGTTATTTCAAACTGCAGAGAGTTAGGTTGATTAGCTCGGTTAATTGGTTCATTATACTATGATAAAGTGGTGAGCTTCCATTTCTCGTAAGGCTTGGGTATTTCATCAGATTTCATCTTAGATTTGAGTTGATAGTTACTTTTATTATCTTTAACATTACCATTTTTATTGTCATTATTATCTATCAGAGTCGGGGATATATCCTGACCAAGATTGGTTTTGGTTCTTTATTTAGAAGGCCTTATTAATATTATTGTGGACTTGGGTGGCGTTAGTTGGTTGTTTTGGCTGGTTGTCGGCTATGAATCATAGAATTATCTTTTGTTCTTTAAATTTATCTTGTTATATGTTTAGAATTCATCCAAATGTAGGGATATCTTATTGTTTGGTAAGGTGCAACAGGGTGATCTTTGGTCCATATCGGACTTCAGATGCCTGTCACGTCAAGTCCTTATTTGGGTCATGACAAAGATGGTATTAGATCCTAGGTTTGGTGTTATTAGGTGTCCAATAAAGCCATATCAAGTAAAGCCTCGCTTATGGGTGTGTACCACACCACACTTATGATGGAGAGGCTATGAGACATTTAGGAATATTTTCCTTTCTTGTTGACCTATTTCGGGATATAGTGTCTAAGGTCTTGAATTTTCTCTAATTTCTATATGTTCATTTTTCAAATCATGCCTCCCAGAAGATCTAATGCTCATGGAAACCCTTCTATTCTATTGAGGACAATATGGATGGAGGTCATCCTGCTCCAAGAGTTCAAACCTGGTCGAGGGTTTTTACTTCTGATTACCCTGAGAGAGCTACACTAGTTCCCCCTGTCCCTCTGCAGGAACCCTAAGATGGTATGTCTAATGCTGTGTTTTGCCAGTTGACTTATTTTCTTACCCATGGTGGCCTCCCAGACTGAGCGGGTTGCTTCTTTTACTCCATACTCCATGGATACTAGAGTTGGACAATACATGAGGTTGTGTGTTTTCACTATTTCTAGGTTGACGAAGATCCTCAAAATTTTATTGATGATATGGAAAATACCTTCCATGTGATGTATGCTATTGATGTGGAGGGTGTAGAGTTCATTGCTTTTCAGTTGAAAGATGTGGCATTCCAATGCTAAGAAGAGTAGGAACATTCTATGGGTGACAATGCTGACTCTATTTTGTGGGATGATTTCTCTAGTTCTTTCCTTGGTTGCTTCTTTCCTCAGGAGTTGAGAGAGGTAAAGGACAAGGAATTTATGAATTTCAAGCAAGGTAGAATGATATTGAAGGAGTATGCCTTGAAATTTCATTAGCTATTGCTTAACACTGCTGAGTTAGTGTCTAGTATGAGGGCTAAAATAAGTAAGATTACCTCTTGGTTGTCCAGTGAGTCATTTTAGAGAGCAAGGTTTCCTTGTTGAAAAGGATATGGACATCTCTAGACTTATAGTGTATATGCAACTAGTGAAAGAAGACAAGAAGAAGCAAGTAGAAATAAGTAAAACGTAAAATAAGAAGTTTTGCTACTCGGATTAGGGTGAAGGTCAACAATAGAGTGGTACAGATAGTGAAAAGTGGTCTAAGAAGAAGTGGGGAAATTCTTGTTCCTACTCTATGACTAGTGTTCCTTATCCAAGCCATCGAGTAATCGTCATTCCTTGTATAATAGTAGGTTTAGAGCACCTGTAGAGCATCTTTAGGCTACCAAGGCTCAGCCATCTCCATCGTATCCCCCTTATAGATTTTGTGGTCAGGTGCACCATGGTGTTTATAAATAAAGGAGGAATACGTGCTTTAAATGTGGTCAGATTAGTCATATGCCATGGGATTCTCTTTCTAAAGTTGTTTCTAGGGAGAATAAGATTCCTATTGCTACTTCATCCACTCCTATAAAAAGGGTGATACTTCTGCTTTTGGCTTTGGAACTGGTAAAAACCGTCTGTATGCTATTTCAATTCACTAGGATTCTAAGGCATCCCCCGATGTTATTAGTGGTACGCTCAAATATTTTTCTTGTATGGTATATTATCTACTTGATTCATGGTCTACTCTCTCTTATGTGACCCTTTATATGTCTATTCTATTTGGTTTTGATCCTTAGTATATTTTAAACTCTTTCTCTATGTCTATCTCAATCGGTGACTCTATTATGGCTAGAAGGGTTTATATAGGTTGTGTGGTGTTGGTCTATGGTAGAGATATCCTAGTGGATCAAATTGAGTTGAACAAGTTTGATTTTGACATGATTTTAGGGATGGATTGGTTGCATTCATGCTATGTATCTCTTGATTATCGAACTCGAAGGGTCAGTTTCCACTTCCCTAATGGGCCGATGATTGAATGGGAATGTAGTTCCCTAGTGCCTATGGAGAGGTTTATTTTATATCTTAGAACCCAAAAATTAATTTCTAAAAGGTGCCTATATCACTTAGTACATGTTAAGGATTCTAGATCTGAAGGTCCTTATTTGCGGAGTATCCTTATCGTCTGTGAATTTTCTTGGGTTTTCCCTTATAATTTTCCTGGTGTACCTCCTAATAGGGAAATTAACTCAGGTATTGAACATCTTCCAAAAATTCATTCTATTTCTATTTCTCCATATAGAATATCTCTTGCTGAGTTGAGAGAACTCAAAGAGCAGTTTAAAGATCTTCTGGATAAGGGTTTTATCCGACCTAGTGTGTCTCCGTGGGGTGCTCCTATTATTTTTATGCTTAAGAAGGATTAGTACCTTCGGATGTGTATTGATTTTCATCAACTGAATAAGGTCACCATGAAGAATAAGTAACCCATTTCGAGAATTAATGATCTGTTCGATCAGCTTTGGGGAGCTAAGTTCTTCTCTAAGATTGATCTTCGGTCGAGTTATTATCAGTTGCAGATTAGGGAGGTGGATATCCCTAACACTGCTTTCCGAATATGGTATGGTCACTTTGAGTTTTTGGTTATGTCCTTCGGTTTGACTAATGCTCTGACAACATTTATGGTTCTTATGAATTGGGTTTCTATTAGTTCTTGGAATTGTTAGTGATTGTCCTTATTGATGATATTTTAGTAAATTCCAAGTGTGAGGTGAATCATGCTGATCACTACCTCCTTGTGTTGTAGACCCTTAAGGAGCATTGATTATATGCCAAATTATCTAAGTATGAGTTCTGGTTGAATATTATGACTTACCTAGGTTCTGTAGTTTGTATTGAAGAGATCCTGGTGGATTTATAGAAGGTTAAACTGGTCAAGAAGTTCCCTAAGCCCATGAATCCATCCGATATTCGGAGCTTCTTGGGTTTATCCGGCTACTACAGAAGGTTTGTGGAAATTTTTTCTTCTATTGCTGCCTCTTTGACTAAGTTGACTCAGAAGAATGTAAAGTTCTTGTGTTTTGATGCTTGTGAGGGTAGTTTTGAGAAGCTGAAAGATAAGTTGACTTCGGATCTGGTCTTGACTTTGCCTGAGGGAACTGATGGTTTTGTTTTCTATTGTGATGCATCTCGGGTAGGGATGGTTTGTGTGTTGATGCAACATAGCAAGGTGGTTGGTTATGCCTCTACATAATTGAAAATTCATATGAAGAATTATCTGACTTATGATTTTTAATTTTTAACCGTGGTATTTGTATTAATGACTTGGCATAATTATTTGTATGGGATCTATCCTGATATTTATTCTAATCATAAGAACCTATAATATGTGTTCACTCAGAAAGAGGTAAAGCTCAAGCAAATGAGGTGGCTTAAGTTTCTAAAGGACTATGACATTAGTCTTCACTATCATCAATGTAAAGATAGCATTGTTGTTGATGCTCTTAACAAGTTATCCATGGAAAGCTTGTCTCATGTGGATAAGGCAAAGAGAGATTTGGTGAATGATATTAACCATTTGGCTAATCTCATAGTTAATCTCTTATATTCTGAGAATGGTGTAGTTGTTCAGGAGGTGGTGAAGTTAACTCTTGGTGCTGAGGTAAAGGAGAAGAAGTTGTATCCTATCTTGATGCAAATCAAGAAGAGTTTAGGTCTAAGGTCATGAGTCGCGTTATACTATCCATCTTGGTTTGGCGAAAATGTATCATGATCTTAAGGAAATTTACTGGTGAATAATATGAATTAGGATGTGGCCAATTTTATTTCTAAGTGCATGTTATGTCAGCAAGTGAAGGTGGAGCACTTGAGGCCCGGCGGGTTGACTCAAGAGATTGAACTACCAGTGTAGAAATGGGAGATAGTTAATATGGATTTTGTTACTAGTATTCATGGTCTCACCAATAGTTTGATTCAATTTGGGTTATCGTGGATAGGATGACTAAGTCGGCTCACCTTTTTCCAGTGAGGACTAATTTCTCTTCTGAGTATTATGTCAATTTGTTCATCTAGGAGATTATGAAGTTACATGGTATTCCAATAGTCATCATATCTAATCGGGGTACCTAGTTCTCATCTTACTTTTTGAGGTTATTCCAGTAAGGTTTGGGGACTAAGGTAGCCCTTAGTACTTCTTTTCACCCACAGATACATGGCAAGCAGAAAGGACAATTCGAGTCTTGAAAAGTATGCTTTGGGCTTGTGTATTTGATTTTAGTGGTAGCTGGATTAACCACTTGTCTCTCATAGAATTTGCCTACAAGAACACTTATCAGTCTAGCATTGGTATGGCTCCATTTAAGGCCTTATATAGTAGGAGGTGTAGGTCTCCTATTGGGTGGTTTAAGGTTGATGAGAATATTTTTTTGGTACTGATTTGGTTCACCAAGCCACGTAGAAGGTGAAGGTAATTTGAGATAGACTTAAGGCCTCCCAAAGTTACCAAAAGTCCTACTCAAACATGAGTTGAAGGGAATTAGAGTTTAGTGTTGGTGATTGAGTGTTCTTGAAGGTGTCCCCAATGAAAGGAGTGACTTGGTTTGGTAATAAGGGGAATCTAAGTCCCTGTTATGTTGGTCTATACTTGGTTTTGAAGAGGGTTGGTAATGTCGCTTACGAATTGGAGTTGCCTTTTAGTTTAAGATCCATTCACCTGTTGCTTTATGTTTTGATGTTGAGGAAGTGTGTAGGTGATCCTTCGATGATTGTTCCTTTGGAAAAGATGGGCCTTCGGATTCCTTGTCATAAATGGTAATTCCGGTTAAGATTTTGGCTCGTCAAGTTCATCGATTGTGGACGAGGGACGTGGATTCAGTGAAGGTTCTTTTAAGGAACCAAAAGGTTAATGAAGCCACTTAGGAAGTTGAGGAAGACATGAAGTCCAAGTATCTATTCTTGTTTCCTTTTCTGGATAACTGAGCTTGAGGTATATGTATTCCTTGACATCTTTGTTTTCTGACTTCTTAAAGGAAATGGTGATTACTTTGGCATCCTTATTTTTTGTCTTTATTAAAGGTACGAGTAGTTGTATGTGGATTCAAATCGTGCTAATAAATGCCTTGTCCTATCATGCAAGAACAAATGATCCTAAGGGGGAGTATGTAATGCCCTAGGTTTTTTGTCCTTGAAAATTTCTAAAATTTTTTCCCACTGTCCTAACTACGACTCCCCTAATGAATCGTAGGGAGTCTTACCTTGTCTTAGGGACTTGGTCGTAACCTAATTAGAACCAGTGTCTTATTATTCTACTTTGAGTACAAGTGGCTCTCAACTGGTCATCTAGACTTCTTACGTGTCATAAGGACCAAGTCGTAAGGTGTATAGAAATTTTGGTCCAAGACACTGTCTTTATTACGACTTGAGGCCATAAGTTGTAAAGACTCATGATGAGTTGTTATGTCCCAATCATAGGGTGTCTAGTATGTCATCCCAAATTATTATTGTCATGAGTATGAGAATTGGTTATGAGTCGTTAATTGTGGTTACAAGTCAGTGGTATGAATCCTAGTCAGACTAGTATGGGGCCTTGGTAGTTCTGTCTTGACTACAATATCTTGTGATCAGTCGTAATGTATTCTTATGGGTCGTATAGTGACCCGTAATCACTATTGACTAAATTTAAGTTTTTAAATTGAGTGAACTTTAGCCAATTCTCTCCTTACCCAATTAAAACCCCATGTCCATAAAGAACTTAAGGGAGGTATATTTCATCCTTAATGTACTAAAACACTTCAAAAGCTATTTCAAATTCTCTCAAGCAGCCATACTTAGCGTTTCTAAGGATTCTTTCCGTGAAACTTGACATTTCAGGCATTTTACTCTTCTCTCATTATTAATTTGTTAAAATCATAAGTTTTAAAGTATTGTTCATGAGATATTGATGTTGGTTTTGAAACAAGGGTTGAGGGTTTTTAATTCTTGTTGTTGAATAATGTTTTGCCATGGTCTACATATGATTATTCATGCTTTAAATGTGGTTTTGAACTTATGGATGTATTGGTACGGTGAATGAACTAGGGAATTGTGATTTTCCCCAAACTTTTGACTTTTAAAGTTGTTATGACCCTTACCCTATATTGTGAAATTGGTTTTAATTATGAAAAATGTGGGAATTTTAACTATTCTTGAACTGTTTCATTATGATTTGGGATTAAACCTTATGGGGTTGTGTAATTCCCCAAACTAATGCAAAATTATACTAAGGGGGTTGTGAATTTCCCCAAGTGAAGAAAGTTGGTGTGGCATGTTGATGTTACCTTGCAAGTGTAGTTGGTATGTTGATACCAACAATGTATTCCTAAATGTGTATTTTGTTTTAATTAATAGGATTGTGTGATAAATGTTCTTAATTGGGCTTTATTGAGGGGTGTGTAGCAGATTTGAGAAAGTGGTGGTCCCTAGGGACCCATAATGAATACCTTGGTTGCAGATGAAGGGGTCTATTTTATCGGGTTGTTCGAGCCCCTTATTAATATTATTTGATTAGAATGTTTGAGTTTCCCAAATCTTATTACATGATTTGGTGATCGTGTCCCTTGATATGTAGGGAGGCTCGAGTTTCCTATAGTGAATATTTATTTACCCTTTAGTTTATGTGGTCACACGCACTAGGGCCCTACCAGTTGAGGGAGAGTCGGGCCCATATAGCCCGTGGGTTCCTTTGTATGTTATGCATGTTGAGCTATACAACCAAGGCTAAGGTTTTAAAGCGCATGTTAAGCATTATTTCCTATCCCGTTATGTGATTTATATATATACGTATATGTATTTGATTATCTGTATTGGTTTTAAATGATTTTGAACTGTTGATCATGGCATTATGTGATCCTTATTCCTGAGTTACATGCTAATGTTCACCCCACTAACCATCTATTGACGCTGTATCACCACACGATGTAGGCACCCGAGCTAATTCTACCTATTCTGAATAGAGTTATATTGGTCAGCTCAGTTTGTTGGTTCGTTGTGTTGTGGTGAAATGGTGAGCTTCTATTTCCCTAAAGGCTTAGTCATTTCACCAGCTCTCTTTCTTAGATTTGAGTTGATAGTTACTTTCATTATCATTAACATTATTATTTTCATACTCATTGTCATCTGTCAGAGTCGAGGACATGTCCCGACCAAGATTGGTTTTGGTTCTTTGTTTAGAAGGCTTTGTTTAGATTACTTTGAACTTGGGTGGTATTGGTCAATTATTTTGGCCTGTTGTTGGTTATTGACCGTAGAAGTATCTTTTATTCTTTAAATTTACCTGGTTATATGGTTGGAATTCATCCGACAATAAGAATATCGTGTTGTTTGGTAATGTCCAATAAGGGTTTTCTCTGGTCCATGTGAGAGTTGAGATGCCTATCATGGTTAGGCGTTATTTCTGGTCGTGATAGTATTAGGAGAGTTGAGGACCAACTGCTAAAGATTCGTTACTTCTCCCTATGAATTATCAGATCAACCAATGAATCATAGGCATTATCTAGTATGCAATATATTTTTTGTTAAGAATAGTTTTTTTTTTCTATAAATATCTTTCCAAGGTTTTCTTTTATTTTCTATACACTATTAGATTCTTGAAAGCCTTAAAAATATCTACATTATTTTGTCCTTGAGTTTTAAAGTATTATTCATATATCAATTCTGGGTTATTAAATGTTGTTTGACAATTCAAGTGTCTGTAATCATCTATCAATCTCGTAAGTTTTTACTTATGATTTCACCTACAAATTATTCTTGTGATCTTATGAATATGAGTAGCTGAATCTCCCAACTAGGGTTGTGGAAATCATGATGAATAAAGAAAGTAGGCGAAGTACTTAGTGACTCTTGAATGGTGTTTATGTATTTATTATTCTTCCCTTTACATTGATTTATGTTTAGTGAGTGCATGCCTTAGAACTTGCCTTAATTATTTACTTTCTTGACCAAAAGGGTAGAGAATAGAAAAAGGAATTAACAACAGAGGTTTGAGGCTATCAACCCTCATCTAATAGCTTGACCTTGTCCAGGAGTAGCTAATTTGTAATCAAAGGTAAGGGTTAGTAAAGAAAACACTCATAGAAGGACCATGTTGTGTGGTATATCACTAGTACGCCACTCTCACTAAGTTATGAGATCATAAGGAACATAATACTAGTTCATCATTCTCATTGATAACAAGCAATGTTAATTGATACTCTATTACTTTTTACATTAATTTGAAAACTGATTACTTGTTCTTTTAATTCCCCACTTTTTAGAAATAACCGACTAAAAGCCAAAATAACCTCATTGATTGAGGTCTTCATTATTCTTATCTTGGGATTGATCCCAACCTTAATTGGGTTGCATATTTTCATAAAGACCACTTTATATTATATTTAGAGGTGTAATTTGGGTGACATCAGATTTAAATGAGAAAGTACATACCAAATCTTCCCTAAGGAAAAAGCTTCAGTTTCCTTAATGGCTCAATTTTAACCAAAATACATAGACAAAACTTTGGAAAATGAATTCAGGGTACAAGCTACGAAGGAGTAACTTCACTAATTTAAAAGAAATTAGGTAAGGGCACTTGCTAAACATTTAAAGAAATATTCTATGATTGGCACAAAATCGATCTTCAGAAATAAAATGAATGAAGAAGGAAAACTAATTAGAAACAAAGCAAGGTTGGTTGTTTATGGTAACCTAAAATAAGAAGGTATTGATTATGATAAAATCTTCACTCTTGTAGCAAGGTTAGAAGTCAGTCATACTTTTTGGCATGCGCTTTTATTTATATCAAATTATTTTTAATGGATATTAAAAGTTCATTTTTAAATGGTTTCACCGAAGAAGTGTTTGTTAAACAACCTCCTAGTTTGGAAAACTTCTCTTGCCTTGATTATTTTTTTAAATTAAATAAAGCTCTTTATTGTCTTAAGAAAGCAGCAAAATCTTTGTGTGAACGATTATGTTCTTTCCAAATAAGCAACAATTTTTAGAGAGAGAAAATTAACATTGCCCTATTCATTCAAAACTTGGTTCAAAATTCTTATTGTACAAATTTATGTTGATGATTTTATCTTTGAATCTGCTATATTTGCGCTTTGTGACAATTTTTCAAATGTTATGAAAGAAGAATTTGAAATGAGTCATAGGGGAACTCACTTTATTTCTTGGACTTCAAATCAATGAGTCTACAAGGGGAAACTTCATTAGTTAAATCAAATATACAAAGGAGCTTATTGTATAATTTGGTCTTGAAAAAGGGCAAGGTTTTTTGGCACTCCAACGATCTATCTACTTCTCTTAAAACTAATGTATATTGGAAAAATGTGGATGAAAAAATCAATTATGGAATGCTAGGATCCATAGTATGTTTAACTGCAGTCGACCAGACACTATATTTAGTGTATGCAGATTTGCAAGATTCTAGCCAGTTCCAAAGGAATCACATCTTACTGCTATCAAAAGAATTATTTGATATCTTGATGTGCCATGGTTTCATGGAACTTTTGATCTTAAAAAAAGGAAAAATATGCAAGTACTTAGGCATTCTTGTAAAATGTGATGTGCTTTGATGTTGGTTTTGTCGGAAAATTGATTTCAAAGCCAAGAATGAGGAAAAGGGATGAAGAGGAGCTAAAAAGGCTATCTGTGATACAACCTACGGCTCAGTGCTAGTACCTTCGATCCTATAGGTGTCCAAGTGAGTTGAGATCCTAAAGATTCTGAAGTTCATAATTGATGTCTGATTGCCACCACACTACCAATAGGGTGCAGGTATAATGTACAGATCATAGATTGTCTCGTAGTTAGAAGTTCTACATTTGATGATTTATCTAAGTTACACAAACCTAGTTTCGCCCCATAGGTTGCCCCGTTGGTGCTGACTCTGTTTTCCTACACTATTTAGGAAAGGTTTTTAGATGTATCTGTAAAGTTCTTTGGATGTTTTACTATCAGTTTATGCAATTTATATGCCTTTGACATTATTTTGAGTTAGAGGTACATTATTGATCTTGGAAGTATTGTTTGTGGTTTTTAGGGTTTACAATTAATTTGATATTTCAGTTTTTTATTATTCTTCTCCAAAAGTTTATCATTAAGCTTTCATCTATGGAATCTATGTGTGCTCTTACAATCATGAGCAACTAAACCTCATAAGTAGGGTTGTGAGTACCCTGGTGGATGAACAAACTATCTTTAGAGCAAAGTCATTATAAATTGGTGTTATTGCATAAATTGAGTTTTCTTTTATTTAGATTGCTTTCTTGATGATTGAAAATGTTAGGAACTCTTTATATTCGGTACTTTATTGAGAGAGAGGTGATAACTCTCAACTTACATGTCAATTTTAAGTGCAGGGAAATTGTGATCAATATAATTACCCAACTATGAGTCGGGGTCGAATTCACGAGGAGCAATGTGAATAACGACCAAGTAAGTCCAAAATGAAAGTTTCTTGCTAAATTTAAAACTTGGATTCAATGATTTGGGGGGTTTGAATGTCTTTCAAGGGTATGATAGTTTTTAGACTTCTAAAGTACTAATTCAGGGCTATGAATAATTAGAGTATAATCAATTAGAAACATATCTTGGGATTATGATTTCCTAGGGGAAAATTATGCATGGGGACATGATGATTCTGTGAAAATTCTTATTATTAATGATGTGGTGGGATAGGTTGAAAGTCCTTGAGGCTAATTTGTCAACATAGCCTAAAAATGTCACTCATTGACCCTTTCGAGTACCTAACAAGTGTATCAACTAGATCCACCCAACACTTCAATTGGGTATCACTTTTTCTAGAATTATACACAAGGTATACTCAACCTCATAACCACCATTATGTCTACAATAGTGAAAATTTAGCAAACTATGCCCATAAATTATCTACTATTGCCTTGGTTCCCACATCCCTCTTTCAAGGATGATATAGGTTTCAAAAGTTCAACCAAACACCTCTTTAAAGGATGGATTGAGATTTCAAGATATTAGGATTTTCACCCACAAACCTATTAGGTTATTTTGGGTCTTCCACCCACAAATCTCAACTAATTTAATAAAGCACTAATAGAACCCATCATCAATGAACTAGCATATATACAATGAATCACAACCCACAGACAATTGCACCATATTCTAACATAATCCCAAGAGGAAGAACTAGCTACATATAATATTAATAAGCAAGATATACCCAAACATCTCCATCAATTTGATTTATTGAAAGATAAAGAGAATACAAATTGCAAGCTTTAGGGTTTAACAAATCTTCAATGGAAATTGGCAATCCTCCACTTGGAAGATACTCTAATGTATTCTTTACCCAAAAATTAGTACAATAGTTGTCTTCTCAAAATTGGAAACTAGATGGTAGAAATATTCCACAAAAGTTGGATCTCCTCTACGAGATAGGGTTTGAGCCTCTTAAGGGAATATGAGAATTAGCTATGTGCATTTACAAATCTGCCCCTGGGCATAACCTACTTCACCGTGATCGCTGACACGTGTTTGTGATCGTGGATACCACGACCGCAGTCAGAACTTGCAATCGTGGTATGTTGACCTATCTTGACTTTCCGCGATCGCGACCCTCAGATCGTGATTGCAGTAACTGTGGCTTATTTCTAATCAAGGTCTTCCAGCTGCACGTCTTTTCTCTCTTTTATCCTTTTTAGTTTATGTCCACATCTTTCTATGTCATAACCTGTATGCCTGGAAAATGTGGATCTTAGTGCATTTAATTATACATATGTCTCATTTATACATTTAAATCAATGTAATGTCCACGAATGTTGAGTGCAAATGAGTGGTAAACACACCACTCGTCAACACCCCCAACTTAAAGCTTTTCTTGTCCTCAAGCAACACTACCTCTTAATATGATACAATACATATTTATTCCTAAATTAAATGAACAAATTACCACAATGACTTTAAGCTTATTTACTACCACAAGTAGCTATTCAAACATGAGCAATACTATTTTCTCGCTACCCCCCAACACAAAATGCAATTTTTAAGTGAACTAAAGACTTTAAAGAGTAATAATGCAATAGTCACCAATACTCTAGAAGTGTCTCGACTTTGACCTCAATAACAATATACTCCTTTTTCCTCAACTATATGGGTGATGACAAAATAACTCACCTCAACTTGTTCGTATGCCTCCTCATAAGAAAGAAATTTCCACAAACATAACTACTAAGTATGCAATAAAGAATTTAAGTATGAAACACACTCTCTCTTAAGAACTCTCTATGTTGCACAAGTACCATTCCATAGGCTTGCCCCTTTTTTCAATTGGCACTACAATGAAAATATTGGGTTAGAAATCACGAAGGGCTTTTTAAGCTTGTAACCTAGGTTTGGGTCGGGTAGGATATCCATTAGGAACAACATGGCTTTATTATCCTTGACATTCACATCACACTATTCCATCCAACTTTTGATCATAGGCCACTTCTTTTGATTTTTCTCTTTACAAATGTTCCTACTTTTTTTTTATTTCCTTGGTTCACCCATTTTATTTTTCTTGGACCCTTTGCACTTCTCTTTCCTTTTTCCGATCCTTTACTTTTATTATTCATTTTTCTCAAAGCTTAAGCCCATAGGAACTTAATCATAACTTCGTGGCCTAAAGTTGCCTCTTCAAATTATCACCATTCCCAACTTAGGCTTTTGACCTCAAGTTGCAATTTTAAGTTCAAGGAGGGTAGGGTTCAAATGAGGGATAAAAATTGAAGGGATCACGGCTTGCAATGTGTTTTCCAAAGAAAGGTCTAAAGGCTCAAGGTGGGTGACTACTGATAACCTCTATACAAGGGTATTTTTTTTTTTTGGCTAAAGTGGACTTCCAGTATCACAAAGACGGCCTAAGATCATTTTAACAACTAAGTAAAATGTAAATTAGCCTTGTGAAACTAATGGGGCAAGTTCTAGATGGTACAAGTACACACTAGATTTGGATTAATAAGCTCATCACATATGACATGCAAATTTCTAAGGGGGATCAATTTCCCCACCATTTAGAGACAAAAAATAAGTATCTATCAATTTTCACAAGCAAAAGTTTTTAGAGTAACAAAAAGAGAAGACGTATTTGTGCAAGGTCACTCAAGTCCATTCCCTTGATTTTTCATAAAATTTTCAACGGAGGGAGTTGTTTGTTTTGCATCTGCGCCACACATTATTTGCTACTCATGGAAATAACCCAAGCCTTTCTCTCACATTGTGGCTTTCGTACAGGAAAGCCAACCATAAGGCTACTCAGTTTTTTCATAGGTATGAATATGATCACAAATTTGAAATACCGCAGGTACTCAAATTTCCCTTGCATTTGTGACCTCAATGTCACGGGTACACCAACTTCCCCTGCATCCAAGGATAAAAACCCAAGAATGATACTTTTCCCTTTAGAATGTCTTCCCTCAATTGATCATAGGGAAAAGCTCATCCAATATCATCACAACAAAAATAATGATAAAGTTAAATAGAAAATCTAAAAACAAACCAAATAACTAATCCATGAAACATGGGCACCATCAGAGTGCCCAAATATAGCAACCAAAAAATGGAAAATAAAATTCATCTAGAACATTATAAAAAAACCTCTAAAATAATAATCAAAACATCCAAAATATCTAAATAATACAACTCCAGGTCCAAGCACCCCCAACTGAAAGGCAACAAGTGTCCTCACTGTATAATCAATATTGTAAAGTAGGTAGAAAAGGGTGCTCCATAAAATTGCTTCAAGAGTTTCTCTCTCCTACTGACTCTGCACCATCACCACCAGCATCAGAACCTGACTACTCAGCAAAGGCCTCGTCATCACTCTCTACTCTGGGAGAAGGTAGTTTGTCACAGGGTTTCGAGACCTTCTACAACCCCTTCTCCCCTTTCACATCTTGTAGAAGAACTTTTCTTCCTTCTTCCCTATTTTTTCATATTTTTGTGGGAGTATTGACCATCCTTATGAGACTCCTTCACTACTAAATATGGCCTCTAGAGCCTAGCAATAGTGGCTCCCTAATTCTACTGCTTCTCTTGATACTTCTCATAATCTGATAGGGAGACATAAGAATGACGCCTGGTGGAGGGCTCTCTCAGCCCCTGAGGCAATCCTGATAGAATATCCTTGATGACTCTAATATCATCACCAATATCTTCCAGTGGACCAGCAATAGATAGTCTATATGCATATGACTCCTCAACTATCGACTTGCCACTTCGATTTTTTTTCTCTTACCAGATTTTAAGTTGGTAAATGGGGGTTCTAGGTCACACCCAAGGGTCATCCAGGTATTCCACCACCCCTGCTCTCATCAAAGCTCAGTAATAAGAGAAGGGAGTAAGAGATGCATACCACTATAGTTCCTGTAGGACTTTATATCAGATATCATTAGATGACCAATATTTAGAGGAATGTGTCCAGTATGTAGGAAACCATGTGGGTACACATATCTATAACTACAGTCATATGCCTGCAAAAAGATAGCTGGCTGCAAATAATGTTCATCCATATTTGGTTCTCAGCTGTGAAGTCATTCATCAAGATGCCTTTTTTTTATTGTTTAGAAAATCCTTACCTAGGAACAACTTCTCTGCCATCATGCTTTCCGGCTCACACCCTTTTGCGTTAAAACAACCATGTCTGTATTTTGGATCCCATATAGATCATTGATTCGCTCCGCAACAAAATACACATCCACCCCCGAATCCTGATCATCGAGATCTTGGATGAAACTATGCTAAGATTAGCTTAGAATTCTCATACCCACTGCTTATTTTTCCTACAAGGGTCCTGGGTAAAATAGCTCCATCTGGTGGCCATGAGTCTATCATAAAATGTTGGAAGCTTTTTTGGCACTCTCTCCAAGAATATACCCCTTTTTGGGAGCACCTTAGTCCTTGGGAACTTATCATAATATTGGTTTTAGCAATCGAGAGTCATGAATCAGATTTGATAGAAGTTATCCATGGTGGAATCCTACAAAACTTGAGGACAATACAAAATAATTGATCATCAACATTTTCATGATCATACTACATTACATTATCCACTAAACTTCATGGGATGGGTACTTGGTGGTGTTTGAATAAAAATTTTACTTGCAGGAATTTTGTCCCAGGCTTCAGTCTCGGTTATAGCGATTGCGGCTACCACAATTACGATTTCCATGATCACATCTACAAGGCCATAATTGTGTATACCGCAATTACGGTCCTAATGGCAGGGATCGCGGTACCTGAGACTTGACTGTTCAATTTAAAAATCAATTTATGGGTTCAAAATATGTTACAAAATAAGAATCAATCATTAGTATCATGAAACATGCATTCTAAGTGTCCGATTATGACCCCAGAATGTGGAAATAACTAGTTATTTACTCATTTGGGTATTTGATTAACTACTTTGTGTGCACCTTATATTTTACTCAATTTCACATAATTTTGGGTACTCAACACTTCCCCATATGTGTGCACATCATATCTAATATCTAATATCCATACAAGCATGATTCATTAATCATTTAGTAATGAAAAACTTAATATTAGGCCCCACCTAGTTTATGCACCCTCAGGCCTACTCATAATAATTAAAATCATGAGCTTGAAGCACTTACCAAACTAGTAATGCAGAGTGGATGCAAAGATGCCTTTGAGATATTCAAAATATAGCAATCAATACTTGCAATTTGAGAGAGAAATTGAAGGGGGAGTATGGAAGGAATGGAAGATTGATGATCTTTTAACATTGGTCTGACCAAGATTGCGGTTAGGGGTCCGTGATTGCGGACATGTTGGTGGCCACGATCGCGGTAACAGAGGGCATTTATGCACCTCTATTTTGCCCTATTCAGTTTACCATGCAAGCATCCCATATTTTCCTTTTTAATTCATTATATACACTTTAAAGTGCCACAAATGCATAAATTAATCACTGAAAAAATTAAAAACTAGACTATCAAATTTAAAAAGAAAGGACATAGGCCAGTTTTAATAGAGTGATGGGGTGTCTCCCATTGAGCTCATAGTTTAACGTCATGCAACGATTACTTTTCAGATACCACCTGTTTTTCTGCTTAGGATATTTGAATCAATGTCATAACTTTAGATCAATACATCTTTGAGGTACTTTTGGCAAAGGTGAGGACACAATGAAATATTTTCTATCTTACCACTTTGATGTCTTAAACATTTTAACCAATTTCACATTATATTTCCTATTCGGCTAATTGGGTAATGGTGGGAACATCAGTAGGCCACTAGTAGATCATCAAAAGTTGAGTTCCTTGGACTTTAAATGCGGGGTTCTCATGAGCCCTTTTGGAATGTCAAATTCCAAAATGTAGGGATGATGTTCCTTCTCCCTAAAATCCATCATTTGCTTGGGTAAGTAGACTCTCATCATACCCACTAGGTACAATGTTAAAAAATGGTTCTAATGAGGTTTATCCCTTACTTCCAAAATAGAATCCTCATTATCATCCTCACCCTGAATAGACTAGCATATTCATAAGAGATTTTCATGGCTTCTTCTTTTGAATCAAGAACCATCTTCTTGATTTTGGAATTTTAAACTATTTTAGGTTTTGTTGGTTGGGTAATCACCGATGAATCCTTAATTTCAAGTTCAGTTTGAAGAATGGGTATATTCATGGTACTTACAAGATCGGCCTCCTTGCCCATTTCTTGAATCTTTTCCATTTCCCTTTTGAATGCCTCATTAGATTGAAATAAGTCATGTATGTCCTCCTCCAATGTAGTTGCTTGTTCCAAAATAGTTTGAAGCATTACATCAACACTCTTGTATCTAGCATGTTTTTCTTCCTTTTCCATACAATGAGACCTAGAAAACTCATAATATGAACTTGCATACTCGTTAGCATAACTAGGGGAAGGGCATTCATACAATTAATCCAATGTCCATCTTAACCACCATATAAAGAAAAATCATACTCACAATATGATTGAGATGGTACTTCCATCTCTCTCCGGATAGCAAATCTACAATCTTTCCAAAAGTGGCATCCATCACAATATGGACATATATCATCAAGATAGGATTTCTAACTACCAAAATCATATTTGTACCAATATGTCATAGTGACAAGTAAACAAAAATAAAAATGTAGCTAATACAAGAAACAAAAGAAAATCACAAATAAATATTTACAAGTTTGAATCTAAGTAAGTAAGCGAAAATTCCAAATTAACTCAATACGCGAAATTGTTCCCCAATAATGGCACCATTTTTTGATAACACTCAACTTACACAACAATTTTAAGTGCAAGGCAGTCATAATCAATATAATTACACAACTATGAGTCCGGGTCAAATCCATGAGGAACAATGTGAATAACGATCAAGTAAGTCTGAAATAAAAGTTTTTTGCTAAATTCAAACCTAGGATACAAAGATTTGGGGGATTTGAATATTTTTTGAGGGTATGATTATTTTTAGACTTCTAATGGACTTATTTGGAGCTACAAATAATTAGAGTATAATCAATTAGAAACGAATCTTTAAATTATACTTTCCTATGTAAAAATTATGAATGGTAGCATGATGATTCGGTGTAAATTCTAATTGTTAATGATGTGGTAGGCTAGTTTGTCCACAAAGCCTCAAAGATGTCACTCATTAAACCTTTTGAGTACCTAATGAGTGTTTTAATTAGAGACACCCTATACCTTAATTGGGTATCCCTATTTCTAAGATGATACCCAAGGTATAGTCAAACTCATAATTACCCTTATGTTTAAGATAATGAAAATTTAGCAAACTGTGCCCATAAATTATCTAGTATTGCCTTGGTTACCACATCTCTCATTCAAGGAGGATATAGGTTTCAAAAGTTCACCCAAACCCCTCTTTCAAGAATGGATTGAGATTTCATGAGATTAGGATTTTCACCCACAAACCTATTTGGTATTTTGGGTCTTCCACCCACAAATCTCAAATTATTTAATCAAGCATTAACAAAACCCCTCATCAATAAACTAGCATATATACAAATGAATCACAACCCACACACAATTGCACCCTATTCAAACATAATCCCAAGAGGAAGAACTAGCTATATATAAGATTAATAAGCAAGATATTCCCAAACATCTCCATTAATTTGATTTATTGAAAGATAATGAGAATACAAATTGCAAGCTTTAGGATTTAACAAATCTTCAATGAAAATTGTCAATACTTCACTTGGAAGCTACTCTAATGAATTTTTCACTCAAAACTTAGTAAAATAGTTGTCTTCTCAAAATTAGAAACTAGATGGTGGAAAATTCCCATAAAAGTTGGTTCTCCTCTACGGGATAGGTTTTGAGATTCTTAAGGGAATTTGGGATTCGGCTCTGTGCATTTAAAAATTTGCCTCTATGCATAATCCTAATTTTCTGCAATCGCAGCTCCTGTGACCACATTCAGAACTCGCAATCGCAATATGTTGACCTATCTTGACTATCCGCAAACGCAACCCTTAAACTGCAATCACAGTAATTAAGACTTGTTTATGTTCCAGGTCTTCCAACTGCACTTCTTTTCTCTCTTTTGATCCTTTATAATTTAGGTCCTTAAATTTCCATCTAAAAACCTGTATGCTTACAAAATGTGTATATTAGTTTATTTAAACACATATATGCCTCATTTACACATTTATATAATGTTAATATACAAGAATGTTGAGTGCAAATGAGTGGTAAATTCACCACTTGTCCATTTTGGATAATGCTCAACTTACACGTCAATTTTATATGCAAGGTGGTCATCATCAATTTAAGTAACCAACTATGAGTAGGGGTCAAATGGACGAGCAACAGTGTTAATAGAAATCAAGTAAGTCCGAAATGAAAGTTGTTTGCTAAATTCAAACCTAGGATACAAAGATTTAGGGGGTTTGAATATTTTTCAATGGTATAATTATTATTAGACTTCTAAAGGAATAATTCAGGGCTATGAATTATTAGAGTATAATCAATTAGAAATGGATCTTGGGATTATGCTTTCCTAGGGGTAAATTATGCAAAGTAGCATCATGATTCGGTGCAAATTCTAATTGTTAATGATGTGATAGGTTTTGTTGATAGTCCTTGAGGCTAATTTGTCAACAAAGCCACAAAGATGCCACTCATTGAACCTTTCGAGTACCTAACAAGTGTGTCAATTAGAGCTACCCGATATCTCAATTGGGTATCCCTATTTATAGAATGATACCCAAGGTATAGTCAACCTCATAATCACCCTTATGTCTAAGATAGTGAAAATTTAGTAAAGTATGCCCATAAATTGTCTATTATTTCCTTGGTTTCTACATCCCTCTTTCAAAGATGATATAGGTTCCAAAAGTTCACCCAAACCCTCTTTCAAGGATGGATTGAGATTTTAAGAGATTGACATTTTTGCCCACAAACCTTTTGGGTATTTTGGGGCTTCAACCCACAAATTCCAACCAATTTAATCAAGCATTAGCATAACCCATCATTAACTAACTAGCACATACACAAATGAATCACTACCCACACACAATCGCACCCTATTCAAACATAATCTTAAGAGGAAGAACTAGCTATACATAAGATTAATAAGCAAGATATACCCAAACTTCTCCATCAATTTGATTTATTGAAAGATAATGAGAGTGAATATTGCAAGATTTAGGGTTCAACAATTTTGTAATGGAAATTGCCAATACTCTACTTGGAATCTACTCTAATGTATTCTTCACCAAAAAATTAGTACAACGGTTGTCTTCTTAAAATTAGAAACTAGATGGTGGAAAAATTCCATAAAAGTCGGATATACTCTATGGGATAGAGTTTGAGCCTATTAAGGGAATTTGGTAATCAGTTGTATGCATTAACAAATCTTCCCCTAGGCATAATCCTTCTTCATCGTGATCGCTGACACTTGTCCTCGATTGCAGCTACAGCAACCATGGTATGTTGACCTGTCTTGACTAGCGGCGATCATAACCCTAAGATCGCAATCGCAGTAACTGAGGCTTGTTTTTGCTCTAGGTCTTCTAGCTGCACGTCTTTTCTCTCTTTTAGTCCCTTTTAGTTCAAGTCCATATGTTTCCATCTCATAACTATTATGCCTACAAACTATGGATGTTAGTGAATTTAATCACACATGTCTTATTTTTACATTTAAATCATGGTAATGTGTACGAATATTGAGTGCAAATGAATGGTAAATTCACCACTCGTCCATTTTTTATAACTCTTAACTTACACGTCAATTTTAAGTACAGGGCGATCATCGTCAATATAATTAACCAACTATGAGTCGAGTTCAAATCCATGAGGAACAATGTGAATAGCAATCAAGTAAGTCTTAAATAAAAGTTTATTACTAAATTAAAACATAGGATAGAAAGATTTAGGGGGTTTGAACAGTTTTTGAGGGTATGAATGTTTTCAGACTTCTAAAGGACTAAATCTGGGATATGAATAATTAGAGTATAATCAATAAGAAATGGATCTTGGGATTATGCTTTCCTAGGGGAAAACTATGCAATGGTGCATGAAGATTCAGTGCAAATTCTAATTATTAATGATTTTGTAGGCTAGGTCGAATGTTTTTTAGGCTAACTTGTCAACAAAAACTCAAAGATGTCACCCATTGACATTTCGAGTATCTAATGAGTGTGACATTTAGAGAAACCTAACACCTCAATTGGGTATCCTAATTTCTCGGTTGATACCCAAGGTATAGTCAACCTCATAATCACCCTTATATCTAAAATAGTGAAAATTTAGCAAACTATGCCCATAAATTGTCTACTATTGCCTTGGTTGCCACATTCTTCTTTAAGGATGATATAGGTTCCAAAAGTTCACCCAAACCTCTCTCTCAAGAATGGACTGAGATTTCAAGAGCTTGGAATTTTCTCCCACAAACCCATTTGGGTATTTTTTGGCATTAACCCACAAATCTCAACCAATTTAATGAACCAATAGTAGAACCCATCATCAACAAACAAGCATATAGATAAATAAATCAATACCCACAAATAATTACACCCTATTAAAATATAATACGAAGAGAAAGAACTAGCTACACATAAAATTAATAAACAGGATATACCCAAACATTTCCATCAATTTAATTTATTGAAAGACAAAGAAAATTCAAATTCAAGCTTTAAGGTTTAACAAAGCTTCAATGGAATTTGGCAATCCTCCACTTGGAAGCTACTCTTGTGTATTCTTCACCTAAAAAATAGTACGATACTTATCTTCTCAAAAATGGAAACCAGATGGTGGAAAAATTCCATAAAAGTTGGATCTTCACTACGCGATAGGGTTTGAGCCTCTTAAGGGAATTTGGGAATCAACTGTGTGTATTTACAAATCTACCCCTAGGCATAATCCCGCTTTGCCGCGATAGCTAAAACTTATCTGCGACCGCAGCTACCGCGATTGCAGTCAGAACTCACGATTGTGGTATATTTACATATTATGACTAGCTGTGATCGCGACCCTCAGACCACGACCATGGTAACTAGGGCTTGTTTCTAATCTAGGTCTTCCAGCTGCACTTATTTTCCATCTTTTGATCCTTTTTAGTTTAAGTCCACCTCTTTCTATCTCAAAACCTATATGCATGCAAAATATGGATATTAATACATTTAATCACATATATGTATTATTTAGACATTAAAATCATGGTATTGTGCACGAGATTTGAGTGCAAATGAGTGGTAAATTCACAACTCATTAAGAGGTCGATATTTGGAAAAAGAAATCATAAAACTAAATTGATGCTATCAATCTTCATCTAATTAACTTAAGACTAAGAAGAGATAGTTAATCTGAGAGGTTTAGTAATGTGACTCTCTAAGGATGAGCGGAGATAAGAGAAATTCACCCAAACTAAGGACAAGATATTATTAGGTGATACGTAACTTGTTATATTTTGAATGCAAGACATCAAGATAGTTTGAGAAGCACAAGTAGTTTTTTGAGTTGTAAAATTAGGGGGAACAAAATCTTTGAGATTGTCTCATATTGATAATAACCCTAATTTCCTAGAGTTGTTATTATAACTCTTAATTTTATAAAACTCCTATTTTTTTTTACTTTTTGCTATTTCTAATTATATCAGCAAGACCAGGATAGATTTTTGACCCATTCCTCATGGGATCAACCCCAACCAATTGGATTTTATATTTTAGAATTCACCATTTTATACTTTCTTGGAGGTTTAATTTGGGCAACATCAAATTTTGAAACTGTTATTAGCGAATATGGTCATGGATTTATTGACCGAGGTTGTTGAAGTTGTTAGTTTTGTTTGTTGATTTTATGTTTATCCTATTTGTAGGCCACACGTCGGTATATACCAAATACTTATGATATAATCATAAAATGGAGAGAGTAGAAGAGTTTGATCATGGAGCCCAATATAAAGTGATTCATGATGACCTAATAATAGTGAATTGGCCACCTCCGCATAGTGTTTATGAAATTGCTGAGCAAACTAGTTTCCTGTTAATATACAAAGAATATGCTAGGTTAGTACTAGACTAATATGCTAAAGAAAGGGCTAGACAGGAGGAGAAAAATTATTGAGCAGTACTCGATAGATATAGAGTTAAAAGGAATAGAATTCAACTGCTAGGTCATCAATATTTGATAGTTTATGATGATACAGAAAAACATCTAGGTATGCTGAACCAATTAAAAAATGTGTTGTCATTGCTCTATAATTTCCCTAAGGAATGAAATATGATATTACTAGCGCAATGATCCAATTACTAAATTTGAAAAAGTGTGTTATGGTTTGCCTACTAATGATGTAAACATGTACCTTATGAACGTTTTAGGGATTTTCCCCTGGTAGAATCTTCCAGGGGTGAATCAGGAAGCTTTACGACTCAGGTTTTCTCATTCTCTCATATAGGAGAAGTGATATTATATTTAGGGGATCTGTCTCTTGGGTATGTTACCACTTGGAATGAGTTGAGGAAAAAGGTCTTGGATTTATTGTTCTCGGACACTAAAATTCTACTATTTTAAGATATGATCTATAATTTTATATAGTTACATTAAGAGGTACTCTATGAGACATGGTTAAGGTTTAATAAGAAGCTAATGAATGCTCCAAATCATAGAATCACAGGGAGAAATTTGCTGGAGAGTTTTTATAGAGCCTTGAATGCAAATACCAAGTCCATGGCTGATGCTATTATAGGTTGAGCTTTCACGAGTCTTTGAGTGGATTAGGCTATAGAGATCTTACACTGGATTACTAAAACAAATCAAGGGTGGCATACTCAGAAGGCAGATAGGTCAGCTGATACTTATGCTATTGGAGATTCTAGTGAGCAGAGAGCATTGGATAAGACAGTGTCTCAAAAGAGGGAACAATTGAGGAATGAGATTGGGTTACTTACTAAGAAATTCATAAATATTGGTGTAGAAATGGTAATTTTTTTGGGTACTCAAGGAAAGGATTATAAACATAATGAGTATAATTTTGAAGAAGAGGAAAAGTACTTAGATAGAGATAAGGTGGGTTTTTGAGCCCAGGGCCTAGGTTTTAATCAAGACACTTAGAACTCGAGGCAGAGGGATCAAGGTTGGAACTACTATAGAGACATGTATAGGGATAGAAGTAGAGAACATGATGGTAACTACAGAAGAAAAGATCATTACAAAGAGAATTATGGTCTTTATGTTCCATCAAGGAACCGTGATACTGAGTCTAAAAGTTTCAGAACGGAAGCATTTCTTACTAATTTTGTTAAGGTTTTAGATAGACAAGAGAGTTTCCTTAAGGAGATTAAGGTGGATATATCAGGGTTGAGCCAAAAAGAATAATCACATGAAACCGCGATTAAGTATCTTAAGCAACAGTTTGGGAAAATGTTTGCTACATTTAATTAACATCAGTCAAGAACTCTTCCTAGATATACCATTTAGAATTCAAGGAATGACAATCACTACCTAGCTATCACCACTTAGAGTGGTAAGGCTATTATCGATCTACCTATGTCTGTGGTTGATGAGGTTAGGAATGATACTATAGATATTGATGATGCTCTTGAGACTGAAATTGAGAAATTGGTGACTAATATTAAGGCATCTAAGAAGCTGATACTTGTAGAGAAAGGCATTGATAATGATAAAGAAAAGGGGAAGGAGGTCAAACTAGTATTGAAGCCTATTCCAAGACCTCCCCTACCTTTTTGTCAAAGGTTGAGAAAGAAAAAAGAACAAGGAAAATATCATTAATTCATGTTGATGTTGAAGAACTTGTATGTAAGTGTCCCTCTTATCGAAGCATTAGAGCATATACCTAGGTATGCAAAATTCATGAAGGATCTAGTTACTAAAAAATGAATGGTGAGTTTGAGCCCCCTCATAATATGCATCACTACAGTGTTGTGTCCTCGCGATCTTTATTTTATAAGAAAGAGTATACAAGATATTTCACTATTCTGTTGACTATTGGGTCCTCTAATTTTGCACAAGCATTACATGATATGGGAGATAATATTAATTTTATGCCATTAGTTATATACAAACAGTTGGGTTGTGATTGCCTAAGCCAACCTCTATGAGATTATTGATGGTGGATAACACTATGAAGAAGCAAGTTGGTATATTATTTGATGTTTTGGTGAATGTGTGTTCTTTTATATTACGAGCTAAATTTATGATTCTCAATTGTGAGGCAGATTTTGACGTCACTATCATCTTGGGAAGGCCCTTTCTAGCCATGAGTACTCATTGGTTGACATTGATATGGGATAGATGAAATTTAGGATTAATAAATAATAGAGCACTTTCAATGTGTGTCAGTAGATGAGGTATCCAAAAAATATACGGGTATTTTCTGTGATAGACATCGTAGATAAAGAAGCATTGGTTTTACCCCTTGAGGATCGCCATAGTTTCACTAAGTATGATCAGATGTGTGAGAACACTTATTGAAAGAGATTATTATACCTATTCATCAAATAAGTTAGATCTTAATTTAAGGAACAGAGCAACCCCATTAGCTTAGTCATATATTGAGGAGCCACTAACTTTGGAATTAAAGACCCTCTATTCTTATCTATGTTATGTATTCTTAGGGGCTAAGAATACATTGTTGATTATTAGTTTAGCAAATTTGTTAGATTCATAAGTTGAGGCCTTTATTATAGAGTTGTAAATGTTTAAACGGGCCTTTGGATGGACTATTGCTGATATTGTTGGAATTCTACCAGAAATTCACACTCATAAGATTTAGCTTGAAAAACAGTATGCGCCTATAATTGAGAATCAAGTTTGTCTGAATACACTTATGTAAGAGGTGGTGAAGAAAGAGATTATAAAGTGGCTAGATGAAGCTGTAGTTTATTCTATTGCCAATAATAATTAGGTGAGCCCAGTTCAGTGTGTGCCAAAGAATGGTGAGATCACTGCAGTCCCTAATGCAAAGAATAAGTTAGTTCACATAAGACCAGTCTAGACATGACAAGTTAGCATGGATTTTCAAAAGCTAAATACTTAGACGCAGATTCATCACTTTGTATGCTATTCATGGATTAGTTGTTAGACTGTCTTACATTCAAAGGATGGTATTGTTTTCTTCATGGTTATTTGGGGTATAATCAGATTTCTATTGCTCCCAAGGACACAGATAAGACCATTTTCATTTGTCCATATGGTACATTTGCATTTAATAGGATGCCTTTTGTTCTTTGTAATGCTTCCATCACTTTTCAACATTGCATGATCTCTATCTTTTCTGATATAGTGGATGATACTATCAAGGACTTCATGGATGATTTCGCTAATGTGGATGATTTGTTTGATGATTATTTGGCTTACTTGGCCTATGCACTACAAAAATGTTAAGAGTGCGACCTATTTTTAAATTGGGAGAACTGTCACTTTATGGTTAAACAGGAAGTAGTTCTTAGGCATAAAATTTTGAAAAAGTCGATAGAAGTCAAAAAGGCTAAAATAGATGTTATTGAATAATTTCCACCATTAATTTTTGTGAAGGTATTCAGAGTTTCTTAGGCCATACAGGTTTTTACCGATGCTTTATCAAGGACTTCTCTAAAATTGCAAATACATTATGTAATTTGTTAAAGAACAAGGTGAAGTTTGTTTTTGATGATGCTTGTTTCGAGGATTGTTAGTGCTTTAAAGAGAAGTTGAACTAAGCTTGTATTATTGTGTCTCTGGATTGGACTCTTCCATTTGATGTAATGTATGATGCCAGTTGTTTGTACCAAAAATCTATCCTAGTCTAAAGATGTGAGAAGATAGTTCATCACATTTATGATGCCAGCAGAGCATTCAACCCGCACAAAATTTCATGGTTACAGAATAAGCATTGCTTGCAGTAGTATTTTCTTTTGAGAAGTTACAATTTTATTTGATTAGTACCACAGTTACTAAGCACATTGACTATGTAGATCTTAGGTACCTTATGGAAAAGAAAGATGTTAATACTAGATTAATTTGGTGGGTACTATTGCTGTAAGAGTTTGACTTTGAGGTTAAAGACCGAAAAGGCATATAAAATAAGAGTCTAGACCATCTATCCTTCCTAGAAGAAGAGTAGATTCTTAAACAATGGGATGAGCTTAATATTGATGATATTTTTATAGACGATAACATCTTGGCAACATCATAAGACCTAATACGTGGTTTGCTGACTTTACTAAATATTTGGCAAGTGACCACATCCTAGAAGACTTGTCATTTCAGTAGTGAAAACAATTTATGCACGAGTTAACCAAATTGTATTGGTATGAGCCTTACTTATTTTGGGTGTATGCAGATGGTATAATTCGGAGGTGTATCTCGGAAGTTGAGATGTTGAGTATTTTGAAGGCCTGACATTCATCTCCAATTAAGGGTCACCATGGAGGTACTCGCATGATCCCTAAGATTTTGTAATTTGATTATTAATGGATGATAATATATAAAGATACAAATGACTATGGTCGATCCTAGGGCCAATGCTAATGGTAGGGCAATATCTCTTGGAAGCATGAGCTCCCCATTACACCTATTTTAGAGCTTGAGTTTTTTTATGCGTGGGGTATTGACATCATGGGTCCGTTCATAAGTTAACATGGTATGAAGTATATCTTGGTGGTAGTCGTCTATGTGTCTAAGTGTGTAGAAGCAATTGCACTTTCCAATAATGAACGTCGAAGTATCACAACATTCTTAAAGAAAAAATATTTTCTCTCAATTTGGTACTCCACTTTCATCAGTGATGGAAGGTCTCATTTTTTCTATCTTCTATTCAAGGACCTACTTGAGAAATATGGTGTGAAACATAAGGTGATATCTTACCAAACACAGGCATGTGGTCATGTTGAGTTCTTTAAATGGGAGATCAAGTCCATTTTAGCAAAGACTGTGAATGCCAATCAGACTAACTGGTCGAGAAAGTTTGATGATGCACTTTGGGCCAGCTGGATAACTTACAAAACTCCCATAGGTTCCTCATCTTATTAGATTTTGTATGTCAAGGTATTCCACTTGCCGATTGAACTTGAGCATAAGACACTATGTGCGTTGAAGAATATGAACTTTGAGTGGAATGATGCTGTGCACTTGAGATTGGACAAGATGAATGAGTTCATAAAGTTCTTCCTCCATACTTATGAAAGTTCATCCTTGTATAAGGAGAAGATGAAATTATACCATGACAAAAGAATTGAGAAAAACGTATTCCAACTCGGTGATGTTGTCTTATTATATAATTTGGGACTTTGCTTGTTTCTTGGAAAGCTAAGGTCTAGGTGATCTAGACTATTCACCATAGTGAAAGTATTTCCACATTGTGAAAATTAGTTATAGTCAGATGCGGATGCCCCATTTTAAGGTGAACGAGAACCGTGTTAAGCATTATATAGGAAGCATATAAGAGTTGAAAGGTTGTGAGAATGTAAGCCTTGATGAAACCTGAGTAGGTAAGGGAGCAGAGTCGTTCTACGGCGTTAAATTAGGTGCTTCATGGGAGGCAACCCATGGTATTTTTAGTTAATTTTGAGTACTCAACATAGCACATCATTTCGTGACATTAAATCAATCTTTTCTAGGAAGAAAACCTAACGTTCTAACTTTTACTTTGTTTTTGTTTTGTATGATAGGAAGCATGTAGAAATCCCTGAAAAATGGTAAAAATTGTAAAATTTCTGGCAAGTCCAGGTCAGTGAACCTATGACTAAACCCACAACATGTAAGTTGAGTCATGGGAATCAGAAAATTGTTTAGAGTCTTTGAATATCAACCTACGACCAATACCTATGGCCCTATAGGTACAACCTACGACTAGTAGATTGGACCTTAGGAATCAGACCTAAAGCCCTTAATATTCAGAGGCTTCGTATAAATCCTTTGACCCTACCGACGTCCCCAAAGGTAGTACCTATGACCCTTAATTAGGGGAGTAGGTAGGGTGTAAAGAATGGGCCATGTTTTAATTAAAAAAATTAGTTGGGCGGGCCCACATTAGCCTACCCAAATCGGCCATCCTTTTGATTTAGAAAACCCTAACCCAATTATTTTCCCTAACTTTTAAAATTCTATAACAATTCAAACTCTTCCACTTCATAACCCCACAACTCTCCTACTTTTAACTTGTTCTATTATAGGATCCAAGGCTATAACTTTCTAATAATAAATTTGTTCTTTCATATTCTCAAATTTTTCATCTCAAGGCAAGGTTTTCTTGGTTCAAATTCTATTGTTAATTTGTTCTAGAACATTTAAATTGAGATTTCACTTAGAATGACTTACGTCTCTACCACTGACCCGCAAGTTGAACCTACAAGTCATAGATTGGCCTTAAAGAAATCAACCTTGAAAAATTCTAAGGCCTCATAGGTACAATCTACAGCTCGTTACTTGGGGAGTAGGTAGCCCCTGAGTTGGAATCTTAATTATATTTTCATTTCCTATTCCACTATTTTAATTCAAGCACCGAAAACTCTGATTACAAGTAATATGGCACCTGAAGTTACACTGAAGCATGTAATTAAATTTGAGAGATGAGTCTCCTAAATGGAGTGGATTCATATAAGAGTACTCCATTGATAGTTCACCCTTGGATCCATGAAATACTAGGGGAAAGACTCAGAGACAGGAAGTTGCCATGGCTGCTATTTAGTTGGGATCATAGCCTGCATCACCACCGGCACCTTAGTTCAGCCCCCAGGCCACCTAACTTATGTCATTTGGACTGGATCTTAGATGAAGTTGGCCCAAAAATCACCACTATATTTTACCATCCCTCTCTAGTCTAATGAGGGAGAGGATAAGTACAGTTCTAGTATAAGTTAGGAGAAGTTAATTGTTCCCTAGTTTGAGGAGAGAATGAGTCTATATTAGGTACTGATGATCGTGAGATAGATGCATCCCCATCTGATGCATGAGGAGACTTTATAGGTTTCTCAAGATGCTTGTACTTAGCTTTATCTACTTAGGAGTCCACAAAAATCTCTACAGTACCAGTTGTTCAAGCCATTTAAAGATGGTGTATGGCAGACGTACAACATATCTATGATAGATATATTGCTATTTTTGTGCAAGTCAAACCTCAGCACAATATTTTTGAGGAGTATCATATTGATCTCACTATTTTGGTAGGCTCTTAAGACCTGAAGGCTACCTTTGATAAATATGGACTTGAATGAATGAGTGAGCCTCCAGGATCTTACTGCCCAAAGGTTGTTTGAGATTTTAATACATTCTATGCTGCATTGGTGAATTTGATCATCCTAATTAAGGGGAGAGCCCAAGACTAACCCCTAATTATTCATACACTACTCAAATGGGTTAGGGCTAATTTATCTAAGGAGACTATTCACTGAGTCCTATTTGTGATGGAGTTTGTGAGGTCGACCACTACATCAGAGTTTTATTATATATTGAGGATTGCAAGGAGTAGTCATACTATGAGAGATGCTGACCAGAGAGAGAAGAAAAGAGACTTATCTAGATGGGTAGCTCAGAAGATAGTTGAGCTTGGTACTGATGCTCTTGGGTCGAAGGAAAGGAGGAGATAAAAAGGATTTAAAGTACTTCACAATGAAGTTTTGGTGGACCTTTGTAAGGGACTTGTTGGTTTTGATATCTACAAATAATGTACTTACAGAGGATCGGGTTGTATTTATTGCTACCCTCATAGATGGCTATGACAGTAATTTTATAGAAAGATCTGAGTTGATATTCATGAGAGGGCACTTAGTGAGTTTACCACTTTTATTTTCCCCTACCTAGTACATGGTTTATATGATGAAGAATAAGTGCTAACAATTCCATAGGTTGGTCATAGGGTTGAGGATACCTGTATGGTTAATATTAGGTCGATTAAAGATTATTCCAACTCCATTGCGCCACATAGAGCACAACCTTCTACATCTACAGGTGAAGCCAACTTTGAGGGACCTTTTATTTTAGCTGAGCATGTTAATAGGCTGGTATTGGGTGGCAATGTTTATATAAGAAACCAATGGGTTGAGCCTTCTTCTACGGTAGGCGGTGAGTGTGGTACAAGCACTTCAGTTCAAGCTTCTACTTTTACTTTGCACCCCGCCCACTAGTTTTAAGTATGGTGGTAGTGTTATAGGTCTTCTTACAATAGTTGGTGGATTGACTGTAGGAGTTAATAGAGTAGCTGACACATACCGATGCCTAGATGACCAAGTTATTTGGTCAGATCAGGACATAGATGCAAAATATATTGGAGGCATCTGAGGAGATAGAAGAGTCAAGGGTGATGAATTCTATAGAGTGGTTTTTCTAGAGAGATGCACTTGCATACTCATAGTTTTGAGGCTCAAATGGGAGACTGACTCCACGAGACTCAGGTGCTTGACTTATCGACCCAACGAGAAAAGGTGGATACTTTGAGATTGAAGGCACATACTTTAGACGAAAGCTATGTTCCTATCATACCTTCCATTAAACCATTATTTATGCAGTCTCTGTCTACTCAACCACTGATATTTTATATTTTTGTTAAGTAGGATGAGGCCTAAATTATTGGGGCCCTAAGAGAATGCAAGCATGAGAAGTAGGGTGACTCACGTAATTTTAGGTAGGCCTTATAGAAGGCCACCATAAAATCTATGATTCAATTTGATATTGATGAGAAGAGGTATGCCTAGATTGCATTGGGTGCCTCTTTTGGCAGAGTAACACCACCACCTCCTAGTGATGAGACACATAATGCCCCAGCTGTAGGCAAGCCCACTTCTGACGTATAGAGCATCCTAAGTATATCTCTACACCCTTATGTTCTTTATTTTCTAGTATGCATTGGGGAAAATGCATCAAGTTTAAGTTAGGGGTGAGGGTGTACCAACCACCCAAGGTTTTTATTATTGTGTCTCTGATGTTTTGGCTTTTGACCAAACATTTTAGGCCTTTTTCTTAGGATAATTATGTTTTTTCAAGTAACTATTATTGTATTTAACAGTGTACTTTAGTGTTTTCAGGATCAGAACTGTGTATGAACAATAACTTGATTAAACTAGGCAAAACAAAAGAAAAATGATCAGCGACACCTTAGGCAACGAACTGTCGAACTTGCGACGAACCATCAGCCTGAACTTTCACCTAAAATCAAAAATAGTAACCCTGGACATCCTACTACAGTCCAGGCAATGGACCATCGACTCTGCGATGAAATGTCATCCTAAACTGTCGCCAAAACACAGAATGCAGAATCACTAGAAGTCATGCAATGGATCAGGTGATGGAACATCGACCCTGAGATGAATTGCAGCCTTAACCATTGCCTAGAAATAGAAGATAGAATCACTGGAGCTCCAACGCTGGTCTAGGTGATAAATCGTCACCCCAGCGATGAACCATCGCTAGATCCGTTGAGCCTGAAATGGTAACTCCAGGTTTGAATTTCAAAACCCCAATTTTGGAATCATATATATACCAAGTATTAGGATTTATTCAGGAACTTTTTAACATTGGTTTCATACTTTCTCCTCTATTGAGAGTTGTATAATACTTTTCATTGAGATTGAAAGCTAGAAATTAAGAGCTAATTATTAGATTCTATATTTTTCATTGAAGATTGAGAAGAACAATACTGTGACTTTTGTAAGTACTCTTTTGAAGCTATTTAGATCAACAGTCTAATAACAGTCACAATACATAGTGAACACGGTATTCCTTGTGGGATTCGACACCCAACCCAGTTAGGCTCTATATTTGACATCAGCCTCTTACACTTTTATAAGAGAGTTGTAATTTGGGCATATCAAATTTTGGTGCCATTGCTAGGGAATACCGTTGTCAATTAAGTTTTTGTTTGTTAATTGACCTTTGGTCATGTTTCCCAAATTTTAGTTTTGTTTGTTGTTTTTGTTCTGTGCAGGGGAGTTTTTGTGTATGCCAAGTACATAGAGATCGAGTGTACCATTATTACCAATACACCCAAAACCATAGTTAATTGGCAAAATAGCAGACCCCTAAGATGATGAAAAACTAGCCGCTCTGGCTAGAGCTCAACTAAATCTGTAAAATGACGGCCATCAGGCACGTCATCCTAATCTTGATAATGATGATTAGAGGCATGATGACTTATTATACACTGTTAACCCAAGGCGTGTAGAGAATGTGGATGCACCACTGAATGAAAATGTAAATAAAACTCGTCTCTTTATGAAAAGGCAAGAGCGTTAACCAATACAATTTAATCTGAACGACGATAAAGATAGAATGGATAGAGTAGGTGCAACTCGGGCTATCATTCCTCTACCTCTAGCCCCAGGAGATAAATTTAATACTACCAGTACAATGATTTTACTCCTTTATCTTAAGGGGTTGTTCAGTGGTCTTCCTGGAGATGATCCAAATATACATTTGGTGAATTTTGTCACCATTTGCAAGTCTTTTGGTAATCCAGGATTTGGTCAGAATGCTATCCACTTATGTTTGTTTTCATTATCTCTATCTGGGGATACAATCCTATCACTAAATAAAATGACTCCCGATTCTATAACCAACTGGAGGTAGTTGAAAGAGGCTTTCCTAGAAAGGTTCTTTCCATCCTCCAGAAGGGTACAGTTGAGAGATGAAATAAGTAACTTTTGATAGCTTCCCAATGAAGCTAAGCTATTTATGAGACATGGAAGATGTTTAAAAAGAAGCTGATGTATTTTCTGAACCATAATATGATGGATTTTCATTAAATGAAGACTCTTTACCAGGCTTTGAACTCTATTACAAAGCCAGTTGTGGATAATGCTGCAGGAGGATCATTTGTGGACCTTTTTTTCCTAGAGGCTTTAGAGATGCTTGATCGGATGACCAAACAAAGTAGAGATTGGCATACTAGGGATTTTGTGGTAGCAAGACCTATTGTGTCTGGTGGTATGATTGTAGAGCAATGTAAAAAGAAGGAGAAATGTGACTAGGACATGGCACAATTAAAGACACAGATGAATTTGCTGACTAAGCATCTATTGTCTGGAAAGATAGAAGGTGAAAGTTGTTGCATCCCAAGGTAGAAATGAATTTGACTCGGAAGAAGAGAAAAACTATTTAAATAATCAATGGGGTTTTTAAGGCAATAGCCAAGGAGATCAAGGTCGGAACTATAACGACAAAGCTGGTTACAAGGATAAAGATCAAGGGAACTGGAAGAGAAAAACTGATAGGAGTAGACTATATGTACCTCCTGGAAGCAGAGATAATGTTGCAACTAGCTCTAGCAAGATGTCTATGAAGGACATTATGGAGAAATTATTAAAGGGAGTTGAGACTACCAACTCTAGGGTGACTACTATAAAGAGTGATTTATCTTACATGAGCCAGCTGGTAAACTCATACTCTACTTCTATCAAGTAGTTGGAGCAGCAAATGAGCCAACTCTTAGCAGCATTGAATCAGAGGAAGAGCAGAACTTTTCTATGCAATACAGTTCAGAATCCTCGTAATAATGGCTCCTGCATGGAAATTACCTCACGAAGTAGTACGGTATTACCAAGCTTGTCTATGGGTAAAGCTGTCACTGTAGAGGATATTGAGTATAAAGAAAGTTATCCAGTGAAGTCTAAAAAACTCGATGAATTTATTGATAATTCACCATCCAACCATCAACAGGGTGATGAGTTGGAAAAGAGAAAGAAAAATGAGACTGAAGTGGTGGTTACTATGCTCACAAAACCACCTCTTCTATTTCCCTATCAGTTGAAAAAGAAGGTTGACGACACAAAGTTTGGCATGTTTATGGACATGCTTAAGCAGTTGACAATTAATTTTCCATTAGTGGAGACGTTAGACCAAGTGATTGGGTATGCAAAATTCATAAAAGACCTTGTTACAAAGAAGCAGACAATTAGTTATCATATGGTGGACAATATCCATCATTATTGTACTAGTTACACAAGGTCATTGGTGAAGAAGAAGGTAGACCAAGGAGCATTTACTATCCCATGCACTATTGGGCCTCTTGATTTCGCAAAAGCCCTATGTGATTTGGGAGCCAGTATAAACTTAATGCCACTTGCTGTGTATAAAAGTGTGGGTTTGGGGGATCCTACTCCTACGAACATGAGATGTTATGGCAGATAGGTTTGTGAAGTGGCCCATGGGGATTCTATATGACGTATTAGTTAAGTTGTCCAGTTTTATATTTCTAGATAATTTTGTCATTCTCGATTTTGAGGTGGAATTTGAGGTGCCCATAATCTTGGGTAGACCTTTTCTTACAAACGAGAGTGTACTTATTAATCTAAAGGAAAATAAACTACTATTCAGGATGAATGATAAAGTAGTTCGATTCGATGTATGCCAGTCCATGAAACAACATAAAGATATGAGCATATTTTCTATTATGGATGTTTATTATAAGGAGGAGTAGGAAGTACCTATAGAGGAAAAAATTGTTGTGGATACTTTAGTTGTTGTATTAATGAATTTTGATGAAGATGGTATTGAAGATTATGAGGAGACTATTTGTGCCTTGACAGGCATGGGGTCTTATTCTTATGCACCTAAGAAGCTGGATTTGGACTTAAAAAATCATCCAAGTCCGCCATCCAAGTCATCTATTGAAGAGCCACCTACTTTGAAGCTAAAAGAATATTAGGTTATTTGAGGGATGTGTTCCTGGGAAGCGGGAATAAACTACCTGTTATTATTATGGTTGACATAGGTGAGCAATAGGTGGAAGCCTTTATCTCTATTCTTAAGAGATATAAGAAGGGGTTTATGTCCCGGTATTCCTCCTAGTATAATGGACACATAAAATCTAGCTAGAGGAGGTTTGTGTAATGACTATTGAGCATCTGTGTTGTTTAAACCCACCTAAGAAAGAGGTGGTAAAGAAAACAATCATCACGTCTCTAGATGCGGGAATGGTATTCCCATCTCAGATAGTAAATGGGTAAGTCCTATTTAGTGCGTGCCCAAGAAAGAGCGCAAGCCAGTGGTGGCTATCAAGAAGAACGAGTTAATTCCACTCAGGCTTGTTAATGGATGGAGGGTGTGTATGGATTACAAAAAACTCAACTTGTGGACATTGAAGGACCACATCCAAATGCCTTTCATGGATCAGATGCTTGATTGGTTAGTGGGAAGAGGTTGGTATTGCTTCTTGGATAGTTATTGTAGTTATAATCAAATTTCTATAGCCCCAAAATATTAGGAAAAATGAAATTCACCTCTCCACATGGTACTTTTAAATTTAAGCGGATGCCATTTGGATTGTGTAATGCACCCTCTACCTTTCAATGGTCATGATATCTATCTTCTCAGATATGGTTGAAGACATCTTGGAGGTGTTTATAGATGATTTTTCTAGGGTAGGAGGTTTGTTTGAGCTGTGTTTGGTAAATCTGAGTAGGGACTTAAAGTGGTGTGAGGAGTTCAATCTTGTGCTTAATTGGGAGAAATGCCACTCATGGTGAAGGAGGGCATTGTTCTCGAACACAAAATTTCAATAAAGGGGATTGAAGTTGATCGAGCTAAAGTTAAGGTTATAGAGAATCTTCCACCTCCTATTTTAGTAAAGGGGGCACGTAGTTTCCTTGGTCATGTTGGCTTCTATAGGAGGTTTATAAATGAGTTATAAAAGATTACAAACCCCCTTTGCAAACTTTTGGAGAAGGAAGTCAAATTCACCTTTGATGATGATTGTTTGAAGCCACCTTAAAGGGAATTTGGTTGATGCTCCTATTATTGTTGCACTGGATTAGTCAAAACCATTTGAGATCATGTACGATGCAAGAGGTGTTGTTCTTGGATCTATGTTGGGACTAAAGAAAGACAAATTGTTTCATCCAATCTGTTATGCTAGCAAAACGCTAAATGGAGCTCAAAAGAATTACACCATCACAGAGCAGGAACTTCTTGCAGTAGTCTATGCGTTTAAGAAGTTTCAGGCTTATTTTCTAGGAACCAATGTGGTGGTCCATACTGACCACACAACCTTGAGATATTTGATGGCGAAAAAGGATGCAAAACTAAGGTTGATTAGATGGGTGATGCTACTTCAAGAATTTGATTTTGAAGTAAGAGATCATAAGGGCTGTGAGAACCAAGTTGCAGACCATCTATCTAGACTTCAGGGAAAACAAGAAGCCAAAGATGAACTTGAGAGTGATGATGCATTTCCAGATGAAGAAATATTAGCTGCTTTGCTTGAAAAAATACCTTGGTAAGCAGATTTTGCTAATTATGTGGTGAGTGAAGTGGTCCCTAAAAATCTTACTTTTCATCAAAAAAAAATTTCTTTATGATGTGGCTCATTACTTTTGGGATAAACTGTAACTATTTTGAATGTGAGAGGATGGTATTATTAGGTGGTGTATCCTAGAAGTAGATATGTTGAGTATACTGGAAGCAAGTCTTGATTCCTAGTTGGAGGTCACCATGCAAGTGATTGGATTGCCTGAAAAGTGCTCCAAAGTGGGTATTATTGGCCTACTTTTTTAAAGGATGCTTACGAGTTCGTGAAGAGATATGACCAATGTAATAGGAAAGGTCCATCTTAAAGAATTAGGAGATGCCAATGTCTAAAATGTTGGAGGTAGAATTATTTAATATTTAGGGCATTGATTTCATAAGGCCCTTCGTGAGCTCATTTGGGATGAAGTACATATTAGTTGATGTAGAACATGTGTCAAAATGGGTCGATGCCATGGCTCTGGCGGATAGTAAAGGACAACGAGTTGTGGCATTCTTAAAGAGAAATATCTTCTCTCGCTTTAGGGTACCATATACCAGCATAAGTGATGGAGGATCACACTTTTGCAATAAGATATTCAAAGCTGCCATGGCTAAATATAGAGTAAGCAGAATAAGGTAGGTACCCCATACCACCCACAGACTAGTGGGTAGATGGAAATCCCTTATCGGGAAATCAAAGCTATCCTTGCCAAAACTCTAAATGTTGGCAAGAAAGATTGGTATAGGAAGTTGGATGTTACCTTGTGGTCATATAGAAAAACTTTAAGGAATCGAATTGGTTTGTCTCCATTCCAACTGGTTTGTGGAAAGGCGTGTCATTTACCTATTGATCTAGAGCATAAAGCACTATGGGTACTAAAGTAGCTTAATCTAAATTGGAATGAGGCAGCGAATATGAGACTGGGGCATCTGAATTAGATGGACGAGTTCTATCTTGGAGTGTATGAACAGGATGATCTATAAAAGGAAAGAATGAAGAAGTACCATGACCGTAGGATTGAAAAGTGGGATTTCCAAAAAGGTGACTTGGTACTCCTGTTTAACTCCAGACTCAAATTGTTTCAAGGTAAGCTTAAATCCAAATTTTCTAGCCCATTTAAAGTGAATCAAGTCTACCTATCTGGAGTAGTAGAACTTGAAAATGAAGACGGATTTGTCTTTAAGATAAATGGGCAGTGCGTAAAGATGTATATCAGTCCAATGGACTCAATAAGAAGTATTGAGACTATCTATCTCAATAAAACCTGAGTAATCGAGAGTATTGAGTCATCCCGTGATAAAAATTCAGGAGCTAGTGGGAGGAAACCCACATTGTGTGTTGTAAAGCATGAGTTTCAGTTATTTCATTATTTTGAGCAAGATGAAGGGTTTGTGTAAGTGCGCAGGTCTAACAGTTTAGGAAAATAGAAATTGAGAAAGTTTAGGGTAACTAAAGGGTCAACCGACAGACTGTCAGTGACTCGATGGACCATCATGATAACTATCATAACAAGTTCCATAAATTAGGACACTTGGAAACTAATGACAGGGTTGACTGATGGATCATCGCTGGCTCGACAGATCATCATTTAAATCATCATTGATGGGTCATAAGGTAATTTCACTAGATAGGGTGATGGGTTTCCCGATGGACCGTTGCATGTTCAATGAACCATCTCTTGAAACATCACACTTAACCCTAATTTAGCGGGTTGGGTCGGATCGATTAGAATTGCTGAGTATTTTGTTTTTATCCAACCCAAATGGTTTTAAATTGATGATTTGAAATGATTAAATAACCCCCTAACTATTCAATGTACCTGAGACTCTTCATTATCTTTTAAAACTTCCCACCTTCCCACCCCTTCTATTTAAATTCCATTTATTCTCTTTCTCTTTTCAATCACAAGTAACGAAAGTTCTTCACAAAAGTAAGGTGTCATATTATGTCCTATGTTTAGAGTGCAAGTCAGGATAGTAATCAAGTTCTGTAACTCTAAGGTGTGATATCTCTACTACTCTCTATGTTATTAAATACTAAGAACTATAAAAGCATGTGATGTCCTTAATGTTGAAACAATCCTTTTTAATTTTGAGTTATTCTGTGGTGGTTTGAACTGAGTTAAAAGCTGACAAACTTTATCTTGGGTGAAGTCTGAGTAGCCCATGGATCAAGAAAGGTAAAATTAGTAATATATTATTCATGAAAATTCCCTGAGAATCGTGTTTACATTAAGAGTGTGCAAAGTGTTTGATAAAATGTCGAAATGAGGCTTGAAGTTAAAAATTGCAGATGACGGTCAGTGCGATGGACCAGCGGATACTCGATGACCCATCGCCTAAAATCATTATCACTTTCTCATAAATAGAGTTACTGGAATGTCCCCGATGGTTTAGGTCAACGGACTATCACAGGTCCGATGGACCGTTGCCTTAGCTCTTGCCGGTCCTATTTTTTGGTTTGAGTATATGAACTGATAAACATTTTACTTGTATTTATTATGTAAACAAATTACCACCAACAAGAGGCTGGGGTAGAGGCCAACAAGCCAGGAAAGGGCCATCACAAAGTTCGGATGCACCAGCATGCAACACTCGCCAAAATCGTTAGGTGATTTTTTCTTTCTCCCATTATGAAGAGAAGGGTGAAAATAGTAGCAATAGAAACTCGAGTTCCATTCTGGTTAAGAAAGGGGTTGAAACATCTAAACCCCGCCTAAGAGGAGATTCCACAGTAGGAGGACCAGGACACGATTCAATACAAGGACCCGCAACTTTAGGAAGCTATCAGGTGGCGGGTTGAAGGTACTACGAACCACTTCTACAAAGGGATCAAGCCAACGGACAGGTTAGAATTGAGGAGGTCTATTTTTTAGGAACACCAGATTGTGACGAGAACACTGCACGAGCATCTAAAACTCGAGGGTAGATTTAATTAGTATGAATTGGCATGGATGAGTAAGCCACATAAAACCTATAAACTTAATCTGGTACGTGAGTTTTTTGCCAACCACTTGGCATTGCTAGAGAAAGACCACCCCCCGGGTGCATTAGTCAATGATATGAGCAATTTAGATGCAGTGCCTGTTTGTGGAGTCAATATTGATATCTTAGAGTGGACACTAAATAAATTCTTATTTGTTCCTAACTATAGAATACTGGGTAAAATACCAGACTTAGAGCATCGATTGTTCACTAAGAGATACCAAAAGTAGTGGTTAGCTAGAATCATCACAGAGGAAGGTTATCCTGTGTGGTTACATAACCCGCACAAATGAATATCAAAGTCATCCTTAAGCATTAGGGCCAAGTTCTGATGGGCAATTATGAGATTGAGATTAATGACAACAGGTGATGACGACCGCCTATAATTTTATAGATCTATGATTGTTGCTACATTAATTAAGGGGTTGACAGTGGACTTCGACCGCATAATTGCTGATAAACTGTTCATCCGTGCTCACAAAACTAAATATGCATTGCCATTTCCATGTCTGATCACCGATTTGTGCAATCGAGCAAACATTTCTTTGATTAGTGGAATTGATAATGAGGTTCGAGCAGTGCACAAACAAGACATTAAGAAAACAATGGAAGACTCAAATTTTGATATGAGAGCTAAAAGACCCCCTGCCTTCATACTCAGTCGGCACCAGTTCCTGAATCATCAGAGGTCCTTTCAAGTATGCCATTTCCTCTTGCTACATGTGTGCCTCCTACAACATATGCAGGTTTAGCTTTGATGCCTATGGGAGGGAATGCAGATTCTGCATCAGTCCTGCCCCAATACTCTGAATACAAGCTAAATTAGGAGAAATTTTCAAAGATGGTTAGGGCTTAGAAAAAGTTAGAAAAATAGTTAGCAATATGGGGGATAGATTACAAGCCCTTTGTTAACAGAATTATAGTAGTGGCAGTGCATCCCTTCAGGAATATTTAACTAAGAATGGAAGATATAGAAGAGAGAATTAGTAAGAAGCTGGAGCCATATCTATTCTAGATTTTGCCAAAGTTATTGAGGAGGTTAGCAAACTCTGGGCAGATTAAGACAAGATGAATCAGCAACCACAGTAGACAATATTTTATCCAATCTAGGTTTCAAGTGATGAAGACAAAGGTCTTGTTGTCTTAATGGGGTGATCCATCAAAGAAAAGGGTAAGAAAGCAACAGAAATAGATGAAAATTTTGAGAAAGCTACAAAGAGAGAAGAGAAGAAAAGAAAACTTACAACTATAAATCCCAAAGAATTAGAAGACTATCAGATGCAAAAGGAAAATAAAAAGTCAAAGAGATTAGAGAAAAAGAGGAAGAAGAGACAACGGGATGAAGATGCAGGTGTTTCTACAAACTCTACCCCAATCAGGGGGAAAATTTTAGATCCTGTCAGACATATGATACCTTCGATTCTAGAAGTAGAGATTTTGAGCACTCCCAATACCTTGGGTGTCAACATTGCATCCGGTGAGGACACTGGAGCATCACCACACTTCACATACACCTCAGATGAATAAGAGGCAATACAAATGTATCCACTCCTTTGTACATTATTTTATGCTTTGAGGACAATGCATTTCTTTTTGGTGGGGGTGGTGTACTTGGATGTCTAGTTTGATGTTAAGTTTGTCTGCATTTTTATTTCTTGTTTAGGAATTAACTGTAGGTTTACATATTTCTTTGCAAAGGTTCTGATCAGTTTTTAATGTTATTTCATGAAATAAAAGTGCCATTTACGTTAGCACCTTGCTGTATATGTGGATGACAAGTGATTTTGGAAAAGTTTTATTTCTTAATTTTTGTATAATTATTTTCTTTTACCATATGGTAAAGTGTTGTGCAACCATTAATGACTCTGATACTGGAATTAGAAGTTAGTAGTGAAGCAAAGCATTGCTATGTGATCTGGATCCCAAGAATTAGGAGGATAGAAATTAACTCAGTGCCTGTGTGGGTAAGTATTTGCGTAGTTCTATCATAAGTGTTACATCTAGAACTTTCCTAGTCCATTAGATGTTGTCGTGTGTTTTGACCCAATAAGCATAGGATAGTAGGCCTCTGTGTTTTGTTAGTCTACTTAGCCAAAGTAATGACCGACCAAAAAGATTTTGCTTTCTTTATCAACCCTGTTGAGCTGTGTTAGTGCTTATTCTATCCAAATAAGGTTGATTCACTCTCTAAAAGGTTTTTGTACTTAGCTTTGGCTTGGATTCAATTTTGGACACTGTTCAGTTTAACTTAGGCAAATTAACTAAGTTGAGGGTGTCTACTATTGGATTTTTGGCATCCTTGGAGGTTGAGTTGAAATTGATTTGAGAGGTAGCATCCGGCCCTAGTCTAGTTATGTATAAATAGATATAAGTTGAGGGTGGATGATGTTGTTATTCAACGACTAAATATATATATATATATATATATAATAATTTGGGTTATGACAAGGGCGCAGATGGATAGTAAAGATTGCAAATGAGGGAAAAGAACTTTAATTCTGGTGATTAGCTACCAAAAAGGGTAGAGAGAGTGAAGTTTTGTACTTTAAGTCATATACCCAAATGAAAAACCCTCACCTAGCCTAAGACCTCATTAAAAACCTTAGCAAGTCCTACTTAATCTTGGCGAGTCAATCATAAGAGAGCATTAGATGATAAGGGCATGTTTATGGGTGTGCACTATGCTTGTAACTTTTTTTCTTAGAGTGAGAGGCTTAGTTTCATCTACTATTTAATTGCGTAATGTGAGGTGGAATTTTGTGACTATGAGAGCATGTTGAGTTATATCTGTTCTTCTTATTTCTTTGGGGTGTGGTATCTGTGCCTGTGAATATGCTAATTATTATTTAATGCCAGTAGTAGATCCATGTACGTTGAGATAGCATAGCCGAATGGGCAGTGGAATAATTGTATGATTGGTTTTTTTACTGTGAAATTCCTATCATGATGTTGTTCATATATGTGTCTTTGTGTTGAGTTGCTTGAGGATAAGCAATTGCCTTAAGTTGAGGGTGTTGATATTTTGGCTTTTAACAGAACATTTTAGGCCTTTTTCTTAGGATAATTGTGCGTTTTCAAGTAAATATTATTGTATTTAATAGTGTACTTATGTATTTTAAAGATAGGAACTGAGAGTGAAGAATAACTTGGTTAAACTGGGGAAAACAAAGAAAAAATGATCAGTGACAGCTTAGGCGATGGACCATCGACCTTGCAACGAACCGTCGGCCTAAACCGTCACCTGAAAATAGAAGACAGTGACACTGGACATCCTGCAATGGTCCAAGTGATGGACCATCGACTCTGCGATGAAACATCGGCCTAAACCATTATAAAGAGATAGAATAGATAATCACTAAATGTCATGCGATGGATCAGGTGACGAACCATTGTCCCTATGATGAAACTTTGCCCTACCCGTTGCCCAAAAGTAGAAGATGGACTCACTGGAGCTCCAGCGATAGTCTAGGCAATGTACCATCTACCCAGTGATGTACCATAGCCCCAATGATGAACGTCACCCCATCGATGAACCGTTGCTCGACTAGTCGAGCCTGAAGCGGCAACTCTGAGTTTAAATTCTAAAACCCCAGTTCTGAAATCATATAAATACCAAGTATTAGGGTTTATTCAGATTCTTTTTAACATTGGTTTAATACTTTCTCCTCTATTGAGAGTTGTTTAATACTTTTTATTGAGATTAGAAGCTAGAAATTAAGAACTAATTATTAGATTCTATATTTTTCATTGAAGATTGAGAAGAACAATATTGTGACTTTTGTAAATACTCTCTTGAAGCTATTTATTAACATAAATATACCTTTGATATATTATATGGAGATGAGTAGCTAAACTCCCATAACTAGGGTTATGGGAGCCTTGATGTAGAGAGTTATTTGGGGTTGTGAATCAGTGTAGTTTATAACATCTATCTAAATTGCATGAATCTCTCTTCATTATAATGACATCTGTTGGTTGCAAACTTGAAAAGTGAGCCAATGAATACCATTTGTATAACAAGAAAGTGGATATTGGGAAAAGAAATGATTCACATGAAATCCATAGGTCTACCCTTTGGGTTAATGGGTTGATGCCTTAATGGGGTTAACCATTATGAGAGTGTTATTGAACAATGTATGAATCCTTTAAGTTTGAGAAAATAAAGGTTTATGAGGTTGAGAAACACGTGGGTAATTCTTTGGTCAATATTTCTTGCAATTGAATCTATAAGCTAGAATTTGAGCACAAATTCACAACCCTAATTATTTGAACATCTTGGCAAACATAAATTTAGTTAATTCATTCTCATTGAAATTATATGTACATTCACTACCATTAACTGGACCTTTGTCTGATACAAGTACGAAAGAATATTGTTAACATTTTAAAAACCCCTTTACTCCGAAACGTTAGATCAATAGTCTAATAATAGTCACAATACTTAGTAAACATGGTATTCTCTGTGGGATTTAACACCCAACTAGTTGGGTTCTATATTTGACATCGACTGCTTATACTTTCATAAGAGAGTTGTAATTTGGGTGTATCAATCTCTTTTCCCAAGGTGAGCTATCATAGTAGAGTCGATATGTGTAGGTATCGTGTTGTGTCATGATATGTGTTATGTGTTGTTTTGTTACATTAAAAGAAAATTAAGGAACCTAAGTGTAGTTAAAATGTTTTTTTTTGTATTTTTAGGTATTTGAAAAATATGATACCCTTCCTAAAATTTTGGTGAACTAAGTGTTGTGAATATTTTGAGACCATTGTCGAATATTTTTATGGAATTAGTATTAGGGACATACTAATCTAATCTTAGCATTTCATAATCTGAATAGGTAGTATTTGATAAGGTAACCCTATACCATGATGTGTGTTATTTACCTAGTTTACTTTGTGCATTTAATCCAGTACTTACCTAATTAGTCTTGCCTAGGTTTTAGGATAGTTTTTTGGGATATTATCATAGGCCGTGTTTGAATAATTCCACTCTTAGCGTAAAATGATCTATTTTATTGTTTTAACCTTTTTACATTCCTATTTAATTAGAATAAACCTGTTTTGGCCCTAGTTCTTCCTTGGACAATGTGTAACTCAACGTAGGCAAACCGCCTAAGTTGAGGGTAACTATCATAGGGGTGCATAGTTGAAAATGGGTATGGAAAAGGGTTTTGAATAAAATAAAAGAGTGCAGCTAGGAGTGGTAGAAAAGTTTCCAAAAAATAAGAAAAAGACAAAGAAATAAAGAAGCAAATGAATGATTAAATGCAATAAAAGAAAACCACACCCAATCTGAACAAGCAATAAAGGAGAAAAAGAGAGAATAAAAGAAGCATGGTTATGTAGTAGAGCCAATAATGTTTGTGTAGTGTCAAGGCGTGTGAGCCACTATGTACTATATGTACCATACCCTTCCACAAGACTACATTACATGCTAAGAAAAGTCCCATAGTGATCCCAATCCAACTATTTAAAAAACTAACGTATAGAAAATAAGGGCAAGCCTATGGTATTTTATACACATTGTCTAAACTTCATTGAGATTTGTGTGTTTTAATGTTGTCCTGTATTGACATGCAGTATGATACTATGAGAGCTGGGACTTACATGTTATCGGGGTACATAGGTTGTGTTGTTAACTACTTATTTGTTCAGATAGCATTATTTACATATATGTTTATTGGTTTGTTGTTGATCTAATGCCATCATTTGATTATTTTATTTCATACTATTGTGCTACATGGATCCACACAGTGGTTTTGAAAGTGTGAATAGGAAGGGGTAAGAAATTTAAGCTAAAACAAGTTGAGTGTCGTAGGTTAATTAGGTTTGTTTTAGTTAAGCATCATGTTTTTCTATTATGTGTTTGTTGCCTGAGGACATGCAAATATTCTAAGTTGAGGGTGTTGATATGCCATAGTTTCATGGCACTTTAGGTGCTTAAAACAAGGATATTGTGCAAGTACATGGGTATTTTCTTTAGATGCAATATGCTTTTATGTTTATTTTATAGGAAAATAGAGTTCAGAGCCAATAATGAGAAAAAAGATGAAAAAGAGCTGCAAAGGCTACCTATGAGCCAACCTGGGGGTCGTGGTTAGTACATGCGAGAACATAGGTAGCCAAGTAGGTTGAGATCTTCAGGGTTCTGAAGTTACTAATTGAAGTCTGATTCCCACGTCCCTACCTGCGACGCGTAAGTACAACCTAAATACCATAGGTTACCTCGTAGGTAGAAGTTCTATAGATTGAAGATTTCTCTGAGTTCCAAGAGCCTACTTACGCCCCGTATGTTACCTCATGGGTTAGTGCCGACATAGTTTTCTACAATTTATAGGATGGATTTTCAGATGTGTCTATAAATAATCTTTGGATGTTTTATGATCAATTTATGCACTTTATAAACTTTGGACATCATTTTGAGTTCTGAGATACATTATTGATCTTGGAGTTATTTTTCTTAATTTTTAGGTTTTACAATTAATTTGAGATTTTGGGTTTTCATTATTTTTCTAACTTCATCATTATGCTTTCATCTATGGAATCTATGTGTATTCTTACAATCATGAGCAACTAAAACCCCATAAATAGGGTTGTGGGTACCATGATCGATTAACAAAGCAACTTTAGTGCAAAGTCATTCTAAATTGGTGTTATTGCATGTATTGGGATTTCTTTTATTTTGATTGCTTTCTTGAGGATTGAAAATGTTAGGAATTCATCTGTATTTGATACTTGCTCGAGAGAAAGCTAGATATTAGGAAAATGAAATCACGATAATAATTTGAAGATATCAACTTTTATCTAATTAACTTAAAACCAAGAGGAGATTGTTAATCTGATATCATAAAATAAGGGTTAGTAATGTGGCACTCTTATACCGAGAGGAAATAAGTGAAATTCACCCAAACCAAGGTCGAGAGATAGTTATATAATACATAACTTGTACGATCTTGCTTGCAGGATACCAATATAGTTTGACTAGCATAAGCAGTCTGTGAGTTATAAAATCAGGGAAACACAATCCCAGTGATCATTCATATTGGTAACAACCCTAATTACCCAACATTGTTAATGATACTCTTAATCTTAAAACCCCCCTTTTTACTTTCTATAATTTCCAAATACATCAGCAAGCCCGTGATAGATTTCTGACCTATTCCTCGTGGGATTGATCCCAACCTGGTTGGGTTCTATATTTGACAAGTGACCATGATATACTTTCTTGTAGGTATAATTTGGAAACATCATATCTCATCATCACCTAAGAATTTTGGTTATGGTATCCATAATCCTTAAACTTTGACTTAGTTTTTTATTCTTATATTGACTACGTAAGTAATAAAAATGATCTAAAAATACTAATGGTACTTGTCAAATAATTCGAGATTCATTAATTTCTTAGCACAAAAATATATAGACCTCATTTTCACTTTCCATCATTGAATTTGAATATTTGGTAGTTGGCATCTGCGATACTCAATTCTTGTGGATAATGCATCATTTACTTGATTTTAATTTACCTTATGTTTCTATGCCTATTTTTTATGATAAAACTAATGCAACTTGTCTGTCTAAGTACATTATGCATCATTTTATGGATAAACACTTTAATATCAAGCGTCACTTCATTAGAGATCATGTTAAAATGGTAAATTTGTACTTGATTTTGGTGATTGTGAAAATCTACTGGCTTATATTTTTTACCAAACCTCTCCTAGAGGAAATATTTTCATTTCTTAGAAATAGTCTTGGAATTACTTCTTTAAATCATTCTTGATTATTTCACTACTTTTTAACTAAAGTTATGTATTTGTGAGTTGTCCAATGAATATCTTCTTCCTTTTCTCTTCCTAAGAAATCTATTTACTCTATTGCCTTATATTTTTACTATTCATATCTCTTCCCCTTCCTCCAAAGACCCTCTTTATATTTCCTCTTCTTTATTATCTCTTTTCAACGAAAACTTTCTCTAATTCCTATAAATAGATCTTGGCTTCTATAACAAAGTCCCGAGGTGATTCCCACTCTAAAGTCTCCACAACCAAAGTGGTCATGATTTGCCCCACCCTAAAACATTGATAGGAGAATTATTTAACCTAATACTTATTAAAAATGTCCAGTAGTCATCAATTTTACTTTCATCAAACTTATATTTATAAAGTTACTAAACTAAGTATTTATCAAGTAAATAAAATTTCAAAACTAATCAATAATCTAAATAAAAGAGAGTGCCAAAATCCTCTATCGATTACATCCCTATGACCTGAAGTTAACATACAAGAAAAATGAAGAATATAAAAAAAATGATATCGAAGAAATTTTCAAAAATACTAAAGAAATACAAAAATGTCTTATTCCCATAAAAGGGACATGGATAAAAGTAAGATGATTTAATGGATTCCCGATCATAGTGCTCACTGTGGATTCGAAGTCCAAAACTGTTTGCCAAAGTTGAGGTCTCGTCTCAAATGCTAGAATATGATCAACAACCAAACTACACCTCCAACTAAAGGATAAAACAGTAGTTTTCAACTACAATAACCCAAATAGGTTGGGGTCAAACCAATAGGGAAGACACGAATTTGTATCTCTATTTTGCTGATATCAATGGTCTTAACGGAAAGTAAAGGGCGGGGGGTTATTGTTGTTATAATCTCAAACAAGTAGAAAATCTCAACTTTGGTTTTGATCAGTCTTTGAAATAATCTAGGATTGTGTTCCCTATAGCTTCTCAACTTAGTATGCTTATCGTTATTTATTGAAACAACTCAGTACCTTGCATGCAAAATCTGATAAGTTATGTACCATCAACTATCTTGTGGACTCATTGAAGGATATAATACATTACCTTTTTAGTCTAGTATATCGCATTACTAACCCCTATCCTAGATCCTAGTTAACTATTACCTTTTTAGTCCCAAATTATTAGATGATAGATGACTGTCTTACAAAGATGGTACTGATTAGTCTAGATCGGAAGTGAATATTCAAATTACTGTTGTAATTATATTTTCTTAGTCACTACTACTCTTGTGGAGTAAGTAGTGATATTCTTTGAAAGATCTTACCACTTGTAATAGCTAAGACATCTATTAAACCGAAGATAATACAATAAATGCAAAGATACTGGTTCAAAACAACTTAACACTTACCCTACTTTGCTAATACGCCAGGGTTCCCACAACCCTAACTAAGGGCTTTAGCCGCTCATGATTGTTAAACAATCAACAAAATTAATAATGAAAAACATTAAACGATATCACAATGATCAATAAGTAAAACCCTAAGCCAATAACGTAATTATAAACCAAATCAAGAACAAAGTAATACCAAGATCAAAATCTGAATGTTGGAATCAAATAAAAGTTTAAGGGTGTTACGAGTACGTAACCTAACTTCAAAATATCAAAAGGGTAAATATAAGATACAAGGAAACCCTATGAATCAAAATCCAAACAAAAAAGGGAAATTTTGGTAAGTGACCACTTACTTTGGCCACCTACAGACCGTATGTACTACATATGGCCCGTATGTGGTCCTATGTAAGTGACAGAACTCTTGTATAGCTCCTGCAACTCTCTGTACTTGACCTCTGTCACTTACCTTGGTCATATATGGACCATATGTACCACACATGGACTGTATATACGCTTAGTAATTTACAAAGTCTTCTTTTCCTACACCTGAGTGTCTAAACTATAAGTTCTAATGCCTACTTTGGCCACCTATGCCCAGTAAATAATACATATGCCAAAAAATGCTTTAAGTAAGTAGCCCAAAACTTCAATTTTGATCCTTTTATTCAGTATAGCATTCGAAACTTGATTCCTGGAAAAACATACCCAAAACACATCATATCTCACAAAACAACCTAAGAATCTTGCATATTTTCATAGTTTTAAGCATCAAAAGTACTAAAAATCCATAGCACATCAGAACACGCTTTGCACTCACCAAAAAGAAGAGCACAGTAACATTAGTACATCAATTAATACTGGTATGTACCATAGGAAAACTCAATTTAATACCTTACAAGCAAGCAAACCAAATAATTGCAACAACAAACATAACATAACTCATAACTAATAAAAAACAAGAAAAATTATGAGATTTCACATTAAGAAGAATATGACTCATATTTATGGCTTTTTACACTTAGTAAAATCCATTAACTAGTTTCCGCACAAAATATATATAACTTTACATTTAATTTATGTATGTATGTATGATGTGTGAATTATAATATATGTATGTAAGATATGCGCATTATCTCTTTCTCTTCTAAATACCATCAATATCTATCGATTCATAATGATCTCAATACCATCATCATTATCATTATCAATATCCTTATCAATATCATCATCATTATGATCTCATTACCATGATAAATATTATTGAGTCATTTCTACAACACAATCACAAATCATCATCAGCACATATAAATATGCAAATATAGTCAATAATCACAAATAGTGTTCAAAAGAAATTACGAATATTCAATTTACATATAAGCATAGAGTCAAGAAAGTCCTATTGCAATAAATAAACTATAATGTTCTTGAAATTACCTTTAGGCCTTAATGTTTCCTTTCCTTTCCCTTTCACTTTATTCTTGATCTATAATAACAATATGTTTACAAGCCCATTTCAATTATTCTACCCTTTATAACTATTAGGGATCGATAATCAACAATTTATCCATAACTTTATCCAAGTTCATCACCCTAGGATGTCCTACTCTTTAAACCTCATGACTTCTACCTTATTTAGAATGAACAACCATAATTCTGCTCCAAGTAGTAAGTTTTAACACCCCAGGACCATTAACAATTGACTTTACACCCATTTTCATCAATTTTTGTTCTGTTCAAGAATATGATTTTAGTAATTTCTAAAATTTCAAAAGCAATTCAAGTTTAGAATTGTAAGGAATCTTACCCCCAAAGATGAAAAACCTAAAATGTTAAAGAAAATTGTCTTCCCCAAAGGCTTAGTTTTTTTTAAAAAAAATAAGGTGAAAATGTGTTTCTGATTTTTAAAATTGAAAACTGCATTTTTGTCATTGTGATGGTAAAGTTACTATTGTGATGGTATATCTACGGTGATAAAGTTACCGCTGTAGCGGTTCATAGTGACTTGAGGATATTTCTTCAGCGGTAATTTTACCGCTACAACATTTCTTTCACTGTTGCAGTGATTTTAGGGTAGAATCTTAGGTCGTCTCTCTAGGTGTGTCTTTTTTACAACACACCCTTCAAAATATGACCTCTCAAACCAACAGTTTTACTATAAACTATATAATTGGGGTTCTTTAGAAGTTGATATGTCTTTCTAAACTCGTCTTCTATTTAAAAATCAAGTCAAACACCCTCACCAACACTCATATTAATATCAGATTTTCTTTGACTATTACACTCTTAAAATTCACCTATTACTTAGCCAACCCTGAATTTTTAAAAATTATTCGTGGAAAAATTTAGCAAAGATTCTACTGATTATTTCAGTGTAACGACTATATGGATCATTACATTAGATACCAATTTACCATTTGCTCATCCCTGAATGAAATGTATCCCCAAATAACACAACTAATGAAGAGTATTTACCTGAGTCTATGAGTATTTGTGGGTATCTCTTACAAATGGATACCTCTGTCTCTTAAGTTACTTCCTCAACTGGATGGTTCCTCTAAAGAACCTTTACATATGTGATGACTTTGGTTTTCAATTTTCTCACATACTAATCCAATATATAAATTGGTTCTCTGTAAGATAAATCCTTATAAAAAGAGTTGGAGTCCCAAAAGAAAACCCTATCTTTGTGGTACTCCTTTAGCATGGATATGTGAAATACTGGGTGAACCCTAGAAAACTAGGAGAAAAGACTACCTTATAGACTTCTGACCCCACTCCTTTAAAAAACTTGAAGGGTCTGCTATAACTGAGACTCAACTTACCCTTTAAACAAAAATTAATTACACCCTTCATGGGTGACACTTTAAAAAACACCTTCTCACCTATATCAAACTTCACATTTCTTACCTTATTATCCATATAGTCGTTGTTTTAACTCTGAGTTGCTACTAGTTTTTCTTGTCTAAACCTTATCTTTTCCATCAAATCCTTGAGCATATCCATGCCCCAAGGACTTACCTAAAATACATCAAACCATTCTATTGATGACGTACATCTTCTACCATACAAATCTTCAATAAGATCTATGTCAATACTTGAGAGGTAGATATTATTGCAAGAAAACTCATGGAAAGGTAAGTACTGGTCCCATAGTCCTCAAAAATCCATTATGCAAGCTCAAAGCATATCCTCATGCACTTGATCTTTTATTCCAATTATCCATCTGTTTGTGGATGAAAAGTTATACTTAGGTCCAATCTTGAACCCAACTCTAACTAAAAATTCTCCTAAAAGTAAGTGATAAAACGAGTACCTCTGTTTGACACAATAGGAACCAGTACCCGATGAAGCCTTACGATCTTCTTCACATAACCTTAGCCAACTTAGCCACATTATAATCCATCCTTACTGGGATGAAATGAGTCAATGTAGTCAATCGATAAACAATAGCCCATATAGATTCTTACTTCTTTAGGGTCTTACGAAGATCTACCAAGAAGTCCATGGTGATTCTTTCTTGATACCAATCCAGGATAGGCATCTTTTTAAATATGCCATGAAGTTTATGATGATCATACTTAACTTATTGATGATTATGATACTTGGTCATACATATACTATGGCGCATTTTATTCTTCACCACTAAATATGTTTTCTCAAGTCCCTATACATTTTTGTTGCACTAGGATATAAAGTACATCGACTTTTACGCTTCTAGAAGAATAGTAGGAATTAAGTTGCCCACATGGAGCACAAGCAATCATCTCTAAATCCTCAAAAATCCTTCATAATAAAGAATAAACTCTCTAGACTTACCTAAAACATATTTTCTCTAAGATTGCTCTATATTTTGTCTTCGAATTGTCTACTTTTGATCTGGTTATAAGAAGTAGAGTGTAACGCCCTAATTTTCTAGAACCAAAATACCACACGGTGCTCATAATCCTGAAGGACCAGAAGATAACCCTTATCTAGTACCTACTGTAATAACTGTATAAAAATACTGAATAATGCAGAAAACTGGTGGAAAACTTGCCTAAGGTTCAAAACTTCTAAAGTAATTAATACTGAAAACTGAATACTAGTACATCTATTTGAAAAGCCTCTATCTGTCTGAACTATGAAGATGATGAGATATGTCCCCAACTAACTTCGTCTACTAAAAATTAACTGAATCTAATGCTATAATGAAAGAAGGATCATCCTCGAATGAGAGGACACACTTGTACATCTACTGCTGTAGACTGGGTTTAGACTGCTAAGGGTGCTCTGGATCTCGCTCTTTTGAACCTATGGTATAAGGCACCATAGCGCAAGAGAAAAGTATGCGTCAATACTTTGAATGTACTAGTATACTAGATGAAGTAAGGATAAATGCAATGGCTTATACATGAACAATTAATTATCTGAATAACATGAGAGTATTGAATGGGGACATATGCATGAATTTTCAAACCAAAACTAGAATCGTAGTAACACTGAATACGAACTCTGAATATTGGTTTCTGAATACTGACTTACTGATGAATGAGTCTACTAGTACTGATGTCTGAGTTTACTAATACTGAGAGACTAAATAACTAAGTTTATTGAGATTGATGTCTGATCTTTTTGATACTAATAATGATTTATTATATCTGAGATCAAGCCTATATAACAGGTGACCTCTGAGTGTACTAATAATGAATATGATTGTTTGAATTTCAGATCAAACCTATATAATAGGCGATCTCTGAGTTTATTGATATTGAATATGATTGTCTGAATCTGAGATCAAGCCTATATAATGAATGATCTCTGAGAGTTAGTCAAGCCTTGTATAATGGTTTACTCCTCATCTGACTTCTATTATTGAGATTGAATTTGAAACTAAGATTATGGGAGGTAGTCATCTAACCGACATTCCCCTTCTATCTAGTTAGGGTCCAACCTGTACCCTAGTTGGAAGGGTGTCAGTATCATGCCATGGGTAAAAATATTTTTTTGTGAACCCCGAATGTCATGCCTAATATAATGGGTGACACCTGGTTGGAGCCAGGCCTAATATAACAGGTGACTCCTTAGAGGTAGTCAAGCCTAATATAATGGGTGACTCCTCATCCTGCACTGGCTACGCAGTTCTAGAGGTAAAGGGATTGCTACTACTGAATCTGCCTAAATAATAGGAAAGACTCCATCCCTGCACTTGCTCGGTGATGAATCCTACTCCCAACTGAATAAACACTGAACTAAATCTTAAACTATACTAGACTGAGCTAAACCTATTACTTTTCATATTTCTTGACTTATCTAACTAAATTCACTTGGTTCCATTGACTGACAGAATACTACTAAGGTCTGAACTAAATATTGAATACTACTAAAATCTGAGTTGAGTACTGAACTAAAGATAGAATGCTAATGATACTTGGATTACTGAGATTTTTTAAGCTCTCTAACTGTCTGAGAGTACTGAATTTTGTAACTAACTAGGTTCCAATAATTGTGACTTGACTAAACTTATCGTGAAAATTGACACGGGATCTAGACTTGCAGCTAAATTGTCGGTTATAATTACCCCCAGGACTCGATAACATACAAGTAAAATATAACCATCTTAAATAATCATGACCATAGACTTTCATTCACTATTACAATCATTAAAACATCTCTTCAAGAACTTGCAAATCATAAACATATAATAGTATAAGGAGACATGCTACTAGCTCATACTCAATTAACAAGGTCTTACAACAGGAATTTTGCATGCATTAAAGAGCACATAATTAGGGAATTACATGGTAACATGTCACAATTAATTCACTAAGGCTTTTCAACTAACACTTGGCATGCATAAACTTACACACAATTTTGAGTTTTCTAGTAACATGCTATAATGGCTCTGATTCCTTCACATAAGCATTTTATCAAACTTATGGAGAGCATGCTTTGGTTATGCCACAGATTCTATACATAATCAACATGAATACATCAATATTATGGCACTTGAAGAGGGTTTATCATGAACATCATACAATTCATCACATACTAGAATCAACTCTTGAAATCGGTAGTCTAAATCATGAATTAAAACTCAATAATAACATGAACTTCAATTTCAATTGGCATGAATCATGAAAACTCATAAATATAAGATATTTGAATTTAGAAAAGGATTCTTAAACTTCTTGGGTGGAAGGAACCAAAGAATCAACATCTAACATACCTTGTTATATGATTCTTGGAAGATTTACGGAGGAACCTTGATGACTTAGGTCTTGGATTAGAAACCTTAGGTCTTGTTCTTGAAGAAAATTGAGATAAACCAACAATATTTGGGTGTAAATATGATGAATCTCATGTTAAAGAATATATATAGGGGTTGGGAAAAGACCTTTTTTTCCTTGGAATTAAAATTCGGAACTGGAAAAATCTCAATTTAACGTGCTTGCTCGATGCGCCATAATCGCGCCAGCTTACTAGAAATTGGACAATTAGGAAACTAAGCATTGGTGCGACGCAGTGGAAATCACGTTGCCACCTTTGTTGAGAGCTAGAAAGACACTGCGACACGGTGAAAATACGGAGGATCACTAGAATTTGACAATTGCCATTTTGGTTGGCTTCGCGACGCACTAAAGTGCCAGGTGGGACACTATCTTACTAAAATGGCTCTAACTCTTTGCCCGAGTGTCAAATTTGGGCGAATTTGATATCGAAGGAAAGATTATTCAATTTGATATTAGGAAAATTCTACACGATTTAAAATATTTCCCACTTTAGAAGTCACTTCTCAATCTTTTAAGGTTGGACTTACACTCTACTTGACACGCTCTAAGGGTCAGACTATGAGAGAACATTGTGGGGGCTTACATAGAGGTAAACTTCACATGGGATAATAATCCTCCCTTGTTTGTCACATGTAATCTTGAGAAATCATTATCCAAGAACTGGAATTGTTTTGATAACAGGCTCCTCGACACCTCCACCTATGCTAAAGTTCCCGTGTATATCACCTTTTGGTACCAAGACATTGGAATTGTCTGGATAATATAGGATTGGGATGTCATTGTCATTGATCTATTCCATATATCTTCTCTATCTCAGTTTTAGGTCACTTTTAGTGGTAAATATGTGCTGCAATCAATGGTGGTATGTTGTCACGACCCGATCTCGATGGGTGTTTAACCCCACCGAGGGCCGAAGATCACCTCCTTTACCTAGTCACCTGAGTACAATAAATATAATAGAGAAAGAAATCCAAACATAATATTAAAGATGGATAAATAACTCAATAACAACTAAGACTCAATAAACGGTAACCACCCATACTTTTTCCACAATAGAATACACACAAAAATATCAAGCTAGGTCAGGACATGATCCTAACTATGGCTAAAGGACAATCTAACAAACATCAATCAACAAGTACACGGTCTACCCCTGCAACGATGCTAAAATTTTGATCAATTCTTAAACTATAAATTCAAATGAAGGATCAAGCAGTCATTGTCAAGTATAATAACCTAACTAGGTTGGGGTTAAAACCATAGGGAAAATGCAGATTTGTATCTCCAATTTGCTGATCTCAACTGGCTGAATAAAAAGTAAATGGGGGTTTTTTCGTTGTAATTTCAAACAAGTAGAAAATGTCAAATTTGTTTGTAATTAGTCAGTGACTAACCTTAGGATTCTATTGCCCCTGGCTTCTAAACTCAGTAGGCTTATCATGCTTTATTAAACCAACCTAGTACCTTGCATGCATAATCTGCTAAGTTATGTACCATTAACTATCTTGTGGACACATTCATAGATTTAATATTTTACCTGTTGAGTCTTAGTATGTCGCATTACTAACCCTTATCCTAGATCTCAGTGAACTATTAACTTTGGAGTTTCATGTTATTAGATGATAGATAATCGTCTTTCAAATATGGTACTAATTATCCTAGATTGATAATTCATTTTAAAATTACTATTGTAATTATATTTTCCTAGTCACTACTCCTCCTGTAGAGTAAGTATTGATATTCCTAGTCACTCCTCCTCCTGTAGAGTAAGTATTGATATTCCTAGTCACCACTCCTCCTGTAGAGTAAGTATCTTACTATTTGAAACCTCTAAGACATCTATCAAACAAAAGATAATACAATACTTGCAACAATAATGGTTTAGAACAACTTAGCATTTGCTCTACATCATTGATATACTAGGGTTCCCACAACCCTAGCTAAGGGATTTAGCTGCTCATGCTTGTTAAACAATCAACAAAATTATAATGAAAATCATTAAACGATATCACAATGATCAACAAGTAAAACCCAAAGGTAACAATTGCACTATAAACCAAACTTAAGAACAAAGTAGTCCCTAGATTAAAATAAAAATCTTGGAATCAAATATAAGTTTGTAAGTGTTAAGAGTGCATAACCTAGCTACAAAATGTCAAAAGGGTATGTAAAGGATACTAGAAAACCCTACAAATAAAAATCTAAACAAAAAAGGGAAAGTGAGGTCAGTGGCCACTTACTTAGGCCACCTACAAACCATATGTACTACATACAGACCATATGTGTACCTATGTAAGTGCCACACCTCTTGTAACTCTCTTGACATGGAACTCTGTAACTTACCTTGGTTACATACGGACTGTATGTGCCCTTAGTAAGTGATAGTCTTCTTTTTTCGGCTCTTGAGCCTTTGGACTTCAAGTTCTGACTCTTACTTTAATCATCTATGCTTGGTAAGTTGCACATACACCTATAAATTCCTAAGTAAGTAGCACAATTCTTTAATTTTTATCCTTTTCTTTAGTTTAGCTCCCAAAATCTGATTTCCTAAAAAACATACCCAAAACAAGTCATATCTTACAAAACAACCTAAGAAACTTGCATAGTTTAATAGTCTTAACGATCTAAAGTTCAACATCCTCATGCAACAAAATAAAACAGTACAAAAACACAATGCCTAAATAGGAGAATCTAAGTTATCCATGGCAGTCAAACATCACTTTAAGCTCAAACACAATACCCCCCCCCCCTATATAAGCAATTGAAAACTAAATGCGTTTAAACTAGAAGAAAAACATGGTGACACAAAGGAATAAAGGTATGGCAATTACATTAGCAACAGACAAACAAGCATATAGACAAGTTGCACTACCAAAACAACTAAAGAACTAGCAATACAACCCATGTTCCCTCATAATAAAGATGTCCCACTCACTCATATAAAATAAGCATGTCAATGCAGGGATGATCAAGCTATACTCACGCTCAAAAGAGAAGTTCCACCAATGTACATTAAATACCATAGGCTTGCCCTTATTTTCTTTACCTTAGTTTTCAGATAGTTAAGTTAGGATCACTATAGGACTTTATTCAGTTCGTAATGTAGGATTGGGGGCTGGTATAGTACATATGCATATATCAAGTGACTAAGCCTCCTTGGAACTACATTGGGGTTCACACTTTAACCAATTTCCTTTCATTCCAACCTTATTTCTCCCATTTATTCTTTTATACATGTTTAGGTTAGGTGTGGTTTCTTTTATTCATTCATTTTCTTTTTCACATTTTTCTTTCCTTTTTCTTTTTCTTTTTCTACCATACCCAACCCTACTTTTTATTCTCTTATTTTACCCTTGTTCATTCCCACTTTACATTACATACCCCTATGATTGCCACCCTCAACTTTGGTGATTTATCTAATTTGAGATGCACAATGTCCAAGGAGGACCAGGGCTAAAATAGGTTTATTATAACACAAATGTAAGGGTGAAAATTGAAAACAAAGAAATAGGTTACATGGCTCAAAATCTGGATCAAGGGATACAATTTCACATTGGGAATCTCATTTAGGCTAAAAGTCGACTAATTTAAAAAAACATCCTATGATCCTTTCCTAAACAACTGTACTACAACTTAGGAAAGACTAACCAGGCAAGTTATGGTTTTAAGACACAAAGAAAATTAAGTAGCATCTCACACACACGTGGCACAAAGTCACATCATACGCTACTACCTATCTAGTAATGCACAAGTTAGTTATGATTATCATGTTCCTAATCTAATGCCATAACATAATCAACAATGGTCACACATATATACATTCATACAGTTCTAAAAATAAAATATTGAAGGGGTATCATTTTTTCAAAATCAACAAAAAATATGACAACTGCCCTAAATACTAAAAATCTCCTAATTATAAAAAAAAAGACAATACAAAACAACACACAACACAACACTAATTTTAACCTATACATGCCCTTTCTACAACCATACTGTAGTCGATAGGAAAACAAGCATTGCAACAAAAACCCATGGTGGCTATGATATATCCCACCCCTAAATAAAAGTTGTATATTATACCCAGTACGTGTAAATAATACAAAGAAAAGGAATGATGACATACATGGGATGTACTTGGAGTTCGTGTCATGATCACCCTTAGATGAGGGTATCTGGAGTGACGGAGGTGGTGGTGGTGGTATTGCACTACTATAAAATGCACCCTTTGCTATATTGATATGCCTCTGTCTATCATTTATTATAGTCTCGTGTAAATTATGTATGTCCCATATTAAGTATTTGTCAAATGGAATCCTGGGATCTTGCAGGTCCTCTCTCGGCCTATTTTGGTCCCAACTATGAGGACCACCTCATAATCATTCTCGATGTGTAAACTTTGATCTAGTCTAGATAATATCTAGTATAGTCCATACCCATGGCCAAATCATCCATATAACATCGCCACCCCGTCTTCAATATTCTGTAGTTAAGCATTGGTGATGCTCTGACTATCCACCAAGTTTTGCAAAATCTCACGAGACACTAACAATATACCTGAAGTAGCAACTAAAATAGATAGGAAAAGGGGTACTAAATATGCACTACCAACTCTAAAGTAGAAGTTATGGTTGATGTAAGTGAAGCTGGGGTCTCCCCACTATATGTACGTAACTTAGGAGCCTCTCTCTGCTCCTACATCCCAAACTCTATACTAACTCCTATGTCACCGTCCTATTTATTTATAGGCTCTGTAGGAAATCATTATCCCTAAAATACCCTGAGTTTGACCCTTGGAAATTTCCTGGGTTTGGAACTCTCTAGCCATCATACGACTTGAGCTTACTAGTCGTACCATATGGGTATGACTTAGGAGCCCAAGTCAAATAATAAAAAATGTATCCTATGTCACTTACTATACAAGGTACGACTATATTCTATACGAGTTGTATGGAGATGGTACAAAAAGAGTAGGGAAATCATATAATTAATAATGTTAAGCCCTTGAGATACTGTCTAGGGTATGAGTTAGAAGTAGCACTCGTATGATTGGGTACGAGTGAGGTGCCCAAACCATATCCATATGCATTTATTTTTCAACTTTTAAGATAAGGGTATTTCAGCCATTTCCCACCCCAAAACCTTTAAGACCCCATGTCGTATGACACTTTGTGGCCTCTCATAACTCACTCAAAAAGATCAAAACACTCCTAAAACTTTCTCTAATCCCTCTCAAGAAGATTGGGAGAGGGTTTTCTTCAAGTTTTCATCTAGAGGTTTAAGATTCAACTTATTTACGTGAATCTTCATGAATAAGGCATGTTACTCCTCCCTTATTATTAGTTCAAACTAAAATTATGTTTTACTTAATAATTTTAATGGAATAACTGTGATATTATTTTGGGTTTTGAATTATATATTGGGTGATTTTGTTATTCTTGTTTGGATAATGTTTACCCATGTTTTATTATGTTTTTCAAGTTATAATTATGGTTTGATCATGTGGTTGCATGGGAATGGTAAATTGGTACTTGGTTTTGGTTTTGGAAACTATATGCCCTCAACACGTGTGATAAAATTCCAATAAGAATGTTTTTTGACATAGTTTGACTATTAATTAAATCTTTGCTTTGCATAATATGGTAATGGAACCTAAATTAGTTTGGTTGGTTTTGAATGGATGGAAAATTCCTTTGTGGCCATAGAACCCAAATTGATTATTTTGGAATACAAATTTGTAATAAACTCAACCACTTGCAAAATTGTTTTTGGTTTAAGCATTACTACTTGGTTTGGTTCATTTTTTGAGACTAATGCATGGCATAAATGGTTAATTGATTAAGGATGTTTTCAAAAACCTTGTGGGGTACATGGGAATGCCCTAAGTGATTTTTATAATGGAGTCTGCGGGGTCCATGTAAATCCCCTTAAGTAATGTCTTATGACATTGCTTGTAAGATATAGTCGATATGACTATACCACTAACTAATGCCTTCGTAATTGACTTCTAGAATTGGTTGTTTGGTTATATTTTTAATGTTTTAATTGGACAATAATGGCGGGTTGTGATAGCTAGTCATGAAGGTGTGAGTCCAAAAGGTTGACACTGGAAACTCATGTTTGCCAACATAAGGATTGGTTTTGATGACCATCTACTTATGAGATATAACGGAATCCCCCAAGTATATACACATACATATGTATCATAGAGGGCAAAGGGTACAAGGGAATCCTCGGCTACCTATAGTTTCTTTAATTCCTATGGCTACACACACTAGGGCCCATCCATGGTGTAACAGTGGACCTATATATCCTGTGGGTGAATTATGAAAGTAAAGCTATGCAACTTAGGTAATGGTTTCAAATTCTTAATAAACTCGATTCCCTTTCCCAACATGATATATATATATATGTATGTGATAATATATGGTTATTTACTTTGGTTTTGAATAATGACATTATTTTATCCTTACTCCTGAGTACATGCTAGCATTCACCTAATAACCTATCTTTGGTCATTGTATCCCCATGCAATATAGGAATCGACCATACTATCATAGTTTTTGCTCAGTGTCTTGGTGATTTGAGGATAGCTTGAGTTAGACTGAAGTGGTGAGCTTTCATTCTTCAAAAGGCCTATTTTATGTTATGGTTTGTATTATGCTTTTAATATTCTCTTCACATATTTTTTACGTTATGGTCAGAGGCATGTCTCGACTAGATATTCTTTGACATTAGTTAAAGGCTTTGTATGGACAACTATGGACTTGGGTATGATATGACTTGGTTTGGTTTAGACAATATGCCTTGGTTGGGTTCGTCTTGGTTCTAAATTTATCCCAAAGTCATTGAAATTTTAATACTCTATTTAGTTATATATTTGGAATTCATCCGACATGAGTTGTATATTAGTTGGTTGGATTAGGTATAGGGGATAGTCTCCTATCCCAATCAGGCTTGAGATTCTCAACACGATGAGGCCCTGGTTTAGGTCATGTCAAATTGGTATCTGAGCCTAGGTTTTTGTGTCATGGGATATTAAAAAATCCTTGTCAAGTAGAGTCTCTTTTATGGGTGTGTAGTGAGCCACACTTACATGGGAGTGGCTACAAAGCATCTAGAAATATTTCACTTTCTTATTATTCTATTTTTGGTCTATAGAATATAAGGTCTTAAACTCTCCGATAAATCTTCTTTTGTTCACCTTTTAAATTATGCCCTTCTAACAATCTGAAGCTCATGGAAACTCACTGGTCCCACTCGAGGATAATATAGACAGATCTCATCTAACTCATCGGGTACATACCCAGTCAAGGGTCACAATTTTTTATTTCCCCCAAAGTGTTCCACTGGTCTCCACTGACCTAACTTTAAAAGGTGACACTCATTATCAGACCCCCTAAAGAGATATTACCAATGTCAGTTTTTGACATTCTATTCAACTGTTGACGAAGATATTAAAATCTTTCTCATCATAGTTTAGTCTTATTTGTGTGAGAATGAATAAGAAAAGGTCAAGAAATAGACAGAGCAAGAAGTCTCAATATTTAGACTGGGAAATAGGTCAGAGAAATAGTGGTAAAGGTGGTGGACAGTGGTCTGAGCAAGGGAATCTAGGAAGTCTAAGGTGGTTGTCAGTGTCCTTTAACCTCAGTTTTCTAGTGAATATCATTTTTGGGATGTTGGATTTGACTTAGCCCCACCCTATCCTCCCTGCCAGTTTTATGGCATGTTGCACTATGGTTATTTCTATAAAGAGAGGAATTGGTATTTTAATTATGTTTAGTTGGGTTACATGCAGCGGGAGTGTCCCACAAGGATTGCCACTGGGGAAATAGGATCCCGATTTCTATTTTCCTAACTTCTACACCAAGGGGTGCTTCTTCTGGCTTAGGCACTAACCAGGACCATCCATATGATCTCACTACCCAATAGGTGTTCAAGGCATTGCATGATGTCTTTACTGGCATATTGAAACTCTCTTGTCGTGATGTGTATAGTTTACTTAATTTGGGGTCCACACTATCTTATGTGACCCTATTGGCGGCTATGTATTTTGGTTTTGGTCTTGAGGTTAATTTAGAACCTTTTCTATTTCTACCCTAGTGGGTGACTCTATAATTTCTAAAAGAGTCTATAAGAGGTGTGTGGTATCTTTTGGTAGTAAAGAAACCTTAGTGGATCTATTTGAATTAGACATGGTTGATTTTGATGTCATACTGGGGATGGATTTGCTATACTCATACTATGCATCTCTATATTGTCAAAACTATCATGCTTTCTTTAAATATCCTAATGAGCCAGTTATTGACTGGTAGGGTGGTTTCCTAGATCTAAAGGGATGGTTCATGTAGTATTTTAGGGATCGAAAATTAATTTTCAAGGGGTGTCTTTACCATTTTGATCTGAGTTAAAGATTTTAACTCGGAAGGTATTTTTTTACTTTTCGTTATTGTGCTTAATGTCTTTCCTAATATCTTTCTTGATGACCTTCCTGGTATCCCACCCAATGGACAATTGATTTTGCGATTGACCTCCTTTCTGAACAGTTATTTTATCCCTATACCTCTTTATAGAATAACTCAAGTTCAGTTAAAGAAGCTTACAAAATAGTTGGAGTTCCTTAGATATGGGTTTATCCTCCTTAGTGTTTCTTCATAGGGTACTTTTATTCTTTTATGCATAAGAGGGATATCCTGCTCAATGTATGTATAGGTTACTGGCCGGTGGATAAGGAATTTGGGGTGACCTACTCGTGGATGAACCATATATGTATATTCTATATGGGGGTACTCGATAGGTGATGCATGATGGTTGATAGAAACTATGTTTGAACCTTAGCTATTGATTTTTTTGAAGCGAGTATATTAGTTCAAGGATAGCTAGGTGAGAGTTATTAGGATAGATTGGTAGTCTTGGTAGGGTACACAGAAGAGACGATATTTATAACTCAGGGGACACACTAGTGGGAGAGTTATGAAATAAATGCTAGAGGTCCAGGTTGAATTGAAGGATTGGGGCTAAGTCATTGAATGGGTTATGGAACGGGGTTTATGAGGCTATGCTGGACCCCAGGTAAAACCTGTATAGATAAGGTTTTAAGTACAAAATATCCATGTGTCCCTAGTACATATCGATAGTAATACCCCTGACAGCGGACTGTTGTGCTTGTAGTAAGATGGAGATCAAAGAGCTAATCATAAACTTTCTCCTAGAAGTGGACTTCAAGGGAAAGTTAGGGTAAATTTACTTCTATTCTAGTGATTCCCTCCTATTTCAATTAACAAAAAACTCTGCTAGTGTTGCACACATTCTAATAGTGCTTATGCCTAAGGTCCATATTCTACTTGGGATGCAAAAAAGGACATGAAGTCCAAGTATCCACATTTGTTCTCCAATAAGGTATTTGTTCTTTATAATATCTTGTTTTCAAGCTTGTTCAAGGGGAGGTTTGATGGGAAATAATGTGTTAAATCATTCTTGTGCTTGCCTTTACTCGTCATTCAAGCACAAACGATCCAGGTAGGGGAGAATCAAAACACTCTGAGTTTGACCCGTGGAAATTTCAGGGGTTTTAAAATCTCTATCCATCATATGACTTAAGCTTACTAGTCGTATAATGCGGGTACGACTTAGGAGCCCAAGTCATATGGTAAATAGTGTGTCCTATGTCTTTACTATCCAAGGTACTACTACACTCTATACGATTCGTATAGAGATGGTATGAGAAAGTAGGGAAATCATACGATTAACAGACTCAAGACTTTGAGGTACTATCTAGGGTATGAATTAGGGGTACCACTTGTATGATTGGGTACGAGTGAGGTGCCCAAATCGTACCCACCTACGTTCATTTTTCAGCTTTTAAGATGAAGGTACTTCGTAAATTTCCTAGCTCAAAACCCTTAATACCTCATGTCTTATCACACTTTGTGGCCTCTCATAACTAACTTGAGAAGATCAAAACACACAAAACTATCTCAAAACTCTCTCTTGAAGATTGGGCTAGGGTTTTCTTCATGTTCATCTACGGGCTCAAGAATCAAGTTCTTTCTATGAATTTTTGTGAATAAGGTATGTTACTCCTTCCTTATTGTTGATTCAAACAAAAAGCATGTTTTACTTAATGGTTTTTATGGAATAGTTGTGATATTCTTTTGGGTTTTGAAATATGTGTTGGGGGTTTTGGCTGTTCTTGGTTGGATAATGTTTTTGTAAATTTTTCTTATTATTTTAAAGTTATTATTGTATTTTCAACATGTCGTTGCATGGGAATGGTAAATTGGTACTTGGTTTTGGTAACTATATGCCCTCAACTTGTTTGATAAAATGCCAATGAGAATGTTTTTCTCACATAGTTTGGCGATTATTGAAATCTTTGCACTGAATAATTTGCTAATGGAACCTAAATTAGTTTGGTTGGCTTTAAATGGTAAGAAAAGGCCTTGGTGGCCATAGAACCCAAATTGATTGTTTTGGGATGGAAATTTGTAATAAACTCATCCTACTTGAATAATTATTTTTAGTTTATGCATTACTACTTGGTTAGGTTCGTTTGTTGAGACTAATATATGTCATAAATGGAGAATTGGTTAATGATGGTTTCAAAAACCTTTTGGGGTACACAGGAATCCCCAAAATGATTTTTATAATGGAGTCCGTGGGTACATGGTAATCCCCTTAAGTGTTGGATAATGACATTGCTTTCAAGTTATAGCCGGTATGAAGATACCACTAACTAATGTTTTAAAAACTGACTTCTGGAATTAGTGGTTTGGCCATGTGTTAAATGTTTTAAATGGGAAATAATCGCGGGTTCTGATATCTAGACGTGAAGGTGTGATTCCGAAAGGTTGACACTGGAAACTCATGTTTGCCGATATGAGGATTGGTATAGATGTCACATACTTGTGGGGTACAAGGGAATACCTCAAGTATATATATGTACATATATATCATAGAGGGCGATGGGTACAAGGGAATCCCTGGGTACCTATGGTATCCCCTGTTCATGTGGCTAAACGTACTTGGGCCCATCTAGGGGGTAACACTGGACCCATATAGCCTATGAGAGGAATATGATGATAAATCTATACAACCCAGGTAATTATTTCAAATTCATGCTAAACTCGAGTCCCTTTCCCAGCTTGACATATATATGTATCTATGTGATTTGACATGGTTATTTACCTTGGTTTTGAATAATGGCTTTATTTTTCCTTTCTCCTATGTATATACTAGCGTTCACCCGCTAATCTATCTTTGGGTGTTGTATCTTTATGCGATGTAGGAATCAGCTATACTATCACACCTCACACTCAGTAACTTGGAGATTCGGGGATAGCTTGAGTCCGACTGAAATGGTGAGCTTCCATTCTTTAGAAGGCCAATTTTATGTTATGGTTTATCTTATTCTTTTACTATTCTCTTGATATTTTTTTTGGCTATTGTCGGCCATGTCCTGACTAGATATTCCTTTCATTGTTTAGAGGCTTTGTATGGACAACTGTGGACTTGGGTATACTAGGTTTGGTTTTGTTTAGATGGTACGACTTAGTTTGGTTGGTCTCGATTCTAGACTTATCCCAAAGTCATTGAAATTTTAATACTCTATCTCATTATGTATTCGGAATTCATTCGACATTAGTTGTATATTGGTAGGTTGGATTGGGCATAGAGGGGTGGTCTCCAATACCGATCAGACTTGAGATGCCCGACATGATGAGGCCCTGGTTCGGGTCGTGTCAGGCCCTCAAACGGGTTCGGAGGCACTGTCGTGGGTAAACGGTGTTTCTTGAGAAGGTCCTAATGTGCTAGATACTTCATCGTCTTAGTATGTTCCATAACTATCATGGCTAATCTGTAATCTACACCTAGTACATCTGGCACACTCTCCTTATCATATAACCTGTAGACAAGACATGGGAACGGCAATGTCATAGTCTCACCAAAAGCTATCTTATGGAGCTCATGCCAGATAATTGTGCAAAGTTAATATCGTATCCAGTCATCATGTTCACAGTCAGTGAAGCTCTATCCCAATTCAATACATTTTTTTCAACAGTCTGACATAATATATATTGAACAAGTAGCCAACAAAACTTTATGGCAAAACTCAGTGCCACCTTCTTTATCATACCCTGCCCCTCAATCCCAGCTTTATCATCAGCCAAAGTTGAAATATAGATGACGATCCATCTTGCCATCTCAACTCTCTCTTTCTTTTGCGTAGAATCACACATAATTTGTCTGTCTTTTGAAACTCTCAATTTATAATCACACTTAACTGTGGATCTGGATAATATAATCTGGCCTGAAGAGAGCTCAACGGATGGCTGCCGCTAAAATGTCTACCATAACACCTCTTATAAGTGTCTGCTCATGCTGGGGCTGCTTTACATGCCTAAGAATACCCCTACATATGGGCATAGTCAGAGATGATGTGGCATGATATAAGGCATAAAACTCCCATACTATGGTCTAGATGTAAGATTTCAGGGGTTTGGCCATCTATCCCAATTGATAACATTGGAAACCGACTGACAACTATTGTGCTCTACTCAATCTGATAGGTTGATATGTCTTTTCTCATAAATATCCCACTTAGGCTTGTCGATATCGATAATAATACTATCTTTCTCATATAGTGTCCGAAGGCCTCTACACATTATCTTGAGTTTACCTCATCATTAGGTTTCTCTGAGAGATGTGTGGGGTTAGAAGTCTAACCATGCAGAGCTAGTGCCTCTAAATCAAGATCTGGCACCTGGTGTGCAACCAGGTCTGTACCTTGCTCAAACTTGGGTATGACTTATTAGTGCTTCTGAAAAGTTATACCCTCATCAAACTAGGGTACTGCTAATACTGGTCCTCATCTGCTTCATCAAACTCATCCTACGACCCCTCCCCAGACTGGGTGTCCTATGTAATTGCTATAGGAGGTGACTTAGACTTTGTCTCCTCTTCCTCATCATCATAAGCACCATCTACTGGCTAGGGAGACTGTGGTAGTGATATCTTGGCCTTCATCCTCGCCTTATATATGAACTGGATAGCCTTAGTCAGCGTCCTAGGTTGACTAAAAGCCAACCATTTGCCCCACTGTGATTTCTCTGCAACCCATTGATAATGCTCAATCTACAGCTCTCGTAGGAGTGTAAAGCGGTCGTTAGCAAATATAGAACCCAACTGGGTTGGGTATCGATCCCACAGGGAATAGCTTGGTCAACAAGTAAGCAACGATTACTAGACTTTTAGTGCAAGTCTCGTAAAAGGGGGGGATTGTAATGTGTCACCGAAATAATAAAGTAAAAACTAAAGATAGCAAAGTGAAAAGAAAGAATATTTCGTAGGTTGTGAAACAATGAGAATTGAGGAGTTGGGGTTATGTCCACCTTCTGAGTTATACGTTTCTATTGGCTATGAGTGTGTTGAATTCAGACATGCATGTGCTTATAGAGAATTGTATTCGATGGTAAATCCAGGCGTCTTTCGACCTATTCGAGGATTATTTCACTTTAACTCTTTCGAGCTTAAAGCGTTTCTAACGGTACGAATTCTCCAAGAGGTTAATCCAGTTATGGCACTAACTTTTTAATAGGGGATGGGACCCTACTACCTTGACATTATCTCTTTTCCAGACAAATAACCTTTCTTTCGAACAAGTTAAATGTTATACTGGCGTTATTCTATGCGTCTGCAGCCACAAGAATTTGCATTAAGATGAAGAGAATAATGATATAAGCAGGATACGTATCACGAACTCACAAACTCACAGCAATAGATAGTATCTCATTCGGCTTCCATAACCCCAACAGAGAGGTTTAGTTACCCATGAGTGCGAAGGAAGTCACAATAAACATGATCATTGTACCCCAATAAAGATTTGCACGTTAGGTGTAAGGGTGAGGATGGCGTGAAATCCTTTGCAAAGTAACATCTCTCTTGTTGTGGAATTTAATAGAAGAATAAAAGAAAAATAGAATTAATGGAAGAATTAGAATTGTTGGAATAGTAAGTGAATGAATCTCTCCACTAAGGGAGGAATTAATCTCTCTACTAAGGGAGGAATGAATTAAAAATCTCTAGCATGATAGGGTATTTATAATACCCATATCCTATTCCTACTAAGCTAATGAAATTCTTAACCAAATCCTACTAAGCTAATGAAATACTTAACCCAATTGTACTAGGTTAATGTATCATTATCCTAATCCTAATAAGCTAATGAAATATTTAACCCAATTGTATTAGGTTAATGTATCATTATCCTAATCCTAATAAGTTACTGCTAGTCCCCAAAGTCTTCAGAAATGTTGTTTTAGCCCGGGACAGCTTTTCCATGCATCACTTTTGGTCCTTTAGGCGTCCAAGCTCCCTTTCCTTCCTTCGTGAGCTTTCTTTGGCGTCAAGTTATCCACAAAATGCTGAATTCTGCATCATTTATACCTGAAACTTTGCTAATCATGTTCTTTAGCTCACTTACAGGAAAAATGACTAAAAGTGCATGAAATATGTAATTTGTAATCAAAACATGGCACAAATATGGGCAAAATATATTGATATAGGCGTGTAAATTCGCCTATCATCAACACCCCACACTTGAAGCTTTGTTCGTCCTCGAATAAAATATCATGTATCTCTAAACATCAACTTAGGGTTTCACAGCAACAACACAAAACATTAGTTAAGACAAGCACAACAATTATCAACAAAGAGTAGTTTTCCGATCATTAGTAGAATCCATTTAACTTCTAGCATAGACTCGTGATGGTGGTCAACTCATATTCAAAAGTTAAGGCACAAAGAATCATGTACAACTATCCAAAACTCATCAACCATGTGTGTCTCACAATATATTACCCATAGTCACTCACCAGTATAGCATATTTTTCAAACATGGGTATCAAAATATCCTTGCTCTCGCTCTCACAAAGAATTCGTATGCAGCAACTGATGACCATAGGCTTGCCCTTTGTGTAATACTCCACTAAATGTCAGAATGCTAAGATTAGGATCAAATAGGTATTTTAATGGTTGTAATGTAGGCTAAGGGACGGGTAGGACTATTTTGGCCAGAAATAGTGACTAAGTTCCTAAGCACTTTAATACATCACATTGTATCATTGACATTTTTTTCTTTCAACCTTTCTTCTTTGTTTTATTCTACCACCCTTGTTCTCCTCTTTTGTTTTTCCATTTTAGGCATAACTCACTTTTCAGCTTTGTTTTTCCTTTTTCTTTTCATAACATCTCTCTTATGATAGCACTTTCTTTTTCATAACTCATTCAAGCACCACTACAATTTAGAGCATCATACTCACCCAATTTCCTCTTATTTCGTCACATGACTTTTTCACTTTAAAGCACTTAGGATTTTGATCAAATTACGGTCTTGAAACAATGGATTAGGCTTACATATGAGGTTCGTCAAAGAAAATAGGCTAAAGGCTCAAAAGGGTTTAACTAGGATGATGTCCATGGGTAGGTAAAACGAAGGTAAACATGTATAGGTTGCCAAACATGTATAGGTTGCCAAAGAAATGCCTAAATCATCTCCTAAACTTACACTCCTTATTTTCGCTTTGCATACATACCAGGCAAGTTCTAGCATCAGCCACAAACATAGAATATACTATTAATCTTACACACACAAGGCACATGGTCGACTTTATTGGAAGTAATATAGACTCTTGACCCAACAGGTAAAGGAATTGAACCACACAATATCACATAATGAGTCACAACTAGAGCCTCAAACATCTCAATAGTCATAATTGTAGCACATACTCTTGTTATAATCTCATGCTGCCTATTAGAATAATTTCATGCGAAGCTACGTTAAAAAAAAATTTACTACTAAAAAAAATAAAAAACGAAAAACTAAGCAAACAAACATGAATGCACATGCAAATGCGGATAGAGAAGTAAAGCATGCAAATACCAGCACCCCACACTTAGACGGGACACACTGTCCTCAGTGGAAAATAAATAAGAAGAACCTGGTTAGTCGGACTCATTCTCTATGTCTGGGGTCATACCCCTTTGCATCGGAATCATCATCAGAGTCATCATCCTCAGAAGTTCCTCATAAGTATCCCACTTAATTCCAAGAGTAAGTCGAGGTGTTTGCATCGAGGAGGGTTCTCCTTGCTCTTTTTTGGCCTCTTTTCTTGTCTTTTTGTGAAGTGGTAGCCTTATCTTTGCCTTGTCTTTTGGTGCCATTGTATGTGAGATCTCAATAGATTCATGTTAACATCATCTCAATGGATACAATCTATAAACAAGCAGTAGAGGTACCACCCCACACTTAGGTTGTTGGCACAAACTAGTGAAGTGAAAGTGGTCGATTACTTAGACTTCATCGACATACGTTTTAGGGGCTAAATTCCGACAAGAAAATCAGAGATGTATCACTTCTTGGAACTTTTGCAATACTTTCATGTTAGGTATAACAAGACTACTTCATAGGGATTACATCATGGTATAGTTTCTATCAATAATCTCAACCTCCTATGTCGGTAGGCACTTATAAGTCTTATTCCGATGAACGGGATATCCTAACATGTAGGTATACAAGTGACAAGACTATGCAATGTTCATGACTATAGCAATTCCACAAGTAGTATGACAATGCATTAAAATCAGATTCAAGTCGGAAACAAGTTAAGATAATCCTAACGTATCTGGTCACTCATATGGTTTTGTATCAACAATCCAAACACATTAACATCACCAATATTCTTTCAAGATGTAACAATTCATAATAGACATAGCAACGTAGTACTTAAGAGAAATAGATTAAGAATAAAAGAGTACTTACGTGATTGAAGCCTTTGGAGATGTTCTTGTGAATTCGAAGAGCAAAAAGAAAAAGTTTGAGATGATTTGGAGAGAGTATGCGGCGCCCTTAGGTCAATTTCTAATGTGGTTATGTTTCAAGACTAAGTCCCCTTTATATAGGAAAAGAATGGGTCGGGTTTTGACCCATTTACAAATGGTTTTGGAGTCAAAAATGTCGTATATGCGGCGCATAATGCTTGGCATAGTCAAGGTATATGTGGCGCATAGTGTAGTGCATTTAGGGACATATGCGGCGCATAGGTCATGGAATTTAGGGACATATGCGCCGCATAGTGTATAGCATTTGATATACTGAGACCTAATGCTATAGCATAGGCGGCGCATAGTGTATAGCACACTTAAGTATGGGCGGCGCATAATGTATAACACACTAGATTCCGAGACCTTAGGCTATAGGATAGGTTTTGCATTGTTCGTGGCCTAGTTTTACCTAGGCCTAGCCTTCCTCGATGCCTATTTTGGCATGAGCAATGCTCAATCCATAGCCTTATGCATCCTTATTCCTAACTTACCACCTTTACCATGCAATACGTCCAAATCGACATTTGAAATCAATCTCCTCGTTTTATACCTCTTGCACCTACATTTGCTAAAAACCAATAAAAATGATTAGTATGATGGGTTTCCTCCCATCAAGCGCCTTATTTTTGGTCGTGGCTCGACAAAATCCTAAGAAAACAAAAACAATTAAAAACATTTTAAAAACGATGGGTTGCCTCCCACCAAGCGCTTGATTTATTGTCGTGGCACGACATAGCTATCTCGATTACTTAGTCTTCATCGAGATAGATGGGGCATCGTTTTCTGAATGGATTCAGACGACGCTGATACTTACTTGTAGGCATGCAATCTTCTTCGAGATGACTCTTGTGCGTACATATCCCAGGAGGGATACCAATTATATCATCAATCTTCCTACCCATAGCTCTCTTGTACCTCATCAGAGCAGAGATGAGAGCCTCCACGTGCTGTTCACTTAAATCATTTGCCACACTTATCGAAAGTATAATTTCTCTTTCCAAGAACACATACCTTAAATAATCGAGGAGCTCTTTCGATTCTAGCATTGGTGGCTCTTCAAGGGAAGTCTTCACCGTTGGTGACGGTTGATTCTTAAGATCATGGTCCGGTTTCTTAGGAGTATGGTAATAGGACCTTATTCCTGTTAGAGCACCCATAAGTTCTTCATAATCTTCATCATCCTCATGCTCAACATTCAGCAGTGCAGCAGACAATGGCTCAACAATAAGATGTTTCTTTACAGATAATGCTTTCTTATCCTCATGATGAATATCAGCTACAGAGAGCACATTCATATCGCTGGGATGCTTCATTGTTTTGCATATATCAAAGAGGACCACTTCGTCGTTCAATCGAAACAAAAGCTCATTAGCTCTCATGTCAATAAGCACAATTCCAGTTGCAAGGAAAGGACGTCCCAAGATTATGGGAACTTCAGAATCTACCTCACAATCCAGAATAACGATGTCTGCAGGAAATATGAATGAAGAAACCTTCACCAACACATCATTCAACATACCCACAGGTCATTTTATCGACCTATCAGCCATCATGAGCCTCATATTGGTTGGTGTCGGATCGCCAAACCCCAACTTCCTGTAGATGGATAGTGGCATCAAATTGATGCTAGCACCCAGATCGCACAATGCCTTGGCAAAATTCATAGATCCAATAGTGCAAGGAATAGTGAAAGCACCGGGGTCGGCCTTTTTCTGAACTAGCGATCTTGTAGCAATTGCGCTGCAGTGATGAACATCATCTTTCAACTCATAACTTGCTGCCCGCTTCGTTGTCAAAAGATCCTTCATAAATTTCGCATACCCAGGCATTTGTTCAAGTGCCTCCACCAATGGAACATTAATGATCAGCTGTTTCAACATAGTCATGAATTTGCTGAACTTTGTGTCATCCGCCACCTTCTTCAATCTTTCAGGAAAAGGTGGTGGTGGGTATGGAATTGTTCTCTCCATGGCTTTCTTCTCCTCTTGCTTCCGTTTTTTAGCTTTTTCAGGTTGCAATCTGTTGGAGTCATCGTCATGGCCGTTGTGGCCTTTTTCTGTGGATGCTTCTTCTGTCGCCTTATCATCAATGTCCACTACTTCGTCAACCACTTGCTTGCCTTTTGCTGAAGTTTCCAGCACCTTACCACTTCGGGTAGTAATGGCCATGCATGACCCATAATTCCTTGGGTTTTGCACAGTGTTGCTAGGTAAAGTGCCAGCCTTTCTTTAATAGAGTGCTGCTGAAAGTTGGCTCAATTTCTGCTCTATTTGCTTGATTGAAGTGGAATGAGAATCAACTAATTGCTTCATGGAGGACAAATCATTTATTACCTCCGTTACTCCTGTGCTCGTTGCTTCCACTCCTTTCAATAGTTTAGCCATCATGTCTTCCATACTTGCAGAACTAGATGTGGTGGCGTCACGTCTTCCAGGGGGGACGTACAAACCACTCCTGTCAGTCTTATTCTTCCAACTACCTTGATCGCGGTCCTTGTATCCAGATTTATCATAATAGCTCCGACCTTGGTTTCCTTGGGCATTGCCTCGGAAACCCCCCTGATTGTTCAAGTAGTTGGCTTCTTCCTCTGTATCAGATTCGTTTCTTCCATGTGATACCACGGCCTTAACTTTTTCGGTCTACCCTGATAATAAATGCTTTGTAAGAAGATCCATTTGTGTTTTTATGTGCGCCATGTCTTGATCACGTTCTTCTTCTCTTCTCCTTTGGTCTGCAGTCATGCCAATAGATAAAGTGGGGCTTGCTACCTCAGAATCCCTGGTATGCCAAGCTCTACTTTGCTTCGTCATTCGATCTAGCATATTGCTTGCCTGACCAAAGGTGAGGTCCATGAATGATCCTCCATCCGCATTATCAACCACTGGCTTAGTCACCGAATTCAAAGCTCTGTATAATATCTCCATCAAGTGGACATTGGTCATATGATGGTTTGGGCACCGCATAAGCTTCATCTTGAACCTTTCCCATGTTTCGTGGAGAGCTTCAGTTGGAAGCTGTTGAAAATTGGTGATCTCATCTCTCAACTGTGCTCTTTTGGATGACGGAAAGAATCTTTCTAGGAAAGCGTCTTTCAATTACCTCCAATTAGTAATAGAATCAGGAGTTAGCCCATTCAACCATAGAGTTGCCTCCCCAGACAGAGACAATGGAAATAAGCACAGTCGAATTGCATTCTGTCCAACGCCAGGATTGTCGAATGACTTGCATGTAGAAATAAAGTTGATCAGATGCATATTCGGATCATCGCCTGCTAGTCCACCAAATAATACCTTGAGTTGCAAAAGCTAAATCATGGTGCTAGTGATGTTGAACTTGGCTCCGGGCGCTAATGGTGGAAGAATAATGGCTCCTGTGGCACCAGCTTCGTCCAGATCATCATCATCATCATCGAACGGTATTTTCATAGCTCGGCGTTTAGGCCTAAACCTAGCTTGACGATCTCTTCTCTGCATGGGTGCCACCATCTCAGCAGTATGCCGTGGGTTTAGTAGCTCCTCATCCCCAGGTCCTCATCATCAGGATTTGTTGCCCGGCCTGGGTTATCAATATTCTGTTGATGCGCTTGAGCAGCCATCCTTTCAATTTCACGTTGTGCATCCATTGATGCACCGAACAAACCTAAAAAAACAAAAACAACAACTAAAAGTAAAAGTACGAGAATCTTTGACCAAAGGGTCTAGTAATTATCACAAACTTAATTGACACTCGTATTCCCCGGCAACGGCACCAATTTTTGATAACGCTCAATCTACAGCTCTCGTAGGAGTGTAAAGCGGTCGTTAGCAAATATAGAACCCAACTGGGTTGGGTATCGATCCCACAGGGAATATCTTGGTCAACAAGTAAGCAACGATTACTAGACTTTTAGTGCAAGTCTCGTAAAAAGGGGGGATTGTAATGTGTCACCGAAATAATAAAGTAAAAACTAAAGGTAGCAAATGAAAAGAAAGAATATTTCGTAGGTTGTGAAACAATGAGAATTGAGGAGTTGGGGTTATGTCCACCTTCTGAGTTATACGTTTCTATTGGCTATGAGTGTGTTGAATTCAGACATGCATGTGCTTATAGAGAATTGTATTCGATGGTAAATCTAGGCATCTTTCGACCTATTCGAGGATTATTTCACTTTAACTCTTTCGAGCTTAAAGTGTGTCTAACGATACAAATTCTTCAAGAGGTTAATCCAGTTACGGCACCAACATTTTAATAGGGGATGGGACCCAACTACCTTGACATTATCTCTTTTCCAGACAGATAACCTTTCTTTCGAACAAGTTAAATGTTATACTAGTGTTATTCTATGCGTCTGCATCTACAAGAATTTGCATTAAGATGAAGAGAATAATGATATAAGCAGCATACGTATCACGAACTCACAAACTCACAGCAATAGATAGTATCTCATTCGGCTTCCATAACCCCAACAGAGAGGTTTAGTTACCCATGAGTGCGAAGGAAGTCACAATAAACATGATCATTGTACCCCAATAAATATTTGCACGTTAGGTGTAAGGGTGAGGATGGCGTGAAGTCCTTTGCAAAGTAACGTCTCTCTTGTTGTGGAATTTAATAGAAGAATTGAATAAAAATAGAATTAATGGAAGAATTAGAATTGTTGGAATATTAAGTGAATGAATCTCTCCACTAAGGGAGGAATTAATCTCTCCACTAAGGGAGGAATTAATTAAAAATCTCTAGCATGATAGGGTATTTATAATACCCATATCCTATTCCTACTAAGCTAATGAAATTCTTAACCAAATCCTACTAAGCTAATGAAATACTTAACCCAATTGTACTAGGTTAATGTATCATTTTCCTAATCCTAATAAGCTAATGAAATACTTAACCCAATTGTATTAGGTTAATGTATCATTATCCTAATCCTAATAAGTTACTGCTAGTCCCCAAAGTCTTCAGAAATGTTGTTTTAGCCCAGGATAGCTTTTCTATGCATCACTTTAGGTCCTTTAGGCGTCCAAGCTCCCTTTCCTTCCTTCGTGAGCTTTCTTTGGCGTCAAGTTATCCACAAAATGCTGAATTCTGCATCATTTATACCTGAAACTTTGCTAATCATGTTCTTTAGCTCACTTACAGGAAAAATGACTAAAAGTGCATGAAATATGTAATTTGTAATCAAAACATGGAACAAATATGGGCAAAATATATTGATATAGGAGTGTAAATTCGCCTATCATCACCCATACAACTAATTTTGCCATAATTATAGACTCAGTTACAGCATGCTTTTGGCCTCCAGTCACTGGCCCTTTCATTCTGGCTGGGACTTTTCTGGATCATGCAGGGGGTACTCATCCCCCGAGCAACATCTTTAGAAGAGTCATTTGGTCACCTATAAGGTGCAACCTTCTTATTAGGTGTCTTGTTTAGCTGAAAACTAAGTGTTAGCATTCAACAGATAATGAGGGATTGTGAAATTTGAAGAAAAACTCCAAATTCAAAACATTCAAAATTTTCTTCAATTTTGGAATCCCTATAACTTATACTTAGTCCCAGTAATGCACACATTCAACTTGAATCAACTTTTCATTACAAACAAGCAATCAAAACATTTAGTATTCCTCTATCTTTTCAAATTCAACTTTCATTTATGGTGTGATTTTAAAGTTTAATTAGATAACAATGCCCCACATTAAGAATTTTAGGCTAATTCATGGCTCCTACATAAAAGTATGGTGGTTTCTACTTATTTGGAATGAAAATAAACATACCAACTTGCTTATTTTAAGTTTAGTAGAAAACACTACATTAGGAGCCAAAATTATTACCTTTTAATGGGAGAACCAAAACTTAACTATGAAAAGTAAAGTAAAACCAATGATTGAACATGTATTTGGCATTTTAGGAAAAGTTTGTACCAAGAACAAATATGTTTTTTGCCTTTTCTCAAGTGTAGGGAAGTGGGTAGTTTGAACTTTAAGAGAGAAGAGGGAATTTTGAGGGTTTGTAAGTTAAAAATGGATTATAAGGGCGTAAATAGGAATGGAGGGTCAATTTAGCTTAATATAGGCTAAGGTGGGCCAAAAAATTTTAAACAAAATTGGGCCCACTTACGGTAGGCATATACAGGTTGTATATGGTACACATGGTCAATGGGCCCAAATTTTTGGCTAAATTCCCTGCTCTTTGGACTTTGCATTCTGATACATACTTTACTACTTATGAGGTCGTAAGTGATATTTATGACCCTGTAAGTAAGTTTATAGGTTAAAGTATAGAAATTTCACAAAAATTCCTTAAATTCCATGTTTTCATTTCATACACAACTTACCTAGCCCATGTGGGACTTATGACTATCGTGAGTTGGTCACAAAGTCCTCTTACCTGAAAGATTATGAATCAAGCAATTTTTACCACATTACAGGCCATTCCTTACTCTAGTTTACCTAAAAAAACAGAAAATAAATGTTAACTCTAAAATAGTGGGTTGCCTCCCACCTAACACTTGATTTAACATCACAGCACGACCTGGATATGTTGTTACTCAGACATCACCAACAAGCCCATGGGTTTCCTCCTATGCAACACTTAATTTAGCATCACAACACGACGCGAGTACCTTAACTACTAAGAATTCATTAAGGTAACCGAAGGAAAACCATCCAATAACATCAATACGATGGATAACCAACACAAACCCTCATGTCCATGGGCTACTTCATAGTACTTCATATATTAAAGGTGATTGTTTCATTTTTGACTCTGAACCTAAGATCCACCATATCTATATCACCCATCTCTCTACCTGTGGCTATGAGCGATCTCTCCGATATGTTGGGCATCTCAAAGTCAACCATAGAATCCAAAATGACAAAATCAGCTAGAAAACTGAAGATATCAACTTTTACCAACATATCAAATGAAATGTTCATGGGTTTCTTCATTGTGTGGTCATCCATCAATAACCAAATAGTAGAGAGATCAAGCCCAACTACTTGAATACAACCAACAGTATCAAATTGATGTTGGATCCCAGGTCACATAATATTTTGGAAAATTTGGATGTTCCTATAGTACATATGATCGTGAATGCATTGGGATCATATTTTTTAGGGCCAGAGGCTTAGAATTGACTGCACTGTAATAGTACATTCCACCAATGTCTTTAAAAATATCTTTCTGCTTATTTGTAATCAATCATTCATTATTGTGGAATATCTAGGCATCTGCTCCAATGCCTCAAGGAGAGGGATGTTCAAACTCAAATCTTTTAGCATCTCGATGAATCTTTTAAGATTTCCTTACTCTTTTTTCTATTTATATCAGTGAGTAAAAGTTGGGGGAGGTCATGGAATTTGATTCACGATGGGCTCATCAACCTTACCCTTACCTTTATGCTCATTAACACTAGCATTAACACCAAATGCCTTGTCTAAATTTGAAGCAGGTGTCCCATCTACAATAATATTATCATTCTTTGGCACCTTAGCAATAGGCAACGGGGGATCCATAGTAGTTAAACCACTCCGGGTGGTGATGGCAAGACACTGACCATTATTCATTTGATTCTGAACTGTGTTTCTCGAAAGGGTACCTGGCTATCTCTAATTCAAAGTAGCTGACATCTGCCAGAACTGGTGCTGTAAATACTTGATAGTAGTCACATGAGACTCAATATTTTGGGTCAAACCTGAAATATCAGTCTTGATCTCCTTAAGGCTAGCCTCTTGAGTTTCTTGCTCTTTCACCAGTTTAGTCAACATATCTTCCAGTCTTGATTTTGTATCATGATTTCCAAATGGAATATACCTGTCTCCATTCTTCTTATAGTTATTTCTCCATCTCTAATAACCATCACGCTCCATACACAATCTCCATATCTATTACCATAATAGTTCCAACCTTGGTTTCCTTTCCATTTGGCTTGGAGTCTGCCAATTCATGATCAAGATACTTAGTCTCCTCCTTCAAATTTGACTTATAGGCCTTAGAGGTTGAACGTTATGCACCTACTGAATTTACCTTCTTAACGTTCACTATTACAAACTTCTTAGAAATAAACCTAATATCAGTCCTTAGCATGCTATCTCTTGTCCCACAGAATCATCTATTTCACTACTGTCATCAAAAGCTCCAATGGCATAAGTGCCAGCACCCCCATTTTCCTTCCCAAGTATACCACCTTTATTAAGTGAGATAAATCTGGTATAGAACCTCAAAAGGTACTTCCTAGCATAATCTCATGAACTCTCCTTCTATGATTATCTCTGTCATGGCTTGAGAACTGATGTTCAGAGCTCTATAGAATATCTCTAATAAGCTTATCCATAAAATACGATTATAGGGTATCATGCTCAACTTCTTATTTACCTAAAATCAAGCCCATAGATTGACATTGAATGAAACTATCTGAATTTATGTATCTTATGATTAAGCTGCAACATCTTGCTCAAAGAAAAGAAATAGTTTAGTAATTGCTTATGCAACTTATTGCAACTGGTAATAGATCCTTTCAAAATTTCCCCCAATAATAAAGAAGCTTCTCCAGTCAATAAGAAAGGCAACAACCTCAATCTGAGCACCTCCTGGTCTACCTTTAGAATATTATAAGAATTGCAGATTCCAACAAAGTTAGCAAGATACATAGTTGTGCCATTTGTGGCCAAGCTTGAAAATACACCTTTCAGATTCAGAAGCTTAATCATGGCACTAGTTATGTCAAATTTCACATTGAGGGGCAGTGCAGGAGGAATGACTGCTCTTGATGTTGTCTCAATGTATCCCATATCATCATCATCATCATATGGCTGAAAGTACTAGAATACTAGGATTACTTAAGCCTATGCACCTCGAAATCTATCTCAATTACTGTCCAGTGCTGCTCGATGATCAACTACTAGTATCGGCTTGGCTTACTCTCCTGTTAAGCTAATCGAGTCTTCTTATCCTCCCTTCTTTGGTTAGATGCTTCCACTAGCAACTGCTTCATCTTTCTATCAACAATGTTCTATGGATCACTTAGAGCCGAGGGAGGTACGACATTAGGATCATTCCAAACCTCTTCTAAGTTTCCTGCACATACTTGTTTTGTCATTATACAATTAGGATATGGAAGTATATCTAGGTTGGGATTCAGTGGGATTAAAGGATTTCTTTAAATCCTAGTGTGTGACATGCACAAGTGTGTACCCAACTAAGAATAAAAAAAAAAGACCCAAAAACTCCAACAACCATCAATCAATAAGAACGTCATCTTCCCTAATCACGAGACACCAAAATTTTAATCAATGCTAGAACTACACCTCCAACTGAAGGATAGAGTAATAGGTGTACAGTATAATAACCCAACTAGGTTGGGGTCGAACCCAAAGGAAAGACGTAGATTTCTATCTGTAGTTTGCTAAACTCAGTAGGTTGAATAGATAGTAAATGAGGGGGGTTGTTAATCTAATCTCAAACAAGTTGCAAATCTCAGTTTTTGTTGTATTTAGTCGATGAAAAGCACTAGGATTGTGTTCCCCCTAGCTTCTCAGCTCAGTAGGCTTATCGTGCTTTATTGAACAAACCTACTAACTTTTATGTAGAATCTGATAAGTTATGTACCATCAACTATCTTGTGGACTCATTGGTGGATTACATCCTTTACCATTTGAGTTTCAAGATGTCACATTACTAACCCTTATCCTAGATCCCAATTAATTATTACCTTTTGAGTATCAAGTTATGAGATGATAGATAACCATCTTACAAAGATGGTATCGATTAGCTTAAATTAACAGTTTTTCTTTAAATTACTATTGTAATTATATTTTCCTAGTCACTACTCCTCTTGTAGAGTAAGTAGTGATATTCTATGCGGGATCTTACCATTTACTACAGCTTAGAGATTTATCAAACTAAATATAATACAATACAAGCAATGATACCGGTTCAAAAAAACTTAGAACTTCCCATACTCCGTCAATACACCGGGTTACTGCAACACTAGCTCTAAGGGCTTTAGCCACTCATGCTTGTGAAATGATCAATGGAATTTGTAATGAAAAGCATTAAACGATATCACATTGAAAAACAAGTAATACCCAAAGACAACAACTAAATTATATACTAAATCAAGAACAAAGTAATCTGAAGATTAAAATCCAAATATTGGAATAAAATATAAGTTTGTAAGTATGATGAGTGTGTAACCAAACTACAAAATGTCAACAGGGTATTTATAGGATACAACAAAACCCTAAAAATCAAAACCCAAATGAAAATTGGAAATTGAGATCGGTGGCCACTTACTTAGTCCACCTATGGACCATATGTACTACATACAGACTATATTTGGTCCTAAGTAAGTGCCAGAACTCCTGCACAACTCCTGCAACTCTCTGTACCTGGACCTCTATCACTTATTCAGGTCACATACGGACCGTATGTACTACATATAGACCATATGTACCCTTATTAAGTAAAAGAGTCTTTTTCTGCCCCTGATCATCTTGACTTTAAGTTTTAATGCCTACTTTGATCATCTATGCACGGTAAGTAGCACATACAACCACCAATTCCTAATTAAAAATCCCAAATCTTTAGTTTTCATCCTTTTCTTCAGTTTAGCATCCGAAACTTGATTTTTTGAAAAGCATACCTAAAAACATTATATCTCATAAAATAGCCTAAGAAACTTGCATAATTTCATACTTTTAAGCATTGAAAGTGATATAAATCCATAGTACATCAGAACACGCTTTTGCACTCAACAAAAAAATGCAATAGTATTATTCTATCAATCAATACTAGTAGGCATCATAGGAAAACTCAACTTAACACTGTAAAAGCATGTAAACTAACAAAATGGGAACAATCATGAAAGAACTCATAACTAGTGAAAAACAAGCAAAATTATGACATTTCACATTAAGAATAATATAAGCTAATATTTACAGCTTTTTAAACTAAGTCAAATCCATCAACAAGTTTCATCACAACATACATATATAATTATACATTGAATGAATGTATGTATGTAAGATGTATGCATTATAATGCATGTAAGAAAGATGTCCACATTACCTCTTTCTCTTATAAATACCATCAACATCTATCAATTCATAATGATCTCCATATCATCACCATTATCATTAACTTATCATCATCAATATCATTATCAATATCATTTTCATTATGATCTTATTACTATATAAATATCATTGACTCATCCTTACAACAAAATCACAAATCATCATCAACATGTATGAATATGCAAATTCAGTAAATAATCATAAATAGTGTTTAAAAGCAATTACGAATATTCAATTTACATATAAGCACAAATTTAAGCAATCCCTATTGTGACAAATAAACTATAACATACCATAATTTTCTACTCGGAATTACCTTTAGGTGATAAGATTTCCTTTACTTTCCCTTTCACTTCATTCTGGATCTATGATTACAATAAGTCTACACACCCATTTCAATTATTCCATCCTTCATAACTATTAGGGATCGATAATCAATAATCTGAACCATAAATTTATCTTAGTTCATCAAAATAGTATGTTATACCCTTTAAACCTCATGACTTCTACTTTATTTAGTATGAACAACCATAATTCTACTCCAAGTAGTAACTTATAACACCTTATGATCATTAAAATTTGATTTTACACTCATTTCCATCAATTTGTGTTCAGTTCATGAAAATGATTCTAGCAATTTCTAACAATTTCAAAAGTAATTCAAGTATGGAATATTAAGGAATCTTACCTCCAAATGTGAAAAACCTAAAAATTTAAAGAAAATTTCTTTACCTAAAGCCTTGGTTTGATTTTTAAAAAAATGGGATCAAAATGTGTTTTTCATTTTTAAAATTGAAGCTTGCATTTTATCATTGTGGTGGTAAAGTTACCACTGTGGTGTATAACTATGGCAGTAAAGTTACCGCTGGAACGATTCATAGTGAAATAAGGCTACCACTATAGCGGCACTTTTACCACTACAATGGTTCTCTTACTAAGTAGAATCTTAAGGTGTCTCCCTAGATATATATTTTTTACAACACATCCCTCGAAATATGTTATCAAGAATCAACCTTTTTACTGTAAACTCTATAATCAGGCTTTTTTTTAAGTTGCCATGGATCTCTAAACTCGTCCTCTATTTAAAAATCAAGTCAAACAACACTCACATTAATACCAATTTTTCTTAGACTATTAAACTTTCAAAATTTACCTAATACTGGGACAACCCTGAATTTTTAAAATTATCTACGAAAAAATTAGCAAATGTTCTACTCATTATTTAAGCATAATGACAGTTTTGATTGTTACATTAGATGTTAATTTAACATTGTTCATCCCTGAATGACAAGTAGCCCTAAATAATATAACTAAAGTAGAAGTACTTACCTGGTTCAATGAACATTTTTGGGTATTGCTTACATATGGATGCCTCTGTCTCCCAAGTTGCTTTCTTACTTTGATGGTTCCTCAAAAGAACCTTTACAGATAGGATAACTCTGGTTTTTTATTTTTTTATATACTAATCCAGTATCAAAATTGGTTCTTTGTAAGATAAATCCTTATCAAATATGTCAAAGTCCTAATAGAACACCCTATCTTTGTGGTACTCATTTAGCATGGATACATGAAATACTACGTGAACCCTTGGTAAACTAAGAGGTAAGACCATCTTATAGACTACTGATCCTACACCTTTAAAAACCTCAAAGGTACTAATGTACCTCAGACTCAACTTGCCCTTCATATCAAAATACATTACACCCTTCATAGGTGAAACTTTAAAAATCACCTTCTCACCTATATTAAAATTTATATTTCTTTCCTTATTATACATATACTTTTTTTCCGGACTTTTAGTTGCTACTAGTTTTTCTTGTATACACCTTACCTTTTCCATCAAATCCTTGAGAATATTCGTTCCTCAAGGAATTACCTGAAATGCATCAAACCATCCAATCATTGACCTATATATTCTACCATATAAATCTTCAAAAAGAGCCATGTCAATTCTTGAGAGGTAGCTATTGTTGGAAGAAAACTCACGTAAAAGTAAGTAGTGGTCCAATTGACCCTCCAAATTCTATTACATAAGCTCAAAGCATATCCTCACGTACTTGATTCTTCATTCCATCTGTTCATTAGTTTGTGGATGAGAAGTTATACTTAAGTACAATCTTGAACCCATCTCTTACGAAAATTCTCCCAAAAGTGGGTGATAACACTATTTGTTTTACACAATAGAAACCAGTACCCCCTAGAGCCTAACAATATCCTTCCCATATATCTTAGCCAACTTATTTGCATTATAATCCATCCTTATTGGGATAAAATGAGCTGAATTAGTCAATTAATCAACAATAACACATATAGATCTCACTTTCTCAAGGTTTTATAAATATACACCAAGAAATTCATGGTGATTCTTTCATATTTCCATTGTAGAATAGGCACCTTTTTAAATATTCCACTAATTTTTCAATGATCATAATTAAACTATTGACGATTCTGATACTTGGACATGAATATTCTATGTTGCATTTAATTTATGCAACCCATGAATTTTTGGCCCTTGAAAATATTTAAAAAATTTATCTTCATTCTCCAGACTACAATTCCCCTTATGATTTGTAGGAAGTCTTGACAAGTTGTTGCACCTAAATAACAACCTGAATAGTTGGTGTGGCCATGTTTTCTATTATGAGTACGAGTGGATCCCGACTAGTTATATGGACTCATTATGAGTCATAGTTTCCCAATTGTAGTAAAGCTAGTATATGTTCTATGTGTTGTTGTCCTGATGACGACTAGGACAGTACAAGTCATAGGGTTCTCTAATGAGTCATATGATTTAAGGGATAGGGTTAACAGTATGTGTGTCTAATGATACTGTCTTAGCTATGACTCATGGTGATGAGTCATAATGTGTTGTTATAAGTCATAGTGTGACTCGTAGCCACTGGAAATAATTTTTCAAGTTGAGGTCACTTTAGACATTTCCCTTTTTCCCTTACTTAATAACAATGACCACAATACACCCTTAGGGAATCCTTACATTCTTTAACACATCAAAGGAACTCTTTATTCTCTAAAAATCCCCCTAGGAAAAATACTTAGGGTTTTCAAGAAGTAGGTTATCTAAGGGCTCAAGGGTTGAATTCTCTCCATAAACACTTGGTGTTTTAGGCGTGTTACTCTTCCCCAACTATTACTTTTTGAAAGCATGTGTTTTAAATAGTTCTCAATATGGTTTTGGAACATGGATTGAGGATTCTGAATGATTTTTGTTTATGTGATGTTTCATGTTTACATATGCATTGAATATTTTTTAATGGTGGTTTCGAACTTAATTTGATTCATGCGTATTTTGAATAAACTAAGGGATTGTGATTTCCTCAAATTTTGCGAATATTTATAATTGAATTGATAATAACCCCAACCAAATTTTGTGAAACATATTTTAAGTACGAGTAAAATTGTATTAAACTATTTTTGGAACAATCACCTGATATAAGGAGGTTATTTAAACATGGTGATTTGATTTAATAAATAAAGAGAGTTGTTTTTCTAAGTTAGTGGTATTGTGATGGAATAATAATGTTACCTTGAAACTGTAGTTGGTATTATAATACAACCAGTGTATGCCTAAAAGTTTATTATGGTTCAATGAATGAGAATGTGTGATAAATATTTTAATGGGGCTTAAGAATAGGGTTTTTTAGTTGAGTTGTGAAAGTGAAGATCTCAAGGGACCAATAATTAAAACTATGATTGTCGATGTGGTGGTCTAAATGATTGGGTGGTTTGAGTTCCCCTTATTATATGACTGGGAGGTTTGAGTCCTGCGTATTATATTACATAATTGGGTTCTTAATTTACCTTGATATACCGGTAGGTTCGAGTCCCACATGGTGATATTTTGGTGTATTCTAAAAGTGAGATGGATAATGCTGATCACCTTCACCTTATGTTGCAAAACTTGAAGGATTAGTGGTTGTATGCAAAGTTTTCTAAGTGCAAATTATTGTTTAATATTATGACTTATCTGGGCCATGTTGTTTCTAGTGAGGGGATCATGGCGGATCCACAAAACATTGCGGTGATAAAGAAGTTTCCTAAGACCACGACTCTAATAGATATTCAAAGTTTCTTGTGTTTAGCCGGTTATTAAAGAAGATTTATGGAAAGCTTCTCTTCTATTGTTGCACCATTGATTAAGTTGACTCTGAAGAAGCTGAAGTTTTTATGGTGGGATACTCTTAAAGGTAATTTCAAGAAGTTGAAAGATAAGTTAACATTGCCTCTGGTTTTGAATCAACCAGACAGTACCAATGGTTTTATTTTATATTCTGATGTATCCGGAGTGGGATTAGGGTGTGTGTTAATGCAATATGGTAAGGTAGTTGGATATGCTTCAAGGCAGTAGAAGGTGCATGAGAAGAACTATCCAAGCTTTATTTGGAATTATTAGTTGTGGTCTTTTCTTTGAAGTTTGGCGTCATTATTTGTATAGTGTTCATGTTGAAATCTTCTCTGACCATAAGAGTGTGCAATATATGTTCACCCAGAAGGAGTTGAATCTCAGGCAAAAAACATATCTTGAGTTTCTGAAGGACACTATGATATGAGTTTTCATTATCATCCAGGTAAATCTAATATGGTTGTTGATGCTCTTTGCAGGTTATTTATGGGAAACTTATATCATGTGTATTAGGAGAAGTGGGAGTTGATGAAGGATGGCTAATCTTGGAGTTCATCTCTTAGACTCTGAGGATGATGGTATGATGGTGCAAGAGATGGTGAAGTCATTTATGCGTGCCGAGGAAAAAGAAAAACAAGTTTTGGATCCTATCTTGATACATTCAAGGATGATGTGGGTCACAAGAAGGTGATGACTTTCGAGATTGATGGTGATGGTATCTTGAGGTACTAACGTAGGTTATGTATTCCAGATGTTGATGGGAGGAGACAGAGGATTTTTGCTAAAACTTATGAGTCGAGGTACACTACTTATCCTGGTTCAATAAAGATGTATGATGATTTAAAAGAAACTTATTTGTGGAATAACTTGATAGTGTCGTGGCCAATTTTGTAGCCAAGTGTATGGTGTGTCAACAAGTGAAAGTGGAACACCTAAGGCTTTGTGTTTCATCTCAAGAGATTGAGTTGCCCATGTGGAAATGGGAAGTGATTAATATAGATTTTGTTACTGATCTTCCATGGCCCCATCATCAATTTGATTCTAATTGGGTCATCATGGATAGGATGACTAAGTCCGTTCACTTCTTGCTAGGAAGGGCTAATTATTCAATGTATAATTAGGTCAAGGTCTTTATTGAGGAGATCGTGAAGTTGCATGGTTATCCAATTTCTATCATATATGATCAAGGTCCTCAGTTCTTATCTTACTTTTAGCGTTCCTTTCAATGGGGTTTGGGGACTAAGGTAAACCTTAGCACCACTTTCCACCCTTTAATGAATCGACAAATAGAGAGGACATTACAGGCTTTGGAAGAAAAGTTGAGGTCTTGTATAATTGATTTTGGTGGTAGTTAGGTTGACAAGTTACCTCCCATTGAGTTTGAATATGATAATAGCTATTATTTAAGTATTGGGATGGCTCCATTTGAGGCTTTGTACGATTGGAGATGCAGATCTCTTATTGGGTGGTTCAAAGTTAGTGAGGCTGGGTTATTTGACCTAGATTTGGTTCACCAAGGCATGGAGAAGTTGAAGGTGATTCGAGATAGGCTTAAGACCTCCCAAAGACTCTAAAAGTCCTATTTAGACTTGAGGCAAAAGGACTTGGAGTTTAATATGGAAGATTTGGTGTTCTTGAAGGTGTCTCTCATGAAAGGAGTGATGTGGTCTAAAAATAAGGGAAAGCTCAGTCCATGTTATATTGGTCCATACCATACTCTAAGATAAGTGGGCAAGGTGGTTATGAGTTTGAATTTCCTTAAAATTTAGGTTCCATTCATCCGGTCTTCCATGTGTTGATGTTGAAAAGTGTGTGGGTGATCCTTTCTTGATTGTTCCTTTGGAGAGTGTGGTGTCTTAGATTCCTTGTCTTATGACTATTTCCCAATTGAGAATTTGGATTGGCAAGTTCGATGATTGCGAACAATGGACATGACTTCGATAAAGGTTCTATGGAGGAACCAAAAGAATGAAGAAGCTACTTGGGAAGCTGAAGAGGAAATGAAGTATTGGTACCTATTCTTGTTTCCCGGTTCAAATATTTGGGCAAGAGATATGTGTATTCCATAATATTTTTATTTTTTAACTTTGTTAAAGGAAATTGTGAATTACTTGATATCTTTGTTTTCTCTTTTTGTTAAAGGTATGTGTGGTTATGTTCGAAGTCAAATCATCCTAACAAAATCCCTGTCTCATCATTCAAAGAAGAATGATCCCATGGGAGTGGGGTATGTAAAACCCTAGTCTTTTGGCCCTTGAAAAATTATGAAAAATTTATCCTCACTGTCCAAACTACAACTCTCCTTATGAGCCATAGAGAGTCTTGATGAGTCGTTGGACCTAATCATAGCCTGACCAGTATATGTGGCCTAGTTTTCTATTGTGATTATGAGTGGCTCCCAATGAGTCATATGGACTAATTATGTAATGTCCCAATCATAGTCAAACCAGTATATGTTCTAAGTGTTGTTGTCCAAGTGATGACTAGAACCCTATGAATTGTAGGGTCCCTTAATAAGTCATATGATGTAAGTTTTAAGGTCAATAATATGTATGTCAAATAATACTGTCTTGGCTATGACTCATGGTAATTAGTCATAACGTGTCGTTATGATTCGCAGTGTGACCCGTAGTCATTGGCGATAATTTTTCAGTTTTTAAGTTGAGGGCATTTTAGACATTGTCCTCTTTTCCCTACTAAATAACCATTGCCACAACACACCCTTGCTGCATTCTTCCACACTTTAACACATCAAAGAAACTCTTTATTCTTCCATAATTCCCTCAAGCAAAATACTTAGGATTTCTATGGAGTAGGTCATATACTGGATCAAGGGTTGAATTCCCTCCATAAAACTTGGTGTTCTAGGCATATTACTCTTCCCCCAACTATTACTTTGTGAAAACATGTATTTTAAATAGTTCTCCATGTGTTTTTGATGTTTGTTATGGAACATGGGTTGATGTTATTGGATGATTGTTGTTTATGTGATGTTTCATGTTTACATATGCATGTGTTTTAAATGGTGGTTTTGAAATCAATTTAATACATGGGTATGGTTAATAAACTAAGGGATTGTGATTTCCCTAAATTTTGTGAATATTGAAAATTGAATTTGTAATAACCTTAACCCAATTTTTTTAAAGTGGTTTTGAGTGTGAGTAAAATTGCATTGAACTATTTTTGGAACAATCGCATGATATAAAGAGATTATTTAAACATGGTGGTTTGATTTAATGAACAAAGGGAGTCATTTTCCCAAGTTAATGGAATTGTGATGGCATGTTGATGTTACTTTGCAAGTGTTGTTAGTATGACGATACCAACCGTGTATGCCTATATGTGTATTATGTTTTAATGGATTAGACTGTGTGATAAATGTTTTAATAGGTGTTAAGAAGAGGGTTGTATAGATGAGTCATGAAATTGGAGGTCCCAAGGGACCAATACTACAAATTGTGGTTGCCGACAAGGGGGTCTAAATGATCGGGCGGTTCGAGCCCCTCTTATTATATGATATGGAGGTTTGAGTCCACCACATTATATTACATGATTGGGAGCTTAGGTCACCTTGATATGCTGAGAGGCTTGAGTCCCCCATGGTACATACGTACATCCTCTGGTTTATGCCTGTGGGTTTCGTCTTATGACGATTGAGCTACACAATCCAGTATAAAGTTTTAAAGTTCATGATAAGCCTTGTTTAGTTTCTCGACCTATTATTTATATATGTATATGATGACGTTCATATGGTTTTGATTTGGATTTTAACCTGAGATTATTTTGTCCCCTATCCTTGAGTTATATGCTAGTGCTTAACCTACTATTCATCTTCGAACTCTGTATCCCCATGCGATGTAGGTAACATAGATACTTTTGTTATTCCCGAAAAGTGTTAGGTGGATTGTCTCAGTTCGTCAATCATTGATGGTGAAGTGGTGAGCTTCCCTTCTCCAAAATACTTGGATTTTTTATCAGTTTCCAGTCATAGATTAGAATTGAGAGTTCACATTATCATTAACATTGTCATTGTCATTGTCAGGGTCGGGGGCATGTCCCGACACATTATTGATTATGCATTTGTTAGAAGGCTTTGTGAATATTGCTGTGGACTTGGGTGATGTTGGTTGCCTGTTTTTTGTCAGTTACCGATAATTGGTTATAGACATATCTTAAATTCTTAGAGCTTTTCTTATGCTATCTTATTATATCTTTTGAATTCAACCACTGTTAGGTAGTGCATAGTGTTATATCTAGGTACAGGGGGGTGGGTTTTGGTCCATAGTGGACTTGATATACCCATCACGGCTAGGCCCTTGTACGGATCATGATACTTCTTCACCCCTAAAGATGTTCCCTTAAGTCATTGTATATTTTTGTTACACCAGGATGTATAGTACTTAGAGTTGTGGGCCTCTGAAAGAATGGTAGGAATTAAGTTTCCCATACGGGGCACACACAAGCACCCCTCAATCCTCAACACTCCTCCATCATCTAGAATGGCCTCTCTAGACTCACCTTGCAAAATATTTTCTCTAAGGTTTCTCAACATTTTGTCTCTAAACTGTCTACCTTTGATTTGCTCATAGAACATTGAGCTAAAATCCACATGGGTTAACAGTCCGCCCTTGTTGGTCAACTGTAATCTTGAGAAATCATTAGCCAAGAAATGGACCATATTAGACAATAAGCACCTATACATCTAAACCTATGCTAAACTTCCCATGCTTATCAGCTTCTGGTTCCACCACATTAGACTTGTCCATATTATATAGGATTGAGACATCATAGTCATTGACCAATTCCATGCATCTTCTCTATCTCAGGTTTAGGTATCTTTGTATGAACACATACTGCAAGATATGGTTGTCTATTTTCCCGACCCAACTCGGCCTAGTTGCAACGGTGTCTTAAGCTCACCGAGGGCTGAAGACCACCCCATTTACCTAGTCACCTGAGCACAATAAATATAATTGTAGATACAGTTCAAACATAATATGAAATATTAATAGATAACTCAATAGGAAGTAAGAGTCAATAAATAGTAACCACCCACACCTTGTCCACAAAAGCCTCTAAACCAAAAAACCAAGTTAGGTCGGGAAATGCCCCCAATCATGGCCAAAGGACAACAAAAGTATGATAAGAAACCAATGAAAATTCTAAAATCATAAAGAAAGCAGTGAAATTTCCCTCCTTGTGGAAGATAGAGGCTCACCACTTCAAGCTGACTAACGAACGAACCAAAACTACCTAACTCTACATAAAGTAACCAAAGAAACCCTTAGGACCCTACATCATGAAATGATGCAGCGTCTAGAGATAGTTAGTGGGATGAGCACTAGCATGTAACTCAAGGAAGGAATTTTATAATGCCATAATCAAATCAGTTCAAACAAATTTAAAAATCATATTCACAAATTCATATAAACATATATATAAGATGTTGGGATAGGGAATAAGGTGTGAGCATGAATTTTAAAACCATTAGCCTAGACTATATAGATCTAACCATCCTAAGGTAACCAATGGGCTATATGGGTTCAGTTCCCCCTAGAGAGTCTCAATGCATGTTAGCTGCACGAACCAGAAAAATACGAGGAAGTTCCAAGGAACCCATGACCCATCCATTCCAAGATATATATATGTATATATAGTGTGAACTATACACATGGTCATCAAGTCCCCCATATCGGTAAACATTGTTTTTAGTATTAGTCCTATCGGTACCTCTACCTTCCTCGTTAAGTTATACAATACCCTTTAAGCCCAAATTAAAACTATTTACACATTTTCATCCATTAACCAAGGAGTCTTTTAATTAGGCATTTACCGTTGGTATTGTCATACCAACTAAAGTTAAGCTTGCAAACCAATTACATTATTCCATTCCAAAACTAATAATCCAAATTGACTTCAAAGTTTCTAATTTAAAAAAAAATTGTGGCCACCAAGGCCTTACAAAAAAACATTTTAATTTCCATTTACCTTTTATGTAAGGTTTCAAAAGTGAGTTCAATTATGCATGTATCTGTGTTTCAAAAACAATTACCCAAGTTGGGTTGAGGGTAAAGCCAATTCCAAATCATTAAACCATAAATTTTGTGGAAACCCATTCCAATTGCCTCATCCATGCATTTATTTAGTTCAAAACCACAAGATAAAAAGTAAATAGCAAATTCAAAGCCATGGGGAAATAATTTCATATGATAACCATCCCAAACCCCTAAACCCATTTTCAAAATCAAACAATTAAAACCACATGTATAACTATTAAACATATGCTTTGTATAAAGAAAATTTTGAAAGAGATACATGCCTGAGGACACAAAGAATTTTGGAGAAAATACCACCAATGAAAGTGTACATAATCAAGCCGTTGAACCCCTAGTTTTTTCTTGACTTGGAAGACAAAAAGGAGGGAGTAGCTTATGACTTGATCATTTTAGATTAAAAACATTAAAAAAGGGTTTTCAAACCATGGTAAATAATTGGATAAGATGATAAGACCACAATGCCCTTAATTAAAATGGGTAGGACAATAGCACCCAGTTGCTACGGGTCAGGTAACGACTCGTGGTCATTGGTCACAAGTTGGCATCTTGACTCGTAGCCTGGGGAAAAAACTTTGGGAACCACACTGTTATGGTCATGAGTCCCTCACTACTACTCATGACCTACCCTATGACTAGTGGGGGTCTTAGTTATGATCAAGGAAGAAACATCAGGCAACCATAATAATATGACTATGACTGGCACACTACGACTTGTCATGAGTGATAATGACTTGTCATGTGAAGTGTTTTCTAGGCAATGACAACAAAAATCAAGAAAATTTCAGACAACAATACCTAGGGTATTAGAACTGTGAACACTTCAAACTTTACCCTATAGAGATAGTGTCTCCAAATCTAAGTCAAAGACCACAACCGCTAAGTATCCAAATCTTCAAGTCAAAGGCTACAATCGCTACCTTCAAGTCATTGGTGAGATATTTTTTCTTATAAGTCTTCAATTTCTTTGAAGCATATGCAATGAGACTCTAGCCATTTATCTAAACAACACCTAAACCTAACCGTGAAACATCATAAAACACAATGAAATCCTTACCTTTAATAGACAAGGTATGAATTAGGGATGAAGTAACAAAAGTTTGGTGAGTTTGGAAACTCTCCTCACAGTTGTCATCCAAGACAAATGAACATTCTTTCTAAGTTATATGGTTCATATGCAATCAAACAATAGCAAAACCCTTCCCAAACCGGTGGTAATAACTACCCAACCCTACAAAATTATTAATTTCCATCACATTGGTCAGTGCAGCCCAATTCTTAACAAATTCAACTTTCTGTGGGTCTACCATAATGTCACGACCCAATTTACAAGTCATGATGGAACCCATTCAGACTCACCAGTAGGTTAGAGAAACTGTAACCCAAAGTTGAACACAATGTGTTAATTTGGTGGAAATGCCCCAAAAATGGCCTAATAGGCAATCCAACACAATAAATAAAGTAGGCAACATAAATAGTTTAAAAGTAGTCACTACATAAATACCATCCCACAACTTGGTAGAGATAGTATAAGAGCATCTAGTATAATGATACAACACAAATATCTAGAATAGTCAACACATCTATCTCAAAACTAAAGACTAAACATAAGTAAGATAGAGGGATATAGGTGACTCATACTCTAAGAGCTTACCCTATCTCTGAATATCAACACAACATAAAGAACAATTAATGGTAGCAACTAGTACTCATATCTACACCAAAAAGGAACAGAAGTGTAGTATGAGCACCAAAAAAATGGGTAGTCCATAGGCATCATCAGCCGGCTGAGCTAAATCATGGTATAAGAATGATAAATGCAAGATAACATAACTAAATCAAGGTATAGAAATAAACCTGAATCAACTCCAATATCACTCTTCATAAATAAGTAAATAAACCAAAATAATAGAATAACGTAACATAAAGCATCAACATAACATAAAGCATCACCACGTCTAATTATAAATACAAAATTATCTCTCATACACCAATTGGTGTAGAAAATTAAATAACCCATCACAAGCCCCTATAAGCCTGGAAGGTACAACAAGATAGAATAAGCCCACCACCATCTTTTACCAACTCTAAAAATATGATTGGAATTAATCCAAGTCATACCACACTATAACCATTGATTAGCAATAATCATCATTTTTCAATTAATCAATACTTATCAGCTAACCATCATGTAACAACTAATCCTCACGTATCAATAAATAATTCTTCCTCAACTAAATATTATTTATTATCTAATCTTCATATAGAAGCTAATCATCTCTTTTCAACCAGCCATTTATTTACCAATTAACCAATATTTGTCAACTAGCCAATATTTATCAACTAATTATTATATCATTAGAGTCTAATCATATCATACTATATTATAACTATTTTCTCATTTTAACTTAGCTAGATTGTCAATATCACACCCCAATGTCATCATACCATAATAAGTATATCTTCATAGTATAATATGTATAGGCAGAATCAAATTTGTAGGGATATTCAACAATATCCTCAATATAATCAGAATCATCTTCTAGCCTTGCTGGGTGTGTATAATTTTCATAATCATCCTCCTGTCTTGTTGGGCATATGTAATAATCATAGTCACCCTCCACCCTTTTCGGGCATATATAATCATCATAATCATCCTTTTGGCTTGCCAGATCTATATAATTATCATAATCATCCTCCGACCTTGCAGGGCATATCTAATTATCATAATCATCCTTTGACATTGTCGGGAATATATAATCATCATAAATGTCATTATCAAAATCATCAATACGATAGCTATCATCTGGATTTATACTAAGTATAAATAATTAATATAATCAACAGTATGGCCAATAGAATAAGCATAAACACACTATATTAATATAATAAATTATCACATTTAAAATTATGAGATCTAGAATAATCAATACAATAAATTTCAATATAGAAAATAAGCATGATCTTTAGCATAATCAATAGCATAGTTGCAATAAGTGCAATAAATATGATTGCTAACATAATGCAATAGGTATTATCAAGGCATGGACAATTACTTCTCAATAGCTTATTGTTAGAATAAGAGATTGCTTATCAGTAGCTTGATCAATAGTTAATCCATGAAATAATCTAGAGCTTATTCATAGCATAATCAGTAACTTAATTTATGGATTAGTAAATATCATAGTCAAGGGTTCATTCAATTGTGTATTTGGTAGCTCAATCAATAGGCAAATCAATAGTATATTGAGTAGCCCATCATAAGCTTAACTAATAATCCATATATATAGAATAATAGTTTAAGAATTGATTCCAATGTCATTCACCATAACCAACAAGTTTAAAGGCATCTAAATTTCACCAAATTACCCATCTTCCTTGATGTACACAAGTGTATCTATGGTCTTCGATAACTATCACAAGTCTTGACCTAATATGGGTCGAAGTGCCCACTTCTAATCCTTGAAATCACATACCGAGAACTATCTACCCCATACTACGCTAAGATATCTAAGTCCACTATTAGATGTTGAATAAACCACAACTAGTCCCCGTATAGTTATTTCTCTTAATATTAAGAAACTAGATCAATTTCTCCTATGGTAAGACAATTTGAGAAAGTTTCATCCTAAACTTGAGTTGCTAAGGAAATGTTCTAATTAATGTAGTAACTAAGGTATCCCCATCCTAACAAGAACCTATAAGGTCAATTTCACTGAAGATAGGAATAACTAAGCTAATTATGCCCAAAACAATAGTCATAATAGCCTAAATAATCCAACTAATCCCAAGTATGTAAATTTAAGACATAAACACCTAAAGAACATCCCAAATACAACACAGTATCATAAACATTCAATGACGTACCTCAATCTAAAAAGGGGTAAAACCAAACCTACCCAAACACCGAAGAAAGCTTATATTGCACTATTTTGCTTCGGGTTCAAAAATCACATCAAAACCCCATGTGGATCTCACTCACAAAAAATGAATTTCCAAAACCAGCCCAACCTTCTCATATGCTCAATGAATAATTACCCTACAACATGGGTGAAATATAAGATAAATTGGAGATAAAAATAATCCCTCATGGTTTGGGGGGTTTTGAATAACAAATAAAGAAAATCTACAAATAAAAGGGTGAATTCTTACCTCAAGTCAGAAGATAATCACTAAAAAGAGTGTTAATCAAGCTTTTCAATAGTCAAAAAGCCTAAATCCCACTTAATATCACTCTTTATGGTTTAATCTCTCATGAAATAAATGAAAAACGGTTAAAATCACCAAATAAGGGGTCAATTTATACCTAGCCTAGACCCTTGGGTTCTGATAACACTTAACTCACACGTCAATTTAAATGTAAGACAGTCATCGTTAATATATTTATCCAACTTTGGAATCGGGGTTGAATCTAAGAGAAACAATGTGAATGATGATCAAATTAATTTAAAATGATAGTTATAAGTTAAATTCAAACAAATGGTACAAAAAGATAAAATGGGGGAGGTGAGTTCCTACAATAATGTTTATTTTTGGGATTTTCTAGTATAAATTTGGGGCTACGAATAATTAGAGTTTTAACAACTATGCACGCATCTTGGGGTTATGCATTACTAAGGGAGTAACATATGGGAGTTAGTCATCAACGTCGATTTAGTAAGTCAAATATCGGTAGGTTTTATTATAGATTTTGATGCTAGTCTTTCAACTAAACACCAAACTTTCACCCATTGATCCTTCCAATTACCTAATGGAGTGTTCAATAATTAGCAACCACAACTTCAATCAAGGCATCCCTATTTCTAGGATGACTTTCTAGGATGACACCCAAGGCATAGTCAACCTCACTTTAACCCTTATTTCTAAGATAGTGAGAATTTAGCAAAATACACACATAATTGATTATCATTTCTTTGGTCTCCACATCCCTCTTTCAAGGATGGTACAGATTCCTAAACTTTACCTAAAACCCTTCTTTTGAAGATAGCCTTAGGTTTCTTAAAACTTGGAGCTTTCACCCATCAAGCCTATATGGGTACTTGCAGCTTTCACCCATCAAATCCCAATCAAAATAGCATAGCAATAATAGAACCCATAAATAAGAAATACCAAATAGATGCTAAAAATCACAACCCATACACACTTTAGTCCCTATTCAAACATAACTCCAAGAGGGAGATTTAGCTACACATAAGATAAATAAGCATAGATATACCCATAATCACCATTTAATTAATTTATGGTAGATCTAAGAGAATGTTACTTCAAACTTAGCTCCTTGAAAATATCAACAATGGAAGTGAGAAAATCTTCAACTTGGAAAGTATCCAATGTATTTTTCACCCAAAATTTATACAATATTTTATTCTCCAAAAATGGAGACTACAAAGTCTCAATCTAAACCTAGAAAAATTAGGAAAGAAGGAATGTGATGGAATAGATCCTAAATCCCATTAGGGTTTGAGTCTTTTTATTTAAATTAGGATCAGCACGTGCAATTATAGTTTTACCCTTGGGCTGAACATTTCTGTCAAGCCATAATCGCTCAAGTCTTACTGCGACTGCGGCTCCACTCTGCAACCGTGATTGACTTTCGCGGCTGTAGTAACTACGGCTAGTTCACTACAGGTCTTCAGTTGCACCTTTTCTGCTCCCTTTAGAACAATTAAATCTCCAATCCATATCTCTTTGTCTTTTCAACTCCTATACCTGCAAAGAGTGGATATTTGAGCGTTAAATCACAATTATGACTCATTTACTCATTTGAGACAAGGTAATATACACTAAAAGTGAGTGTGAATAAGTTTTAAAATCACCACTTGTCAACAACCCCAACTCAAGCATTTTTTTCCCCAAGCAAATTTACCTCTTTACCATGAGCCACAATCATTTACCCCTAAACTTCATGCCTTAATGGCCATAACAACTTCAATTTAAATTTTAATTACAAATAGCTCATTGTACATGTGCTAGACTAATTTCACAACACCCCTCATTATAAAATGCAATACTCAAAGAATGCATTAAACCTTAACGAGCAATCCAATAACAAAAATCAATACTCTAGAAGTGGCTCACCTTTTGACTAAAAGAAAACTGTATTCCACTTGCCTCATTATTCGAAAGGTGACGAAAATCACTTACCTCAACTTGTTTGATGTCCATCTCACAAGAAAGAAAAGTTTCACACACCAAACTACGGAACAAGTAAGAAGGAATTTTAACTGCAAAATTCTCCGCTCACAAAATAAATCTCAATGCAAAAAGTGTCATGCATAGGCTTGACCCTATATTCAATATCCACTACAAAGAAAGTAAATGGTTAAGGATCTCAAAGGACTTTCTAAGTTTTTAACGTAGGTTCGGGTTAGGGTAGGATATCATTTAGGGAACTAGGTTACACCTCACCTTGAACATCTATATCACACTTTACAACACTTCTTCTTTCAACTAAGGGCCACTCTACTTTGTTTGCCCCTTTTTTTTATGCCTACTTTTTACTTCCTTTGTTCACCATTATTCTTTAATTTTATTTTCTTGCATTTTCATGCAAAACTTTCCATTGTTTGATTCTTTCCTTTTTCTAAACATTTGTTTTCAACACATAGGCACATTTGGCATTTTTACTAATACTTCGTGGTCCCAAACTTACTTCAGTAGATTTTTACCACCCCCAACATAGGATTTTAGTCTCACATTGCGTTTTCAAGTTCAAGAAGGGTATGGTTCTAATAGGGATAAAAAGAAAGGTTCACGACTTGTAACGTGTTTTCCAAAGAAAGGTAAAAATTCTCAAGTGGGTACTAGGGATTGCAATTATGCATGGGTAGGCTTTTCAGTCTATAGTGGGTTCCAAAATCACAAAGAGGGCCTATCATTACTGCTCCAACCAGGTATAATAAAAATAAGTTTTGAAGGACTAGTAGGGAAAGTTCTAGATAATACAATTGTACAAGAGATTAATATCAATATTCTCACCACACATGGCACGCAAAATTTGTTAAGGGTGGTCAAATGTCCCTCTAGGTGGAAACAATTATATATGATTTATTACTTATTCACCAGTCAAAAATTTATGGAACCACAAAAAGAAAAAAGGATTTATTACAAGATTGCTCACATCCATGCCCTTGATTTTTCAAAAAAAAAATTGACGGGGGGAGGGGTTCCTTGATTTTCCATAGAACCATGCACAAATTTCTAACATATAGAGATGGTTACAACAAAATCTTTAGTCTCATATCTTATCTCAATCATGTGTGAGCTAACTATATGGCTAATCAGACTTTGGTCCAGAATTTTCTAGTACTTTATTCTTATCGGTTAGCTGCCAGTTCTATTCCTGCCAATTCCTTATTTCCTTTTAGCACCCAACGGTGTATAAAGTGATCCCAATTTATAAAAAGATGCTACAGGTACTCAAACTTCCCTTGAATTTTCCAATATTTATGATATGAGTACTGACAATTCCTCTGCATTTATACCTCAAACCTAAATACAGAGCTTTACCCTTAAGACTGTAATTGCTCAATCCGTTATCGGGTAAAGCTAGTTAAGAATTAACAAGATTAAAACAAAAGGAAATCAAAATAATACTAAAAATAATAGGGAATCATGATAATCCATAAAACAAAAGTAAGAGTAAAAAAGTGTCTCCATAAAGCATTAGGTTATCAAAATACCATAATTCCGGGGGCAACCCCTAACTAGATAAAATGCACTGTCTCCACTGTATGCACACTAGAGTAAGAGTAAAAAGTGTCTTCCTGAATCTGCCTCAAGAGCTACTCTCCCTATCTGACTCTGTGCTGGCACCACCGGTCTCATTAACTGACCAATTAGTAGGGTTCTCATCTTCACTATATTGCTTTGAAGAAGGCAATTTCTCATTTATCTTAAGCACCTTGCAGTTGTGTTTTACTCCCTTCCATGGCTTCTTGAAGAACTTCTCTCTCTTCTTCTCTCTTTGTACCATCTTCTTATGTGATTTATCGAGGCCCGTGTATGCTCCTGCTAAGGTTGAGTAAACTCTCTCTAGGCTGGCAATGGTGGCTCTCTATTTTTTCTGCTCCGTAATGTACTTCTCATAGTCAGATTGCATTACATAAGAATGACGGGCTGTAGAGAGCTCTCCCGAATCCTGAGGTAATCTAGACCCTAACATTCTGACAACCCTCATTTAATCTGAAAGGTCATCGAGGGGATTTACTAATGAGGGTCCGTATGCTACTGAGTCCTACTAGGCTACTTTGTCAAAATCTATATTTCTTTTCTTGTTCTGTCCTGGGGAACCATCCCCTCTGAATTTGAGTGGATAGATAATGAAGCTCGAGCACACCCAAGTATCTACAACATACTCTTTCACTTCTGCTCTCTTACAAAGTTCGATGATAAGAGAAGGAAAAATTAAGCGTGTACCTTCCTGGGTTTGGTGATAGCTCTATTATGATAATATAATATCTCCCATATTAAGAGGGATGACATACAAGATACAAGACACCATTAGAGCTCTCAGGTCCAAGACGTTGGTCATATTGGTGCAAGGTGATACTTGACTGCATATGATGTTTAACTAAAGTCTTGCCTCTTCTTTAAAGTCCTTCATTAAAATGTCTTTCTTGGTGATGAACCGAGGAAATTTTTTACCAGGGCATATAATGCAGTCCATCAAGGATCCAGCCTCACATGTTCTTGCTTGAAACTGCCTCATGTAAACATTTGGGAGCCCATGCATAACATTCACCTGCTCTGGCCTGAAGTTTACCTGTTTATATAGAATTGTCATCACAGGATTTGGGATAGATACTATGCTGAGGTTTGGGTAGAACTCATGCTCCCACATCTCGTTGGCTTCGCAGGGTTCTGAGGTAAAGCATATCCACCTGATCGTAGTGAGTCTGACATAGAATTCTGGGAGCTTCTCTTTTACCTTGTCTAGGCTGATGCCCCTCTCAAGAAGTAGCTTAGTCCTATAGAAATTATTATAATAGAGTTAGCGGCATTGTGCGGTCATGAATCTGGTGTCGTTAAAGTCTTTTATCTTTAGGGTTGATGATCTATGAGCAATGTAACTCAGACCAGTATGAGTTTTCTCATATGAAACATATGCTAGATTAAATAAATAAGCTTATTTGGTAGTTCCATGAAGATTTCAGGGGCAGAAAAAGGATGTGCAAAAATGTTCAAAGTTTGCCATAACCTGCCCTCATGTATGGTGATCGCGGGAGTGATAACTGTGATCGCGGTTAAGCAATTGTTGACATCAGTTCTATGATAGTGGTACCTAAGACTAAGTTTTGAAAGACTCTGTGCAATACCTCAAACACGGTTTCACCCAAAATATTTCTTCAAGAAAGCAGGATAATGTAGTAAATAGTGAATTAGAAGACTAAAGTATGTGATCCTAGCCCCAAACTTAAATAATTTGAACATGGGATAAGTAGATGCTTCCAAGCTCACACATGGTGCCTACTTCCACTTATGTGGTTTTAAGCTTAATTCCTGGTACTAAAGATTATGCCACACAGTGTGTACATTATCTATAGAAGCAAAGCACGAAGCAATAAAAATTTAACATGAATGTGAGAACAAACATCAGTTTATGGTCTATATACATATTACAAGATCAAATCATGCATTTTCATTCAAATCAAAGGAGTTTAGAAAACTTACCACATTAGTAGATTCTATTGGAATGAGATGACCCTTGGTTATGCACTATAGGGCCAAAAAAAGAAGAAAATTTTGAGAGAAAATGAAGAATAAAAGGATGAAAAATGAGAAGTTGGATATTCATTAAAATTGATTCGACCGCGATTGTAGTCTTAGTTACATAATTGCAGTCATGCGGCTACACTGATAGCATAGACACGGGCCACAACTGTAATAAATAAGACTAGAAATCTGATCCTCTGTCTATCTTGTTCAGTCCTAAAATGCCAAATTCACACTTTTCTTTTTCAAATTCGATCAAAATTTTGGTGAGCACCACCGTCTCAAGGATTATACATGCATAAAAAAACAAAAATTTTTCTACCATGCATAATTAAAATGATATGTGCCACTTTTCATTGGGTTGCCGCCCATCGAGTGCTTAGTTTAAAGTTGTAGGATGATGCCCCTTCTATTTCCATTTGTTCTACCACGTAGAATATTTGAATCTCTATCCAAACTTTAGCTCAATATGTTATGAACGACATTGGGACAAAAGATTCATATCTTCCAAGAAGAGTCTTGGAAGAGGTGAATCAATGGCAAGCAAGCTTCGGTCTCACTATTTTGAAGATTTAAACCTTTTACCCATATGCGCATCGAACTTTTGTTTTAGCTTCTTGGATAAAAGTGTGAACATCAATAGGACATTCCTTGGAATTTGGAAGTTGACCATCTTGGCCTTTGATGGGTGGGGTTCCATGTTCTCCCGTGGAATGTCAAACTTCAAAATACAGGAGTCAGACTCCACCTCCCGATAATCCTTTATTTGTTTAAAGGTATGGATCTTTGTCGCATCCTCTAAATATAATGTTAAAAAATTGGTTGAATAAGGTGCAACTCTTAATTCTAGGTTAACCTCCTCCGAAGCATCTCTACCCCGATATGAACTAGAGTCATTATAAGAGATTTGTGTTGATTCATCTCTTGGCTCTAGTACCATTTCCTTTATTTGGGCTTCTTATCCTTTATATGAGTTCGATGGTTGGGAAGACATTTAGGAGTCTTCACTACCAAGCTCTATATCATATCTTGGTTTCTCTTCTTTATTACATTCATCTTGAGTATTCGGAAAGGTAGTGATAGTTTCAAGCTTTTCTTCTTTGCCTAATAGCTCTTCCTTGACACTTGTTAATTTTTTGTACATGTATTCCATATTCTTCCCTATTGCATCTACTCGATCCAAGAGGGCTAGTAACCTTAGGTCACAACTACTAGACTCAGTGCATTGTTCTTCATGTTTCTCATCAAATGACCTAATAAAAGCATAGGAAGAACTAGCAATTCGATTAGTATAATAGGTGGAGGGTTTTTTTGGAAACTCATCTCAATGTCCTTGTAGACAGCCACACATGGGGAAACCATACTCCCAATTGGATAGAGATAGTAAAATCTCTCCCCGAGAAGCATACTTACACTCTTTCCTAAAGTGTGGTCTGTAAGAATACGAACATGAGGGATCACAATATTACTTCCAGTCGTTAATCTCATATTTATTAGAAGATGTCATCAAGAAAAGCAAAATGAAATAAGATATATCTACAAAGAAAAATCACAAACAAATATTTACATACTTGAATTCAAGAAAGTAACTAAGATTTGAAACTAACTTATTACGCCAAATTGTTCCCCGGCAACGATGCCATTTTTTATAGCGCTCAACTCACACGTCAATTGAGTGTAAGATAGTCATCGTTAATATAGTTATCCAACTTTGGACTCGGGGTCGATATAAGAGAAACAATGTGAATGGCGATCAAATTAATTTGAAATGATATTTATAAGTTAAATTCAAACAAATGGTATGAAATGATAAAATGGGGGAGGTGAGTTCCTACAATAATTTTTATTTTTGGGATTTTCTAGTATAAATTTGGGGCTACAAATAATTAGAGTTTTAACAACTATGCATGGATCTTGGGGTTATGCATTACTAAGGGAGTGCCATATGGGACTTAGTCATCAACGTCAATTTAGTAAGTCAAATATTGGCAAGTTTTATTATAGATTTTGATGCTAGTCTTTTAACTAAACACCAAACTTTCACTTATTGATCCTTTCTATTACCTAATGGATGTGTTCAAAAATTAGCAACCACAACCTTAATCAAGGCATCCCTATTTCTAGGATGACACCCAAGGCATAGTCAACCTCACTTTAACCATTTATTCTAAGATAGTGAGAATTTAGCAAACTACACACAAAATTGATTATCATTTCTTTGGTGTCCACATCCCTCTTTCAAGGATGATACAGATTCCTAAACTTTACTTAAAACTCTTCTTTCGAAGATAGCCTTAGGTTTCTTAAAACTTGGATGTTTCACCCATCAAGACTATATGGGTATTTGCATCTTTCACCCATCAAATCCCAACTAAAATAGCATAGCAATAATAGAACCCATAAACAAGAACTACCAAATTGATTCTAACAATCAAAACCTACACACACTTTAATCCCTATTCACACATAACCCAAAGACGAAGATTTAGCTACACATAAGATAAATAAGCATAGATATACCATAATCTCTATTGAATTAATTTGTGGTGGATCTAAGCGAATGTTACTTCAAACTTGGCTCCTCAACAATATCAACAATGGAAGTGAGCAAATCTTACACTTGGAATGTCTCCAATCTATTCTTCACCCAAATACAATATTTTCTTCTCTGATAATGGAGGAGACAAAGTCTCAAGCTAAACCTAGAAAAATTGGGGAAGAAGGAATGTGATGGAATGGATCCCACATCCCATTAGGGTTTGAGTCTTTTTTTTCAAATTAGGATCAACACATGCTATTACAATTTTTCCGTTTGGCTGAACATTTCTGCCAAGCTATAATCGCGCAAGTCTAGCTATGACCGTAGCTACACGATCGTGATTGACTTCTGTTATCGCAATTGATTAACCATCTTGACTAACCGCGACCCATGGATTGCAACCACAGTAACTAAGGCTAGTTCACTACAAGTGTTTAGCTGCACTTTTTTTGCTCCCATTTGATCATTCAAGTTCTAATCCATATCTCTTTATCTTTTCAACTCCTATACCTGCAAAGAGTGGATGTTATTGAATTAAATCACAATCATGACATATTTACTTATTTGAGACAAGGTAATATACACTAAAACTGAGTGCAAATGAGTGGTATAAGCACCACTCATCAACACCGCCAACTTAAGCATTTGTCTATCCCCAAGCAACACTACCTCTTTACTATGAGCCACAATTATTTATGCCCAAATTTCATGCTTTTATGGCCATAATGACTTTAACATGAATTGCAACTACAAATAGATCATTGAATATATGCTAGAATAATTTCACATCACCCCTAATTATAAAATGCCATACTAAAAGAAAGCATAAGAATTTAAAGAGCAATCAAACAATGAAAACCAATACTCTAGAAGTTGTTCACCTTTTGAAAAAAAGTAAACCACATTCCACTTACCCATTATTCAGGAGGTGATAAAAATCACTCACCGCAACTTTTTTGCATGCCCATCTCACAAGAAAGAAAAATTTCGCACATAAAACTACCAAACAAGTAAGAAGGAATTTTAAGTGCAAAAAATTCTACCCTTACAAAAGAATTCTCAATGCAACAAGTGTCATGACATAGGCTTACCCCTATATTCAATATCCACTTCAAAGAAAGTAAATGGTTAGAGATCTCAAAGGACTTGCTAAGCTTGTAATATAGGTTTGAGTTAGGGTAGGATATGATTTAGGGAACTTGGTTACACCCTACCTTGAACATTTGCATCACACTTTACAAGACTTCTCCTTTCAAATAAGGGCCACTCTATAGTGGGTTTCAAAATCACAAAGAGGGCCTATGATCATTGCTCCTACTAGGTACAATAAAATTAGTTTTGAAGGACTACTGGGGAAAGTTCTAGATAATACAAGTGTACAAGAGATGAATATCAATATTATCACCACACATGGCATACAAAATTCGTTAAGGGTTCTCAAATGTCCCTCTCGGTGGGAACAATCATGGAGTATTTATCACTTATTCACAAGTCAAAAATTTATGGAACCACAACAAGGTAAAAGGACTTGTTACAACATTGCTAATGTCCATGCCCTTGATTTGTTAAAATTCTTTGGCAGAGGAGTTTCTTAATTTTCCATCGAACCATGCACAAATTGCTAACATATGGTGACTGCTACAACCAAAGCCTTAGTCACACATCTTGGCTCAATCATGGGCAAGATAACCATTTAGATATTGAAACTTCAACAATAATGTATAAAGTGATCCCAATTTAAAAAACAAAAAGCTACAGGTACTCATACTTCCCTTGCATTTTTTGTTATTATTCTATGGGTACTCAAAATTCCCCTGCATTTATGCCTTATACCTAAATACAGAGTTTCACCCTTAAGAATGTAATTGATCAATCCATCATTGGGTAAAGCTAGTAAAGCATTACCAAGATCAAAATAAAAGTAAATCAAAAGAATACTAAAAATAAAAGGAAAGCATGATAATCCATAAAAAAATTATATCCCAAGCATCATCCAAAAAACATTACATAAAAGAAATAACGTCTAGCATTAGGTGATCAAAACACCATGATTCCAAGGGCAACCCCCAACTAGATTAAATACAGTTTCCCCACATCATGCACACTAAAGAAAAAGTAAGAATTGACTCTCTAAATCTACCTCGAAAGTTGTTTGTCCTATCTGACTCTGTGATGGCACCACCAGTCTCATCAATCGACCATTTAGTAGGGGCCTCATCTTCAGTATCTAACTTTGAATAAGGCCATTTCTTATTTGTCTTGAGCGCCTTAAAGATGCCTTTTACTCCTTTTCACAATGTCTTAAAGAACTTGTCCTTTTTCTTCTCTCTTTGTTCTATCTTCTTATGTGATTTCTTAATGTCCCTGTATGCTCTTACTAAGGCTGAGTACTCTCTCTCTAGGCTGGCAATGGTGGCTCTCTATATTTGCTACTCCTTAATATACTTTCATAGTTAGATTGTGTTATACATGAATGACGAGCTGTAGAGAGCTCTCCCAGACCCTAAGGTAATCTGGACCCTAACTCTCTAACCACCCTTATTTGATCTGAAAGATCATTGAGAGGATTTTTTGATGAGGGTCCACATGCTACTGGGTCCTGCTAGGCTACTTTGTTAGAATCTATCTTTCAATCCTTGTTTTTGCCTGGGGCACCCTCGTATTTGAATTTGACTAGACTGATGATAGAGCTTGTCACACCCAAGTATCTACAACATACTACTCCACTTCTTCTCTCTTACAGAGTTTGGTGATAAGAGAAGGGAAAACTAGGTGTGTACCTCTCTGGGTTAGGTGATATCTCCATTCTGATAAGATAATCTCTCCCACATTAAAAGGGATGCCAAACAAGATAGAAACAACCATTAGAGCTCTTAAGTCTATGACATTGGTCATATGGGTGCAAGATAATACTCGACTTCATATGATGTTTAACTATAGTTTGTCCTCTACTTTGAAGTCCTTCATTAAAATGACTTTCTTGGTGGGGGATCAAGGAACTTCTTTACCAGGGCATAAATTGTTGGCCATCCAAGACCCAGGCTCATATACCCTTGCATGAAACTACCTCATTTTGACATTTTAGAGCCTATACACAACATTCATATTCTCTTCTCCAAAGGCTACCTGTTTACCTGAAATTGTCATCACGGGTTTTGTAATAGAAACTACGCTGAGGTTTGCATCAAACTAATGATCCCACATCTTATTAGCCTCGTAGTGTTTTGGGGAAAAGTATATCCATCCGGTCACTGTGAGTCTGGCTTAGAATTTTGGGATCTTCTCTTCCACCTTGTCCAGGATGATATCCCTAACAAGGAGTAGCTTAGTACTATGTAAATCATCATAATAGAGTTGGTAGAATTATGTGGTCATGAATTTGGTGTCACTAAAGTCTTCTATCTTAGGGGTTGATGATCTGTGAGCAATGTAACTCAATCCAATATTAGTTTTCTCATACAAAACACATGCTAGATAAAATAGATATGCTCATGTGGTAGTTCCATGAAGATTTCAGGGGCAGCAAAAGGATGTGCAAAAATGTTCAAAGTCTACCATAATTCACCCTCAGGTATGGCAATCGCAGAGTGATAACCGCGATCATAGTTAAGCTATTGTTGTCATCGGGTCTGTGATTGTGGTACCTGAGACTAGGTTTTGACAGACTCTGCACAATACCTCAAACACAGTTTCACCTAAAATTTTGTTTCAAGAAAGCAGGATAATGATGTAAATAGGGAATTATAAGACTAGAGTGTGTGATCATAACCCCAAACTTAAATAATTTGAACATGGGATTTTTAGAGGATTTCAAGCTCACACATGGTACGCACTTCTGCTTATGTGGTTTAAAGATTAATTCTTGGGTACTCAGACTTTCCCACACAGTGTGTACATTATCTATAGCAGCAAACCATATAGCAATAAAAATTTAGCATAAAGGTTATTGATCTTGGGTGTATTTATACACCTAAGCACCATAACTTACCCATATTTTAGCTACGTTTTAAGAACAAAGTGCCTAGTTTCTTATGTGTTTACTCTACTTTGATGTAATTGATCTAACCTATTTGATTAGCATGATTTCAGGTATTAATGAGGTATATAAAGACATAATGGGACTACGGATTGCGGACAACAAATTACACAAGAGAAAAGTAGCTTGTTGGACCAAATATGGCGCCTAGAAACTCTGTCCAAGATTAATCTATCATTTATAATTAGTTCAGGGACTTAGAAGGCAATTATGAGAGAAAAGATTATTAAAAAGACTTGATGCTGAATTTTTTATCATTATAGTTTTTTGAACAAGGAGAAGGGTGGCTTAGCTTGGGATAGAGAGAAAAATATTTTTTTCTCTTGTTTTCACTATTCTCACACCAAGATCATTTTCTAGTTTTTGGTATGGTAAATATACTTATGATGATTTTTGTTTTGTCCATGAGTATCAAAGCTCATTGTTTAGGGTTATGTAAACCTTGTAGTATATTATTTATTTCTATGGTTTTTGAAGTCATTATGCATTGATTTACTCATATCATACTTTCTTCATTATTCTTGAATTCTCGTGGTTGAAAACATAGAAATGCGCCATTGAAACATAACTTATTTGACATAAAGGTTAATGTTTGGAAAAGAAAGTAGTGATAAGAAAATAGGGTTTCCAACCTCTACTTCACACGTTAATGCCTTAACAGGAATAATAACTTGGAGATTTTGTATAATTGAGTAAACTCTTTTGATTGGAGAGAACTAAAGTGAATTAATCTATGATGGTTGAGAAACGCTTGGATTGAGAATTAGAATACGTTTCTCTATAAGTGCATGCATGTATGAATTCTTAACACCCATAGTTAGAAGTTATAAAAAACTATAAGGTGGACATAACCCTAGCTTTTTATTCTCTATATTCAACTATTATCACACATATTGCTTCTCAGTTACACTAAAACTATTATTTCATACTTAAATCAACACCCTCTTTATTCTGGAACCTTCGATCAATATTCTAATAACAACCAAAGTACTTAGTGAACACAGTATTCCCTGTGGGATATGACACCCAACCCATTTGGATTCTATATTTGACAGAGACCGCTTACACTCTTATAAGAGAGTTGCTTTATGAGCATATCAAATTTTGGCACCGTTTCTAGGGAATGCAGTTGTTAATTGAGTTTGTGTTTGGTAATTGACCTTTGGTCAAGTTTTCCAAATTTTACTTTTATTTGTTGTTTTTGTTTTTTACAGGATTATTGTTGTTTATGCCATAAACCATAAGTTTAGGAGAATCATTATTACCATTCAAACCTGAACTTCGACTTATTGAAAGAATGGCAAATCAACAAGACGCTGATAAACTAGCCACTTTGCGTAATGGTCCACTGAACCAAAAAAATATAGATAACCTATGTCGGATACCAAATCCAAATGAAGAGGACCTAGGAGATGATGATTTATTGGGATTGGAGAATCAAAGACGTACACAGAATATATCTGCACCAGTAAATAAAAATCGTCCTTTCAAGGTGAGACCTGATCGCCAAGCTGTTCAATTTAAGATTAATAATAGGGGGGATAGAATATATGGAGATGGTGCTACTAGAGCTATTATTCCTCCACATCTATCACCAGGAGCAAAGTTTAATATTACCAGTATAATTATTCAACTCCTTCACCTAAAGAGGTTGTTTGGTGGACTCCCGGGAGATGATTCCAACATGTATTTGGTGAACTTTATCACTATTTGTAAATATTTTGATAACCCAGGAGTGGGATAGAATACAATCCACTTGTGTTTATTTCTATTGTCTCTATATGGGGAGGCAATATTGTGGATTAATGAGCTGACACCGATTCTATAAAAAACTGGAGTCAGTTGAAAGAGGATTTCCTAAAAAGGTTCTTTCTGCCTTCAAGGAGGGTACAGTTGACGGATGAGATCAGTAACTTTTGGTAGCTCCCAAGATAAGCTCTTCACGAGATCTGGGAGAGGTTTAAAAAAAAGCTGATGCATGTCCGAACTATAATATGATGGATATTCATCTGATGGAATATTTTATTGGGATTTAAACTCTATTACAAATCTAGTTATTGATAATGCTACAGCGGGATCATTTGTGGATCTCTCATTTCAGGAAACTTTGAAGATGCTTGATTGGATGACCAAATAAAATAGAGCTTGGAATACTTAGGATTCTATGGTAGCTAGACCTACTATGTCTGTTGGCATGACTGCAGAACAATAGAAAAAATAGGACGAACATGATCAAGACATGGTACACTTGAAGACGCAGATGGATGTATTGACCAAGCAATTATTATTTATAAAGACTGAAAAGGTAAAAGTTGTTGCATCCTAAGCTAGGGATGATTTGGAATCAAAAAAAGAGGTAAATTATCTGAGTAACCAGGGGAGTTTTCATGGCAATATCCAAGGGAACCAAGGTTAGAACTATTACAACAAGGATGGTTTCAAGAATAGGGATCAAGGAAACTGAAAGAACAAAAATGATATGAGTGGATTATTTGTACCTCCCAAAAATAGAGATAATACTGCCACCAGTTCTAGCAAAATGTCCATGAAGGACATGATGAAGAAACTACTAAAGGGAATTGAAGCTACCAATTCTGGGGTGACCACTGTGAAGAGTGGCTTATCTTTCATAAGTCAACTAGTAAATTCACACTCAACTTCTATTAAATAAATAAAGCAGCAAATGAGCCTATTATCTGTAGCATTCAATAAAAGAAAGAATGGGACTCTACCAGGTGATACAATTTAAAATTCGAGAACTAATGGATCATGTATGGCTATTACCATGAGGAGTGGTAAGATGTTATCTAGTCTAGGTTTTGGAGCATCCTCTTATACTGATGAGGTCAAAATGGTTTGGGAGATGGTTGATGATTATTCAGTGGTGCCTATGGAGTTGGAAGGTTTGGAAAAGAAGATCACATAAGTGGAACAACTGCTTAAGCCGAAACATGATAGTGATGTAGAGCAAGGCATAAGAATAGAGGTAGAAGTTGCTCTATTTGAAATCCTAAGGCTACCACCTCTATTTCCATAATGATTAAAGAATAAAGAAGATAATGGCCAGTTTAGTAAATTCATGGCTATGTTGAAGCAGATGACAGTGAATGTGCCCTTAGTTGAAGCACTGGAACAGATGCTTGGTTATGCTAAGTTTATGAAAGACCTGTTGACAAAGAAAAGGACTATGAGCTATGAAATGGTAGACAATCTTCATCATTTTAGTGTTATTTCTAAAAAGATCTATTAAACAGAAGAAAGTTGATTCGAGAGCATTTACTGTTCCATGTATGATTGGATCGCTAAAGTTTGAAAGGGCCCTTTGTGATCTTAGGGCAAGTATAAATTTTATGCCATTGGCAGTTTTCAAGAAATTGGCTTGGGAGATCTTATGCCCACTAATATGAGGCTTCTAATGGTGGATAGATCAGTGAAAAGGCCGATCGGGATTCTAAATGATGTACTTGTAAAAGTTGTCAATTTTATATTTCCTACAAACTTTGTAATTCTTGATTGCAATGTGGACTTCGAAGTACCAATAATTTTGGGCATGCCATTCTTAGAAACTGGTATAGTGTTAGTTGACATAGAGTTGAATGAGATAAAATTTAAGCTCAACAAGAAAGAAGTCAATTTTGAAGTATGTCAATGCATGAAATAGCAAAAGGAGATGAGTTTCTTCTCAATTATTGATGTATCCTACGAAAATGAGTGATATGTACCAGTTAAGGATAGGTCTGCTGTGGAGACCATAGCTATTTATGTTGAACTTGTAAGCAAGGATGTGAGTGACTTTAAAGTGGCTGGACTAGGAATAAAGCATTTTATTGATCCAATAAATGAGGAACAAATGGTATCATTGATGTCTCTGGACGAAGTTTGAGTAGTCAAGATAATAAATTCGTTTCGTGATTTTAAATCAAGCACTGCATGGGAGGCAACTCATGATTTATTTTTATTTTATCATGTCAAACAAAAATGCAAAAAAATAAAAGTAAAGCTATGATCAAACTACAACACTTAGAGGGAGGCAACCCATTCTTCTAATCATTTTTAGTTGACTTTGATTAAGTGTAGGTGCATGAAGTGCTAAGGAGGTGATTGGTACCAAATTCAATTTGGAATTGAACCACATCAAAGGTGGTAAGTTTAGGATTAATGGGAACATTGCAGCTAAGTTGTAATAGTCAATTGCTAAGGCTCGAGTCATTATTTGTATTAGAGTTGTACCCCGAATTAAGTTAATCTGACCCTAAAAGTTTCACGGTGCGACTTATTTTTTTATGTGACTTTCAATGAGGTTTACGGTAGTAGCGTGCGGATTGAGCTGATACGCCCGATCCTGGAGCCCATAACTGACCTCGATGGGGGTACGAGGCAAATCCCCCATGGAATGGACCTTTCTCAATGCATGATATGAAGAATGGGGTGCATGGCATCAAAGTTTAAGTGTACTACAAGGTGTATGGTGATCAAGTTTACATAGGCCATGGAAAAGGCGTCGCCTAAGACATAGCCTAATCCTTCACATATGCTATACCTTATGCGACGTATACCTTAGCTTTGGCGATGGCTTGTGTTTCGCATACCAAACCGCACACCTTCACTGTTTCACTTGTGTGACTTCCCATGTGGCGCCTAACCTAATTTGTCTGATATCTTATGTGACGCACACTTACCCTTGTGTTATAACATGTGCGACACAAATCGTAACCAACATGCTCATTGTTTCACTTGTACGATGACCTATGCGACGCACCCTTAAACATTTGCCTTCCCTTGTGTGTCGCATACCCTTCCCAATTTAGCTTAGTACCCAACTTTTAATTGGGTCAATCCGATCTATATTTCACTCTTTAATAGAATCCACACCATGAATGCCTAAAGTCATCCTTATTTCACCCCTAAGCTGTACAAGATTGCTCTCTCACTATTCTATTTGTCCTTCAAAATTATTATTTCCATGAAAATCTGAAGAATTTCCCCCTTCCTTCTTCAATCTTCCATCTTCAAGGTAAGTTTTACTTTCTTAACCCTTAGTTATTGTGACCTTTTGTTATAGTTAATTGTTTTCTTGAGGATTATGAATTAAATTCTTGCCATGTCTATGTCAAAGAAGGATTTTGAACATCTTAGGAAGATAAGCACCATTGTTGTAGTACTTTGAGCTTGTACATGTGAGTGAATTGTTCACAACCAACATGATAGTTGTGTAACCATTAGTTTCCATCTTATTTTATTGAATATGATATTGAGAAAATTGTGTGAAATTGATGGTGTTCTTTATATCTTGATATGGTTGAAGTTGTAGGGCATGATTTTATTCTCAAAGTGCTTCATTAAAATAGAATTGGGGGAATTGAAGTGAGTGAATTGTACTGCAACTAACGTTGGTGCACCATTTCATAGTGAAAAATGGCTCCTATGATGATCTCAATATAGGTAGCATGACTCCTAATGTGGATGAGGAGTACTACTAGCCAGGTTCTTTATCTCGTTATTTGCACTAGAGATAGTGCTTAGCTTAAGTGTGGGGTGGCTGGTTACTTTGCTACTTATTTTTTAGGAAAATAGTACATACTCCATAGTATACTTTTGTGATAGGATTAGTTATTTTGTTTATTTTGTTTCTTGTTATATGTTTGTTCAATTTAGTTGTAGTTAGGGGATTTTCTCAATAATGGATGGATGACGATTGTCTTAAAAGAAAATTAGTTATTTACTTGCATGTACCTATTCTTGTGGATCATATGGCAATATAACATAAGTATGCGATAGATCATTATGTTTGAAACACCTAGGCTCTAATTATAACTCTTGTTGTGATTGTTAGTTTTATTTGAATTCATTTAATTGTTGGGTCAAGAATCTATAATACTCCTAATTGAGTTGACCATTTTCCATGAGTGTGTAAGACTATTGTATATTCCTTATTGCAACTAATACAAGAACTTTCCTGGTGTGTGTGCAAAGAAAAATAAAGATTGTGAGTTTAGGAGATGATTTAGACATTTCTTTGGCAACCATTGTTCATGGCTTCTTTTGACCTACCTTTGCAAATTATCTTAGCTAGCCCATTGAGCCTTTAGTTTGTTCTTTTGTTAGACTCATATGTAGCCTAACCCATTTTTTAATAGACCTTAATTTGATCAAAAAACTCCTAAGCTCTTTAAGGTAAAATCAATTTGAGTTAGGAATTTGACCATAAGAGGAAAAAGGTAAAATTAATGCCCCAAAGGCTAGTTATTGGCGTGATAAATTGATGTGGTTGGGAGTAGCAAAAATTGTTGAAAAAGTTCCAAATTTTATCCCAGACATGTTATAATAAACCTGTTTTGGCCCTGGTCCTTCTTGGACATTGTGCACCTCAACTAAGGAAAATCGCTTAAGTTGAGGGTGGCTATCATAGGGATGCATAATGTGAAATGGGTGAAAAAAAAAAGATATTTGAAAGAGTTACATACTCCCACCATAGTGTTATTACTTGAGTTTAATGAGATGGGGTGAAAACAAAAGATATAGGTAGATGAAAGTGGTGTAAATTGGTTGTTAGAAATTGGTCTTAGTTGCATAATCTAGTGTATTAAAGCGTTTAGGGAAGATAGTCACTATTTTGGGCCAAAATAGTCCTACCCATCCCTTAGCCTGCATTACAACCCGTAAAAGACCTATTTGATCCTAATCTTAGCATTTTGATATTAGTGGAGCATAATACTAAAGGCAAGCATATGGTCATCAGTTGTAATTTGGGAACTCCTTGTGTGAGTAAGCGCAACTTGATTGTTATACCCATATTGTTAGAAATTGTATGATTGTGAGTGATTATAGGTAACTTTCTTGTTATGAGGGAACATGGTTGATGAAGGTCGGGCAATTTATATGACTTCTTCACTTCAACAGTATACAAGAATTTTACAACTTGATGAGTCTATTCTTGAGGGTAGATTATTTTTAGTAATGGTTCCTAAATCTATTTCTTCTTTCATATTCATTGTGTGATCCTATTTGAGCATCTTGTGTTTTCTTTGTGGGTTTTAAATCTTGTGTATGCATAAATGAATAAGTTTTTCGAGGAAGAACAAAGCTTTAAGTGTGGGGTGGGGATCTTGGGTGTATTTATACGCCTAAGCACCATAACTTACCCATATTAGCTAAGTTTTGAGAACAAAGTGCCAAGTTTCTTATGTGTTTACTCTAATTTGATGTTATTGAGCTAACCTATGTGATTAGCATGATTTCAGGTATTAATAAGGTGGATAAAGAAATTATGGGACTACGGATTGTGAATGACAAATCACACAAGAGAAAATTAGCTTGTTGGACCAAATGTGGCACCTAGAAACTATGTCCAAGACTAATTTATCATTTATAATTAGTTCAGAGACTTAGAAGGCAATTATGAGAGAAGAGGTTATTAAAAAGACTTGATGCTGAATATTTTATCATTATTCATAATTCTGTATTAGTTTTTTGAACAAGGAGAAGGGCGGATTAGCTTGGGGGATGGAGAAAAACGTTTTTTCTCTTGTTTTCACTATTTGCACACCAATATCATCTTCTAGTTTTTGGTATGATAAATATACTTATGATGATTTTCGTTTTGTCCATGATTTTCTAAGCTCATTGGTTAGGGTTATGGAAACCTTGCAGAAAATTTTTTATTTCTATGGGTTTTGAATTCATTATGCATTTATTTACTTATATCATACTTTCTTCGTTATGCTTGAATTCTCATGGTTTCAAAGATAGAGAATGTGCCATTGAAACATAACTTCTTTGACAGAAAGGCAAATGTTTGGAAAAGAAAGTAGTGACAAGAAAATAGGGTTTCCAATCTCTATTTCACACGTTAATGCCATAACAGGATTAACAACTTAGAGATTTTGTATAATTGAGTAAACTCTTTTGATTGGAGAGAACTAAAGTGAATTAATCTATGATGGTTGAGAAACGCTTGGATTGAGAATTAGAATACGTTTCTCTATAAGTGCATGCATGTATGAATTCTTAACACCCATAGTTAGAAGTTATAAAAAACTATAAGGTGGACATAACCTTAGCTTGTTATCATCTATATTCAACTATTATTACACATATTGCTTCATTGTTACACTGAAACTATTATTTCATACTTAAATCAAAACCTTCTTTATCCTAGAACCTTCGATCAACAGTCTAATAACAAGCACAGTAATTAGTGAACACAGTATTCCCTGTGGGATTCGACAACCCAACCCAGTTGGGTACTATATTTGACAGCAACCGCTTACACTCTTATAAGAGAGTTGTAATTTGGGCGTATCATTTATAATACAAACAATAGTTCATGGTCTATATACACATTACAAGATCAATTCATGAATTTTCATTCAAATTAAAGGAGTTTAGATAACTTACCACGTTGGTAGATGTTATTCGAATGAGATGAACCTTGGTTAAGCACTGTAGGGACAAAAAGAGAGAAAACTTTTGATAGAAAATAAAAAATGGGAGGGTGAACAATGAGCAGTTGGATAACCATTTAAGCTAATCCAACCTCGATCGTAGTCTTAGTCACGCAATCGTGGTCACGCGTCAACAGCAAATGCATTGAAACGATCCATGACCATGGTAACTGAGACCAGAAACTTGATCCCCTGCCTTTCCTTTTCAGTCCCAAAATGCCAAATTCACACTTTCCTTCTAACTATCTTTGCATCAAACTTTTGTTTTAGAATCTTGGGTAAAATTAAGAACATCAATAGGCCATTCCTTAGACTTTGGAAATTGAGCATCTTGGCCTTTTATTGGTGGGGTTTTATATTTTCCCTTGGAATGTAAAACTTCAAAATTTAAGAGTTAGACTCCGCCTCCCGATAATCCTCCATTTGTTTAAAGGTATGGCTCTTCGTCGCATCCTCTAAACATAAGGTTAAAAATTTGGTTGAATGGCGTACAACGCTTAATTCTGGGTTAACCTCCTCCGGAGAATCTCTACCCCAATATGAACTAGAGTCATTATAAGAGATTTTTGTTGATTCATCTCTAGGCTCTAGTACCATTTCCTTTATTTGGGCTTCTTCTCTTTCATATGAGTTGGATGGTTGGGAAGCCATTTAGGAGTCTTCACTACCAAGCTCTTCATCATAGCTTGGTTTCTCTTCTTTATAATATTCATATTGAGTATTAGGAAAGGTAGTTATAGTTTCAAGCTTTTCTTCTTTGCCCAATAGCTCTTCCTTGACACTTGTCCATTCTTTGTACATGTATTACATATTATCCCCCATTGCATCTACCCGATCTAAGATGGCTAGTAACCTTCGGTCACAGCTACTAGACTCAGTGCATTGTTCTTCAAGTTTCTCATCATATGACCTAATAAAATCATAGGAAGAACTACCAATTCAATTAGTATAATAGGTGGAGGGATTTTCTGGAATCTCATCCCAATGTCCTTGCAGACGGCCACACAAGGGGCAACCATACTCCCAATCGGATGGAGATAGTAAAATCTCTCCCCGAGGATCATACTTACACTCTCTCCTAAAGTGTAGTCCATAAAAATACGAACATGCGGGATCATAATATTACTTTAGGTCATTAAACTCATATTTATTAGAAGATGCGATAAAGAAAAGTAAAAATGAAATAAAATCTACCTACAAAGAAAAATCACAAAAAAATATTTACATGCTTGAATTCAAGCAAGTAACTAAGATTTCAAACTAACTTATTACACCAAATTGATCCTCAACAACGACACCATTTTTGATAACGCTCAACTTACGCAACAATTTGAGTGCACGGCAGTCATCGTCAATATATTGACCCAACTTTAGAGTCGAGGTGGAATCCACAAGGAACAATGTGAGTGGCAATCAAATAAATTTGAAATGATTGTTATAAGTTAAATTCAAACAAATGGTACGAAAAGATAAAATCGGGGCGGTGTGTTCCTACACTAAATTTTTTTTTAGGTTTTTCTAGTATAAATTTGAGGATACGAATAATTAGAGTTTTAAAAACTTTACATGGATCTTGGGATTATGTATTACTAAGGGAGTGACATATGGAAGTTATTCATCAACGTTGATTTAGTAAGTCAAATATGGGTAGGTTTGATTATAGATTTTGTTACCTGGTCTTTCAACAAAACTCCAAACTTTCTCCTGTTGATTCTATTGATTACCTAATGGATGTGTTCAATAATTAGCAACCACAACCACAATCAAGGCATCCCTATTACTAGGATGACACCCAAGATATAGTCAACCTCACTTTCACACTTTATTCTAAGATAGTGAGAATTTAGCAAACTACACACATAATTGTCTATCATTGGTTTGGTATCCACATCCCTCTTTAGAGGATGATATAGATTCCTAAAATTCACCCAAAACCCTTCTTTCGAAGATAGCCTTAGGTTTCTTAGAGCTTGGAGCTTTCACCCATCAAGCCCATGTGGGTATTTGGAACTTTCACCAATCAAATCCCATCCAAAATAGCATAGCAATAATAGAACCCATAAATAACAACTACCAATTAGATGCTAACAATCACAACCCATACATACTTTAATCCCTATTCACACATAACCTGAAAAGGGAGATTTATCTACATATAAGATAAATAAGCATAAATATACCATAATCTCTATTGAATTAATTTGTGGTAGATCTAAGAAAATGTTTCTTCAAAATTGGCTCCTCAACAGTATCAACAATGGAAGTGAGAAAATAGTACACTTGAAAAGTCTCCAATGTATTCTTCACCCAAAATTTATACAATATTTTGTTCTCCAAAAATAGAGGCTACAAAGTCTCAAGCTAATCCTAGAAAAATTAGGGAAGAAGGAATGTGATGGAATGGATCCCACATCCCATTAAGGTTTGAGTATTTTTGTTCAAATTGGGATCAGCACGTGCAATAATAGTTTTTCCCTTTTGATGAACATTTCTGCCAAGCCACGATCGCGCAAATATGGTTGTGACCGCGACTACATGTCCGTGATTGACTTCTACAGTTACGATTGATTTAATAGCATAACTAACCGTGGCCCATGGATCGCGACCACAGTAACTGAGGATAGTTCACTATAGGTCTTCAGCTGCACTTTTTGTTCTCTTTTGATCATTTCAAGCTCCAATCTATATCTCTTTGTCTTTTCAACTCCTATGCCTTGAAAGAGTGGATCTTAGTGCATTAAATCACAATTATGAATCAGTTACTCATTTGAGAGAAGATAATATACACTAAAACTGAGTGTGAACGAGTGGTAAAATCACCCCTCATCAACACCCCTAACTTAAGAATTTGCTTATCCCCAAGCAACACTACCGCTTTATCATGAGCCATAATCATTTATTTCCAAATTTCATGCCATAATGACCATAACGACTTCAACTTGAATTGCAACTACTAATATCTCATTGCACATGTGCTAGACTAATTTCACAAAACCCCTCATTATAAAATGCAATACTCAAAGAATGCATAAGACTTTAAAGAAAAATCAAACAACAAAAATGAATACTCTAGAAGTGGGTTAACTTTTGACTAAAACTAAACCATACTCCACTTGCCTCATTATCCGGGAGGTGACAAAAGATCATTCACCTCAACTTGTTTGCATTCCCATCTCAAAGTAAAGAAAAGTTCCACACACCAAACTACCAAACAAGTAACAAGGATTTTTAATTGCAAAATTCTCCCCATACAAAAGAAATCTCAATGCAACAAATGTCATGCCATAGGCTTGCTCCTATATTCAATCTCCACTACAAATAAAGTAAATGGTTAGAGATCTCAAATAATTTGCTAAGCTTGTAACGTAGCTTCGGGTTAGTGTAGGATATCATTTAGAGAACTAGGTTACACCCTACCTTAATTATCTACATCACACTTTACAACACTCCTCCTTTCGACTAAGGCCATCTCTACCTTGTTTTCTCTCTTTTCTTATGCCTACTTTTTGCTTACTTTGTTCACCACTATTCTTTAATTTCATTTTCTTGAAATTTTCATTCAAAACTTTCCTTTACTAGGTCCTTTTTTTTTTACAAATATTTGTTTTCAACACTTAGGCATATTTGGCATTTTCACAAATACTTTGCGGTCCCAAACTTACTTTCGTCGATTTTTACCACACCTAACTTAGGATTTTGACCTCACATTTCATTTTCAAGTTCAAGGAGGGTATGGTTCAAATATGGATATAAAAAAATTCACAGCTTGTTATGTGTTTTCCAAAGAAAGATAAAAAGTATCAAACTGAGTACTAGGGATGCAATTATGCATGGGTAGGCTTTTTTGGATAGAGTGGGTTCCGAAATCACAAAGAGGGCCTAAGATGATTTCTCCAACCAGGTGTAATTAAAATTAGTTTTGAAAAACTAATGGGGTAATTTCTAGACAACACGAGTGTACAAGAGATGAATATTAATATTCTCACCATAAATGGCATGCAAAATTCATTAAGGGAGCTCAAATGACCCTCCTAGAGGAAATAATCATGGAGGATTTATCATTTATTCATAAGTCAAAAATTTATGGAACCACAAAAAGAGAAAAAGATTTGTTATAAGAGGGGAGGGCTGGGGCAGGAGATCATTTTGGGTGAGGAAGAAGAGGGGAAGGCTGGGGTGGGAATGGGGTATTGGTAAGGTATTAGGGTTGGATCGGTGAGGGGTAGTATAGGTAGGTGAATGGTACGAAAGGATAGGTTGAGGGTAGCATTTTGGAACATAGGTATCCTTCATGGTAAGTCTGTTGAGATAGTGAAGATTCTTAAGAAGAGGAGAATTAACATTAAGTATGTTCAGGAGACCAAGTGGGTAGGGTCTAAGGCTAGGGATATGGATGGGTACAAGTTGTGGTACTCAAGGAGTGAGAGGCATCAAAATGGAGTGGGCATAATAGTGGATGAGGAGCTTAGAGGGCAGGTAGTGAAGGTTAGGAGGGTCAGTGATAGGCTGACGTCGATTAAGTTGGTTATTTGGGGGTTTACATTGCATGTGTTTAGTGTTTATGCACCGCAGGCAGGCTTGGACGATGATATGAAAGAGAGTTTTAGGAGGCTCTAGATGAGTAGGTGAGAAGCGTGCCTAAATCGGAGAAGATTCTCACAGCAGGGTACTTCAATGGGCATAATGGGGTTTTACCAGGAGGCTATGATGATATGTATGAGGTTTTGGTTTCGGGGATAGAAATGGTAAGGAAGCTGCCTTGTTGGATTTTGCGAGGGCTTTTGCGTTGGTGGTACTGAACTCGAGCTTTTTGAAGAAGAAGGATTAGCTGATTACCTTCTGAGGCGTGATAGCCAAGACTCAGATTGATTTTACGCTACTTAGGATGGGGGATAAATCATTTTGTAAGGACTGTAAATTCATTCCGAGTGTGTCTCTTTCGAACGAGTACAAGCTTTTAGTGATGGACTTGATAATCAAGAAAAGCAAGAAGAGAAGGGTCAGGTATGGTAGACCTAGAAATAAGTAAGAAGGCTTGACACCAGTTAGTGCACTAGAGATAGGGGAGAAAGTAATAGGAATGGAGGTATGGGAGTGTAGGGGATACATGGATGTTATGTGGGATAGGACTGCCAACTGCATCATGGAGACTGCAAGAGAAGTGTTAGGTGTTTTGAGAGGTTGGGCAGGCCGACATAAGGGGGACTGGTGGTGGAATAAAAAAGTTAAAAATAAAGTGAAGATTAAGAAAGGGGCATATGTTAAGTTAATTGAGAGTAAAGAAGAAGATGAGAAGGGGGTGATTAGGGAGGTATACAAAGTGGCAAACAAGGAGGCTAAGTTAGCAGTTACGACTGCCAAAACATAGCGTTTGAGAGTCCTAAGCATGGCTTAGAGAGAAAGGCGGGGAAAAAAGATTTTATAGGCTAGCTAAATTTAGGAAGCGGAAGGGTCATGACCTCAATCAAGTAAAGTACATTAAGGGGGAGGATAGTAGATTTTTTGTGGAGGATGTCTACATTAAGAGAAAATGACAAAAGTATTTTCATAGACTATTAAATGAGGAGGGGGACAGAAGCATTGAGTTAGGGAAGCTGGAGAACTCAAAGGAAAATCAAAATCTCAGCTACTGCAGATATTTTAGGGTTGAGGAGGTCAGAGAGATTACTCGTAGGATGCGAAGGAGTAGGGAGACATGGCTAGATAAAATTTTGATAAATTTTTCAAAGTTTATTGTGAAGCAGGTTTAAGGTGGTCGACTGATCCTTTTAATGGCATTTTCAAGTATGGAAAAATGCCTGAGTCTTGAAGATAGAGTACGATGATTCCGTTATATAAGAACAAGGGTGACATTCAGATTTGCAACAACTATAGAGGTATTAAGCTGTTGAGTCACACTATGAAGATTTGGGAGGGGGTGGTTGAGTAGAGATTGCGTAGATCATGTCCGTTTTAGAGAACCAATTTGGATTTATGCCTGGTCACTCGATGAAAGAGGCAATCTACCTGGTAAGGAGATTGGAGGATCAGTATAGGGATAGGAAGAGGGATTTACACATGGTGTTCATCGACTTGGAGAAGGCATATGACAAAGTCCCTAGGGGTGCTTTGGAGATACTAGTAGTTGAGGGGGATCCCAGAGGAATACATCAGAGCTATTAAGTACATGTACAAGAGAGGGAAGACTCAGTTGAGGACGGCGAAAGGAGACTTAGAATATTTTCCAATTAAGATAGGGTTGCATTAGGGATCGACTCTCAATCCATTTCTGTTTGCGCTAATGATGATTATGTTGATAAGGAGTATTTAAGATGAGGTACCTTGGTGTATGTTATTTGCAGATGATGTACTTTTGATTGATGAGATGCGGGCAGGTATGAATGATAAATTGGAGGTTTGGAGGAAAACTCTTAAAGATTAGGGGTACAGGTTGAGTAGGTCCAAGACAGAGTTTATGGAATGCATATTTAGTGACTCAAAGTAGGAGGATAGAGTGGTGGTAAGGTTGAATTCCCAGGATGTATGTAATATGGATAATTTTAAGTATCTCAGGTCTATAATTCAGGAAATAGAGAGATTGATGAGGATGTCTCTAAATGTATTAGAACAGGTTGGATGAAGTGGAGGCTCGCCTCGGAAGCATTGTGTGATAAAAAGGTGCCCTTAAAGCTTAAAGGTAAGTTCTATAGAGTGGCAGTCCATCTGGCCATGTTGTATGGTGCTGAGTGTTGGCCATTCAAGAACTCCCACATTCAAAAATTAAAGGTAGCGGAAATAAGAATATTGTGTTGGATGTGTGAACTTACTAGAGTGGATAAAGTTAAGAATGAAATTATCTGAGAGAAGGTGGGAGTGGCATTCATGGAATATAAGATGCGGGAGGGAAGGTTGAGATGGTGTGGTCATGTGATGAGGAGGGGCACGGATGCATCAGTTCATAGGAGTGAAAGTCTAGATTTGGATGGTTTCAAGAATAGTAGAGATAGGCCAAAGAAATACTAAAGAGAGGTGATTAGACATGACATGGAGCTGGTACAGCTTATTGAGGACATAACCCTAGATAGAAACGTGTGGAGGTTGCAGATAAAGGTAGAAGGCTAATGCGAGGGTGGGTTGTAACTTGTAGTTAGGGAGCACTTGCGTAGTCGGGTTAGTAACCCTAGGACTGTGTCCATTGGTAGGAGCTGCTAGTGTATAATATTATTAGGTGGGTGTCCTTTTCTTATTTCTTATTTTCATATTACTCTTATTTTCCTATCTTGAATTTCTATTTTTATGAGTCGTTATTTCTTATTTTGATTATGCCACCAATCCTATTTTTGTGTATTACTTTGATTTTGCTAACTATTCTTTATCCTGAGTCGGGGGTCTATGTAATACCCCGTATATTTCTAAGATAGAAAATGAACCATTATTCCTATGTATGAAACCTCTTATCCTATCATTCGTATTTGATTACATGATTTACAATGAGTATCCTAGTTAGAAGATAGCTCATTATGTGTTAATCATGTTCATAAGAGTCACTTAGAGTAAGGCAAGACAAGTGCCTTTGAATCCCTTAAGTTTTAGTGTCATTTTTGAATGAGCATAACTTGTTGTATATGTGGTATGTTGTCATATTTATACCCACCAAATTGTACAAAATCGAATTAGCTTTCCAACAATACCAATTTTACCAAAATCCAACACCCGAACAAAAAGTTATGGCTTTGCAAAGTAGAGTGTGTCCCCTAACATAAGGTGTGCAACGCACAACCTAACTTATGCCTTAAGGTGTGCGATGCACATCCTAATGTATGCAATAAGGTATGCGCCGCACAACCTAAATTATGCGATAAGGAGTACGCCGCATATCCTATGTCCCAAGTGACATAAACACTCCATTTTTGGGTCGTTTTAATGGCAAAATAGTCCTTTCCCACCCATATATAAGCTCCAAAACATGGGATTTAGCCCCAATTGAAGAAAAATATACTTTTTTTTTCTCAGAAACCTCTCAATAACAAGCTAGGGTTCCAATTAGGGGATTCAAATTCAAGAAATTTCTCTGTCAATCTTCGTAGGATCACGAACTAAGGTATTCATTGTGTTGATTTATGGATTCCTTCTATCCATAAATCTCAAGAACCATTTTTAAATTATGAGTCGTGTTATTATGTTGTGGGTTGTTCAAGTTTATTTGATGGTTGTTGTTGGATTCCCAAGTGGGATCTTTATGTGAAATTACGAAACTACATTAGCATATAAATTAAAATCCTTGAATTTGGTGGTTTATGATTTGTGAAATTTGATGATTTCACCTATGCCTTAAAGTGTTAATGTAAGGTGTTTGATAAAATGCAAAAAAGGTATATAAATTATTCCCTATAGCTAAATTGTGATCCAAATAAATGCATGCTTTACCTTTATTATCAAAATGACTTCGATGATATTGCTGTGCATTATGAATGTTTGAAGGATTACTTAGAGGACTAGTTGATGAAATATTGATATGTTGATATGTATTTTCATTCATGTACAAGATTATGATAACCATGTTCTTCATGAAATCCCCAACTTATTGTATTATGGATTGTTGATGTTGGTCATGTATTCAAGAAGTTCATGTTTTGTCAGTTTCTTTCCATTGAGTCCTGGGGGTACTTGTACCTAAAATATTAGCTATGTGCTTAGAGCTATGTCTTGTTTTCATGATATCCTCAGTCAAGCCATGATCCATAGAACCCAGTCCGTCACGTGACTCAGGAAAGCTCAGTAATTCAGTAACCTCAGTAATCCCATAAACTCAGTCAGTTATCAGATATCAGTAGTATTTTGTCAGTCATGAAATTCAGTAAACTCAGTCGATGTACAGTTTAGTTAATCATGTTCAGAGTCAAATTAGATGGGAGTAGGAATTAGCATCAAGTATCCTATCAGATGAGGGTGTGATTCTTAGAAATCATCCTTGCATTCCAGAACTATGTAGCCAGCATAGGTTGAGACATCAGCACTGTCCGATGAGGGTTGATAAGGTGGATAAACATTATCAGATAAGGGTCCCACTTTTCTCTTTTAGGGGATACTATTAGATGAGGGTCACCCATAGCTTCTCCTTACCGATGGCACTGAATTGATACCCTTCCAATTGGGGTTACAGATTAGACCCCAACCTACCTATAATGGTGTATTAGAGGCATGTTGGTTAGATAACTACTTCCCACAGTTTCATGTTACAGAATCAGGACTGTCAGATACAGTCAATCAGTCTCAATAATAGAACTTAGATAGTTCTTCAGATCTCAGCACTGTCAGATACAATCAATTTAAATACAGTATGGAACTCAACTAGTTCCATCAGATTTAGGACTGTCAGATACATTCACTTATGTTATCAGTTATATCAGTTATTAGAACTCAGTCATTAGTAATGTTAGTTATTAGTAAATTCATGTGATCACGATTTTCGATATAGTTACACTATATGCATGTATGTATTCTCACATTCATATTAGTCAGTTAGCCAGTATTGTTTATGTATATGAACCCCATGCATTCACCTTACCTCACAAACATACCAGTACATTCAAAGTACTGACGTATTTGTGCTATGGTGTCTTATACCATAGGTTCAGAGACATGAGTTACAGAGCATTAGTAGATTGCAGTCCTAGCAGTCATAGTTAGAAGTGAGTCCTCATCTTTCGAAGACATGATCATTATTTTATTATTTTGTTAATTAATTTATTAGTTAGAGTTAGTTGGGTACATATCCCATCAACTCCTTATTTAGACAGACATATTTAAAGGCTTTTCAGACTATAGTATGTTCATATAGTTTATTTCAATTTTGTTTTAGGTATTTCATACCCTATCCATATGTTATGATTTATCAGATCATATGTTACATTTTTGAACCTTATGGTCTTTCAGTTCATGTTTCCGCATTATATAGTATGTATGTAGTATACAGGTATAGATAGCATCCATGGGTTAGGTTGTGGTTCTTCATGGTAATGAGCACCGTGTAATGTTCCAGGTACCAGTTTCGGGGCGTTAAAAACTTGATATCATAGCCTAAGGTTCAATTTTGTCCTAGGAAGTTTGAAAGCCACTCTAGTAGAGTCTTGCACATGGGTGTGTTATGCACCGCATTTATGTGTAGGAGGCTATGAGATGTTTTTGGAATAGTTACCCTTGTTTTATGTCTCAGATCGGGCTATAGAAAGGTTCTTTAGGAAACTCATGAAAATTCTCATCATGTTTCACTCATGTCAACTCCACCTTATATTTAAAGTAATAGAAATAGTGAAGATCTAAGTCCAAGAGATAGGGTTTTCTTAGACAGTCCCCGCGGAGAGTTATGGGATTGCCCACAACTCAAAAGTATCCCATTAGTTTCATTATGTTCCAAATTTGTAAAAAATTCATTCATGATCATGAGAACTCATCCACGAACCTGAATCTAGATATGTTATCAACCCCCTTCTTAGAATCTTATGATAGCATTTAACCTAGAGTTAGATGCATGAACCTAGGAGTTTAGTAGTAGTAGAGTTGGGATATTAATTTCCGTATTGAATAAACTACTTATTAATGGGGATAGTTGTACCAAAGTAAATTAGTAGGCTTGAACAGTACTAGCAAGAATTTAAGTTTATTGATTTGATAATAAGTATGAAGGTGGGGATGTGAGTTAGGAGATGTTACATTAGTAGTATATGAAGAAACAGAAGTAGATGATGTGTTTAGGAAGGCAACCATGTGTCGAACGGAGTATAATTATGTAATGATGATTGTAGTTCAGTTTAGATTTAAATGTTCATTGACTTATGATGATGGCTTAAAGCTAAGGGGGAGATGATAGACCAAGTGAACAAGTCAGGTCCTTAGATTCCAGTAGTAGTGTCAGTACGTATAGAAAGAAAGTAAGGGGAAAATGATTCCAGACCCATTCTTATCTCAGTGTAAAGTTTCGTACTCTAGTCAGCATGATGCCTATGCATACTTCACATCTTTGTTCCATGAACCCAGCTATTATTCGCATGTTTTTTATAGAAGCATGTATGATTCTAGTTCCCAACATAAGGAGTTCAGTTCTATTCCCCTCAATAATACAAATCATGTCCCACGAATATAGAAAACTCCAAACTCAGGTTATGCATCTTATGAATCAGGTACACATATCTTGCTTTACAATATACTCAGCTTTTGTGACTCCCGCTACACCTCTACTGATCATTTAAATTCAGACTATGTTATGCATATCCTCAGTTTAGACCTCTTGGTGAATCCATGATGTTTATATTCTATTCCTTATGCCTGAGTCAAGTGTCAAAGTTCAGTTAGTGTCCATTTATGCTTCAAGTCCTCCTGATTCAACCCTTCAGTAAGCAATGGATTTAGGGTAACGCTCAATGGATTTTACTATAATAATCTAATAGGTGAATCTTTTAGTCATATAATAACTCATTACGCATCCCTATTCACAAATAAGCAATTGTTATTATACTGCCTAATCTAGGCCTGACAGTGATTCACAGTCACACGCTCTACCCAAGAAGTTGTACATAATTAATATTTGTGATAACTTCTACAATGAGTACCACAAACACCATAGGACATCTCAAGCAAAAAAATTGGGATGAAAGTGACCTCAAAAGGTTTTTACTGTAGCATCGCTTTATTAAAGCAATATCGGTTTAAAACAGTTTAAGTATGGGAATTTTTCATTTCCACTATTTTTACTCTAACTCTCAAAATTATCTCAACTCTCTATTTAAAAATCTCCCTCTGTCAATGAATTCAAGGTAATTTTCTTGCCTCTTTTACTTGTGCATTTTTCATTGTAGTTTGTAGAAATTATATTAGAAATAAGAATTTTCGATTAGTATATTAGTGCAACCTTGAAATTCATTTTTGGTGGTGTTTTCGGACATAGCAGTTGCCATGGTATACTCTCTTGCATTTTCAATGCTCCTAAACTATTTAGAACACATAATTAACATAGTGTATGGTGGATTTTGCCTATCAGAAGGGTGAAAGATTAAGGGTCATCTTCTTTAATAATTTTCTCTAATTTGGGTTGGATTCGGGTGTTCCATACCCCCTATTTTAGTGTAAATAAAAGTTCACTCACACTCATCCAAGATAGAACTGTGCTTAATTTCAAAATTATGGAGAAAACCAAAAAATCCACTATGGAAGGGAGGTTGATAGGTTGAAGATGATGAACCGCTACAGCAGCAACTTCTACCACTCCAACAGTATTGCAACAGTGGTAGATTGCATCAAATTGGTACCACTACAATGGTTTATTAACAGCTTCTACAGTACAGGCAGTAACTCCTCAGCTTTGTATTTTTTTGAGTTATTTTTCCACCCTAAGTGTTCCTATATGGTTGTAATTTAGTTTTATAAATTTTATAGGATCATTATTAACCACAACCTACATACCATAGGTTTCTCAACATCACTAGCCATACCCAGTTTGAGAAGGGGCGGTGTAATAGGAACTTTCTTTGTGAGTGAGGTTTTGTGATGGATGATATAGAGGATAGGTAGCCTGAATTAAGCGATCGGCTAAAAGTTTTTGATTGGGAGCTACAAACTAGGATGATTCCAAAGTGAAACCTAGGTTGGACCCAAATAATTTATATTATACTCTCTATGGTGGAGCGGGCAGTACGTCTCCCAACCATCCAGATTTGGGGAAAGAATACGCCCATGGATGCAAATACTATCAACAAGGTCTTGGGGGTTTCCAAACCTTCTAATGAAGCCTTCGAAGATAAGGAAGTAATAATTGAGGTGGAAAGTTTGATATTCGGCACGCGAAGGTAAGGCTAATAAGGTGAAGTAGTCCAACCAGAGGAGGACCAAGAGTGCATACCTCTACTTCGAGGCCAAGATCTATATGCAGCTGGTGTCCCAAAGGACTTTCCATTTAGAAAATATTACAAATGTGGAATTCCATTGAGCTATGGTGGTAGTATGAGATATGATTGGGATCGAGGTAAATGTGGGGGAATAGAACATGGGTGAGTGGTTGTACTTCTATGCTAAGAAGAGGTCGGTAATGAACCTTTTCTCACCTTTCTAAATTATAGAGTTGCACAAGTGGATGGATTTCCTCCATATCTTGGAAGAATGCGACATGTCGTATAAAACCTGAGAGAAAGAAGTACATGAGTTGGAGTCAAGAAAAAAATGATACAGGAGAAGAGGGTGAGAGCAGCAAAGCTGGTAGTAGTGGGGAGGCTCCCCATTTAGAGACACCTATTTCTCCTGGCAACTGGGCAGCTAATTCTGCTGCTATACAAGGTTACATGGAGAGGGATCAGATGTCCCAATCGGGGTGTTCTATTTTGAGCTCTACTACCTAAGTGAACCCATCCTAAGACTATGCTCATCTCCACGGGGATTTGGACAAGGAGAAGAAGAAGTGACACTCCGAGAACTACGTAATGGTGACGATGTGGAAGGACATGTGGGTCATATTTGTATGCACCTTCCCAAATAGAGAGCTCCCAAAGATTACTAAGGAGGATGCCAAAGAGTTATCCTTCCTTAATGGCATACATGAAGAGAGATCGAGCACTGAAAGCCTTGGAAAAGATGCCACCAGCTAGATGTTTTACTCACTTCCCCCATTTTATTTTTAAGTATTCAAATTGGTGTTACCTTCATTTGGGGATGTAACAAAAAAATTCTCCTTTTATTATCTTTCACTTTTAAGACTTATTTTATTCCCACACCCTTAATAATAATCACCTTAACTTATAATGCATGTTTTAAGGATTTTTATCATTTTATTATTTCAAAAATATGGGTGCTCGCAATGTTAAGAAAAATCATAAAATAGGGTAATGCCTAGTCGAGCACTTCCTTGAGCCACTGTAGTGAATAATTCTACCACTGTAGTGATAGCCTTCGGTAGCTCCACTTTTCATTTTTCTTACCAGATCCTAGACCCCCTTTCTGTGCAATACTCTATTTATGTATGCTCTATCAGCATAATAATCTCTTGTTTGTATGTAATATAAAATGAATTTGGATGCTAATGCTTTCAAACTACAATCAATGTAACTTTCATCAATCAAATTAAGACCTAATACACTCATTAATCTTTTTGCTTACTCAATTAACTATTCTCAAAAGTGTCCCACCAATAGCCAGGCACTGGGGGTTGTTCTTACGAGATTGAATAGAAGTCAAGTAGTAGTCTAAATCATGGAGATAGATCCATATTTCAAGTTGCAAAGATAAAGAAACTCTTGAGATTACTCCCAATCCTTATTCCCATCGGTCTACTTGGCTGCAAATCACACAACCACACACAATGTACTAATCATATTTTAGAGTTAAAGCATTGCATATAAGTTACCATACATTGCCATTAGATACAACACATAGAGTACATTTTAAACTCAATAATACCTTACTGCAAGTACATAACACTATATTAAACAAAGCACAACAATCCACTTCCTACATTCCTTATTGACCTCTTTTAGTTTGGTCATTTAAGTTCAACCCTTTTTATGTTAAGAGATATCAAATACACATAGTGCATTTTAAACGCAATATTACCTTACCACAAGTACGTAACACCACATCAAAAAAAATCATAAAAATCCACTTCTTACATTCCTAATTGACCTCTTTTAGTTTGGGCATTTGATTTCAACCCTTTTGTGTTAAGAGATATCAATTGGGACCAACTAGTCCCAATAGTGATTGTTGAGATGCCAATTGGAATCAACTAGATATAAATTGAACTCAACCTAAGGATACAACATTGAGAAGGCATAAAAGGAAATAAAAAGGTGAAATTGATTTTTAATTGCCTCATACTTCCAACAGATTTGATGTGGACAAAAACACACTAATCCACAAGACTCTACTCGACATTTTATTTGTATTGGTATACTGATAACCTAGGCTCTAATACCATCCTTATCATAACCCAAACCACCAGATTATTCTACCGATATAAAAGCACTAAACAAGGAGTAGGTACATCCACAATGCAACATACATAGAAAATAAGATGGTAGGAGCTACAGCTGAGTGATAAATATTACTGCTATAGAAACTCTAACTAATTTGCACCATGACTATACCCCCGAGTGAAGGTATAACAAGTGTAGCATTAGTATAACCACATATTCTCGTAAGTATTATTGATAGAATAGGGTTAGATACGAGTATCATCAATAATAACTACCAAGAGGCCATAATATCAAGTACGTTTTGGATCTAACCCCTAATTATAGGTTCCCTCACATCCCACTTTTGCATCTTTATAACCTATCAATCATTTAATATTTTTTTATATCTTTGTCCTTTTACTTGCCCTCCTAACCTAAACCTTTTCGTCTCCTATTGACTTGTCCTTGTAACAACTATAATCCTTAATCTACAAACACTACTCCCTCGGTATTCACTATCTCTTACATCACTATGAAAATCAAACTTCTACAAAATCATGTTCCACATAACTAGTTCACCTAGGGAGTCATAGATTCTCTAACAAAGTTCGCATAAGGGACCACCTACCATTGTAGACCCTTCTACACCATTTACATAACACAAAACATGTATAAAAGCATATGTAGGTATATGTAAATAGAAATACTTTCAAATATAAAAGTGATCATAAAAACACATATAACTAATGATATAAGTCAATTGAATGTACTATGTATCATCATATAATATAACTCACAAATCTACGTTTACATCCTTTCATACCTAGTCATGTTTCATTAATAACTCTTCATCATATATAATCACCATAAAAAGAACTCATGCATATGAATGAGTGCATGTATCCAAGATATGAATATCATCCCTTTTCCCTTTTCAACCTTATCATCAACATCACATCGTACCGACATGGTACCCAACCCATTATCATAGTATATCATATTCATACTAGTGTGGTCCCTCATTCATTTTAAGAGCATATTATATTTGTACCGATGTGTTACCCAACCTATCATCCAAATATATCAATAATATGCAAATAAAATGTAATGTACTCATTAGTCACAACTCAAGCTATAAGGCAATCATAGATTCAAGTTCACAAACAAGCACAAAGCCAAAAAAATCTAACTGCTACAACAAGACCATAGCTCATGTTAAATAGCGACCTGATTTTATGCATGTGTATTCATAACCATCATATACCACACACCCCCCACAGGGCTACCAAGGATCAAACTCACTCTGTCACCGCTTTCTACCCATCTACATCTCATCTTTATATTTTTATTTCATTCTCCATGATTCGCTAATCTTTTTTAAGAAGCCTATCTTTACCTTGCATTATTTACTCATTAATGTGCACTCCTAAGTCATGAGATCTGATTGTGATACTTACTAATCTTGGGTTACCATGCATTACCCTTAGACCACTTCCTTAATGTAATTAAAATATCCCTGACATTATATTTTTAATTAAATAACCTTAATCTTTCCCTACTATACTTTATAGGGTCATGTTAATATTCTCTGTATTATTTCAATTTCTCACCAATCTCAAAGGTCCTGGAAGGTATTAAACTACATACATTCGCCCATCATCTATCTATCCTCTATCATAATCAAATATCACTATAATGTATAGTAATACTATATATTCAATCCCAATCAGATTTTAAAGAATGTCTATCCATCCAACTCCCTACCTGAAGGCCTAAGGAATGATACTACCGACATTAACATTAATATTAAATGTATCTAACCCAAGTCCAGTTATTACAAAATAAATCATAACTTTTCTCTTAGGAAAAACATACATCTATGAAGAGGAGTGAGTTATCTTGTACATTCTAAAATATTCCATGTTGGGTTCTTTTCAGGTGTGTCTTAAAATTACCCTTATGAAAATTGGCCTTTGAAAGCTCATGGTTGGGATAGATAAGGTTGTTCAGCATTTTTTTGAAGGAAAAGGTGATGTGGGGAAATAAAAACAAGAATAGTTTTTAAAAATCCCTCGACTGGGCTACTGCTTCTTACTACTGCATTGATTATCCAACCACTCTAGCGGTTACCAACAGTCCAACCCCATTCATTATTGGGCCCCTTGGCCCAGTTTTCTTAGGTCATGAGTTTTCTCCCAAATTTATTCTTTTCCTGTCTATTTGAGTCTATTATTTGTCCTAATTTATTTCTAGGGTGTTTTCATACGTAATAACACCTTGGGTCATCACAAATGTTCACACAATTCATAAAAAAACAATTTCAAAAAAGGTAAAATAATTCAGCATAAAGTAGGAAGCTAGGAACTAATGTTAAAATTCAAAAATGTAAGGGGCAAAAAAAATGCAATTATACAATGAACTATAGACTAAAGTTGGGAGAATTGATGTTGTTCGGATCTGATCCCATATCGTGATGCGTAAGGTCGTATTAACTAGCAGGCTGATACAACCTTCTTTTTATAGGAGTTCATGATATATAGTTCGTTGGATTCGTGATACACAGATATCTACTCCCCTATTGCAGCATTATCATTTAATAATTTACATGCACATGTAGTAGTACATTGTAAGTAGTCACAATTTAACAAGGTGATCATTCAAATAGACCCACTAACCATGCAGAAGATTCTAAACATGGATGGGAATGTCCATGGAACATAACAAACATAATAGATCAAATATGGATATTGATGAAAGATACAACAGTAAAATACCAGAACATTCTCAAGGAGGGGAACAATTTAGCATACCATCTAGCTAATTATGCAATAGAGAAAGGTAACTTTACATTTACAAGCAATTAAAAGTTACTAGAAAGAAACTACTTAATAGTGATAAATAATAAGATCCACATTTAAGAGTATTACAACAGAGAAGGTGAGTGGATGATAAGGATAAAGCTTACAAGGTCCATAAGAAAATAATTGCAAGACATGCAAGGCAACAAAAAAAAATGCAAAGCTAACTAGCCTATACTAGAACAACCAATAAAATTGACTCGCAGCATAAAGGAAGGATCTGTGGGTCATATTGAAATTGATTAACCTAAGATATGGGTTAGTTTCCGAATACTTATGGTTCCATGAATCCCACTATCTTCATACTAGTCGTATCTGTGATTTGGGAAGGGTTAGATCAAGAAAGAAGAACAAAAAAGCAGTAAGTAGGGCAAGTTGCTAACTCAAAAGTGGTAACCATATCCAGTTGACGAGATTCTTTCAGGAAGCACAAAATGTGTTGTTGGTGCCATCCACTGGAGAACACAGTTTTTTATCACTAAATGGAAGGAAAATTAGCTGAAGAATCAACTCAAAGGCAAGAATGGAAAAAGTTACAGAGATTTGCTTTTGGAAGATGATAAAAAGCAAGATCTTGAAGCATCCATGGTGTCATATTTATCACCCCGGGCTAAATAAAGATGAACTAATGACTGAACAATAGAGGAAGTGACATCAGGTTTCAGATAGAAGTAGAGAGAAATGGGAAAATGGTTTCGGAAACCCTATACTTTCGAGTATATGTAAAAGTATAAGATTTGGTTGGCCAGGTTATGTTTTTCATTTTATTTTATTTTTGTTGGGTTGAGTTGGCCCAATCTTGTAAAGACTGTGTGTTTATTTGATTTTCAATAATAAAACCCAAAAATTAAACAAAAAAACTCCCCCCCTTCCATTTTAATTGTTATGTTTCATTTTTCGAGAGACTTGTTTGGTTTTCAAAGATAAATTAGATTACATTAATTCAATATTTAAAATTAGATTTGGATATTAAAAAATATATGAAAATTACTAGAAGTTACAACATTTCATTTTTTTAATGTGATTAAAAAAACTTTTTAAAATATTGATCAAAGACTGTATTGTTTGACTCTAAAATAAAAGAAACTAAGAGAACCAAAAGGCAATAGAGGCAGTATATTATCTGACTATCTATCTATTTATACTATTATAAAAACAAGAACATAAATATTTATTGACAAAAGTAACCTTATAATATTAGATGAATTTTACACCCTTACTATTGCTACGAAGTAATAACATTACTAATCCTATTTCCAATGAACTAATTCATAAAGTTTTTTTGTCAAATCAGAAATTTTATTTAGCCAGTAAATGTTATGCACAACTAGATATGGACTCAAGTAGTGATCCTCAATACAATAATTAATAATCACCACCTAAATCTATAAAAACATCTAAACAAACTCAAAGTAGCTCTATACAATAGGTAAACAATCTAAATTACTAAGGCACTCTGCCCATTTACATTTTCGTTGCCCTAAGATATGCACTAGCAGTACTCAATTTCTTAGAATGTTATTGATCTATACATTCTTTGAGTTGAATATCATGTTATTTCTCTCCATCCAAATGGCATAGACAACTGTTGTAAAGAGGATCCCCAGGATAACATTTTTAGGTTTTAAATTTCTCCTTTCTTGATAACCAACTAACCTCCACATTCCAGCTTCCAACCTGCCTATTAAGCCCAACTGATTATAGTAAGGTTTCTCATATTTTATAAGAATACACAGATAAAAAGAGGTGATCTTGAGTTTCCATAACCCATGTTTCATATAGCACATAGTCTGTGGACACTTGATTGTTTGATTTGAGAAGCCTATCAACAGTGATGAGTTTGTTATATATTGTTAGACATAAAATAAATTAAGTTTAGAGACTAGTCATTTCAGCAACACCAAAATTTTCCACTGTACCTTTGTCTATTGAGGAAGCATTGCACCATAAGATGTCTTTATGTTGTACTTGGTAGTATTTTGTAGACTAGGATTTATAAGTTGCATCCATTCTCTAGCAGCAAAAATCTTCTTGATGACCTAGCTAGCCTGTGCTGGTATCTCCATTATCTCAATATCCCTACTCTTGATATAATAATTGTGAATCTATAAGACCCAAAGATTATCTTTCTTATGAGATGCTCCCAAAGTAATTTACAAATAGTTGGCTTGTTCCATGTAGCAAATTCTATAGTATTTAATTCATCAACAGACTTTGGTTAAAACAAGATATTCCATGCCACCAGTGCTTTTTTTTGAATTGTCATTAGAACCATGCCAGAGAAAATTCCTACATAGATTAGTCACTATTGATAGGGCCTTTTTTACAGTAAAAAGACCTAAGCCCAATAACTTTTCATCTCAAACAACACACTTTTTATGAGTTCAACTCTACCTCCATAAGAAAGAAATCTAGCAGTCGTACACTACACTCTAGCTGCAATTTTGTCCACCAGAGGTAGACATTGACTAATTGTCAGTTTGCTAGAAGATAGTGGCACCCCAAAGTATTTAAAGGTCATATACTATAAGGAGAAATGAATTCAGCCAATAATTCCTTTCTCATTGAGTGTTGAACACCAACAATATACAAACAACTTTTCTCCATGTTTGATTTGAGGCTAGATACTATCGAAAAGTGCTCAAAACACTCGAGCATCAATTTGAGAGACTGTTTATATGGTCTACACACATTAGAAAGTTGTCAACAAATAAAATATTTACAAGTCCCAACTTCTCACACTTAGGATGATAATTGAAGTAAGGAATGGCCTGCAGTCTCTTTAGAGATCTATTCATGTATTTCATTATTAGTACAAAAGGTAAGGAGACATGAGGTCCTTGTTCTAAACCTCTTTTGGCCTAAAAACTAGGTCCCCTATAAATCAATAAGGAATAATTAATAGTACAAACACACTCCATAATCAAATCTACATACATACTTGGCAGAGCAAATACTAGAAGTACTATTTTAAGAAATCTCTATTCTACTTAATCATATGTTTTTCTAATATAAACTTTGACTGAATACATAGGAGATATACCCTATCTCATATATCCTGTCTGTAGTTCATATCTTATAATGACATTATCAAGGATATTTCTTTCTTTAATGAATGCGGATTAGGAGGGGGGCCATAGAATAACTTTAAGATTCCTGGTAATGATCTTAACAACTAATTTGTAATGATTAGTACAACATGAAATAGGTATAAAATACTTTATAGTGAAAGGATTACTTACCTTTAGTATCAAGGTAGCAGGCAGTATTCACAGCTCCTAGTAGCTTGCCAATATGGAAAATTAGAGCATTTCAGCACTTATATCATCTCAAAAAGTATTCCAATATTCCTTGAAGAACTCTTCAGGGAAGACATCAAGAATAAAGACTTGTTATTTGGTAATGTCTTTAAAGCCTGTACTACATCCTAATTGGTAACTTCCCTCATAAGTTTTTGTTGCTGGTGTAGAGTAAGACGAGGGCCATTTCTTACAATGCCAATATCAGTACAAGAGTAGTTGTTGCACTACCCTATAGATTCTGAGAAAAAGCTAAGAACTCTTGTTATGAATTAATTGGGAATTGAAAACTAAGGTGGTCACCTTAAAATTTACACGTTTCTAACATAGCCAGATTCTCCTACTATGAGCATAATCATAGTTAGTGGAAAATTCACATTCCTTCCCAAAATATTGCTGAATTTTTGTGCTTTAGGTTTCTTGACCCTTGTTTCAAAAATGCTAATAACCTCTATTCTTTTCTTAATCAAGATGGTATTCATTTCCCACTACTTATTTCACAACCCAACCAGTTGGATCATGCGGGCACCTACTTTAATCCACCTAGATGGATAGGCATTACCACCTAATTAGCAATATACAAAAATCATAAAAGAATGTCATTAATCTCTTTAAAATAATATAAAACTTACTATATTTTTCTTAAATACTTCAAAAGGAATCCATTATTCCAAGGACCTAGTCTAGATAAGCAAAGATCTATTAAAATACAAGATAATGTACAAGACTTAGCTTCCACCATAGGCATAAGAAAATGGAAGTTGTTGAAGATCTTTAACTATGCCAAGAAATGAAACCTTAACTGATCCGACAATGAGATATACCCAAAAGAAGTTATCATAAGAGTAGTATCAATACAACTATACGTACTAGCATGCATCATAGGCCAACCAAAGTTAAATAACGTAAACACAACATAAATATTTGAAATCAAATATGGACTTATAAAATAACATCAATTTATAATACTTCTTGAACTTATTTACAATCGATACTCTCCTTATGATCCCCCCCCTCTCTTTTAGGCCTCAATAAACTTACGTACCACTCCTAACCACATATCCATCATCTATTTAATTAATGACCCACCAACGTATATTTTATTAAAAAATCTAAGGTAACTAATAACCAATTTAACTTAGACTCATTCATAACAATACCATTAGAATTCTACCAAAATTAGGGACACATATGTGTTATCTTATATGGATTTGTTATACAGGCCAATGTCAACCACAACTATTTAGCTTCTAGTACCCAATATAAGCAAGTCACTTAGTAGAACACATTTAACCAGTAATTCATATGACAATTCTACTCGATCTCTTTCGAATCCATGAACATATTAGTGCCCCAAGGCCTCACCATAAATGCATCAAACCATTAAATCGGTGACCTACATCTTCTACCATACAAGGCTTTAAAATGATCTATGTCACTGCTAGAGTGGTAGCTATTGTTTTATGCAAACTAACACAGGGGTAAATATTGGTCCCATTAACCCCAAGTCCATTACACAAGCTCGAAGCATATCTTGAGGCCCATGGATTATTCATTCTGACTGTATATCGGTTTGTCGATGGAATGTTGTACGTAGGTATAATCTAGAATCCAATTCTCACTAAAACATCTCCCAAAAGTTGGAGGTAAATTGAGTGCCTCTATATGAAACTATAAAAACCATTAATGGGTGGAGCCTTACAATTTCCTTCACATATATCTTAGCCAACTTAGATGTACTATAACCCACCCTTCTTGGAATTAAATGAGCTAACTTGGCCAATAGATCAACAATTACCCATATAGTGTCTTACTTTCTCAAGGTCTTACGAAGACTCATAATGTCACGACCTGAGGCTACCCCTTAGTCGCGACAGAGGTTCTTACAGTGACGAGTAACTATAAGCTAACCCATGAATTTGTACCTACTGTGAGCACTAAATAAAATATGAACATAACGCATATGCGGAAGATAAACTGAAAAGGGAATATAAATTTGAATGCTGAGATACTGAATCAATCACAAGTCTGAAACATCTAATAAAAACTAAAAGTAATTGACTGACTGACTAACTGACTATTTGAATGTCTGAAAGCATCTAAAATGACTGAGGAGTCGATGGGACAAGCTCCAACTTACTTTAATTGAGTAACTGAATGGAAATGCAAAAACAACTAAATATATGTAGTATGTTCTCGATAGATGAGGACTCACTACTACTGCTGAAGCGCTAGAATGTCTAAGTATGGTCGGAAAACTGAGCGTCCAAACCTATGATATAAGACATCATAACACTAAGAAGAGTATGTGATTAGTACTTTGAATGTACTAGTATATGCGATGAGGACAGGTTGAAATGCATAGGGTATTGTGCATGCAAAATAAGGACTAACTGTATAGCATGAGATAACTGAACATAAATACATGGAGACTAATATATCTGAGAATGCAAGACCAATCATATATATACATTTCTGAACTAATTTGTGAACTGAAATCCTTAAAATATGATAACTATATGACTGGTAATCTGTATGCTTTGGTCAAGAAAACATAAACTAAATCTTGACTGAATGTTATGCTAAAACTATGGGAGGTATTATCTAACTGACATGCCTCAATCAGAGCTAATTGAGGTCCAACCTGTAACCCTAGTTAGGTGGGTGTCTGTGCCGTGCCACGAGTACTAACACTGGCTCTATGGATCCATAAAATAGGTGTCCTAAAGGACTAAGGAGTCACCCTATACAGGCAGAAAACTCATGTGATATGTGTCAACCCTAAACTGGTAGAAAGGCATTTCAAACCTACGTTGTCTATGTTGTTCTTTAACTCAGAGATTGCTACTAAGGGTCAAACCCTAAATTAGCTGGAATTCCCTCATCCCTGGTTTTGCTTCGTGCTAAATCCTAGTCCCAACTAAATGACACAGTTTACTGGACTGAACTAAGCTTAACTGAACAAACAACTAATCATAACAACTAACTAAATGACGATGATCATGGTTTATTTGATATCATTATAAAGATACAGAAATTATGTAAACAACTAGGTATCGGGTATTCATAACTGACCAGAACTAAATGGAAATAACAATAATGACATATAAAGCTTTAAAATCAATGGTAGGGGATCATTGCTTAAAAACCCAATATTTAGACATTTCATAGTAACACATGAGAGTCATGAATTTAAGCATGGTAATGGGTGTAAAATGCAAATATAACATGATTACAATACTAAAACAATGAATTAGGGATTTCAATATGAATATTTCAATATTCAAAATATGTAATGGCTCATCCCATCAAAAACACTTTAAAACATAACTCAAAAGCAAAATCAATAATAGCTTCATGGAGATAATTCAACTTTAACAGGTAAGAACTCATAATTTATAACCAAAAAGGATTCTTAGACTCCATTGGTGAAAGGAACCCATGGATGAAAATCACGCATACCTCAACTATCAAATTCGTGATGATTTCGTTGATTTGAAACTTGAATTCCTCGATTGCTTGAGAATAGGTTAGGGTTTGTTCTTGAGAAAGTGGGAGAATTTCTTGATAGGATTTGTGATTAAAAGAGCAAATAATGCTCTTTAGGGACCTAAATTTCATGTTGTAGACTTATTGGGTAAAGGCAAAAGACCTAACTTCCCTTATAAACACCAATAACTATTACCTTGGGCATCAATTTTACCTTTTTCTTCTTTAATTTCTCAAACTCCTTACTAAAATAATTTTTTCATTAACGCACTTAGGAGCTTTTTGGATCAAATTATGGTCTATCAAATAAGGGAATTAGGCTACATATGAGGTTACAAAAGAAAAGGCTAAAGTCTCAATAGGGGTTAACTAGGATAATGCACAAAGGGTAGGACAAATAGAAGGTATAAAACAAGGTTGTCAAAAAAAAAATACCTAAATCATCTCCTAAACTCACACTCTTTATTTCACTTTGCACACACACCGGGCAATTTTTAGACATCACATGGAAAAAGGAATATACAAAAATTTTACTCACACATGGCACATGCTCAACTTAATAGGATCATCATAGACTCCCAACTAAATAATAGCACAAATTCTAATTTAAGCCAAAAAGTACAAGAGTCACAAAATGAGCCTAAAACTCTCAAAAGTAGCAATTGACTTATTCCACATGCTTTTATCATTAAAACCTTGCATCATGTAATCAAAAATAGCACCAATAAGAATAGCTTAAACAAAAAAATTTAAATTGAGAAAAAATTTAGGAGTTTCCCCACCCCACACTTAAAAATCTACTTTGTTCCCAAAGTGAATATAAAAGCAGCTCGTAGCATCTTTTTTCATATAAATAAGATCCATGGGACCCCACACTCTATTTTTACCATACTCCTTAGCTCTTGTTTATGGTACTCAGACTTCTCATTAACCTGTGCCTCAAACAAAAATAAAAACTACATAAAATAAAAACTAAAAATAGAAAAGAAAACATACCTACTTAACTTGAGTTGCCTCCCAAGCAGCGCTTGATTTAGTGTCGTGGCACGACTTAACAAACTCAACCATATTCCTTCGCCTTTTTACTCACACTTAGTCTCCATCTTCTTATTTTCTTCAACCATATTGGGTATGAATTTTCAAGAGCAACAAATTTTTCAGATTTATCTTTTTCAAGCTCATTAATTTCCATCATATCAGTCTTAGGCGATAGAAGCTTGGGCTGCTCAATCAGGTAGTCCACAGAGATCTTTGGTGGATTAACCACCCCACACTTTTCCCCTTTAATAACATTCATCATACATAAATCTTTATAGTGGAACATTATATTGGGTGCTTAGTAAACATCATATACCACCTCTTTATCCTTAACCTTAATTTTGAATGTGCCTCCTCTAACATCAATCAATGTTCCCCCGATTGCTAAGAATGGATGCCCCAATATGATTGGTACCTGTTCATCTGCCTTAAATCAAGAAAAATAAAGTCAGCAAGAATAATAAATTTACCAACCTTTACGAGAACACAAGTGTACTCGGTCTTATCAAGTAGTAAAGTGGCCTTCAAGAAGCAAAGCATAGATCCCAAAAAGACTTGATTCAGGAATGATTCAATTTTAGTTCACAAATTAGATTCAGTTGAAGCAAGCGTAACAAAAAAGAGAGTTTGTAATTTGAAAATTAAAGAAAAGTAAAAAATGTGAAAATTAAAGATCTTAAGATAATCAATAGGAGAAAACCCAAGGTTAAAGAACTTTGAACAATCATACTATATTATTGAATTTCATTTGTACTTACTTATCTAGGTCATTGATTCGTAGGGTTAATTGTATGATTATGGTTTCCCAACCTCTTATCCTTTACCTAAGTTGAGCCTTACAACTACATCGTTGAGCGAGGATGTAATAGTCCACTAAAGTGTATTAAGCTATCATCCTACATTTGAATCAAGTTTGGCTCCTCAGTACATCCCTGTACTAGGTTCTAAGTTCAATTTTTTATTTCATAAAAGAATAAGAAATTAAAATTTTTTTATTCCCATATTCTATCTTCCTATTCCCTCTCCCGAGTTCACAAGATTGACAATAGATTTATTCTAAGTGTCATGTATCCTAAAATAGTTATACTGAGAAAAAACAAATAACCAATAATGATAACCAAATCAAATAAAATTAATTCAAAACAATAATACACATGTTCTTGGCTGTAACCCTGAAAACAGGTGTTTAGCCACGTATAGTCATAATCGTAATCACAAATTTGTAATAAACGACTAAAAACATGTATGAACTAAATTAAAACAATAAAAACATAATTATGAAGTTATAGCAGCCCCTTGATCTCCAAAATAAGTCTAAAGATATGTAAAAACGTGATATAACATGTATTTATAGTATAGGAGCAAGCCAATTCCGTGTTGGACAAGGAAATTATTAGTTATTGAGCCCGAGACTGGGTGGGGCATTGCCCGAGATATAGCCATGCTCCAGGTGAGGCTGATCCCAGTCTAGAGAGCCTCTCCTAAAGAGGTTGTGCCCTATATATATCCCTGCTCCAGGTGGGGCGGCACCTCAATATCTCCCTAAGCCTCTAGAAGTTGCTCTCCGAATTTTGGTTAACTTTTGAGTCTCCCCTCTTTGTTCCTTGTCTCGTGGTGTATTTCCCATGGATTTCAAGCATTTTTAACATCAAAATATCTTCATATTCAGCTCCCATAGCATACTACAAACTCACACCAACCGAATTAGGAGACAAACACAACACACTACATCCATAACAACGAATCAAAACAACAGCTAAGCTAGGCTAGTTTATGTTAATCTTAAACTTATTGTTCCTATTGTAAACTCAATAAAATTAAACTTTCCACACTAAAAACAAGTTATTACACTCATAATTACTCATAAAAACCATTTTGAACACAATAAACACCATAGAATCCATCGAAATCAACTAGACAAGCATCTAGCTCAAGCTAGTAATGCTAGTCTTCCGGGTTGAACTCTAAATAGATCTCTTAGGTACAAACTTGTTTGGAATTCACTTTGAAAATTTTAAACATATGTTTTAAAACTTATATGGACATTCATATCATTATCAACCCATATAGAACATGTATCATCCTTAAAACAAAGGCTAAAAAGGCTAGAATAGTGACGCTAAAATGCTTAAATACACCCAACATCAGGATGCAATAGATGAAAACCCTTTAACGAACCATTGGTCATAGCCAGCCAAACCCAAGAATCTCCTAATATCTATTGGAGAGATGTGTCTATGATAGTTCCTCACTGCTTCAGTCTTTTGAGGGTTAACGCTAATGCCATCACCAGAAATAATATGACCAAGAAACAATATTGATCTTATCCAAAACTCGCACTTAGTGAATTTGGCAAACAACTGATGGGCCCTATGAGTCTACAATACAATTCTGAGATGGTCTGCATGATCATTTTTACAATAAGAATAGACAAGGATATCATCAATGAATACTATGAAGAACATGTCCAAGTACTACTTGAACACCTTGTTCATCAAGTTCGTGAAAGTGGTTGGGGGAATTTTTTAGTCCAAAAGACATAACTAGTAATCTGAAGTAACCATACCAAGTTCTAAAAGTTGTCTTCGAAATGTCACATTCTATGACTATAAGATGATAATAGTTGAATCTGAGGTCTATCTTAGAGAAATAACTGGCACCCTAAAGTTGGTCGAACAAGTCATCAATCCTAGAAATGTATACTTATTCTTGATTGTGACTTTGTTCAACTGATGGTAATAAATGCACATTCTGAGAGATTTATCTTTCTTAGGCACGAAAAAGGATGGAACGCCCCATGGAGAAACATTGGGTCTAATGAATCCCTTATCTAAGAGATCATTCAATTAGTTTTTCAAATCTTTGAGCTCAGCTAGAGCCATTCTGTAGGGCGGAATAGAGATAGGCTAGGTATCTAGAAGGATATCTATTTCAAAGTCAATTTCCCTTTTTGGAGGAACTCCGGGAAGATCTTTAGGGAAAATATTTGGAAATTCCCATACTACTAAAACTAAACCGACACTTGGAGTCTTGGAACTAGAGTCTTTGATTCGAACAAGATGGTAAACACACCCCTTAGATATCATCTTTCTCACTCTAAGATATGAAACATTTTTACCCTTAAGCACTGAAGTACTACCCCTCCATTCAATAACTGGTTCATTGGGAAACTTAAACTCAATGACTTTATTTCTGCAATCAGCTGAAGCATAACATGAGTAGAGCAAAACCATGCCGAGAATGACATTAAAATCACTTTCTCTAACTCTATGAGATCAACTGAGGTAACTCTCTGGGACACTATAATCGGGAAGTTCCTATATAACCGCCTGGCTATAATGGAGCTACCTACTGGAGTAGACACTGAGAAAACTGCTAAAGATTCAGGGACGACACCAAAATTGACAGCTATATAAGGGGTTACAAAAGAAAGTGAATCTCCGGGGTCTAACAAAACATACACATGAAGATAAAAGACCTTTAACGTACCCATAACCACATTAGGAGAAATTTCCTGATCATGTAGGGACAAGAGTGCATATAGCCTATTCTAGCATTGTCCATTGGTTGCACTAGAAGCGGCATCCTACTGAGTCAGGCGATCGGCTTAAACTTGGGAACGATTGTGCGAACTATGTTGACCCACCTATGGGCATTCTCTGACTCTATGGACTGGATTACTATATCCAAACCATACATCACTACCAGCCTTGTATACACCCTAATGATTCCTACCACGCTTCCCACAGAGAGTACTAGTACGACCACTATTTATAATACCCTGGGACTTGAATCCTGGTGCCCAATCTCCACTTTCATTCTGAAACTTTAGCACTGGTGCACTAGCTGAAGACGAAGCTGGTGATGAAAGTTTATGAAAAAACTAAGAACAATTACCATCTTCTGACCTTGGCTGAGAAATGTTAAAGCTACCTATTTTGGCTCTTTTATTCTATCTCTTTCTCCTTAAGCTTTTGTTCCTCAATCTGATAAGAATGAACCATGAGCCTATACAGGTCCATCTCCTCAATTAACATAGCAGTCCTACACTTTTTGACCATACTATCAGCTTAACCAAAAACAATTTACAAATTCTATACCTATTATCAGCCACCATCGAAGGAGCATGCCTTACCAAATTACTAAAATTAAGTGAGTATTCCTTCACAGTCATATTACCCTATTTCAAGTTAATGAACTTCAACACCTTAGCTTTCCTTAACTCTATTCGAAAGAACCTATCTACACAAGTCGTAGAAAATTTCTCCTACTCTACAAGCCTTGTCTCAACACCTCTATCCTCTTTTCACTGCTTATACCAAGTATAAGCTACATCCTTTAACTGATATGCAGCCAATTCTTTACTCTCACTCAAAGAAACACCGATAATATCATTTACTTTCTGAGCGATATCAAGAAACTCCTGTGGATCCTTGTCAGACTTGGATCCCAAAAATAAGGGAGGGTTCGTTCGAGCAAAGTCTTGAATCCTAGTTGGAGTTGTGTTGGTGACTGGATTGGCTGAGGAAATAGCCTTCTAATCATTTTTAGCAGCTACTAAGTAAGCTAAAGTAGTGAAATCAGCTCTGAATTTGGCATGAGAGACATACTCGTTTAGGGGAGCTTCCTAAACCGGTGGAGGTGCGGGCTGATTTACGTTTCTTCGTCTGTTGTTTTTATTTAGAGGCATTGTCTGAAAATGAAGGGAAGTATGAGTTAGAAAGAGAGTTTAAATACATCTCATGCTCATTTACACAATTTGAATACTGAAAGAAGGGAAATTATTCCTAAAATGTCTTGCAGCCTCTTTTCCGTAAGTATGGCGCGCTGCACACCCATGCACAAAACTCTACTTATCGTGGCTTTCAGACTTACTAGGAAACTTGAAAACCTTAGGCTCTGATACCAAGTCTTTACACAACCAGAGGCTACCCCCTAGTCACGACAACGGTGCTTACGCTCATAAATGACCACAAGCTAAACCATGAGAATTACTTGTTGTGAACGCTTAATAAAATATGAACATAACACATATGCGGAAGATAAACTGAAAAGGGAATATAAATCTGAATGTTAAGATACTTAATCAATCACAAGTATGAAATATTTGATAAAAACTAAAAGTAACTAACTGACTATTTAAACGTCTGAAGGCCCTTAAACTGATTGAGGAGTTAATGGGACAGGCCCCAACTAACTCCAACTGACTAACTGAATAAAAATATGGAATCAGCTGAATAAACATAATATGTCCTCGATAGATGAGGACTCACTACTTATGCTACTGCTGAAGTGCTAGACTATCTAAATACGGTTGAGAAACTAAGCATCCAAACCTATTATATAAGATATCATAGTGCAAAAAAGAGTATGTGGTTAGTACTTTAAATGTACTGGTATATATGATAAGGATAGGCTGAAATGCATAGGGTACCTCACATGTAAAATAAGGACTAACTGTATAGCATGAGATAACTAAACATGAATGCATGGAAATTGAAATATCTAAAAATCCAAGACCAAGCATATATATATATATACACATTTCTAAAATAATCTATAAACTGAAATACTGAATATCTTCTAACTGAATGACTGGTAATCTGTATGCTTTGGTCAAGCAAACCTGAACTGAATTCTGGACTGAATACTACACTGAGACTATGGGAGGTATTATCTAACCGTTATGCCCCAATTTGAGCTAATCTGGGTCCAACCTGTAACCCTAGTTGGAAGGGTGTCAATACCATACCACGAGTACTAAAACCGACTGTGTCGATCCACTAAATTGGTGTCCCAAAAGACTAAGGAGTCACCCCATACTAGTAAGAAACTCAGGTGATATGTGTCTACCCTAAAATGGTAGGAAAACATCTCAAACCTACTCTGGCTACATAGTTCTGTAACTCAGGGATTGCTATTAAGGGTTAAACCCTAAACTGGGTGGGAATGGCCCCATATTTGGGTTCGCTCAGTGCTGAATCGTACTCCCAACTGAATGACTACTGGATTGAACTAATCTTAACTATGCAAATAACTAATCATAACAACAAACTGAATGACAATGCTCATGGTTTATCTGAAATTATTTTGAAGATACTAAAATTATGAAAATAAACTAAGTATCGCGTATTTATAACCCACCAGCATTGAATGGAAATAACAATAATGACATATAAAGCTTTAAAATCCATGGTTGGGGGTCATTGCTCAAAAACCCAACATTTAGACATTTCATCAAACACATGAGAGTCATGAATTTAAGCATGGTAATGGGTAAAGCATGCAAGGCTAACAAGATTATAATACTAAAACCATGAATTAGGGATTTCAATCTAAAGATTTCAATATTCAAAATATTTAATGGCTCATCCCATCAAAAACACAATTGTAAACGTAACTCAAAATAAAATTCAATAATAGCTTCATGGAGAAAATTCAACGTAAACATGTAAAAACTCATAATTTAAAACCAAAAAGGGATTCTTGGACTCCATGGGTGAAAGAAACCATGGATGAACATCACACATACCTTAACCATCGAATTCATGATGATTCTGTGGATTTGAAACTTGAATTCCTCAATTTCTTGATAATGTGTTAGGGTTTGTTCTTGAAAAGGGTAGAGGATTTCTTGAGAGGATTTGAGATTAAAAGAGCAAATAATGCTCTTTAGGGACCCAAATTTCGTGTTATGGACTTATTGGGTGAAGAGGAAAGACCCAACTAACCTTAAAATGTCAAAATTCAGAAGCTGGCTGTGATGGAGGGTGAGACGCAGGATCTAGAACACTAAAATAGAGGGCGCGGCATGGGCTCAAGAGCGCGGTCTAGAGGGGTGCACTAGAGCGCGTGGCACAGGCTAATCCTTGTGATGCTACTGTTTTGGGCTTCCAAACATGCCCTTATGTTCATCCAAAATTCTAAAACTCACCCGAGATGTACTTTTAACGTCCCCGATCATGAATCAACTCAAAAATCAAAGTTCTGAGGTCGGGAAGACCAAAAATAAAATCATCGAAGTTCAGGGGTCTTGGAAATAACTAAACCCCCAATACTTAGAAAAACTTTCATGTTTTTTCGGAGCCTCTTACATGCAATTGAGAGCTAAAAAAATCTAATACTTTTATGGGGTATTACATATAACAAAAACCATGGTTGTTCCTTCCCACTTCTATTCGGGAATGGGCATTCTTTGAAAAGTTCCACCAGACTTCTAATGTTCATACTTGACCTATTGACAATTTTTACACATATTCACAAAATCCATAATATCACACTTCATTCTTCTCAACCAATATTGTTATCTTAAGTCTCTATATATTTTGGCTACACCTAATTCATAGAATATATAGAATTGTGAGCCTCCGCAAGAATATTAGGTTGTAAATCATCCACGTGAAGCATAAACTCCTGCCCTTAAATTCTCAACACTCTTTTTTTTTATCAAGAATGGCCTCCCTTGACTTACCTTGCAACACCTTTTATCTAAGGTTGCTAAACTTCTTATCTTCAAACTTCCTTCTCTTAATCTTTTTGAAGAAATTATACTTAGCCTGCACATAGGGTAACACTCCCCTTTTCTAGTCACTTGCAATCTCATGGAACCATTAGTAAGAGCCTAAGCCTTACTAGATAATAGGTGCCTCCAGACCTCCAACCATGCCTAACTTCAAATGCTTACTGACTTTTGGCTTAATGAACCTGCAACCATATTGTCCTTTTTTGGATGATATAAGATTAAGATGTCATTGTCTTGATCAATTCCATAAATCTTCTCTATCTCAAGGTTAGGTCTCTTTGGGTAAACACATGCTACAAACCACTGTGGCCTTTGAGGACTTAAGACTTCACCCCATAAAAGTAATGTCTCCAAATCTTCAAAGCAACGTCCACGACTGCTAACTCCAAATCATGAATGTGATATTTTTTCTCATAAGGCTTTAGCTGCCTCAAAGCATAAGCAATCACATTTTGACCCTCTACCAAAATAGCACATAAACCAGACCATGAAGCATTACAATATATAATAAAATCCTTACATTCAATAGCAGTGTGAGAATTGGAGTTGAAGGTAACAAAGTTTTAAGATTTTCAAAGCTCTCCACACACTTGCCATTCCACACAAACGGAACCTCTTTTTAGGTCAAATGAGTCATCTATGATTCAATAGAAGCAAACCCCTTGATAAACCATTGATAGTAACAGGATAACCCTACAAAGTATTGAATTTTTTTGACATTTGATGGTTTGGCCATATTGTTAACAGGTTCAACTTTCTACGGTCTGCCACAACCTCTTCCTTATATACCATATGTCATAAGAAGGATAATGAAGTCAACCAGAATTCACACTTTGATAATTTTGCATATAGTTTCTTCTCTTTAAGGAATCCCAATTATGTGTGCAAGTGATCTTCATGCTCCACTTTAATCTTAGAGTACACGAAAATATCATCAATGAACACGATAAAAAATGAATCCAAAAATAGTTTAAGAACCCTATTAATCAGGCTTATAAATACAGCTAGGTAATTGGTAAAACCTAGAACATAACTAAAAAATCATAATTCCCATAAAGAGTTCAAAAGTAGTCTTTGGGGTGTCCTCCACCTTAATCTTGAGTTGATGATAACTTAGCCTTAAATAAATTTTTGAGAACACTACAACCCCTTCTAATTGGTCAAATGGATCATTTATCCTAGGTAGAGGATGCTTATTGTGAATAGCCAACTTATTCAACTAACAGTAGTCTATGCACATTCTCAAATGTTGTATTTATTTTTCACATACAAAATAAAGCCTCAAGACAAAATACTTGGATGAATAAAACCATTTCCAAACAACTCTTGTAACTGAGACTTTAATTCCCCTAACTATACGAGTGTCATCTGCTAAGAAAGGATAAAGATGTGGTGTGTTCTTGGTTCTACATTTATATAGAAGTCAGACTCACAATCCTAAGGCATATATAGAAGGTCGTTAAGAAATACTTCTAAGAATTCTCACACTACTAGAATTGAAGCTATAGGAGAAAGTACTAAACCTTATTCCTGAAGATGAATTAAACATGCACAACGAATTTGCTTAACTAATTTTTGAACATGAATTGATGACATAATTCTCATAGGATTAATTTAAAGGTACATTCTCAGTCTAAATTTTCCATCCCGGGCATAGCTATAGTAAAATTATTAGCATAACAATAAAAAATAGCATGATAAGGAGACAACCAACTCGTTCCCTAAATATTACCAAATTCCTTCATAGCTAGAATCACCAAATATACCAACATTTTATACCCCATAAACAACATAGGACACGCTCGATAGACTCAATAAAAATATACAAAAAAACCAACAGGTGTTGACACATACATAGAAGTATTATGATATTCACAGTTTAAATCATAGCCCAAAGAAAATTTCACAAACACATAAGAAAAAGTAGACCCAAAATAATATAATATAAAAGCCATACAATCATAGACAAGAATAGTACATGAGATAACAACATTAGAAGGTTCCACTTCAAAACAGGTCAGAATAACACAAAGATAAGCCTTGTCATAACCCTGACCGCCTTTTTTGCCAGCCTAAGCAGCACCTTTACCAACCTATCCTCTACCTCAGTTGGCTTTATAGTCATCCTCCCTAGTGCTTGGCCACCACGCCCACCTTAGGGATGACCCCTACAATGTGCTCCATTACCATAAACTACTGAAACTAGAGCACTATAAGTTGGTTGTTGTGTCAACTGACCTGTAGATACAAAATTAGGACAAGTGATCCAATACCTTCATACTCATCACACCTAATGCCTCAGGCAGGGTATTAAAGCAAAGATGATGAAGGTGTATAGCTACCTATATGTAAAGATTAATAATTGACCCCAAACAATCCCCCTATGGATAGGTATGGTTGAATAGTATATTCATGAAGAATTACCAATCAAGCCAAGACCTCTCAAATAGGTACCATAACTAACCAAATGTTCAGGCTTTCTTTTCCTTAATGTTCACCTCTCATTGCTTTCTAATAGTTTCAACCTTCTTAGCAAACTCAACCACATCTTTCAAAGACTTTACTAATGCCACCACTGATAAGGTAACCATCTATATCCCTAAATTCAAACCTTTAACAAAGTACATTATATGCTTTTCTTTTGAAGCAATCAACTGTAGTGCATAGTGGGACAAGGCATGAAATTTGGCATCATAGGTCGCCACAGTCATATTATCCTGCTCTAACTTCAGGAATTCATCTTCTTTCTAATCATGATAACTATGAGGAACATAGTTTTAAATGAACGCATTTTAGAACCAAGAGTAAGTAGAGTTAAGCCAACCCTGCACTCAATAAAGGACCTACACTATTACTTGGTGTTAGCCTGTAATTGAAAAAACATAAATTCCATGCCATATCTCTCAATCACACCTATCTTAAACAGACTATCACGATAGTTTATCAAAATTTAAATGAATCCTTAGATTTGGTACCCTAAAAGATTAGAGGTTTTATCTTTTGAACTTACACTTGAGCTTATCATCAATCATCTGGTCCCCATATCTACCAAGAAAACACTCTAATCTTAGAGTCCTCATCCATCATAGGTGCTATAATAGCTTCATGTTATAAGGCTGAGGATAGAAATTTTAGAACAACTAAAGTAGTACCGGCATCATCCAAATTGCTCAAAAACCCCAAGACCTACTGAATCAACTCTATGGACATAGGCACTTGAGTTGCACCATCTGTATAGGAACCTGAGTTGCATTATTCAGCATAGGCATTACACTCTTTATAACCACTAATTTTCCTCCTCAATAATCATATCTTCTCTGAGCTAACTCGAGAGCAATCTTCTATGAAAAAGGGGATAATATTATCTATCTAATCGATCATTTAGCTATCTGTGCTCCACTTTTATAGGAGATGCACCTCTTTCTCCTCTTTTTACCCCACTCCATACTCGAGTATTGCCCAAATTTGTGGCCCCAATGATCAATGCGACTATTACTGTTCTCTGGTAGAAAAGTGCAGAAATCTCTATATTATTTAACAAGACTCTAATATACATGTTATTGTATGATGAGAATAATAAGTGTAGTATTCTTATATCATATTTTGTCAAGAAATAACTAGTCAGGATTGGCACACAACCTAACACTAGGGCGAGAGTGTCGACATCCAATTTTTGCTCTCCGTGCTTAAAATTAATGTCTTCAGGCTTCTTGACATTAAAGTGCACGAAATAAAATTTTCACATCTTTTTTACAGTTGTTGACATATTGATAATCATCCTTACTTTAGGATTTCATCAATTTATTTTCATATTTTACTTTTCATAATTTATTAATAATTCTCTATGAATTAGGATTTTTAATCAATTAATTATTATTTTTAACAATCACCTGCACAAAGAAAATACAACGTAATTTTTTGCATTTCTCACTTTTCAATCTTTTTTAAAAAGTAAAAACAAAATAATTTGCTTTCTTTCACATGACATTCACCTTCAAATACATGCATTATGCTTTTCATTCAAGGTTCCCACCTCCAAATATAGGCAGTTAGCTTTTTCTTTCAAGAATATACCTTCACATACATGCATTACACTTTCATTCAAGGCTCCTACCTCCAATACATGCCATTGACTTTCATTTTCAAGCTCTCACATTCAAGAACAGATATTTTGCTTATCTATTAGGTGTTCTCTTTTTAATTTATGCATTTTACATTTGTATAGCCCCGCCAGTCGAGAGGCTATTACATTTCATATAGCTCCACCAATCGAGAGCTCTTATATTTCCATAACCCCACCAGTCAAGAGACTATTGCATTTCCATATCACCGCCATTCAAGAGGCTATTACCTTTCAATAAGTTTCATTAGTCGAGAGCTCTTTAATTTAAATTGCCCCAACAATCGAGAGGCTATCACCTTTCAATTACTCTACCAGTCAAGAGATTCTTAATTTTAATAGCCCTACCAGTAGAGAGGCTATTATCCTTCGATTGCTTTGCCAATCGAGAGCTTCTTTATTTCAAAATCCCACCAGTCAAGTACTTTTCAACTGCTCTTCCAGTCGAGAGCTCTTTTATTTTAATAGCCTATCCAGTAGAGAGGTTATTGCCTTTCAGTTGCTTCGCTAGTCAAGAGCTATTTAATTTTAATAGCATTGCCAGTCAAAAGGCTATTATCTTTCAATTTCTCTGCCAGTTGAGAGCTCATTAATTTCAATAGCCCCACCAGTCAAGAGGCTATTGACTTTCAGTCTCTCTACTAGTCAAGAGCTCTTTTTAATTTTAAAAGGCCCACAATCAAGAGGCTATTACCTCTCAATTGCTCCACCAGTCGAGAGATTCTTCATTTAAATAGCCTCACCAGTCAAGAGGCTATTACCTTTCAATTGCTCTCCCAGCCGAGAATTTCTTTATTTCAATATCCCAGCCAGTCGAGAGGATATTACTTTTTAATTGTTCCCCCAATCGAGAGATTCTTTATTTTAATAACTCCATCAAATGAGAGGCTATTATCTTTCAATTGCTCTGCCAGTTGAGAGCTTCTTTTTTTAATAACCCTTCCAACTGAGATGCTATTACCTATCAATTAATTTGCCAGTTGAAATCTCTTTAATTTTGATAGCCCCACTAGTCGAGAGGCCATTACCTTTCAATTGCTCCGCCAGTCAGGAGCTCTTTAATTTTTATAGACCTGTTAGAGAGGCTATTACCTTGTAGTTGTTCTACTAATTGAGAGGCCATTAGAATTTAATTACCTCACTAGTTGATGACCTTAGTCTTCATAGACAATTGAGGATGACCATTAACATTAGTTTCCGTAGACAATCGGAGATATCATGCACTAAGTTCCCCAAGGACAACCAGAGGGACATACCACAATCAACATCCGTCTCCATAGAAAATGAAAGGTGCCATCAAGTCTTTGTAAACAATTGAAGACATCATTCATCACATTATCTCCGTAGACAATCAAAGGCTTCAACCAGCATCAGTCTTCATAGTTCGTCAAAGACGAAAATCAACATCAATCTTCATAGACAACTGGAGATGTCATGCATCAACTCTTTATAAGAAGTCGAGGACATCATCATTTAGCATTAATCTCTGTAGACAATTTGAGACATCATTCATCCTCAAGTCCCCACAGACAATCGAAAATATGCATCTTTTCATACAATCCATAATAACAAGACACTTTTAAAATTCTTTTTAAAAGTCCAATGTTAGTCATAAATCATACATTGGGGAAAATTTTGAGAATCACCTCAAAATTTCCCCAATTTCCTTATTTCAAACTATATTGACCTGATTCTCGTGACACTCGAGATATGTAGAAAGCACTATGCAGAGTTCGGTTATCACAATCCCATAATCATCCTTCCCTACAATCCACAATAGCAAGATACTTTTAAAATTCTTTTTAAAAGTCCAATGTTATTCATAAATCATACATTGGGGCAAATTTTTAGAATCACCTTAAAATTTCCCCTATTTCCTTATTTCGAACTGCATTGACCTGATTCTTGTGACACTCGAGATATGTAGGAACTCTATGCAGAGTTTAGTTATCACAATCCCATAATCATCCTTTTCCCTAAGAAGTACACAATCTTGAATTCCTAACATCTCACAACTCGATACTAGGGTAATTTCAAGAGGAGCATTAAGAATATGGGAGCACTTTCATTCCCAAATATTTCTTCACTCAATAATTGTCCACCCATGACAATGGAGCAAGATGAAATTGGCCTATTCTTTTGAACTACACCCAACCTAATTCTCATGCAACTCGAGGTATGTAGGCAACTCTGATTTAGAGTTTAGTTGAATTTTCATTAAAAAATAATTTTGTATTAAGCAAAATTTTCTATATGTCAACGTTTTCATCTGAAGACTTCTACATCATTTTTATTAAACAAAATTTGCTATATGTCAACATTTTCATTTGAAGAATTCTACATCATCTTCAAATAAAAAGGGGCAACTGTTGACACCTAATTTTTTCTATCCATGCTTAAAATTAATGTCTTTAGGCGTCCTAATCGTTAAAGGACATGAAATACAATTTTCACACTTTTTTGCAATTGTTGACATTTTGATAATCATCCTTACTTTAGGATTTAATCAATTTTTTGTCATTTGTTTTTCATAATTTATTGATAATTTTTTATGCATTAGGATTTTTTATCAATTCATTATCAATTTTAACAATCATCTGCACATGTAAACCACATTACATCACATTTCATTTTATAATATTTTCAAGTTAACTACATTTTCAAAATTCTTTACATTTTCTATAACAACATATCAATACCTATATTTTGTACATTTATTACATCCTACAAATGCTGAGTTTTGATCAGCTATTTTAATACACAGTACAATAGATTGATGTCTTGTCATATATGACAATGACCGCAGAATAATGTCTAATTACATCCAAAAATGACCGCAGAATGATGTCTTGTTAAATCTAACAATGAAAACTCAAGAACACTATCCGTTGGACAATAACTTTGTCTTTTGGTCAAAAGTATGAAAATCCTTTGGTCAATAATTTAAGGACCAAAAGGTTCCCTATAATAAAAAGAGGGAACACCTTTTCATCCTTTGGATAATAAGGGGTGTCCAATTTAATTATATATAGGCATGGAAGTTTTAACATTTTTTAAGGCAAAAACATATTCAGACATTTCATTCTTCTTCCCCCCTCTCTAAAAAATAAACAAAGCAATTTTTTATTTTCTTTCCCAGGCGATACAATACACACCTATATTTTTCTCCCACCCATAAATAATCAAAACATATTTTTATTCCCCTTTCTCCTCTTTCCCAAAAACACACAAAAATTATAAGCACACATAATATAAACACACACACACACAGGTTTCTCCCATTTTTGTCTCATTGTCGACCGCTGACCAGTCCTAAAGTCACTATACGGCCTACCCATCCTCGTTTCCTCCTCTGTTTCTCTGCTATCTCACCTAAGGTGATGACCAGTGAGCTCAAACAGCCCTACCGACCCTTTTCTCTCTTTATTTTTGCCACAACTCGTCAGAGTTGATCACCACAGGTGGGATTAAACCCTCGATGCACCAACCAGTGCCGCCGCTATCCCTTTTTCTCCTTTTCTCGCCACTGTAGTTCTGTGATGGGCTATATCTGACTAAATTTTTATTATATAGCATTCCTTCAACGAACGTCGTTGAAGCAACACCATTATTTTCTTAGTTGTCTCTGATTATACCATTCATTTGATTTATTTATGTCTATTTTCTAATTTGTTCGACATCATGTTCTCCGTTGAGGCTATTGCTTGCTTTACGTTTTATACAAAGTTATTATATCTGAGTTAATGTTGTTTTGTCAGAGTTTAATTGAGATTTGGCCGGAAAATATTTTCCAAGGACTGTCTCTTTTGCTGCTTTGTTTCTATTATGGAAAGTTTGAATTATTGTTGACTGTTTTTCTTGTTTACGGCTCCTTCACAATTTTCCTTGACAATTCTGTCCCTCACATTTATTTACACAGTTAATGTACATATAATATAAATACTTGGCCAATGACAATATCTTTCCATCAGATTTTTTAGGCCACCCCATTATAGAAGAAGGACTTTATTTTCTCAAGTTTATTTATTCATGTCAAGTATCAATACATGGCCAATGAAGAAACTCTCCATCGATTTTTGAGTCCTTTCAAAATAAAAAACGAACTTTACGAATACAAAGATGTAATGAAAAATAAATAATTTGGGAGATGACGAAATCTTTTTAATATTTCAACGACACAAAAGGTTTTTACGATCCGTATCTTGGCAAGACAATTTAGGACAACCGATTTGTCAAGTAACCACTGTGTCGTCATGGCATATCTAAAAATTAACCCGAGCCCACTTTCTAATAAAACTCTATCTTTATACATCAACATATACATACATGTACACATTTATTTTACTTTAATGATTATTTATTCATTTTTAATACCTCAATCAAACTTATACATGTTCTCGATAACACAACCCGAAGTACTATTTAAAAGGAAGTCCTGGGTTTTATGTCTGTATTTTATTTCTCATCAATATAATTGTATAAAAAGACAACAAAATAGTGGAAATGATAATTTTGGGGTGTTGGATGGAAACTTTTTTACTTATACAATATTCATCATGTATCTAGGCAAAACTTAGGTCATTAATATTTATACAAACAAATAAAGTTAATCAATTAATCCACACATTTACATCATAAACATCCTACCATCTTTCTTTTCAAGTAAAAACTTTATTTTTCTCTCAGTAGTTTCTGTTAAGTAGGTAGTATTATTTGACAAAAAATATTTTTCTTCTTATAGTACAGTACATAAAAGATACTTTCCTTTCACATGTCACAAAATACTTTTCTTTTCACATGAAATTTATGTATTTTGTATGCGTACTCTTTACGTATTCTCATAACAACAAGCGTTACTCATATACTTATATACATACATTTTTCACATTATTTTAAATATTTATATTTTTTAAAAAGAATTATTTTTTACCTTCTCTTTCTTTGATAAATTTAGGCTAAATGGGAACCATATTTGTGGATTTTGAAGGGTGCCTAACCCCTTCCCTTCAAAATAATTTGAACCCTTACCTAGAATCTCATTTGATTTTACGCAGGCTAGAACATTAGTAACATGTGTTAATAAATAAATAGGTTTCATTATTTTTCTTAAAAAAAATAGGTAGCGACTCTGTACAAAATTTTAAATATTTTAGAGTCCATAATGTCATGTTTTGTTTAACCTTGGCAAAAACAGGGAATGACAGAGAGAACCATCTAACTCAACCCATACTAACTATGTATATCCACTTCACAAGTTATTTTCATATAACCCTTATTGTGAAGTCGGTAACAACAACAACGATCACCAAATACAATCCAAAACTTACTCAAACATCAAAAATAATTAATAAAATGTGGAAATTCTTTATTTATTACAACCTCAAGACCTGAAGTCGCTATATAAGAACACCAAAGAGTGTCGAAAAACTATGTCTATTAGATCATCCAAAAGTACAAAAATAAGAAAAATGTCTTAGTCCAAAAACAAGGGACATAAAAAAAAATTAAAAGACTCAATGGTTGCTCGGTCATGGTTTCCACCCTTGAATCGATGTCTGAAAATATTGGCTAGAGTCTAGATCTCATCTCTAAACTGAAACACACACTGCACTTAACAAAAACAAAAGCACATATAGCATCATTATGTTAACCAAGTATGGGTATGCATCATAGACTGACCCAACTCAACGCTATACAGATAGGAAAATCAAATATAAGTAACATCGATCAAGAAAAACTTATAATTAAGGACAACAAATCATAGATATGGCATTTCCCTTTAAGAGGACTATAAACTTACAAGATGCATTTTACACTTAGTATAATTAATCAACAAGGTTCATCATTATATATAAGTATGAATTTACATTAAAATGCATATGATAGACAAATGTATGCAAAATGTATGTATTATCTCTTTATCATCTTAGTATCATCATCATCATCTATCATCTCATAATCATCATCAATATCACTGTCAACATCATCATCTTCTTTTGTCATCTCATAATCATCATCAATATCACTCTCAACATCATCATTAAGATCTCATTATCATCATCAGTATTATCAACTCAACTCAACAACATCATATATTTACCATCAACATTAAAAAAAAAATACAAATATAGTCTATAATAACAAGTATTGCCCTTAGAAAATTACAGACACTTAATTTATATATAAGAACAGAGTCAAGCAAGTCTTTTACTAAAAATAAGCTATAACCTACCTCAATTTCGTGCTCTAATAACTTTAAAGCTACAAACTTATCTTTCCTCACTCTTTCAATCCTTTCTTGTTCTATAAACAACAATTATACAATACCCATTTTAATAATTTACCTTTCTCAACTATTACAGACCTAAAATTATCAATTTAAACTATTAACTTTCCCTAGTTTATCATATTGGGATTTTCTACCCTTTGAACGTCATGAATTTAATGTATTTTAGCACGAAAAATGATAATTCTACTCAATCAAATATTTTCTAACAACCTAAGATCATACCTACTGATTTTAATCAAATTTGTGTTTCTTTTCAATTTATAAACTAGGGCGAAATTTCAAATTCCACCATTAATAAGTTTCAAATGATTTTTAATGATTAAATGGAGTATTTCAAGTTTAGAACATAAAGAAACCTTACCTTCAAAGATGAAAACTCTCAAAATTGATAGAAAATTGCCTCCATCAAAGCCTAAATATTTTTATAAGAAACATAATGTTTTCTTGGATTTTAAAAACTAAAATTGTGCATTTTATTGCTATAGAAACACCTTTACCACTGTAGTGGTAAATCTGTCGCTGCAGCGGCTCACAGGCCAATTGAGGTCACAGATGAAGAGATATTGCTGGAGTGGTATATTTTACAACTATAGTGGTCTTGAGGTAGTAGATCGAGAACTCATTATAATTCAATATATTTTAAAACAAAACTCTAAAATCTAACATCACAAACTAATCCTTTTATGGTGACCTCTATAACTGAAGATCTACTAACCCATTTTACGTACCAAAAATTACTATGACTTCCTAACTTCATACATTAATTCAAAATCAAATAAATCAAAACAACTAACGCTCAAATTATTACTAGGTTTTCCTATACCATCACACTCTCAAAATTTGCCTAGGACTAGACTAGCCCTAAATTTTTAAGAATTTGTCTAAGAGGAGACAAAGTGAAGGTCCTACTCTTTATTTCAGTGTATCAATTATTTAGATCATTACACCAACTTCTGAAAGTGAAGTATTAATGGAACGTCTAACAATGATCCTGAGTCTAGGCACCTGAACCTACATCATAATAAACTATCCCACAATAGAAGTAGTTAGTATATTGAATGTATTGGAATGTAAAGTAAAACTAAACATATATGCATAGCATATCTAAAAGACTATAAAGATATGATGATCAACAGATAGACAGGATCTCAATGAAAAGGATCAATTGGGACATGATAGTCTTTTAAAATCCTCATAAAACACATAACATACAAAAAGATCTTTAACTAAAAACTGAATATATACTCTATAAAATATCTAAAGTAACATTATTTTTTAATATGCAATACTGACTTAATTAATTTTTAATAAAAACAATATAGTTATCCCTAATTGGGGAGTTTCTTAAATGACACATACTACGTAAACTTATGATATATAATTTCTAACCTGGTTGGGTTGGCTGCTCTATTCCTTACCAGGATATAGAATCTATCTAAACTATGGACCCATATTGAGCTTTTTGTCTAAAAGAGGTCACCTAAATCATTGGTTTGAACCAAACCTATAGCGACATATAGTTATAGGACATATTTTATCTGAATCCATGTTCTCTCGATACTAAATAATCATTCCAAAATTATCTATGTATGTATATGGTCATGAATCATCATGTAAGCTATATAAAATAATAACACAACCCTTTGCTGAAATATATGTTTAAAAATCAAGTGTCAAACTCTCATGCTATCTATGTATTCTATCAATCTTTCTTCAAAATATATGTGATGAATATTGATAGAAAGTATGTTATAACTTAGAAAGTCAACAAGTAGAATGCTCAAATTTGGATAAAATAGTCTCACCATAAATTTTTTAGATCAATATAACTTAAAATTATAGTTGTTCATGAAAAATACTATGATATAATCCCCTAGAAAAATATGGAATTTCAATACAAGGAGCAATGAAGTTAAATTGGGATTTGAGATTTGAAGTCCTACTTTAAATTCAAGAATTACAATGCTTTAAAATACCTTGGCATGGTTATGAAAAGATTTCTCTTGCTGAGTTTTTGCATATCTTAATTGCTTCAAAATATGTAAAGAAAGACTAAATATTTGAAGAAGAACTTTAAGAATCCGTTCTTGAAATCTTTATATGAGTTTTCTTGAAAATCTTATGATTATAATATAGATTTTGTTAAGAATCCATAATTGGATGCTAGAATTTTTTAAAATGCCTAGAATTATATAGGAGACTTACCTTGATGATGGAGAATGGAAAGAGGAAAGAAAACCAACTTAGGGCTCATAAAAATGAAAAAATAAAATTGAAAAATCAAAGAAAATGGTGTTTTAATGAATTTTGTTGGCCAATTGTGCGAAGCTCAAGTTAGAGCGGGAAAAATTAGGGAAGGTGAATTTGTAATGAATTTTGTTGTATAATTATGTGAGTTTAAGTCAGAGCAACAACTCCCTTACTAGTGGTTCCATCCGTAGAACCTATAGCGAGGGGTAGAGGTAGAGGTAGAGGGAGAGGGAGAGGTAAAGCAGCATCTGCCAGGAGTGGAGCTTGGGCTACAGCCAATCCATTTCGATAGAGATTTGAGACACCTCCACTACCCGAGGACCATCATGATGAGGTTATATATGAGGAAATTCAAGAATATGAAGGGGTCGTTCAACTCTGGAAGGTTCAACCCTTCCTAAGTTTTCTTAGGAGTTGATTCACTAGGTACTTGATTTTAAAATATTAAAAATTTTAGTATAAAATATACTGTATTCCCTCCATTCCTCAATAAGTAATCCTTTAAATTTTTCATTTTTTCCTAGCAAGTAATTATTTTAGATAATCAAGAAAAAATTAATAATATTTTTAAATTTTATCCTTCTTTAATGAGATCAAACATAAAGGCACCACTGAAGTTGTCCCGAATTTATAAGTAGACACTTAAAGTTTGTGGGAGGTCCTATTAGCCCACAAAACTAATTTCAACTAAAATAAATACACCACTTTGATGCATTTGCAGAGCAAGTGTAATGTCAATGAATAAGGAGTGGGTGGATGGTTAAATTTTATCCTCCAAACCATTATAAAACTTTCAAATGACATTAAATTATATCCCCAAATCAATATAAAGATGCAACGTGGCATTACTAATTAAAAACTTTCTTCTTCTCTCTACAGCCTTATAACTTCCATTAATATTCCTAAAAACTCCATTGATAGAAACTCATTTTATCCAAACAAGAAGAAAGAAAGAATCTATCAATTCTCAACTACAAACTAATCTCAATATCGACTTCATACACCAACAAATGAAAAAGAGAAAACGGTGCAATGTGTAACTTAAATACAATAAAAATTGAAAACAAAGTGTATATATGAGCACCGAAATTGGAAAAAATAAAATAAAACTTGAAATGTAAACAAAATAAATTTTTAACTAAAATTCATTATGTTAAAAAATTAGGTCACTTTCTACTTCTAAAATGCGATAAAAAATAAAAACATATCACTATGTCGGAGAAGTGAAGAAATAGAAGAAATTTTTGAAAAACACAAATCAAAGAGCTTGGATTGAAAAAAAAAAACAGTAAAATCAAAAAAGTTTGGAGAGTCAAATGGATCGTGGAATTCACCGGAGAAAGAGAAAAGAGGAAAGAGTGGATTTTCCTTACTGGTGAGATTTGTCGAAAAAACGAAATGAAAACGGAGAGTGAAATGGGTTCAAATGTGAAAAAAATTGGTTTTTACCCGACACTTTATCAAACGGGTAGAAAAAAGTGATAACTAGGAGGTGATACACACGTACCTAGCATGAGAACACAATTGAAGTAAAAAGTGTGTATTTGTTATTGTTATAACAGGTTTCATGGGGTAATAGGACACTCACAAAGTTAAAGAGTTTCTTTGCAAATTCGGGACAACTTCATGGTGCCTTTATGTCTTTTCTCTTCTTTAAATGAAGAGTGTTTTACATGACTGAGAAATTAATTAAGAGTTACATCTTTTCAAGGTATTTATTAAGGGTAAGTTATTAAAAACACATTTTGTCTTCTAGAAATAAGTAGTTTCTTCATAATTCATTTGGATGGTGGTTTTTCGTGGTGTGGTATGGTTATTAAGAGAAGCATATTTTTTTGACTGTTTCTTAAAATGCATGATATGATATGATTTGATTTCATGATTTGATAAACATGAAAACTTTCACTTTATGTAACCACCAATTTGGTGGTATCCCATGATTTCTTTTTTTTTTAATTATGTTTGTACGTAATATTACATAAACCCTATTTTACCCTTTATCCTATATTATTTAATTCCACTTCCTACCCCCCAACAACCCCTCCCCCGCTCCCCCTTAAAAAATTATATTATTTTTAAATTTTCTTCATAGAAAATTTTAGAAAAAAAAAAATTCTCCTCCCACCCCTATTTTTTAAAAATTTATTTTTTAAAAAAAGTTCAAAACTTTTTTCTTACCCACCCTCACACTTTTACCCCGACCCCCTCCACCTACCAGCCTCCCTCCCCCCACCCCCACCCCCTTCCCCCAAAAAAATAAATCAATTTTACATTTTATTTTTTAAGTTGTTTTTAAAAAAAAATCTTACCCCTCTCCCCCATCCCCTAAAAAAAATTATTTTATTTTTAAAAAAAATCAATTTTTTTTCTTACTCTACTCCATATATGCAGCCCACCCCCACTCGTCCCAATTTGTTTTTAACAAAAACTATTTTTTATTTCCCGCATCTTATTCTATTCGTTCACATTGTTTTATGTAAAATATAAAGCTTAACTTATATCCTCTGTCAGTAAAAAATTTATTTTACACAAGGAGTAATTTTAAGAGGTAATAGCTAATTATCACATTATTTTTTAAAAACTCACTTCCTTGATTACTTACTCTTTTTCTCTCTCTACTCCTTATTCTTAGTACTTGTCATTTCCCTTATTCTCATTTACTCTCACCTAAGCTTTTCATTTCAGTCCAAAAAAGTTAATATTGTACTAGTCTTTGTCTTACAATACTCGACTAGCAGTAGTATTCTACAAAGAATTAGAGTCACACTCGACTAATTAAAAGATGTATTATTTTCCATCCAAATTTATTTGATGATGTTTGAATTTTGAGAGTAAATTGAGTTATCTTTTTATAATAATTCCTTATATGCTTGTTAAAAATTAAAATTATTAATTATTAAAACTTAAACTATTATATGTTTCATAAGTTTCAAATATGTAAATTTTATATTGAAAAGAGTGAAAGATGAAATATCCTCCAATTATACGGTCAAAATTAAAAATCTTAAATCACAAAAATTGAAAAGTATCATATAAATTGAGACATATAAAGTATTGTATTATAGAATAATTATAGTGATTGCTTAGGTTTACTTTCTTATTGCTTTGAAGGTAATGCTAATTGATTTTAAGATTTAGCTATTTAAAATGTTATAATAAGATTAAAAATGGGTTTCCATAAATTTCCCATTACAAAATCTGAAAAATATGGTGAAGACTATCAATATATAATAGAGGTAGTAATTACTCTGATGATGTATGTGTTAAAGAAAGGATCATCCCTGGAGCTGAACATGGAATAGCATCATGAGAAGATCTCAAAAGATCCCTAACTACAAGGAACCCGGAGTCGGATTTGGAATAGCATCATTAGAAGATCTCATTTGATCCCTAACTACAAGGAAATCAACCAAAATAAAGGCAATCATAAACCAAACATGGAAATCAAATTTCATAAGGAACCATAAAAAATAGAAAGATCACACCCTCTACGTGGACATATCTGATATGTACATGTATGACTATAAGTCTATATGTGAGAAAGAAAGATCATATCATACGTACAAACATATCTATACAGATATACTATATGATATGAATCCTCAATCAAGTAATTAATTCAAATACTTGTTTGAAAAAAAAATCCCCTAGGTTTTCCTTTTAGAGAAAAGAAGCCAGACCAGATGAAGGACATAAATAGAAGACTGAAGACCGAAGACAAATACGCAACTTCACAAAAAACTCCTAGTGTGTCTCAATCTTTAGTCTCCATAAAGCTTTGTAATTTTGAATTTACAATAGTTACAAAAAGATAAAGATCGAGTCAACTTAGTTATACTAGTTGAGGTTGTGTCACAATATTTGAATAATGAAATAAGATTTAGAAATTGTATAACCCCTCTGTAATCCCATTCTCTCATTGAAAGCTCTAAAGGAAGCCCTTGTAACCCAAGGGGACTGGAGTAGCCACCACACCGGTAAGCCAAACTAGAATAATCTCTATGTTTTTATTTATTTATTTATGTTTTAAGTTTCACTCAATTTTATTTAGTATAATCACTTGTAGGTGAGTTGACTATCAAGGCTGATCAGTCAACTCAGAAAAAGTTTTCAATTTAACTCTCTCCTCTTGAATTTATTGGATCACGTCTCACTAAAAGTGTTGCTTAACTGCACATGAGTAAAGATCAAATAGCCAACTATCAGATTACAGGAGCAGTCTATCAATATAAACACTCCTCAATAAGACCACCATACTTCAATGGATAGCACTACTCACAATTGAAGAACAGATTCAAAATCTTTGTACAGTCAAATAACTTTAAAGCCTAGGTGGTCATCAATAATGGACCAAAACCTATACCAAGGCTCAAATACAAGGACAAATAGAAGGATAAGGAAGCAATCGGTCCTGACTTGGACGACTTCAAAAACTTTAAAATCACCAAGGAACAACAAGAGGTAATTAAAACTAACACAAGATCTATAAGCCTACTTTCTTGTGCAGTTAGCGGAGTAGATTATAACAAGATATCAACTTTTGAAACATCAAAAAAAGTGTGGGATAAATTACAAGTTACCTACAAAGGTACTACCAAAGTAAAGGAGGCAGGGATCAGTGCTTTAGTCAATGAATATGAGTTTTTAAAATGGAAAAAAATGAAGGTGAGGAGTCGATGTTTGCATGATTCAACAAAATTATTTATTAACTAAAATCCTTAGGGATGATCTTCTTAAATAGATTTTATATCAATAAAATTGTAAAGAGTCTCCCAAGAACATGGGAAACCAAAGCTTACATTACAGAAGATGGGGATTATAACAATATGACCTATGATGAACTAAGAGGTAACCTTATTACCTATGAACAAAATAACATAAATAGGTACAACAAGGAAGAGAATAAAAAACCTATAGCCTTCAATTTCGTAATACCGGGAGAAGAAGAAAACTTACATGAAGACAACAATGAAGGAATGGCTCTTATATATCATAAAGTAAAGCAAATTTTAAGACAAAGGTAGTAGAGAGCTCAAGGATAGAAGAACAATGAATTCACAAGAAACGATGGTCATTGCTATCATTGTGGTAAACCATGACATATCAAATAAAATTTTTCCAAAATTAAGAAGAATATCATCAAAGAAAAACAAAAACTTTGGAGTCTGGAGTAATGAAGAAGAGACTGAACATGATGCACAAACAACAAATATGTGCTTCGTGGAAATAGGTGAATCCAGTGAGGTAAGACCTTATAGCAGTCATAATTACAACCTACTTCAGTGAAATCTTGATATGATTACTAATGAGCTTCAGAATATCATTAATGAGTACAACAAAATTGCTCAAGAAAATAAAAATTTGCAAGCTTAGTTAAAATAAAAGTTTGAAGAAGAACAAAGGAAATAGCAAATTAAACTTAAAGAAAGTCAAATTGAAATTGATTTACTTTAAGAAGAACTTGATCATGTGAAATTTCAGTTAAAGAACACTAAAAATCACTAAGTCATAGTTTTGTAAAATTAAATTTTGTTAAATCTAAATCAACCTCTTCATAAGACTCTTCCATCTTTGATAAAACTTCTTTCTCTTTTAATGGACCAATCTGCTACACCTGTGGTATAAAAAAGTACAAATCATACAACTACAAATAGAGGTTTAAAGGGGTATGGGTTTGGAGACCCAGAGGAATCACATCTAACCCTCAAGGACCCAAGACCACTTGGGTACTTAAATAAATTTAATTTTCTTGTTTTGCATAGACATCTTCACTAAAACAACAAGAAATGAAATAGATAGAGGATATTCAGATACATGACCGACAAGAAAGAAAATTTCTATTCTCTATAGAAAACTAAAGACTATTCAATCAGGTGTAGGGATAATTCCAACGGTGAAGTCATCAAAGATGGATCTATGAATCTCATTTCCTCCTATGAACTCATTGAAATTTATCTCATGGATGGACTCAAATACAATTTACAGAGTATTAGCTAATTATGTGATACAGGATTTAGAGTATTTTTTAGAGTTAAGAGTTGCTCCATTAAGCATGAAAAAATAAATATCTCTCTTATTGATGATGATATTAATAATATTTATGTTCTAAATAATCTTGATTTTGCTACACTGACATGTCTTGTTGTGCTAACCAATGACATATAGTTGTGGCATAGGAATTTCGGGCATACTAGCAGGCACGCCATCAAAAACCTTTCTACACTTGAATTAGTGAATGGTATTCCATAAATAAAGTTTGAAAAATATCATATTTGTGATGCTTTTCAACTTAGTTAATAGACTCGAACATCTTTTAAAATTAAAGGCATTATCAGTACTACCAAGACTCTTCAAACAATCTACATGGATCTATTTGGCCCCGCCAAGACCTTAAGTATTGTGGAAAAAGATATGTATTTTGTTCTATGATATACTATATCATATTTGACCACACAATTTCCTGACCACCTTAGATAGTTTAGCATACCCAGCAGCAATAGTGGTGAGTCCTCATCCATCGAGGGAAGGATTGATTATTTCAACTATTTTAGTAGTTCCATTATTTCTATCAGTTAGAGTTAGTTGAGGTCTTGTTCCATCAACTCCTCATTCAGTTAGAGGCTTTTCAGATGGTCAGACAGTCAGTTAGATAGTCAGTTTTATCAGTCTTATCGAATGTTTCAAACTTATGAATTCACTCATATTTTTAGTATTCAAACTTTATGGATTTATTAGTTATTTTTTGCACATATCCATTATTATTATTTTATTTAGTTCACTCAATAGGTACCAGTACATAGGTTACCTTATGGTCACCTATGATCGTAAGCAGCGTTGTTGCGACTAGGAGGTAGCCACGTGTCATGACAAAAATTAGTATCAGAGCCTAAGGTTTTAAAGTTTCCTAAGGAGTCTAAACTTCATGTTGAGTAGAGTCTTATGCATGGGTGTGAAACACATCACACTTATGGACAAGAGGCTATGAGACATTTTAGGAAAAGTTTCCCTTATTTTAGTATTCATGTCGTACGAATGAGCATGAGCTCTATTTAAACTCTCTTTATAACTCATCCTTTATTTTGCTTTTAGACTATGCCTCTTATAAGAAAGAATTGAAGAAGGGATGGGGACCAGCCCATACCTCCACCTGTTTAGGAAGATCCCCTGAATGAGCATGTCTCTCAAGTTAAGTTTAGAGCTCCTTTCACTATCTTAGCTCATTTAGTAGAATCTTAGAATAATCAGCTAGTTGTTTCCTCAGCCAATCTAGTGGGAAATATTGTTGTAGCTAGGATTCAGGATTTCACCCAAATGAACCCCCCTTTATTTTAGGATCCATGTCTGAAGAGAAATCACAAGTATTCTTTGATATGGTTTAAAAGGTAATAGATACTATGGAATCACTTTGAGTGAGAGTGAAAATTTGGATGTATATCAGTTGCAGGATGTAGCGCACACCTAGTTTAAGCAGTGGAAGAAGGACGATGGTATTAATGCAGGGCCTATTGAGTGGGAGAAATTTTCCATGACCTCTCTAGATAGATTCTTCCTATTAGAGCTGGGGGAGGCTACGATTTAGAAGTTTATTAATTTAAAGTAGGGAAGCATGAGTGTGAAGGAGTAACTCGGTTAAGTTTACTCAGTTGGCAAGGTATGCTTCAAATATTGTTATAGACAATAGGTCCAGAATGAGTAAGTTCATATCTATTATAGCTGATAGTATGGTTAAGGAGTGTAGGACTGCCATTTTGATTAAGGAGACGGACTTATCTAGACTTATGGTTTATGCTCAGGAGATTAGGGAAGAGAATCTTAAGGAGAAAGAGATAGAGAAAAAGAGGGCCAGAACATATAGTTTTAACTTTTCTAAAACAAGGTTGGAATATGGTAACTGTTCTCAATTCCATCAAAAGTACTAAGCCCCAACTCCATCTTCAGCTAGTGTGCCAGTGTCTAAGTTCAGGCAAGATAGTCAGGATAGGGTGCCAAGCTCTAAGTTCCAGGGTAGTATGAATAGTGGTCATACTAACTCGCTCTATAGGAAATGTGGAAGGCATCATCAGGGTGTGTGTGGAGTTAGATATGATGTGTGTTTTATGTATGGAAAGCTAGGCCAACGATTTAGAGATTACCTAAAGGTTGGTCAGCAGGGTCAGTCTAACCATCCGTCAATTCTAACCAATCACTCGACTCAGTAAGGTGCCACTTCCAACGTAACCAGTGGGTAGGGTTATAATAGGTTGTATGCTCTCCATACCCGGAATGATTAAGAAAGTTCTCCATATGTAGTTACGGGTGCGTTACAAGTCTTTCATCTTCATATCTATGCTTTATTGAACCCTGGAGCTTCATACTCTTTTGTAACCCCCTATATAACAGTGGATTATGGTGTCAATCTCAAATTTTTAGTAGAACTATTTTTTTCTCAGTTTCTGCTCCAATAGGTATCTTCATTGTAGCCAAATGGGTATAAATAAATTGTCAGGTTACATTGTTCGAGAGATTTACCTCAGCAAACCTTGTGGAGTTAGAGATGACTGATTTTAATGTCATTCTCGACATAGATTAGCTCAACTTATGTTATGCCTCAGTTGATTATAGAAATATCTCATCCATTTTTAGTTTTCCAATAAACTAGTCATTGAATGAAGGGGTAGTACCTCTGTACTTAGGGGCCTGATCATTTCCTATCTTAAGGCAAGAAAACTGATATCTAAGGGGTGTGTTTATCATCTTTTTTGAGTCAACAACTCTAGTTCTGAGACTCTATTTCTCAATTTAGTTTAAGTAGTAAGGAAATTTATAGATGTGTTCCCTAAAAACCTCTCTGGAGTTCCTTCCAAAAGGGAAATTGACTTTGGAATAGATCTCCTTTAAGATACCTAGCCTATGCCTTACAGAATAGCTCCAGCTAAGCTTAGGAAATTGAAAAATAGTCAAAAGAACTCTTATATAAGGGATTCATTAGTGCTAGTGTTTCCCCATGGGGTTCTCCAGTCTTTTTTATGCGTAAGAAAGATAGTCCTCTCAGAGTGTGCATCGAATACCGTCAGTTAAAGAAAGTCACAATCAAGAACAAATATCCACTCCCCAGGATTAATGACTTATTCGACCAACTTAAGTGGTTTAGTTAATTTTCTAAGATAGACCTGAGATTTGGCTATCATCATTTCTGAGTCACAGAATGTGACATTTTGAAAATAACTTTCAAAACTCGGTATGGTCACTTCGAATTCCTAGTTAAGTCTTTTGGAGTAACGAATGCACTAACAACTTTCATGGGCTTGATAAATGGAGTGTTCAAATAGTAGTTGGACATGTTTTTCATGGTCTTCATTGATAATATTCTTGTCTATTTCTGTTGTGAAAATGATTATGTAGACCATCTCAGAATTGTACTGCAGACTCTTAGAGCCCATCAGTTGTTCTCCAAGTTCTGTAAATGCAAGTTTTGGATATGATCAGTAGCTTTCCTTGGCCATATTATCTCCAATGATGGTATTCAAGTTGACCCTCAAAAGATTAAAGAAGTGAGAAACTAGCCCAGACCCATCTCCCCATCAGATGTCAGGAGTTTCTTGGGTTTGGTTGTCTATTATAGATGGTTTGTTTAAGGGTTCTCTTCTATCGAATCTCCCATGTCTCGATTGTCTCAGAAGAAAGTCAAGTTTCAGTGGTTAAATTCATGTGAGAAGAGTTTTTAGGAGTTTAAGAGTTGACTCACTTTATCCCCAGTCTTGACCTTGCCAAATAATTCAGATGGGTTTGTAGTTTACTATGATGCTTCCAGAATTTTTCTTGGTTATGTCTTGATGTAGAGAGGTAAGGTCATAGCCTATGCCTCTATACAACTTAAGACCCATGAAAATAATTATCCTACCCATGATCTTGAGTTGGAAATTGTTGTTTTAGCCATGAAAATTTAGAGGCATTATCTTTATGGGGTTTATGTTGACGTGTTCAAGGATAAAAAAAGTTTGTAGTATGTGTTCTCATAGAAAGATTTAAATATTTATCAGAAAAGGTGGCTTAAATTGTTACAAAATTATGATATGGATGTGTTTTATCATCCGGGCAAGGCCAATTAGTGGAATACACCCTTAGAGATTATCTATGGATAGTGTTGCTCATGTTGAGGATGATAAGAAGAAGTTAGTCAGGGAGGTTCACCAGTTTTCTAGATTGGGTGTCCTATTGGTTGATTCAGCTGAAGGCAGCATATGGATCCAAAATGGTTCGAAATCATCATTGGTTGCAAAAGTAAAAGAAAAGAAAGATAAATATCCTAGTTTAGTTAGTTGTTCAAATTTCCAGTAGGTAAAATTTGAGCTACAGAGACCTAGTGGTGCATTACAGAAGTTTAGCATCCCTACTTGGAAGTGGAAAGTGGTGAAAAGGGATTTTGTGATGGGTTTACCTCGTACTTGTCATTAGCATTATTTGATATAGGTCATTATTGATAGAATGAATAAATCATCTCATTTCTTGCAAGTTCATACTTTGTATTCAGCTGAGGATTATCCAAGGCCTTATAATAGAGAGTTGCTTAAGTTGCATGGAGTTCCATTGTCTATTAAATTAGATAGAGTTCCTCAGTTTACCTCTTACTTTTGGAAGGCTTTTCAGAAGGGTCTTGGTACCCATGTTCTTCTCAGTGCCATTTTTCATCTTCAGACTGATGGTCTGGAATAGAGCACCATTCAGATCTTAGAGGATATATTGAGATCTTCTGTTATTGATTTTAAGGGTAGTTGGGATAACCACTTACCCTTGATTGAGTATGCCTACAATAATAAATATCACTCAAGTATTCAGATGGCTCTGTTTGAGGATCTCTGTGGGAGAAAATATAGGTCTCCTATTGGTTGGGTTGAAGCAGGTGAGGCTGCTTTGATAGGGACAGATTTAGTGTTTGGGACGATAGAGAAAGTTCAGTTAATTTAGGAGAGGCTGAAGACAACCCAAACTCGTCAGAAATTTTATAAAAATGTGAGGAGGAGAGTACTTGAGTTTGATATTGGTGACTTAGTCTATTTAAAATCTCGCCCATGAAGAGAGTAAAGAGATTTGGCAAGAAGGGGAAGCTCAGTCCCTGCTATTTTGGCCCTTATAGAATCTTGAACCATTTTGGGAAGATAGCTTATGAGCTTGAGTTGCCTGCAAACTTAGTATCAGTGCATCCAGTGTTTTATGTTTCTTTGATAAAGAAATTTATTGGTGATTTAGCTGTTGGAATTCCTTTAGAAATTATAGGTGTTCAAGATAGCCTTTCTTTCGTAGAAATTCCAGTTGAGATCCTAGATTGTCAGAATCATAGACTAAGGAATAAAGAATTTCCCTTGGTTAAAGTTCTATGGTGGAATCATTCCATTCAGGGAGCTACTTGGTAAGCAGAATAAGATATGTGTACCAAGTATCCTCATATTTTCTCCGCAAACTTAAAATCACCTTGAGGTAACAGTTCTCAATAGATTGACTCTTTCCTATTCTCAATTCCATCTATATAACCATTCTCATGTCATTTCATGCATTCACGAAATTAGTTCAGCTCATGTATCATGTTTCACACTCAGTTAAGTATTCATGTTCCCAGTTATGCATATTCAGTAGGTGATCTCAATTACCTTAGTTTAGTACTCTCAGTCTGACCAGTCTCATTCTAGTTGCCTGCATAAGGGGCTTAAGGACTAAAAACTTCACAAAGTGTTGGGGACTTAGTCATTTTAAGGCCTTTAAACTTTGAGGATTTTTAATTTGGTTTTCCTAACCTTAAGATATTGGTTATTGAGTTAATTCACGTTTAGGGGTGTAAGGAGCATGTCTCAGAGAAGTTTCAGATTTTATTGAGTTAATTCATATGTAGGGGTGTTCCCTTTGTCATGCATACCACATCGTGGTGAGTAAAATGCACCCCCATAATTAGACCGCATCGCGGTAAGCTCATCATGCCCAATTACAAATTTAATTGAGTGAAGGGCAATTGGGTCTTTTTCCCCTCAACCCAAATCATCCATTACACGAATGGCGACATCATTTGGAGAATTTTTCCCTTCTTTTCCAAATCCCTCTCAAGAAAACCCTCCCCTTTTCCAAAAAATCACAAATTCAATTTCTTTCTCCCCAAGAAATCAAGAATTCAAGTTTCCCAAGTTCAAGAACCTTCAAGAAAGCATCAATATTGGTGTTTGTCTTTCAAATTAAAGGATTTAAGGTATGTGGGATGTTCATTCATGGGTTTCTTTCACCCCTGGAGCCCAAAAACCCTCTTTTAAATTAGAGATCAAATTTTTCTATCATTATTGTAGTTTGTGTGTTTAAGATGGGTTTAATTGATATTTACATGGCAATTTAAATGTAATTCTATCCATATGTGATCCCATGCAAGATTTTGAATTCCTCATGCTATGAATTTGAGTGTCCCATATTTTATTAAAGTGAATTTAATGATGAATCCTAATATTATGATTCTAAGCAAGCATTCCCATGTTAAATTCATGATCCCCACATCTTTGATGAAATGTCAATGCTTATGGCTTTTAAACCATGATCCTTTACTACACTTTTAAGTGTGTTATTATATTTAGTGATCATTCAGTGCTGGTGGGTTATGGACACCCGATACCTACGTATTTTACATAATTTTCAAATTTTCAATTATGATTTAGTTAAACCAAGATTATTCATATTTATTCAGTTTTATGATCACAATGAGCACTATCAGTCATGAAATCATGTTTAGTCAAACCTAATTTAGTTTCAGCTCCAGTGTCAATTTAGTTGGGAGTAGGATTTAGCACCGATCGAACTCAGGGATCGGGTCTTACCTACCAGTAGATGGTGTGACCTTTAGTAGCAGTCCTGAGTTTTAGAACTACATGGACAGTGTAAGTTAGAGATGTCAAATTGCCAGTTAAGGGTTGACAAGGTGCTTACCTTCCAGTTGAGGTTGACTTACTAGTCCTTTGGGACACTAGTATAGTGGATCCACACAGCTAGTGTTAGTAACCATGGCATGGTACAAATACCCCTGATTAGCTCAAATTAGTGCATGTTGGTTAGATGATACCTCCCATTCTTAGTACAGTGTGTCAATGTATTCTCAGTTCAGGTTTGCTTAACCTAGTGTGCAAACTTTCAATTATTCAGTTATAGCATATATAGTTTTTCAGATTTTAGACTTATTTCAGATTACCAATTTTTACTTGGTCTTGCATTCTCGGATGTCGCATTTTTCATGCATTCATGTTCAGTCATGTCATGTTATTCAGTTAGTCCCTATTTAATATGCACAGTACCATGTATATCAGTCTAACTTTATCTCACATACTAGTACATTCAAAGTACTGATCGCATACTCTTATTTTTGTGCTATGATATCTCATATCATAGGTTAGACGCACAGTTTCCTAACCGTGCTTCGATAGTTCAACGTACCCAGCAGCAGAAGTGGTGAGTCCTTATCCATCGAGGGCAGGATTTATTATTTTAGTTATTTTAGTAGTTCCAAATTTTTAGTCAGTCGTAGTTAGTTGGGGGCTTTTCCCATCAACTCCTCAGTCAGTTAGAGGCTTTTCAGATGTTCTGATAGTCAGTTAGATAGTTAGTCTATCGAATGTTTCAGACTTGTGAATTCATTCATAGTTTTAGTATCCATACTTTATGGCTTTATTAGTTGTAATTTGAATATATCCACTATTATTGTTTTATTTAGTGCTCTCAGTAGGTACTAGCACATGGGTTAGATTGTGGTCACCTTTGACTGTAAGCATCGTTGTCGCAACTAGTGGGTAGCTTCGGGTTATGATAATTTGACTACTTTTGGATGCTCTTTTCTATTTTATTATGTCAAAAGAGGAAGAAGTCCAAATATTATATAGGTCTCTGAGTAAGGGGATCTATCCAACTACAAATACATCAACTGATAATGACACAAAGGAGTCAGCAAGAAAGCAAGAGAAAGCCGACTACAAACACAGGGAAGGCAATTAATGTTTATTATGTTTCATTATCAAAAAGGAGGATATTATTAGCCTCCTATATTGACATAATTTGTTTTAATAATTATAATCTAAAAAGGAAATTATGCAGGATACATTGAAGATGTAATCAAGGCAAAAAGGATCATCCCCAGAGCAGAACTTGGAATAGTACTATGAGAATATCTCACAAGATCCCTAACTACAAGGAAGTCAGAGTTGGATTTGGAATAGCATCATGAAAAGATCTCATTATATCCCTAACTAAAGGGAAGTCAATAGTACTAAAGGCAATCATAGAATAAACATAGAAAGCAGATTTCACATGGAACCACGAAAAGAAGAAAGATCACACCCTCTACATTGACATATCTGGAATAGACATGTATGGGTGTGAGTCCATATCTAAGAAAGAAATATCATATCAGACGTACAACATATTTGTTATATACGTACCATATGATGTGAATCCTCGATCAAGGAATCAATTCAAATCCTTGATTGAGAAGAAATCCCTTGGGTTTTCCTTTTACAGAAAGAAACCAAACCAGATGAAGGCTATAAAAATAAAACTAAAGACCAAAGACTAATACACAACTTCACAGGGAACTCTTAGTATGTTTCAATCTTTAGTCTTCATAAAGATTTGTAATTTTTAATTTGTAATAGTTACCAAAAGAGAAACATCGAGTCAACTTAGTTGTATCAGTTGAGGTTGTATCACAAAATCTGAATAACAAAGTAAGATTCAGAAATTTTGCAACCTCTTTGTAATCCCATTATCTCATTGAAAGCTCTAATGGAAGCCTTTATAACTCAAGAAGACTGAAGTAGGCACCATACCGGTGATTCGAACTAGGATAAATCTCTATATTTTTACTTATACATTTATGATTTCAGTTTCACTTAGTTTTATTTAGTATACTATCTTGAAGGTGAGTTGACTATCAAGGTTCATCAGTCGACTCAAAAAAAGTTTCTAATTCCCCCTCCCACTCTTGAATTTCAGTATGAAGCTTATTTTTTACATGATATTAAAAGAATATAATAGCTAAATCAGTTAGTTATAATGAAAATGAAGATGACTCACCATTATATTTTTGGTAAACAAGACCACTATTTGGGTAGAATAGATGTAAAGTTCAAGTTTTCTTTTATTACTATTTTTCTTTTTTATAATTTAAATGTTAAAAGGTAGAAATATTTAATAATTTACATATAATAGGCTTCTAAGCCACTCAACCGTGTAAAAAAATACTAACACCCTTGGTGCCTATTTGTTAAACTCTTAAATATATACGAAGGCTTTAAAAAAAATATTTTTCTACTTGCGTAACGAACACAAAAGAATAAGTGATTTATTTTCCTAAATCCAGTAGACAGCTAGGACTTGGAAAATAAGTGATACTTACATAGTTCATGAGTAGAATGTGTTTATGATAGCTTGTCACCACGAGGAAGCTTTTCAGATGAGAAAAATACTAGTTTAGCAGTTCGTTGAGATTTTTTCAACGTCAAGGTAGGATAGATTTATTCCTCGTTAGATTGAACTATTTCATAGTATTCTTATGATATTGTGTTAGATTTGGGATGGTTTTTAGATGTAGGATTGATGAAATGCAATACTAGGGTTAGTTGGACCATTTAGGCCATTTTAAAATCGTAGAGTTGAAACTCTTAACTTGTTTCCTTATTCCTTTGGTGAATTGGGTTTCATTCCTCGTGTTTAGAATGAGAATGCCTTAGATTACTTATATTAGATAAAAATGCTTTAGTCACTTAAGCTTAGGGTAATATTAGCCTTAGTTTCTTACACTAATGAAGGGTGCCTTAATTTCCATTTGACTTAGTTAATGTGTGGAGATGGATCTCTACCTTAGGACTAATTATGGATTATTTAACATTTAAGAAATGGAGTTAGATACCTTAAGCGTAGTTCGGGCAGAATTTGCCTAAATTGGAACTCAAGGAGTTGAAGTAGACATTTAACCCTCTTTAGGATATGACACATGTTAGCTTTCATAAACTATTTACAATTATTAGACTCTTGAAAATTTATATTGAGGTTATATTGAGAAATCTTAACACTTGATGATTATGTTGGTTAATGTGAGGGTTGATGCCTATTCATTATGCTATTATTTATACATGTTGATTATACTACTTATGATGTTGAATATATATATATATATATATACACACATGGAATTCTAGTCCAAAAGATGATTATGTTGTTGATTATATATACTCAATTCGAGTCTGGAGGATAATTATGGAAATGTTAATTATTTATCGATTCAAGTCCGGCTATTGATTATTTATAGATTCAAGTATGGCTATTGATTATTTATTGATTCAAGTTTGGCTAATGATTATTTATCAATTTAAGTCCTACTATTGATTATATTTACCTATTTGAGTTCGGATATGCATATTATGCTATAATGATAAACTTTTTATGATTAACGATATCACGATGTGAGATTGAGAGTAGTAGTTTGGCTAAGTTAAAAAATGAGGAAGTGGTTATAATATGGCATGACATAAATGGACTCTAGTGGTAAAATAATTAGTTGACAAATGATGCTTAGTTGACAAATGATGAGTAGTGGATATATGATAAATAGGTGATAATTGAAGTAGTGATAAAACATGGATAGTTGATTAATGGTTACTAGTGTATCATGATGATAAGGGTGCCATTAATGGTAAAATTATGAAATGATGGTTAAATGATGATGAAGGCAGTTTATAACATTGGATGATCAAATTATTCTATCCTGATTGTACTCTCTAGGTGTAACGACCTGAATTTTAATAAAGTATGTGAAATGTGTGTTTTGTGTGATTTAACTAATTTACCCCTTTCAATAGTTACATTGTGGCATTTTTGGGGTGTGGGATTGATTATCTTGGTTTCCAATGCATTTTGGTATCTTTTTTGTGCGATATTGTGGTTTTTGGAGGCTTCAAACCCTTATTACAGACTTCTATGATTATCTTTTATTTCTTACGATGGATAGCTAAGCCAATATATTCGAAACATTGATTTGAAGGTGGTAACATATTGTGTCTGTTTTTGTGGCTTTTAAATCTCATTTTTCCCCTCGGTTTGGAAAATTGTAATTTTGGATTTTCGGGGTCAACCTTTTCAAAATGGTGTCTCTATGAAAATCTAAATCGCCAATGAGTCTAAAGTGTTAAATTTTGTATGGTTACATAGTTTGTTTGCGTGTATCGAATTTTGAATGAATCCCGAGGCCTTAGCAGGAACTTGGAAAATCACTAAGTTTCAGTTGTCATCTAACTTGGCAGAAGATAGTGCGATCATACCAATGCCTATGGCAATTACCATATCTGCTCCTGCAGCCAGTCATGCGATCGTACACCTGGTTGTGCGATCGCAACATCTGAAAACCTGGTATGGGTATAAATAGACCCCTTAGGTTGCGAATTGGCCATTTCTCACTAATTCTTTAGAGCTAAAAATCCTAAAATACTGTGAGAGCTTAAAAGTGGAGCTTGGGGGTTCTTGGGAAGCTAGATTAACAACTATTTCTTGGTTCTCTTATGGATTTAAGGTTAGAATTCACCCTTCTCTGAGTGAATTTCTTGATTAATTTCTCAAAATCTTAAAACATTAGGGCCTGATTTTAAACTCCAATTTTACCCCTTTTCACTTGAATATTGTTCCTCATCCTATAGTTACTTGTTTTTCCTCGATTTCATCTTCAAAACTACTTTGACTCTTGATTTTTAAGCAAATTTCAAAGGTTTTACTTGGTAAAGTTTAAAAATTATTTTTCATTGATTTGAACCTTATTTTGACTTGGGTTTTCATCTGTGGATACCTAAAAGTACGGGAAAAATATTTTTGAAATAAAGTTATGATTTTCTCTTTTTTTCAAAAATCCATTTTAGGGGTCCATTTTGACCCTTAACTGAAAGTAGGAAATATGGGTATCATTGGTTTTATATTGGCACGTAGATTCTATATTTATTGGATTTTTAGTTGATTTTGGGATTATTCATGAGATTTAAGGTCGTGGATTGAAGTGTAGTAAACCTGCTTCGTCCTTTGAGGTAGATTATGTATTAACTCTTCAGACTTGGGTAGGCAGTTAATTCGTATACAAAATACATGTTAAGGAAATGGGAACTAATCATGAAATTGGTTATCTTAATGTGTTGTGCCTGTGTAGGGGCCTATATTTGATATAATTATTATTTTGAGATATTATATGATATGTGTGACTGTGTGGGGTCCTATGCAATGTTAATAGATTGGAATACATGTGAATAATTATATTTTGATGTTAAAATGACTATTGAGGTACCATTGGTGTATTATGTTATATTCATACTTTATTTGCATATGAATCATATGGAATTTCATGGATAGTGAAATAATAAGTGGATATTAGCTCACGTGATTGTGGAATATATCATTTTGGTTGGTTGTGGAAGTACATCTTATGGTTGGTTGTGGAAATATTCATTGTGATTGGTTGTGAGCATCACATCCTCATATCATACTTATTCATGAAACAAATGGTACCACCATGGCAACATCTGGAAATACTGGCAACACCTTTTTATGACACAAAATGTGACATCTTATAAAACCCTCCCTGAGGGATGTGCTAGGGAGGAGATATGGATATACATATATAGAGAGAGATTATATATGGGTTGCCTCATATCGATAGGCTTACTTCCATGGGTGTATACGGAGGTTGTGCGACAACCTCGTGTATCATCATCATCATTGTCATATTATACATTGCACTTGATTTATTGCATTTATGTTGTGATTGAATTACCATATTGACATTTCATATGCCTATTTGCTCTATCTTTCATTATTTGTACTTTTCATTCTTGTATATGTATGTTCTTTCTTTTTTCTACTTGTATGGATTATGATGTAAATTTGTGTTCTACCTTGTCATGTTGTTATAATATATATGATATATATAGCAGAAGTGTTAGTGCTAGTAGTATGGGATACTATTGTGGGATTTTTAGTAATTGCAGGTGGCGTGCCCTTTATGTGTATTTTTATGTTTTATTATCTACTTTGTTCAATCGGCCTATGATACCTACTATGTACAAGTAGATCGTACTCATGCCTACTGCACCCTTTTGGTGTAAGTCCTAGTTTTAGTACACCTCAGCTTGGTTGACTTGGGCAATATTTTGTTCTTTTAAGGTATTAGTTGACTTTCAGGTGTTTAGATTTATTCTACTACCTTTCTTATAGACTATATCTTTATTTTCATTTCAGAGACATAGTTTCTCTTATATTTGGAAATTTTATGTATTTCCTTTGAATTTGAGTTGTACTAGATACGTTCTTATACTGTTGACATCAAGTTTTGGCAGTTGTGGTTGTGTTGTTGATAATATTCTTTCTGCAGTTATTATAATTATATGGTTCAGCTTCGTTCGAGAAACCTTATCCTAGGGGTATTTCTATCTTTTTCTCCTTTGTGTATTAATTTGGGTGATAGGCTTACTCATTAAGGTTCGTTGCGAAGATTGCCATCATGAACCTTTGATTTTGGGTCGTGACACCAAGTATATACGGGTCTAGGATGAGTTATGCACTTTTCCACACTAATTGGCATATGAGATCCTATTTTAGTATTTATGACTATCTGTGTTAAAGCTTTATGTTATGTTATTATTATGATTTATTTACTTATCTATTCAATGATGTCAGAGCTATTATATATTTGTCTATACCTTGACTTAGTTATGTTATCTTGCATTTTATCATACTTATATCATAATTTAGCTCATTCGGTCGATGATACCTACTGAGTACCTATTGTTTTGGTAGTCATACTACACGTCTATACCTTTTTGGTGCAGATTTATGTACTAGTTGTTGTCATTGATCATTGATTATACTGTGTTGATTTTTCTAAAGATAGGGTAAACTCTTAGAGTTTGAGTCACCTATTTCCTTCTATCATTCATATTCAATCTTTAGCTATTGAGATAGATATTGTTGACTATTCTAAGTCTTTGAGTTGTATTATTGTTAGATGCTCTTATACAAGCTCTACCAGGTCCCAGGATGGTACTTATATTGACTATTTTATCTATTTAGAACTCTTTGCTTATTTATAAATATTGTTCTTTTCTATCTATGATTGGGCATTCTCCACCAAGTTAGTTAATTATGTTTAGCTCTGGGTTATAGTTTAGCTTACCTACTAGCAGAATAGAGTAGGATCCATCATGACTTTTAAATTAGGACATGACAAATTGGTATCAAAGCCTTGGTTTCACAGGTATTGTTGGTAAATAGCAAGTGTCTAGTAGAGTCTTGTGGATCAGAGAAATAACGTTTATTTCCTATCTTTTAGAGGACATGGGACATTATTAGGAGTTCATCACTTCTTTTACTCACTTTGTTCTAAGATTCTGAGTTGGTTTGTTGAAGTATTTCCTTGACTTTGCACTTTCACAGAAAGATAGGACACGTGTTACAGCTACACAATATGAGGGTACCGAGATCGAACCTAGGGATCTTACTCCTGTTAGTCAATGACCTAGAGGTCATGGACAGCCATGTGATGTGTCCCCAGCTAGGGTCCAAGATAGGCCACCTTCTCTAGGTCCTATTCCCGCTCTTGAGCTGGAGATTCTTTTGCCCCATCTAGCGGTGGCCCAGGGACCAGCCTAGGATCCACTAGGGTTTATTTCTTTTTTAGTGCTCAAAGATGTATTGGTTTAGCTTTTGGGGTTAGTTCGTGGTGTGTTATCTTATGGTGCATAATATACAGATCAAAGTGGTACTGAGGTGGGGGAGCAGCCTATAACTGCGAATCCTAGAGTTTAGGTCCCTCCTGGGCTGGTAGTTGCTTAGCCAGTAGTTTCTCAGTCAGTAGTTGCTCATCGTACAATATCTATTAAGGAGTAGAATATATTGGGAAAATTCCTGAGATTGGCTCCGTCTAGGTTATTTAGTGCACCAGGTGAGGATGCGTATGAGTGCCTGATTTTTTTAATTTCCTTTAGGACAGGCTTCATAATTTGGGCCGTTTTAAGACCCGTGACTTTGATTATACCACAATTCAGTTGTACTTGGCTACTCAACATTGGTGGAGAGGTTTTATGGATTCTAGACTAGCTGGATCTTCTTTGTTGACATGGACTCAATTCTCCAAGAAGCTTTTATAGAATTATATACCTTGCAGCCTTAAGGATAATCTAAAAGATCAATTTGTAAGGTTGGAGCATGGCTCAGTGATAGTTGTTGAGTATAAGATGCATTTCGATAACTTATCTAGACATGTTACTTCTCTTCTGGACACTGAGAATGAGAGAGTTTTTTGCTTTGTTAGAGGGTTAAGACTCCTCATTTATATGTCTAATTAGAGTTTAGTTGTTATGGGTATATTTATTTTTTGAAGTTTTAAATCACACTCAGGTGGTGGAGAAGATGCATGGTGAGTCCTCAGTGGGCAACGATAAGTGGCCTAGATATCAAGGCAGTTTCAGTGTGATCCATAGTAGTTCTTGCTTTTTGGGTAGCAGTTATCATGGTGGGTATTCTCTATGTCTATCCAATCAGACTCAGAGTCAGCCTAGTCAACCTGTTGAGGCAGTCTTCAGATTACTGATGGAGGTTCGTCTAGTACCAGTGACTGCCTTGGTTAGGGTGGCAGACATTCTTTGAAGGGTTCATTTTTTGGTCATTCTAGTTATAGTGGTTATTATGGGTTAGTCAGATCTTTTGGTTATGGTTTGGCTAAGGAAAGTTGTTATCATTATGGATCTTTTGATTATTATTCTCGAGAGTGCCCTAGTCATGGGGAAACTATTATTTCAGCTCAGGGTGTTTCCCCTATTAGATCAGTTCATGTGGTTTTCATGGTCTCAGAGCTGGTTTCTGAGGTACTCGGGGAGGTTCTCAGTTAGGTAGGATAGGAGGTCAGTCAGGTGCCCAACTAGGTGGACGACGTGGTCAATTGTATGCAGTACCTGCAAGGCATGATATTGAGACTTTGGATGCTATTTTTATAGGTACAATTTTGGTGTACCGCCAGTCAGCCCATGATTTATTTGATTTGAGATCCACTTATTCCTATATATCTACGCATTATGCACCACAGTTAGAGTTGTTTATGATTTATTATCTATGTTATTTCATGTATCTTCTCTCGTTGGTGATTCTTTAGTAGTGGATCGAGTTCTTAAATCATGTGTTGTGATTATTTGCAATGTTGATACTAATGTTGGTCTTATTATTTATTATATGGTGGATTTTGATATGATTCTAGTCATGGACTACTTATCCCACCATCATGTGGTCATGGATTATTTTTCCAAGATCCTTGCCTTAGCCATCCTCGACGTACCCTTAGTCTCATGGCTAAAAGTGGTTAGACACTAGTCGATGGGGATTATTTCTTATGTTAATTCTAGGAGGCTTATTTTTAGGGGTTGCGAGTCTTTTCGCGCTTATATTTGTGATACTAGTGTGAAGAGTCCATCGCTTGACTCTGTTCCTATAATTTGTGAGTTTCCTAATGTTTTCCCTACTGACCTGCCTAGTATTCCCCCTTTCTGTGATAATAAGTTTTCCATTAACCTCGATCCTGGAAGTTGACCTCTTTCTATGACACCTTACCATATAGCTCTTGTCGAGCTTAAGGAGCTAAATTCTCAACTTTAAGATCTTTTTGGTAAGGGTTTTATTAGACTGAGTATGTCCTCTTATGGAGCTTTTATATTATTTGTAAAGAAGAAAGATGGCTCCATGCATATGTGTATTGATTATAGGCAGCTTAATAAGGTGATGGTGAAGAATTGTTCTCCTATGCCTTGTGTTGATAATTTATTTGACCAGTTTTAAGGAGAGACGGTGTTTTCTAAGTTTTATTTGAGATGTGGTTACTATCAGTTACGGATTCAAGCTGAGAATATATCGAAGACAACTTTTAGGACCCATTATGGTCGTTGTGAGTTCCATATGATGTCTTTTAGTGCCCCATCCACATTCAATGATTTGATGAAATGAGTATTCAGGCCTTATTTGGATTCCTTTATTATTTTGGTCATCGATGACATCCTTGTGTATTCAAGAAGTAGAGAGGAGCATACACAATATTTGAGGATCGTGCTCCAGACTTTGAGAGGTTTTGTGATTTTCACGAAGTTCTACAAGTGTGAGTCTTGGCTTGAGTCGCTAGCATTCCTAGGCATGTGGTTTCTAAGGTGGTTTTTGGTAGACCCATCCAAAATCGAGGTAATTAGTGGTTGGGATAGACCTATATCTCTGACTGAGGTTTATAGCTTTATTGGTTTGGTCGATTATTATAGGCAATTCATTGAGGGTTTTCCTACTATTTGATCTCCTATGACTAGATTGACTCATAAAGAGGTTCCTTTTTTATAGTCCAAGTAGTGTGAGATGGGCTTTAGAAAGGTTAAAGTTGTTTTTACTTCATCTTTTGTTTTTGCTCTTCCTGTTGAGGGTGAGGTATTCATTGTATTTTGTGATGCTTCTGATATTGGTTTGGGATGTGTAATAATGTAGTAGGTTCATGTTATTGCTTATGCTTCTAGACAGCTTAAGATGCATGAGCCCAACTACCCTACTCATTATTTGTAGTTGGCAGCAATCGTTTTTGCCCTTAAGATTTGGAGGCATTATCTGTGTGGTGTGCATTGTGAGATTTCAATGATCATTGCAGTCTTCAGTATCTTATGACCCATAGGGACCTTGATGCTAGACAACATAGATGGATGGAGTTGCTTAAGGATTATGATATTTTGATATTGTATCATCTGAGTAAAGTACCAACTTGATAGTTCGCCTTGATATTTCAGATCCTAGGTGGATTTTGGATAGTGTGGAAGCGAGGTCTTCACTATTTGAGCAGGTTCAAGATCATCAGTTTAAGGATAGTAAGCTTCACTTCCTTCTTGATCAGGTGTTGAGTGGTGAGTTTGAGAGGAACATCATAGATTTTGAGAGTGTTTTGATATTTGATAGTTGCATTTGTATTCTGAGGATCGATGATTTGATTTAGTTGATTTTTCATGAGGTTCACATCTCTAGATATTCCATTCATCCCAGCATAGCCAAGATATATAGGGATTTAAGACAGCATTATTGGTGGAGTGGTATAAAGAGAGATATGGCAGACTTTGTAGGTCATTACCTATGTTGTCAGTAGGTAAAGGCAGTGTATTAGTGATCAGGTGGTTTGACTTATAGGTTGCCCATTCTCAGGTAGAAATGGGAGAGGAATACCATGGATTTCATTAGTGGTTTGCCTTAACCTGATGTTGATGGTATTTTGGTCATTTTGGATTGTTTGACCAAGTCAGCACATTTCATTCCTATACAGATACCCTTCTGTGGTGAGAGGTTAGCCCATATCTATGTTTGGGAGATAGTCCATTTGTATGATGTGCCCATTTCTATTATTTCAAACCGTGGTTTTGTGTTCACTTTGAGATTTTAAAGAGCTTTTCAGGAGAAGTTGGTTACTTAGGTGGATTCTCAGTACAACTTTTCATTCGCAAATGGGTGGTCAATCGGAGAAGACTATTTAGGTTTTTAGGGACATTCTCTAAGCCTGTGTTATGGATTTTGGAGGCCATTGAGGGCAACACTTATCCTTGGAAGAGTTTGCATATAATAATAGCAATCATTCAAGTATTGAGATAGCACCTTGAAGGCTTTATATGGTAGAAGATGTCGTTCTCCGGCTGGATGGTTTGAAACTTTTGAGGTTATGCCCTATGGTACTGATTTGCTTTAGGATTTAATTGATAGAGTCAGGGTGATTCAAGATAGGTTGAGATAGGATTAGCATAGGCCGAATGCCTATGCAGACCATTGGCTTCATTCTTTGAGATTTGGAGTTGGTGATTGTGTATTCCTCTTTTATCACCCATGAAGGGTGTGATGAGGTTCGAAAAAAAAGGCAAACTCAGTCATAGATACATTGGAGCTTTTGAGATTCTTCACGCCATTGGTAAGGAGGCCTATGAGTAAGATTTTGTCACTTTTCATCCAGCTTTCCATGTCTACATGTTATGACGATACGTTCCTGATATGTCTTATGTGCTTAGATAAGACTCAGTCGAGTTGGAAAAAGGTTTGACATTTGTGGAGGACCCTGTGCTTATTTTGGATAGTGATGTCAAAAGATTTCATAATAGAGAGATTCTTGTAGTTAAGGTTCAATAGAAGAGGCCACTTGGTAGATCGAGATGAGATATGGTCCCAATATCATTACAGGTTCGAGACTCCAGGTATATCCTAATCCATAACTTTCGCGTATGAAAGTTCCTTTAGTAGTGGATATTGTAATGACCCTTCAGGTAAATTTTTATATTTTTGCTTATTTATGACGTTAGAGCCCTTCCATAGCTGCCCCAAGTCATTTATGACTTGCTGGAGATGATAGTTCAGTTACCAGGCAGTTCGTTTGATTTTTTTGACCCAATTCTCTTGTTTGAAGTCTCTACAGGTTCTAAATAGCTATTGGGAAAAAAACTTTAGTAGAACAACCTCATATACAGATTCTAACTATGCCAGCAACTCTAAGATGTTGATTTGAGGGTAGGTTGTCTTTGGTTTGAGTCCCGAGACACCTGAACTCATTTCGACCTATTGGTCAGAAAGTTAAGAAAATGAAATATGGGTGTGAGACCCATATTTGTTCAAAACAACCTTGGATGAAAAATTTGACTGTGTCATTGAGTCAAAACGTCAAACTTTGTGTGGTTACATAGTTTGTTTGCGTATATGGGGTTTCGAATGAATCCTGAGGGCTTGGCGTAGTCTTGGAAGATTTCCAAGTCTCAGTTGTCTACTGGTTCCATCGTGATCGTGAGCCATAGGTCGCAATCATGATACCCTTCGAATGGCACTAGTGTGATTGCATTATTCAGGTCACGATCACAAAAGGTTTGTGAAGGCTCAAGATACCACGATCGCAGAGCCTTAGGTCGCGATAGCAACTCCCGAGGGTCTGGACTAGGTATAAATAGACCCCTTATGTCATAAATTCAGCCATTTCTCACCGATTTGTTGAGAGCATAAACCCTAGATAGTGAGAATAAGAGGGATTGAAGCTTGGGGTGAATAGAAAGTTTGATTAACATTTATTTTCGTGATTATCTTCTGATTTGAGGTAAGAATTCACCCTTTTCTAGGTGCATTTTATCAATTTCTTTCTCAAAATCTTAGGGGCTTTATTTTAGCCGTAATTTATCTTAGTTTTCACCCATTTTTAAAGGATAATGGTTACTTGAGCATGTAAGAATGTTGGATTGGTTTCGAAAATGCGATTTTCATAAGTGGGACCTACATGGGGTTTTGATGAGATTTTGGACCCAAAGAACAATGGTGCAATATGGGTATCTTTATCCTCGTATTAATAAGTAGAATGTTTTTATGATATCTTGGCATCTAGAGAAGGCTTCTCGGAAGGGAAACTTAGAAGTTTAGCAGTTCGTTGAGCTTTTTTCATTGTTGAGGTAGGTAGGTTTATCCCTTGTTAGATTGTGTTATTTCATAGTATTCTTATGATATTGTGTTATATTTGAGATGGGTTTTAGGTGTTGGGATTGATGAAATGCAAGACTTAGGTTAGTTGAATCGTTTAGGCCATTTTAAAGTCGTAGAGTTGAAACTCTTAGCTTGTTTCATTATGCCTTAGGTGAATTGGACTTTATTCCTTGTGTTTAGCCTGAGAATGTCTTAGAATACTCAAGTTAGATAAAAATGCTTTAGTCACTCATGCTTTGGGTAAGATTGGTCTTAGTTGTTTACACTAATGATAGGTGCCTTAGTTTCTATTTAACTTAGTTAATGTGCTGATAAGGATCTCTACCTTGGGACTAATTGTGGCTTGTTTAAACTCTAAATGGGGATTTAGATACCTTAAACCTAGTTCAGGTAGGATTTGTCTAAAATGGAACTCGAGGAGTTGAAGTAGACTCTTAACCCAGTTTAGGCTATGACAAATGTTAGCTTTTGTAAATTATTTATGCTTATTAGACTCTTGGAAATGTGTATTGAGGTAATATTGAGAAATCTTGTTACTTGATGGTCATATTAATTAATGTGAGGGTTGACGCCAATTTATTATGCTATTATTTATACATATTGATGGTACTACTTATGATGTTGATTTTATATATATATATATATATATATATATATATATATATATATATATATATATATATATATATATATATATATATATATATATATATATATATATATATATATATCTGGTATGAGTTTGGAAGATTATTAAGTTATTGATTATATATACCCGGTTTGAGTTCGAAGGATTATTATGGAACTATTGATTATTTACTGATTCAAGTCTGGCTATTGATTATTTATCAATCCAAGTTCGACTACTGATAATTTTCTAATTCAAGTCTCGCTATTGATTATTTATCAATTTGAGTATAGTTATTGATTATATTTATTGTTCGAGTCTAGATATGCATACTATACTATGATGACATATTTTTTATGATTAACGATATCAGCGTGTGAGATTGAGAGTAGCAGTTTGGCTAAGTCGAATAATGAGGAAGTGGTTATAATATGGCATGACATAAAAGGACACTAGTAGTAAAATGACTAGTTGTCAAATGATTCTTAGTTGGCAAATGATGTCTAGTGGATATATGATGAATAGCTGATAATTGAATTAGTAATAAGAGACGGATAGCTGATTAACGATGACTAGTGTATCATGATGATAAATGTGCTATTGATGGTAAAAATGTGAAATGATGGTTAAATGACAATGAAGGTTGTTTATAACATTGGATGATTGATTTATTCTATCTTGATTGTACTTTTCGAGCATATGGGAGTTTGTGAGGAGTTATTTACTTTTTTGCACTAATTGGCATATAGGATCTAATTTTTGTCGTTATGACTATATGTGTTGATGCTTTATGTTATGTTATTATTTTGATTTATTTACTTATCTATGCAGCGATGTCGGAACTATTTCAGGTTTGTATATATCTTGATTTATTTATGTTCTCTTTCATTTTATCATACTTATTTCATGATTTAGATCAGTCGGCCGATGATACCTGCTAAGTATCCATTTTTTTGGTACTCATACTTCACTTCTGTACCTTTTTGGTGCAGATTTGAGTACTAGTTCTCACAATTAATCATTGATCGTGCTATGTTGATTTTTTTGGAGATAGGGTAAGGTCTTAGAGTTAGAGTTCCTTATTTCCTTCAATATTTTATATTCAGTCTTTAGTTATCGAGACAGATGTTGTTGACTATTTTAAGTCTTTAATTTTTATTATTATTAGATGCTCTTGTACTGGCTCTACCAGGTCGTGGGATGATATCTTGTATAGACTGTTGTATCTATTTAGAACTCTTTACTTATTTATGAGTGTTTTGTTCATTTTCGTCTATGATTGGGTATTCTCCACCAAGGTAACCCACTGTATTTAGCTTCGGGTTACAATTTGTCTTACTTACTGGCGGGATAGATAGGTGCCATCATGACTCGTAAATCGGGTTGTGATAATTTATTTTGATCTATGCTTTTATTTAACAACTTAATATATTTACATGGTAAAATTTGTGAAAAATTAGCAAGAATAAAATTACTTAAATTATTTTATTTATTGATAAATTTAATATTTATAATAATCAAAGTCATTTTAGTTAACTTACCAGTTATGATAAAGTGTCATACTGTCAACCGAAATAATAAAATTATTATTAAAAAGCAGTAAATGATATTGTTCATCCAAACATTATATTTTACTATACTGTACAGTACAATATTATACCATACCATACTGTACATTATGAAACCATGGAAAATCACTATCCAAACACAGTGTAAGAAATGTGTCCAAGCTAAAAAGATCACTTATTTAGGAAAAGAGAAATAGTTTTTGGGAAGAGTTTCTAGTCTCTAAATTTTTTACTTCATTTTAATGAGTGTCGGAGTTACCTTTCATGAAGGGGTTTAATTAATTCATCTTTATTGAAAAATTATATCATGAAAATAGTCAATAATAAATATTGTCAAATATCTTATTATACTAAAACTTCTTAGTAGAACATAAAAATTTTTTGAAAAATAATTTAATACGATATTCATATATTCTTAAATTCACTTATTAATAAATTGTTTTCAAGAAAGCTATGTCAGTGTGGAGCACAACTGACTGGCACAGGTTGACGGCTCCAGTGCAATAGGAAACTTGAACTGGAATGGCTCTCCCAACTTGATTCGCTCGAAAGTGTGGCACCGCCTAAAATCATAACACCTAGATTGATATGATTGCCTTTGAGTTGGTAGGTTTTTACTTAATGATTCACCATTTTATTTGGCATGACATGATGAGCTATTTGACTTAACTTTGGCCTTGAGCAATCAGATTTGATTTTTTGAAAGAAAAAAAACTTGACTTGAAAATTATTAATTCTTCACAATTGGCGATTTTATTAAGTTTCATGATTTACTCTATCACTAGATTTGAATTGTTTTATTAAAATATTTTATTATTATTATTATTATTATTATTATTATTATTATTATTATATGAACTCTTGTCCCAAGGCACTCACTGAGTATCCAAATTCAGGCATACATCATTGTTTCTAGTGGTTTTTAGGTATAGAAGTAGAGCATGTTCCCAAGGATCCTATCCCTTACGAGGGACATACATTCAGAAAGATTATTGGTAATCCCTTGCTCATAGGACTCTCTATTTATTTGGTTTAGTAGATTCTCGAGTTGCATTTCTATTTAGCTATTCTTTCTTAGATGCTTCGTAAATAAAAATATTGTGTCGTGGGTATTGTTTAAAGTTATTGATTGACTTAATGAGCACACAACTATATTAAGCTACTAGAAAGATATTTAATTTACATTTTTTTAATATTTTTTTATATTTTTTAAATAATTATCGCTTTAATTGATAATCACATAGCTTGAAATAATTGAATTTAATTAAGTGAATAAACAAATAATGATGGAGAAACAACATGAACTATCATATGTATAAGATACTTTTGATGTGTTTCTAGAGCATCAGATGCTTGTTGCGTTAGGGTGAAATTTGGTGTGTGGCAAAAGATTTTTGAGGCTATTTATGTCAGGTTGGCTCTTGTTTCCTAGTTGACCCTCTTTCGTAGTAACTCTCCCTTCTTCCTACTCTATATCACATATTTACATTCTAGGTCTATAGTTTCTAGATCGACCCAACTCTATTAGAAACCATGGTATCCCCTTTCTTAAGATCTGTTATTCTTGGATCTCCTCAGGGTCATATGCGTTATTTGAATTCTCATTGTTTTGGTTAACGTTTTTATGTAAAATAAATAAACTCAAGCTAATAAATGAGAAGAGTGGTAATTTAAACTAACACACAATTGCCTACCCTTATATGGACGTCAAACTCTTTATTAGAAAAATGGTTCAGTTAAATTTGTTATGATGTAAGGAAAACATGTCTCAATTTAACTCATTTAATTAAGTATATCAAAGGTTAAACATATTTGTAACTGGATTAAGGTAGTAAGAAAGTTAAATGAATCAGAGAAGGCTTATTAGCTTCGATATTAGATGTTAGCATTTGATCAAAGACATTAGAGTGTTGCTATTCTTATATCTGAAGATGTGTTCATATAGAAATGTTCGTGAGTTAAGACTTAGTAGAATATAGAAAGCGTTTAGACCAAGTATATCAATATATTGCATTGTTATTTATACTCCAAAATTCCAAGTGTATTAAGGCTTCTATTTTAGGATGACAAAGGAAATACATTGATCAATAGAAAATCTCCAATCAAGCCGTAAAGTACCACACCCAGTAGAAATATCCCATGTAGAAATACCATTATGGATTTTAGATATTATTCCTCTATAAATGGCAGAGTATCCTACTAATATATCTGGCATTTCTATCCTTATGTTCAATCATCAGGACACGATTCATTCTCTAACTCTGGCCATGAGTCCTTTGTTTCCACACATGAGCTCTTGCCTTTTTTCGATGACAAACTTCTTGTGATCCGGTATTGAATTGAATTCAATCTTCACGGTTAGTCATAGATGTGAGCACATTATCAATAGTATTATAATGAAAACACTTTCTCAAAGACATGCACCACGTGTTCATTCTAAACTATGTAATGCATATGAGTTAGTTTTGCTCAATCCTGTAAGGTGTTGTTGCAGTCAATAAGAAAAATCTTGAAAAGTTCATATCTAAAATTTGAGATAGGTTGGTGAAGATTTTAAGCAGACTATTGGTCCTAGAAATTGTTTTCTTGCCTATGTATACCATGTATATTTCTATGTGACATAGATGTTTGTTCCTAGAAATTATTTTTTAGCCTATGTATACCATGTATATTTGCATGTGACATACATGTAGATTTGAGAAATTTTTTTAACTCAATTTAAATAACGAGTTTTAATTTCAAATTAGTATTTTGAATGTTATATATCATTAGTAACTTTTTGTAACCAAAACTAATTTGTGACCTACATGGTTAAATTGCTTTAAATGAGACCACAATATGTTCATTCTTTAGTTCTCCCAAATTTACTTCATTGGAACTCCAAGATATTATTTTAGAGTTTAAAAGTTGAAAATGAACTTGAATTAGCAACCTTGTGAGGATTTAAGGTTGGCTGGTGGTATTAATCCTATTTGAGGTTCAACCCATTGGAATTTAGATCCATGAAAATGATTTGAGTTTCTTGGTGCCGCCCAAAATTACACCTCCTAGAAAGTGTAACGCGGACATTGTCAAATTAAAAACCCAACAAAGGTTGGGGTCGAACCTACAAGGAATAGGATGAATCTCTATCTCGAACTTGTTGATATAGTTGGAAAATGCACTAAATAAATAGGGGATTTTTTAATACAGTAATAACAGTAACAAATCATGCACACTTTATGTTGAAATCAATATAAGACAATACAAGGACTGTGTTCCCTCTGACTTCCTAACTCCGCATACATATCATGCTCGTCAAACTATCTTAATGCCTTACATGCAGAATCTAACAAGTTATGTATCACCAACTATCTCTCGATACCTTTTGGTAAATATCATTCATCTTCTCTCGGTCTCAGAGTGTTGTATTACTAACCCTTGCCTAGATCCCAGATTAACTATCTCTTCTTGGTCTTAAGTTAATAAGATGAAGGTTGGTAGCTTCAAATTACTATTGTGATCTTCTTTTCCTAATCTCAACCTTTCTCTCGAGTTAGTATTAAATACAAGAAGGTTCTTAACATCTACAGTCATTAAGAAGGAAATCAAATGAAAGGAAATCACAATACATGTAAGAACATCAATAAAGAATAACTTTGCACCTCTTCTACTTCTTTATTCCATTAGGGTTCCCACAACCCTAGTGAAGAGGTTTATAAGCTCATGTTTGTAAGAACACCTATAGAATTCATAACAGAAAGCATATGAACAGTCTCACAATAAATTAAGAATGAAAAACAGAAACATAAGCTAATCTCAAACCCTAAAAATCATGAACAAGAATTCCAAGATAAAAATTCTATCTCAAAACTCAATGTAGTGTTATATGTGAAGTGTGTAAACTTATAACAACTATCAATGGGATATTTATAGGATACATTAGAAACCTAAGAATCCTAACCAAAAGAAAATAGTAAAACTAAGTTGGCACCTACACATGACCTCACTTATAGGCCCTAGGTACTACCTACGGACCCTCGGTGGGTTTGTAGGTCTAAGAGAAAACCCCAAACTACATATCACCAACCTATAGAGGTACTTACGAGGGGCATAAGTACCATTTATGCCCTGTTAATGGCCTTTTTAACTCTTAGAACGAAAATCATACTTTAAGAACTTTCTTCTGCCACTTATGGGCCTACTTACAGTAGGCGTAAGTACTTCTTACGGTCCATAACTGGGTCTGTAAGTGGCCTTCCTAGCTACGCTTCATCTCTTTTTCTTCTCTTTTGCTTCTAAACCTATTTTTCTGCAAACTAAGCATAAAAACACATAACATATAACAAAAAGGACCTAAATACTTAAATAATTTTTGATTTTAAGCATTGAAAGTGCCATGAAACCATGGCACATCAACATACTTAATTTAGAACATTTGCATGTCCTCAAGCGACTAACACATAAAAACAACCACAGTCAATGCTTAACTAAAAGAAACCTAAGGTACCTATGGTTGTCTACTCAATTTTTGTTTAGAAAATCTAACCCCCTCTATTGATTATTTGGATTGGGTGTGGTTTTCTTTCTGATTTTCATTAATTCTCTTTTCTTTTAAAGTTTTTCAATTTCTTCATTTCTCTCTTTTTTTATCACACCCAACCTTATGTTCTTTTTCTTTTGCATTACACAACCTTCTGCATAGCCAATTTTAACTACGCACCTCTATGGTAGCCACCCTCAACTTAGGTGATTTTCCTAAGTTAAAATACACAATGTTCGTGGTGAGACCAGGTCCAAAATAAGTTCATTGTAATCAAATGAAAGGTGAAAAGGTAAAAATAATAAAATAGGTCAACATAGGCTCAAATCGGGGATCAAGGGATGCTAATTCATATTTGGATGATTATTCATGCTAAGAGTGGACTAAGTCAAAAATGGCCAATAATCATGTCCTAGCTAACTATCCAACAACCTAGGCAAGACTAACCGAGCAAGTTCTGTATTAAATGTACAAAGGGAACTAGATAGATATCTCACACATACATAGTATAGGGTTATATCATCAACTACGACCAATCCAGTTCAGTCAATGCTAAGCTATTACTATTTTTTACTTAATCCTAATTCCATGATAAGATCCACAATAGTCACACATATATTTACATCACACAGTTCATAAAAATTTTGGAGGGGTATCATTTTTTCAAAACATTTAGAACAAATAAAAGGTGTCAACTACCCTTGGGATCCTTATTTCACTCCTAATTAAACACAATCAAAGCATAAAACATATATTAATACAAAACAAAATACAAATCATAATACACAATATGACCTAAACATGTCGGTTCTACTAGGATAACACAGTCAACGGGAAAAGAAGCATGGCAAAAAAACCCTCAGATGTGGTATACCCCCCTCCCCCCACCTAACTAAAGACTATGCACTATTTGTGGTGCATAACTACAGTGTAAAAACAAGGGATGAAGACATACTTGAAATGCTCTATGCATTAGAATCTTACTCACCACCATTAGGGCATACGTGGCTTAACTAGAGTAGGTGGTGTATGACTAGAAGAGGCACCTCCTGCCATCTCAACACACCTTCGCTCATCAATAAAATGTGACACAATTGAATCATGAGTTACCCATTTTAGGATCTAATAATAATCCATGGTCGGGTCCCGTACTCCTCCTCACGACCTCTCTTGGCCCCAACAATTGGGTCTGCCTCATGTTTTTGCAAGTTAGATCAAATACCATTTTTGGAGCTTGGGATAATGTCTATATAAGATCTGGAATGACTGTAGGGAAAACTGGAATATGGCTCTCTGATAATGATCGTACCTCTGGGCACAATGTAGAAATTTCCTTACATATATTCGACAAGTTCAGTTCCTGAACCTCGTACAGTTGTGATCTTATTTGAGTCTCAAAGTTGTCTAGATAGACATGTATCTCTCTAGTATGCACCTCCAAAGCTATCATTATCCTCTTTTATAATCTAAACTCAAAAGCCTCTAAAGTGGTTCGGTGATATAGCTGGATCAGTCACCTCCTAGTGTCGCTAAACCATCTGTTGTAAAAACTCATGTGGCACACTCACAAACCCAATAGCTATCGGGAGAGAGGGAAAAGTGGTAGCCTCGACTGGTGCTGAAGTAGAAGCTGAGGTTGGTAAAGATGTGCTCATGAACCCTTCACCACCTATGGTAGAAGATGGCTTAACTCTGTAACTGATCGTGTCTATATCCATTATTACACTAGACCTATTAATAAGATTGACTAGAATAGAAGGCCCATTATAATGGGCCATACTAGAAGATGACAGTGGATGAGCTCGATATGGAAGGATTGAGTTGTCTATATCCTTAATAAAACTGATATATATCTGGTGAGTCACCTCGATTTGTTGATCTACCTCTGGGATAGGTTGCACTGTAGCTGCATCATACAGCTAATGTATCAAACATGGGAAACAAAATAAGGTGATCTCACTAAATAATCATACGTGTGTCTCACTAAATCCTTGTATGTGGGTCTCATTATGCATCCATCAAGAAAACTCAATGTCGTACCCAACAATCAGGTTGTCAATCAAGTTGCTCTATCCCACATAAGTATTTTGTTTGTAGATGTCAGACTCAATCTATGGCATACCATAGCCTATGAAAACTTTGTAGCAATGTGTTGTGATGTCTTCTTAATCTCACCTTTTCCCTCAACCCATGGGGCATCAGTGCCCAACTCTGCTATCAGTATAGCTATCCATTTAGGAAAATCCACTCTTAAGTGTTCTATTTTCTACGTCTCTCATACTATGCCTAATCCATGTTATCCTCATGCGATAATCAAATTCAAATGTTGTAGCCGTCCCCACATAATTTGGCCCAAATAACACTTGGTGGACTGCCGCCTCAAAAATACCAACTCTTACCCCCCCCAGCCAATGTGTGAGTCTATGGGGCTTTTCAACTGCTCTCCCCTCACATGGGGTAACTCCGTATTTCAAAGATGCATAGGATTCAAAGAACTTCTAAAAAAGAACTGGGTTTTTCGAACCAAAGGCTGGGTCATCCGCCCTAACCATTAACTCTCGAAAGAAGCCTATAGGTCTAGAGCTCCTCTAACTCGGTCAACTCTGTACTAACCTCTCCCACTTTACTACATTATGGTCGACCCTGCTTAATGATAAAATTATTTTTGTCATAAATATATTGCATCCCCTCCACATACCATCTCAGAGGGATCTGAGCTATAGGTACTATAGAGACATGTGTGGACTTAGACTCCGATACAGAAAGTATGGAAACAGTAGCTTGGGTGACCTAAGTAGTTGCCAGGGTACCATGAGCTACATCAGTACCTTTATCAAACTATGATATAGCTGAGCTTGATGCAGACTCACTCTCAGATGATTCGAATGAAGACTCTTACCCCTCCTCAAATTGGGAGTCGATTGCGTCCTTCTCCTCCCAAGAACCTAATCCTGAATCTGACTCAACCTCCTCTTTTAAACCATCGTCTTACTCCTTCTCTCTCTTAGACTAGGGAAATTATGGTCGTCAACTAGTGGTTGACTTTATTTTGGGGCCTAGTTCGAATGAACTGTGTTAGTGAAGTCTGTGCCCTAACCTGTGGTTCCTTTGGGGCCCTTGATATTGCTGGACAAGTGCCCAAATCGGCAACAACTACTTCCATGGCAGCCTATCTTTGTGAGAAGCCCTAAGTCTATCGGAACAACTCCATTCAGGAGACTCATTCCACATCCTGGACTGCGTTTCCTACTTTTGATTTGTTTCTGGTGATATGGTACCTAAAAGAATAGTTGTTAGTGATTGAAACACAATATCAAAACAAAAATATTTGACTAACCAAGGCAGAGACTACCTATGACTCCTACCTACGTGTCGTAGGTAGTACTTATATGGGTCATAGTTACCCTTGTAAGTTCAAGATAAAGCCCTGAAGCTTCAGGTCTTTAAGTTTGATACCTACGAGGACACTTATGGGCCCGTAGGTACTACTTATTAGGCTAGTAAGCAGTTGCATAAGTACTCCTTTGAGAGCAAGTTGGATTTTAGCAGCAGTTTCATTTCACACAAATATAATTTTAATTTTTATACCAAGTTGGAATACTACAATATTTAAAAAGTCAATTTCCACAGGTATTACAACAATATGCAAGTTAATCGACTTCTACATCTATTTTTATTTGTGGTCACAAGTATGCCAAACAACATATAATGGATTAAATTTAGTTTCACTAATTTGTAGGCTCCACATTTTCAGGAACTATGAGAATTCACCTATTTCATGATTACTTTAAGCATAGTCTTAAGTTCAAAGTGCAAGAACAGTGATTTGAAAAGTTGGAGCCATAAAATTCTTACCTTAAATGTAGATTTTGGAAATTGAAGATGATTACTTGATATTAGCCTTATATTTTGATGAATATTTGTACAAGTGAGGAGTGGGGGATATAGGTTTGTGCCTTTAATAGAGAATAATGGAATTTAGAGAGTTTTAAGTGAGTGGAAGTTAGTAATTGGAAAAAAATGAGGTAATAGGGTTTAGGGTTAAATTGGACAATGGGGGTCAGAATGGGTCGGGTCACAAGGGCCTGATCCAGATTTTAAAAAGTAGGCCCAAGAAAAAAAAATTCAACTTACGGAGTCACTTACGGCCAGTAAGTACTACTTACAGTCCATAAGTACAACTTACTCCCCCCGTAAGTGGGTCCATAAGTAGGTTCTGCAATCTAATTTCTTCCATAAGTAGGTTCTGCAATCTAATTTCTTCTTTAATTTCTATGACCCCAACTTACGGGGTTGTATGTTTTACTTGCAACCCTAACTTACAGGTCATAGATTGTACTTATGACCCTTGTTAGTGGGTTTATATGTATAACTTTAGAAACCCAAAAAATTTAACACCTACGATATCAACTTATCTATCGTAGGTTGGGCCTATGAACCCCTATAAATAGGGTTGTATGTCCACTTACCTAGACTTACTTGAATTCTTACAATTTTTACTAGTTTTAGGTCTTTATCCATGATTTTAACCTATAAAATAGAAAACAAAGTGAACTAAAACCTTGGATTTCCTCCCAAGCAGCGCTTGATTTAACATCACGGCATAATATGACTATGTTTGATACTCAGACTACACAAATAAGCCTATGGATTGCCTACCATGAAGTTCTTGATTTAATGTCGTAGAACAAATCAGTTGCCTTATATACTCATACTTTTCTAAATCTTACATCGTCATAAACCTTCAAATCCTCCATACTCCCCACGTAGTGTGCAATGCGATGATTGTTCACCTTGATAGGGAATTTTCATCTTATTTCAACTCAATTGCACCATGCATTAACACTCTAACTATGGTGAATGGTCCAGACCACCTGGACTTCAACTTTCCAGGAAATAAGTGAAGTCTAGAATTATACAACAAAACCATATTACCGGGATGGAATACCTTTTTCTCAATTTTCTTGTCATGGTACCACTTCATCTTTTCCTTGTACAAAGCAGAACTCTCATAAGCCCAGAGAAGAAACTCATATAACTCATTCATCTTACTCATCATCATATTAGAAGTATCACGCTACTCAAAATTTAGATTCTTCAACTCCTACAGTGCCTTATGCTCAAAATCAATCGGTAAATGGCATGCCTTGTTATACACAAGCTAATATGAAGAGGCACTTATGGGAGTTTTAAAAGTTTTTTGGTAAGCCCAACGATAACCATCTAGCTTTATTGATCCTGTTAGTATTCACAGTCTTTGCAAAAATTAAGGATAAAGCGGTTGCTTCCAAGTATAATAACCCAACTATGTTGAGGTCGAACGCACAGGGAAGACGCAAATTTGTATCTCTAGTTTGTTAACTCAATTGGCTGAATAGAAAGTAAATGGGGGATTTTGTTATTGTAATATTTAAAAAGTGGCAAATCTTAACTTTGGTTGTAATCAGTTGGTGATGAGCACTAGGATTGTATTCCCCTTGGCTTCTCAACTAAGTAGGCTTATTGTGCTTTATTAAACCAACCCAGTACCTTGTATGTAGAATCTGATAAGTTATGCACTATCAACTGTCTTGTGGACTGACTTATGGATTGAATCCTTTACCTTTTGAGTCTTAGGACTTTGCATTACTAACCCTTATCCTAGATTCTAGTTATCCATTACCTTTTGAGTCTCAGGTTATTAGATGATAGATAACCATCTTATATAGATAATACTAATTAGCCTAGATCGACAATTAATCTTCAAATTATTATTGTGATTATCTTTCCTAGTTACTACTCCTTTTATGGAGTAAGTAGTAATATTCTAAGTGGGATCCTAATGTTTGCAAATCGCTAGGACATCTATCAAATCAAAGATAATACAATACATGCAATGATACTGGTTCAGAACAACTTAGCACTTACCCTACTTTGTCAATATGCTAGGGTTCCCACAACCCTAACAAAGGCCTTTAGCCTCTTATACTTGTGAAATGGTTAACATAATTCATAATGAAAAGCATTAAACAATATCACAATGATAAATAAGTAAAACACAAATCCAACAACTGAATTATAAACCAAAATCATAAACAGTGTAATCCCAAGATGAAAATTTGAATCTTCGAATCAAATATAAGATTTTAAGTATTAAGAGTGTGTAACCTAACTACAAAACATCAAAAGGGTATTTATAGGATACAAGGAAACCCTAAAAAATCAAAACCCGAATGAAAAAGGAAAAGTGAAGTCAGTGGCAACTTACTTAGGCCACATACAGACTTATGTACCACATACGGATCGTATGTGGTCCTAGGTAAGTGCCATAACATCTGGACAACTCCTGCAGCTCTCTGGACTTAGACCTCTATAATATATTTCGTTCGCATACAGAACGTATTTACTACATACGGATCATATGTTCCCTTAGTAAGTGATAAAGTCTTCTTTTTCCTACTTCTAAGCCTCTGGACTTCAAGTTTTGACACATATTTTGGCCACCTACGCCCGGTAAGTGGCACATACACCCAAAAATGCCCAAGTAGGCCAAAACTTCGATTTTTATCTTTTCTTCAATTTAAAATCCAAATACTAATTTCCTGTAAAACATACCCAAAACACATCATATATCACAAAACAACCTAAGAAACTTGCATATTTTCATAGTTTTAAGAATCAAAAGTGCTATAAATTCATAACACAACATCTCACAATTGGAGAACTCAATATGCCCACTGGTCTGAGGATGGTAAAGTGTTTCCACCTTATGTTTCACACCATATTTCTCAAGCAGGAACTTAAATATATGATTGCAAAAATGGGTCCACCATCACTAGTGCTATCATGTGGAGTAACAAACCAAGAGAATATGTTATTCCTTAAAAATATTATGACACTACGACCCTCATTATTGGGAAATGCAATTACTTTCACCCCACATCGAAACACAGTCAACTACCACCAATATGTACTTCATACCATAAGAACTCACAAATAGACCCATGAAATGAATATCCCACAATCAAATTACTCAAGCTCAAGATCGGTGTCATGGAGAGCTCATGCTTCTGTGAGATATTTCCTTAGTGTTGGTACTTGTCACAAGCCTGACCATAATCATGTGCTTCATTATAAATAGTCGACCAATAGTACCTCACTATGAGATTTTATATGCATATGATTACCACCACGATGACTCCCAACTAGAGATGAGTGAAAGGCCTCAAGAATGTTCATCATATCTACTTTTGGAATACACTTTTGAATCACACCATCTGAACACACCCAAAATAAAAAAGGCTTACCCAAGAAAAACTTTCATACCTCATGCATAAATCATTTTTTCTACTGGAACGACAAGTTTTCTAGGATAAGGTCACTTGCCAATTAATTTGCAAAATCAACAAACTAGGGATTAAGTCTCATGATGTTGCCAAGACCCGCTCATCTAAAAAAGTATCATCAATCTCAAGCTCAACCCCTAATTTATGTATCTCCTCCTCTTTGATGTGAGATAGATGGTGCGTAACCTAATTTTATGTACCCTTATAGTCCTTAATCTCAAAGTAGAATTATTGAAGCAATAGTACCCATTAAATCAACCCAGGCTTCACATCTTTTTTTCCCTAAGGTACCTCAAAGTTGCATGATCAGACTGCACAATGTCTTTGGTCCCAATAAAATAGTACTAAAACTTCTCAAACGCAAACACTATCATAAGTAACTCCTGCTCAGTCTCCGTATAATTTTTTTGTGAAAGGTTAAGTGCTTTATTGGAATAGTAGATAGGATAAAATGTTTTCTCTTGTCTTTGGCCTATTATAGCTCCTAGGCAAATCCACTAGCGTAATACATCACTTTAAATAAAAGAGTCCTTTTCGAAGACATAATGATTGAGGTAGAAATCAAACTCTCTATTAGGCACTTAAAGGCCTTGAGAAGAGCATTATCAAATATAAATTTCACCTCTTTCTCTAACAATTCGCACAATGGATTTGCAATTTTAGAGAAAGTTCATGATGAAATACCTATAGAAACCTGCATTAGTTGGAAGATTAGTTGATAAACATATAAATCTCTTCCACACTGATAATCGATAAGGTACTATTAGCCCTAAAAATTCTTGACACAAATGAAAAGGGAGGGTCTTTGATCCCAATATTTGTGGCTCCTTAATAGATATTGAGTAGGTGGAGTCACTTTATTCATCAAATCAAGATCCAACATCTTTGGCGCTTATGAATAAGAATCTCTGCCAAATGTCCTAGTCAATGAATTATGGATATATGTGTAGCCATTGTGGTGCTTTAGCACTTGTACTTCATGAAATCCCCATATTATCATATTATGGATTGTCGATATTGGTCATATATTCAGGAAAGTCATGCTTTGTCAGTTTTATACTATCGAGTCCATGGGGTTCTTATACCCGATAATTAGTTGTGTTCCTAGAGCCAGTTTCATGTTTTCAAGATACTCTTAGTTGATCCATGTTCATAGAAATTCAGTCAGTAATATGACTCAGGAAAGCTCAGTAATCTCAGAAATCTCAGAAATTTAGTAATCTCAGTAATATTCTATCAGTAAACGAAACTTAGTTAATTCAGTCCAATTCAGTTCAGTAATCCATGTTCAATGTCTATTCAGATGGGAGTAGGAATTAGCACTGAGTATACCAAATAATGGGAACACACACTGTCAGATGAGGGTGTGATTCTTAGAAGTTATCCTTACATTCTAGAACTATGTAGCCAGCAAAGTTTGAGACATCAACACTGCCAGATGAGGGTTGATGAGGTGGATAAACACTATTAGATGAGGGTCCCACCATTCTCTTTTAGGGACACTATCAGATGAGAGTCACCCACAGCTTGTCCTTACCGATGGCACGGTATTGACACCCTTCTAATTGGGGTTACAGATTAGACCCTAACTTAGCTATAATGTATTATTTGGGGCATGTCGATTAGATGAATACTTCCCATAATTTTAGTATAGAATCAGGACTGCCAGATACAGTCATTCAGTCTCAGTAATAGAACTCAGATAGTTCTATAGGATTCAGGACTGTCACATACAGTTAACTCAAAATAGTACGAAACTCAGCTAGTTCCATCAGAACCTAGACTATCAGATACAGTCGCTTAGTATCATTTATTTCAGTTATACAGCTATCAGTATATCATGTTATTAATACTCAGACTAAGTAATCATGTTATCACGAACTCAGTTATAGTTATTATGTATTCATGCATGTATTCTCACATTTATGTTATTCAGTCAGCTAGTATAGTTTATGCATATGAACCTTTTGCATTCAGCCTACCTCACATGCATACCAGTACATTCAAACATATTGACGTATTTGTGCTATGATATTTTATACCATAGGTTCAAAAGCACAAGATCTAGATCATCAGTAGTATTCTAATCTTAGTAGTCAGAGTTAGCTGTGAGTCCTCATCCTTCGAGAACATGACCATTACTTTATTATATCCTTAATTAATTTATTTTAGTAGTTGGAGTTAGTTGGTGACATGTCCCATCAACTCTTTATTCAGACAGTACAGTCAGTTGGAGGCTTTTCAGACTAGTATATTCAGGCAGTTATTTCAGTTGTTTTGGGTATTTCATACCCCCTCCAGATATTATGTTTTATCATTTATGTTATTGTTTTGAACCTTGTGGACTTTCAACCTTTATTTTCATATTTATATAGCATATTATGAAGTGTACAGGTACAGATATCAGTCATGGGTTAGATTATGATCCTTCGAGGTGATGAGCACCGTATGGCATTTCGGGTACTAGAGTTTGGGCGTTATATATGGTTAGATAGTGACTGTCATTCTTCAGATTTGGAATAGTGTTTATCAGAAAAGTAACTGATTGACATTAATTTAAAGTATCTGACATCTAACCAAACTGATGCTCTAACTGCTTAATCACAGAAGCAAGCATTTCCATTTTTTACCACATCCCAAATTTTCTGCCTTAATCTCCTTAAGGCAACTCTCTTGACTCTCTGAAACCTTAACCATCTTCTCAAGCAATGTTTCATCCTTGAATCAGTATTATGATTCCTCATGGAATATACATACCACTGATCTCTTTATAATCATTCTTTCTCCTCTAATCACCACCCTACTCCCTACTTTTATTCTTATAATAGTTCCAACCTTAATTTCTTAGCCTTGAGTTCCAAGAATTTTGATTGGATGCTTAGCCTTTGGCTTAGAAACCCACTATCTCTCTATCAAAATACTTGGCCTCCTCCTTAGAGTCAGACTTTTCATGTCTAACAGACTTACCTCATGCTTCCATATATTCATATTTTCAGCATTCATTGTTGCAAATTGCTTGGTAAGTAACCCAATCTCCATCCTCACCTATGCTACCTATTGAGCCACTGCATCATCTAGGGTTCATTTTCTCCTACAATGTTCATAAATATTAATAAAGCATGAATTTTGCATAATAAATAATGGAAAATTAATTTAACAACCAATCATGTCAAAAGACCTTATTTATTTTGAAAATCATATCAAAACCATTCCATAATAATCAATTTATGCCAATAATAAAATATAAGTTCAAGAGAAAGAGATATATACCTTAATTTTCATGAAATCTGAAGAATACCACACTTCTAGGAACCTAGATGATCACCTCCTTGAACCCTAACCTTGAGTTGAAAAGGGGATTTTGAGAGAGGGTGTTTAAGAGTTAATAATGACTTTTGTGTATTGAAAAACTAATGAGAATTGGTCCTTTTATGTTTTAAAAGTCGTGTATGAGTGAAAGGACCTTACTAACCTTCTACCTTTTTTAATTAAACCAAAAAGGCATAAAAATACATAGGTCCACATATCCCAACGTATCCCAGATCTTCTTCATAATATATATATGGTTTCACATACTGATATGCTTGGATCACTTGAACACGGGCACCTCTAGCTCTATTCTAATTTCCATCGAGTATTTCTCAATGATCTGCTGGTTATCTCTGCTCAGCTAGCTCTACCTACCTAGATGCCCGCTGAGCTTCTTTCATTGTCATTCTCTTGATTTCATCTTGAGATAAAAGCTCACCAGAGTGTTGATCAACAATATCCTAAACTCTTTTGGGAAGGAAAGGTACAACATCACGAACCCTTTCTAGATTATTATCTCTTTTCTGTTCTACCATCCTACTAGGTGTTTGTATGATCCTCTCTAGATTTATATTCACTGGGATTAAGGGATTTCCTCTACTCCTTGTTCTAGCAATACACTGGATTATGCCTAATTAAGAACAAAAATGAAAAAAAAAACTCAAAAACTGCAACAACTTTAATTCACAAATCAAGATTGTAGTGCCCCGCAATGGCACCAAAATTTGGTGACGTCCAAGCTACATCTCCTCTCAGAATCTGATATGTTTGCTACCAAATATAGTAACCCAACAAAGGTTGGGGTTGAATTCCAAGAGAATATATGGAATTGTGGTTCTCATCTATTGTAATCAATGGGCGGAACTGGAAAACTAAATGGCAGATTTAAGTATTAACATCAAACTAGTAGCAAATATCAACTTTGGTTGTAATCATTCGTAAATAAACACTAGGATTGTGTTCCATATAACTTCTCAACTCCGTAGGATTATCGTGCTTTGTTGAACCAAACTGATACCTTACGAGTAGAATTGATAAGTGATGTACCTTTGATATCCTTTTAGATGAGCAGAAGGATTTCACCCTTTACCTTTGGAGTCTCAGGATGTTGCTTTACTAACCCCTATCTTGATCCCAGTTACCTATTACCTTTTGAGTCTCTAATTATTTGATGAAACCTAACCATCTTACATAGATCAAACATATAAGGTGGATCGATAGTTAAACTCCAAATTACTGTTGTCATTATATTTTCCTAGTCACTACTCCTCTATTGAAGTAAGTAGAAATAATCTAGGTGGGATCCTAATGTGAGCACCCATAAAAAAAATTATTATATTCATTATAAATCAATGCATGTGTGGGTATCGATTTAGAACAACAATAGCAATTCCCTTAATTCATCAATATGCCAAGGTTTCCATAATCCTAGCTATGGATTTTTAGCCACTCATGCTTATGAATCAATCGACACCATTCATGATAGAAAGTATAAGATAAAATCATAATAAGAGAAAGTAAAAACCCAAACTCATAACTAAATTAATTAACTGAAGTCAATACAAGAGAATTCCAAGGCTAAAATCAAATCTCACAATCAAAATATATTTATGAGTATCAAGAGTGAGTAACCTCTACTAATAAACACATAATGGGTATTTATAGTACATGAAAAAAACCTAAAATCAAAGCCCAAATGAAATAGGAGAAAAATTATTGGTGGCCACTTATGATCCCTACTTTCACCTTGTCTTTGGATGCAGGTAGTACTTGCGTCCTACGAGGAGGGCATAAGTGGTGACCATAAGCTCTAGACCAAAATTTCTTGCAAGTTAGATCTTGGGATTTTGGACTTTTGACACTTTCTTTGCACACATGCAGTCTGTATGTTGACTTAGCAACTGTCGGGAGTCATTTTTTAAGCTCTTCTTTAATTGTCAAACATGATTTAGTCACAAATAATCTAGAAAGTATCTCGAACATCCTTAATTGCTCTCAAAAATAGTCAAAAACACCTTTTTTATTCTTTTTCATGAACTTAGCATCCAAAACATAATTTTATATAAAACACACCCAAAATGTATCATATCTAAGAAAAAAATCTCAGAAACTTGTATATTTTCATAGTTTTAAGTTTCAAAAGTGTCATATTTCTATAGAAAATCAACTCCCTCAACTTAGAAAGTTCGAATATCCTCAGGAAACAAAACACACATGATTGCATATGATGATTTACTTTGGTTTTGAATGATAGAATTAGTTTATCCTTAACCCTGAGTACAAGCTAGCGTTCACTTCGCTAATCGTCTTTGGGAACTCTATCCCCACGTGATGCAGGAACCAGCCATAATATCTCACCTCCTGCTCAGTGACTTGGTGATTTGAGGATAGCTTAAGTCAGACTAAAGTGGTGAGCTTCCATAGTTTAGAGGTCCCATTTTATGTTATGGTTTATCTTATGTCTTTACTATTCCTTGGGCATTGGATTTTTGCTATGGTTGAAGGCATGTCCCGATAAGATATTCTTTGGCATTATTTAGAGGCTTTGTATGGACAACCATAGACTTGGGTATATTATGGTTTGTTTGGTTTTGTTTGGATGGTATGACCTGGTTGGTTTGGTCTCGATTTTATCCTCATCCCTAAGTCATTAAATTATAAATACTCTATTTTATTGTATGTTGAGGATTCAACCAATACGAGTTGTATATTGGTTGGCTAGATTGGGTATGGGGGAGGTCTCCGATCCATATTGGACTTAAGATGCCCGATACGACTAGGCCTTTGTTTAGGTTGTGTAAGATTGGTATCAAAGACTAGGTTTCAGTATCATGGGGTGTCCACAAAGTCATGTAGAATAGAGTCTCTTTTATGGGTGTGTAGTGCGCCACACTTATAAGAGAGAGGCTATGAGGTATTTAGTAATGTTTCACTTTCTTATTGTCTTACTTCAAGCTACAGAGTCTAAGGTCTTTTATTTCTCTAATTACTATTTGTTCTCCATTCATATCATGTCTCCTAGATAATCTGAAGCTCATGAAAACACCTCTGTTCCACTTTGGGACATTATTGATGGGACACGTCCTACTTATGGGGTCCAGACCCGATCTAGCGGTCCAATTCATGATTACCCTTCTAGAGTTCCACCAGTTCCCTCTAGTCCTCCATGAGCTCCTCAAGCTGACATAACAAACTTTAAGCTTCGTTAGTCTATTCTTATGTTTGTTTAGTAGGTAGCTTCTCAGTTTGAGTGTAGTGCTCCATCTTATAAAGTCGTAAGTTTTGGCCAGTCCATGAGTTTGGGTCCTCTAACTCTCACTAGTCTTAATCTTGGAAAGAATTCCCAAGGTTTTAGTGGTAGATATGGGGAAAATGGCCTAAGATAAAGAGGGGGAGTTTTGGTTCCTTCTTTATGGCTAGTGCTCCTTACCCAAAGCTATCGCGTGATCATCACCTTGGAATGATTGGTGATGTAGGGTATAGAGTACCTAATCATAGACTGGTGGGGCTCAGTCGACTCCATCCTACCCTTCCTACAGATTTTGTGGTCGGCTGCATCATGGTCAGTGTGAGAAAGGGAGACACCCATGTTTTATTTATGGCCAGATTGGTCATATACAGCATGATTCTCCTTTTAGGGGTGCACCTAGGGATAACAAGGTTTTGGTTGCCTCTTTATCAACTCTTGCACCAAAGGGTGCACTATATGGCTCGGCACTTGTTGGAACTACTTTTATGCTCTCACTACTCGCCAGGAGTATGAGGCATCGCCTGATATCGTGACTGGTATATTGAAACTCTTTTCCCATGATGTGTACTATTTACTTAATCCAAGGTATAATCTCTCTTATGTGACTCTATTTATGGCCGTGAATTTTTAGTTTTAGTTCTGAGTCTATTTCAAACATTTTTTAATTTTTAGGTGGATGACTCTGTGGTGGCTAGAAGAGTCTATAGGGATTGTGTGGTATGTTTGGGTGGTCGGGAACCTTAGTGGATCTTTTTGAATTAGACATGGTTGATTTCAATATCATATTAGGGATGTATTAGTTGCACTCATCCTATAAGTCTCTAAATTGTTGAACCCATAAAATCAACCTTAAATTCCCTAATGAGTCAGTTATTTATTGGGAGGATGGTTACCTAGTTCCTATGGAGATGTTTCTATCGCATCTTAGATCTTGGATATTAATCTCTAAAGGGTGTCTCTACTATTTGGTCTGTGTCAAAGATTCTAACTCAGAGAGTCCTTCTCTATATTTCATCCCGATGGTGAATGAATTTCTTAAGGTCTTCCCTAATGACCTTTCTGGTGTCCTGATGGGGAGATTGATTTTGGGATTGATCTTGTTTCAGACACTCATCCTAATTCTGTTCCCTCTTTATAGAATGACTCAAGTTGAGTTGAATGAGCTTAAGGAATAGCCAAAGCATCCTTTTGATAAGGGTTTGTATGTCCTAGTATTTTCTCTATGGGGTGCTTCTGTTCTTTTATGCATAATGGATATGGTTTTCTTTGAGTATGTATAGGTTATCGGTGGGTGAATAAGGAATTTAGGGTGACCTCCTTGTAGGGTGGACCATATATGTATGTTTTACAAAGGGTACACTATTAGTAGTACATTATGGTTGATAGACACTAAGTTGAACCTTAGATGTTGATTTTGGTGAAAAGATCATGTTAGCTCAAGGATAGCAATGCAAGATTTGTGGGGGAATAATGGTAGGCTTGGTGGGGATGCGGAAGAGGTAAGGTTGATGACTTAGGGGATACAAGAATGGGAAAGTTGTGATATATAGGCGGGAGGTCTAAGTTTAACTGATGGATTGAGGGCTAAGACATTGAATGGGTTAGGGCATGGAGTTTGTAAGACTATGCTGAACCCCATGTAACATTTGTATAGATAAGGTTTTAAGTATAAAAGATTCAAGTGTCCCTAGTACTTGTCCATGGTGATACCCCTTAGAGTGAAGTATTGTGCTTATGGATATAGTAAGATGAAGATCGAGGGCTAATCATAAATTTTCTCCTAGCATTGGACTTTAGGGGAGACTCGGGGTGAATTTACCCCTATTCTATAAATTCCCTCCTATTTCGGGTAAGAGGGCACTCTAATAGTGTTACACGCATTCTAATAATTATTATGCCAAAGGTTCGCATTCTACATGTCGCGTACGTCCATACTCCAGTCCTTGAACCAAAGAAATTAATGGTTCTCAGAAATATGAGCTTCCAAGTGTTCAAGCTCTATGTCATTACACTCATGACCCATACAATCATGGCTCAGTTAAGCTCTGTTCCAATAAATAGTAGTTTCAACTGAAAATCCTTGCCTTATCCCCCTAATATAAATCTTTACGTTATATTACCCACGATATAAGCAGTATTGTTTTTCCCAATTCCCAATCCTACGGACATGTGCTATGGTGTGTTTATGTTGGAACGATCCACTATTTATAACCTAGGTGGTACCTCATGCCTATTGTACCATGTCTCATTTTATGGGTCTCGCCTTGAATAGCATGAGTAGTTGAGAAGTAACCCCTCCTCTTTGATGCTCGTAGTTTAGTTCCTCAATGGCCCTTTTTATATTAGGTTAGTAGTGGTTGTGGAAGCATGGTAATATTTTGGATGAGGGAGTAGATGTCCTTGGTTGTGAAATTGTAAGGCCCCGCAAAGTCCTCTCGTAGTCTGAGTCTTAGGGCATGTCTAATAAGGCATGATTTTGGCCCTAAAATATTGAGAAGTGGCTTCCTAAGTGGGTATTATGTTAACCACATAGAATTTCCCTAATTTTGACTTTTTTATCATATAGGAAATTCAATAAGCTTTCCGTCGATATAAGATTTACCCAAATCTGATGCCCGGGTAAGAAGTTATGGCTAATTTAAGACCTAGTCATAAAAACTGTCATTTTAGTGCTTGGAGCATCGCGGAGAGGGTCGATTTGACAATTGTCAAATTTTAGCGAAACTCCAAGGTATTGGCGTGTCGTGCTGAGGTTCCAGTTCCCAACCAATAGGTAAATACAATGGCTCCGCATCGCAGTGACTCCCAGTTTACCAATTGTCAATTTTCAGTGAGTTACCGCGATAAGTGGCGCATCGCGCTGACCCCTTAAATTGGATTCCCAGTTCAATTTTTCCAGCTTTATACAGATGTTAAAAGAGGCATTTGGGACTTTTTCCAAGCCTATAAAATCATGCAAACACCAAATCAAAGTCATTCGCAAGCATCCTATGAAGTTTTTCTCAAGTTTTCTCCCATCAAAAACCCTAATTATCCAAAACCTCTTCCAAGAATCTCAATAATCCACCATGGATTTTCTAAATTAAGTCAAGATTCAAGGTCCTCAAGAACCCTCATTCAAGAGTACGAATAGAGTTCCAAAAGTGAGAGTTCATCCAAAGCTTCTAATTCAAGGTATGTGGGGGTTTTGAACAAGGGTAACCCTTTCACCCTTGTGCCCAAAAGGCTTATTTACATCATGAATTTCCTGAAATCTATGAATTTTTTACATGAATTTGAATTGGGAGTTTTAACCCATTATTATTGAATGCATTATCTTGATGTTTCCCATGAATTAAGAGTCAAATGGCATGATTTCTACAAGTTTTATTGAGAATTTACAGCTAGGTATAAACCCCATGATTTTACTCCTTGAGAAGCTAATATTTGCAATGTTGAGATATTGAAGCGTATGACTATATTGAGATAAATTGCTGAAGTTCTCAGATTTCCACATGATTTATGAATCTATATTCTATATAATATGTTTTTGATGAGCTTTAACTTGAGATTTAATTATAGGTTAGAAATCTCTATTTGAGACTTGTGAAATTATGAACTCCTGTGCTATAAGCACCCATGATTTGAGTATTTTGAGATGATTGAGAAATAAATTGACCTAATGATCCGAAAGCTTTGAAATCCACTTCATCATATGAGATTATCGATTTGATTATTGGGTTCATGGTGAACCATGAGATTATTCTAAAAGTGGATTTTTTATAAGCTGAGCACAGATAATCTAAAGGGAGTAGTACTTAGCACCGAGTGGGTAAGTCACTACAGTTTCTTACCCTAAAACTACGTGTCACCATAGGTTGGTCCTGAGGCTGAGTTTATGATGATTATGATTGGGCCCAAGGTCGAGTTTTGTTTAGTGATCACTAGACCTAGGTTATACTCCATGGCAAGAGTATGATGCTCCTCCCCAACATGGGGTCTCCTCCTTAGGAGGACAAAATATTGGACTCCATATAGCTCGCATGGTTTATGTCGGTTACGAGAACCTCCTTTTCCCTTTTAAACTTTGAAATTTGATACTTATTTTCCTTTCCTATAGTCTACTTTCCTAAATGGTTGAACCAAGGTATTTTCTTGATGAAAGTTATTTTCCTAAATGAGAGCATCTTCCCTTGTTATGGTACTTTTCATAAAGCTTTGAGACAAGTTATTTCCTTAAGCTAGAATACTTTTCCATTTGAGATAGCATGATTTTACCTAAAGCTTGAAATGAGATAATTTCCTAAAGTGAATGAAATACCTTCAAGTATGTTTTCCAAGTCTTATGATTCCGATTTCCAAGTATACAAGTTCTAAATGGTTATGAAATATTGAGCATTGAAGAGGTTTCAGTCTCCATGAGACATATGCATGAGTTGAAAGTATTGTTCAAAGTCCCTTAGCCTTTGGGTATTGAGAATAAGAGAAGATTTTTGATTTTTAAGGTTAAAGAGCGATGACTCACGAGATTTGTGTTGCATGCCTTATTTTACATGATTTATGAGATTTATATTTTATACTTGTTCAAGCCATGTGAGTCATCTCATTTTGCATACACGATTTGATTGAAGAAGATCGGTACTATTTTTATACATACGCATTCACCCCCGCATACTTAGTACATTCCAAAGTACTGATTCACATACATGTCTATGTGCTACATTGTCTTATAATATAGGTTCAGGTGATCATCCCAGCCTCATCCGTGATTCTTCGAGTACCTTGCCTACGTTTTCTACAGTAGTGAGTCCTCATGGTTCGGGGATCGATCTTCAGATATTTTTTGTATTTGAGAGACAATGTTTTATCTTCAGTTAATTTTAAGTCAGTTGGGGACCTATCCTAACGGCTCTCTAGATTTTGATTTGTAAAGGCTTGTCAGAATAGTATCATACTTCTGATGTGTCGAGGGTCTGGTATTGTTGTTTTGTTGAGGTTTCTCTATATTATGGTCATATGAACTAAGTATTTTTCCTGTATTTTCTTTCATGTGATATGACTATGCGAGTGTTGAGTCTATTTCATCTTGAATTAAGTGTTACTGGTATAAATTGGCTCTAAGGGTTATCTTAGGGCTACTTATAGCCTTAAGCACCGTGTGACATCTCGGGAGATGATTTTGGGTCATTACAGAAATTTTGGGGTGTCTTCTAGAGCTAAGGTTATAAAACTAGATGGAAGAATAAGATAAACTTTGTCCTTTGAAATAGTTAAGGAGAAGAGGGGAGGTGAAAACCTTTGAGATAGTGATTGAAGTTTCTAGCTCTTGGTGGGAGATCTATAAAGTGGGGGTTGAAAGGAAGGCTTGAATATTGGGGTTACTAGATACCCGACCATTATATTATGTGTTCATAGCTCCTTGATTAAGACCTAAGGTTCCATGATTATAGTCGTAGGCAGGGTACTATTGTCAGAGTGGTGTAAAGTATAGGGTCCATGACTTTTTCCAACACTTTTAACTCTAAGTTAGGCCATAACATGGAAGGGAGTGATGCAGTTTGGTAAGTAGGGGAAGCTTAGTCCGCGCTATGCCAGTCCGTACTTGGTTTGGAATAGGATTGGTAAGGTTTTCTATGAGTTAGAGTTGCCTTAAAGCTTGTGCTTCATTCATCCGGTGTTTCATGTTTCCATGTTGAGGAAGTGTGTGGATTATCCTTCATCGATCGTTCCTTTGGAAGGGTTGGGTGTTTTTGACTCTTTGTCCTATGGGGTAGTCCAAGTTGAGATCTTCGATCGGCAAGTTTAGTGGTTGTAGACAAAAGATTTGGCTTCGGAAAATGTTCTTTGGAGGAACCATAAGTTTAAGGAAGCTACTTAGGAAGTAGGAGAGTACATGAAGTCCAATCATCCGCATTTGTTCCCCATTTATGATATTCGTGCTTAAGGTATATGCTATTCTTAATATCTTTATTTTCTAACCTTGTTAAAAGGGAAGTTTTGAGGGGTAGTAATGTGTTAGATCGTTCTTGTGTTGCCTTAAACCCCTCATTGGAGGATGAATGATCCTACTGGGGGAGATTGAACTGCCCCAAACCTTGACTCTTGCAAATTTCCTTGGTTTTGAGCTTTTTGATCATCTTACGACTCACACTATAAGTCATATAGAGTGGTAACAGGTCTAGGGACCCAAGTCATATGTTGCTAAGTGTGTGTTTGGTCAAGTTCTATCCTGGCAATGAAACACTCCATACGAGTCATATATTGATATGACGAGAGGGTTGAATCTAATCGTATGTTGTCCAGTGTCTAGCTCTTAGTGTTTTATCTTGGATATGACTGGACCATACCAGTCGTATGGTCTAGTGATGACTGGGGTATAGGAGTCAAAAGTTGGACAAATTGTGGTGTACAACCTTTTGTCTTGATGACGAATTGATAGTATTGGTCATATATTGTGGGGACGAGTTGGAGAGTTAACTCGTAACCTCATACGAGTTTGTTGCAGCTTTAAGTTGGGGGTACTTTGGACATTTCCCAACCTAATCCCTAAATACCCCAGGTCTTATAACCCTTATTGGTCATCCCTTATACACTTGAGAAGATTAAAAACACTCTCTAAACTCTCTCTGAAAACCTCTCATGAAGATCGGGCTATGGTTTCTTCAAGGTGGTCACCTAGAGGCTTAAGGATCAAGATCTCTCTATGAATTTTTGTAACTCAGGCATGTTACTCCTTCCTCATTGTTATTTTACAAAGAGCATGCGTTCAATGTTTTTGTTGTTATTTTACAAAAAGCATGTGTTCAATGTTCGGTTCTTATACTATTGTTATGGTTTTGAAATAATGGTTGGGGGTTTTGGATGTTCATGATTGAACAATTTTTCTAATGGTTTTATGATGTTTCTTTCATGCTTTTAATATGATTTTGACATTGTGGAATGCATGGTAATAGTAAATGGATTTAAGGGTACTTTGAATTCTCCCAATAACTTGGTTATAGTTTTGAAACATAAGTTTCCTCAACTTGTTTGTTAAAATACCAATGAGAATGATTTTCTCACATAGTTTGACTATTCGTGAAATCTTTGCATTACATAAAAGGTAATGGAACTTAAATTGGATTTTTTAGTTTTAAATGGTTTGGAAAGGCCTTAGTGGCCATGGTATTGGTTTAATTGTAAATTTTGGAGTCAAAGTGGTTTAATGGCTTTGGTATGGCTTAAAATGATAGACTTGCAAGCTCTAATTTTGGTATGATGATACCAATGGTTAATGCCTAACATAAAAGACTCCTTGGTAAATGGTTGGAATGTGTAAATGGTATTAATATTATCTTAAATGAGGGTGTAGCAAAGCCGTGAAAGGTGGAGGTCCCGGGGGGACCAATACTGGAAACTCATGTTTGCCGATGTGAGGTTTGGCATGGTGACCGTGTGCATGATGTCACACTTAATATTTTAGGAGATATACTACTTATCTCGGGTTCTTTTCTTCGGTCGTGCAGCTAACACACATTGGGGTACTTTCAGCAGAGGGAGCTGAAACCATATAGCCCTGGGTGATTTTAGGATAGCAAAGTTTCACAGCCCAGGTAAAGGTTTTAAATGCATGCTAAACCTGGTTCCCTATCCTGGCACGAAATATATATGTACACATGTGATTGCATATGATGATTTACTTTTGTTTTGAATGATGGCATTAGTTTATCCCTATCCCTGAGTACATGCAAGTGTTCACTCTACTAATTGTCTTCGGGAATTCTATCCCCACGTGATGATGGAACCAGCCATACTATCACACCTCATGTTCAGTGACTTGGAGATTCGGGGACATCTTGAGTCAGACTGAATTGGTGAGCTTCAATACTTCGGAGGGCCCATTTTATGTTATGGTTTATCTTATGTCTTTACTATTCCCTGGGCATTGTTTTTGAGCTATGGTTGGGGGCATGTCCCTATTAGATATTCTATGGCATTGTTTGGAGGCTTTATATGGACAACTATGGACTTGGGTATATTATGGTTTGTTTGGTTTGGTTTGGAAGGTATGACCTGGTTGGGCTGGTCTCAGTTTTAGACTTATCTGAAAGTCATTGAATTTTAAATACTCTATCTTGTTATATGTTTGGGATTCATCCGACATAGGTTGTATATTGGTTGGTTGGATTGGGTATAGGGGTGGGTCTCCGGTCCTTGTTGGACTTGAGATGCCCGACACGACTAGGCCCTGGTTCGAGTCGTGTCAACTGAGAACACCTAGCAACAGATGAATACCAATATAAAGCAAGACATGAAACATAAACTCAAAGGTCTATATAAAATCAAAATCCAAAGCTATCCACAATACCGAAAGCCAATACCAAATAACAACCATAATACCTAAGTTCGCAGTAGTCCGATAAAGCCTCTAACCAAAAATTGAGTACAAATAAATTGTTGGGACATACCCCCGACCATAGACAAACATATATGAGATAAATTCTATGACATAATAAACCCAACATGAAATGATGTATTTCAAAGGATGGAATCTCACCACTTCAAGTCAATTCACAAACTAACCACTAACACTAGATTACTGTGCAAGAGGAGTAGAAGTATGACCATTTATTGCATCACATGGGGATACATCGTCTGAATATGGTTAGCAGTTAGAGCTCTAGCATGTAACTCGGGGATAGAGGAACAAATAATGGCATGCATAAAAATTCAAACCATTCAAAATCAAATGCGCATAACCATATGCAAGTACATATATATATATACTAAGTCGTGATAGGGAATAAGGCTTAACGTGAACATTTAAAACTTTAGACTGGATTGTATAGCTTAACCATAATAAAATTCACCCATGAGCTATATGGGTCCAGTGTCACCCCCTAAATGGGCCCCAATGATTATTAATAGCACGAACCAGAGATATCATAAAAAGTCGGGGATTCTGATGAACCATTTTCCCTCCAGGATACATATGTACATATATAAAATTTGGGGATTCCCTCGTACCCTGCAATCACACAATCACTAAGACCAACCCTCACATCGGCAAACATGAGTTTCCAATATCAATCCTTCGGACTCACACCTTCACAACTAGCTAACACAACCCCCATTAATGCCCAATTAAATTATTTTACACATAAACCCATCCACTATTTCAATAAGTCAATTAATAATGCAATATTATGTGGTATCGTCATACCAACTATAGCTTGCAAGCAATGTCATTAGCCAACACTTCAGGGATTCCTTCGTACCCCGCAGACTTTATTACAAAAATCACTTGGGGGATTCTATCGTACCCCATAAGATTTTCATAAATCATTCACTTAGGGGATTCCATCGTACCCCACAATGAAAAATCATCAAATTGGGGATTAACCATGACCCCTCTATTTAATTATGATTATCATGCATCCCACAATGTTCATAAACATTAATAAAGCATGAATTTTGTATAATAAATGATGAAAAATCAATTCAACGAACAATCATGTCAAAAACCCTCAACTATTTCAAAACTCACATCAAAACCTTGACATAATATCAATTTATGCCAATAAGAAAATATAAGTTCAAGGGAAAGAGATACATGCCTTAATTCCTAAGAAATTCGAAGAATACCACACCCCTAGGATCCTAGATGATCACCCCCTTGAACCCTAGCCTTGAGTTAAAAAGGAGATTTTGAGAGAGGATGTTTAAGAGTGAATAATGACCTTTGAATATTAAAAACTAATGAGAATTGGTCCTTGTATGTTTTAAAAGTCGTGTATGAGTGAAAGAACCTTACTACCCTTCTCCCCTTTTTAATTATACAAAACAGCCACAAAAATACACATATCCATGCGGACCTCATCGCAGTGACTATCTTTGGTGTCGCGGTGCTATCGCAGAGGCTTACTGCCTCTGTGACCCAAAACTACCCCGAACCTCATCCAATAATTCTAAAACTCTTTCGAGTTATCCTTTTTACATCCCCAAACATGATTTGAGTCAATAATTGATATTTTAAGGATGGGAAGGCCAAAAATAAAATACCCAAATTTTAAGGATATTACACAACTACCCAAGGTTTCCCAAACCATATATAGCCCACCAAATTGTAGTACCCTATACTATCAGGGTAACCCAATATAACAGTCAATAGATGTATCAAATACAGGGTCGGCACATTGATCTAGGTAGGTCAACATTATTCAATTTATATTCAATAATGAGAGAAGTCATTTATGAAGAAGATTCACTAATATGATATAACAGGATTATTAAATTATAACCAACTAATAATATGGCATAAAAATAGGAAGACTATACATATAAAAGGGTACAACATGCTACTAAAAGGTTCTAAACAATTATCTCTCTGATCAAGCCACAACCATACCCCATGTCTCATAATACCTCAAACCCCAACCAATACAATTTGATATAAGATAATGTAATGGAGTGAAATGAATGCTCAAACACAATATTATAAACAAGATTCTATCACGGTAAAATAATACAAGAGTAAATATTAACACAATACCAAACCATATCAAGTTATTTTAATGCAGTTCAGATGAGCAATGAAATGTAGTGATGCTGATGGGATGATTATGAATATTTGAAATTTTACACATAACTTTATGTATGCACCTATGGAGCAACGCTGCTCCCAAATTAGGACCTATTGAGGGTTCACAATACATATGTTTTTCATAATCTCAAATCTACCCCTTTGGCTAGTTTTCACAGATCAAGGTTACCACAATATCTCATATACCTCTCCATATGATGTTTATATATCAAGGTTACCACAATATCTCATAAAAATATCTCAACCAACCTTGTTGGTGAGAGACCTTACGCTAAGGGTTTTATAAAACATCATTTTCTTTCACATAGGGAAAACCTCAATGGTATCAATCTCATAAACATGTATGAATGATATGAGAATGATATGCTAACAACTAAATACCATGAATATATGAATCAATTCAATACAAATATAAGTGACCTCAAAATCAACTCTATATGATAATATTCTATTATGTAAGCCATCGTAGGGCACCAGCGGTATAAATAGCCATGCATGACATCAATAACATCATTTAAAGTCCTACATTCAATGATGATCAATAATATAAATGCAATCTAACGCACTAACACAGTCTATGACAACAAGTAAATCCCTTACTCACAATACAATAATAATAAATATTGCAATTAAATGCACAATCATAGACAATATTATCAACTCAAGCCTCCACTCAGGCATCACCATAATATATTATCCAAATAGTAGTAATATGCATATAAGAACTCATTCGGTCACATAATAATAACAATTTCTCAAGTCAATAATAATATTCATATATCCCCCACACGAACAACACGAAATTAGCAGCAATCTTAAACATAAAATATCACAAAACTACCCAAACCTAACTTATTCCACACGATAATTCTCAACCACTATTACAAGTCCATTTATTCACTAAATAATCTCTAAACTCGATCATTCTATTGCTAGTATTATTATTCTCTAGAGGTCACTAATATCCGATCATCACAATAAAGTCTGCTAAACAAGCGTTAAGTTATAAATAGACATCCACTATAAATTATTCAATATTACTAAGTTAACTATCTACATTCTACTCTATGGATATTTACAAGTAGTAATTACTACCTAATAAAAGGCAATAATCTAACTATAATTAACCAAAAGACACGGGTACCCGGCGATATGCCCGTCATTTTACCTAAGGGTGATCTCCAATCCTAATTGATTCATAGATTAAAGTAAACAATCATACAACACGTAAACACTTTGAAAAAAGTTAAGGTACATCTCAACTTTCCTTAGATGAAGATCCACAAGTCCAAACACCATCCAAAACCTCAGCAAGAAGCTCAACTCTATTGAATCAAGACCAAACGCATTAAATCTACTCAAATATGACATCTAAAGGTTAGGAGGAGTCTAATAATACCCATATTGCCATATAAAACTCTAGGCCAAAAATCATGTCAAAACAAGCCTATGGAGCCCGCTTATGAAATTCTAAAATTAAATTTATCACGAGATTCCTTGAGGAACAAAAAATCTATGCTCAAAATTTGAGCACCAACGTAATCTTAATTGGATCCAAAATCATCCCTAAGGACTGAAAAAATAAGAGGGGAAATTCACAATTTAATGGAGGATTAAGGCGGTAACTTACTGAATAACAACATAAAAAAGGCCACCTCAATGTCTCCAACCCAAGCCCCACTTTAGACCGAGTATATCCAACTTAATAAAAGATCCTTCAAATGAAAAGTTAAGGTTTTAAGCTTGGAACGGTGGCTGGAAATGAGGGAAAAGATAAATATAAAAATATTAGTGATGGTTGATGAAGTTGCCAAATGATTGCTTAAGTGGCTATCGCGTAAGCCACCAAGGGGTCGCTTAAGCCATCAAGGGGTTGCTTAAATGGATATTTTTTAAGCATTAAAATATTCACTAAATCATCTATTGCTTAAGCCATCAAGAGGTCGCTTAAACCATCACACCAGCAACTTAGGCACAACAAATTCAAAAACTTATTTTTGACCCCTGAAACTCATCCAGAACCCTATAAATATGAACCAATAGTATAAATTGATCATAAAACACGTTCTTAACTTATTGGAATCATAATTTATGAAAAAAATCATTTACAACAAACTAAACCCTAGGACCCCTTATAAGTTATTTTAACTAATTTTCGAACAGATGGTCAAAATGCAAATAAAGGCGTTGAACTCGAATCAACCTTGCTACTAACTCCAATTTGACATTCTATATCTAATTGAACTATCATAATCACCTTACAATGCTTGGATCACAAATTATTGATCTAAGTCAAACTAATCCCTTGAAGGATATCCAAAATCATAAACTCAAATAGAACACTTTCAAACGCATCAAGGACTATGTCAACCTTCCCCAATGAGATAAAGCAACCACAAAGAAGGAAAAAATGGTCAAACCATAGAAATTCTAAAAATCAATATGAGGATCATTATAGAAGTTTTGGCTTTGCCAAAAAAATATGGGAAAAGGGCCTTATTTTATTTCGATGGGTTCAGTATCGTGGGAAAAGTAAAGGAAGAAGAGGGACTGGTTTGTCAGTTATTTGAAAAAAGAGTAGAAAGGCGGAGAATGAAGGAGAAGGAGGTGGAGGGTGATAGCCGACACTATTATGGTGGTTGAAGGTTGTGTTTAGGCGGTGATAGGAGGTTGTGTTCCACATGGTAGGATAAATCTAGAAAATGACTTGGTAGTCGATAAGATCTGGAAAATGATATGGATAAGACTCCAATCAGATCTGAAAAACTAAATTATTTTGTATTTGTATCTTTAAAGAACCATTATATAATTGTATTAGTAGTTGACTTTCATTTGTATTTTTAATAACTGAAAAGGAATAGTTGGTTTTTTTTCAATGAATACTTGTATTTGCATTCATTTATAAAACTGTATTTATTGATATAAATAAATATAGTTCGTATTTTTATACAAATACATATTGTATTTATATGTAATATCATTTGTTTTATGTGTTTGTAATTGTATTTATAGTTGACTGCCTCATTTATATTTTTAGATAATTAAAAAAGAGTTGTTATTGTTGTTTCTGTGAACACTTATATCTGTATTCATTGATACGAATTATATTTTATTGATACGATAACGATGCAAATATAAATGATATATTTGTATCAAGTGATACTTATTTATATACAAATATAAATGATAATTTTGCCATAAAAATACAAACAATACAATTGTATCAAATTATACATTGTACATTTTAGACTCAAGGAAAATACAATAAATGTATATACTTTTTTGTAACAAATATAAATGATAAATTATACATATTAACTGCTAAACTATTCAAATATAAATGATAAATTTATTTGAAATAAACTATTTGATACATAAAAAAAATTTAAGATATAAAATATAAAATAAATCAAAAAAGAGGAAGAGAGAAAAGAAATATAAAATATACAATATAAAACAAAATGAAAACAAAAGACAAAATTAAAGAGAGAGGTGGGAGACAATAGAGAAAGATAAAGACAAAATACAAAAAAAAATAAAAAAGAGCGATGGGAGATTTAAGAGAGAGAAACAAAGTAAAACAAGTAGAATAACAGGAAGATAGGTGAGTTGCTATGGGATGGGATTAGCAAAGTCTTGTTATGAAAGATTTAATTATGGGTTCAAGGTGGCTATTTCTAAAAGTGAAAATTACCACCTATACATTTATTAGATTGAAAATTACAAGTTATAACCACACTTTTAGATAATTACTTTATTAACTATTTAATTGCAAGTTGTAGCAACTTGTTAAAAAACTAATTTATTTATTTTATTTTAAAAATTGATTAAATATTTTTTAAGTAAAAGTAACTCCTTTTTTTTGAATTTAGTATTCAATTTTTCCTTAATAACTAGATGAATAATTATGAAAGGAGTAAAATCTGTTCAATATTATATTTTTATTTATTATCCTTCTTACCTTTTCCAAAAACTCCAAATTTATTATTCTATTCTCTCTCATAAATTACATGATTCTTTCTCCCTCTTTTCACTCCATTTTATTCTATACTTTTTCCACATATATTTCCTCAAAATTCTCCATAGATGATCACAGATTTCATCATTTTACCATAATATTTTTTTAATTCTTCCATTATTGAAGAACCAGATGTACTGCAATTTCTTTTTTATAAATCTTGATTCTTTTTTCAGTATGAAAGATACTTGTGTTCATTAAATCTTAATTTAATAAAAAAGTAGATGAGATAGATTCTTGATTCAAAGAGATAAGCACATAGTGTATGCAATGGATATTAAATTGGTATCACCTAAATTGGATATCACAGTTAATAAATATCAGTTTATATATCTATTTCATACATATTTCATGCAAATATGACATGTAAAAATCACTTTATAAACTGATTCCATTCAATTTATAATCTTAAGTATATCTTCTTAATTGAATATCACAATCACATTATACTCATTTCATATAAATATAACATGTAAGAAACTATTTTATAAACTTTGAATATAATATTGATATTGTACAGGTTTCATACATGAAATAATTCAAAAAATACAAGTTTGTATATTTATTTCATACACTAAAATAAATAATAACTTATAATATTTGGTGAAAGTCGATTTCTATACCAACTTCTGCAATCATTATACTCATTCCATATAAATATAACATGTAAGAAACTATTTTATAAACCTTGAATAGAATATTGATATTTCATATTTATTTTAAACAGATTTCATACACGAAATAATTCAAAAAGTATAAGTTTTTATATTTATTTCATACAGTAAAAAAAAAATAATGCATAATATTAGGCGAAAGTTGATTTCTATACCAACTTCTACGATCATTATACTCATTCAATATAAATATAACATATAAGAAATTATTTTATAAACCTTGAACGGAATATTGATATTTCATACTGACTTTATACAGATTTCAGACACGAAACAGACTAATAAGTATATACAAGATATTTTCACTATATTTTTATTAATTGATGTTGGGCGTATTTGCACTTCTAAGAACCATAATTTACCCATATTTTAGCTAAATTTTGAGGACAAAATATATAATTCCTGTACTTTTAGTCCATTTTCCTGTAAGTGAGCTAACCTATGTGATTAGCATGTTTTTCAGGTATTAATGATGAAGATTTCATAACTTTGTGGACCTTTGGGCAGCAAAGGGAAACTTCACATAAGAGGGAAGGCAGCTTTTGAAAGCTTGTGGACTGAATGTGACACATGGAGAATTTATCCCGGGCAAAAGCAGTATTTTTAAATACTTAGGGGTGCAGCAGTAACTTAGTAGGACAAGGATACTATAAAAACTCTATTGCTGAATTTTTCAGTATTATTATTTGGAGCATTATTCGATTATTTCATCATTCAACTTTAGAGAGAGAAACACGGCTCAGAGAGCAACGAACAGAGGAAAAAAACGTCAATCCCTTGTTGACGCCAAACGACTTCTATCGCCAAGATTATTCTAGGTTGTGGTATGATGATTATGTCTATTGTGTTTTCCGTTGCACTCATGAGTAGCTAAACTTCTCTGTTAGGGTTATGGAAACCTTGTGATATACTATCTATTACTATGAGTTTGTGAATTCTTGATATGTATGCTACTTATATCATTACTCTCTTCGTTTTAATTACATTCTTATGGTTGCAAACATAGAGAATATTCCATTATAGCATTAACTTGTTCGAGAGAAAAGTTACATGTCTGGAAAAGAGAGTATGACAAGGAAATAGGGCTACCAACCCCTATTTACACGTTAATGCCTTAACCGGATTAATCTCTTGGAGAGTTTGTACCATTAGTTATACACTTTAGGTTCGAGAGAGTTAAAGTGAAATAATCCTTGATGGTTGAGAAATACTAGGATTTACCATTAGAATGAGAATCTCTATAAGTGCATGCATGTCTAAATTCCGCATTACTCATAGTTAATAGATACGTAGAACTCATAAGGTGGACATAACCCTAACTTATTTTTCTCTGTGATTAAATCTTACTAAATAAATCATCTCATTCGTTACTTTGATATTAGTAGTTCATGCATAATCAAATCCCCCCATTTCCGTGGAATTTTCGACCAACAGTCTACTAATAGTTGCAACACTTAGTGACCAAGTATTCCCTGCGGGATTAAACACCCAACCCAGTTGGGTTCTATATTTGACAGCGACCGCTTACACTTTCTTACGAGAGCTGTAGTTTGGGCGTTATCAAATTTTGGCGCCGTTGCTGGGGAATACAGTTGTCAACTAAGTTTGTGATAGTTAATAGACCCTTTGGTCAAAGATTCTCGAATTTTATGTTTAGTTGTTGTTTTTGTTTTATTCAGGTTCTGTTCAGTGCATGCCAAATACTCGAAGTTCTGGTCAGCCATTATTACCTATAAATCCTGAACCTCAACTTATTGGCAGAATGGATGCGCAACGAGACATTGAAAGAAGGGATGCTCAGCAGGAGCAGGAGCAGGCCAGGTTAGCTGCATTGGCAGCTGCTCAAGTGCATCAACAAAATATTGATAACCCAAGGCGAGCAATAAATCCTGATAATGAGGACCTGGGTGATGATGAGTTACTAAATCCAAGGCGTGCAGATGCGGTGGCAGCGCCTGTGAACAAGAGAGATCGTCAAGCTAGAATGAGACCTGACCGTCGATCTATGCAGGTTCCTTTTGACAATGATGATGACGATCTGGATGGAGCTGGTGCCACTGGGGCTATTATTCCTCCGCCCTTGGCACCTGCAGCCAAGTTCAATATCACTAGCACTATGATTCAGTTATTGCAGCTCAAGGGGTTATTTGGTGGACTTGCAGGCGATGATCCGAATATGCATCTGATCAATTTTATCTCAACATACAAGTCGTTTGACAATCCAGGAGTTGGACAGAATGCAATTCGGCTGTGATTATTTCCATTGTCTCTATCTGGAGAAGCAAATCTATGGTTGAATGGACTAACTCCTGATTCTATTACTAATTGGAGGCAACTGAAAGACGCTTTCCTAGAAAGATTCTTTCCGCCATCCAAGAGAATACAATTAAGAGATGAGATCAACAATTTTTGACAGCTTCAAACTGAAGCTCTCCACGAAACATGGGAGAGGTTCAAGAAGAAGCTTATGCGGTGCCCAAACCATCAGATGACCAATATCCACTTGATGGAAATATTATATAGGGCTTTGAATTCGGTGACAAAGCAAGTGGTTGATAATGCTGCGGGAGGGTCATTCATGGACCTTACTTTTATTGAGGCAAGTGATATGCTAGATCGTATGACAAAGCAGAGTAGAGCTTGGCATACTAGGGATTCTGAGGTAGCGAGCTCTACTGTATCTATTAGCATGACAGCAGAACAGAGTCGAAGACAAGAGGAACATGACCAAGATATGGCTCACATGAAAATGCATATGGATCTTCTTACCAAGCATTTATTATCAGGGAAGACCAAAAAAGTCAAGGCTGTTGTGTCGCAGGGAAGAGATGATTCCGATTCTGAAGAAGAAGCAAACTACTTGAATAATCAGGGGGGTTTCCGAGGCAATGCCCAAGGAAACCAAGGTCAGAACTATTATGATCAATCAGGATACAAGGACCGTGATCAAGGTAGTTGGAAGAATAAGACTGACAGGAGTGGTTCGTATGTTCCCCCTGGAAATCGTGAGGCTGTGGCGTCTAGCTCTGGGAAGATGTCCATGGAAGATATTATGGCTAAGCTGTTGAAAGGAGTAGAGGCAACCAACATGGGCGTAACCGAGGTAAAAAATGATTTGTCATTAATAAATCAATTGGTTGACTCGCATTCTACTGCAATAAAACAGCTGGAGCAACAATTGAGTCAACTATCAGCAGCATTCAACCAAAAAAAGGCTGGCACTTTACCTAGTGACACTGTGCAAAATCCAAGGAATGATGGATCATGTATGGCTATTACTACCAGGAGCGGTAAGGTGTTGGAAAAGTTGTCCAAAGGCAAGCAGGTGGTTGATATTATAGCAGAGAATGTTATTGAAGCAGATTGTGGTGATGCTGTAGAAGCTGAAGAGAACGTTCATGATGTTACCCCTAGATGTCTGCAGTATGAAAAGATCGATAATCAGAAGCAAGATAAAAAGGAAGTGGTGGAGAAAACTATTCCCCTTCCACCACCACCTTTTCCTCAGAGACTGAAGAAAAAAGCTGATGACACCAGGTTCAATAAATTTATGACTATGTTGAAGCAGCTGACTATTAATGTTCCTTTGGTGGAGGCACTGGAACAGATGCCAGGGTACGCCAAATTCATGAAGGACCTTTTGACAAAGAAGCGGGAAGCAAGCTATGAGCTGGCAGATAATGTTCATCATTGCAGTGCAATCGCCACGAGGTCGTTAGTACAGAAGAAGGCAGATCCTAGTGCTTTCACTATTCCTTGCATGGTTGGATCTTTGGATTTTGCAAGGCATTGTGCGATTTGGGAGCTAGCATCAATTTGATGCCGCTATCCGTTTATAGAAAGTTGGGGTTGGGTGATCCTACACCAACCAATATGCGGCTCGTGATGGCAGATAGGTCGATAAAACAACCTATTGGTATCTTATATGATGTACTGGTGAAGGTTTCTACCTTCATTTTTCCTGCAGACTTTGTTATTTTGGATTGCGAGGTGGATTCTGAAGTTCCCATAATCTTGGGGCGTCCTTTCCTTGCAACAGGAAGTGTGCTTATTGATTTAAGATCTAATGAGCTTTTATTTCGGATGAATGACAAAGTGGTTCGTTTTGATATATGCAAATCGATGAAGCAGCCTAGAGATATGGATGTGTTCTCTGTAGCTGATGTTTATTATGAGGATGATAAAGAACTATCTTTAGAGAAGCAGCTTACTATTGAGCCATTGTCTGCTGTGCTTTTGAATTGTGAGCATGAGGATGTTGAAGAATATGAAGAAATCTTCTGTGCTCTAACAGTAATAGGGTCCTATTCTCATGCCCCTAATAAGCTGGACCTTGATCTTAAGAATCGACCTTCACCACTAGCAAAACCATCCATTGAAGAGTCATCAGTGCTAAAATTGAAAGAGCTCCCCAGTCACCTGAAGTATGCGTTTTTCGGAAGAGGTGATACACTTCCAGTTATTGTTGCGGCTGATTTAGGTGAACAACACGTAGAGGCTCTCATCTCTTCTCTGAAGAGGTACAAGAGAGATATTGGTTAGACCATTGATGATATAATTGGTATCCCTCCTGGGATATGTATGCACAAGATTCATCTCGAAGAAGATTGCATGCCTATAATTAAGCATCAGCGTCGTCTGAATCCATTTAGAAAACGATCCACCATCTATCTCGATGAAGTTTAAGTAATTGAGGTAACTATGTCGTGCCGCAATAATAAATCAAGCGCTACATGGGAGGCAACCCATCATTTTTAATCATTTTATTTTACTAGGAGTTTGTTTTTGTTAAATAAAAATCCAAAAAGAAGAGTCGAGCCACGACCAAAACTAAGGCGCTTGGTGGGAGGCAACCCATCTTTCTAATCGTTTTTGTTATTTTTGATTAAGTGTACGTGCAAGACGTACAAAGGAGGGGAATTAGTCCCAAATTTTGAGTTGAAAGTGAGCCATGCTAAAGGTGGTAAGTTAGGAATGATGGAGCTTAAGGCTATAGGCTAGGTATTGCCTATGCAAATCTAGGCAACGAACAAGGCAATGCCTATGCAAATCTAGGCAACGGACAAGGCAAGGCCTATGCTATGGCCTATGTTCATTGCCTCACATAGGCAATGGACAAGGCAAGGCCTATGTAAATCTAGGCAACGGACAAGGCAAGGCCTATGCTATGGCCTAAGTTCACTGCCTCACATAGGCAATGGACAAGGCAAGGCCTATGCTAATCTAGGCAACGGACAAGGCAAGGCCTATGCTAATCTAGGCAATGGACAAGGCAAGGCCTATGCCATTGCCTATGATCACTGTCTCAACAAGGCAATAGCATAGGCGCCGCCTATGCCCAACTAAGCAATAGCATGGGCGCCGCCTATGCCCAACTAGGCTTTGACAAAGGCGCCGCCTATGCTAAGCATAGGCAAAGCAATAGGCGCCGCCTACTTATGCCTTTTTGTCTCCTAACCCGATTTTACATGGATAAAACCCGACCCATGGCTTAGTCTATAAATAGAACTTCAACCTTAGAACAAAATGCAATTGTTTGCTCAATATAGGCGCCGCCCAAGCTTCCAATTTCTCTCAAAAATTTTCTTTTTGCTCATCTAATCTTGCAAGCTCATCTTCCGAATCCATCACTAAGTAAGTTATTCTTTTATATTTCGTAGTTGTTGAAATGCTACGTTTATAATGATTTATTAGATTGAGAAGTGGTGTTGGTGATTAGAATATGGTTGGTTTGCTAGGATGAATCTCGTCGAGTGAGAGGATAAGTGTGGGCGTTCTTGACATTGCTCCGACTTGCATTTAATTGTTATACATTGTCATATTTTTATGGAATCGAAATTGTGAAGTTAATGCATAATCTTGAATGTGAAATCTTGAATGTTTGAATGACTCGTTCATCGAGATACCGATCAGGATTGACCACAAGCATGAGATGTTGTGATTATTTCTATGCAATAACTTGATACAATCTCTATGTGGTAGTCTTGTTCAAAGAGTGCATTAATACAAACATAAAAGTGTAGTCAAGATTGCATGAAAATATGATTGTGCTAAACATTTTGTTGGAACATATCGCCTAAATGTCTGTCGATGAAGTCTGAGTAATCGACATCACTCACTTAATTAGTCTGGGCCAACAAATTAAGTGTGGGGTGGTGCCACCAATGTTTGTTTTTTGATTGAATCTTCCAAGATAAAACTAACATGACTCTATTTTAATCTCAGGAAGAATGGCACCAAAAGGACGACAAGGAAAAGAAAAAGTGTCCACCTAACAGAAGGGTCAGAAAAGGGGAAGAAAAGAGCAAGCTGAGTCCTCCTCTCTACAAATACCTCGACGCACTGTTGGGATCAAGTGGGGTACATTTTGAGGAAACTCTGAGGATGACGACTCTGATGATGATTCCGACGCAGGGGGTATGACCCCAGACATAGAAGAGGAGTCCGACTAATCAGGTTTTACTTATTTATTTTCACTGAGGGCAGTGTGTCCCGTCTAAGTGTGGGGTGAGGGTATTTGTATGATGTATTGTACTTCTTTGCCTACATTTATTCTTGTTTATTTTAATTAGTCATAATTAGTTAGTTAAATTTTTTAGATTTTTTAGATTTTGCATGAAATTGTTCTGATAGACGGCATGGTGTTATAACAAGAGTTTGTGCTAAATTCATTACTATTGAGACATTTAGGCTCTAAGTGTGACTCACTGTGTGATAAGTGTGTGGTTTAATTCATTCATCTGTTGGGTCAAGAGTCTCTACTGCTCCTAATAAAGTTGACCATGTGCCTTGTGTGTGTGAGGTTGTAGTATATTCTGTGTTGTGACTGATGCTAGAACTTGCCTGGTGTGTGTGTAAAGCGAAATAAAGAGTGTGAGTTTAGGAGATGATTTAGGCATTTCTTTGGCAGCCTGTAATTGTTTACCTTCTTTTTACCTACCCGTGTACATTATCCTAGTTAACCCCCTTTGAGCCTTTAGCTATTTTATTTGACAGCCTCATATGTAGCCTAATTCATTTTTTTCAAGACCATAATTTGATCCAAACTCCTAAGCGCTTTAAATTGTAGAGACATGTGACAAAATAAGAGGAAATTGGGTAAGAATGATGCCTCAAAGTGTATTGGTACTTGAAATTGTTGTGAAAAGAGTGGTATCATAAAGGTGTTTTATAAAAATAAATAAATAAATAAATAAATCAAATAAAAAAAAAACAGAAATAGAAAAATAAAAAGATAGTTGTGTTTATAATTGAATAACAAAATAGGTGAAAAGGGGTGGTAGATGAAAGGAAAGTAGAGGGGTTGTTTAAAAGAGAGTGTTAATGGCATAATGTGATGTATTAAAGCGCTTAGGGAACTTAGTCACTATTTCTGGCCAAAATAGTCCTACCTGTCCCTTAGCCTACATTACAACCTTTAAAGACCTATTTGATCCTAAGCTTAGCATTCTGATATTAGTAGAGCATTACACTAAGGGAAAGCCTATGGTCATAAGTTGCAACATAAGAATTCTTTGTGAGAGTGAGAGCAAGGAGAATCTTGTACCCATGTTTCAAAAAATGCAAAACTTGTGAGTGATTATGGGTGATATCTTGTGTGAGACACACATGGTTGATGAGTTTTTGGTAGTTTTGTATGATTCTTTGTGCCTTAACTTGTGGATACGAATTAATCATCATCACGAGTCTATGTTGGAGGTTGAATTGTTTCTAGTAGTGATCAAGAAAACTACTCTTTGTTAATAATTGTCATACATGTCTTGTTGAACATTTTGTGTTGCTACTGTGATATCCTAGTTAGATGTTTACATGGATGTAATATTTTGTTCGAGGACGAACAAAGCTGTAAGTGTGGGGTGGTGATGTTGGGCGTATTTGCACTCCTAAGAACCATAATTTACCCATATTTTAGCTAAGTTTTGAGGACAAAATATATAATTCCTGCACTTTTAGTCCATTTTCCTGTAAGTGAGCTAACCTATGTGATTAGCATGTTTTTCAGGTATTAATGATGAAGATTTCAGCACTTTGTGGACCTTTGGGCAGCAAAGGGAAACTTCACATAAGAGGGAAGGCAACTTTTGGAAGCTTGTGGACTGAATGTGACACATAGAGAATTTGTCCCGGGCAAAAGCAGTATTTTTAAATACTTAGGGGTGCAGCAGTAACTTAGTAGGACAAGGATACTATAAAAACCCTATTGCTGAATTTTTCAGTATTATTATTCGGAGTATTATTCGATTATTTCATCATTCAACTTTAGAGAGAGAAACACGGCTCAGAGAGCAACGGACAGAGGAAAAAAACGTCAATCCCTTGTTGACGCCAAACGACTTCCATCGCCAAGATTATTCTAGGTTGTGGTATGATGATTATGTCTATTGTGTTTTCCGTTGCACTCATGAGTAGCTAAACTTCTCTGTTAGGGTTATGGAAACCTTGTGATATACTATCTATTACTATGAGTTTGTGAATTCTTGATATGTATGCTACTTATATCATTACTCTCTTTGTTTTAATTACATTCTTATGGTTGCAAACATAGAGAATATGCCAGTATAGCATTAACTTGTTCGAGAGAAAAGTTACATGTCTGGAAAAGAGAGTATGACAAGGAAATAGGGCTACCAACCCCAATTTACACGTTAATGCCTTAACCGGATTAATCTCTTGGAGAGTTTGTACCATTAGTTATACACTTTACGCTCGAGAGAGTTAAAGTGAAATAATCCTTGGTGGTTGAGAAATACTAGGATTTACCATTAGAATACGAATCTCTATAAGTGCATGCATGTCTAAATTCCGCATTACTCATAATTAATAGATACGTAGAACTCATAAGGTGGACATAACCCTAACTTATTTTTCTCTGTGATTAAATCTTACTAAATGAATCGTCTCATTCGTTACTTTGATATTAGTAGTTCATGCATAATCAAATCCCCCCATTTCCGTGGAATTTTTGACCAAAAGTCTACTAATAGTTGCAACACTTAGTGACCAAGTATTCCCTGTGGGATTCGACTCCCAACCCAGTTGGGTTCTATATTTGACAGCGACCGCTTACACTTTCTTACGAGAGCTATAGTTTGGGCGTTATCATTAATAAAGATTCTCATCTACATTCAATTTCTTATTTGTGTTGTTACCAACACAAATAAAGGACTTTTTAGTAATTTCTCTAATATCCATTTATATATCTTTTGTTGTTACGTACAATGGATATTTAACAAAGAAATTGATAATTTATATCATTTTTTTTTAAAAGAACAAAGGAAAAATTAGAAGAAAAAGAATTTTTGATGAAAGAGAAGAAATCGTTGGTTGAATAATGATTTTGAAAGTATGAAATCATTTAGATGTGAATGAAGTAGGAGTAAAACCATTTCAGAGAGAATGAAGGGGATGATTGATATCCTAACAATAGTTGTCATCCTTTTTTATGGGTATGAAATCCTTTTTTCCATATATAAAAATTATATTATTTTATATTATTAGAATAAAATGATTTTCTTCTTCCTTTTTATACCTTTTTTTACTACAACTTGAAAAGATGAATATTATGCTATAAGTTGCAATTAGGATAACTTACATAAATCCCTGAATGTTTAAGTGTTATAACACTTTATCCCAATAATTTTTTAAATTGCATTATATTCCGAATTTTTAGATTTGTGATACATATGTTATAATGTGATACATATAATTAGTGATACTTTTAAAACAAAAAAAAAGATTTTTATTTCAGAAAATAACGGATTCAATTATTACATGGAGTAAAGTTAGGCACAAATTGTGGAAATGATAAATCCGGTTCCAGATGTATCATAATGATACACTTGGAGCCAGATGTATCATAATGATACATTTCACAAAACTACTCACTAATCATTAAAAATTCAATATCACACCAAAATAAATAATTTACATATGTCAAACATATGTTAAATGTATCAAATATTTATAAATAATTTAAAGTTAAATATTTGTTTAATTACATCATATCCAGGATTTTAAAATTTGTGATACATATGTAATAATGTGATACATATAATTAGTGATACATTTAAAACAGAAAAGATTTTTATTTTAGGAAGTGACTGGTTCAATTATTACGGGGAGTAAAATTAGGCACAAATCGTGGAAATGATAAATCTAATTTCAGATGTATCATAATAATACATCTGGTTCCAAATATATCACAATGATAAATTTCGTAAAATTACTCATTAATCATTAAAAATTCAATATCACACCAAAATAAATAATTTACATATGTCAAACATGTGTTTAATGTATCAAACATTTATAAATAAACATATGTTAAAGTTGTATCAATTGATGATAATTTGGGAGAGATTTTAGAGGATGGAATATTTTTAAAAAAAAACATCTTTAAAGATAAATAGATTGCATTCATTAATTGTAGAGTAAAGTAGCGTGGGGGTTTTATTCATATGTATCAAGAGTAAAATGTAAAATTCGGGATTTTAAGTAATTGTTTAAAAGGCAGGGGATTTGGGGCAATAAGGTCTCTTAGGTTTATAGTTTTGTGTAATTTATCCTTGCAATTAACCATCTAAGAATGGTTATTTGAATTATTTTTTCCCAAACTAAAATTTCCTCTTTATTTTAATGAACGGCCCATTGGGTCACGTGATTTTTTTTATGAAAAGAATAAATAGATACATATATATACTAGTTTAAACACACGTGCCTCACACGTATATCCTTTGATTATTTAAAATTAAAATTTGAGTATTTCTTCAACTTTTTTGAGCAAAATCAAAATTAGTTCAACTATTATCAATTTTTAAAATACAAAATTAAATTAAATAAAATTCAATTTATTTAATCAATTCGATTTGGATCTTTTTTTACCTAAAGCGTGAAACCCATGATCAGTCTTATGTAATAGATATACTTCTACACAAATATGAGTTGAATCAAATAGTATAATATTATACAATTATATTAAAATATATTTCTTCCAGCAATATTATCTCTTTATTTATTTTTCAAAAAATAGACCTTCCTCAAAACCTAAATGTCACTAATGGACCAAAATAAAATGCGTACATCATATTTCTATTAATCCAAAAATGTTTGAAAATATATATATATTGAAGGATAATACCTTTTCAGTAAAAAGGGAAAATTAATTTTACATATTTTCTCTTCTTAACTGGCTTTTACTTTCCTTTATTCAATATGATAAAAAAAAATATTTTAGGACCGCTTAATTATTCTCATATATTTTAGGTCTCTTTAATTTTTTTTGATAATTAATTAACAATTGAAGAAAATAAGAAAAAAAAATAATTAAAGGATAAAAAATTTAAATAATATTTTACACTCTTCACTTTTAATATAGTACTAATTTAGTGTACGTTCTTTCCATGTGTGTCTATGTTAATTAATAAAATTATTTATAAAAAGAATAAAATTATTTTTTTGTAAAAAAAATGATTGTTGTAGATTTCAAAGTCTTAAATATTATAAAAATCATTAAATAATTATTTCTTATGTTAGGAATTGATTAAATGATTGTTCTTAAATATTAGAAAAATAAATAAATGACATGACTATTTATAAATATTAGGGAATAAAGAAATGATTATTTTTAATAAATTTTATTGTTGACATAGATATTGAACACGGCACTTCAATTACTGTTTGAAAAAATCATTGAATAAAAAAAATACGTAACAAACTTACAAAAAATATGGCTCAATAGTTATGCCTTCAATCTCAAGATAAGTTTTATTATAATCTGACATATGTATTTTGTAAAGCATAGAATACATACCTTATCACTACTTTTGTAGAACAGAGAGAATGTTTTTGATAAACTCTCCACTAACTTATAAATAATATGATTTTAATTTTTTATGCCTCCAATATCAATATAATTTTCAATATAATCTCATATGTGAAAATAGAATAGATACCTTATCACTACCTTTGTAGGGTAGAGAAACTGTTATTCAATATACCCTCGGCTTACTATGGATTTTGTGGAGAATAGAATAGATACCTTATCATTACCTTTGTAGGGTAGAGAAATTATTTTCGATAAACCCTCGGCTAACTTACAAAAATTATGATTCAATAGTATATCATCAATATCATGATAATTTTTAATATAATCTCATAAGTAGAGTCAATAGACCCTCGTCTAACTTATAAAACTTATGATTCAATAGTTGTGCCTTCAATCTCAAGATAATGTTCAATATAGTCTCATATGTAGAGTCAAAAGACCCTCGTCTAACTTATAAAAATTATGATTCAATAGTTATGTGTTCAATCTCAAGATAATTTTCAATATAATCTCATATGTAGAGTCAACAGACCCTCGACCAAGTAACAAAAATTATGATTCAATAGTCATGCCTTCAATTTTAAAAGAATTTTTAATATAATCTCATATGTAGAATCTATGGAGGATAAAATACATACCTTATTACTATCTTCGAAAGATAGAGAAATTATTTTTCATAGACCGAACATTTATCCACCATTTGTATTAAGCTAAACAATTTCTAACAATAGACATGATAGTAATTAATATTATAGAATAAATTTTATATCGATATTATGGGTCAGTAAATTATAATAATGAGTTATCTAGACATGAAAAATAATATATTTAAGAATAATTAAATCAACAAAAATTGTATATTGATGAATCGTACAATAATACAATTGTAACAATCAAAAATGAAACAACATCTCACTCTTGTTAACATATGTATCCAATTATATGAAAGCTTGTCATGAAAAAAAAATTGACATGTCCAGGCCTGCAATTTATATGTTTAACAAAATTAGAAGAAACAATGAATATAATCCCTACATGAAAATCTAGAACTCAAAAATATTGTCAAAATACACACAAAAAATTATTATAAAGAATGTAAAAAAGTCGAAATAAAATTGCACGTCACGTACCATTCTCCTTATGCTTTTCATATATGTTAGAAGTCTAAACATATATTATTTTCTTGCTATATATTTTAGAACTCTTAGGGGCATTTTTCTCATAATAAAAACTTTTTCATGAATCAAAAAATTGTGTTATGGAATCTTTCCAATACCCTTTATATAGAATTAACTATAAATCTTTTTATTTTGATTAAAATAATAATTTTAATAACTTACCTTACGTAAAAATCTAATTATATAGTTAAACTTATGGAAAACATTAATTCAATTCTCAATGGACCGGTGGTGGCTGTGCATGGAATTTCCATAATTGGAAACTTATATGTGATTGTCCAATATAATTGAATGATTTTTATTTATGTTAGGAGTCTTACCATATATTATTTTCTTGTCATATATTTTAGGACTTCTTAATTTCTTAGATTTAAAAGTCATAACTTAATATTATAAATATAATTAAATAATAATTGAAGAAAATAAGTGAAAAGACGATTTTGTCTATTGTAAAGAGTTTTAATGAAGGGCAAAAAGTTCAAATCATATTTCTAAGGATCTTCACACTTTTAATATGTTATAGATATAGATATACATACATATATATACATATATACACACACACACACACACACACACATATATATATATATATGTATATATGTATATACTATCTTAAAAGCACCAACTCCAAAAACTTAAAGTAAAATTACTAAAATGTCCTTCTTAACTCTAAAACCTAATTAAGTACTTTATGAAAACACACACCACTCTCCCGCGTAAATATTACCAACCAGTGCTTCAATACAACCGATGTACCCCTTCAAAGTTCAAAGTAACACTGCTTTAGATCCCTATTTCAATTTATAACATACCGTTCACAAACTATACACTCTGTACATGTCTATCATATAAAATTTTCAGAGACTTCTTCTCCAGACAATCTGTTGTGTATTATTTGGGGTAATGAACAACCTTTTTTCTAGAACTGACGTATGTGAAACATCAAAAAACTCAAAGCATATGGGGTGCTTGATGAGAAGCTATACGAGCCTGTTCAAAAGAAGAAGAATCTCAATATTTCCATATCTATTCAGGTTCTCTGATAAAGATAATGAAAGGAATGGATGGTCGGTGCTATAGAAATCTATTTAGGAGGTATTCATTACTTGCATGCATCTCAAATAACTCTTACTGATGGTTCTATTAACTACATCTCACTGTCATGCCATCTTTTGGATAAGAAAACTGCTTATTCTTTTCAATTATAGAGACGCATTAGATTGGCATAACATTATCTTGTCACAACTGGTGTAAAGAGGGAAAAACTCATCCTCTGTTATGTGAACTTTCGGATTCTATGGTATGGATTCTTTTATTATAGACTTATTGGTGAACGATAGAGGTAACACAAATGTTGCACAGCAAGCCACTTAAGTAAGCTTTTATTTACTTTTATCATATATGAATTAGATGCTTTTGTGGAGTTCATACATTTTAAGCATCAGTTTAGTTTTCACCAATTAAATTATAATAGAGAGGACTTAGATTTTAGTAGAATGCATAACATCCAATTGTTTTCATCAAAGAAACGATCTCAGTATTGATAGAACCCCTGTCAATTGGTGTCCGTTTAAACCATAGAAATCATAAGATCTTCCTAAACTATGAATAAATAATTTATGTCCTAACTTAGATATAGCAAAATGGGCGGAAAAGTTAATGCATAGGTAGGTAATAGTATGACTCTGCAAAAACATAATAGCAATCTGAGACTGGCATGAGAATAGTTATCTCACATATTCCATCACTATGATATAAATTGCGGAATAGATCAATTAATACCTCTAACGGAACACTGGATTTCACATTCCTGCATTTTATCTCATGATTATTATTCGTTATCCCTCATAAAAAATGAAAGGTTAACGTATAAACTTGAGAGACCAAACGCGCAATTGTGGTTTTACTTGATCAGAAGTATCTATAATATCCTAGGATATATCAGATTTAGATTATCAAAGTTAGAAAAACAATGAGATCATTGACTTTTTTCTCTTTATCAGAGAACATGCTATATTAATGTAGGAGATATGTAATTCCATAAACATATATTAGTTGCAGTCTCGATTTCTTTTCAGGTTTAATACAAGCATCTGCCCAACTCTTATACTCATTATATCCCATCTTGGAGTTGTAAAGGATGAATTCACTAAAATAAGTTCCGAAGGACCTCTTTCATGACTGAAACTTATATGGGGAGTTATATAGATCGACAAACTACAAGTTATTGGAATATTACAAGTGATCTATTTATTTATAGAAGAATTGAAGAAAAAACAAGGAAAATTAACTGTAATAAGCTATAACCTCATTTTTTTGGGTTTAAAATGAAAGTTAGGGTATGAATTCAACCTTCGTTGTCGATGCTAAGACTTTTTAAGATAAGAAAATAGCACATTGAAGATGATATATCTGCTCTCCTTTGTTAGGAAGTTGTTCAGCTTGTTTATTCTTTTTCTGAAGCTATCTTGTTGTGCATTTGTGCCATCTGCATACTTAAAGAAATAAAAATCTGCAACATCCCATAAAAATCCAAATTTCATCCTTACCCTTTAATTGAACTAAGAGAGTCTGATTTAATGCTTACCTGAGTAATCCCTTTTCAAGAGACTATTTCTTTATCTTCTTATTAGAAAAGATCAAATTAGAAAGACAATTTATTGAACAGATGCTCCTATTTTATTATAGTTCCAATAGGTAGCAACCTTTTGCAGTTGATGTTTAGAAAAGAAAATTATTTCTACACAAATTAAAACATTCCGAATTGCTTCCTGAAGCCTGCAGATGCTCCTATCTAACCACAAATGGTGAGATTTGATAGCACCCAATGCATCTAGAATCTTAACCAACAACCCCTGCAAAAGTCAGAAATGAATAGTTTTATTGCATCAGTGATGGTAAAAATATATTTTGGTCAAGTAAATCATTGAATGCATAGAGGTTTTCTTATAAAAACAACAAAATGAAGAAACAATACCTCCTTTTTGAGAAGTTAAAAGAACATAAATAGTAATCACATGCAAGTCAAGAGGAATTTTAATAGGATGCAATTTTTTCTTTGCTTGATGACATGCGGGCTAGGAGGACACTTTTTTCTTGGATAACCTATAAATTTCAAGAGCTAGTGGTTGTGATTTGAAACTCCGCAAAAATAATTTTAAAATCCTTTCACTTTCAATTGTTTGAACAAATAAAACGTGACAGCCCAAGTGCAGGACCAATCTGCGCTTTTTTGTTTCAATATTTTGACATCTTGCTGTCAAAATAATGAAACCAAGTCCTTTATATCTCGAAATCATTTTCCCAAGATATTAATACACATAGTATATAGATATTCCAGTGTCCCTTGTTGTGTTTTGATTCCATTACAAATTTGTACAAACATGTAGAGGATAGTACAAGATTTGGCATGAGGAAAAAATAAAAAGATGTGTTTCCATCCTAAGCTACCAAGCAAAATCTATGCCCACTGTCCCTGTCACTCCCACCAAGACGCTGTGAGGAACCAACATAAGAGGAACTCAATAAGTATTGCTTATTGTTCAAAATAAGCAAAAACTTATGCATAGGTGAAACCAAATTTGAAATAAGTCGAGTCTTATCTTATCATTTGCCAATTGAGTTTTAACACGCCTTTGTATACTTGTTAAGTTATGAGTGTCAACCTTCTTATTTGTTTAATTTGATTTATACTAGAGCTACACATGGTGTATATGAAATATGAGGTATACAATGATGATTATCCATCAACGAAATATTTGTGAAATCTTAAAAAAAAAAATTGCTAGCAAAAATAAAGTGTCTTGATTAAGATATTAGTGTTATTTGACACCAAAATATCTTTACGTATAAGTATAGCAACTCCAAAATTGCATTTACAGAGTTTGTATTTTTATGATGGCATAAATGGTCATATGACCACACAACTCGAGCAATACGTAAACCATTATCATCTATTGTTATTGAAATTGTAGGATGCCGATTAATGATTCAAAATGGCTTATTGAAATGAAAATATTCATAATAATTTTAAGAAGTATTATGTGAAGAATAATGTTTATATCAATGTATTAGGTGTGATATACTTCATTGCATATTTGTACTTCAAATAAAGGAAATGCATCCACTGAAGCTTTGATTGTTAATCTTCATAGTTTTAGACAATGTCCAATCATCTTGACCTCAACAAATTTGCCATTCCGGCAATCCACATTGATCATATTTGATATTTTGTATTGTATCTTTTCATGTATAATTACTCATAAAATTAATACTCATTAGTAGGGGGTTGCGGATAACTAACTTGTAAAGATAAAAAGTAAAATAGATCTATTATATATAATGGATACATTTTTCTTTGTGATATTATTTCATCTATATTTTCTCTCCAATATTTTAAATATTTGTAGTATATCATTTTATCCTGTTGTAATTGCAGAGTTACAGATTTTTATATAATAATTTATCCTAATTGTACTATAATGTATATCTAATTCTAGATTTTCAATGTTATTTATTATCTTGTGTTGTTCTTCTCGTAGCGAGTTTTTTAAATTATATAAACTATTGCAGGTACTTTTTCCTAAATTTTCTAAGGTTTCCTCTATCCATATTAATCTTTCTTTTAGATTCTCCATTATTTCTCTAATTCGGTTTCTATAATTAATTTCTTTATTTAGATTATCTTGATTTTCTCTAGTTTTTCTAATATATTCTAACATCTCTTAATCTGAATAATATCCATCTGGGTAATTATCCAGGTATAACTGTGCTATCCAATTTATAGTTTCAATTTCATAGTCTAATACTTTTTCTAATATTATTTTCTTAATATCTATAATTTCTATATCTCTAAGTATATATAAGATTAAGACTTTAAGATTGTCTATCATTTAAAATTGACTAAATGTTTAATTATAATTTTTTGTAGTTGTTTGTTTTAGTCTTAGTAGTTCTTGCATATTTTCATTAAGAAATTCTATATATTTTATAGCTTTAGTTTCCATGTATTTGTCTAAATTTACTTTCATCTGTTTTTCTATTAACTGTATGTTTCTCATATCTTTTTCCAAAAATTCTAGATATATGTAATTTATCATGGTAAGTATTTGTAAGAGTAGTTAGGTAGGTATGGTATGTAATTTATTCTAGTCATATAATATCTAGCAAATGCTTTTTCTAATATGATTTTTCTTATATCTATTACTTTTATATCCTTAATTACATACAAAATAAGTATTTTAAATTTTTCTACCATTACATCAGATAAATAATTACTCATTTTCATAAAATTGCTATTTTTAAAATATTCCCTTCAATCATGTACATAACAAAATATGGTCATCTTAGATTACTATATACTAGATTATTCTTAAATAACATGTTCTTCGGTCACTATTAGCATGGTAATCTGGATATTTTTCACTTAAACAGCGCCTCTACTCTGGTTACTCCCCACCACGGCTTCTTGCCTCATTGGTTTCACCTTTAGGATGGCATAGTTCTTAGGGATTTTTTTCCGTTTCCACTTTGCTAATAAACTTCTTAACATATTATTCTTCGAATAATTCTACTATAAAGAAACTAACATGAATTTATTTTATCATACCATGATTGTTAGGAATTATTAATTTAGCTATTTATAATCATAAATAAATATACCTGTTCGGGTAGGTTTGATATTTCTGAGGTTTGTTCCTCCATAGCTTTTTCCATTGAAATATACCTGGTTTTTAATAACTAAGAAAAATATTTGTTGTGGATAGGAGAGAGTTGTTGTGCTTCAACACATGAAGGTTTGCTTTGCAATGCCTTCGGTTCATCTTATTTATAGACTGAATGAATCTTTACAAGAGTATTCACATTTCTTTCACGTTTCTAAAATTAGTCTACAAAAAAGTCTCCTAATGAGACAAAAATTATTAATGCCCAAAATAATAGTCAAAAAGCCTATAAAGTCTAAAAAGTCTAAAAAAGTCTAGAACCTAAAATTTTAACCTATACAAAATTTTTCAATACTTTACGTAAAATAAATTGTGAAAGTTTACATGTTGCTTTCACAAATTAATAGCTTGTCGTCTATTATTACTCTGTTGATATCTTCTCGTTGTCGTATCTTCTGCTTTTCCATATCTCCATTATTGCTTCTTATCTTGTATCTTCCAGCTGGCGTTCTTATCTACTTGGTTGATTTTTCTTCTATTCTAGCTGGACTTCTGGGATATCATTATCTCCTCCATTACATTTTGAACATTTATGATTTGGATATTTATGTCCAATTGTCTTGCAATATCTGGTTAATAATTCTTCTGAAATAAAGTTTTCTCTGATAGCTCTGGCGATAGGTTCTGTCTCTAGTTTGAGTAACATCAGAATCCATTGCCTAATAGTTTCCATATCTGTTTCTCGTAATTCCTTTGAATTTGAATATATTAGTACATGATTTCTTGAATAATAACTCCATATAGGATTTTGGTTGCAGTATGTGTTCGCTAGCTCTTGCAAAATTGTAGATAGTCCGATTATCCTTTTATTCGCATAAAATTTTGATATCTCAATTCTAGGTATTTCTGGTTGTGGAATAATATCTTGTGGTATAATCATGTCTCGTATCATTCCTATCTTTACAACTTGTATGGGTTTTTTAACTTCATCATATAATATCTCTGTTGGTACCGTGTAAATTTTTATAAAAAATAAGGTACCTTTGGTTATTCTTTTAAAAATGATAAATGTTTCATATATTTTCGGTATAGTGGATATCTCATTTCCATCAGAGGTATATACAGTACTGAGTGGTCCATATTCATAGCAAGTTTTAACTAGACTTGGTTTGGTTTTAGGTAAAGCAATTAGCTTATTATATCCGGTCAATCTCTGGGTTATATAGTTTGTATCTGGTTCTTGGATGTTTATAGCACTGGGGTTAGTATTTAAAAAGGTTTGTACATTGTGGATATTTTCTATATATGTTCAGGCTATGTAGTTGTAAGTATTTTTGTCTTGGTTTAGACTATCTCGGTATGTGGTAATTTGTGGGGGTATAAATATGGGATCTTTTGATGTATTTGGTATATATGGTTTATCAAATAGCTTGTCTAGGTTCATATTTGTATTTTTCCTAAATCCTTTGCTTGTACCTGTAGAAGTAGATTGATAAATGTTATGGGTTTTATGGAGTGTCCCATGTCTCCTTCTAGCTCTGTAACTTTAATGTCTTCCGATTGACATAACTCTGCACACAGCTGAGTTAGCTGATTTGTAGCTATAGACTTCAGTTTAACTTTATTAGTCTTTAGCTTTTCTATTTCATTACTCATACTGTTCACTTTCATTGAAAGCGTAGTTAGGGTGTTGAGTATTTTTTCTAGAGTATCCTCTTCTATTATATTAGTCTGTGTAGCTTTGTCTTGATATGTAATCCGCAATAACATTTTTGTTAGTACTAATTACTTCAATTATAAATGTGAAATTTAATATATTCAAGACTAATCTCCAAATCTCTTTTGTTGTAACTGAATTTTGTATTTTTTTGTTAACCACCAGCATACCTGTGTATTATCCGTTCGTACAATAAACTTGTTATATACAATATATAGCTCGAATGCTAACAAACATTTATATAATGAACATAATTCTTTCCTATTTATTTCCAATTTTATTTCTGTTTCATTGAACGTACCTGAGTAGTATCTACAATGGTGTCCTAATTTTTCTGCTTCATATTGGTATTTAAGTACTCCTCCATAACTACATTCACTAGCATCTTCTTCTATTATATATATAAATTTTCTATTTTCATCTGGAAATTGTAATTTTGGTAATTCTTTACAAAGTAATTTTATTTTCTGAACTTGTTTTTTATCTTCTTCATTATAGTTACATTCTACATCCTTTTTTTAATTTTTCTGTAGTGGTTTTAAAGTTTCTGCTAATTTTGGATTATATTCTCTTACTTGGTTTACTAATCCTAAAAATGATTGTAATTTCTTTTTTGTATCTAATTCTTCTTTCGAATTTATTATTTTTTTGTACTATATGTTGTTGCATTTTTACTCCACTCTTATCTATTTGTATTCCTAAAAATTCTATCTGATTTTTCATGATTTCGGCTTTCTTTTCACTTAGATTTATTCCCGATTTTTCTATTATATCTGTAAATTGTCCTAATAATTTTAAATTTTCTTCTTTAGTTTTTGTATATAATATATCATTTATGTATACTATACAATTTGATAATTGTTTAAATAACTATCCATAAAATGTTGATATATACCTGGTGCATTTTTATATCCAAATGGTAATACGTTTCATTTGTAAAATCCTTGTGGTACCATAAATGTGGTTAATTTTTTAGATTCTTCTTCTAACTTTAAATGGTAAAATCCTGATTTACAATCGAATTTACTAAAATAATTATATCCCTGTATTTGTCTTATTTTTAATATCTTATTTGGTATTGGATAATTATATGTCATAGTCTTTGCATTTAAATTTCTATAGTCAATAACCATTCTACTTTTTCCTCTTTTTTGTTCACTATATTTATTTATTATAAATGCTGGACTATTATGTTTACTATTACTTTTTGTATATATTGTTTTTCTAATAGTTCATCTATATGCTTTTTAAATTCTTTTAAATCGTCAAAATTATATGTTAATGGTTTCTGGGTTATTATGCTATTTTTATCTATTAATTCAATTTTTATAGTAGTTTTATATTTTTCTCATCCTTTTAATGGATCTTCACTATATAATTGTTCTAATTTTTTCTTAATTGTTTCTATCTTATTTATTGAAAATATAGTTCTTTCTGTTTTATTTATCGAAAATACGACTAATTCTATTGTATCTTCAGTATTTTTTATACTTTCTAACTTTTGTGTAATTTTTTCACTTCCTTTTATCCAATCAGATTTCTTTCTTATTTCATTATTAACTCTTTTTGCTCTTACTTTCCGTTTACTTGGTGTTGTAAACCACCAATCTGTTCTAGTTATTATATGTGGGTATAATTTATCTAAAAACGGCATTCCTAAAAGTATATCTTTTGATTTTAGTTCATAATTATAAATTTCTTCTATTGTTAATATCTTATCCCATACTTGTATTTTTACATTCCTAGCTTTATAAGTAATTAAGCTTCCTTCATTATTAAATCCTTTAACTATTATTGGTGTTTTTAATTTATCCCATTTTCTTCCTGGTAAGCAATTATATCTACATAAATTAGCTTCTGCTCCTGTATCTATCATAGGTGTATAATATCTACTGTCATATCCTTCTACTACTATCTTCATTAATAAATATATTTTCAGTTTATGATAAGGCTCTTCTTAAGAATAATTTCTCTCGGTTATATGTTAAGGTTAATTGTGTATGTTCTATATTATATGGTTTTACTTGTTCTAGCCATTTTATTCCTAATATTATGTCTGCTTTTTGCATTTCTTCCTTTACTTCAAATTCTATTTTTATTTTTCTAATTCCTATTATTATTATTTTTCTGTTATATTTTTACTATTTATTAAACTTCTTGGTAGATCTGGGCATATATCATTATCAAGTTTTATTTCTTCATTTTTTACTAGATATTTTGCTATATAATTTTCTTCTTGTCCTGTATTTAAGAGTATTAAATATTCTTTTTCATTTATTTTTCCTGTTATGTAATATTGGTTTAAATTATTTGTTGAATTTATTTCATAACTTGTTCTTTTTTATGAGCTTGATGATTCTGGTTTTTCATCAGCTATTCTTTTCGTTGTACTTATTCTATCATTTATTATTTTTAAATTTTCTTCTATATTTATGTCCCTATAACTATAATCATTATAATTTATTGTTTTTACAATTTGTTTGAATGGACTTTCTATTCATATTTTGTTAATCTTATTTTTTCCTGTTATTTTATGTTTTGTTGTTAATACATATAAATTTTTGCATCTTGTTGTAAATATTTTACTTCCTGGGGTTAATTCTATTCCTGATATTTTCCAATATAATAGTAATGATTTATCTATATTTTTATCTGTTACCGCTACTAAATAATTAAATTTAAACCTTTGGTATATTAAATTTTCTTTTATGGCAGTTATTATGCTTTTTTCTATAGGTTTTATAATTTTATCATCTGCTAAATATAATTCTATTGGTGTATCTATTCCTTCTCTAAAACATGTTTTTATTAATATCTCTGTACCTCCAAGGTGTACATATTTTATTGGGTCTCCTCTACTTTTTATATCGTTTATCTCTTTATTAATTATTCCTTTTGTTACTAGTGGTATACTAGCTTTACCTTTTGCATATCTACAGTCTATTACATGTTCCTTTTGGCATACTACATAATATTCTTCTTTTTTCCTAATAAACATATTTTTTATTGTTGGTATTTTAAATATTTTTTCTACACTTAAGTCTAATTCTTTTTCTTTTATTTCATCAAATATGTTACTGTCAAATATTATTTTTTGTTCTGTTCCTTCATTATTTAAATATTCTTCCTTTGTTATTATTTTTATATCTTCTTCAGTCATTTGATTCATCTATTTCACTATCTATTTCATTATCTGTGTCATTTTCTGAAATTTCATATATACTATCATCACTTTCTAATTCATAATCTATATAATCTATCTGCATATATTCTGTATTTTCTATTTTTATTTCTGGTATTTGTTTATTTTTTGGATTTTTAGGTAATTTACAATATCTAGCTAAATGTCCTAATTTTCCACAATTATAACAAGTACATTCTTTTATAGATTTCTTTTTTCTATGTGGTCTTTTATATTTATAATTTTTTACATAATATCTTTTTCTTGTATTTATATTTTGATTTTTTATATTACTTATATTTCTTATGTCTTTTTATTTTCTTATAATATCTTTCTTCACATCCGAATTGAGGTGCTATTTTATTTTTGCAACATGCTAAATTTCTTATCAATGTTTTTTCCATTTTTAATTCTTCTCTATATTTTTCACATAGGTTTCTATACCATTGTTGTAAAAATTTTATTCTTGCTCCTAGAGTATCTACTATTTTTGCTTCTTCCCTACTCTTTATTATCTTTGAACTAAATGGTTCGGGTAATTTATTAAAATATAATTTTCTTATTTCTTTACTTTCTTCTATATTATATGCTCCTTTATAATAATATTCTTTAAATGCGCAAGTATATTCATCTATATAACACATATTACATATTGTTAATTTTAATATTTGTATCTTTTTCTTCATCTTGTTCTTCTTCTATTGTTGTCATACTACCAAATTCATCTTTTATAGCTGTTTCATATTTTTTTAATCATTCTATAGGTATTAGTTTAGTTGTTGTTGATGATGTTCCTTCTATAGGTTTATTAGTTCTTAAAACCTTTTTGCTATTTTCAGTTAAATTTGAAAACCATAATTTCATTGTTCCTATTAGTGTTCTTTCTATATATTCTGGTGCATTTGTTATGTTTATATTATTATCTAATAATTGTTTTGTCATATATCTTATCCATAATTGTATTATTTTTTCTGTATCTATTACACAGTCTAAGTCTAAAAAGTTATAATTTTTATTAACTATTTGTTTTGGTGTCCATTTGTCATATTCATTCTTTAGATTATATCTTTTAAACTCATTCTTATAATATGTAGGTTTTCTTATTTCTGATGTTCTAGGTATTATATTTTTATCTTTTTTTTTATCAAGAGTATTTATTTCTGTGTTGATATTTTCTAAGTTTTCTTCATTAGGTACTTCTTGTTTTTCATTGATTTTTGAATTTTTTGTATTTGTTAATATTTCTGTATATGTTTCACTTTCTTCTGAATCATAATTATCTGTCTCTTCAACATCTATATTATTTATTTCTAATTCCTTGTTTTTTATTTCTTTATTGTTTATTTCTAATTTTTCTTTAAATTGATTTATCTCGTTTAGTAATTTTTGTTCTTTATCTTTTTCTTCTTTTTATTTTTGTCTTTGATCATACAAATCTTTTAACATTTGTAGTTCTTTTTCTAATTCAGCAATCCTACTATTTTTAGTTTCTTTGATTTTTTGTATTTCTTCTGTAGTTTGTTGTTTTATTTTTTTATTTTCTTTTTTCTATCTATTTCTTCATTTACTATTTTTATTCTTACCATAGCTGTCAATTTATCTTCTAATTTTAATTCTTCTTTTTCTAACATTAAATATAAATGTCCACCAATTTTCTTATATCTTCTTCCTAGATTAGAAAATAATATTTTTATTTTTAATCCTTCGTGATTTTCATATATTTTTTCATCTATTATAAATTCTTCTTGGTTCATTTTATTGTGAATAGTTCATGTTGATATATATATTCTAAACTATCTATTTGTGATTCTAATTTTGATATTTCATCTTTTTGGGTATTTATTGAGTTTTCACTAACTCCGGCAAATATATTATAATGTAGTCTTTCTATTTTTATTTTTAATTCTTTACGTTTTTCTGAAATAATTTGTTGTAGTTCATGTATTTTTGTACTTTATTCATTTAAACCATATTTATAATATTTTGGTGGATATCTAAATCTGATTTTATCATAATTAGGTGGTATGTGTCTCATTCTTCTAGATTTTAAATGGATTATTAATTTTGCTTCAATACTAGATATTAAAGTAATTAGGTAGACTAATCTTTGTGGGTTTTCTGATGTTTGATTTAGGCTTATATATTCTGAATAATTACTAATTAAAGATTCTTTAATTTTTCTAAAAGCTTCTCTGTTTGTAAATGGTATTCTCATAATTAATCCAATCCAATATAAATTCAAACATATATGCTACTGCTATATTTTTTAAATAACTGTGCTCTAATACCATTAATAGGGGGTGCGGATAACTAACTTGTAAAGATAAAAAGTAAACATACACGTGCAACGCACGTGTCGAGAAACTAGTATATATATATAAGTATAGTATTTTGGAGTTTCAAAATTTGATAGCACAGTTTTAAAATTTGAATTTGTAGAAATTAAAATTTAATGGATACTATCTTTAAAATTTCACTTGTATCGGTTTGAACTTCAGAATAGTTTTTTTTTGTTTTTGTATTTTAGTCCAGATATTTTGGTCAAATTTTATTTTTATACTACAATGATCATTTTTTATATTACTTTTAGATATGTTACTTTTTCTGTTATAATCACGGAAAGTGGTCACATCGCGTTATTTTCTTTTAGTCAGTTAACGTGTCCATCCAGCCCAATTTTCATCATTGATATTTGAGCAAATAGAAGTCTTAGGCATTATCTTTTAAATTTTGGCCTTGTTAAATAACACTAATCATTTCATCAGGATGATTTGAAGAAAAATCAAATCAAGTCACCAAGATTACTTACATGATAACAGGCACTGGATAAGACTTGTTTCAACATCAAGTTATGGGGATCATCAGAATTTCGGCTGAGTTTTTACTTCAAAAATGATCCAAATAATTACAAATAACTTTAAATTTGATATCCAATCTTCTAATGTTAGAATCAACTTAAACCTTCAAAAATTATTAAACTAACTTTGTCTTCCCTACGAACAAGCTGAATAAAATATAATAACAGTGTTGTTCAAGTTTATTCGACCAAAATTCATTTAAAATAATCACAAATAAGTAAAAAAAAAAATCTACTTCACATATAAAAAAGAAATAAAGTAGAGAAGGACGGCAGAATTAAACACCTTTTCATATATATATATATATATATGAATCTTGCAGTAATCATTTTTGCTATAGTTTTATCATTATTCCCATGAATTTTACAAATTGTACTGTACATCAACATTTGATGTACTACTGTAGAAATTTGTCTATCAGTAAAGCTATTTATATTCCATTCATAGATTTCTTTACCATTAAACTATTAGAGACAACTATATCTTGTTCCTCTAATAAAACATCTTGAGGAGTCAGTATAGGATAGTAATACATCCTTTGGACCGGTTTCCTTGCATGCCTTTCTGAGATCTTATGGATCTCCCTAAGCACTTCATTATTGTCCTCAAAATTATAATGACTATTGATGGGACTAATTTTTAATCCACTAAATTTTTTTTTCTAATAATTTTTCTATTCCCTCCAAATCTCTTTTTTAAAATTATAATCAATTAAAAAAGTTATTTTAGCATAGAATTTTTGACGAGTTATAACTTCTAGAGTCTAGAGAAATCCTTCTTCTGGTAGCCATACAAACTTTTATTTAAAATACGGAAATTTTACAAAGGGAGCAAAAGGAGTAATAATGTAAGGTGGTTTCTAAAACCTGAGTTCTAATACTAAAAGTAAGATCCTTTTATAGAGGATACTTGTTACAAAACGACAAAACAAAAACTTAAAACGTGGCCCGACTATTTACAACTTTATAAAAGCTACTTTTATAAAAGCTACTTTATTAAAGTTGCTTTATAAAAGCTATCGTCACGTGCTATTATCCCCAATAATTCATATTATGGGGTTTTGTGTTTATACAATCTTATTCCTTTGCCTTTGTCTTTTGCTGATGTGGAAGATTCTTTCAATATTTCTTTAAATTTTTTCAAGTATTCATCAAGATCAATGTCCCCATTACTCTGGATGCGTTATGATTCTGTTGCTAAGAAATCCTCTTTGTTGTCAGTGGTATGACCAGCAGATTCCATGAAAACGTCTGATGCATTTTCCATATCCAGATTTCTCATTAAATCTTTCCTGACTTCCTCTATGTATAAAGCTATTATCTCTAACTTGGATATGATTCCTTTTTTCATTTGCAGTCTTCGAGTGATACCTTTGAAAGGACTAATATCATCATTTTCTTGCAATAATGTCATATCTCATTATTATTTGTATTTAGCAATGGCTTCTTTGATTGAATCGATTATTCCTTGTCCATGGATATGTCCATCTAATGTCTTCTGATTTAATTTATTCCAGAATTTTGTATAAAAAATTCTTTTGAGGCATTGAAAATTATTAAGATTTAGCTTCACTTCCACAGACCATTTTATTATCCATGAAATAGAAAACTCAAAAAAGAAATACATGGTAGAAATTCCTTTAAAATAGATATTATCTTTCTCCAATGTTATTGATTTGGAGATACGTCTAACCATTTAGTATATCAACCTTTAAATGGTTCTGGCAAAATTTTTTATCTATGGTCCATAATAAATCCACCATTGTCCAACTAATTAGGAATATTCTGATTGAAACTATTTTTGCAAATTTTTATGAACAAAGAATGCTTCCTATGAGGATTTTCATATAACCGGGCTTTATTAAAACCTTCAACATAATCCCAGTAATTGAATTATACTGAAATCTTTCTATGAGGATTTTCATATTCCATTGTCAATATTATGACCCAAGAATCTTATTCTTGTCTGAAAAATGGACATCTTGTGTTTAAATATTACTAATCCATTCTGTATAATAACTTTCTTGAGTAAATCTAGGTGTTTAAAATGTATCTCTATATTCTTTGAGAATACTAGATTGTCATCAATATAAACAATTATAAAATTGCTATAAGGCATACAAATATAATTCATAATATTTTGAAATTCAAACTGAGCATTTTCAATCCAAAAGGCATCACATTCATTTTGAATTGAACCATGGAAATATTAAAAGCAATTTTGTATTTATCTGACTCAGTAATTTACATTTGCTAATAACCTAATTTTAAATCAAATTCTGAAAATATTATAGCGTCGTATAATCTATCTAATAAATCTTTTTTATTAGGAATTGGATATCTGATCCATTTTAAAACTTTGTTGATAGACTTGTAATTAATAAGTAATCTCGAAATCCCTCTCTCCCATTTAGCATGTTTATTAACATAAAAAGCGATGCATGACCATGGTGATTTAGATGGTCTTATAAGGATTTTATGCAAAAGAAAACCAATTTTTGCATAATTTCAAATATTCAGAATTCATTTGGCATGGTCTCGCCTTGGTAGGAATATTATCCTCTTTAAAAGTGTCTTCATATGGAAGACTAACCACATGTTTCTTCTTTTGCCAAAAAGTATTTGGATGGTCTCCACATATTTCTAAGTATTTATATTTATATATCATAATTAACACATATCTACTTGTACATTTTTTAAATAACATGTCTCTGATACCAAATTGTAGGGGGTGCGGATAGTGCGGATGCGGATAGTGCGGATAACTTACTATAGCCAACTTTGTTTTTCTGATTCCTATAATTAATTTCTTCATATAGCCAACTTTGTTTTTCACCAACTCTTTTAATATATTCTAATATTTTTAATTTGTATAATATCCATTTGAATAATAATTATCTAGGTATGACTAGTAGCTATCGTCATTTAAGTTTATTTGTTCTAATTCATCTTCTATCCAATTTTCTAATTCTTCATCTTCAATATTAAATACCTTTTCCCATATAATTTTTTTCTATCTACTTTCTCTATATCCTTAAGTACATATAAAATAAGTATCATAAATTCATCTATCATTTCATCAAGTAAATAATTGTTCATTTTTCATATGATGCTATTTTTTAAAATATTCCCTCCAATCATATACATAATGAAATATGATCATCTTAGATCACTATATACTAGATTATTCTTAAATAACATGTTCTTCAGTCCCTATTAGCATGGTAATCTCGATACTTTTTCCCTAAACAGCGCCTCTACTCTGGTTACTCCCCTATCATAGCTTTTTTGCCTCACCGGTTTCACCTTTAGGATGACATAGTTCTTGAGAATTTTTCTCCTTTTTCATTTTGCTAATAAACTTCTTAACATGCTATTCTTCGAATAATTCTACTATAAAGTAACTAATATGAACTTATTTTATTATATCATGATTGTCAGGAATTTATGAATTTAGCTATTCATAATTATAAATGAAAATACTTGTTCTGGTAGATTTGATAAATCTATGCTTTGCTCATCCATAGATTAGTGTAAAACTGAATATCTTTATAGATAATATGAGAGAATATTTTTTGTATACAAGAAGACTTGCTTTCCGTGTTGAAAGTCTTTCCTTATCTTTGGAAATACCTTGCCTTTTTATAATCTAAAAAACATGTAAATTATTTTATACTATTCCTACTTTATACTATTCCTATACTATTCATACTTTACACTTGTACTAATCTTTACAAAAAGTAGAAAATATCTTTACAAAAGTCAAAGTAGCTTTATGAAAGAAAAGACTTAAAGAAATATTACATTAAATAGAAAAGACTAAAAGCTTAAATAATTTACGTAACTTTAATAATGCACTTGTCCTTTTTCTGATTCTTTTTTATCTTCTTATTGATTTGTCCATTTCTATCTCCTTGTGTCCTTATCTACTTGGTTTCTTCTTTGTGATTACTCCATCCGTTATTTGCTTTGATTGTCCCTTATCTTCATTCTAACTGTACATCTGGTATAATATTGTCTTCTCTATTATACCTTGAACATAGATGGTCTGGATATTTATATCCAATTATCTTGCAATATCTAGTCAATAATTCTTCTGAAATAAATTTTTCTTTGGCTCTGGTAGTTGGTTGCCTTTTTGGATTAAGTAGTGTCATAATCTATCTTTGAATTTCCTTTATATCTGTTTGTCTTAACTCTCTTAAATTTGAATAAATCACTAGCTGGTCTCTTGAATAGTAACTCCAAATTGGGTTCCCATTTAAGTAATTATTTGCTAACTCTTGAATGGCTATGGATATTCTAATAATTCATTTATTTGCATAAAAATCGGGTATACTTATTTTTGGTATTTCTGCCTGTGGTTCAATATCTTCTGGTATGATCATATCTTTTTATCATTCCTATTTTCACGACCTATATAACTGGTTTAATCTCATCATACAACATCTCTGTTGGTGTTGTATAAAACTTTATAAAAAATAAGTTGTCTTTGGTTATCTTTTTGTAAATGGTAATTGTTTTATATATTTCTGGTATAGCTGCTAACTCACTTCCGTCTTAGGTATATAATTTGTTGAGTAATCCATAACTGAAACATGTTCTAACTAGATTTGGGTTAGTTTTTTGTAATGCAATTAACTTATTATATCCTTATAGTTTTTGGGTTATGTAATCTGTATTTGGTTCTTGGATATTTATTGCTCTGGGTCTAAGGTTTAAATGTGTTTATATTCTATGGATGTTTTCAATATATGATCTGGTTATATGATTATAGGCTTTCTTTTCTTGGTTTAGGCTTTTTAGATATGTGGTAGTTTGTGGGGGTATGAACAAAGGGTCTTTTGGCGTTTTTGGTATAAATGGCTTGTTAAATATTTTGTTCAAGTTCATATTTGGGTTCCTTCTAACTCCTTTGCTTGTACCTGCAAAAGTAGATTGATAAATGTTATGGGTTTTTTGGAGTGTCCCAACGTCTCCTTCTATCTCTAGAATTTTATTATCTTCGGATCGACATTTCTCAGCACACTACTGAGTTATTTGAGTCATAGCTTCAGACTTCAGTTTAACTTCACTAGTCTTTAGCTTTTCTATCTCATTTCCCATACTATCCACTTTCAGTGAAAGTGTAGTTAAGGTTTTGAGTATCTTTTCTAGAGCATCGTCTTCTGTATTATCAGTTTAGGTAGCTTTGTCTTGATATGTAATCTACAATAACATTCTTGTTAGTCTTGATTACTTCAATCGTAAATGTAAAATTTAATATATTTAATACTAATCTCCGACTTTCTTTCGTTGTAACTGAATTTTGTATTTTTCTTGTTAACCACCATCGGACCTGTGTATTATCTATTCATACAATAAACTTGTTATATACAATATATGGCTCAAATGCTAATAAACATTTATATAATGAGCATAATTCTTTTCTATTTATTTTCCATTTTATTTCTGTTTCATTAAACGTTCCTGAGTAGTATCTACAATGATGTTCTAATTTTTCTTCTTCATATCTATACTTAAGTACTCCTCCATAATTATATTCACTAGCATCTTCTTCTACTATATATGTAAATTTTTTATTTTCGTCTGGAAATTGTAATCTTGGTAATTCTTTACAAAGTATTTTTATTTTCTGAACTTATTTTTTATCTTATTTGTTGTAATTACACTCTTCATCCTTTTTTCATTTTTTTTGTAATGGCTTTAGGTTTTCTGCTAATTTTGGTATATATTCTCTTACTTGATTTACAAATCCTAAAAATGATGGTAATTTGTTTTTTGTATCTAATTCTTCTTTTGAAATTATTATTTTTTGTACTATATGTTGTTGCATTTTTACTCCACTTTTATCTATTTTTATTCCTAAAAACTCTATCTAATTTTTCATAATTTCGGCTGTTTTTTCACTTAAACTTATTCCTAAATTTTCTATTATACCTTCAAATTGTTCTAGTAATTTTAAATGTTCCTCTTTAGTTTTTGTATATAATAATATATCGTCTATGTATACTATAGTATTAGGTAACTGTTTAAAATAGTTATCCATAAAATGTTGATATATACTTGGTGCATTTTTATATCCAAATGGTAATACATTCCATTCGTAAAATCCTTGTGGTACTGTAAATACAGTTAATTTTTTAGATTCTTCTTTTAGCTTTAAATGGTAAAATCCTAATTTACAATCGAACTTACTAGAATAGTTATATCCTTGTATTTGTCTTATTTTTAATATTTTATTTGGTATTGGATAATTATGTATCATAGTTTTTGCATTTAGGTTTCTATAATCAATAATCATTCTACTTTTTCCTCTTTTTTGTTCACTATGTTTATTTACTATAAATGCTGGGCTATTGTGTTTACTATTACTTTTTTGTATGTATTGTTTTTCTAATAATTCATCTATATGCATTTCGAAGTCTTTTAAATCATCAAAGTTATATGTTAATGGTTTTTGGATTATTATACTATTTTTATCTATTAGCTCAATACTTACAGTAGTATTAAGTTTTTCCTATCCTTTTAATGGATCTTCACTATATAGTTGTCTTAATTTTTTCTTTATTATTTCTACCTTATCTATTGAAAATATAGTTATTTCTTCTTTATTTATTGAAAATATAACTAGTTCTATTGTGTCTTCAGTATTTTTTATAATTTCTAATTTTTGTGTGATTTTTTCACTTTCTTTTATCCAATCAGTTTTCTTTCTTATTTTATTAATAACTCTTTTGCTCTTACCTTTTGTTTACATGGTGTTGTAAACCACCAGTTGTTTTAGTTATTATATGTGGGTATAGTTTATCTAAAAACAGCATTCCTAAAAGCATATCTTTTGATGTTAGTTCATAATTATAGATCTCTTCTATTGTTAATATTTTATCTCATACTTGTATTTTTATATTTCTAGCTTTATAGGTAATTAAACTTCCTTCATTATTAAATCCTTTAACTACTATTGGTGTTTTTAGCTTATCCCATTTGTCTTCTGGTAAACAATTATATCTACATAAGTTGGCTTCTGCTCTTGTATCTATCATAGGTGTATAATATCTATTATAATATCCTTCTACTATTATCTTCATAAGTACATATATTTTCATGTTAAAACTCTTTTTATTAATAATTTTTTCTTATTGTAGGTTATGGTTAATTGTGTATGTTCTATATTGTAAGGTTTTACTTGTTCTAACCATTTTATTCCTAATATTATGTCTGTTTTTTGCATATCTTCCTTTATTTCAAATTCTATTTTTATTTTTTCTAACTCCTATTATTATTTCCTTTTCTGTTGTATCTTTAATTGTTATTAAACTTCTTGGTAGATCTAGGCATATATTACTATTAGATTTTATTTCTTCATTTTTCACTAGGTATTTTGCTATATGGTTTTCTTCTTGTCCTGTGTTTAGGAGTATTAAATATTCTTTTTCATTTATTATTCCCGTTATATAATATTGAGTTAAATTAACTGTTGAAGTTATTTCATAATTCGTTCTTTTTGATGATCCTGATGATTCTGGTGTTTCAAAAACTATCCTTTTTATTGTACTTATTCTATCATTTACTATTTCTAAATCTTCTTCTATATCTATGTCTTTGTAACTATAATAATTGTTATCAATTGTTTGTACAAATTGTTCAAAAGGACTTTCTATTTGTATTTTATAATTTTATTTTTTCCCATTATTTTATGTTTTGTTGTTAATATATATAAATTTTTACATCTTGCTTTAAATATTTTACTTCCTGGGGTTAGTTCTATTTCCGATATTTTCTAATATACTACTAATGATTTATCTATGTTTTTATCTGTTATTGCTACTGAATAATTCACACTTACTATAAATTTAAATTTTTGGTATATTAAATTTCCTCTTAAAGCAGTTATTATACTTTTTTCTATTGGTTTTATAATTCTATCATCTGCTAAATATAATTCTATTGGTGTATCTATTCCTTCTCTAAAACATGCTTTTATTAATATTTTCGTTCCTCCAAGGTGTACATATTTTATTGGGTCCTTACTTTTTATATCGTTTCTTTCTTTCTTTATTATTCTTTTTGTTACTAGTGGTATACTAGCTCTACCTTTTGCATATCTACAGTCTATTTCATGTTCTTTTTGGCTTACTACGTAGTATTCTTCTTTTTGTCTACTAAATATGTTTTTTATTGTTGGTATTTTAAATATTTTTTTCTACACTTAAATCTAATTCTTTTCCTTTTATCTCGTCAAATATATTATTATCAAATATTATTTTCTAATTTGTTGCTTCTTCATTTAAATATTCTTCCTTTGTTGTTATTTTTATATCTTCTTCAGTCATTTGGTTAATCTGATTTACTATCTATTTCATTATCTGTTTCATTTTCAAAAATTTCATATATAATATCGTCACTTTCTAAATCGTAATCTATATAATCTATTTGCATATATTCTACATTTTTTATCTTTATTTCTGATATTTGTTTCTTTTTTGGGTCTTTAGGCATTTTACAATCTCTAGTTAAATGTCCTAGTTTTCAACAATTATAACAAGTACATTCTTTCATAGATTTCTTTTTTCTATATAGTCTTTTATATTTATAATTTTTTGCATAATATCTTTTTTTTGGTTTCTTATACTTATATTTTGACTTTCTGTACTTCTTATATTTCTTATGTCTTTTTCTTTTCTTATATTAGTTTTCTTCACATCCAAATTGGGGTGCTATTTTATCCTTGCAACATGCTAAATTCCTTAATAATATTTTTTTTCATTTTTATTTCTTCTTTGTATTTTTTACATAGATTTCTATAGCATTATTGTAGAAATTTTATTCTTGCTCCTAGGGTATCTACTATTTTTGCTTCATCCCAACTCTTTATTATTTTTGAGCTAAATAGTTCAGATAATTTATTAAAATATAATCTTCTTACTTCTTCACTTTCTTCTGTATTATATGTCCCCTTATAGTAGTATTCTTTAAATGCACAAGTATATTCATCTATATAACACATATTACATATTGCTAATTTTAACATTAAATTCCTATTTATATCTTTTTCTTTGTTTTGTTCTTCTTCTTCTTCTTCTGTTGCCATACTGTTAAATTCATCTTTTATAGCTATTTCATATTTTTTCAATATATCTATAGGTGTTAGTTTAGTTACTGTTGTTCCTTCCGTTTTTTTATCAGCCCTTAATACCTTTTTACTTTCTTCAGTTAAATTTAAAAATCATAATTTTTTTGTTCCTATTACTGTTCTTTCTATATATTCTGGTGTATCTGATGCATTTATACCATTGTCTAATAATTTTTTTGTTATATATCCTATCCATAATTGTTTCGTTTTATCTACATCTATTACACAGTCTAAGTCTAAGAAGTTATAATTTTTATTAATTATTTGTTTTGGTGTCCATTTGTTATATTCATTCTTTAGGTTATATCTTTTAAACTTATCTTTATAATAATATGTAGGTTTTCTTATTTCTAATGCACTAGGTATTATATTTTTATCGTCTTTTTTATCAAGAGTGTTTATTTCCGTGTTTGTATTTTCTAAGCTTTCTTTATTAATTACTTATTGTTTTTCATTAATTTCTAGTTTTTATATATTTGTTAAGATTTCTGTATGTGTTTCACTATCTTCTGAATTATAATTATCTGTTTCTTCAGCATCTATTGTATTTATTTCATTAGTTTCTAATTCTTTATTTTCTAATTTTATTTAAAATTGATTTATCTCACTTAATAATACTTGTTCTTTATCTTTTTCTTCTTTTTCTTTTTGTCTTTTTTCATACAGTTCTTTTAGCATTTGCAGTTCTTTTTCTAATTCAGCAATCTTATTATTTTTAGTTTCTTCTATTTTTCGTATTTCTTTTGTAGTCTGTTGTTTTATTTTATCTATTTCCTTTTTCCTATCTATTTCTTCATTTTCTCTTGCTATTCTTACTATGGCTGTTAATTTATCTTCTAATTTTGGTTCTTTTTTTTCTAGCATTAAGTATATATGTTCACCTATTTTCTTGTATCGTCTTCCCAGATTAGAAAATATTATTCTTATTTTTAATCCTTCATGATTTTCATATGTTTTTTCATCTATTATAAATTCTTCCTTGTTCATTTTATCTACTTGATAGTGTATAGATCATGTTGATATATGTATTCCAGACCATCTATTTATGATTATAAATATGATATTTCTTCTTTTTGTGCTTTTATTGATTTTTGGCATACTCCAACAATCATGTTATATTGCAGTCTTTCTTCTCTTATTTTTAATTCTTTTCTTTTTTCAGATATTATTTGTTTTGGTTCTTTATATTTTTTTGATTTAGTTATGTTATTCATCTGTACAATATTTATAATATTTTGGTGGATACCGAAATCTGATTTTATCATAATTAGGCGATATGTATCTTATTCTTCTAGATTTTAAATGAATTATTAATTTTGCCTCATTGCTAGATATTAAGGTCATTAAGTAAACTAATTTCTGGGGGTTTTCTTTTGTTTTATTTAACTTCTTATATTCTGGGTAGTAACTAGTTAAAATTCTTTTAATTTCTCTAAAGACTTTTGTATTTTTAAATGGTCTTCTCATAAACAAACAAATAACAACATAGTTAAAAAGATGACGTAATTAATAATATTAACAATTAAGTTAATATTTAAAACATTTCTCATAATTAACACATATCTTCTTGTACATTTTTTAAATAACATAGCTCTGATACCAATAGTAGGGGGTGTGGATAGTGCGGATAACTTACTATAGCCAACTCTGTTTTTCTGATTTAGTTTGGATGCGGATAGTGCGGATTACTTACTATAGCCAACTTTGTTTTTCTGATTCCTGTAATTAATTTCTTCATATAGCCAACTTTATTTTTCACCAACTCTTTTAATATATTCTAACGTTTTTAATCTATATAATATCCATCTGAATAATAATTATCTAGGTATGAATAGTAGCTATCATCATTTAAGTGTATTTATTCTAATTCATCTTCTATCCAATTTTCTAATTCTTCATCTTCAATATTAAATACCTTTTCCCATATAATTTTTTTTATATCTACTATCTCTATTCATTAGAGATTCTTTTTCTTGTCGGTAATCCCAAACTAAATCAATTTTGTTTTGATTCATTTTGAATCTGTGGGAAAATCCATTTCGCATTCAGTAGGATCCATACCAGGAATAACATTAGCTACATTATCTCTATTTACTTATTTGAGAAGTAGAACCTTTGGATGGAGAATTAACAATATAATCAATAGGAGAAATATAAGAAGATGTTGACCTAGTTGATCTAGTTACAACACTAAGATTATCAACTCTATTTATTAGAGGTGTGGAATAAGTAAATTTGATCTTAACAGTACCATCAGTGGTCTGTTCAACCTCTGTAATTTTACTATTTATATTATTCTGATGAGGAGCAGCTTTCTCAAGAATCCATTCTTTAGGAAAATCAATCTCATCCCATTTAATAGGTCGCCTAGTAATAACTTTTGACCTACCTTAGTCAATGTCTATTAGAATAGTCTCATTTTTAAAATCCATAATTTTACATATAGGATTTAAAGTATATAAAGGTTTATAATAAGTCTTATAGCATATGCATATAACTTCAGTTCCTGGCATATAATTATAGCCATGTAATTTAATACTTAACATTAAAGCATTTAAGGAATTCTTATCACTCAATGATATTTGCAAATTAGTATAAGCATTAAAATAAACAAGGCTATAGGCCAAACTTGTTTGAACCGTCCCTATAAGAGACTTTTTCCAGTCTTGGCTTCTTTCATCTCTTAAAACTGCTATAAAGCTTTCTGGTAAACCTCTTAAAGTGAGTGGTTTAAAACTAATTTGTATTAAACCAATATGCATGAATCTATGGGTTTCCTTATAAGGAGACAAATCACTCTCAGATAATAATCTAAAAGTAGCACGATCATCATCAACTGTAAGAGTCTCTTCAGTTGTTTTAACAACCTGTTTAAGACCTAATTTTTCAAAAGTCCCGATTTGATATATTAACTGGGTTGTACTTTAGGAATTATCCATTTATTTAGAAGATCTAAATATTGGGGCATCTCATATTCTTCTTTCCTATTATTTTTAGCAAGTCTGCTTTCTCATGATATTCATGATAAAAGATGTGTTGAACATATAACATCTATTGCTACTAATATATCATGGCTCTGATACCAAAGAAGAATCAAATTGCTTCAATGATACAACAGGAACCTTTACACAAGGCTTAAACTTAATAGTCATAATTATAATTCATTATGAGTCCAAACATAGCCTACAATGCCACCTTGGCTCCAATAGGCCTTTCAACTAGACCTCCGACATGTAGCCTAAATTTGAACTACGATTACCATATCATGCTTTGTAACCTTAATACCATTGGGTAATTAGATTCTTAGTTAAGTACTTTGCACTATATTATACTAGTAACTTAGTATGTTATAGCGTAGCACAAAGTATTTAGCCTATCATTTAGGCTAATCTAAAGTAAAGGTAATAAAATAAATAATTAACAATAAAATTTAAAGTACCTTAATATAAATGAGTATGACTAGTATCTTCTGGGAACTATATAAACTTTTATTTAAGAGATGGAAATTTTGCAAAAAGAGCAAAAGGGAGTAATAATCTAAGGTGGTTTCTAAAACCTGCCTTCTAATACTGAAAGTGAGATCCTTTTATAGAGAATTCTCATTACAAAATGACAAAACAAAAGCTTAAAATGTGTACTACCTATTTACAACTTTATAAAAGCTACTTTTATAAAAGTTGCTTTATAAAAGTTATCTTCACATGCTATTATCCCCAATAATTCATATTGTGGGGTCTTGTGTTTATTACAATCTTATCCTTTTGCTTTTGTCCTTTGCTGATTGAAAGATTCTTTCAATTTTTCTTTGAATGTTTTAGGTATTCATCATGATCAATTTCATCATTACTCTGGATGCGTTGTGATTCTATTGCTAAGCAATCCTCATCGTTATCAGTGGTATGACCATCAGATTTCATGAAAACGTCTGATGCATTTTCCATGTCCAGATTTCTCATTAAATCTTTCTTGACTTCCTTCATGTATGAAGCTATTATCTCTGACTTCGATAAGATTCCTTTCTTCATCTGAAGTCTTCGAGTTATACTTTTGAAAGAACTAATATCATCCTTTTCTTCCAATAGTGCCATAACTCGTTGTTCTTTGTATTTAGCAATGGCTTCTTTTATTGAATCGATTATTCCTTATCCATGGATATGTCCATCTTCTATTTTCTGATTTAATTTATTTCAGAATTTTGTATAGAAATTTCATTTGAGGAATTGAAAATTATTAAGATTTGGCTTCACTTCCACAAATCATTTCATTATCCATAGAATAGAAAACTTAATAAAGAAATACATGGTAGAAATTTCTTTAAAATAGATATTATCTTTCTCTAATGTTATTAATTTTGGAGATATGTCTAACCATTCAGTATATAAACCTTTAAATGGTTCTGGTAAAATTTTTATTGATGGTCCATAATAAATCCACCATTGTCCAAACCAATTAGGAAATTTCTGATTGAAAATATTTTCACAAATTTTTATGAATGAAGAATGCTTCCTATGAGGATTTTCATATAACAGGGCTTTATTAAAGCCTTTAACATAATCCCAGCAATTGAATTTTACTGAAATCTTTTGTTCGGGATGCAAATAATCTTTTTCTTTAAGAGTTCTCATTGCCCATTCTTCTGGAGTAAAAATCTTTTTAATAATAATTTTTGAAAAGCTATATTTTTTCTGATACTATTTCCTATGTAGAAATGCTGAATTTCAGCTCATTCAGTTTGAGATAATATTGTTTCAAAATACATTCTACGTTTGAGATAATATTGTTTCAAAATACATTCTACATTTATATACAGTAGTAGCATATAAAGTATTATCCAAATATCTTTGCATTAATTACCATGGATCATATTTCCATTTAAGACCATTCTTCTCTAAGATGAGTATCACTTTATCTGTCTCATTTTGCTCATATAGCTCAATATTTTCATTGTTGTCATTTGTAAGAGCACTTGAATATGAAGGAACATCATTTTCCCCTTTTTAGATTTTATAAAATCCAGGAATTCTTGATATATTTGTTGATCCTTATTAGGATCTGAAGTGCTTGCAATATTTGTATAAATCAATTTTTGGTTTTCAATCTGGACGAGGACATTACCCCTGCCCATTCCTAATCGCCCTCTTCCCCTGCCTCTATGAGAGAAGGTCAAAAATAGAGATTTCATCTTGTATAAAATAAAGGATATTAGTTCAAATATTCCCAGGTGAGAAAGTCGAACAGACAATTATCAGATCCCTTTAGATGTTGTATTTAAAAATCAAATGACGCCAATAAAGCTTGCCATCTCGCAAACATTTGTTTAGAGACATCATGTTTACATTCTTTATTAAAAATAAATTTTTCTGCTTGACAATCAATTTTTTATTAAAATCTTTTGATTATACAAATCTCCTTGAAATTTCAAAACACATTTTATTATTGCAAGAATTTCTTTTTCCACAGTAGCATAATTCTTTTGGCTAGCATTCTATTTTTCTGAATAAAATTAAATAATATATGTCAGTTGGTCTTGTGGGGAATACTTCTTTAGAATTCCTCCATAACCAATATCAAAAGAATCTGTTTCTATTATTTTCTCCCAATTGGGGGGATACACCATTTTGCATGCATGTTATAGATGTGGGAGGATAGGCCATTTTGCTAAAGACTGTAAGGTTAAGGAAAAGATTAAGAGTCTCAGTATAGATGATGAGATGAAACAATCTTTATGCAAAATATTTCTTAATTCTTCTCCGGAGAATTCAAGTCCGGAACATAGCAATGCTGAGGAAGAATCTACAGATAAAGATTTGCGGGTTCTTCATGGTGATGATTATATGTCTTATGAAGATGAATGTTACCTTGTCAAATAAGACAAACTTGTAATTATACTGAGGAAGAGGATTTTTTTATAATATTTATTCTCAATTTCAAGAATTGAAAATAAATATTCTAGAAAACGATAAGTTGACCGCACTTCTAGAAATGATAGAAGATCCTCAATTAAGATATCAAATAATAAGTCAAATGGACATAACCTTCATAAGTTCTTCTAAAGAAAAATTGGAAATTTCCTCCCCAAAGGGTCCTTATACCATGACGGAAGTTCAAAGACTTCTCAAGGAAAAGGCAAAGGTTGTTAATACTCCTGCAATAACCTAAGACTTAAAATCAGAGATTGATAATCTCATGAAGGAAATTTTCATCCTCAAAGATAGTAATATAACTCTAGATAAAAGAATATATACTTTAGAAAATCAGGGAGTAGTCACCAATGAGGTAAATAACAGTCTTCGCTTAGCAGAAGAAGGATTTCTTCAGACTCTAAAAGTTATAACTCGCCAAAAATTCTATGCTAAAATAACTCTTTTAATTAATTACAATTTTAAAAATGTGTTTGCAGCTCTTATTGATAGTGGGGCATACTGTAATTGCATACAAGTAGGTTTGATCCCTTCAAAATATTTTAATAAAATCACTCATGTTATAAGAAATGCTAGTGGTCATAGAATGACAGTAGAATATAAAATACCCAGGGCATATCTTTGCCAAGGAAAATCCTGTATGCCAGAAACATTTGTTTTTGTAAAAGATATTAGTGATGAAATTATTCTAGGGATGTCATGTTTTGATCATATATATCCTATCACTAGGTTGGATGAAAATGGTGTAGTAGGCACTTTTAATAACAAAGAAATTATTTTTGATTGGTGTTCACCACCTTATACGAGATTTCTAAATTTAATAAAAGAAAAAATACTTTCAAAAACTAGATAGGTTGATTTTCTTAAAAAATGAAATTTGCAGTTTAATAATAGAAGAAGCTTTGCAAAATCCTAAATTAAATAAAAAGACAAAATTTTTGAAAAACCAATTTTCATTAGAAATATGTGGAGACCATCCAAATGCTTTTTGGCAAAGAAAGAAACATGTGGTTAGTCTTCCATATGAAGACACTTTTAAAGAGGACCAATTCCTACCAAGGCAAGACCATGCCAAATGAATTCTGAATATTTAAAATTATGCAAAAAAAATTAGTTCTCTTTTGTATAAAGACCTTCTAAAACACAATGGTCATGCACCACTTTTTATGTTAATAAATATGTTGAACAGGAGAGAGGGATTCTGAGATTAGTTATTAATTACAAGCCTCTCAACAAAGTTTTAAAATGGATCAGATATCCAATTCCTAATAAAAAAAGATTTATTAGATAGATTAGACGACGCTATAATATTTTTAAAATTTAATTTAAAATCAGGTTATTAACAAATTCAAATTACTGAGTCAGATAAATACAAAACTATTTTTAATGTTTTCATGGGTCAATTCTAATAGAATCTAATGCCTTTTGGATTGAAAAATGTTCTCTCTACAATTTAATTTTATCAGTAATAGCATCCAAAAATTTAGAAGCAAATTCTATGCTTCTGTTTATAGAAATTATTTTTTATAACTTCTAGAGTCTGAAGAAATCCTTCTTCTAGTAAACTAAGACTGTTTCTAAAGTAGATATTCATTTATCTAGAATTATATTAATATCTTTGAGGATGACAATTTCCTTCTTGAGATTATCAATCTCTGATTTTAAGTCTTGGGTTGGTGCAGGAGTATTAACAGCCTTTTCCTTTTCCTTGAGAGGTCTTTGAACTTCCGTCATGATATAACGACCCTTTGGGGAGAAAATTTCCAATTTTTCTTTAGAAGAACTTGTGAAGGGTATGTCCATTTGACTCATTAATTGAGATCTTAATTGAGGATCTTCTATCATTTCTAGAAGTGCGGTCAGCTTATCATTTTCTAGAATATTTAATTCTAATTCTTGAAATTGAGAATAAATATTATAAAAACATCATCTTCCTCAGTATTATTACAAGGTTTTCCTATTTTACAAGGTAAACATTCATCTTCAGAAGACATATAAACCTCATCATGAAGAACCCGTAAATCTTCATCGGTAGATTCTTCCTTAGCAACACTATGTTCTGGACTTAAATTCTTTGGAGAAGAATTGAGCAATATTTTGTATAAAGATTGATTCATCACATCATCTATACTGAGACTCTTAATCTTTTCCTTAACCTTATAATCTTTAGAAAAATGACCTATCATCTCATATCTGTAGCAAGCGTTAGGATTTAATAAAATTCTTTTTTTCTTTACAATCCTTCTTTCTTATATATTTTTTATCAATCCTCTTAGTCTTTCTATGAGGGGACTCTTTCTTTTTCTTATGCCTATAAGACTCTCTAGAATTCCTCGGAATATCGATGGCAAATTGCTCACAAAATTTGCCTAATTGTTATCTTAGACGGTATCTCTTGATCTGCTTATTTAGTCTAATCTCATTACATAAGGATAGCCTTTATGGAGCACAAATATCAATTTTTTTATATGTGTACTCGTCATAGTTAATATTTGTTGCGGAACATCTAAGATTCTTTCGAACCCTTTTTGCAAAAAGTGTGGGAAGTCCATCTATAAATTTTGACTTCCTGTGAGATTTATTAATCTCTGGTAATTCCATATATCTTGATAGGAACACGTCTTTATACTATCTAAAATATGTGAGAGTTTTATATCTTAAATTCTGAAGCATCTTTCTAATAGTCTCACTATTATCAGACCATCTGCCTGAAAATGTTCTATAATACTAAGGACTAAAGTATAGATAGCATAATGAACTGGTTGACCATCTTCACTCTTATTTGACTGAAGAATCCTAGAACGCTGATCTAGTGTAAGATAATTATCCCACCAACCTTTTAACTGACATGTGAATCCTGCAGTAATCATTTCAGCTATAGTTTTATCATTATATCTATGAATTTTGTAAATTGTACTATACATAATCATTCAATGAACTACTATAGAAATTTGTCTATTAGTGAAGCCATCTATATTTCATTCATAGATTTCTTTAATATTAGAACTATTAGAGACAACTATATCTTGTTCCTCTAATAAAACATCTTGGGGAGTTGATCTAGGATAGTAATACATCCTTTGAATCGATATTCTTGCATGCCTTCCTTGGAGGCTGTATACTAGTAATAGCAATAGAGACCTGATTATTCTTCTTAGTATCACTATGATCTATTAGAACTAGCAAACAATTATACCAATGGAAACTGAATATGGAGCTATTATTCAAGAGACCATCAGATGATTTATTCAAATTCAAAAGAATTACAACAAACAGATATGAAAGATGTTAGACAATGGATAATGACATTACTTAACCCAGAAAAACAATCTACTGCAAGAGCAATTAAGAGAGGATTTATGTCAGATAGATTGGAATAACTACAATTATTCAGAATTATTAAATACCATATACACTCAAGATGGAGAAGAACTATCAACTATGGAAGAATTACAAAAAATATTCAACACCTATAAAAGAGTAACCAAAGGAAATCTATTTTATATAAAGTGTTATACTGCACCAGCAAAGATATTATACGACGAAATAAAACCAGTTATACAAATTATAAAAATAGAATTAACCAGAGATATGATTATACCAGAAGATATTGTGCAGCAGCCAGAGATACCTAGAATCGAGATACCTTATTTTTATGCAAACAAACGACTTATTGGACAAGCCATAATTATTCAAGAACTAGCAAACAATTTTATTTGTGCGTGGATATTTCTTAACTTTTCTAATTATTTTTATTTTTATTTTTATTTTGAGTTTATTTATGTTAGTTTTACCGAAATTCATATCTTGGGGGGTGATTAAATGGTAGTTGATTAAATGCTTTGCTATAATATTCTTTAGCTTTTTCTCTTAGTTTTTGTAAGTCTTCTATATTATTTTTAAAATATTCAATTAAATTTAATTTTATAAGGTTTTCTGTTAATCTTATTTCTTCCATTTCTTGTCTCCAATATTTTAGATATTCGTAGTTTATCATTTTATTCTTCTAAAGTAAATGTATAATAATCTATTCTATTTGTACTATATTTAATATCTTTTTTGAGGTTATTAATACTACTAACTATTTTTTCTTGTTCTCTTCTTAATGAATATTTTAAACTATCTAAACTTTTATCTTTGCTTTTTTTCTAAATTTTTCAAGGTTTCGTCTATCCATTTTAATTTTTCTATTAGAGATGTTTATAATATATGTGTAAGTTTTCTATATTGTTTAATAATTCTTCCTCTTCATAATCTTGTAATTTTTCCCATATTATTTTCTTTATGTCTATAATTTCTATATCTCGAAGTATATATAAAACAAGTATTTTAATATCATCTGTCATTTAGGCTTGATTAAATGCTTTTTCATTATATTTACTAGTTGTTTGTTTTACTCTAAATAATTCTTGCATATTTTCATTAAGAAATTCTATATATTTTATATCTTTGGTTTCCATATATTTGTCTAAATTTGTTTTTCTACAAGTTGTTTGTTTCTCATATCTTTTTTTCAAAATTCTAGATATACGTAATTTATCATAGTTGGTGTGTACGTAAGTATTTGTAAGAGTAATTAGGTAGGTATGGTATGTAATTTACTCTAGTCATATGATCTTTACCAAATATTTTTTCTAATATGATTTTTCTTATATCTGCTATTTCTATATTCTTAAGCACATACAAAATAAGTATTTTAAATTTATCTACCATTTCGTCAAATAAATAATTATTCATTTTTTATAAAATGCTATTATCAAAATACTCCTTCCAATCATATACATAAAAAAATATGATCATTTTAGATTACTATATACTAGATTATTCTTAAATAACATGTTCGTCGGTCACTATTAGCATGGTAATCCAGACGCTTTTCCCTTAAACAGCGCCTCTACTCTAGTTACTCCCCTATCACGGCTTTCTTGCCTCACCGGTTTCACCTTTAGTATGGCATAGTTCTTAGGAATTTTTCTCCTTTTCCACTTTGCTAATAAACTTCTTAACATGCTATTTTTCGAATAATTCTACTATAAAACAACTAACATGAACTTATTTTATCATATTATGATTGTTAGAAATTTATGAATTTAGCTCTTCATAATAGAAAATGAATATACCTGTTCTGGTAGGTTCGATAATTCTAAGTTTTGTTCCTCTATAGATTTTTCCATTGAAATATATACCTGTTTTTTAATAAATAAGCAAAATATTTATTGTAGACAAGAGAGATTTTTTTGCTTCAACGCATGAATGCTTACTTTTCTTTCTGCCTTCGATGCCTTTTATTTATAATCTGAAACTTTAAAAAAAACTTCCTTCCTCAGTTTACACGTTTCTAAAACTTTGCAAAAAAGTCTTCAAAAATTATCTACCTAACCTAATTTGCTATACTTTACAAAAGTCTTCTAAAAAGACAAAAACTAATAAAAGCCTAGACTAATAATAATCAAAAACCTATACAATTCTCATAATTTACTTAAAGAAAATTGTGAAAGTTTGTTACACGTTGCTTTCACAATTTAATAGCTTTTCTTTTATCTCCATTATTGTTTCCGTTGATATCTTCTTCTTGTCGTATCTGCTGCTTTTTTATCTTCTTTCCAACTGGCATGCTTATCTTCTTGATTTTTTATTTTATTCTAGCCAAACTTCTGGGATAATATTATCTTCTCCATTACATCTCAAACATTGATGATCTGGATATTTGTGTCCAATTATCTTGCTATATCTAGTCAATAATCCATCTGAAATAAATTCTCTCTTAATTCCTCTTGCAGTAGATTATTTTTCTAGGTTAAGTAATGTAATTATCCATTGTCTAACATCTTCCATATTTGCTTGTCGTAATTCTTTTGAATTTGAATAAATTATCTGATCGTCTCTTGAATAATAGCTCCATATTCAGTTTCCATTGGTATAATTGTTTGCTAGTTCTTAAATAATTGTAGGTAGTCCAATAAGTCGTTTGTTTGCATAAAAATCAGGTATCTCAATTCTAGGTATCTCTGGCTATTGTACAATATCTCTTGGTATAACATATCTCTGGTTAATCTTATTTTTACAACTTGTATAACTGATTTTATCTCATCGTATAATATCTCTGCTGGTGCAGTATAACACTTTATATAAAATAAATTTCCTTTGGTTACTCTTTTATAGGTATTGAATATTTTTTGTAATTCTTCCATAGCTGATAGTTCTTCTCCATCTAGGATGTTTATGGTATTTAATAATCCATAATCAAAATAAGTTTTTATTGAGCTTGGGTTGGTTTTGGGTAGTGCACTTAGCTTGTTGTGACCTTGTAATCTTTGAGTTATATAGTTTGTGTTGGGTTCTTTGATATCTATAGCTCTGGGGTTAAGGTTTAGAAAAGTTTGTACTCGGTAGACATTTTCTATGTATTTTTGGGTTGTATAGTTATAAATTTTTTTATCTTGGTTCAGACTATCTTGATATGTGGTAATTTGTGGGGGTATGTTCAAGAGGTCTTTTTGTATTTTTGGTGTAAATGGTTTTTCAAATATCTTATTTAAGTTCATATTCTGGTATCTTTGTCTAATAACTCCTTTACTTGTACCTGCAATTGTAGATTGATAAACGTTATGGGTTTTACAGAGTGTCCCAACGTCTCCTTCTAGCTCTGGAATTTTAATGTCTTCCGATCGACATAGCTTTGTACACTGCTGAGTTAGCTGATTTGTAGCTACAGACTTCAGTTTATCTTCATTAGTCTTTAGCTTTTCTATTTCATTACCCATACTGTACACTTTCATTGAAAGCGTAGTTAGGGTTTTGAATATCTTTTCTAAAGCATCATCTTCTATTATATCAGTCTGTGTAGCTTTGTATTGATATGTAATCTGCAATAACGCTTTTGTTAGTACTAATTACTTCAATTGTAAATGTAAAATTTAATATATTCAATACTAGTCTCCGAATCTCTTTTATTGTAACTGAATTTTGTATTTTCTTTGTTAGCCACAGACGTACCTGTGTATTATCTGTTCGTACAATAAACTTGTTATATACAATATATGGCTCAAATCCTAATAAACATTTATATAATGAACATAATTGTTTTCTATTTATTTCTCATTTTATTTCTGTTTCATTAAATGTTCTTCAATAATATCTACAATGATGTTCTATCTTTTCATTTTCATACGTATATTTAAGTACTCCTCCATAACTATATTTACTAGCATCTGCTTCTACTATATATATAAATTTTCTATTTTCGTCTGGGAATTGTAATTTTGGTAATTCTTTACAAAGTGATTTTATTTTCTGGACTTATTTTTTATCTTCTTCGTTATAATTATATTCTACATCCTTTTAAAAAATTTTCTGTCAAGGCTTTAAATTTTCTACTAATTTTGGTATATATTCCCTTAATTGGTTTACTAATCCCAAAAATAATTGTAATTTCTTTTTTATATCTAATTCTTCATTCAAATTTGTTATTTTTTGTACTATATGTTGTTGCATTTTTACTCCACTTTTATCTATTTGTATTCCGAAAAATTCTATCTGGTTTTCATAATTTCAGTTTCTTTTCACTTAAACTTATTCCCAATTTTTCTATTATATCCGTAAATTATTCTAATAATTTTAAATGCTCTTCTTTGGTTTTTGTATATAATAGTATATCATCTATATATACTATACAATTAGGTAATTGTTTAAAATATCTATCCATAAAATGTTGATATCTACCTGGTGCATTTTTATTTCCAAATGTTAGTGCATTCCATTCATAAAATCCTTGTGGTACCATAAATGCAGTTAATTCCTTAGATTCTTCTTCTAACTTTAAATGATAAAATCCTGATTTACAATCAAATTTACTAAAGTAATTTTATCCTTTTACTTGTCTTATTTTTAGTATCTTATTTGGTATGGGGTGATTATATGTCACAATTTTTGCATTTAAATTTTTATAATCAATAACCATTCTACTTTTTCCTCTTTTTTGTTCACTATGTTTATTTACTATAAATGTTGGACTATTGTGTTTACTATTACTTTTTTGTATGTATTATTTTTCTAATAATTCATCTATATGCATTTTAAATTCTTTTAAATCGTCAAAATTATATGTTAATGGTTTTTGAGTTATTATGATATTTTTATCTATTAATTCAATTTTTATAGTAGTTTTATGTTTTTTCCCATCCTTTTAATGGATCTTCACTATATAATTGTTCTAATTTTTTTTAGTTATTTCTATATTATTTATTGAAATATAGTTATTTCCTTTTTATTTATTGAAATTACGACCAGTTCTATTGTATCTTCAATATTTTTTATATTTTCTAATTTTTGTGTAATTTTTTCACCTCTTTCTATCCAATCTATTTTCTTTCTTATTTTATTAGTAACTTTTTTTGCTCTTACTTTCTGTTTACATAGTGTTGTAAACCACCAATCCATTCTAGTTATTATATGTGGGTATAATTTATCTAAAAAAAATGGCATTCCTAAAAGTATATCTTTTGATGTTGGCTCATAATTATAGATTTCTTCTATTATTAATATTTTATCCCATACTTGTGTTTTTACATTCTTAGCTTTATAAGTAATTAAACTTCCTTCGTTATTAAATCCTTTAATTATTATTGGTGTTTTTAATTTACCCCATTTACTTTTTGGTAAACAATTATATCTACATAAATTAGTTTCTGCTCCTGTATCTATCATAGGCATATAATATCTACTGTAATACCCTTCTACTACTATCTTCATTAATACATATATTTTCATATCATGTTAAAGATCTTCTTAAAGAATAATTTCTTTCTGTTATATGTTATAGATAATTGTGTCTTCTCTATATTATATTGTTTTATTTGTTCTAGCCATTTTATTCCTAATATTATGTCTGCTTTTTGCATTTCTTCCTTTATTTCAAATTCTATTTTTATTTTTCTAACTCCTATTGTTATTTCTTTTTTCTGCTATATTTTTAGTGTTTATTAAGGTTCTTGATAGATCTGGACATATATTATTATCAGATTTTATTTCCACATTTTTTATTAGATATCTTGCTATTTAATTTTCTTCTTGTCCAGTATTTAAGAGTATTAAATATCTTTTTTCATTTATTGTTCCTGTTATGTAATATTGGTTTAAATTAGTTGTTGAACTTGTTTCATAACTTATTCTTTTTGATGAACTTGATGATTCTGGTTTTTCATAAGCTATTCTTTTTGTTGTACTTATTCCATCATTTATTATTTCTAAATTTTCTTTTATATCTATGTCTCTATAACTATAATCATTATTATCAATTGTTTTTACAAATTGTTCGAAAGGACTTTCTATTTGTATTTTGTTAATTTTATTTTTTCCCGTTATTTTATATTTTGTTGTTAATACATATAGATTTTTACATCTTGCTGTAAATAATTTACTTCTTGGGTTTAGTTCTATTCCTAATATTTTTCAATATAATACTAATGATTTATCTATATTTTTATCTATTATTGCTAATGAATAATTTGCACTTACTATAACTTTAAATTTTTGGTATAGTAAATTTCCTTTTATGGCAGTTATTATTCTTTTTCTATAGGTTTTATAATTCTATCATCTGCTAGGTATAATTCTATTGGTGTATCTATTCCTTCTCTAAAACATGTTTTTATCAATATCTCTGTTCCTCCAAGGTGTACATATTTTATTGGGTCTTTACTTTTTATACCGTTTATTTCTTTATTAATTATTCTTTTTGTTACTAGTGGTATACTAGCTCTTCCTTTTACATATCTACAATCTATTACATGTTCTTTTTTACTTACTACGTAGTATTCTTCTTTTCTTCTACAAAATATGTTTTTTATTGTTGGTATTTTAAATATCTTTTCTACACTTAAATCTAATTCTTTTTCTTTTATTTCATCAAATATATGACTATCAAATATTATTTTTTGATCTGTTCCTTCTTCATTTAAATATTCTTCCTTTGTTATTATTTTTATATCTTCTTCAGTTTTTTGGTTTATTCTTATATCTCCTTCAGTCATTTAATTCATCTAATTCACTATCTATTTCATTATCTATTTCATTCTCGAAAATTTCATATATACTATCTTCACTTTCTAATTCGTAATCTATATAATCTATCTACATATATTCTATATTTTCTATTTTTATTTCTGATTTTTGTTTATTTATTGGGTTTTTAGGTAATTTACAATCTCTAATTTACATTTTGGTTTCTTATATTTATATTTTGATTTTTTGTATTTCTTATGTCTTTTTTATTTTCTTATAATATCTTTCTTCGCATCCAAATTGAGGTGCTATTTTATCTTTGCAACATGCTAAATTTCTTATTAATGTTTTTTCCATTTTTATTTCTTCTCTATATTCAATTAAATTTATTTTTATAAGGTTTTCTGTTAATCTTATTTCTTCCATTTCTTGTCTCCAATATTTTAGACATTCATAGTTTATCATTTTATTCTTCTAAAGTAAATGTGTAATAATCTATTCTATTTGTACTATATTTAATATCTTGTTTGAGGTTATTAATACTACTAACTATTTTTTCTTATTCTCTTCTTAATGAATTTTTTAAACTATCTAAACTTTTATCTTGGCTTTTTTTTTTCTAAATTTTTCAAGGTTTTGTCTATCCATTTTAATTTTTCTATTAGATTTTCCATTATTTCTCTAATTTGTTTTCTATAATAAATTTCTTTATGTAAGTATTCTTGGTTTTCTCTAATTTTCTTAATATATCCTGACATTTTTAGTCTGTATAATATCCATCTAAATCTAAATAATATTGATGTTTATAATATATGTGTAAGTTTTCTATATTAAACAAGTTTTCTATATTGTTTAATAATTCTTCCTCTTCATAATCTTGTAATTTTTCCCATATTATTTTCTTTATGTCTATAATTTCTATATCTCTAAGTATATATAAAACAAGTATTTTAATAGCATCTATCATTTAGGCTTGATTAAATGTTTTTTCATAATATTTACTAGTTGTTTGTTTTACTCTAAATAATTCTTGCATATTTTCATTAAGAAATTCTATATATTTTATATCTTTAGTTTCCATATATTTGTCTAAATTTTTTTAATTTGTTTTTCTACTAGTTTTATTTTCTCATATCTTTTTCCCAAAATTCTAGATATACGTAATTTATCATAGTTGGTGTGTACATAAGTATTTGTAAGGGTAATTAGGTAGGTATGGTATGTAATTTACTCTAGTCATATAATCTTTACCAAGTATTTTTTCTAATATGATTTTTCTTATATCTGTTATTTCTATATCCTTAAGCACATACAAAATAAGTATTTTAAATTTATCTACCATTTCGTCAGATAAATAATTATTCATTTTTCATAAAATGCTATTATCAAAATATTCCTTCCAATCATATACATAACAAAATATGATCATTTTAGATTACTATATACTAGATTATTCTTAAATAACATATTCGCAGGTCACTATTAGCATGGTACCAGATACTTTTCCCTTAAACAGCGCCTCTACTCTGGTTACTCCCCTATCACGACTTTCTTGCCTCACCGGTTTCACCTTTAGGATGGCATAGTTCTTAGGGATTTTTCTCCTTTCACTTTGCTAATAAACTTCTTAACATGCTATTTTTTGAATAATTCTACTATAAAGCAACTAACATGAACTTATTTTATCATATTATGATTGTTAGGAATTTATGAATTTAGCTATTCATAATTGTAACACCTCAATTTTCTGAACCAGAATACTACACAATGCTTATGACCCCGAAGGACCTCGAGCTAACCTATGATTGATATCTGTACCTGTATACTGCATAATATATCATAAAATGCGGAAACATGAACATGACAGGCCATATGGTTCGAACTGAATAAACGTCTGATAACAAAATTTCTGAAAAAAGTATAACACTACCAAAACAAGTCATAAATACTGAAAAATAATGAGATCTAAATTCTAATCTGCCATCTAGTCTGAAAGCCTCTAACTGAACTGAATAAGGAATTGAAGGAACATGTCTCCAACTAACTTCATCTAGCAACTAAATAGTAAATATAGCAATAATCATATCGTCCTCGAATGAGAAGGACTCACTACAAAATCTAAACACTGGAATACCACTGCTGATCTGGAGATCGTGCCTTTGAACCTATGGTGTAACATAAGAGAAAGCACCATAGCGCAAATGTGTTAGTACGTCTGAATGTACTGAGTATACGAGTGAGGTAGGCTAAATGCAAAGAGTTATATGCATGAACAATACTGGCTAATATAAATGTGAGAATACATACATGCATACATAACTGTAACTAAACTCGTGGAGATACTGACTACTGAGTCTGATACTGACAACATGAATGTACTGATACTGAGATACTGAATAGATGATTGACTATTTTTGACAGTTCAAATTATGAAGAACTGGTCTGGTTGACTGTGTTTGACAGTCTTGAGGTTGAATACTAATATCATGAATTCTGGTAACTGATACAACTGATATATGAGTTTAAAAAATTGATAAAACTAATATAACTGTGATGATCGGCCTAACCGATGTAACTGATACTGAGCAACTGTATCTGACAGTCTAAGTTCTGATGAAACTATCTGAGTTCTATTTTATATGGAGTAACTGAATTTAAGATCAGTCCTATCTAGCAGGTGATCTTTAAATCTAATGATTCTGATAGTATTTAACTATAGTTGAAACCAGTCCTGTCTAATGGGTGATCTTGAAGTCTATTTATAATGATAAGGATTGATTGTCTCTAATAGTACTGAATCTGTACTACTAAACTGAGTTGACTATATCTGGCAGTCCTGAATCTGTAACTGAAACTGTAGGATGTGTTCATCTAACCGACATACCCCAATCTAAGCTGAACGGGGTCCAATATCTGCCCTGACTGGAAGGGTGTCAGTACCACACCACCAGTAAAGACATCTGCTGTGGAGTCAGTCCTAATCTAACGGGTGACTCCTGGGATGAGTCCTATACATATAATATGCTAACGGGTGACCCCTGAGTATGTCAGTCCTATCTAACGGGTGACATCTCATACCTACGCTGGCAACGTAGTTCTGGAACATAGGAATTGCTTTTAGGAATCTCAATCTTATTCTAGCGAGTGAGCCTCCATCTCTAGGTTTGCTCGGTGCTGAATGGTACTCTCATCTGAAAGACACTGAACTGAATAACAGGGCTGAACTACATACCTTAATTGAACTAATTTGTTGAAATGATACTGATTAACTGAACTGATACTAGTCGTATTGTTTAGCAGAGCTAAAACTGAGTTTACTAGATTCCGATGACTGATGAAATATAATGAGTTCTGAGGACTGGTTAAGGGTACTGAAGTTACTGAGATTGACTTTGAATACTGAAGTTACAGATATTACTGAGTGCTAAGATCACTGAGATTACTGAACTACTAAGATTACTGAGGTTATTGGATTTTCCTGAGTCACATGACTGACTGAATTCTATAGATCATGGCTTGACTGAGAGTATTATGATAACATGGCATGGCTCTAGGAACACAACTATATTTTTGGGTACGAATACCCCCAGGATTAGACAGAAGGAAACTGACACACATGACATGACTTGATCACAAGATTTGAGTCCACAATTCATAATATCATAAGTAGGGGATATCATATTTCATATAGTTATTCAATATCTTAAACATTGTAGGGAATGCATAGATATATTTCGTGTACATACTGTATATCTCCATTATCTTACATGTCTCATACCACCACAATAGCAACACATGAAAAGCATAGAATTCATATTGAAGTATATAGCTAACATGGACTTGTCATTTAGATATCATAGAACCATACAAACATGAATTTCTAGCATCCTAAGCATTTTCTTAAATACCTTGCATGCATTCTTTAAGGCATAGGTGGGTTTCATAGTTGAAACCATATTAAACCACCTAAAGTTCATGGTTTTCAATTAACAAACATATATATTCCATAAAAACACCTTTAGACATCATATTGGAACTTAAACAATAATCGTTAACATGTACATACTTATATCACCACAAAAAGTTTATAAAATAATATTTAAAACATGGTTCTTCAGCTCTATGAACATATTGGATCCATAGATGAACACTACGCATACCTTAGAAAGGAAACCTTGATGATTTGTTGGAGAGTTCTTGGATTGGGAAACTTAATTCTTGATTATCTTGGAAAAGGCTTGAATCTTGCTTTTGAGAGATGAGTTTGATGGAAACCCTAATCTTGTGGTTGAGAGTGTAAGAGAGGGTTTTTGAGATGCTTAACTAAAGAAAATGGGAAAAATTACACCTCTTTAGTGTTATAAGTCGTGGAAGGTGAAGGAAAAGACCAAAATACCCTTATAAAATAATTTCCTAGTTTCTGAAAATCATAGCTGACGACCTTCATGATAGGACATCATAAATATGATAAGCTATCACGAATGTCGTTACTTAGGAGCTGGTTTCTGCCTAAGGCTGACAACCTTCGTGATAGGGCATCACAATTGTGATAATCTATCATGAATGTCGTCACTTAGGAGATGGTTTCTGCCTAAGGTTGATGACCTTCATGATAGGGCGCCACAATTGTGATAAGCTATCATGAATGTCGTCACACTGTTTCCAGCCTGATATGCTGGAGTAAAATAGGCATAACTCATTTCTCCGATATTGAATTTAGGAAAAATTGGTATCTTTGGAAAGCTAATTAAATTAGCTATCTGTTGATAGGTCATGAGCTCAAAAATTCCAAATATAATCAGAGATATGATCGTTTGAAGTTGACTATACCAATATCCTTCTCAAGAATTCAATCGGTAAGGAATGTTTTGATTCGTCTGATAGCTGGGAGTTATTTGAAGCCTTAATATATATCTAACTTACTCATAAAACTATAAAAGAACCATGATGTACTATGCATGAGCTTGGCACATGGCTCTAATATTGGTTTGGATTTTTTTGGGTATTACAATAATAGTAAATGAATATACCTGTTCTGGTAGGTTTGATAATTCTAAGTTTTGTTCCTCCATAGATTTTTCTATTCAAATATATTCCTGTTTTTAATAAATAAGCAAAATATTTGTTGTATACAAGAGAGAGTTTTTTGCTTCAACGCATGAATGCTTACTTTTCTTTCTGCCTGCAATGCCTTTTATTTATAATCTGAAACTTTACAAAATTTTTCCTTCCTCATTTTACACGTTTCTAAAACTTCATAAAAAGTCTTCAAAAATTATCTACCTAACCTAATTTGTTATACTTTACAAAAGTCTTCTAAAAAGACAAAAATTAATTAAAGCCTAGACTATAATAGTCAAAAACCTATACAATTCTAATAATTTACGTAAAGAAAATTGTGAAAGTTTGTTACATGTCGCTTTCACAATTTAATAGCTTGTCTTTTATCTCCATTATTATTTCTGCTGATATCTTTTTCTTGTCGTATCTGCTGCTTTTTATCTTCTTTCCAGTTGGCATCTTCCATATCTGCTTGTCGTAATTCTTTTAAATTTGAATAAATCATCTGATGGTCTCTTGAATAATAGCTCCATATTCAGTTTCCAGTGGTATAATTGTTTGCTAGTTCTTGAATAATTGTAGCTAGTCCAATAAGTCGTTTGTTTGCATAAAAATCAGGTATCTCGATTCTAGGTATCTTTGGCTGTTGCACAATATCTTCTGGTAATCCTATTCTTACAACATGTATAACTGGTTTTATCTCGTCGTATAATATCTTTGCTGGTGCAGTATAACACTTTATATAAAATAGATTTCCTTTGTTACTCTTTTATAGGTGTTGAATATTTTTTGTAATTCTTCCATAGCTGATAGTTCTTCTCCATCTAGGGTGTTTATGGTATTTAATAATCCATAATCAAAATAAGTTTTTATTACGCTTGGGTTGATTTTGGGTAGTGCACTTAGCTTGTTGTGACCTTGTAATCTTTGAGTTATATAGTTTGTGTTGGGTTCTTTGATATCTGTAGCTCTGGGGTTAAGGTTTAGAAAAGTTTTTACTCGGTAGATATTTTCTATGTATTTTTGGGTTGTATAGTTATAAACTTTTTTATCTTGGTTCAGACTATCTCGATATGTGGTAATTTGTGGGGGTATGTTCAAGAGGTCTTTTTGTATTTTTGGTATAAATGGTTTTTCAAATGTCTTATTTAAGTTTATATTCTGGTATCTTTGTCCAATAACTCCGTTGCTTGTACCTGCAATTGTAGATTGATAAACGTTATGAGTTTTACGGAGTGTCCCAACGTCTTCTTCTAGCTCTGGAATTTTAATGTCTCCCGATCGACATAGCTCTGCATACTGCTGAGTTAGCTGATTTGTAGCTACAGACTTCAGTTTATCTTCATTAATCTTTGGTTTTTCTATTTCATTACCCATACTGTCCACTTTCATTGAAATCGTAGTTAGGGTTTTGAATATCTTTTTTAAAGCATCATCTTCTATTATATTAGTCTGTGTAGCTTTGTCTTGATATGTAATCTACAATAACATTTTTGTTAGTACTAATTACTTCAAATGTAAATGTAAAATTTAATATATTCAACACTAGTCTCCGAATCTCTTTTCTTGTAACTGAATTTTGTATTTTCTTTGTTAGCCACCAACGTACCTGTGTATTATCTGTTCGTACAATAAACTTGTTATATACAATATATGGCTCAAATCCTAATAAACATTTATATAATGAACATAATTGTTTTCTATTTATTTCTCATTTTATTTCTGTTTCATTAAATGTTCTTCAATAATATCTACAATGATGTTCTATCTTTTCATTTTCATACGTATATTTAAGTACTCCTCCATAACTACATTCACTAGCATATGCTTCTACTATATATATAAATTTTCTATTTTCGTCTGGAAATTGTAATTTTGGTAATTCTTTACAAAGTGTTTTTATTTTATGGACTTGTTTTTTGTCTTCTTCATTATAATTATATTCTACATCCTTTTTAAATTTTTTCTATAAAGACTTTAGATTTTCTGTTAATTTTGGTATATATTCCCTTACTTGGTTTACTAATCCCCAAAATAATTGTAATTTCTTTTTTGTATCTAATTCTTCTTTCGAATTTATTATTTTTTGTACTATAAGTTGTTGCATTTTTACTCCACTTTTATCTATTTGTATTTCAAAAAATTCTATTTGGTTTTTCATAATTTCAGCTTTCTTTTCACTTAAACTTATTCCTGATTTTTCTATTATATCCGTATATTATTCTAATAATTTTAAATGTATTTCTTTGGTTTTTGTATATAATAGTATATGATCTATATATACTATACAATTAGGTAATTATTTAAAATAACTATCCATAAAATGTTGATATCTACCTGGTGCATTTTTATATCCAAATGATAGTGCATTCCATTCATAAAATCCTTGTGGTACCGTAAATGTTGTTAATTCCTTAGATTCTTCTTCTAACTTTAAATGGTAAAATACTGATTTACAATCAAATTTACTAAAGTAATTTTATCCTTGTATTTGTCTTATTTTTAATATCTTATTTGGTATTGGGTAATTATATGTCATAGTTTTTGCATTTAAATTTCTATAATCTATAACCATTCTACTTTTTCCTCTTTTTTGTTTACTATGTTTATTTACTATAAATGCTGGACTATTGTGTTTACTATTACTTTTTTGTATATATTCTTTTTCTAATAAGTCATCTATACGCATTTTAAATTCTTTTAAATCGTCAAAATTATATGTTAATGGGTTTGAGTTATTATGATATTTTTATCTATTAATTCAATTTTTATAGTAGTTTTATGTTTTTTCCCATCCTTTTAATGGATCTTCACTATATAATTGTTCTAATTTTTCCTTAATTATTTCTATCTTATTTATTGAAAATATAGTTATTTCCTTTTTATTTATTGAAAATACGACCAGTTCTATTGTATCTTCAGTATTTTTTATATATTCTAATTTTTGTGTAATTTTTTCACTTCCTTCTATCCAATCAGTTTTCTTTCTTATTTTATTAGTAACTCTTTTTGCTCTTACTTTCTGTTTACATGGTGTTGTAAACATCCAAGCCGTTCTAGTTATTATATGTGGGTATAATTTATCTAAAAACGGCATTCCTAAAAGTATAACTTTTGATGTTAGTTCATAATTATAAATTTCTTCTATTGTTAATATCTTATCCCATACTTGTATTTTTACATTCTTAGCTTTATAAGTAATTAAGTTTCCTTCATTATTAAATCCTTTAACTATTATTGGTGTTTTTAATTTATCCCATTTGCTTTCTGGTTAGCAATTATATCTACATAAATTAGCTTTTGCTCCTGTATCTATCATAGGCGTATAATATCTACTGTAATATCCTTCTACTACTATCTTCATTAATACATATATTTTCATATCATGTTAAAACTCTTTTTAAGAATAATTTCTCTCTGTTATATGTTATCGATAAGTGTGTGCTATATATTATATGGTTTTGCTTGTTCTTGCCATTTTATTTCTAATATTATGTCTGCTTTTGGCATTTCTTCCTTTATTTCAAATTCTATTTTTATTTTTCTAACTCCTATTGTTATTTATTTTTTTTGCAATATTTTTAGTGTTTATTAAGTTTCTTGGTAGATTTGGGTATATATTATTTTCAAATTTTATTTCCTCATTTTTTATTAGATATCTTGCTATATAATTTTTTTCTTGTCCTGTATTTAAGAGTATTAAATATTCTTTTTCATTTATTGTTCCTGTTATGTAATATTGATTTAAATTAGTTGTTGAACTTGTTTCATAACTTGTTCTTTTTTATGAACTTGATGATTCTGATTTTTCATAAGCTATTCTTTTTGTTGTACTTATTCCATCATTTATTATTTCTAAATTTTCTTCTATATCTATGTCTGTATAACTATAATCATTATTATCAATTGTTTTTACAAATTGTTCAAAAGGACTTTCTATTTGTATTTTGTTAATTTTATTTTTTTCCCGTTATTTTATGTTTTGTTGTTAATACATATAGATTTTTACATCTTGCTGTAAATATTTTACTTCCCGAGTTAGTTCTATTCCTGATATTTTCTAATATAATACTAATAATTTATCTATATTTTTATCTGTTATTGAAACTGAATAATTTGCACTTATATATAAATTTAAATTTTTGGTATATTAAATTTCCTTTTATGGAAGTTATTATACTTTTTTCTATAGGTTTTATAATTCTATCATCCGCTAGGTATAATTCTATTGGTGTATCTATTCCTTCTCTAAAACATGCTTTTATTAATATCTCTGTTCCTCCAAGGTGTACATATCTTTACTTTTTATATCGTTTATTTCTTTATTAATTATTCTTTTTGTTACTAGTGGTATACTAGCTCTTCCTTTTACATATCTATAATCTATTACATGTTCTTTTTGACTTACTATGTAAGTATTCTTCTTTTCGTCTACTAAATATGTTTTTTATTGTTGAAATTTTAAATATCTTTTCTCCACTTAAATCTAATTTTTTTCCTTTTATTTCATCAAATATATGACTATCAAATATTATTTTTGATTTGTTCCTTCTTCATTTAAATATTCTTCCTTTGTTATTATTTTTATATCTTCTTCAGTTATTTGGTTTATTTTTATATCTTCTTCAGTCATTTAATTCATCCAATTCACTATCTATTCCATTATCTGTTCCATTCTCTGAAATTTCATATATACTATCTTCACTTTCTAATTCGTAATCTATATAATCTATCTGCATATATTCTATATTTTCTATTTTTATTTCTGATATTTGTTTATTTTTTTGGGTTTTTAGGTAATTTACAATCTCTAGCTAAATGTCCTAATTTTTCGCAATTATAACAAGTATATTCTTTTATAGATTTCTTTTTCCTATATGGTCTTTTATGTTTATAAATTTTTACATAATATCTTTTTCTTGGTTTCTTATATTTATATTTTGATTTTTTGTATTTCTTATATTTTTTATATTTCTTATGTCTTTTTCTTTTCTTATAATATCTTTCTTCGCATCCAAATTGAGGTGCTATTTTATCTTTGCAACATGCTAAATTTCTTATTAATGTTTTTTCTATTTTTATTTCTTCTCTATATTTTTCACATAGATTTCTATACCATTGTTGTAAAAATTTTATTCTTGCTCCTAGAGTATCTACTATTTTTGCTTCATCCCAACTTTTTATTATTTTTGAACTAAATGGTTCAGGTATTTATTAAAATATAATTTTCTTATTTCTTTACTTTCTTCTGCATTATATGTTCCTTTATAATAATATTCTTTAAATGCGCAAGTATATTCATCTATGTAACACATATTACATATTGCTAATTTTAACATTAAATTCCTATTTATATCTTTCTCTTCATTTTGTTCTTCTTTTGTTGTTGTCATGCTGCTAAATTTGTCTTTTATAGCTATTTCATATTTTTTTAATAATTCTATAGGTGTTAATTTAGTTGTAGTTGTTGATGATGTTTCCTCTGTAGGTTTGTCAGTTCTTAATACCCTTTTACTATTTTCAGTTAGATTTGAAAACCATAATTTTACTGTTCCTATTAGTACTCTTTCTATATATTCTGGTGTATCTGTTACATTTATATTATTATCTAATAATTATTTTGTCATATATCCTATCCATAATTGTATTGTTTTTTCTGTATCTATTAAACATTCTAAGTCTAAAATGTTATAATTTTTATTAACTATTTGTTTTGGTGTCCATTTGTCATATTCATCCTTTAGATTATATCTTTTAAACTTATTCTTATAATATATAGGTTTTTTTATTTCTGATGTTCTAGGTATTATATTTTCATCTTCTTTTTTATCAAGAGTATTTATTTCTGTGTTTTTTATTTTCTAAGTTTTCTTCATTAATCACTTCTTGTTTTTCATTGATTTCTAAATATTTTGTATTTGTTAAGATTTCTGTATATGTTTCACTATCTTCTAAATCATAATTGTCTGTTTCTTCAACATCTATTGTATTTATTTCTAATTTTTCTTTAAATTGATTTATCTTATTTAATAATTTTTGTTCTTTATCTTTTTCTTTTTTTTCTTTCTATCTTTTTTCATACAAATCTTTTAGCATTTGTAGTTCTTTTTCTAATTTAGCAATCCTAGTATTTTTAATTTCTTCTATTTTTCGTATTTCTTCTGTAGTTTGTTGTTTTATTTTTTCTATTTTCTTTTTTCTATCTATTATAAATTCTTCTTTGGTCATTTTTTATTTAATTATTAATAGATTATGTTGGTATGTATATTCTAGACTATCTATTGTTGATTCTAAATTTGATATTTCTTCTTTTTGTGCATTTATTGAGTTTTTACTAACTCCAAAAATTATGTTATATTGTAGTCTTTCTATCCTTATTTTTAATTCTTTACGTTTTTTAGATATTATTTTCTTTAATTCTTTATATTTCGGTATTTTTTGTACGTTATTCATCTAAATAATATTTTGGGGAATATCTAAATCTAGTTTTATCAAATAAATCATAATTAATAAATCAATCAAATAAATCCAAATATATACTACTTCTATAATTTTAAACAGCATAGGCTCTGATACCAATTGTAGGGGGTGCGTATAAATTGTGTGGTAAAATAGATCCATTATAAAAAATGGCATTCCTAAAAGTATATCTTTTAATGTTAGCTCATAATTATAGATTTCTTCTATTGTTTATATTTTATCTTATACTTGTGTTTTTACATTCTTAGCTTTGTAAGTAATTAAGCTTCCTTTGTTATTAAATCCTTTAACTATTATTGGTGTTTTTAATTTATCCTATTTACTTTTTGGTAAACAATTATATCTACATAAATTAGCTTCTGCTCCTGTGTCTATCATAGACGTATAATATCTACTGTAATACCTGGAATGCCGTTTTTTGATAAATTATACCCACATATAATAACTAGAACGAATTGGTGGTTTACAACACCAACTAACAGAAAGTAAGAGCAAAAAGAGTTACTAATAAAATAAGAAAGAAAACTGATTGGATAGAAGGAAGTGAAAAAATTACACAAAAATTAGAAAATATAAAAAATACTGAAGATACAATAGAACTAGTCGTATATTCAATAAATAAAAAGGAAATAACTATATTTTCAATAAATAAGATAGAAATAATTAAGAAAAAATTAGAATAATTATATAGTGAAGATCCATTAAAAGGATGGGAAAAACATTGCAATTTCTTTTTTGTATCTAATTCTTATTTCGAATTTATTATTTTTTGCACAATATGTTACTGCATTTTTATTCCACTTTTATCTATTTGTATTCCTAAAAATTCTATCTGGTTTACATAATTTCAGCTTTCTTTTCACTTAAACTTATTCCTAATTTTTCTACTATATCTGTAAATTATTCCAATAATTTTAAATGTTCTTCTTTGGTTTTTGTATATAATAGTATATCATCTATATATACTATACAATTAGGTAATTGTTTAAAATAACTATCTATAAAATGTTGATATCTACCTGGTGCATTTTTATATCCAAATGGTAGTACATTTCATTCATAAAATCCTTGTTTTACCGTAAATGCGGTTAATTCCTTAGATTCTTCTTCTAACTTTAAATAGTAAAATCCTTATTTTTCAATCAAATTTACTAAAGTAGTTATATCCTTCTATTTGTCTTATTTTTAAATCTTGTTTGGTTTTGGATAATTATATGTCATAGTTTTTGCATTTAAATTTCTATAATCAATAACCATTCTACTTTTACCTCTTTTTTGTTCACTATGTTTATTTACTATAAATGCTGGACTATTATGTTTACTATTACTTTTTTGTATATATTGTTTTTCTAATAATTCATCTATATGTATTTTAAATTCTTTTAGATTGTCAAAATTCGTTTAAATTCTATGTGCGCATTAATAAGGGCAGTATCATTTTCAAGTAATTTAGCAAATTCAGTAAAATAGACTATCTTGTCATTTTTTTCGATTTGAAGGTATCAAACCTTCTTGTATGCAATTACAATCTGCCCCACTATCAATAAGAGCTGTAAACTCTTTTTTAAAATTGTAATCAATTAAAAGAGTTATTTTAGCATCGAATTTTTGCCGAGTTATAACTTCTAGAGTATGAAGAAATCCTTCTTCTGGTAATTATAATAAACTTCTATTTAAAAGATGAAAATTTTACAAATAGAGCAAAGGATTTTAAAAATGAGACTATTCTAATTGAAACTAATTTTTGTAGGTCAAAAGTTATTACTAGGCGACCTATTAAATGGGATGAGATTGATTTTTTCCAAAGAATGAATTCTTGAGGAAGCTGCTCCTCCTCAAAATAATATGAATAGTGAGATTACAGAGGTTTAACAGACCACTGATGGTACTGTTAAGATCAGATTTACTAATTCCACACCTCTAATAAATAGAGCTGATAATCTTGGTGTTATATCTAGATTAACTAGGTCAATATCTTCTTACATTTCTCCTATTGATTATATTGTTAATTCTCCATTCAGAACTTCTACTTCTCACATAAGAGAAAGTACTAGAATAAATAATATTAAATTAGATAGAGATAATATAGCTAATGTTATTTTGATATGCATCTTACTGAATTCGAAATGGATTTTTTCACAGGTTTGAAATAAATCAAAACAAAATTGATTTTAGTCCAGGACACCAGCAAGAAAATAAATATCTAATGAATTCTTTAAACCTAAATGGAAACATTTTAGAAAATGATTTTTTCAAAACTTTAATAAAGAAGAAAAAACTTCTTTTCGGGAAGAATTTTATAATGATTTTTCTGCTCACAACAAAATTATTGCTTTTGTTCCATGGTTTATGGCTAAATATGTGGATAGTTATATTTCTATGTTAGAAAATGATACGGGAATAATCACGGATATGGACTTACAGGAGTGTATTTTGGGTCCGAGACTTGGTGTGTGCAATTGAAATGCAAAAGGGAACCTAAGTGTACTAAAAATCAGCCAACATATTACACTTGATGGACACCTAAGTCTCTAAGGGGCCTTTTGGTCTTTTTGTATTTTATTTGTAACCTAGTATAAATAGAACATTGTAGAGCTTTTAGACTTAGTTTTTGGATGATATTTTTAAGTCTTGTAAGACTTGAAACACCATAGTTAGGGCTTGGAAAAGCCACCAACCAAAACTAGGACAAGATCTAGTGTGAAATCACTAGTGATTGTAAATTGCTTGGAACCATTGATGCTTGGGAGGTAGAATCCGAACTTGCATCTTTGTAAGATATAGGTTTATTGTTGTATGTAATGTTAAGGGCACAAGATTGTCCATTTTTGGGTTCTTAAGATTATGCCTTCATGTGGTCTATCTATCTATCCTTTTACCTTCTTGTAATCTTGTTTATTGTTTGTGTTGTAATCTTATGTTCTTGTTGTTATTGTTAAATCCGAATCTTGTGTCTTCTTTTTTATCATCTTAAGTTCATCTTGTTCTTGTTCTTGTTTCTGTTTTGGTGTTAAAACACACAATTATATCTTGTATTCTTGTTGTTGGTAGTGAATCCGATAGTGGTCTCCAAAAAGGTCCTCAGATCCTTAATATTTGTGGACTGTTTTGGAGTTGTTTCGTGTTTCCCTTGTTGATACAAGAAGACCAAGGAACACAAGAAAAGGCTCAAAACAGTCCACAAATCAAGAGGAATCCGAGGACCCCTTTGAGAGCTAGTTTCGGTCAAACAACTACAACACAAGAATACAAGGAAACAAGGTGTATTTATACACCAAAACAGCCACTAAAACGTGATGAACACAAGAATATAGACAACAATATGATAAGGATAATAACAACAACAAACGGTTACAAGATACATGAACAACAATAACCAACGGTTTCCCTAAATAACACTAACTAAGACATGGAATGTTGAGATAGATAATGAGACATACACTACAATAAGACCCAACAACCCAAAGATATATTAAATCTAAGGACCCCTAGAACTTATGATAGCAACACCATACTCTTACGAAGACACGAGAGGGATTCCACCGCTCAAGCACCATCGTTTCCAAGCAATAAACATTCACAAATGAATCCATACTTGCTCATGTCCTAGTTTCGACCTAGGGAGGCTCTCTCTCTCTCAAGAGATGTGTTCTATCATCAACATTCAACAACCAATGAGCTAAAACCCTAACATGTTCTATTTATAGACTTATTACAATAAGAGACAAAATGACAAAAGTGCCCCTTAGTGTTAAATGAACAAAATGAAGCCCATGGAGTGCAATAGAGGGGCGACTTTGGAGCCCTTTTTACACTTCAACTCGTACACTCTGTCTGTTGCATTCAAAATACTCAAAAGTGTCCATCTTCATAATTGTGCTTGTATCAGAAAAAGATTATAAATTAAGTAATGTTGAGATCACCAAATCAGCTTTTCCCCCTCAACAATTTTTTCAAATCGAAAAAGATGACAAGATAGTTTATTTTACTACATTTGCTAAATCACTTGAAAATGATACTGCCCTTATTACTGCACAACATGTTAATGTCATGATAAAACAATAAAATTATGCTAATATTTATATGAGCACATTGGGTGAACAAATTGTTTCTATTCATGATAGAATTGATAAGATATTCTCTAAATTAAAGAGAATAGATCATAGTGATACTAAGAAGAATATTCAGGCCTCTATTGCTACTACTAGTATACAACCTCCCCCTAATATTAGAGATTTTAAGTTTAATAACGACTCTTATAATATATTAAAAGCATGAAGGGTCTTAGAGATGTCGTTTGAACTTTTTGTCTTTCATTAAAAGTCTTTACTTTAGACAAAATCGTCTTTTCATTATTTTTTCTAATATTCAAGAGTTAAAAATTTATTAAATATATTTATTGTAAAAACTTTCCTTATTAGAAGTCATCAAAATTAATGACAGCTAATACTTTTTTCATTAGTTTAAAAATTCTAAATCAACTAAATTTGATTTTAAGAAGTGCCAAATTTTTATAAGTTTTAAGTATGTAATAAGAATGTAATCAATGATTTTGTAAATATTTGACTTTAAAAACAAGAAAATATTTTAAATATAGAAAAAAAATCGTACTACAAATATGGTTCAAATTGATGCGTTCTCTTAGCCTCTAGCAGCACTGGAAAAAGGTATTGCATGACAAACGCAAAAGTGAAGATCCATCAACCACTTAAAACTTATGATCGTAAAATATATATTTGCTTATACTAAAATATACATTTATATTTATATTATTATAGTAAAGTTTGAAGAATCTTTGAAAAGTGATTTAAACTTTTACACTTCATTAAAAATCTTCGCAATAAATAAAATCATTTAATTTTAAATAATCAAAAAATTATTTAATTTTAAATAATCAAACATTACACGTGCGAGACATGTCCCGTTAAACTAGTACCTTTTTAAAAGACCGTAAAAAATTTCTGAATTTTAACAGAAATATTTACCAAACATCAATAAACTGCTTATTTACCAACAAGTAAATTTCATTTGTGACCCAAGGCATATATATTGGGCGAAAAAATTAAACACCTTTTCAAAAAATCATAAAAATTCTGAATTTTCACAAAATTAATTATCAAACATCAAAAAACTGCTTATTTACCAAAAAGTAAATTTCATTTGTGACCCAAGGCCGTACTTCTGAGCTGTTACAACTGGAATTGCTCTTAAACATTTAAGAGTTGACAAAAATTGAGGCAAATGATTTATGACCTAACTTAATAGTTGTTCCTTTTATACGATCCTATGTTATTGTAATTAATAATTGACTGATCATATTCTTCCAACATTTTATTTGAATGAAAGTATCCCCAAAAAAGGGGAGAGAGAGAACCATGCTTCATATCCAAATGTATCAACTCCGCACATGTTCTATGACTGAAGAAAGAATCAATCTTGTATTTTCATCTGCCCCAGCCGTGACAATTAAAAAAAATTGTCTAGACACCAAAAAAAGAAAAAAAAATAGAGGAAGAAGAAGATGATTAGATCATTTGGTCATTAGTACTACAAATTTCATTGTTCTCTTTTATCTCAATTTATGTGGCAGTTTTTACTTTACAAGATTCAAACTATATAATTTTTGATAAAATTTATCAAATTTCAAAATATACACACATTGTTTCAATTTATATAAGTTACTTTCCTTTTTAGTCAAAAAGATGACACACACTCATTGGAATATGTGTTTGTGAACTTGTAGTTGAAATTTCAAGTCAAATGAGGATGAATTTCACTTATTTGGCATGACTGTGGTGCCCAATTTTTGAACAAATATAGAGACGAATGATTTTGAAAATTTCTAAAATTTACAAAAGTGATTTATTTTAAAGGAGATTAACATTTAATATTTTATATGTCATTAAATGGCATGCATTTCATGTGCAAGCAAGTGTATTACACTCATATTGATCGGATAAGAAAGGAGATTAAAATAATGGGATTTAAGTGTTCAGTTGGCAAAATGGTGAGTAGGAGAATCTAGGTGACAAACAGAGATATGTACAAGGATCTCTCGGGTTATTCCGCCTATTGACGTGTGAATAATTGCAATTTATAGAACCTTTTATTTAGTTTTTATTGTCATTTAATTAATACACGCTTCATAATTTATTTTGCAAAATTATCTGTTTTATATAGAAAGTCAAATAATTGTGTCTGATTTACGGTCAAATTTGCTAAAGTAATTATATCGTTGTATTTGTCTTATTTTTAATATTTTATTTGTTATTGGATAATTATATATCATAATTTTTGCATTTAGGTTTCTCAAATCAATAACCATTCTACTTTTTCCTCTTTTTCGTGCACTGTGTTTATTTACTATGAATGCTGGGCTAGTGTGTTTATTATTACTTTTTGTATATATTATTTTTTGTAGGGGGTACGGAGAGTGCGGATAACTCGGGTAATTTGCATCGTTCGTTGATATTAAATTCTTTTCCATGACTATTTCTAATGATTTTATTCCTGTCATATCTATTATATTATCTATATAATCAATTAACATTTGTTGTTCATGTATAGATAATAATCCATATGGATTATATAAACTATCATTAATATATTCTAACATTTTTTAATCTGTATAATATCCATCTAAATAGTAACTATCTAGGTATGAATAGTAGCTATCGTCATTTATGTGTATTTGTTCTAATTCATCTTCTATCCAGTTTTCTAATTCTTCATCTTCAATATTAAATATCTTTTCCCATATAATTTTCTTTATATCTACTATCTCTATATCCTTAAGTACATATAAAACAAGTATCTTAAATTCATCTGCCATTTCATCAGGTAAGTAAGTATTCATTTTTCATATGATGTTATTTTTCAAAATATTCCCTCCAATCATATACATAACAAAATATGATTATCTTAGATCACTATATACTAGATTATTCTTAAATAATATATTCTTCGATCATTATAAGTACGGTAATCTGGATACTTTTCCCCAAAACAACCCCTCTACTCTGGTTACTCCCTTATCACGGCTTCTTTGCCTTATCGGTTTCACCTTTAGGATGACATAGTTCTAAGAATTTTTCTCCTTTTCCTCTTTGCTTATAAACTTCAAAACATATTATTCCTCAAATAATTCTACTATAAAGTAACTAACATGAACTTATTTTATTATACTTATGATTGTCAGGAATTTATGAATTTAGCTATTCATAATAGTAAATAAATATACCTGTTCTTGTAGCTTTAATAATTCTGTGCTTTGCTCATCCATAGCATAGTGTAAAACTGAATATCTTTATTGATTATATGAGAGGATTTTTGTTGTATACAAGAAGGCTTGCGTTCCGTATAGAAAGTCTTGCCTTAACTTAGCAAATGCATCTGCTATTTATAACCTATAAAGAGAAAACGCGTATACTATTCTAGACTATTCCTACTTTACACTTATTATCTTTACAAAAGTAGAAAAGACTTAAAGTATCTTTTAAAGCTATTCTACAAAAAACAAAACTAATAATGACACTTTTGCTAAAAAGGTCAAAAAGGTTAGTAAATGCTACATAATGTTACAAAATAATTTACGTACTCTAATAATTCACATGTCACAAAATTATCTTACTAATTCATATATCATTTTCATAACTTTAATGCTTTGTCTCCTTGTCTTTATTTCTCCATCGGTCCGTGTTACTTTATATCTTTTGTCGTAATCTTTCAGCTGACGTCCTTATCTTCTTTTATTCTAGTTGAATTTCTGGAATAATGCTATCTTCTCTGTTACATCTCTAACATAGATGGTCTAGATATTTATGCCCTATTAATTTACAGTATCTGGTCAATAATTCATTTGAAATAAATTTTTCCTTAATTGCTTTGGTAATTGGTCATTTCTCGGGATTAAGTAGTGTCGTAATCTATCTCTGGACTTCCTCCATATCTTCTTGTCTTAACTCTCTTGAATTTGAATAGATCATTAGCTGGTCTCTTGAATAATATCTCCATATTGAATTTCCGTTTAGGTAGTTATTTGCTAATTCTTGAATAATTGTAGATATTCCAATAATTTTTTTATTCGCATAAAAATTTGCAATATCTATTTTGGGTATTTCAACTTGTTGTTCAATATCTTCGGGTATAATCATATCTCGGTTCATTCCTATCTTCACAACTTGTATAACTGGTTTAATTTCATCATACAATATCTCTGCTGGTACCATATAAAACTTTACAAAAAATAGGTTGCCCTTGGTTATCTTTTTGTAAGTGGTAATTGCTTTATATATTTCTGGTATAGTAGATAATTCACTTCCGTCTTGGGTATATACATTATTGAGTAGTCCTTAACTGAAACAAGTTTTAACTAGATTTTGGTTAGTTTTTGGTAATGCTATTAACTTATTGTATCCTTGTAGTTTTTGGGTTATATAATCTGAATTTGGTTCTTGAATGCTTGTAGCTCTGGTTTTAAGGTTTAAGTAAGTTTGTATCTTATGGATATTTTCAATATATGATCTGGTTATGTGGTTATAAGCTTTCTTATCTTGGTTTAGGCTATCTAAATATGTAATAGTTTGTGGGGGTATAAACAAAGGGTTTTTTGGTATTTTTGGTATAAATGGCTTGTCAAATATTTTGTTCATGTTCATATTTAAGTTCCTTCTAACTCCTTTGCTTGTACCTGCAGAAGTAGATTGATAAACGTTACTGGTTTTTTGGAGTGTCCCAACATCTCCTTTTATCTCTGGAATTTTATTGTCTTCCGATCGATATTTCTCTTCACATTGCTGAGTTATCTAATTCATAGCTTCAGACTTCAGTTTAACTTCATTAGTCTTTAGCTTTTCTATCTTATTTCTGATACTATCCACTTTCATTGAAAGCGTAGTTAGGGTTTTGAGTAGTTCTTCTAGAGTATCGTCTTCTGCAATATCAGTTTGGGTAGCTTTGTCTTGATATGTAATCTGCAATAATATTTTTGTTAGTCTTAATTACTTCAATTGTAAATGTAAAATTTAATATATTTAATACTAATTTTCGAATTTCCTTCGTTGTAACTGAATTATATATTTTTCTTATTAACCACCATCGTACCTGTGTATTATCTATTCGTACAATAAACTTGTTATATACAATATATGGCTCAAATGCTAATACACATTTATATAATGAACATTTTTTTTTCTATTTATTTCTCATTTTATTTCTGTTTCATTGAACGTTCCTGAGTAGTATCTACAATGATGTTCTATTTTTTTGTTTTCATACCTGTATTTGAGTAATCTTCCATAACTATGCTCGCTTGCATCTGCTTCTACTATATATATAAAAATTTTATTTTCATTTGGGAATTGTAATTTTGGTAGTTTTTTTTTACAAAGTGTCTTTATTTTTTGCGCTTGTTTTTTATCTTCTTCACTATAATTATATTCTACATCCTTTTTTTTATTTATTTTGTAATAGTTTTAAATTCTCTACTAATTTTGGTATATATTCTCTTATCTAGTTTACTAATCCTAAAAATGATTGTAACTTCTTTTTTGTATCTAGTTCTTCTTTTGAATTTATTATTTTTTTTACTATATGCTGATGCATTTTTACTCCGTTTTTATCTATTTGTATTCCTAAGAATTCTATCTGGGTTTTCATTATTTCTGTTTTTTTCTCGCTTAGGCTTATTCCTGAATTTTCTATTATATTTGTAAATTGTTCTAATAACTTTAGGTGTTCATCTTTAGTTTCTGTATATAGTAGTATATCATCTATGTATACTATACAATTAGGTAATTGTTTGAAATAACTATCCATAAAGTGTTGGTATCTTCCTGATGCATTTTTATATCCAAATGGTAACACATTCCATACATAAAATCCTTGTGGCACTGTAAACACAACTAATTTTTTAGAATCTTCGTCTAACTTTAGGTGGTAAAATTCTGATTTACAGTCAAAATTGCTAAAGTAATTATATCCTTGTATTTGTTTTATTTTTAATATCTTATTTGGTATTGGATAATTATATGTCATAGTTTTTACATTTAGGTTTCTATTTTCAATAACCCTTCTACTTTTTCCTCTTTTTTGTTCACTGTGAATGCTGGGCTAGTGTGTTTACTATTACTTTTTTGTATATATTGTTTTTCTAATAATCCATCTATATGAATTTTAAATTCTTTTAAATCATAAAACTTATATGTTAATGGTTTTTGGGTTATTATACTGTTTATATCTATTAGCTCAATGCTTACAGTAATCTTATGTTTTTCCCTTCCTTTTAGTGGATCTTCCCTATATAGTTGTTTTAATTTATTTTTGATTATTTCTACTCTAAGGTCATTTCTTCCTTATTTATAGAGAATATAATTAATTCTATCGTGTCTTCAGTAGTTTTTATATTTTTAAATTTTTGTGTAATTTTTTCACTTCCTTTTATCCAGTCTATTTTCTTTCTTATTTTATTAGTTACTTTTTTTGCTCTTATCATTTGTTTGCATGGTTTTGTAAACCACCAGTGTGTTTTAGTTATTATGTATGGATGTAGTTTATCTAAAAATGGCATTCCTAAAAGCATATCTTTTGATGTTAATTCATAATTATAAATTTCTTCAATTATTAATATTTTATCCCATATTTGTATTTTTACATTCCTAGCTTTATATGTAATTAGAATTCCTTCATTATTAAATCCTTTAACTACTATTGGTGTTCTTAACTTATCTCATTTATTTTCTGTTAAACAGTTATATCTACATAAGTTGGTTTGTACTCCTATATCTATCATAAGTGTATCATATCTATTGTAATATCCTTCTTCTATTATTTTTATATGTACATATATTTTCATGTTAAAGCTATCTTTATTAATTATTTTTCCTTATTGTAGGTTATGGTTAATTGTGTATGTTCTATATTGTAGGGTTTTATTTGTTCTAACTATTTTATCCCTAATATTATGTCTGCTTTTTGCATATCCTCCTTTATTTCAAGTTCTATTGTTATTTTTCTAACTCCTATTATTATTATTTTTTTTCAGTTGTATCTTTAATATTTATTAAACTTCTTGATAGATATGGCATATATTACTATTATATTTTATTTCTTCATTTTTTACTAGGTATTTTACCATATAGTTTTCTTCTTGTCCTATATTTTGGAGTATTAAATATTTTTTTTCATTTATTATTCTCGTTATATAATATTGAGTTAAATTAACTGTTGAAGTTATTTCATAATTTGTTCTTTTCTATTATCCTGATGATTTTGATTTTTCAAAAGTTATTCTTTTTGTTGTGCTTATTCTATCATTTATTATTTCCAAATCTTCTTCTATATCTATGTCTTTGTAACTATAATCATTGTTAGCAATTGTTTTTACAAATTGTTCAAAAGGAATTTCTATTTATATTTTATTAATTTTATTTTTTCTCGTTATTTTATGTTTTGTTGTTAATACATATAGATTTTTTACATCTTGCTGTAAATATTTTACTTCCTGGGGTTAGTTCTATTCCTGATATTTTCTAATATAGCACTAATGACTTGTCTATGTTTTTATCTCTTGTTGCTACTGAATAATTTGCACTTATTATAAATTTAAATTTTTGGTATATTAAATTTCCTCTTATAGCAGTTATCATACTTTTTTCTATAGGTTTTCATAATTCTATCATCTGCTAAATATAATTGTATTGGTGTATCTATTCCTTCTCTAAAACATGCATTTATTAATATTTTTGTTCCTCCAAGGTGTACGTACTTTATTGGGTCTTTACTTTTTATATCGTTTATTTCTTTATTTAATTATTCTTTTTGTTACTAGTGGTATACTAGCGTTACCTTTTGCATATCTACAGTCTATTACATGTTCTTTTTTTACTACGTAGTATTCTTCTTTTCGTCTACTAAATATGTTTTTTGTTGTTGGTATTTTAAATATTTTTTCTACACTTAATCTAATTCTTTTCCTTTTATATCGTCAAATATATTATTATCAAATATTATTTTCTGATCTGTTCCTTCTTCATTTAAATATTTTTCCTTTATTATTATTTTTATATCTTCTTCAGTCATTTGATTCATCTGATTCACCATCTATTTCATTATTGGTTTCATTTTTTGAATCTCATATATACTATCTCCACTTTCTAATTCGTAATCTATATAATCTATTTGTATATATTCTACATTTTCTATCTTTATTTCTGATATTTGTTTCTTTTTTAGGGTCTTTAGGCATTTTACAATTTCTAGCTAAATGTCCTAGTTTTCCACAATTATAACAAGTACATTTTTTTTATAGATTTCTTTTTCCTATATGGTCTTTTATTTTTATAATTATTTACGTAATATCTTTTTCTTGGTTTCTTATACTTATATTGTGACTTTCTGTACTTTTTATATTTCTTATGTCTTTTTCTTTTCTTATAATATTTTTCTTCACATCAAAATTAGGGTGCTATTTTATCCTTTCAACATGCTAAATTTCTTATTAATGTTTTTTTCATTTTTGATTCTTCTCTGTATTTTTCACATATATTCCTATACCATTGTTGTAGAAATTTTATTCTTGCTCCTAGGGTATCTACTATTTTTGCTTCATCCCAACTCTTTATTATTTTTGAACTAAATCGTTCAGGTAATTTACTAAAAGATAATCTTCTTACTTCTTTACTTTCTTCTGTATTGTATGTTCTCTTATAGTAGTATTCTTTAAATGCACAATTATATTCATCTATATAGCATATATTACATATGGCTAGTTTTAACATTAAATTCTTAGTTGTATCTTTTTCTTTGTTTTGTTCTTCTTCTTCTGTTGCCATACTGCTAAATTCATCTCTTATAGCTATTTCGTATTTTTTCAATATGTCTATAAGTGTTAGTTTAATTACTCTTGTTCCTTCTGTTTTTTTATCATCCCTTGATACCTTTTTACTATCTTCAGTTAAATTTAAAAACCATAATTTTGTTGTTCCTATTAGTGTTCTTTCTATATATTCTGGTGTATCTGTTGCATTTATGCCAATGTCTAATAATTGTTTTGTTATATATCCTATCCATAATTGTATCATTTTATCTACATCTATTACACAGTCTAAGTCTAAGAAGTTATAATTTTTATTAATTATTTGTTTTGGTGTCCATTTGTTATATTCATCCTTTAGATTATTCTTTTTAAACCTATCTTTATAATAATATGTAGGTTTTCTTATTTCTGATGTACTAGGTATTATATTTTCATCATCTTTTGTATCAAGAGTATTTACTTCTGTGTTTGTTTCTTCTATATTTTTATTAATTGCTTCTTGTTTTTCCTTAATTTCTAGGTTTTCTAATTTTTCTAAAATTTCTGTATATGTTTCACTATTTTTCGAATCGTAATCGTTTGTTTCTTTAGTGTCTATTGTGTTTACTTCTAATTCTTTGGTTTCTAAGTCTTCATTTTTTATTTCTAATTTTTCTTTGAATTGGTTTATTTCATGTAATAATCTTTGTTCTTTATCTTTTTCCTTTTCTTTTTGTCCTTTTTCATATTAGTCTTTTAACATTTGTAATTCTTTTTCTAACTCAGCAATCCTATTATTTTTTATTTTTTCTATTTTCTGTATTTCATTCGTAGTTTGTTGTTATATTTTTTCTATTTCCTTTATTCTGTCTATTTCTTCATTTTCTTTTGTTATTCTTACCATAGTTGTTAATTTATGTTCTAATTTTAATTCTTATTTTTCTAATATTAAATATAAATTTTCACCTATTTTCTTAAATCTTCTTCCTAAATTAGAAAATACTATTCTTATTTTTAATTCTTCGTGATTTTCATATGTTTTTTCATCTATTATGAATTCTTCTTTATTCATTTTATCTATTTAATAGTATATAAATAATGTTGATATATGTATTCTAGGTTATCTATTAAAGATTCTAAATATGATATTTCTTCTTTTCGTGCTTTTATTGAGTTTTGACATACTCCAAAAATTATGTTATATTGTAGTCTTTCTTTTCTTATTTTTGATTCTCTTCGTTTCTCAGATAATATTTGTTTTAGTTCTTTATATTTTTTGGGATTGGTCTATATTATTCATTTGTATAGTATTTGTAATATTTTGGTGGATTTCTAAATCTAATTTTATCATAATTAGGTGGTATATACCCCATTCTTTTAATTTTAAATGAATTATTAATTTTGCCTCAATACTGGATATCAAAGTAATTAGGTAATCTAATCTGTGGAGGTCTTCTTTTGTTTTATTTAGTTTTTTATATTCTGAATAATTACTAGTTATAATTCTTTTAACTTCTCTAAAATCCTGTATATTTTTAAATGGTTTTCTCATAATTAACAAATAACAACATAGTTAACAAGATAACACGGCCTATAATTAAGAATTAAATTAACATATTTCATAACTAACATACAAATATCATTTCGTTTAACTTTATCTCCGCACCCCCTACAATTGTTATGTTCTATAAAGTTAAATAAAATGATATTTGTATGTTAGTTATGAGATATGTTAATTTAATAGTTAATTATAAGCCGTGTTATCTTATTAACTATATTGTTATTTGTTAATCATAAGAAGACCATTTAAAAATATACAGACTTTTAGAGAAGTTAAAAGAATTCTAAATAGTAATTATCCAGAATATAAGAAACTAAATAAAACAAAAAAAGACCTCCATAGATTAGATTACCTAATTATTTTGATATCCAGTATTGAGGCAAAATTAATAATTCATTTAAAATCTAGAAGAATGAGGTATATACCACCAAATTATGATAAAATTAGATTTAGAAATCCACCAAAATATTACAAATACTGTACAAATGAATAATATAGACCAATCCCAAAAAATATAAAGAACTAAAACAAATATTATCTGAGAAACGAAGAGAATTAAAAATAAGAAAAGAAAGACTACAATATAACATAATTGTTGGAGTATGTCAAAAATCAATAAAAGCACAAAAAGAAGAAATATCATATTTAGAATCTCTAATAGATAACCTAGAATACATATATCAACATTATTTATATACTATTAAATAGATAAAATGAATAAAGAAGAATTCATAATAGATGAAAAAACATATGAAAATCACGAAAGATTAAAAATAAGAATAATATTTTCTAATTTAGGAAGAAGATATAGGAAAATAGGTGAAAATTTATATTTAATGTTAGAAAAATAAGAATTAAAATTAGAAGATAAATTAACAACTACGGTAAGAATAACCAAAGAAAATGAAGAAATAGACAGAATAAAGGAAATAGAAAAAATATATCAACAAACTACAAATGAAATACGGAAAATAGAAAAAATAAAAAATAATAGGATTGCTGAGTTAGAAAAAGAATTACAAATGTTAAAAGGCTAATATGAAAAAGGACAAAAAAAAAAGGAAAAAGATAAAGAACAAAGATTATTAGATGAAATAAACCAATTCAAAGAAAAATTAGAAATAAAAAATGAAGGCTTAGAAACAAAAGAATTAGAAGTAAACACAATAGACACTAAAGAAACAGACGATTGCGATTCAGAAAATAGTGAAACATATACAGAAATTTTAGAAAAAATAGAAAACCTAGAAATTAAGGAAAAACAAGAAGCAATTAATAAAAATATAGAAGAAACAAACACAGAAGTAAATTGTAACGCTCCAGAAAATGGGTCCCGAAGCGCCACACGGTGCTTGAGGCTACGAGTAGCCCCAAGCTAACCCTTTGAGCCATTTTCATTCAGTTCAACACAAATCAACGGGATTTTCATAAATAACCCTTAAATATCAACAGAGTAATCATTATCCAAGAATAAAAGAATTTCAAAAAGATAACAAAATACAACTTATTAGTCAACTCCCAACATCTATACTAGTCTGACAAGCCTCTATGATAATCAATAAAACCAGTGAGCCATTGAGACATGCCCCAACTAACTCATACTTAGTTATCAAATGTAAACAATTTCGTGAAACCAATATCAGACATCACATCCTCGAAACATGAGGACTCACCACAACAGAGGATGTAGAGCAGCATGCCCGAAGAATCACTGTCGAATCTGGAATTGAGCACCTGAACCTACATTTCGAGAAAATGCAGCCACATCCGAAGATGTGGGTCAGTACCATGGAAAGGGACTGAGTATATGGGGGTGTATGCAGTTGTATAAACATCATCATCATAAATATTTATAAGAAATATGCAGGATGTATGAAAGACTCACATAGCCCAAAGAAAATCATCATAATCATGAGAGGATGAAATAAGTACAATAATGCATGTGAGTCATCATATAATTTGTCAATCACTTTCAGTTCATCAAGAATATCAATTCTCATAATGTAAATATCATTTAAATCTTTCGAAAGAATAACTTTGACATTTCCACTTTCAAATCACTTCACCATTCACCATAGACACAAGGAAACACACACACACAGGGAGATCCTATAACCAACATAAACCATGTGAGCTATATGGAGTCCAACGTACAAACCATGTTGGGGAGAGCCGTCTTATCCTTGCCATCGGAGTAGGACTATCGATATCAAATCCACATAAACTAGTGATCACTATATAAATCAGCCTCAGGCTCACTCCTATGGGGGCACGTAGTTCTAGGAAAGTAAGGTCGCTTTATACCTTCCACTCGGTGCTAAAGATTTCTCTCAGACTTAGCTCAGATCATTTCAAAGACAATCCATAACAAAACAATTTCAGTAATATATAAATACACATCGGGAGCCATCATGCTTCTCATCTATCAAAATCAACCACATTGTGAATTTCTTTCACACCCGAGTTTAAAACAACTCCATTAAGATCAAAAGATCAAATCATTCAAAATATCTCAAATATTCAACATCAACGTGCTTATAACACACACTTTCTAAAAAAATACAATTTCCATTGGGGATTCACGACCCAAATATCAAAATCATGATAAATATCATTCAAGATTCATGCTTTATATCACCACACATGTAAATTCATCTTTCAAAATCATAAACATCAAGATTTCATAATAATCATCATAAGATATGGGTTCATGCTTCAAATTCGTAAAAATCAAATAAAAATTATGCCTTTGTAAAGAAAATTACTTTTGGGCACAAGAACGAAAGAGAGTTCTTATTTAAAAACCCCGCATACCTTGAATGATGAACTTTAGATCGATACTCATTTTTAGGATATTAATCGTGCCTTTGAATGATGGTTCTTGGATTTCTTGAACTAGGAACTTGGAATGTTGAATAAATTTACAGAATTAATGGTGAACTTTGGAGGTTCTTGAAGTTGGATGTTGGAGCTTAGGGTTTTCTTTTTGAGGGAATTTGATGAAATATAACATATAATGCTTTTAATAGGCTTTAATATAGGGTTTGGATGGATTTTGGGTGAGGGAAAATGACCAAAACGCCCCTAAAAATCAAATAATTCTCGAATCTGTCCTTTGGTGGACTATTTTGATAGTCTGAAGTAGATCAACCACAACGTTTTACTCCAATATCCAAATTGAATGAAACCAATTTCATTAGAAAGAGGACGCTTATATCTTTCCGTTGATATATAATATCTCAGCCAGATCATTGTGTACGAGGAGTTATGATCATTTGAAATTGACCCAAAAATTGACTTTTGATAGGCTGAAGTAGATCGATCATAATATTTTACTCCGATAGACAAATTAGATAAAACTAATTTGATTGGAAAGAGGACTCACAGAGCTTTCTGTTGATATATAGTAGATCACCCAGATCATTATGTACAAGGAGTTATGATCTTTTAAAGTTGGAGCAAAAATACGTCAGGCCCCAGTACTTTTTCCTGCACGTTTTGTTTCACTACTATTCACAGTTCGATTGGAATATTCATAACTCGTCGCTCGGGTGTCCGTTTTGGATGATCCACATATCGTTGGAAAGATTATTCGATACTCTGCACAACGGTGGGTCAGAAGACATTCCACATGGAAAATTTATAATTCATTCTAGAAGATAAAATCCAACACGTTTACGCACAAAATTTCAACGAAAAATTTCCCGGGGTATTACATCACCCCCCTTGGAAACATTCGTCCTCTAATGACGCTAGACATGCCAAGATTAGGTAGGGAATAGATCATACAGCTGAAACCATTTGTTAGACTCATCACTACATCGTTTCTCACTCCGAATGCAACATAGAATGCATAAATTCAAGAAACTACAGCTGAACACATAATAAATGATAGCTGAACTACTGCAAATTTTATCAAAAGTGCATGATTAAGGAAAGAATGGTACCTTCGGCTTGATCGGAGTTCGCGGTAAATAGGTACGGGTACTTGGATCGCATATCTGCCTCAGCTTCCCAAGTTGCACCCTCAACAGATTGGTTTCGCCAAAACACCTTGACCAAAGGAACTTTTTTGTTCCTTAGTCTTCGGACACTGAAATCAAGAATCTCAATAGGAATCTCATCAAAAGAAAGATTTTCTTGAATGTCAGCACTCATAGAGGAATCCACTACCACAGCATCGCTAATATGCTTTCTAAGCATGGAGACATGGAATATTGGATGAATAGAGGACAACTCGAAAGGCAACTCGACCTCATAAGCTACCTTACCAACACGGCTAAGAATTTTGTAAGGACCAACATAACGAGGACTAAGCTTCCCCTTCTTTCCGAATCTCTTCACCCCCCTCATGAGTGAAATTTTCAGATACACTAGGTCACCAACTTCAAACTCAAGGTCTCTCCTTCTAATATCCGCATATAACTTCTGACGACTCTACGCAGTTTTCAACCTTTCCCTAATCAACTTAACTTTTTCCATAACCTCAAATACCAAATCAGGACCACTCACAGCCGCTTCACCCATCTTGAACCAACCTATGGGTGATCTACACTTCCTCCCATATAAGGCTTTAAATGGAGCCATCCCAATACTAGAGTGGAAACTGTTATTGTAAGCAAATTCTATCAACGGTAAGTGATCATCCCAACTTCCCTTAAAGTCAAGTGCACAAGCTCTCAACATATCTTCTAAGGTCTGGATGGTCTGCTCAGCTTGACCATCGGTCTGCGGATGAAAAACAGAACTCAAAAGCACTTGGGTACCAAGACCCTTCTGAAAAGCTTTCCAAAATTGCGAAGTGAACTGAGTACCCCTATCCAAAATGATAGACAAGGGAACTCCATGCAGTCTGACAAGCTCTCAGATATACAATCTAGCGTAATCATCAGCAGTATATAAAGTACGAATAGGCAAGAAATGAGAAGACTTAGTCAACCTATCAACCACAACCCAAATAGAATCATGATGGCGTCAGGAAGGAGGTAAACCAATCACGAAGTCCTGAAAAATAGGTCCCGGAGTGTCACATGGTACTTGAGGCTACGAGTAGCCCTAAGCTAACCCTTTGAGCCATTTTCATTCAGTTCAACACAAATCAATAGGGTTTCCACAAATAACCCTCAAATACCAACAGAGTAATCATCATCCAAGAATAAAAGAATTTCAGAAAGATAACAAAATACGATTTATTAGTCAACTCCCAACATCTATACTAGTCTGACAAGCCTCTAAGAAAATCAATAAAACTAGCGAGCCATTGAGACATGCCCCAACGGACTCATACTCAGTTATCAAATGTAAATAATTTCTTGAAACCAACATCAAACATCATGTTCTCGGAATATGAGGACTCACCACAACAGAGGATATAGAACAGGGTGCCCAAAGAATCACTGTCGAACCTGAAACTGAGCACCTGAACCTACATTTCAAGAAAATGCAGCCCACATCTGAAGATGTGGGTCAGTACCATGGAAAGGGACTGAGTATATAAGGGTGTATGCAGTTGTATAAACATCATCATCATAAATATTTATAAGAAATATGCAGGATGTATGAAAGACTCACATAGCCCGAAGAAAATCATCATAATCATGAGAGGATGAAATAAGTACAATAACACATGTGAGTCATCATATAATTTGTCAATCACTTTCAGTTCATCAAGAATATTAATTCTCATAATGTAAATATCATTTAAATCTTTTGAAAGAATAACTTTCACAATTCTACTTTCAAATCACTTTACCATTCACCATAGACATAAGGAAACACACACACAGAGGGAGATCCTATAACCAACATAAACCATGTGAGCTACATGGAGTCCAACATACAAACCACGTTGGGGAGAGCCGTCCTATCCTTTCCATCAGAGTAGGACTATCGATATCAAATCCACACAAACTAGTAATCACTATATAAATCAGCCTCAGGCTCACTCCTACGGGGGCACGTAGTTCTAGGAAAGTAAGGTCGTTTTTTACCTCCCACTCTGTGCTAAAAATTTCTTTCGAACTTAGCTCAGATCATTTCAAAGACAATCCATAACAAAACAATTTCAGTAATATATAAATACACATCAGGATCCATCATGCTTCCCATCTATCAAAATCAACCACGTTGTGGATTTCTTTCACACTCGAGTTCAAAACAACTCCATTAAGACCAAAAGGTCAAATCATTCAAAATATCTCAAATATTCAACATCAACGTGCTTATAACACACACTTTCTAAAAAAACACAATTTTCAATGGGGATTCACAACCCAAATATCAAAATCATGATAAATATCATTCAAGATTCATGCTTTATATCACCACACATGTAAATTCATCTTTCAAAATCATAAATATCAAGATTTCATAATAATCATCATAAGATATAGGTTATGCTTCAAATTCGTAAAAATCAAATAAAAATCATGACTTTGTAAAGAAAATTACTTTTGGGCACAAGAACGAAAGAGAGTTCTTATTGAAAACCCCCACATACCTTGAATGATGAACTTTAGATCGATACTCATTTTTGAAATGTTAATTGTGCCTTTGAATGATGGTTCTTGGAGTTCTTGAACTAGGAACTTGGAATCTTGAATAAATTTGCAGAATTAATGGTGAACTTTGGAGGTTCTTGAAGTTGGATGTAGGAGCTTAGGGTTTTCTTTTTGAGGGAATTTGATGAAATATAACATAAAATGTTTCTAATAGGCTTTAATATAGGGTTTGGATGGATTTTGGGTAAGGAGAATGACCAAAACGCCCCTAAAAATCAAATAATTCTCGAATCTATCCTTTGGTGGACTGTTTTGATAGTCTGAAGTAGATCAACCATAACGATTTACTCCAATATCCAAATTGGATGAAACCAATTTCATTAGAAAGAGGACTCTTATATCTTTCCGCTGATATATAGTATCTTACCCAGATTATTGTGTATGAGGAGTTATGATCATTTGAAGTTGACCCAAAAATTTGCTTTTGATAGGCTAAAGTAGATCGACCATAACTTTTTGCTCCGATAGACAAATTGGATGAAACTAATTTCATTGGAAATAGGACTCGTAGAGATTTTCGTTGATATATAGTAGATCACCCAGATCATTATGTACAAGGAGTTATGATCATTTAAAGTTGGAGAAAAAATATTCCAGGCCTCAGTACTTTTTCCTGCACGTTTTACTGTTCACTACTATTCACAGTTCGATCGGAATGTTCATAACTCGTCGCTCGGGTGTCCGTTTTGGATGATCCATATATCGTTGGAAAGAATATTCGATACTCTATGAAATGGTGGGCCATAATCTAAGACATTATGCACGGAAAATTTATAATTCATTCTAGAAGACAGAACCCAACACGTTTACGCATAAAATTTTAACGAAAAATTTCCCGGGGTATTACATAAATACTCTTGATACAAAATATAATGAAAATATAATACCTAGTACATCACAAATAAGAAAACCTACATATTATTATAAAGATAGGTTTAAAAGGAATAATCTAAAGGATGAATATAACAAATGGACACCAAAACAAATAATTAATAAAAATTATAATTTCTTAGACTTAGACTGTGTGATAGATGTAGATAAAATGATACAATTATGGATAGGATATATAACAAAACAATTATTAGACATTGGCATAAATGCAACAGATACACCAGAATATATAGAAAGAACACTAATAGGAACAACAGAATTATGGTTTTTAAATTTAACTGAAGATAGTAAAAAGGTATTAAGGGCTGACAAAAAAATAGAAGAAACAACAGTAATTAAACTAACACCTATAGACATATTGAAAAAATACGAAATAGCTATAAGAGATGAATTTAGTTGTATGGCAACAGAAGAAGAAGAAGAAGAAGAAGAAGAAGAAGAAGAAGAACAAAACAAAGAAAAAGATACAAATAAGAATTTAATGTTAAAACTAGCCATACGTAATATGTGCTATATAGATGAATATACGTGTGCATTTAAAGAATACCACTATAAAGGAACATATAATACAGAAGAAAGTAAAGAAGTAAGAAGATTATATTTTAGTAAATTGCCTGAACCATTTAGTTCAAAAATAATAAAGAGTTGGGATGAAGCAAAATAAGTAGATACCTTAGGAGCAAGAATAAAATTTTTACAACAATGGTATAGGAATATATGTGAAAAATACAGAGAAGAATAAAAAATGAAAAAAATAGTAATAAGAAATTTAGCATGTTGCAAGGATAAAATAGCACCCCAATTTGGATGTGAAGAAAAATATTATAAGAAAAAAAAAAGACATAAGAAATATAAGAAGTACAGAAAGTTACAATATAAGTATAAGAAACCAAGAAAAAGATATTATGTAAAAAATTATAAAAATGAAAGACCATATAGGAAAAAGAAATCTATAAAAGAATGTACTTGTTATAACTGTGGAAAACTAGGACATTTAGCTAGAGATTGTAAAATGCCTAAAGATCCAAAAAAGAAACAAATATCAGAAATAAAGATAGAAAATGCAGAATATTTGCAAATAGATTATATAGATTACGAATTAGAAAGTGAAGATAGTATATATGAAATTTCGGAAAATGAAGCAGATAATGAAATAGATAGTGAATCAGATGAATCAAATAACTGAAGAAGATATAAAAATAATAACAAAGGAAGAATATTTAAATGAACTAGGAACAGATTAGAAAATAATATTTGATGAGATAAAAAGAAAATAATTAGATTTAAGTGTAGAAAAAATATTTAAAATATTAACAATAAAAAACATATTTAGTAGACGAAAACAAGAATACTACGTAGTAAGCCAAAAAGAACATGTAATAGACTGTAGCTATGCAAAAGGTAAAGCTAGTATACCACTAGTAACAAAAAGAATAATTAATAAAGAAATAAATGATACAAAAAGTAAAGACCCAATAAAATACGTACACCTTGCAGGAACGGAAATATTAATAAAAGCATGTTTTAGAGAAGGAATAAATACACCAATAGAATTATATTTAGTAGATGATAGAATTCTAAAACCTATAGAAAAAAGTATAATAACTGCTATAAGAGGAAATCTAATATACCAAAAAATTAAATTTATAATAAGTGCAAATTATTCAGTAGCAACAACAGATAAAAACATAGATAAGTCATTAGTGCTATATTGGAAAATATCAGGAATAAAACTAACCCCAGGAAGTAAAATATTTACAGCAAGATGTAAAAATCTATATGTATTAACAACAAAACATAAAATAACGGGAAAAAAATAAAATTAACAAAATACAAATAGAAAGTCCTTTTGAACAATTTGTAAAAACAATTGATAACAATGATAATAGTTACAAAGACATAGATATAGAAGAAGATTTAGAAATAATAAATGATAGAATAAGCACAATAAAAAAATAGCTTTTGAAAAACCAGAATCATCAGGATCATCGAAAAGAACAAATTATGAAATAACTTCAACAGTTAATTTAACTCAATATCATATAACGGGAACAATAAATGAAAAAGAATATTTAATACTCCTAAATACAGGACAAGATGAAAACCATATAGCAAAATACCTTTTGAAAAATGAAGAAATTAAATCTAATAGTAATATATGCCCAGATCTACCAAGAAGTTTAATAACTATTAAAGATACAACTGAAAAAGAAATAATAATAGGAGTTAGAAAAATAAAAATAGACTTTGAAATAAAGGAAGATATGCAAAAAACAGACATAATATTAGGGATAAAATGGTTAGAACAAATAAAACCCTACAATATCGAACATACACAATTAACCATAACCTACAATAAGGAAAACCTATTAATAAAGAGAGCTTTAACAAGAAAATATATGTACTTATGAAAATAATGGTAGAAGGATATTATAATAGATATTATACACCTTTGATAGATACAGGAGCAGAAGCCAACCTATGTAGATATAACTGTTTACCAAAAGACAATGGGATAAGCTTAAAACACCAATAGTAGTCAAAGAATTTAATAATGAAAGAAGCTTAATTACCTAAAAAGCTAGAAATATAAAAATACAAGTATGGGATAAGATATTAACAATAGAAGAGATCTATAATTATGAACTAACATCAAAAGGTATGCTTTTAGAAATGCCATTTTTAGATAAACTATACCCACATATAATAACTAAAACACACTGGTGGTTTACAACACCATGTAAACAAAGGGTAAGAGCAAAAAGAGTTATTAATAAAATAAGAAAGAAAGCTGATTGGATAAAAGGAAGTGAAAAAATCACACAAAAATTAGAAAATATAAAAAATACTAGAGACACAATAGAACTAGTTATATTTTCAATAAATAAAGAAGAAATAACTGTATTTTCAATAGATAAGGTAGAAATAATAAAGAAAAAATTAAGACAACTATACAGTGAAGATCCATTAAAAGGATGGGAAAAACATAAGACTACTGTAAGAATTGAGCTAATAGATAAAAACAGTATAATAACCCAAAAACCATTAACATATAACTTTGATGATTTAAAAGAATTTAAAATGCTTACAGATGAATTATTAGAAAAACAATATATACAAAAAAGTAATAGTAAACACACTAGCCCATCATTCATAGTAAATAAACATAGTGAACAAAAAAGAAGAAAAAGTAGAATGGTTATTGATTATAGAAACCTAAATGCAAAAACTATGACATATAATTATCCAATACCAAATAAGATATTAAAAAAAAGACAAATACAAGGATATAATTACTTAAGCAAATTTGACTGTAAATCAAGATTTTACCACCTAAAGTTAGACGAAGATTCTAAGAAACTACCTGTGTTTACAGTGCCACAAGGATTTTATGAATGGAATGTGTTACCATTTGGATATAAAAATGCACCAGGAAGATATCAACACTTTATGGATAGTCATTTCAAACAATTATCTAATTATATAGTATACATAGATGATATACTACTATATACAAAAACTAAAGAGGAACATCTAAAATTACTAGAACAATTTGCAGGTATAATAGAAAATTCAGGATTAAGTCTAAGTGAAAAGAAAGCAAAAATAATGAAAAACCAAGTAGAATTTTTAGGAATACAAATAGATAAAAGTGGAATAAAAATGCAACAAAATATAGTACAAAAAATAATAAATTCAAAAGAAGAATTAGATACAAAAAAGAAATTACAATCATTTTTAAGATTAGTAAACCAAGTAAGAGAATATATACTAAAATTAGCAAAAAATCTAAAGCCATTACAGAAAAAATTAAGAAAGGATGTAGAATATAATTACAATGAAGAAGATAAAAAAACAAGTACAGAAAATAAAAATACTTTGTAAAGAGTTACCAAAATTACAATTTCTAGACGGAAATAAAAAATTTACATATATAGTAGAAGCAAATGCAAGTGAATATAGTTATGGAGCAGTACTTAATATAGATATGAAGAATAAAAATTAGAACATCATTGTAGATACTACTCAGAAAAGTTTAATGAAACAGAAATAAAATGGAAAATAAATAGAAAAGAATTATGCTCATTATATAAATGTTTATTAGCATTTGATCCATATATTGTATATAACAAGTTTATTGTACGAACAGCTAATACACAGGTACGATGGTGGTTAACAAGAAAAATACAAAATTTAGTTACAACGAAGGAAATTCAGATATTAGTATTGAATATATTAAATTTTACATTTACAATTGAAGTAATTAAGACTAACAAGAATGTTATTATAGATTACATATCAAGACAAAGCTACCCAAACTAATATTACAGAAGACGATACTCTAGAAGAAATACCCAAAACCCTAACTACGCTTTCAATGAAAGTGGATAGTATGAGAAATGAGATAGAAAAGCTAAAGACTAGTAAAGTTAAACTGAAGTCTGAACCTATGACTCAGATAACTCAGCAATGTGCAGAGAAATGTCGATTGAAAGATAATAAAATTCCAGAGATAAAAGGAGACGTTGGGATACTCCAAAAAAACCATAATGTTTATCAATCTACTTCTGCAGGTACAAGCAAAGATGTTAGAAGGAACCTAAATATGAACATGAACAAAGTATTTGATAGGCCATTTATACCAAAAACACCAAAAGACCCCTTGTTTATACCCTCACAAACTATTACATATTTAGATAGCCTAAACCAAGACAAGAAAGCTTATATCCACATAACCAGATCATATATTGAAAATATCCATAAGATACAAACTTACTTAAAACTTAAACCCAGAGCTACAAGCATTCAAGGACCAAATTCAGATTATATAACCCCAAAACTACAAGGATACAATAAGTTAATTGCATTACCAAAAACTAACCAAAATCTAGTTAAAACTTGTTTCAGTTAAGGACTACTCAATAATGTATATACCCAAGACGGAAGTGAATTATCTACTATACCAGAAATATATAAAGTAATTACCATTTACAAAAAGATAACCAAGGTCAACCTATTTTTTGTAAAGTTCTATATAGCGCCAGCAGAGATATTGTATGGTGAAATTAAACCAGTTATACAAGTTGTGAAGATAGGAATGACCCGAGATATGATCATACACGAAGATATTGAACAGCAAGTTGAAATACCCAAAATAGATATACCAGATTTTTATGCGAATAAAAGAACTATTGGAATATCTACAATTATCCAAGAATTAGTAAATAACTACCTAAATGGAAATCCAATATGGAGTTATTATTCAAGAGACCAGCTAATATTCTGTTCAAATTCAAGAGATTTAAGATAAGCATATATGGAGGAAGTTCAGAGTTGGATTATAACACTGCTTAATCCAGATAAATGACCAATTACCAGAGTTATTAAGAAAAAATTTATTTCAGATGAATTATTGACCAGATACTGTAAATTAATAGGGCATAAATATCCAGACCATCTATGTTCGACATGTAATGGAGAAAATAACATTATTTCAGAAGTTCAACTAGAATAAAAGAAGATAAGGACGCCTGCTGAAAGATATACGACAAAAAATATAAAGCAACATGGACCGATGGAGAAATAAAGACAAGGAGACAAAACATTAAAGTTGTGAAAATGACATATGAATTAGTAATATAATTTTGTGACATGTGAGTTATTAGAGTACGTAAATTATTATGTAACATTATGTAGCATTTACTAGCCTTTTTGACTTTTTTGGCAAAAGTGTCATTATTAGTTTTATTTTTTTGTAGAATAGCTTTAAAAGATACTTTAAGTCTTTTCTACTTTTGTAAAGATAACAAGTGTAAAGTAGGAATAGTCTTGAATAGCATACGCATTTTCTCTTTTTAGATTATAAATAGCAGAAGCATTTGCTAAGCTAAGACAAGACTTTCTACACGGAAAGCAAACCTTCTTGTATACTACAAAAATCCTCTCATATAATCAATAAAGATATTCAGTTTTACACTAAGCTATGGATGAGCAAAGCACAGAATTATCAAAGCTACAAGAACAGGTATATTCATTTACTATTATGAATAGCTAAATGCATAAATTTCTGACAATCATAAGTATAATAAAATAAGCTCATGTTAGTTACTTTATAGTAGAATTATTTGAGGAATAATATGTTTCAAATTTTATTAGCAAAGAGGAAAAGGAGAAAAATTCCTAGAACTATGCCATCCTAAAGGTGAAATAGGTAAGGCAGAGAAGCCGTGATAGGGTAGTAACTAGAGTAGAGGCGCTGTTTAGGAGAAAAATATCCAGATTACCATGCTAATAGTGACCGAAGAACATATTATTTAAGAATAATCTAGTATATAGTGATCTAAGATAATCATATTTTGTTATGTATATGATTGGAGGGAATATTTTGAAAAATAACATCATATGAAAAATGAATACTTACTTACCTGATGAAATGATAAATGAATTTAAGATACTTGTTTTATATGTACTTAAGGATATAGAGATAGTAGATATAAAGAAAATTATATGGGAAAAGATATTTAATATTGAAGATGAAGAATTAGAAAATTGGATAGAAGATGAATTAGAACAAATACACTTAAATGACAATAGCTACTATTTATACCTAGATAATTACTATTCAGATGGATATTATACAGATTAAAAATTTTTAGAATATATTAATGATAGTTTTTATAATCCATATGGATTATTATCTATACATGAACAACAAATGTTAATTGATCACATAGATAGTATAATAGCTATGGAAGGAATAAAATTATTAGAAATAGTCATGGAAAAGAATTTAATATTAACTAACCATGCAAATTACCCGAGTTATCCGCACTCTCCGCACCCCTCTACAATTGGTATCTGGTAGCTTCAAACATTCGCATCTGAAAGTGTGGCCCTATAAAAGCTAAACATCAAACATGTTCGCCCGATGTGTTGTAAACGTTATCACCATTCTCATTGATGTAAAAGTAGACATATATATCCTTTAGGGGTCGTTCGGAAGAGTGTATTAAAATGTTAATGCATGCATTAGTTTAATGTGTCTTAGTAGTACCTTGTTTGGTATACCTTTTTACCCTATGTATAACGAATGCAAGCATTAGTTATACACTCTATTGTGTATTGAGGTGTGTATTACTAATATCTTAAAATCCATGGCATTAGTAATGCAATGGATCTAATGCATGCATTAACATACTTAAAGACCCTATTACCCCTAAAAAAATTTTCCGCATCCTTTCAACATATATATTGAGGGTATTATGTTAAATTTTTTTTTTTTAAAAAATTATATGTAATTCATGCTTTTTTAATACATCGAATCAAACACTGGATAAGAAAAATACAAGCATAACTAATGCAAGCATAACTAACACAAACATTACTAATACAAACATTATTAATACATCATATTTTGCATTATTCTTATACACTCTACCAAACGACCCCTTAATGTTTTACTTGTTTACACAACAACAAAAGCATCAAATTAAAGGACAAAACTAAAACTGAAGAAATCAACTAATTCCCAGAATAACAAAAGCGAGCAGTGTAAAATCGAGAAAATCGAACTCGAAAGCCAGAACAACCATATGAATCCAAATAAATTTAAAAAGTTCAAATATGATCTTTGATTGAGATACATGTAAAAATTGATTAAACTTTCTGCATCTTTTCATGTATATATGACTGAACAATAGATAAAAAGAGACTGAAACTTCTGACATGCGAGTATGAGTCTGAAAGCTTTTGTCAATAAATTAATAATTTTATTTTTAAATTTAAACATCTAAATCTACACCAAATAAGCTCAAATTGAAACATAAGTTTCATGTATCATAAAAAAAATATTTTAGTTATCAATTTATCGTTATAACAACAAATTTAACAAATCCATTTAATATTCTTTCAATTTTTATTTTATTTTATACGAAAATAAGTATACATGAACAACAATAATTAAGTGTCAAATGTAAAATGTAAAATGTAATTCATTCATCTCCAGGGAGAAATTTACTTTTGAAAAAATTTCTTTGATCATTGTCACTTTTCTTGGAAATGTTCAAACCCATCTCTATGAGCTCATTTAATGCACATAATTTATTATTCCCTCCGTTTTATTTTAGTTAGCCTATTGACTTAGCACCCCTCTTAAGAAAATATTTAATAGAAGTTAATTTTATAATAACCCTATTAATTATGCACTGAAAAAATTAATTTAAATATATACACTTTACATAGTCATTTAATGGGGGTGCGGATATAGGCGGATAACTAACTTATGAAATAGATTTAGTATATATATAATGAATCTATTTTTCTTTGTGCGTGGATATTTCTTAAATTTTGTTTCAATATTTTTTAATGATTTATACTTTTCGTAAGATGTATTCAATAATTTGTTTGGTTTATTATTTTATCCTGTAGTAATTGTAGAGTTACAAATTTCTGTATAATAATTTATCCTAACTGTACTGTAATGTATATCTAATTCTAGATTTTCAATGTTATTTATTATCTTGTGTTGTTCTTCTCGTAGTGAGTTTTTTAAATTATATAAACTATCACATGTACTTTTTTCTAAATTTTCTAAGGTTTCTTCTATCCATATTAATTTTTCTTTTAGATTTTCTATTATTTTTTTAATTAGGTTTCTATAATTAATTTCTTTATTTGGATTATCTTGATTTTCTCTAGTTTTTCTAATATATTCTAACATCTCTTAATCTGAATAATATACTTCTGGGTAAATTTCTTGGTATAACTGTTCTATCCAATTTATGGTTTCAATTTCATAGTCTATTACTTTTTCTAGTATTATTTTCTTAATATCTATATTTTTTATATCTTTGAGTATATATAAGATTAAAACTTTAAGATAATCTAGATGATCTATCTTTTAAAATTGATTTTACTATAATATTTTGTAGTTGTTTGTTTTAGCCGTAGTAGTTCTTGCATATTTTTGTTAAGAAATTCTATATATTTTATATCTTTATTTTCCATGTATTTGTCTATATTTATTTTCATCTGTTTTTCTAGTAACTGTATGTTTCTCATATCTTTTTCTAGAAATTCTATGTAATTTATCATGGAAAGTATTTGTAAGAGTATTTAGGTAGGTATGGTATATAATTTACTCTATTCATGTAATATTTACCAAATGCTTTTTCTAATATGATTTTTCTTATATCTACTACTTTTATGTCTTTAAGTGCATACAAAATAAGTATTTTAAATTTATCTACCATTACATCAGATAAATAATTATTCATTTTCATAAAATACTCTTATAATATATAGGTTTTCTTATTTCTGTTATTTTAGGTATTATATTTTCATCTTTTTTTTTATCAAGAGTATTTGTTTCTGTGTTGGTACTTTCCAAGTTTTCCTCATTAATTACTTCTTGTTTTTCATTGATTTCTAAATTTTTTGTATTTGTTAATATTTCTGTATATGTTTCACTATCTTCTGAATCATAATTATCTGTCTCTTCAATGTCTATATTATTTATTTTTAATTCTTTGTTTTTTATTTCCAATTTTTCCTTAAATTGATTTATCTCGCTTAATAATTTTTGTTCTCTATCTTTTTCTTCTTTTTCCTTTTGTCTTTGTTCATACAAATCTTTTAACATTTGTAGTTCTTTTTCTAATTCAGCAATCCTACTATTTTTAGTTTCTTCTATTTTTTGTATTTTTTCTGTAGTTTGTTGTTTAATTTTTTCTATTTTTTTTTCCTATCTATTTCTTCATTTTCTCTTTCTATTCTCACCATTGCTGTCAATTTATCTTCTAATTTTAATTCTTCTTTTTCTAACATTAGATATAAGTGTTCACCTATTTTCTTATATCTTCTTCCTAGATTAGAAAATACTATTTTTATTTTTAATCCTTCGTGATTTTCATATATTTTTTCATCTATTATAAATTCTTCTTTGTTCATTTTATTATGAATAGTTCATGTTGGTATATATATTCTAAACTATCTATTTGTGATTCTAATTTTGATATTTCATCTTTTTGTGTATTTATTGAATTTTCACTAACTCCGGCAAATATATTATAATGTAGTCTTTTTATTCTTATTTTTAATTCTTTACGTTTTTTAGAAATAATTTATTTTAATTCTTTGTATTTTTGTACTTTATTCATTTAAACCATATTTATAATATCTTGGTGGATATCTAAATCTAATTTTATCATAATTAGGTGGTATGTGTCTCATTCTCCTAGATTTTAAATGGATTATTAATTTTGTGTCAATACTAGATATTAATGTAATTAGGTAGGCTACTCTTTGTGGGTTTTCTTTTATTTTATTTAAACTTATATATTCTGAATAATTACTAATTAAAGATTCTTTGATTTTTCTAAAATCTTTTCTGTTTTTACTTCATCCGTTTCATTTTACTTGACAGTTGACTTGACACTAATCTTAAGTAAATATTTATATAGAAGTTTATTTTACTAAACTAACCTTATTAATTATGTCTTCAAAATATAATTTTGAATATGATACACTTTATGTAGTCATTTAATGATGTGAATAGTATTGAAAAAACATAACAAATTTCTCTTGATTTCATAAATTGAACAAGTAAATTGAAATAACTATTTTTAATAAACGGGTCAAGTAAAACAAAATGGAGGAGTAATTAGGTAATTTAACTAAAATGCTGTCATGATCCAAACTTGTTATGAGTGACACTGATAACGCTCAATCTACAGCTCTCGTGGGAGTGTAAAGCGGTCGTTAGAAAATATAGAACCCAACCTGGGTTGGGTGTCGATCCCACAGGGAATAGCTTGGCCAACAAGTAAGTAAAATTACTAAACTTTTGGTGCAAGTCTCGTAAGAAGGGGGGATTGTAATGTGTAACGAAAACAATAAAGTAAAAGCTGAAAATAGCAAAGTAAAAAGAGGAAGAATGTTACGTAAGTTGTAAACAATGAGAATTGAAGCGTTGGGGTTATGTCCACCTTCTGAGGTATACGTCTCTATTGGATATGAGTGTGTAGAATTCTGACATGCAATTGCTTATAGAGAATTGTAGTCGATGGTAAATCCAAGCGTCTCTCGACCTGAACAAGGACTATTTCACTTTAACTCTCTCGAGCTTAAAGCGTGTCTAACGGTACGAATTCTCCAAGAGGTTAGTCCAGTTACGGCACTAGCTTTTTAATAGGAAAGGATGTCCTACTACCTTGACATTATCTCTTTTCCAGACAAATAACCTTTCTCTCGAACAAGTTAAATGTTAGACTGGCGTATTCTTGCGTTTGCAACTACAAAGAATGTAGATTAAGATGAAGAGAATAATGATACAAGCAATATACGTGTCACGAACTCACAAACTCACAGCAATAGATAGTAACTCATCCGGCTTCCATAACCCCAACAGAGAAGTTTAGTTACCCATGAATGCGAAGGAGATCACGATTGACATTATTGTTATACCACAAGATTGAGTAATGGCGTGTAGATCAAGTGATAGGCGTGAGGCGTGTTTCCTTAGCTTGGTAACGATTCTCTTGTTGTGGAATTTAAGAATAGAAGAGTAGATTAGAAGTGTTTGTGGTGGAAGATGAGAGGGATGGAAGAAAATTAATTGTTGAATTAAGTGAAGAATGAATTCTCTCCACTAAGGGAGGAATTGCCTCTCCACTAAGGGAGGACTTAATTAAAAATCTCTAGCATGATAGGGTATTTATAATACTCCTATCCTACTATGCTAATGAAATAAATAACCAAATCCTACTAAACTAAGGAAATATTTAACCCATTTGTACTAGGTTAATGTAACATTCTCCTAATCCAAATAAACTAATGAAATACATAACCCAATTGTACTAGGTTAATGTATCATTGTCAAAATCCAGCTTTGTGTCTGTAAGTCCCCAAAGTCTTCAGAAATGCTGTTTTAGCCCGGGACAGATTTTTCATGCAGCAGTTTTGGTCCTTTAGGCGTCCCACTTCCTTCTCCTTCGTTCGTGAGCTTTCTTTTGCGTCAAGTAAGCCATAAAATGTTGTATTTTGCATCATTTATACCTGAAACTTTTCTAATCATGTTCGTTAGCTCATTTACAGGAAAAAGGACTAAAAGTGCATGAAATATATAATTTGTTCTCAAAACTAGGCTAAAATATGGGCAAAATATATTGATATAGGCGTGTAAATTCGCCTATCATCAACACCCCTCACTTAGAGATTTGTTCGTCCTCGAACAACATATCATGTCCTTCTAAACATCAACTTAGGGTTTTTACAACAACAACACAAAACATTCGTTAAGACAAGCACAACAATTATCAACAAAGAGTAGCTTTCCGATTATAAGTAGAAACATTTTAACCTCTAGTATAGACTCGTGATGGTGATAAACTCACATGCAAACATTAAGGTGCATAGAATCATATACAACTATCCAAAGCTCATCAACCATGTGTGTCTCACAATATAGTACCTATAATCACTCACAAGTATAGCATATTTTTCAAACATGGGTATCAACAATATCCTTGCTCTTGCTCTCACAAAGAATTCATATGTAGGAACTGATGACCATAGGCTTGCCCTTAGTGTAGTACTCCACTAAATGTCGGAATGTTAAGATTAGGATCAAGTAGGTCTTTTGATGGTTGTAATGTAGGCTAAGGGACGGGTAGGACTATTTTGGCCAGGAATAGTGACTAAGCTCCTAAGCGCTTTAATACATCACATTGTATCATTGACACTTTTTTCTTTCAACCTTTCTTCTTTCTTTTATTCTACCACCCTTGTTCTCCTCTTTTGTTTTTCAATTTTAAGAACAACTCACTTTTCAGCTTTCTTTTCCTTTTTCTTTTCACAACATACCTCTTATGATAGCACTTTCTTTTCCATAACACATTCAAGCACCATTTACAATTTAAAGTATCATACTCACCCAATTTCCTCTTATGTTGTCACATGACTTTTTTTAATTTAAAGCACTTAGGGATTTGGATCAAATTACGGTCTTGAAAGAAATGGATTAGGCTTACATACAAGGTTGTCAAAGAAATAGGCTAAAGGCTCAAAAGGGTTTAACTAGGATGATGTCCATGGGTAGGTAAAACTGAAGGTAAACATGTATAGGTTGCCAAAGAAATGCCTAAATCATATCCTAAACTTACACTTCTTATTTTCGCTTTGCATATATACCAGGCAAGTTCTAGCATCAGCTACAAACATAGAATATACTATTATCTCACACACACAAGGCACATGGTCGACTTGATTGGAAGTAATATAGACTCTCGACCCAACAAGTGAAGGAATTGAACCACACACTATCACATAATGAGTCACAACTAGAGCCTAAACGTCTCAATAGTCATAATTGTAGCACATACTCTTGTTATAATCTCATGCTGCCTATTAGAATAATTTCATGCGAAGCTAAAAAAATTTTACTACTAAAAAAACTTAAAAACGAAACATAAACAAAAATAAAGTAAACAAACATAGATGCAAATAGAGAATTATAGCATGCAATACCGCCACCCCACGCTTAGGTTGTTGGCACCAACTAGTGAAGTGAAAGTGGTCGATTACTCAGACTTCATCGACATATGTTTTAGGTGCTCTATTCCAACAATAAAATCAGTGAGTCATACTTCTTGTACTCTTGGCAATACTTGCATGTAAGATTATATCAAGACTATTACATAGGGATTACATCAAGGTATAATATCTATCAATAATCACAACCGCCTATGTCGGTAGGCAACTATAAGTCTTATTCCGATGAACAATTCATTCCAACATGTAAGTATTCAAGTGACAAGATTATGCAATGTTAATGACTATAGCAATTCCGCAAGAGTATGACAATACATCAAAATCAAATTCAAGTTGGAAACAAGTTAAGAGCATCCTAACGTATATGTTCACTCACTTGGTTGTGTATCAGCAATTCAAACACATGAATATCACCAATGCTTCTTCAAGATATAGAAATTCATAATAGGCATAGCAACGTAGTACTTACGAAAAATGGATGAAGAATAAAAGAGTACTTACGTGATTGAAGCCTTTGGAGATGTTCTTGTGAATTGGAAGAGCAAAAAGAGAAATTTTGAGATGATTTGGATGGATGTGCGGCTCCTTTGGGTCAATTTCTAATGTGGTTATGTTTCAAGACTAAGTACCTTTTATATAGGAAGAGAATGGGTCGTGTTTTGACCCATTTCCAAATGGTTTTGAAGATAAAAATACCACATATGCGGCGCATAATGCTCGACATATCAATGACATATGCGGCGCATTGTCTATAGCATAATGGGACATATGCGCCGCATAGTCTATGACATTTGTAGACATATGCGCCGCATAGTCTATGGCATATGAGATACTGAGACCAAATGCTATAGCATAGGCGGCGCATAGTCAAAAGCATACCTAGGAATAGGCGGCGCATAGCGTATAGCACACCAGATTCCGAGACCTTAGGCTATAGGATAGGTTGTGCATCGTTCGTGGCCTATTTTTTTCAAGGCCTAGCCTTCCTCGATGCCTATTTTGACGTGAGAAATGCTCAATCCATAGCCTTATGCATCACCATTCCTAACTTACCGACTTTACCATACAATGCGTCCAAATCGTCAATTGAAATCAATTTCCTCGTTGAATACCTCTTGCACCTATTTTTGCTCAAAACCAAATGAAAACGATTAGTACGATGAGTTGCCTCCCACCAAGCGCCTTAGTTTTGGTTGTGGCACGACTCTTATTTTTGGATTTTTCATTTAGCAAAACAAAACAAGTACTAGAATGAAAGAAAAAACGATAAACGATAAATGAAAAAATGATGGGTTGCCTCCCATCTAGCGCCTTATTTATTGTCGTGGCTCGACATAGTAATCTCGAGTACTTAGACTTCGTCGAGATAAGTGATGGATCATTTTCTGAAAGGATTTAGATGACAATAAGGCTTACCTGTGGGCATGCGATCTTCTTCAAGATGGCTCTTACATTTTCCCGGAGAATCTCCAATTATATCATCAATAGTCCAACCCATAGCTCTCTTGTATCTCTTCAGAGCAGAGATGAGAGATTCTACGTGCTGTTCACTTAAATCATCTTCTCTCTCCGGAAGTATATTTCTACTTTCCAAGAACACATACCTTAGATAATCGGGGAGCTCTTGCGTTTCTAGCATTGGTGGCTCGTCAATGGGAGTCTTCGCTGTTGGTTGATTCTTGAGATCACATTCCGGTTGCTTAGGAGTATACGGCTCTGTTTCTGTTAGATCACCCATAAGTTCTTCATTTCCTCATGCTCAACATTCAGTGGCGTAGCAGACAATGGCTCAACAGTAGGCTGTTTCTCTATAGATAATGCTTTCATATCCTCATGATGAACATCAGCTACAGATAACTCATTCATATCGCTGGGCTGCTTCATTGATTTGCATATATCAAACCGTACCACTTCGTCATTAATTCGAAACAAAAGCTCATTATCTTTCATGTCAATAAGCACACTTCCAGTTGCAAGGAAAGGACGTCCCAAGATTATGGGAACTTCAGAATCCTCCTTACAATCCAGAATAACGAAGTCTGCAGGAAAGATGAATGAAGAAACTTTTACCAACACATCATTTAAGATACCCACAGGTCGTTTTACCGACCTATCAGCCATCACGAGCCTCATATTGGTTGGTGTCGGATCGCCTAGCCCCAACTTCTTGTAGATGGATAGTGGCATCAAATTGATGCTAGCACCTAGATCGCACAATGCCTTAACAAAATGCAATGATCCAATTCTGCAAGGAATAGTGAAAGCTCCAGGATCTGCCTTCTTTTGAACAACCGATCTTGTAGCGATTGCACTACAATGATGAACATTATCCGCCAAGTCATAACTTGCTGCCCTCTTCTTTGTCAAAAGATCTTTCATAAACTTTGCATACCCAGGCATTTGTTCAAGTGCCTCCACTAATGGAACATTGATGGTCAGCTGCTTCAACATAGTCATAAATTTGCTGAACTTAGTGTCATCCGCCACCTTCTTCAATCTTTGGGGAAAAGGTGGTGGTGGGTATGGAAGTGTTCTCTCCGTGGCTTTCTTCTCCTCTTGCTTCCGTTTTTCCGCTTTTTCAAGTTGCACGTTGTTGGGAGTGACGTTAGTAACGTCATCCGCGGACTCCTCACGTTTCACGTTGTTATCCTTGTCCGCAACTTCGTCAACCACTTGCTTGTCTTTTAGGGAAGTTTCCAGCACCTTACCACTTCTGGTAGTGATGGCCATGCATGACCCGTCATTCCTTGGGTTTGGCACAGTATCGCTAGGTAAAGTGCCGGCCTTTCTTTGATTGAGTGCTGCTGAAAGTTGACTGAATTGCTGCTCTAGTTGTCTAATTGAAGTGGAATGTGAATCTACTAATTGTTTCATGGCGGAAAAATCATTAATTACCTCCGTAACTTCCGCACTCGTTGCTTCCACTCCTTTCAATAATTTAGCCATCATGTATTCCATACTTCCAGAATTAGATATGGTGGTATCACGTCTGCCAGGGGGAACGTACAAACCACTCTTTTCATTCTTGTTCTTCCAACTACCTTGGTCTTTGTTTCCAGATTTATCATAATAGTTCCGACCTTGGTTTCCTTGGGTATTCCCTCAGAAACCCCCCTGATTGTTCAAGTAGTTGGCCTCCTCTTCCGAATCAGATTCGTCTCTTCCTTTTGACGCAATAGCTTTCACTTTTTCAGTCTTCCCTAATAGATGCTTTGTAAGATGATCCATTTGGGTTTTCATGTGCGCCATATCTTGATCACATTCTTCTTCTCTTCTTCGTTGGTCTGCAGTCATGCCAATAGATAAAGTGGGGCTTGCTACCTCAAAATCCCTGGTATGCCAAGCTCTACTTTGTTTCGTCATACGTCTAGCATATTGCTTGCTTGACCAAAGGTGAGGTCCATGAAACAACCTCCAGCTGCGTTGTCCACCATTGGTTTAGTTATTGAATTCAAGGCTCTATACAAGATCTCCATGAGGTAAACATTAGTCATGTGATGGTTTGGGCATCTCGCTAGCTTTGTCTTGAACCTCTCCCATGTTTCATGAAGAGCTTCAGAGGGAAGCTGACGAAAGTTGCTGATTTCATCTCTCAATTGAGCCCTTTTGGATGGCAGAAAGAATCTTTCTAGGAAAGCGTCTCTCAATTACCTCCAATTTGTAATTGAATCAGGAGTCAGCTCATTCAACCATAGTGTTGCCTCCCCAGACAGAGATAATGGAAATAGACGTAATCGAATAGCATTCTGACCAACACCAGGATTGTCAAAAGACTTGCATGTAGAAATAAAGTTGATGAGATGCATATTCGGATCATCGCCTGCTAGTCCACCAAATAATCCCTTGAGTTGCAATAACTGAATCATGGTGCTTGTGATGTTGAACTTGGCTCCGAGCGCTAATGGTGGTGGAATTATGGCCCCAGTGGCTCCGTCACCATCAAGATCATCATCATCATCGTCGAAAGCTGGCTGCATAGGTTGGCGATCATACCTAAACCGAGCTTGTCGACTTCTTCGGTTGGCAGGTGTTATAATTTCAGCATCATGCCTAGGGTTTAGTAACTCGTCATCACCTAAATCTTCATCGTCAGGATTTGTTGCTCGCCCAGGATTATCAATGTTTTGTTGTTGGACTTGAGCAGCGGCAAGAGCAGCTAATCTTGCTTGCTCGTGTTGAGCAGTCATCCTGTCGATTTCAGCTTGTGCTTCCATTCTTCTAATTCGTTGTGGTAACGGTTGACCAGAACTTCTAGTATGGGGAATGCACTAAAGTAAAAACCTGCAGTAAACAAAAACAAAAACTAAACGTAAAAGTACGAGAATCTTTGACCAAAGGGTCTAGTAATTATCACGAACTTGATTGACACTCGTATTCCCCGGCAACGGCGCCAATTTTTGATAACGCTCAATCTACAGCTCTCGTGGGAGTGTAAAGCGGTCGTTAGCAAATATAGAACCCAACCTGGGTTAGGTGTCGATCCCACAGGGAATAGCTTGGCCAACAAGTAAGTAAAATTACTAAACTTTTGGTGCAAGTCTCGTAAGAAGGGGGGATTGTAATGTGTAACGAAAACAATAAAGTAAAAGCTGAAAATAGCAAAGTAAAAAGAGGAAGAATGTTACGTAAGTTGTAAACAATGAGAATTGAAGCGTTGGGGTTATGTCCACCTTCTGAGGTATACGTCTCTATTGGCTATGAGTGTGTAGAATTCTGACATACAATTGCTTATAGAGAATTGTAGTCGATGGTAAATCCAAGCGTCTCTCGACCTGAACAAGGACTATTTCACTTTAACTCTCTCGATCTTAAAGCGTGTCTAACGGTACGAATTCTCCAAGAGGTTAGTCCAGTTACGACACTAGCTTTTTAATAGGAAAGGGTGTCCTACTATCTTGACATTATCTCTTTTCCAGACAAATAACCTTTCTCTCAAACAAGTTAAATGTTAGACTGGCGTATTCTTGCGTTTGCAACCGCAAAGAATGTAGATTAAGATAAGGAGAATAATGATACAAGCAATATACGTGTCACGAACTCACAAACTCACAGCAATAGATAGTAACTCATCCGGCTTCCATAACCCCAACAGAGAAGTTTAGTTACCCATGAATGCGAAGGAGATCACGATTGACATTGTTGTTATACCACAAGATTGAGTAATGGCGTTTAGATCAAGTGATAGGCGTGAGGCGTGTTTCCTTAGCTTGGTAACGATTCTCTTGTTGTGGAATTTAAGAATAGAAGAGTAGATTAGAAGTGTTTTTGGTGGAAGATGAGAGGGATGGAAGAAATTTAATTGTTGAATTAAGTGAAGAATGAATTCTCTCCACTGAGGGAGGAATTGCCTCTCCACTAAGGGAGGACTTAATTAAAAATCTCTAGCATGATAGGGTATTTATAATACTCCTATCCTACTCCTACTATGCTAATGAAATAAATAACCAAATCCTACTAAACTAAGGAAATACTTAACCCATTTGTACTAGGTTAATGTAACATTCTCCTAATCCAAATAAACTAATGAAATACATAACCCAATTGTACTAGGTTAATGTATCATTGTCAAAATCCAGCTTTGTGTCTGTAAGTCCCCAAAGTCTTCAGAAATGCTATTTTAGCCCGGGACAGATTTTCCATGCAGCAGTTTTGGTCCTTTAGGCGTCCCACTTCCTTCTCCTTCGTTTGTGAGCTTTCTTTTGCGTCAAGTAAGCCATAAAATGCTGTATTTTGCATCATTTATACCTGAAACTTTTCTAATCATGTTCGTTAGCTCATTTACAGGAAAAAGGACTAAAAGTGCATGAAATATATAATTTGTTCTCAAAACTAGGCTAAAATATGGGCAAAATATATTGATATAGGCGTGTAAATTCGCCTATCATCAGGCACCCACAATACTCACCTGAACAAAGACAAATGTTAAAAGATTTGTATGAACAAAGACAAAAGGAAAAAGAAGAAAAAGATAAAGAACAAAAATTACTAAACGAGATAAATCAATTTAAAGAAAAATTAGAAATAAACAATAAAGAGATAAAAAACAAGGAATTAGAAATAAATAATGTAGATGTTGAAGAGACAGATAATAATGATTCAGAAGATAGTGAAACATATACAGAAATATTAACAAATACAAAAAATTTAGAAATCAATGAAAAACAAGAAGTAATTAATGAAGAAAAATTAGAAAATATTAACACAAAAATAAATACTCTTGATAAAAAAGAAGATGAAAATATAATACCTAGAACATCAGAAATAAGAAAACCTACATATTATAAGAATAAGTTTAAAAGATATAATCTAAAGAATGAATATGACAAATGGACACCAAAACAAATAGTTAATAAAAATTATAACATTTTAGACTTAGACTGTGTAATAGATACAGAAATTATAACTTTTTATCATTGCAAGTTAGTTATCCGCGCCCCCTACTAATGGTATCCGCACCCCCTACTAATGGTATTAGAGCCCAGTTATTTAAAAAATACAGCAGTAGCATATATGTTTGAATTTAGATTGGATTGGATTAATTATGAGAAGACCATTTAAAAACAGAGAAGCTTTTAGAAAAATTAAAGAATCTTTAATTAGTAATTATTCAGAATATATAAGTCTAAATAAAACAAAAGAAAACCCACAAAGATTAGCCTACCTAATTACCTTAATATCTAGTATTGAAGCAAAATTAATAATCCATTTAAAATCTAGAAGAATGAGACACATACCACCTAATTATGATAAAATTAGATTTAAATATCCACCAAAATATTATAAATATGGTTTAAATGAATAAAGTACCAAAATACAAAGAACTAAAATAAATAATTTCTAAAAAATGTAATGAATTAAAAATAAGAATAGAAAGACTACATTATAATATATTTGCCGAAGTTAGTGAAAACTCAATAAATACACAAAAAGATGAAATATCAAGATTAGAATCACAAATAGATAGTTTAGAATATATATATATCAACATGAACTATTTACAATAAAATAAACAAAGAAGAATTTATAATAGATGAAAAAATATATGAAAATCACGAAGGATTAAAAATAAAAATAGTATTTTCTAATCTAGGAAGAAGATACAAGAAAATAGGTGAACATTTATATCTAATGTTAGAAAAAGAAGAATTAAAATTAGAAGATAAATTGACAGCTATGGTAAGAATAGAAAGAGAAAATGAAGAAATAGATAGGAAAAAGGAAATAAAAAAAATAAAACAACAAACTATAGAAGAAATACGAAAAATAGAAGAAACTAAAAATAGCAGGATTGCTGAATTAGAAAAAGAACTACAAATGTTAAAAGATTTGTATGAACAAAGACAAAAGGAAAAGGAAGAAAAAGATAAAGAACAAAAATTACTAAACGAGATAAATCAATTTAAAGAAAAATTAGAAATAAATAATAAAGAAATAAAAAACAAGGAATTAGAAATAAATAATGTAGATGTTGAAGAGACAGATAATTATGATTCAGAAGATAGTGAAACATATATACAAAAATATTAACAAATACAAAAAATTTAGAAATCAATGAAAAACAAGAAGTAATTAATGAAGAAAACTTAGAAAATATTAACACAGAAATAAATATTCTTGATAAAAAAGAAGATGAAAATATAATACCTAGAACATTAGAAATAAGAAAACCTACATATTATAAGAATAAGTTTAAAAGATATAATCTAAAGAATGAATATGACAAATGGACACCAAAACAAATAGTTAATAAAAATTATAACTTTTTAGACTTAGACTGTGTAATAGATACAAAAAAAACAATACAATTATGGATAGGATATATGACAAAACAATTATTAAATAATAATATAAACATAACAGATGCACCAGAATATATAGAAAGAACACTAATAGGAACAGTGAAATTATGGTTTTCAAATTTAACTGAAAATAGTAAAAAGGTATTAAGAACTAACAAACCTACAGAAGGAACATCATCAACAACAACTAAACTAACACCTATAGAATTATTAAAAAAAAATGAAACAGCTATAAAAGATAAATTTTGTAGTATGACAACAATAGAAGAAGAACAAAATGAAGAAAAAGATACAAATAGGAATTTAATGCTAAAATTAGCAATATGTAATATGTGTTATTTAGATGAATATACTTGCGCATTTAAAAAAAATTATTATAAAGGAGCATATAATATAGAAGAAAGTAAATAAATAAGAAAATTATATTTTAATAAATTACCCGAACCATTTAGTTCAAAAATAATAAAAAATTAGGAAGAAGCAAAAATAGTAGATACTCTAGGAGCAAGAATAAAATTTTTACAACAATGGTATAGAAACTTGTGTGAAAAATATAGAGAAGAATTAAAAATAGAAAAAACATTGATAAAAAATTTAGCATGTTGCAAAGATAAAATAGCACCCCAATTTGGATGTGAAGAAAGATATTATAAGAAAAGAAAAAGACATAAGAAATATAAGAAATATAAAAAATCAAAATATAAGTACAAGAAACCAAGAAAAAGATATTATGTAAAAAATTATAAATACAAAAGACCATATAGAAAAAAGAAATCTATAAAAGAATGTACTTGTTATAATTGTGGAAAATTAGGACATTTAGCTAGAGATTGTAAATTACCTAAAAATCCAAAAAATAAACAAATATCAGAAATAAAAATAGATAATACAAAATATATGCAGATAGATTATATAGATTATGAATTAGAAAGTGAGGATACTATATATGAAATTTCAGAAAATGAAACAGATAATGAAATAGATAGTGAAATAGATGAATCAAATGACTGAAGAAGATATAAAAATAATAACAAAGGAAGAATATTTAAATGATGAAGGAACAAACCAAAAAGTAATATTTGACAGTAACTTATTTGATGAAATAAAAGGAAAAGAATTAGATTTAAGTGTAGAAAATATATTCAAAATACCAACAATAAGAAATCTATTTACTAAGAAAAAAGAAGAATATTATGTAGTATGCCAAAAGGAACATGTAATAGACTGTAGATTTTCAAAAGGTAAAACTAGTATACCACTAGTAACAAAAAGAATAATTAATAAAGAGATAAATGATATAAAAAGTAGAGACCCAATAAAATATCTACACCTTGGAGGTACAGAGATATTAATAAAAGCATGTTTTAGAAAAGGAATAGATACACCAATAGAATTATATTTAACAGATGATAGAATTATAAAACCTGTAGAAAAAAGAACAATAACTGCCATAAAAGGAAATTTAATATACCAAAAATTTAAATTTATAATAAGTGCAAATTATTCAGTAGCGGTAACAGATAAAAATATAGATAAATCATTAGTATTATATTGGAAAATATCAGGAATAGAATTAACCCCAAGAAGTAAAATATTTACAGCAAGATGCAAAAATTTATATGTATTAACAACAAAACATAAAATAATAGGAAAAAATAAGATTAACAAAATACGAATAGAAAGTCCATTCGAACAAATTGTAAAAACAATAGATTATAATGATTATAGCTATAGAGACACAGATATAGAAGAAAATTTAGAAATAATAAATGATAGAATAAGTACAACGAAAAGAATAGCTGATGAAAAACCAGAATCATCAAGCTCATAAAAAAGAACAAGTTATGAAATAAATTCAACAAATAATTTAAACCAATGTTACATAACAGGAAAAGTAAATGAAAAAGAATATTTAATACTCTTAAATACAGGACAAAAAGAAAATTATATAGCAAAATATCTAGTAAAAAATGAAGAAATAAAAACTGACAATGATATATGCCCAGATCTATCAAGAAGTTTAATAAATAGTAAAAATATAACAGAAAAAGAAATAATAATAGGAATTAGAAAAATAAAAATAGAATTTGAAGTAAAGGAAGAAATGCAAAAAGCAGACATAGTATTAAGAATAAAATGGCTAGAACAAGTAAAACCATATAATATAGAAAATACACAATTAACCTTAACATGTAACAGAATGAAATTATTCTTAAGAAGACAGTAGTAGAAGAATATTACAGTAGATATTATACGCCTATGATAGATACAGGAGTAAAAGCTAATCTATGTAGATATAATTGGTTACCAGAAAGTAAATGGGATAAATTAAAAACACCAATTATAGTTAAAGGATTTAATAATGAAAGAAGCTTAATTACTTATAAAGCTAGGAATGTAAAAATACAAGTATGGGATAAGATATTAACAATAGAAGAAATTTATAATGATGAACTAACATCAAAAGATATACTTTTAGGAATGACATTTTTAGATAAATTATACCCACATATAATAACTAGAACAGATTGATGGTTTACAACACCATGTAAACATAAAGTAAGAGCAAAAAGAGTTAATAATAAAATAAGAAAGAAAACTGATTGGATAAAAGGAAGTGAAAAAATTACACAAAAGTTAGAAAACATAAAAAATACTGAAGATACAATAGAACTAATCGTATTTTCGACAAATAAAACAGAAATAACTATATTTTCAATAAATAAGATAGAAATAATTAAGAAAAAAATTAGAACAATTATATAGTGAAGATCCATTAAAAGGATGGAAAAAACATAAAACTACTATAAAAATTGAATTAATAGATAAAAAATAGCATAATAACCCAGAAACCATTAACATATAATTTTGACGATTTAAAAGAATTTAAAATGCATATAGATGAATTATTAGAAAAACAATATATACAAAAAAGTAATAGTAAACATAATAGTCCAGTATTTATAGTAAATAAACATAGTAAACAAAAAAGAGGAAAAAGTAGAATGGTTATTGACTATAGAAATTTAAATGCAAAAACTATGACATATAATTATCCAATACCAAATAAGATATTAAAAATAAGACAAATACAGGGATATAATTATTTTAGTAAATTCGATTGTAGATTAGGATTTTACCATTTAAAGTTAGAAGAAGAATCTAAAGAATTAACCGCATTTACGGTACCACAAGGATTTTATGAATGGAACGTATTACCATTTGGATATAAAAATGCACCAGGTAGATATCAACATTTCATGGATAGTTATTTTAAACAATTATCTAATTGTATAGTATATATAGATGATATATTATTATATACAAAAACTAAAGAAGAACATTTAAAATTATTAGGACAATTTACAGATATAATAGATAAATCGGAAATAAGTCTAAGTCAAAAAAAAGCTGAAATCATGAAAAATCAGATAGAATTTTTAGGAATACAAATAGATAAGAGTGGAGTAAAAATGCAACAACATATAGTACAAAAAATAATAAATTCGAAAGAAGAATTAGATACAAAAAAGATATTACAATCATTTTTAGGATTAGTAAACCAAGTAAGGGAATATATTCCAAAATTAGCAGAAACTTTAAAACACTACAGAAAAAATTAAAAAAGGATGTAGAATATAATTATAATGAAGAAGATAAAAAACATGTTCAGAAAATAAAATTACTTTGTAAAGATTTACCAAAACTACAATTTCCAGATGAAAATAAAAAAATTTATATATATAGTAGAAGCAGATGCTAGTGAATGTAGTTATGGAGGAGTACTTAAATACCGATATGAAGAAGAAAAATTAGAACACTATTGTAGATACTACTCAGGTACGTTCAATGAAACAGAAATAAAATGGGAAATAAATAGGAAAGAATTATGTTCATTATATAAATGTTTGTTAGCATTTGAGCCATATATTGTATATAACAAGTTTATTGTACGAACGGATAATACATAGGTACGCTGGTGGTTAACAAAGAAAATACAAAATTCAGTTACAACAAGAGAGATTCGGAGACTAGTCTTGAATATATTAAATTTCACATTTATAATTGAAGTAATTAGTACTAACAAAAATGTTATTGCAGATTACATATCAAGACAAAGCTACATAGACTGATATAATAGAAGAGGATACTCTAGAAAAAATACTCAACACCCTAACTATGCTTTCAATGAAAGTGGACAGTATGAGTAATGAAATAGAAAAGCTAAAGACTAATGAAGTTAAACTGAAGTCTATAGCTACAAATCAGCTAACTCAGCAGTGTGCAGAGCTATGTCGATCGGAAGACATTAAAGTTCCAGAGCTAGAAGGAGACGATGGGACACTCCATAAAACCCATAACGCTTATCAATCTACTTCTGCAGGTACAAGCAGAGGAGTTAGTAGACAAAGATATCAGAACATGAATATGAATAAGATATTTGAGAAACCATTTATACCAAAAACACAAAAAGATCCCTTGTTCATACCCCCACAAATTACCACATACCGAGATAGCTTGAACCAAGATAAAAAAGTTTACAACTATACAACCCAAAAATACATAGAAAATATCTACAGAGTACAAACTTTCCTAAACCTTAACCCCAGAGCTACAAATATCAAAGAACCAAACACAAACTATATAACCCAAAAATTACAAGGTTACAACAAGCTAATTGCACTACCCAAAACCAACCCAAGCTTAATAAAAACCTATTTTGACTATGGATTATTAAATACCATATATACCTAAGACGGAGAAGAACTAACAGCTATGAAAGAATTACATAAAATATTCACCACCTATAAAATAATAACCAAAGGAAATCTATTTTATATAAAGTGTTATACTGCACCAGCAGCGATATTGTATAACGAAATAAAACCAGTTATACAATTCGTAAAAATAGGATTAACCAGAGATATGATTATTCCAGAAGATATTATGCAGCAGCCAGAGATACCCAGAATTGAGATACGACTCATATCCAAACTAGTGGGGGTGCCTAGGGGTACTGTCTTGACTATGACTCAAAGAGACGAGTTGTAATGAGTCATTAGAACACCCGTAGCGACTAGGCGGTATTTTCTAGTCTTTTATTAAGGGAATTCTGGTCAATTCACCTTTTGCCTTACTTAGACCCACGGCCATAAAGAATTTTAAGGGGTTATTTCCCATTCATAACATAATAAAAAATGCTCTTTTCTCTCTAAACTCTCCAAGGTCAAAATATTTAGAGTTTCCAAAAAGTAGTTCATCCAAGGGCTCAAGGGTTGATTTCTCTTCATAAACTTGGATATTTTAGGCATATTACTATTCCTCAATTCTGTATTTATGAAAAACATGTATTTTACATGGTTTAAATTATATGGGTTTGAATGTGGGTTTTGTCAAGGTTGAGGGTTTTGACATAGTTGATTCCTAAATTATTTTCCCATGATTTATTATGTATTGTTTATGCTCTATTAATGGTTTTGAACTTGTGGGGTGCATGGGTATGGTGAATAAACAAAGGGGTCATGGTTTCCCCTAAATTGGTGTTTTGAAATTGGAATTAATTTTGAATAATTGTGTTCTCTCAACCCACTTGTGTAACTAGCTTTGAATTGTAAAACTATTAATTAGTTTGACTTACTCATCTATGATATTGCATTGCATTATGATTAAACAATGAACATGGATTTTGAAAGCCTTGTTGGCCATGATTTGATTTAATAAACAAAGGGGGTCAAGGTATTCCCCCAAGTTTGTATAATCGTTATGGCATAACGATAAGCTTGTAAGTGTAAGGGTATGACGATACCTATGGTGTGCCTTAATGGTTGGTTCATTAGTTAATAAATGAGTTATTGAAAATTATTTTAAATTAGGCTTAATGGGGTTTATATAGCAAAGCCGTAAAGGTGTGGGTCTTGGATGACTTGTACTGGAAACTCATGTTTGCCGATGTGAGGTTTTAGTCTTGATGGTCTGTGTGCATAGACACACTATTGATATATTTGTATCTTGGATTGATGTGGGGTTGGGGTATTCCATGGTCTTCCTTGATACCTTTGGTTCATGCGGCTAACACACATTCTATGGTCTTCCTTGATACCTATGGTTTATTCTATGGTCCCTCTTGAGGACAATGAGAACGAGGTTCATCCCACTCAAAGAGTTCAAACCCAATCTAGGGTCGCAACTTTTGATTGACCTAGTAGAGTTCCACCAATTCCCACTGATCCTTCTCCCGCTTGTAACACTCTTGCTCGGTCACTTCCAGGAGATATTACTAATGCTGAGTTCTACCACTCTATTTATCTGTTGACCCAGTTAGTGACATCTTAGGCATGTTAGTTAGGTCCTGCTGGTGTTGCTGTGAATTCTTTTGAGGCCACTAAAGTTGGACAGTTTATAAGGCTGAATCCTTTAGTTTTATTGGTTCTAGGGTTGAGAAAGACCTCAATGGTTCATTAATGAGATGGAGAATATTCTTCGTATGATGTATGATTCTGACTCTGAGGGTATGGAATTCACTGCATACTATTTGATGGATATGACAAATCTATGGTATGAGAAGTGGGATCAGTCTAGGGGAGATAATGTTGAGTTGGTTTTATGGGAGGATTTCTTAGGTGTTTTTCTTGATCGCTTCTTTCCTCAGGAGTTAAGAAGGATAAAGGCTGAAGAGTTTATAAATTTGAAGCAAGGCAAGATAACTTTGAAGAAGTATGCCTTGAAGTTTCATCAACTGTTTCATTATTCTTCGGAGCTAGTATCTAATTTGAGGGCTAAGATGAGGAAATTTACTTTAGGCATTTCTCGATACTTGGTGTTGGAGTATAAGGCCGCTTTGTTTAATAGTGATATGGATATCTCTAGGCTTGTGGTGTATATGAAATAAGTGGCTGATGAAAAGAAGAAACATGCTGATGTGAGTGAAAGACAGAGTAAGAAGTTTTAGTATTCGGATTAGGGTGGAGGTCAACAACATATTGATAGAAATAGTGGGAAATGGTCTAAGAAAAGTAAGGGAATTCTGGTTCCTATTATGTGGCTAGTGTTCCTTATCCTAAGATATCTGATTATCTCTTTTTTCTGAGTAGTAGAGGATTTAAGGCACAAGGTGCCCAATCTCAGGCCAATGGGGCTCAATAGACTCTATCTTATCCCCCTATCGTTACTATACTTAGGTGCATTGTGGATTTTATGATGAGGAGAGGAATAAGTATTTTATATGTGATCAGCTTGGCCACAGTTAGAGGAATTATCCTTCAGGAAATGTTGCTATAGGGATAATAAGGTCTCAGTTGCTGTTTCTTCTACTACCGTACCAAAAGGTGCTACTTCTGTCTCTTACACTAGTCAAAACCGTTTGTATGCTTTTTCTACTCGTTAGGATTTTGAGGTGTCTCCAGTATTATTACTGGTATGCTAAAACTCTTTTTTCTTATTATATATTATCTACTTTATCCTGGGTCTACTCTATTTTATCTAACCCCTTATGTGGCTATTTATTTTGGCTTTGAATCTGAGTGTGTTACTAATCTCTTTTTTGTGTCTACCTTGGTGGGTGACTTTATTATTTCTAGAAGGGTCTATAGGGGTTTTGTGGTGTCTATTCATGGTAGGGAGACATTAGTGGACCTGATTGAATTAAACATGTTAGACTTTGATGTAATTTTAAGGATGGATTAGTTGCAGTCGAGTTATGCATCTCTTGATATTCAGACCCAAAGGGTTAGTTTTCGATTCTCAAATGAGCCAGTGGTTGAGTGGGAAGGTAGTTCCGTAGTGCCCAAAGAAAGGTTTATTTCTTATCTTAGAGCCCAAAAATTGGTTTCCAATGGGTGTCTCTACCATTTAATGTATGTTAAGGATTCTAGATTCAAAAATACTCCTTTTCATTTAGACCCCGTGGTCTGTGAGTTTCTAGAGGTGTTTTCTGGTGATCTTCCCGATGTTTCTCCCGATAAGGAAATTAATTTCAGGATTGAACTTCTTCTGGACACTCGCCTTATCTCTATCTCTCTTTATAGAATGGCTCTAGCTGAGTTGAAAGAACTTAAGAAGAAGTTGAAAGATCTTCTAGATAATGGTTTTATCCACCCTAGTATTTCTCTGTGGAGTGCTTCAGTTCTTTTCATGCATAAAAAAGATGGGTACCTTCAGATGTGTATAGACTACTGTCAGCTGAATAAGGTGACTATGAAGAATAAGTATCTGCGTCCTAGGATTGATGACCTATTTGATCAGATTTAGGAAGCTAAGTACTTTTCTAAGATTGATCTTCAATCGGGCTACCATCAATTGAATTTTAGGGAAGTGGATATCCCTAAGTCTATTTTGCAAACCCGGTCTGGGCATTTTGAGTTTTTAGTGATTTCCTTTGGTTTGACTAATTCCCCAACGACACTCATGGATTTTATGAATTTGGTATTTCTTCAATTCTTGGATTTGATCATAATTGTGTTTATTTATGATATTTTGATGTATTCTAAGAGTGAGGTAGATCATGCCAATCACCTCCGCCTTGTATTATAAACCTTGAAAGAGTAGTGATTGTATGCGATGTTTTCTAAGTATGAGTTCTGGTTAAATGCTATAACCAATTTGGTTTATATTGTTTCTATTGAAGGGATCATGGCAGATCCACAGAAATTTGTGGTGGTTAAGAAGTGGCCTAGACCCACGACTTCAATCAATATTCAGAGCTTCTTAGGTTTAGATATTTATTATAAAAGGTTCGTGGAAAGTTTCTCTTCTATTCCTGCCCTATTGAGTAAGTTGACTAAGAAGAAGGTGAATTTATTATAGTCTGATGCTTGTGTAGGTAGTTTTGCAAAGTTGAAAGATGAGTTAACTTCAGCTCTGATTTTGACCCTGCTCGAGGGTACCGACGGTTTTGTTGTTTATTGTGATGCGTCCTAGGTGGGACTGGTCTGTATGTTAATGCAACATGGTAAAGTGGTTACTTATGCTTCTAGGAAGTTAAAGGTGCATGAGAAGAACTATCCGACTTATGACTTGGAGTTATTAGCGTTGGTCTTGGCTTTGAAGATTTGGCGTCATTATTTGTATGGGGTTCGTGTTGAAATCTTCTAAGAACATAAGAGTTTGCAACATGTGTTCACCCAAAAAGAGTTGAATATTAGGCAATAAGTTGCTCAACAACAATGATATGAGCCTTCACTATCATCCAGGTAAAGCTAACGTAGTTGCTAATGCTCTTAGCAGGTTGTATAGAGGAGGCTTATAGCATGTGGATGAGAAGCGAGAATTGGTGAAGGATATTCACTGATTGGATAATCTTGGAGTTCGCATATTGAACATTGGGGATGGTAGTGTAATGGTGCAAAAGGTGGTGAATTCATCTGTTTGTGCCAAGGTGAAAGATAAATAGGTTTTGGATCGTATCTTGATGCAGATCAAGCATGATGTGGGTCACTAGAAGGTGATGGCCTTTGATATTGGTGGTGATGGTATCTTGAGGTACCAAAGGTAGATTATATGTTCCTGATATTGATGGGATGCGAGAGAGGATCTTGGCTGAGGCTCAAGAGTCAAGGTCACTGTTCATCCTAGTTTAACGAAGATGTACTATGATTTGAAAGAGATCTATTGGTGGAATGACATGAAGAGGGATGTGGCCAAATTTATGGCTAAGTGCATGGCTTGCCATAAGTGAATGTGGAGAACTTGAGGCCTGGTGGTCTTACTCAAGAGATTGAGTTTCCTGTATGGAAATGGGAAGTGATTAATATGGATTTCATAATTGGTCTTCTGCAATCCTGCCATCAGTTTGATTCCATTTGGGTCATCATGGATAGGATGACTAAATCCGGTCACTTCGTGCCAGTGAAGACAAACTATTCAGTGGAAGATTATGGTAAGCTCTTCATTTAGGATATCATGAAGTTTCACGATGCACCAACTTCCATCATATCTGATTGAGGTACTTAGTTCTTGACATGAACTGAACCAGGGCCTGGCCGTGTCGGGTATCTCAAGTCCAGCCAAGATCGGAGGCCACCCCCATTGCCTTGACTACTAAGCACCTTACATCCCATGTAGGATGAATTTCGAACATATAACAAGATAAAGAATAAAGTTCAAGGATTCTAACATAAGAATCTAAACAACCACTAATATACACACCTAAGTCCACAATAATGTCCAACAAAGCCTCTAACCAAAATCAAAGAATATCCAGTCGGGACATGGCCCCACCATAGCCAAAACCAAGTCCAAAAAAATAGTAAAAACATAAAATAAACCAAAGCATGAAATGGGGCCCTTTGAAGTATTAAAGATCACCACTTCAGTCTGACTCACGAGCTGATAGCGAATTCTAGTCAAAGTACAGGAGAGGTAGCAATATGGCCAGTTCCTACATTGCGTGGGGATACAACGTCCGAACATGGTGGGTGAATACTAGTATACACCTCAAGGATAAGGATAAAATAATTCCATCAATTCAAAACCAATTCAAACCAAAGAACATGTACATATCTATGAACATCCATGTATATAAATATAGATATAATGCTGGGATAGGGAAAAGTCTTAGCATGAACTTTAAAACTTTAACCTGAGTTTGTGTAGATTTACCATCACAAATCCACCCCCGGACTATATGGGTCTATTGTTACCCCTTGAATGGGCCCCAATGCGTGTTAGACGCATGAACAAGAGATATCATAGATGACCAGGGATTACTTTGTACCCTTCGCCCTTCATGATACATATATACAAATATACACTTGGGGGTTTTCCTTGTACACCACAACTACATCGTCATCAAGACCAACCCTCATGTCGGCAAACATGGGTTTCCAGTATCAGTCGTTCGAACTCACACCTTCACAAATACTAACACAACTGCCACTATTGCTCAATGAAAACATGTAACACATAATCCAACCACCAATTGCAGGAGTCAAACATTAAGACATTCTTAATTGGTATCGTCATACCGACCATAGCTTGCAAGCGATTTCATTAGCCAACACTTTGGGGATTCCCATATACCCCGTAGACTCCATTATTAACGTCACCTGGGAGATTCCCATGTACCCCACAAGGTTTTTAAAACCGTCATTACCTATTTAACCATTTATACCATGCATTAGTTTCACAAAATAAGTCAGGGCAAGTGATAATTCATAAATCAAAATCAATTATGCAAGTGGGTTGAGTTTATTACTAATTTCCATACTAAACCAATTAATTTGGGGATTCCTTTGTACCCCTATTTCCATCCACCATTCCCATGCACCTCAATACATTTACCAACCATCAATTTAAGCACAATAGTTTTATAGATATCATGGAAAAGCACTTAAACAATTTATATTAAAAACCCTCAACCCATAGTTCAAAACCCAACATCAATATCTCATGAACAATACTTTAAATCACATGCTTTTACAAAATTAACAATGAGGGAAGAGTAACATGCCTGAAATACCAAGAAATTTGGAGAAGAAAGCACCCTTAGAACCCTAGATGACCACTTTCTTTGAAACCCTAGCATTAACTTGATCAGAGAGTTTAAGAGAGAATTTGGGAGTGTTTATTGGGAATGATGTGATAATGAAGCCCCAAAGAAGGCTTTAAGTCATGGGGTCCAAGGGGTTAAAGTGGGAAATGTCCATAGTGCCCTCAACTTACAAACTGAAAAAGTGTTGTATTTGAATACAAGTCAGCCATCGACTATCACGAGTCGTAACGAAAGAAGGAGCACCAAGGAACTTTACACTGTTATCCTTACGACTCAACCACAGGACTCGTAATAGAACTTTGTGACTCCTAGGGTCTAATTGCAGTTAACACAAAACCTGACTCGGAACTTACACTAGACACCCTAAGTCTAGACCTAACGACTCATAACGCATCGTTACGGCTATTAGTGAGCCACTTGTACTCAGAGCAGAATCAAGCCACAAACTTACTGGTTTGGTTATGACTTGTCCCAACGACTCGTAAAGACACCCTAAGATTCATAGGGTCCAGTCATAACCAGCGCAGTGAGCTCGAAGCTCAAGGAATTTTCAAGGCCCAAAAATCTGAGGTATTTCAATTCTCCCCCACTTGGATCATTCATCCTTGAATGATAGGTCAAGGCAATTGATAGCACGATTAGACTCCATATACCACTATCTTACCATTAACAAAGTTAGAAAACAAAGATGTTAAGAATAACACATACGTTAGGCATAATTATCCAGAGCAGAGAATAAGAATGAATACTTGGGCTTCATGTCCTCTTCGGCTTCCCAAGTAACCTCTTCAACCTTGTTGTTCCTCTTTAGAACCTTTAACAAAGCTTCGTCCTACATACACAACCGACGAACTTGCCATTCCAAAATTTCAACCGGGACTTCCTCATACAATAAGGAATCCTAAATATCTACCTCCTCTAAGGGAATAATCGTTGAAAGATCACCTACACACTTTTTCAACATCAAAATGTGAAATACCAAATGAATGGAGTTCAAGCTAGAGAGAAACTTTAATTCATATACAACATTACCAACCCTCTTCAACACCAAGTACTGACTGATATACCGGGGACTAAGCTTCCCTTTCTTCCCAAATTGTATTACCCCTTTCATGGGTGAGAACTTTAAGAATACCTAATCTCCAACCTCAAACTCTAATTACCTACGCCTTACATCTGCATAGTACTTTTGGTGACTTTGGGCATCTTTAATTCTATCACAAATCATCTTCACCTTATCGATTGCTTGGTGAACCAAATTTGGGCCAAACATCTTAGCCTCACCACCTTCAAACCACCTAATAGGAGAAATATACCTCCTACCATACAATACCTCCAACGGGGCCATCCCAATACTAGAGTGGGAGCTATTATTATACGCAAACTCTATAAGAGGAAAATATTCAACCTAACTACCACCATAGTCAATCACATAAGCTCGAAGCATATCATCCAATGTCTAAATAGTCCTTTCCACTTGCCCATCCAATTGCAGGTGGAGAAGAGTACTAAAGCTTACATTAGTTCCCAACCTCTCTAAAATGAACACCAAAAGTATGATGAGAACTAAGTACTATGATTTAACATGATAGAAATGGAAACCTCATGAAATTTCTTAATCTCTTGGAGGAACAACATAGTATAATCCTCTGTCGAATAATTAGTCCTCACTAGCAAGAAGTGAACAAACTTAGTCATCTTATACACTATGACTCAAATCGAATCAAACTAATTTTGAGACCGAGGAAGACCAGTAGTGAAGTCCATATTAATTATTTCCCACTTTCATATCGGTAACTCAATCTCTTGATACAACCCTTCGGGCCTCAAGTGCTCAACCTTTACTTGTTGACACACTATGCATTAGGCTACAAAACTGGCCATATCTTGCTTCATATTGTTTTACCAATAAATCTTCTTAAGATCATGATACATCTTTGACGAATCAGGATAAATCATATAGCACGATTCATGAGCCTCAGCCAAGATTCTCTCCCGCAATCCATCTATGTTGGGAACACAAAATCTGCCTGGGTACCTCAAGATACTATCACAACCAATTTTAAAAAGCTACAGACTTTTGTTGTCCTACATCCTCCTTAATCTTCATTAAGAAAGAATCCAATACTTTCTTCTTGTTTATCTCAGCAACAAGGGATGAGTTCGCCACCTCTTGCACAAACACACCACCATCCTCATAGTCCAAGAGATGAAACTCCAAGGTTGGAAAAATGGTGAATATCTTTCACCAATTCTCGCATTTTCTCATCCATATGAGCTAGAATATCTATGGATAACCTACTAAGAGCATCAATAACTACATTAGCTTTACCTGGGTGGTAGTAGAGACTCATATTGTAGTTTTTCAGCAACTCAAGACATCTCCTTTGCTTGAGATTCAGCTTCTTCTGGGTAAACACATATTGTAGGCTCGTATGATTACAAAAGATATCTATATAGACTCTATACAAATAGTGATGCCAAATTTTTCAATGCGAAAACCACAACCAACAACTCTATGTCATGAGTTGGATAATTCTTCTCATGAATTTTCAACTGCTTGGAAGCATAGAACACCACCCTACCATGCTATATCAACACACAACCAAGTCCCATACGGTAATCATTGCAATAAACCACAAATCCATTATTGCCATCAGGCAGAGTCAAAATTGGAGCTGAAGTCAACTTATCTTTCAGCTTCTTAAAACTACCCTCGTAAGCATCAGACCACAAGAATTTCAACTTCTTGTGAGTCAATTTAGTCAAAGGGGCCGCAATTGAAGAGAAACTTTCCACAAACCTTCTGTAATAACTAGCTAAATCCAAGAAGCTCTAAATGTTAGTTAGAGTCATGGGTTTAGGCCACTTCTTAAACATCACAACCTTTTGTGTACCACCATGATCCCCCCACTAGATACAACATGACCTAGGAAAGTAACAGTGTTCAACAAAAATTCGTATGTCAAAAATTTGGCATGCAATTATTGATCTTTCAAGGTCTGCAAAACAAGGTTAAGGTGATCGACATGATCCGCCTCACTTTTGGAGTACACCAAAATATCATCTATGAAGACAATCATGAACAAATTTAGAAACAGATGGAAGACCCTATTCATTAACTCCATAAATGCCGTCGAGGCATTGGTCAACCTAAAAGACCTTACCAAAAATTCAAAATAATTGTACCAATTTCTGAAGGCAGTATTAAGGATATCTAGCTCCCTAATATTTAATTAATAATACCCAGACCGAAGATAAATCTTAGAGAAAAACTTAGCTCCCTATAATTGGTCGAACAAATTATTTATCCTTTAAAGAGGGTACTTATTCTGTATCATCTCCTTATTTATTTACCGATAGTCAATATACATCCGAAGGGAACCATCCTTTTTACGCATAAAAAATAATAGTGCACCCCACGGGGACACTCTTGGACGGATAAATCCCTTGTCTAAAAGGTCCTTTAACTACTTTTTAAGCTCCTTTAACTCCACTAGAGCCATTCTATAAGGAGGTATAGGGATAGGATGAATGTATAAAACAAGATCTATCCCAAAATCAATTTCCCTATTGAGAGGGACACCAGAATTATTGTCAGGGAAGACCTCAAGAAAATTCATTATCCATGGGAACAAAATGTAATGAAGGACTATTCGAGTTAGAATCTTTAACTCGGACTAAGTCGTAAAGACACCCCTTGGAAATTAATATCTAGGCTCTAAGATATGATATGAATAGCCTCTTAGGCTCTAAAGAACCCCTTTACCACTCAATGGCTAGATCCTTAGGGAATTTAAACATTACCTTATGAGTTCGACAATCTAATGAGTCATAACACGAGTATAATGAATCCATCCCCAATATGATATCAAAATCGACCATATCTAATTCAAACATATCTATATAAGTTTCTCTACCACACAACCCCTATTGACGATCCTAGCAACCATGGAGTCACCATTGGGGTAAAAATGAAAAAGTTAAATAAAATACACTTGGGACTAAAACCAAAATACACAGGCACAAATAGGGTCACATAAGAAATAGTAGACCCCAGATCAAGTAAATAGTACACATCAAGAGAAAAGAGTGTCAACATACCAATAACGGCATCAGGAGATGCCTCAGACTCTTAATGGGTAGTGAGAGAATAGAGACTATTCTAACTAGTTTTGAAGTTAGATGGGGCACCCTGTGGTGTAGGAGCTAATAAAGAGGCAACATAAACCTTTCTAAATCTAGAGGCAACCTTACCCATGGGACAATTCCTCAGTATATGCCCTAGCTGACCATATTTGAAACATCTATCCCTTCTCTCATCATAAAATCCATGATACAATCGACCATAAAACCTGTAGAGAAGATGTAATAGAGAGAGTTGAGCCCCACCAGCCTGAGATTGGGCACCCTTTGCCGTAAACCCACTATCATGATAAGAATGATGATCACCCAATGATTTCAGATAGGGAGCACTAGTTGTTGAGTAGTGATAGTGTCCAAACTATACCTTCTCTCAGAAAATGATATGGTCGCTATCAAAATATAGTAACCAAACAAAAATTAGTGTCGAATCCCAAGGAAATATGTGGAATCATGGATTTCAGTAGTTGTAGTCTGTGGGCAGAACATAAAAACTAAATGGGGGGATTTTATGTAGTAATCTAGAGAAAGTAACTATATCAACTTCGGTTGTAATCAGTCATAGGTGAACACTAGGATTGTTCTCCTCTGGCTTTTCAACTCCGCAGGCTTATCCTTTTTTGTTGAACCAAGTTGATACTTTACCTGCAGAGTTGATAAGTTATGTACCTTCTACAGTCTTTTGGATGAGCAGAAGGATTTAACTCCTTACCTTTTGAGTCTCAGGATGTCGCCTTACTAACCCTTATCTTGATCCTAGTTAACTATTACCTTTTGAGTCTCTAGTTATTAAATAAAATCTAACCATTTTACTTAGATAAAACCTAGAAGTGTGGATCGATAGTTAAACTTAAAATTACTGTTGTCTTTATCTTTTCCTAGTCACTACTCCTCTTTTTGAGTAAGTAGCAATATCTAGGTAGGATACTAATGTGTATACCCATTAAGAAAACAATTATAATAAAGATAAAGAAATGCATTTATGGTTATCGGTTTAGAATAACAACAACACTTCTTCTACTTCATCAATCTGCCAGGGTTTCCACACCCCCAACTATGGGTTTAGTTGCTCATGCTTATAAAAAGATCAATAACATTCATAATCAAAAGCATAGATGAAATCACAATGATAAGAAGTATTAAAACCCACAACTATAACTGAATTAATCAACTGAACTCAATATAAAAGAATCCTAATATCAAAATTGAATCTTGGAATCAAAATATATTTGTGAGTATCAAAAGTCCATAGCTCCTAAAAATCTCATAAAAGGTATTTATAGTACATGAGAAAACCCTAAAAACAAATCTCGAACAAAATAGGAGAAAAGAGGATCGATGGCCACATGTGGTCTGTACTTGTGCCCTGACCCTTGGTGCAGGTAGTACCTGTGGTCAGCAGGGTGAGCATAGGTACAGGGCGCAGGTACCGAATGAAAAAATCCTGCAAGTTAGCTCTCAGGATTTTGGACTTCTGGCACTTTCTTTGCCTACTTGAGGTCCATAGATCGTACTTACTATCCACATGTTGACTAAGTAAGTGCCGAAAGTCATCTTTTCAGTTCTTCTTTAATTCTTGAACATGCTTTGATCATGAATAAGCCAAAAGTGTCCCGAACATCCATAATTGCTCCAAAAAGTAGCCAAAATACCTTTTTCATATTTTTCATGAACTTAGCATCCAAAACATGATTTCTTGCAAAACATTTCCAAAATGCATCATATCTAATAAAATAACCTCAGAAACTTGCATATTTTCCTTTTTTTAGGCATTGAAAGTGCTATATTTCTATAGTTCATCAATTGTTGAACCCTTGGGGGTTGCACCATATAGTGAGGGAACAGGTACCTCATGGTTAATAACAGGCAATCAAACAATGTAGTGCAGGAAAGACTTAACACACAAGATTTAAAATGAAACCTAGGAAGGGAAAAACCATGGCTTGCCCTCACAAGAACCAAGGACTCTCTACACTGATTAACTCTAATCAGCCTCACACTTAGGTAACTCTACCTAAGCACTCACAAGAGAAATATTACTCTTATAGCATGAGTATTTCAGTAACAAATCATCACTCAAGAACACTCACTAACTCTTTAAGCATATTACAAAGATAAGAACATGAGTAATGCTTGAGCAATCTTGGAATGGGGTTTTTGTTACTTCACTTCACTCCATAGATTTATGAAAAAAACCCACTTAATGAAGTGGAATCTCTTTTATTTTTATAGCGAAGGATGATTAGGGATGAAAGATCACTGGACCAACTGTTTTAATCAGTATAAAATAATATCTACAAGTTTGTCACACAAAAGGACAAAACTATGCAGATGACACATGCCAGCTTTATTGTACCTTGCACGTCCAGGGACCTAGTCCCTTGTCGTTCCACTACTCATCATCAAAACTACATATATCAATTTCCCCCTTTTTTGATGATGACAAACCAAACCATACAACTTTGAGAATCGGTGCACATTTATCATATTTAATCAGTGTTATTACCACCTGAAAATGAATGTTTTCGCTATCATCATGATTTTTTCATCATGCAATATAAGGACCTGGTCCCTTGTTGTCATTTGCAATAAAAAAGACTTTTGATTTCTTCCCCCCTGTCAGTATGACTCCATCCCTTTATTCATCTATTCAGCATATCACATACTCCCCCTATTAGCCTATCGACATGTCTGGTCCTTATATATGAAGTCAGTATTTCCTCTTTGGGCATCATTGAAATGAATGAATCGTAAACCAAGAGTAAAGATAAGTGGAATATAATTAACTCATAGCCACTGGGGCAACACTAACATGAATAATAACTTTAAAGTGAAGGGAACAAATGAAAACCAGAAGTAAAGATTCATTCATAATTAATTAGGATAAGTACCAATACAATATACCAAAAGAAATTGTAAAACTGCTATTTGCAAAGGCCACAATAGAACCAAGGACCAGAAACTAACGAAGGAAACTAACACAATAGGACTTAGGTAGAAGAGGGCATGGGAGAGAATGACTTTAGCAACATGTCTATTCTTTTAGCTGCAGCAACATGAGCATCCAACAATTATTTTATGAGAGTTTTTACTTTAACATTCAGTTTTTTTTACCTCACCAGTCAATTCTAAATTTTTTTCTTTAAGCTTTTCATTCTCTACTGCAAGTTCTTCTGTGACACTTGGTCCCTCCGAGGACCTCTTCTGAGTCTGTAGTTTTAGATGCATTATTTTAGTGTCTTTTTCTGCTAGCACAATCCTCAACTCCTATATTTTCTTGGTTAAGATTTCTTGAGAATCTAGTAGCTTAGACACTTGGGATACAATCCCTATTTTTTCTTTAATATACCTATTTTCCACTAGTATAGTTAAACTGATAAGTTGTTTGACTGTTCTTGCTGTTCCTCTAGTCCCAATCACTCCAAAATTATTAAAGACTTTGTTCAACATGTAAACATAAGGCATCCCATGACTTCTTTTCTTCTCTTGAACCACTTTGAGCATATGCTCTATCATTAGAGTAGGCAGAATCATTAACTCAAACTTACTCAGGTATTTGATTAAAAATAGATCAACACAAGAGGCAATTGTTCTTTTATCAAACCTCAGTATCAGGACCTTGTTAATGAATTCCAAACCAAATGAAACTCACTCTTTAGAAAATTCTTCCTTACTGCAGTTATTAAGGTCCCCCTACTCTTGAGGCTTTATTCATAAATTCAATTACGGGTTGTTTCTTTACAACTGTCCTTACTCCTATAGTAGGCACATCCAGAATTTCCCCCAAGGTTTCTTCATCCAACTATATTTCTTTTCCTTGCACCTGTGCAGATAGACTCAACCTATTTTCTAAGAAATCTATTTAAAACTAAAATTCTCTTACTTTATTTAAACGGCCACTGGTGCTGCTTCCTTGAATTAATGAAACCATTCTTTATGCCTGACATATTCTACCAATTCCAACATCCTAGGTTTCTCATAGATTTTGGGATCAACATTCTTTGTAATAGCACCTTTTGTGTCTCCAGTCTTTCAATCCTTCTTTCTTTGGACATATTTGTCTTTTCTTTCTCTATTTTTATTCTTTTGGGCTCATTACTTGGCTCATCCTTTTTAATAATTTTTATTTAATTGGGACCAGTTCCCTTAGAGGCTTTCTTCCTTTTCATAGCTATGTGTTTCTTTCTGCTTACTCCATGACTCCCAGACTTAGAATTAGAGGACCAGGTCCTTTCATAATCATGAGTTTCTAGTCTTTTGTTCTTAGATACAATGACAATATCAAACTTATTTTATCTTTTCTAACCTCTACAACTTTTATTTTTTTCTACCTTGGTAATAGATTTCCCGAGTATTCTTCTTTTAGCAGTAAAGGACTTATTTTTCTTCATTGCATCTACTAGCAAATTTATCTCAGACCTTCTAGTGGAGTAAGATCTTGTAACTTATTTACCAAAGTTAATTAATTTCTCCTTTCCTTAACTTTCCTTTTATTTCTTTATTTTAAATATCAGAGGTTATTTATCCTCATCCTCTTCATTTTATTTATTTGATGGTAATAAAAACTCTCTTTGCTCTTTCAAATTATCTTCTTCTACTAGTTGCTCTTTCTCACTAGCAAAAATTTCCTTGGGATTGTTTCAAAACAAAAGCAATTTTTAAGATACCGAATTCATGTTGCTGAGAGAATCAAACTTCTTTACAGGAATCTCATAATCAACTAGATTAGCAAATATTGAATTTGTTTCTAAAAGTGTAGGAGAACCAAGTTCTTGTAACTTATCTGAAGTTTTGATACCTTTCAATTTATCAGAGGGAACCTAGATTTATGGGGCATTGGAGGACTCTATATTTTTTTAAGGAAAGAGGTACTTCAATTTGAAGAATGTCTTATTCAATTGAAGATCCAAAACATTTGTTTAGGTGATCTACTAGGATAGAACATACTGGGTTTAGAGTTTTGACCGGAGGAGTTTCACCTAGGGCTTAAGGAGTCTCATAAGAAGGACTGGTAGGTAATACTTTTTGTGGCTCTTAAGAAAGATATAAAGAAAGATCTTTTATGGGGTTTGAAGAAGAAGGAGTTTCATACATTTTAATATTGATTTTTTAGAAGGAAACAGGAAGGACCAATTTTAATAAAGTTCGGAGTTAATTGGGAAAATAATGAATTAATAGGATTCGAATATATAAGTAAGAAGATAACCATTTGACATTTTAGAGATACCCTTTTGAACGGACGCATCTAATGACAACAGTTGTGACTCTTTACTTTTGAATCAATTTGACAACTTGTTCATATGGAGTTGGACCAGTGGACTTTTTAAATAGAAATTTTATAAAAATTCAAGGCATATTATTTTGATACTCACCTGAGAGATAGGACCAGGTCCCTTTCCTTTTTGAGTGAAACCTCAACTTGTAATTTCTTTAATTGTTTCCTTCCAAAGATGTTCCCTTGGGTGTACACCTGCAAACGTATGATACTGAGTTAGATTAGAATACACCTACTTTATTATGGATACCTGTCTCCTTGACATAGCCTAATTTTGGATGAGATACTAATTCACATGTTATTCATTCCGGTAAAGCTTTTTCTGATATGAATTTCCTAGGGACTAGGTCCCTTGAAATCATCTATTTCAAAATTCGACACCTCTTATCTTAAAGTGTCTTAAAAGAGAGAGAACATAGTCAGACCTTCCATTATTAAGCCTTAAATTCTTTCAATCAGTGAGCTATTCCTGACTGGAATCACCTTTCCCATACCTAAGATTATGATCTCAAATTAGATTTGGGAACCTACATAAGTTTGAGTTCATAGTAGGAGGTTAATGACGTGATCACATTCTTTTTAGCCCATCTAGGTAGAGATAGCTTCCTCTTCAAGATTTTCAGAGGCTTAAAATCCTTCAAAAGTGATTTCCCTTGCTGTACATATCCTGATCTATTTATACTAACTCTAATCCAATTCTGATTTCTTAGTGTTCCCATCAATTCTACAATGAATGCATAGGATTTTTCTTTTTTTGTTTCTAACATTCTTGACATCCTTCCTTTGAGACACATTAGGCTAGAATTCTCCTTGTTAGCTCGGGTCTCTACCATAGTTAACACCTTGACTAGTCAACGAAAAAATATGTGAAGAAGCAGTCCATATAAGAGACTTGTTGAGCTCTTTTCTCAAACAAACCAGGTCCCTCTCCAACTCTCTATTTCTATGAAGTGCTGACATAAGTTATTTTTATGAAGATTTCAATTCCTCCTCAAGATCAATCTGAAGCCTTGAGGCTTCCTTCTTCCCTTTACCATCTAGTCCATTTGCCCTTTTCAGTATATAATTTATATTTTTAGACTTAAAGTTAGTGACCATTTTTTTAATTTTGAATATATGAAGAGTTAAGGAACTTAATTCATGTTTTTGATTTTCTAATTTCTTCTCCAAAGCATTCTTCTCAGCAGTTAACTCATATACAGAGTCTATCAACACACTAGCATGATTTTTTAATTTCCTAGAAGTGTAGTTATCTAGGTTTTCCTTAAGATCATAGAGTGTTACTTCCTTTTCTTCTTCATCGTCTATATTTCCTAAGAATGCAAACAAGGAATCATAGATAATTGGACTCTCTTCCAATGCTAGCATTGAAACAGATCCATACTTTTTATCTTTCCTAGATTTGGTGGACAAATCTTCCCAAGTAGCTAACACCTTCTTTACTATACAACCAACTACATTATTTCTTCTTGATGGTTCAGGATTTTGATCATTCTTTTACATGAATGCTTTAGACCTACTTTTTTTGTTATAACTTTCAATTTTACCATTTCTCTTTCTAAGATGACTACCTCTTTGTATAGTATTAACATTCCTTGTTGATAAAAGTGCAGCATTAGTGTCTTATTTACCTGGGACAGTCTCTAAAGCCTTCAAGGTCAGGAATCTCTCTCTTTTTGCTTCCTTTCTTTCCACCCCTAGTTCAGTTATATCAACCATAATGAACATAACACTCTAGGTATGAACCTTTTAGAGTGAACCTTCTATGATACCAATTATTGAACCCTTGTGGGTTGCACCACAAGTCAGGGAAAAATTCCTCAAGGTCAATCAAAGGCAATTAAACAATGTACTGCTTGAAAACTAAAGGTAGTATAGGAAAGACTCAACACACAAGATTTAACATAAAACCCAGGATGGGAAAAACCACGGCTTCCCCTCACAACCACCTCGAGTAATCCACTATAATCAACCTCGTAAATATAGTCTAGATTTTAGCCTACCTCTAGGATCCTTTAGCTTATAGAAACTCTACTACAAGATCTTCTTGGTAACTTTACCAAGGACTCTCTACACTGATTAACTCTAATAATCCTTACACTTAGGTAAATCTACCTAAGCACTTACAAAAAAAACACTAATATTATAGCATGAGTAGTTCAGTTACAAATCAACACTCAAGAACACTCACTCACTCTTTAAGCATATTACAAAGATAAAAAGATGAGCATTGCTTGAGCAATATTGGAATGGAGTTTTTGCTTCCTCACTTCACACTTTAGATTTGTGCAAAAAACCCACTTGATGAAGAGGTCTCTCTTTTGTTTTATAATTGAGGATGATTAGGCCTTAAAGATCAATAGACCAGTTATCGTAATAAGTACAAAATAACACATACAAGTTTGTTACTCAAGAGGACAAAATAGTGCAGATGACGCATGTCAACAGTACTGTACCTTGCACATCCAGGGACCTGATCCCTTGCAGTTTAGTTGCTCATCATCAAAACTATATATATCATCAACACCCCCAACTTAGATGGTTTGCATGTCCTCAAGAAACAAAACATAACTAAAATAAAAATGACACTAAACTAGGAGAATCTAAGCCATTCAAGGTAGTCAATCAACTCATTAAAGCTCACATCACAACATCCCCCTCCTATCTCACTTTTAAAAACTAACTATGTATGAACATGAAGCATGTTAATTTGACACAATGGGATCAAGGTATGTCAATTACATTGGCAATAGACAACCACTCATATATACAAGTTATACTACCCGAAACAAGGAAATAGCTAGCAATATAACTCAAGTGCCCTTACAACAAGGATATTCCACTCACCCATATTAAATAATACATGTCAATGTAGGAACGATCAAGAGACACTCACACCTAGATGAGAAGTTCCAATCAATGTGCATCAAATACCATAGGCTTGCCTTTATTTCTTTACCTTAGCATTCAGAAAGTCAAGTTAGGATCACCATAGGGCTTTTCTTGGCTTGTAATGTAGGCTTCGGGGATGGTATGGTACATATGGACATATCAAGCAACTAAGCCTCCTTGTAACTACACTAACCTTGGGATCTCACTTACTAGCCAATTTTCTTTTTATTCCATTCTTATTTCTCCCTATTTATTCTTTATTGTACATTCAGGTTGGGCGTGGCCTTTTATTCTTTTTTTTTTTTTATAATTTTCTTCTTTTTTTTCTTTTTCTCCCACACCCAGCCCTACTAACTTTTTCTCTTATTTTATTGTTATCCATACCCATTTTACACAACACACCCCTATGATAGCCACCTTCAATTTACATATTTTTCTTGAGTTGAGGTGCACAATGTCCATAAAGGACCAGGGCCAAAACAGGTTCATTGTATTATAAATAAGAAAGTGAATGGAGAAACAAGAAAAATAGGCTTATAAGGCTCAACACAGGTACCAAAGGATATCATTTGCATATGGAAGGTCATTTAGGCTAAAAGTGGACTAGAATAGAAAACGACCTATGATCCTATCCTAACTGACTATTCTTTAACCTAGGCAAGACTAACCAGGCATGTTTTTAATTCAACATACAAAGGGAACTAAGTAGTATCTCACACACACATGGCATAGATTTAATATTTCCAACTACTACCTATCCAGTATATACAATTGTAAATAAGTGTTTATCATATCCCTAATTCTAATTCCATAACAAGATCCACAATGTTCACACATATATAAATTCACACAGTTCTAAAACACAAAATTTTAGTGAGGTATCAAAAATTAATCAAAACATGACTACGACCCTAAATACTTAAAAATCTCTTAATTACACAAAAACAAAACACAATACCAAGTAAAACACAATACGACACAAAATTATCCTAGACATGTCGGTTTTACAACCATACTGCAGCTGACAGGAAAAGAAGCACGACAATAAAAATTCATGATGGCATGGTATGCTCTCCCCTAACTAAAAACTATGTGCTATCCTCAATATGCTAAAACAAAGTAAAATGAAGGAAAGTTGGAACATACCTCAGATGCACTAGGAGACCAAATCATGAGCATCCCCAAATGGAGGAATATCAATTAGAGGAGGTGGTGGTGGAGGCAATGCATTACTAGATAATTATCTACTGCTATAGCTATATGCCTCTACCTATCGATGAATGCAGTCTCTACCAAATTATGTCTGACCCTTTTAACGGCCTAGTCTTATATCATACCAGGATCCTTTAAGTTATCTATATGGCCTCTCTTAGACCCAGTTATTGGGACCTCCTCATCACCCTACATAAAGAAATCAAACTATACTTATACAAACAGAGGTGATATGTAGACCACCTAGGGTATAACTGGGGGAGTGGCTTCTACATGACTCTCTATGAGAGAGTTTACCTCTACTCATAATATATCAAACTCATCCCTCATCTAAGCTAGATTCGTTATATCTGTCTTTATGAATTGGATTATAACCCATATCTCAAATTTATTAAGCCATGTTTAGAAGTCAGCAGGTAGCTTAGACAATGCAGCTCTTTGTTTGGCCGACCACTAGCCTTATCCTACTTAAATCTAGTCCTAACCCCTAATCTTATCTGCTCATAAAGGGTAGTTATCAAGGTCTTAACAATTCTCAGTCGAGCATCGATGGCCCTTTAGCTATCCACTAAGCTATGCAAAAACTCATTAGATATAGTGATCATACCTGGAGCAAGAGCTATAGTAGATGGGCGAGTAGGCTCTAAAGATACACTAATTGGATTTGAGGCCAAAGGCTGAGGAAGTGGTAGGTGTCCCCTCGCCCTGTGTACTTGAGTCTGGCACCTATCCCTGGTCCCCTGTCTCCATATTAATACTAACACCCACATCATCTTAATATGCCTTATCAGTCTCTTTGGAAACAGCTGGGTGTTCAATCAGGGTCCGTGGTACTTCTTCCTGCTCTCTTGATCTCTTGGAAGGGCCTGGAAGTTCTAGATCCTTTATAATCTTTGTATTTCAGAGGATGGTAGAAAAATCTACAGTATATCCAGTTATTATACAAGAAACCAGTGTTGCTCCCTCTTAAGTTAACTTATTATCCAAAGTAGTGGGTATCAGTTGGTATCTAATCAACAACCATCAAAACTTGGCCTTAAATTTCAATAGGCCCTTCTTGATCTTACCATTCTCCTCAATCCAAAGGTTGCATCACCCAAAGGTGAAATATAATTGGATATCCACCTAGCCATCTCAACCTTCTCTCATTAGTGCTTAATCTCTCACATGATATATCGATTATGTGCAAGCCTCAATCTATGGTCACACTTAGCTTGAGATGCAGTAGTAATATAATCTGGGATGAAGATAAATCTATGGATACTACCTACCAAAATATCAACTTTGACCTCTCTAACCAGTGTAGGATCAAGCTGTGACTGCCACATAAACTCACCATGCCTGGATGTCTATGCATAAAAAGGAATATAGTAGCTTCGTAGGATGCATAAAATTCTCATATCATAGCTGGGATGTGAAAATTGAGTGTTTTAGTCATCCACTCTAACTAATATCAATCAAATGCTGCTCGTAGCTGTGGTACTCGACTTAGCCCTGATAGGCCAATCTGACTCTCCTAAAAAATACACATTGTAGGACTTCCTACCTTCCAAACAGCACTATCAATATCAAATACCACATCCCTTTCATACGCCACCTCGAGTTTCTATCCTCAGGAGGTGTATCTAAGGTATGTGCGGGTACGGGACTCTGCCCCTGCTATACTAATGCATCATGGGTTTTCTGCTTATACTCTCCTCAAACTACGGCACATCTGTTAGTTGTACATGAGTAGCTGTACCCTTCTTAGACTAGGGAAGCACTGATGGACCCTTCTGCTCTACCTTTTCGGATGAATCCTAGGACCCCTCCTCAGACTAGAGGTCCTGAGCAGAAATATTTAGAGTTGAATTAGAATTGTTCTCCTCCTCTTTCTCATTATTATTAGGTGGAGGATTAAGTAGGGGTGACATCTTTGCTGAATTCATCCTTTGTTGGGGTGAAACTATCTAAGCAACTTAGCGAATCTATCCTCTCATTACTCTGTATGTCATCTCAACTGTCTCTACATTGCTTCCTCAGATACTCCTCCACTAAACCACTAGGATCAAGAGATTCTGCCTATCTCCTTGAGGCATCGACCTTCTTTTCTTATAGCTTTAGGTGCCATATGTAACTGAAAAACCAGTGTTAGTTTCCAACAAAAGTGAGGGATAACAAAAGTTAAAAAAAAACCCAAAATTCAAAAAGTTAGAATTTTTCCTTAATTTTCACACCCCTTTTACCTATTTGAAATCCAAACAAGTCCAATGTGCACACACTTATCATAAATCACATCTTTCAAAGAAAACAAACATACTACTAGTGGTATTACTTTTATTATTCAAGTTCAAATTTCTATTGGGGCCTAACTTTAGATTTTACTTCAAAAGAAGTCTCTATATTAAGATTTTAGGCTACTTCAATGATCCTACTTACAATAATGCTATATTCCATATATTTTACAATGTAATACACATATCAACTTGTTTAAACAATTAATAGGTCAATACATAACAATTAGGAGCCAGGAAAGTTACTTTTTTTATGAAGAACCGAAGGTGAATAATGAAGAAGTCAAGCAAAACCAATGTTGGAACTTGTTTTTAGCATGTTGGGACAAGTCGGTAGCTCAAACAAGTGTCCATTTAGCCTTTATTTAAGTATGGGGTTAGTTTGTATTTTAAGAGGGAAGTTTGAATTCAAAGAGAAAAGTAAAGTTTTGAGGATTTGAAGAAGTTAGAATAAGGTTAAGGTAGTTTAAATATAGGCAGGGGACTATTTTAGGTCATATATATGTGTTGGTAGGCCCAAAATTTGAATTAAAAATAGGCTCACTTATGACCTAATCATGACTTTCACCTGCGTTTGCCACCTGCAGCTAGGCAGGGGTGCAGATGCCACCTACGGCCAGAAGGTCTAGGGCGCAAGTGCCGAGCCAAAAATTTTAGCCCATTTTCCTACAATCCATACTTTTTGTTTTGATATTTTTCCAGCTACTTATGGTCTTGCAACCTTCTTTCGAGGTCCCAAAAGTAAAATTAGATGCCAAAGTCCATAACTTTCCATTTTTCATCCTTAAATTTTCAACTTTTCAGTTCGTTACTCAACTTATCATGTGGGCCTTGTGACCATGATGATTTGATCACACAACCCCCTTACCTAGAAATTGATGAATGTAGCAATTTTTACTATATTTCTGGTAAGTCCAAGATCTAAAAATCTACAAAAAAACTAACAAAAATGTGAACACTAATAATAGTGGGTTGTCTCCCACTCAGCGCTCAATTTAACATTGCAACATGAGGTGTCTGTGTTGGTTACTCAGACTTCACTAACAAGCGCATGGGTTACCTCTCATATAGCACTTGATTTAATCATCGCGGCACGACATGGTTATCTTCACTACTCTAAATTCATCAATATTCCCATAGGAGTATCAGCCAAGGTCATTAAGACAATCAATCACCAACACTACCCTCATGTCGGTTGGGTATTTCATTGACCTTCAGATGTTCAATATAGCCACCTCACCGTTTGCTCTAAATTTTAGCTCATCTTTTTCCATGACAACCATAGCTTTACCTGTAGCCATAAATTATCTTTCTAATATAATGGGCATCTTAGTGTCAACCTCGAAGTCCAAGATGACAAAGTCAATCAGTAAGATGAAGTTTCCACTCTTACAATCATATCAAACAAGATTTTCCACAGGATTCTTACTGTGCAGTCAATCATCAACAACTGTATCGAAGTCAGTTTCAGAGGTTTTAAGCCCAATTGATTGAATGCGGCCATTGACATCAAATTAATGCTAGCTCCTAAGTCACATAAGGATTTGGAAAATTGGGATGACCTAATAGTGCATGGCATAGTGAATGCTCTAGGATTACCCTTTTTCTGTGCCAAAGAACTAGTCGTGACCGTAATGTAGTGGTTCACACCATCAACATCCTCAATAGTCTCTTTTTTATTTCTTGAGACCAGTTATTTTATGAACCTGGAGTATCCATTCATCTGATCTAATGCCTTAAGCAGAGGTATGCTCAAGCTCAATTCTTTCAGCATTTCAATGAATCTCTTAAACTAAACTTTCTCTTTCTTTAGCTTTAATCTCCAAGGAAAAGGTCGGGGTGGTCTAAAAATTTATCTAATTTCTGGCTCAATGACCATACCCTTACCTTTGTCTTCAGAAGCTTTACCTTTATCACTTGTTACCTTCTCGGACTCAACAATAGTTTTATCATCACTAGTAGCTTTTGCTGCAAGTCGTGGGGATCCATAGTAGTGATATCTCTACTCTTGGAAATTGCAAATAAATGAGCATTATTTTTTGAATTTTCATTGTGTTGCTTGGAAGGGTACCTGACAGCCTCTAATTTAGAGTTGCTGATATCTACCCGAACTGTTGCTCCAACTTCTTGATAGTAGTGGCATATGACTTAAATTTCTGGGTCAATTGTGAAATGTCAGCATTAATCTCCTTAAGGATGATCTCTTGATTTTCTTGACCCTTCATTATCTTAGCTAGCATCTCTTCTATTCTAGATTATACATCTCGTCTACAAGGTGAAAGTACCTATCTCCCTTCTCTTTGTAGTCATACTTCTTCCTCTAGTCACCATCTCACTCTCTGCTATGATCAATATATCTATCATAGTTGTTTCAACCTTCGTTCCCTTACCTTTGGGCTCAGAAACCCGCCAACTGATGATCTAGATAATTTTCTTCCTCCTTCAATTTTGACTCGTAAGCTTTAGAATCTGACCTCTGTGCTACTACCGTGTTTAATTTTTGGTCATAGGCGGTACCAATAGCATATCTGCCAAATCCACTCTAAGTCTCCCGAGTTTGCAACCCTTGGTTAGTGAGTGAGATCTGATCTAACATCTCTGAAGCTGGCTCCTAGTGTAGTCTTATAAAAGATCCTCCAGATATGGTGCCTGCCATGTCTTCGGAGATAATGGTCAAGGCTAGATAAAATATCTCCAATAAGCTCATCCCTGACAACCGATGGTTGGTCAACATACTCAGCTTCTTCTTGAACTTGAACCATGACTCGTACATATACTCTAACTGCAGCTTCTTGAAATTATATATCTCATCCTTAAGCTACAACATCCTAGATAGAGGAAAGAACATGTTTATGATTTTCCTGCACAAATCATTCTATGTAGTGACAAAGCATCTAGGTAGTTCCCCTAACTATAAAGATGATTATCCTTTAAGTGAGAAGAGGAATATCCTCAATCTGAGTGCTTCTTGATTCAGCCTTAGATTTGTATACGAGATAAATATCTCAATGAAATTTTCAAAGTGCAAGTTTGTATCATCTGTAGGCAGACCTGCGAAAACACCCTTTAGATTTAAAAGTTGGATCATTGCGCTCGTGATGTCAAAATTGATGCTTGGGGTAAAACAGAGGAATTATGGTTCCACTATCTGTTGGATCAATAAATCCAAAGTCTTTTTCATCATATATATAAGGATGGAAATACTTATATGTTAGTATTACTTGAACACGGGCTCCTTTAGCTCTGTTCTAGTTTCCACTGAGTGCTGTTCGACGGTCTACTGCTTGTCTCTACTCATTTAGCTCTGCCTCCCTAGCTACTCGCCGAGCTTCTTCCATTTCCCTACTACCATCTTAAGCTTGAGATAATATCTCACCATTCTATCAATCAACAATATCCTATACTTCTTCAGGAGGAGGGGGACGTACAACATTATGAACCCCTTTAGGACTTCATCTGTTTTCTGCTCAGACATCTTACCAGGTGTTTATAGGATCCTCTTTGGATTTAGATTTAGTGGAAGTAAGGGATTTCCTCTACTCCATGTGATAGGAATACAATAGCTTATTCCCAACTCAGATAAAAAATAAAAAGAAAACCTCAAAAACTGTAACAACCTTAAATCAAAAATCAACACCATGTTCACCGGCAATGGCACCAAAATTTTGATTACGTCCATACTACACCTCCTCTTAGAAGATGATACGGTCGTTGTCAAAATATATGAACCCAATAAAGGTTGGTCTCGAATCCCAAGGAAATATGTGGAATTGTGGATCTCAACAGTTGTAGTCCTTGGGCAGAACATGAAAAGTAAATGGGGGTATGTGTAGTAATCTCGAGCATGTAACTATATCAACTTCGGTTGTAATCAGCCATAGGTGAACACTAGGATTGTGCGCCCCCTATCTTCTCAACTCCATAGGATTATCCTTATTTGTTGAACCAACCCAATACTTTGCATGCAGAATTGATAAGTTATGTACCTTCTACAGTCTTTTGGACGAGCAGAAGGATTTCACCCTTTAGCTTTTGAGTATCAGGATATCGCCTTACTAAACCTTATCTTGATCCCTGTTAAATATTATTTTTGAGTCTAGAATTATTAGATAAAATCTTACCATCTTAATTAGATAAAACCTAAAAGCATTGATCGACAGTTAAACTTCAAATTACTGTTGTGTTTACCTTTTCTTAGTCACTACTCCTCTTTTGGAGCAAGTAGAAATATCTAGGCAGGATCCTAATGTGTGCACTCATTATGAAAACTATTATAATGAAGATAAATGAATGCATGCATGGGTATCGGTTTAGAACAACAACATCACTTTCCTTGCTTCGTCAGTCTGCTAGGGTTTCCATAACCCTAACTATAGCCTTTAGCCGCTCATACTTGTGAAGAAATCAATAACATTCATAATTGAAAGTATATATGAAATAAAAATGATATGAAGTATAAAAACCCACTCTCGTAACTGAATTTATCAACTAAAGTCAATACAAGAGAATCCCAAGATTAAAATTAAATCTTGGAATCAAAATATGTTTGTAAGTGTCAAAGGTGCGTAACTCCTACTAAAAAAACACATAGAGGGTATTTATAGTACATGAGGAAACCCTAAAACCAAAGACTGAATGAAATAGGAGAAAATAGGGTAGGTGGCCACATATGGTCTGTATTTATGCCCTGACCTTGGGCACAGGTAGTACCTGTGGTCAGTAGGGTGAGCATAGGTACCAGATGAAAAATACTATAGTCAACTATCGAGATATTGGACTTATGGCACTCTCTTTGCCTACTTGTTGTTCGTAGGTCCTATTTGCAGTCCATATGTTGACATAGTAAGTGCCGGAAGTTATCTTTTCAGCTCTTCTTCAATTCTTGAATGCGTTTGATAATGAACAAGCCAGAAAGTGTCCTAAACATCCATAATTTCTCCAAAAGTAGCCAAAAACATCTTTTTCATGAACTTAGCATAAAAACATGGTTTCCTGCAAAACATACCAAAATACATCATATCTAATAAAATAACCTCAGAAACTTGAGCGTTGAAAGTGCTATATTTCTATAGCACATCAAGTAGGACCCAGAATTACCCCACTTCTTCTTGGACTACTTTCCACCATCTTTAACACTATGCTATTAATCTCTCCCTTGTTCTGAATGCCAAAATTTCTTGCTTTGCCTTTCCCCAATCTCAACTTGCTTTCTCTTCTCTTCCTCAACTTGTTTCATATGTACCACAAGTTGGGAGATATCTATATCCTTGTTAAACAAGGCAGCCTTGCTATCAAAAATCAAAATTTTGGAGAACCCAAAGTGGACTTCATCATTCTAGCTCTTATACTAGACACCAACTCGGGAGCATACCAAGATAACAGATGAAATTTCAAGGTATACTCCTTGACTGTCATCATTTATTGCTTCAAATTGACAAACTCTTCCATTTTCACCTACCTCAACACCTGAGGAAAGAAGTAGTCTAGAAAGGCACTAGTAAAATTATCCCATATGGCAGAATTAGCATCTTCACCTCTCAACTGGTCCCACTCTTCGTACCATTGATGCCCTATCATATAATTGATTGAAAGAAAATTCTACACCCTCAACATCCGAAGCATGCATAACCCAAAAGATCTTGTCCATTTCATTGATAAAGTTTTGAGGATCTTCCTCAACTTTCAAACCAGTGAACACAGGAGGACCCAACCTCATAAAATGGCCAACTTTTGTGGACCCAAAAGATAGAGTAACAGAAGCTACACGCCCAGACTGAGAAGTTACCAACTAAGCCAGCATATGAATAGATTGACAAAATTCCATATTTGCCACATCAACCTTTGGAGATCGAGGAGGACTAGAGGGGACCGATGGAACTCTGGAAGGGAAATTAGGAACTGGACCCCTAGATCGAGTTTGTACCCTATAAACAGAGGGTATTCCATTAGAATTATCCTCAGGTGGACAGAGAAGTTTCCATGAGATTTATATCATCTAGGAGGCATAACCTGAAAAGTGAACAAATGGGAATTAGAGGAGATTCAAGACCTTAGACCTTATAGCTTGAAATAGAACAACAAGAAAGAGAAACATTCTTAAATGCCTTGTAGCCCATCCCTTATAAGTGTGGCCTGCTACACACCTATAAAAGACACTCTACTTAACACGGCTTTGTGGACACCCAATTGACTATGAAACTAGGCTCTGATACTTATCTGACACAATCCAAACTATAACCTGGCCATGTCGGGTACCTAAAGTCCAACTAGGATCAAAGTCCACCACTATTTCCCCAACCACCAAGAACCTTACATCTCATGTCGGATGAATTCCAAACATATAACAATTCAAATAATAAAGTTCAAGGATTCTAATATAATAATTTAAACAACCACCAACATCTGCACCCCCAAGTCCACAATAATGTCCAACAAAGCCTCTAACAAAAATCAAAGAATATCTAGTCGGGAAATTGCCTTGAACATAATCAAAACCAAATCCAATACAATATTAAAACATGAAATAAACCAAGCATTAAATGGGACCTTCTGAAGAATGGAAGTTTACCACTTCAGTCTGACTCATGAGCTGATCCCAAATCCAAGTCAAAGTGCAGGGGAGGTAGAAGTATGGATAGTTCCTATAGTGCATGGGGATACAATATCTAAAGATGGTTAATGGGGTGAATGCTAACATGTAACTCAAATATAAGGATAAAATAATGCCATCAATTCAAAACCAAGTCAAACCAAAGCATATATACACATCCATGCACACCCATGTATATACAAATAGATAAAATGATGGGATAGGGAATGGGCTTAGCATAAACTTTAAAACTTTAAACTAAGCTTGTGCAGATTTATTGTCACAAATCCACCCACGGGTTATATGGGTCCAGTAATACCCCATGAAGGGGCATAGTGCGTGTTAGACTCATGAACTGAAGATATCATAGATGACCGGGGATTCCCTTGTACACTTTGCCCTTCATGATACATATATATGAATATACACTTGGGGGATTCGCTTATACCACACAAGTACATGGTCATCATGACCAACCCTCATGTCGGCAAATATGAGTTTCCAATATCAGTCCTTCGGACTCACACCTTCACGATTAGCTAACATAACTCCCATTATTGCCTAATCAAAACATGTAACACATAATCCAACCACCAATTTCATGAGTCAAACATTAAGGAATTATTAAGTGGTATCGTCATACCGACTATAGCTTGCAAGTAATTTCATTAGCCAAATCTTTGGGGATTCCCATGTACCTCACATACTCTATTATTAAAATCACTTGGGAATTCTTGTGTACCCCACAAGGTTTTTAAAATTTTCCTTACCCATTTAACCATTTATAACACGCATTAGTTTCACAAAAAAAGTCAATACAAGTGATAATGCACAAACCAAAATTAATTATGCAAGTGGGTTGAGATTATTACCAATTTCCATATAAAACAAATTAATTTGGGGATTTCTTTATATCCATATTTCTATCCACAATTACCATTCACTCCAATGCCTTTAACAATCATCAATTTAAGCAAAAATAGTTTCATAGAAATCATGGAAAAGCATTTAAACAATTTATATTAAAAACCCTCAACCCTTAGTTCAAAACCCAACATCAATATCGCATGAACAATACTTTAAATTACATGATTTTACAAAATTGATGATGAGGGAAGAGTAACATGCCTGAAATACCAACAAATTTAGAGAAGAGAGCACCCTTAGAACCCTAGATGACCACTTTTTTTGAAACCCTAGGCTTAACTTAAACAAAGAGTTTGAGAGAGAATTAAGCAGTGTTTTATTAGGAATGATGTGATAATGAAGCCCCAAGAAAGGATTTAATTCATGGGGTACAAGGGGTTAAAGTGGGTAATGTCTAGAGTGCTCTCAATTAAAAACGTAAACAAGTGTCGTCTTTGATTACGAGTCAACCATCAACTAGTAACCTTTCCTTATGACTTGTCATCATGACTCGTAAACAAAGAAGTACCACCGAGGCACCCTATACAGTTATCTTTATGACTCAACCACAAGACTTATAATAGGACCTTACAACTCATATGGTCCAGTCGTAGTCAACACAAAACCCAAATAGAAACTTATACTGGACACCCTACGACTACACCTAATGACTCATAATGTATCCTTATGGATCTTAGTGATCCACTCGTACTTAGAGAAGAATATAGCCATAAAATTACTAGTTTGATTACAACTTATCCTAACCACTCATCAAGACACCACACAACTCATAAGGTCCAGCCATAACCAGGGCAGTAAGCTCGAAACTCAAGGAATTTTTAAGGGCCAAAAATCTGGGGTATTTAAGTTCTTATCTCACTTTTGGTGTTATGTTTAGAGAATTTTGGGGATGATAAGTGGTGATTTTACCACTTATTCATACTTATTATTGCTGTATATTACTTTATTTTGAATGAGTAGATGAGATATAATTGTAATTTAGTATGCTAATATCCACTCTTTGCGGGTAATAAGAGTTAAAAAGACAAAGTGATATGGATTGGATCTTAAAAGGATCAAAAAGTAGAAGAAAAAGTACAGCTGACGACCTACAGTGAAATATCCTCAATTACTGTGGTTGTGATTTATTGGCTGTGGTCATAGTCGGTCAAGATGGTCAATCATCCGCAATAACAAAAATCAATGGTGATCGCGTAGCTGTGGTCATAGCTAGACTTTCAAGATCACGACTTGGAAGAAATGTTCCATACAAGGGCATAACTATAATTATACGTGCTGATCCCAATTTGAATAATAAAACTCAAACCTTAATTTCATGGATCATTTATTCCATCACATCCCTTCTTTCCTAATTTTTGAGGTTTTGGCTTGAGACTTTGTAGCCTCTATTTTTGGACAAAAAAATATTGTATAAATTTTGGGTGAAGAATACATTGGAAACTTTCTAAGTGGAAGATTTTCTCACTTTCATTGTTGATATTGTGGGAGAGCCAAGTTTGAAGTAACATTCGCTAAGATCTTTTGCAACTTTGATTCAATGGAGATTATGGGTATATCTATGCTTGTTTATCTTATGTGTAGCTAAATCTCTCTCTTGGGGTTATGTGTCAATAAGGATTAAAGTGTGTGTGGGTTTTGATTGTTAGCATCTCTTTGGTAGTTCATGTTTATGGGTTCTATTATTACTAAGATATTTTGGTTGGGATTTGATGGGTGAAAACTCCAAATACCCACATGGGTTTGATAAGTGAAAGCTCAAAGATCTAGAAAGTTCAATACTATCTTTGAAAGAAGGGTTTTGGGTGAACTTTAGGAATGCATATCATCCTCAAAAGAGGGATATAGAGACCAAAGCAATCATAGATAATTATGTGTGCAGTTTAATAAATTCTTGCTATCTTAGAAATAAAGGTGAAAGTAAGGTGGACTATGCCTCGGGTGTCATCCTAGAAATAGGGATGCCTTGATTGTGGTTGTAAATTATTGAATACACACGTTAGGTATTCAAAAGACTCAATGGGTGAAAGTTTGGTGTTTTGTTGAAAGATTAGCATCAAAATCTATAACCAAGACTACCCATATTTGACTTACTAAATCGATGTTGATGACTAACTCCCACATGTCACTCCCTTAGTAATGCATAAGACCAAGATCCGTACAGAATTATTAAAACTCTAATTATTTGTAGCCTCGAATTTATACTAGAAAATTCCAAAAATAAATATTATTGTAGGAACTCACCTAGCCCAATTTATCTTTTTATACCATTTGTTTGGATTTAACTTATAACTATCATTTCAAATTAATTTGCTCTCCACTCACATTGTTCCTCGTGGATTCGACCCCGACTCTAAAGTTGGGTAAATATATCGGCAACGACTGCCTTGTACTCTAATTGACGTGTAAGTTGAGCATTATAAAAAATGGCATCGTTGCCAGGGAAAAATTTGGCGTATTAAGTTAGTTTTAAATCTTAGTTACTTGCTTGAATTCAAGCTTGTAACTATTTGATTGTGATTTTATTTTGTAAGTAGATTTTTATTTTTATTTTACTTTTTTGATGGCATCTTCTAACAAATATTAGTTGAATGATTGGAGTCATATCATCACCACCCCCATGTTCATATTGTGACGGACCACACTTCAGGAGAGATTGTAAGTATGCTCCCCGAGGAGAGATTTTACCATCTTAATCTAATTGGGAGTATGGTTACCTTATGTGTGGCTGTCTACAAGGACATTGGGACAAGTCTCTAAAAACCCCCTATTATACTAATCGAATTGCTAGTTCCTCCTATAATTTTATTAGGTCATATGATGAGAAACTAGAAGAACAATGCATTGAGTCCAGTAGCTATGACCCAAGATTACTAGCCATCTTGGATTGGGTAGATTCAAAGGGGGAGAAAATGGAATACATGTACAAATAATGACAAGTGTCAAGTAATAACTATTGGGAAAAGAAGAAAAGATTGAAACCATCACTACCTTTCCCACAACTCAAAAGAAGTGTTATCATGAAGATAAACCAAGCTATAATGATGAGCTTAGTGGAGAATATTCCTCAATGAATTCCCAATTATCCAACTCATACAAGGGATAAGAAGACATAATAAAGAAAATTAGACTAGAGTCAAAAGAAGAGGCAAAACAAACCTCTTATGATGACTCTAGATCATTTCGGGGTGACAATGCTTTGGAGGAAACTAACCCAAAGTTAGGTGTTGGACCTCGTTCAACCCAATTTTCAACATTGGGCATAGTGGATATGATGGGGATCCATCCTTTTGACCAAATAGAAGATTGTGGGGAGGTGGAGTCCGACTCTTACATTTTGGAGTTTGTTAGTCTGATAGAGCACATGGAGCCCTATCCATCAAAAGCCAAGATGCTCAACTTTCAAAGTACAAGGAATGTCTTATTAATTTGCTTAATTTTACCCAAGGAGCAAATTCAAAAGAGCAATATTAAGTTAAGTAAAAGGTTCAAATCTTTAAAATGGTAAGATTGGGGCTTTCTTGCCATTTTACCACCTCTTCCAAGTTTCATCTTAGAAGATTTGAGTTATCTTTCCCTCTACCACTCATTGTATTATGATTGAAAGCTGGGATAGAGATTCAAATCTTCTAAGTGGTGACATAAAAAGAAGTGGTGGAAACATCAAGCTACGATGTTAAACTATGCGCTCGATAGGAGGCAACTCATCATGCCACAAAAAGTGGCACGCATCATTTTTTTATGCATTTTAAAGTAGAATAAATTCTTATTTGTGTGCATTCATAATCCATGGAATTTTGGGGTGCCAAGAGAAATTTTTGTTCAATTTGGATAGGAATGTATGGAATTGGAAATTTGGACTGAGTAGGGAACCCAACTGTTTGGTCTCAATTACCATAATCGTGATCTGTGTCACTGCGATTGCAGAAGTTGTGTGATCGCAATTATGGAGGTAAAACCATGACTGCATTCTGACTAACTGAAAGTGACCATCCGATTCCCAACTCTTCAAAATTTCTCCCTCAAATTCTCAATAATTTCTCTCTAACTTTTAGGCTTTCTGTGGCATATCCCCCTATGATTCCAGTTCACTTGCATCACCATATCAGGTATGTTGTTCTTACCTCTATGACATAAATACCACTACATATATAAAACCTATAGTGTAGAAAAGGCCTAACATAATGGTTTCATTTGCTAAATTCATGCTTAGTTTGAAATTCTGCTGTGAGTAGTTATTACAATTGATGTGCACATGATAGGGGATGTTTTGAGTACCCAAAATTGAGCCTTAAATGGCTTAGATTGAAGTCCACACCATGTGTTCAATTAAATACCCCTTTTAATTCCTTGATAAATTCCTTTGCATTTGGGGCTATGATCACACACCCTAGGCTTAAATTCATTACTTAAAATGTTACTATGCCTAGCTAGAATGAGGGATTATGATTAAAATTAAAGTTCAAATAATGTACAGAACCTATCAAAGTCGGTCTCGGGTACCACAATCACATCCCAATGATCGCGATAGCATCACCACGATTGCGGTCAAAAATCCACGATCACCATACCTAATAGCACACTTTGATAAGAAGTAAAAATTCTGTACATCCTTTAATGTTCCCAAAACCTCCCACAGCATTGCTCCATGAGCTTGTGTGTTTTTTATAGTATGTTTTGGGGTGAATGTACTAATATTGGTCTGAGATATATTGCTCACATGTTCTAAACTTCACAAAAATAGGAGATTTCAACGATATCAAGTTCATGTCCACAGAATGCCAACATCAGTATCTTGTAGACTACCACAAAATGAAGCTACTCCTTGAATGGTGTATCAGCCTAGACAAGGTGGAAGAAAATTTTCCAAACTTTCATGCCAGGCTCAATACAACCTGATGGACATGTTTTGACATGGAACCCTGCTTAACAAATGAACAATGGGATCGTGAATTCTACGCAAACCTCCACGTGGTATCACTCAAAGACCTAGTAATGAAAATTTAGGTTAAATTAGTCAACTTTGGATCAAAATAGATTAATGCACTATACAGACATCCAAATGCTGATATGGGGGAGTTTAGTGCCAAGGGGTGCGAGCCAGGGACTTGGATGGCCGATGTCTTATGCCCTAGAAACAAATTCCCATGGGCTACCACAAAGTGAGATATTTTGATGAAGGACTTCAAGGTTGAAGCCAAGCTGTGGCTAAACATCATCTGTAACAGAGTCTTGCCATGTATGCACATGACTATTATTATAGATGTAAAAGCTCGGATGGTAGCTTGCATCTTATTTGGCATATCTCTAAATATATGTGAGATTTCTCTCTTCGATTGACGACTTTTCAAGAACCAGGGAGGTACTCATCTTCTTCTTTTTTCTCTTATCACCGAGCTATGCAGAAGTACAAAAGTATAGTTTTATGATACAGATACTTGGGTGCGCTCTGGCGCCCTAATTTGTCCATTCAAATTCAGAGGCGAGGGCGCACCAGGTCAGAGTAAAAAGAGGAAGATGGACTTAGCCAAATCAGTCCATGAGGACACAGAAGCTTGCAGACCCTTTTCAGCTACTCCCTTCGATGATATATCTATTTAGCTATAGGGGATTAAAGAGCTGTTGTCTAGAATGCCTCAGGGAACAGGAGATTTCTCCACCAATCATCATTCATATGTGACACATTCAGATTATGACAAGTAAATAGCAGAGCAGAAAAAGCAGGGTTCTACAGTGGACAGTCTGAATAGAGATTATTTATCCCTAGCTGAATCTCACATGGACCTCAAAGACTCACATAACGAGATGGTAAGAGGGAGAAAAAGAGAGATAAATTCTGTAAAAATCTTTGGAAGAGGGTGAAAGGCATATTTAAGGTACTCAAACATAACCAACCACTACCTTCACCAAATTAGATAGTGAGGATGAAAAACCTGTAGAGTGGTCAGCTGATGATGTCGAGTCAACAAGAGAAGATAGCTAGTGATGCAGATATAGGGAACCCCTTTTTACTCTTGCCCTCCATGCATATACAGTAGGACACTACATTTATTTTAGTAGGGGGTGGACCCAGATTTATATTTTTTGGTGGTTGGTTTTGGGATGCTGGATATTTCTTTTGGTGATATTTTGGATACTGTTTTTCATGTTATGTTTTGGAAGCTACATTTTTTGTTTACTCAGATGGTGCCCATGTTTTATGGATTATTACATTTTGCATGCTAGTTTTAGTTTTTATTTAATTTTAAATTTTCTCTTTTTACTAGTGCTGCATTTGAGTTTTGAGACTAGGTGCAGGGAAATTCTGAGTACCCATAGCATATATGTAAAGAATGCAAGGGAAGTATGAGTACCTGTGGTATTTTATTTTGTTTTGAAAAGTTAGGATCACTTTAGACACCATTGCCGAAGTCTGAGTAGCCATATAGTTAGTTTGCCCATTTTGAGCCAAGATGTGAGACTATGGCTTTGATTGTAGCCATCGTTTTGAAATTTGTGCATGGTTCTATTTCAAATCAAGAAACCCCTCCTGGGCCCCCCCCTCCCCCCCGTCTCTGAAATTTTAGAAAAATTAAGGGCATGGATGTGAGCAATGTGCAACAAAACCTTTTTTTCTCTTTTTTGGGGTTCATATTTTGACTTATAGATAAGAAATAGACACTTCATGATTGTTCCTATCGGGAGGCATATTTAGGCTCCCTTAATGAATTTTGCATGCCATTTACAGTGAGTTTATTGCATTCATCCCTTGTATACCTGTGTTATCTAGAACTTGCCCCATTAGTCTTTTAAAACTCATTTTGATTGTATTTGGTTGGAGAAATGATCTTAGGCCATCCTTGTGATTTTGGAATCCACTCTAGCCTAAAATGCCTACCCGTGTATAATTATAACCCCTATTGCTCACTTTGAACCTTTAGACCTTTCTTTGGCAAAATCATTACAAGCCGTGAACCTTTCTTTTTATCCCTCTTTTGAACCATACCCTCCTTGAAATTGAAAACACAACTTCAGGCTAAAAGCCTAAGTTAGGGGGAGGTAAAAATTGACGAAAGAAAGTTTGTGATGATGAGGTATTAGTAAAAATGCCAAATGTGCCTAACTATTGAAAACAAATGTTTAGAAAAATAAAAGAAGCCGACAAAAGGATGACTTGCATAAAAATGTAAGGAAATCGAAGTAAAAGTAAAAGTGGTGAACAAAAGAAGAAAAATATCGGCATGAATAAAGAAAGAAGATAAAGAAGAGTGGTGACCTTAGTAAAAAAACAAGGATCATACAAAGTGAAGTAGATGTTTAAGGTAGGGTGTAACCATGTTGTTCTTAAATAATATATTACCCTAATCCAAACCTACATTACAAGCTTACAAAGCCCTTTGAGATCTCTGACCATTTACTTTCTTTGTAGTGGAGATTGAATTTAAGGGCAAGCCTATGGCATGACGCTTGTTGCATTGTGATTTCTTTTGTGAGAAGAGATTTCTTGCACTTAAATTTCTTTGTTGTCTATTCTATAGTGTGGTGTGTAGAAATTCTCTTTCTTGCAAGGATGATATGTAAACAAATTGAGGTGCGTGACCTTTGTCACCTCCTGAACAATGAGTCAAATGGTTCTAGTCAAAGATGAGCCACTTCTAGAGTATTGGTCTTTGTTGTTTGATTGGTCTTTAAAGTCTTATGCATTCTTTGAGTATTGCATTTAATAATGATGGGTTCCTTGAAATAAGTCTAACACATATGCAATAAGCTACTTGTGGTTGCGATTCAAGTTGAAGTCATTATGGCCCTTAAGGCATGGAATTTAGGTGGAAATAATTGTCTCATAGTAAAAGGTAGTGTTGCTTCAGGATAAACAAATGCTTTAAGTTGGGGGTGTTGATGAGTGGTGATTTTATCACTTATTTATACTAGTTTTTAATGCACATTACCTTATTTTGAATCAGTAGATGAGACATAATTATGATTTAATGCGCTAATGTTCACTCTTTGCGGGTATGGGAGTTTAAAAGAGAAAGAGATGTGGATTAGAGCTTAAAAGGATCAAAAGGTAGCAAAAAAGGTGCAACTAAAGACCTATAGTGATATAGCCTCAGTTACTGCAGCCGCTGTCTATTGGCCGCAGTTGCGGTCAGTCAAGATGGTCAATCAACCACGACCATGGAAGTTAATTGCGGTCACGTAGCCACAGTCACAGCCAGACTTGCGCAATCATGACTTGGCAAAAATATTTATACCAAGGACAAAACTATAATTGTACGTGCTGATCCTAATTTGAACAAAGGGACTCAAGCCCTAATTTCATGGATTATTCATTTAATCGTATCCCTTATTCCCCAATTTTTGAAGTTTTGGCTTGAAACTTTATAGTCTCCATTTTTGGAGAAGAAAATATTGTGTAACTTTTGGGTGAAGAATACATTGGTGACTTTCTAAGTGGAAGATTTGCTCACTTCCATTGTTGATATTGTGGGAGAGCCATGTTTGAAGTAACATTTTCTTAGATCTTCTACAACTTTGATTCAATGGAGATTATGGGTATATCTATTCTTGTTTATCTTATGTGTAGCTAAATCTCCCTCTCGGGGTTATGTGTGAATGGGGATTAAAGTGTATGTGGGTTGTGATTGTTATCATTTATTTGGCAGTTCATGTTTATGGGTTCTATTATTGCAAGGTTATTTTGGTTGGGATTTGTTGGGTGAAATCTCTAAATACCCACATAGGTTTGATGAGTGAAAGCTCCAAGCTCTAGAAAGTTCAATACCATCTTCAAAAGAAGGGTTTTGGGTGAACTTTAGGAATGTATATCATCCTCAAAGGAGGGATATGAAGACCAAAGCAATGATAGACAATTATGTGTGTAGTTTGCTAAATTCTTGCTATCTTGGAAATAAGGGTGAAAGTGAGGTGGACTATGCATCGAGTGTCATCCTATAAATAGGGATACCTTGATTGAGGTTGTGGTTGCAAATTGTTGAACACATCTATTAGGTATTCGAAAGAATCAATAGGTGAAAGTTTGGTATTTTGTTAAAATACTAGCATCAAAATCTATAACCAAGTCCTCCCATTGGACTTAATAAATCGACGTTGATGACTAACTCCCACATATCACTCTCTTAGTAATGCATAATCCCAAGATCCGTGCATAGTTGTTAAAACTCTAATTATTCATAGCCTTGAATTTATACTAGAAAATCCCAAAAATAAACATTAGTGTAGGAATTCACCTCCCCTAATTTATTTTTTTGTACCAAATATTTGAATTTAACTTATAACTATCATTTCAAATTAATTTGATCACCACTCATATTGTTCCTTATGGATTTGACCCCAACTCCAAAGTTGGGTAAATTTATTGATGATGATCGCCTTGCACTTAAGTTTACGTGTAAGTTGAGCGATATCAGGGGAATAAGGTGAAACTTAGCATTGTCTTCTATCCACAAATGGATGGACAAGCAAAAATGATGATACAAACTTTGAAGGATATGCTACGATCCTGTGTGATCGATTTTGTGGTAGTTGGGTCGACCATTTGCCTCTCGTCGAGTTTACTTATAATAATAGTTATCACTTAAGTGTTTGGATGACTCCATTTGAGGCTTTGTTTAATAGTATATGTAGGTCTCCTATTGGGTAGTTTGAGGTTAGTGAGAATAGGTTGTATGGTTCCGAATTTTTTCTCTAAGCTATAGAGAAGGTAAAGGTTATTCGAGATAGGCTTAAGATGGACCAAAGTCACAAAAAGTCCAATGCAAATGTAAGGCAAAGGGACTTGGAGTTTGATGTGTATGATTTGGTATTCTTGAAGGTGTCTCCTATGAAGGGAGTAATGCAGTTTGGAAATAAGGTAAAGGTTAGTCCTCGTTATAGTGGTCCATATCATATTTTAATGTGAGTGGGAAATATGGCTTATGAATTGGAATTGGCTTAGAGTTTGGGTTCTATTAATCCAGTTTCCATGTGCCGATGTTGAGAAAATACTTGGGTGACCCTTCCTTGGTTGTTCTTTTGGATAGTGTGGGCATCTTGGCTTCCTTATCCTCTGAGAAAGTCCCAATTAAGATCTTCGATCAATAAGTTTGGCTGATTTGTGCAAAGGACATGGCTTTAATTAAAGTTCTATAGAGGAACTAAAATCATGAAGAAGCTACTTAGAAAGTTGAAGAGGACATAAAGTCCAAATACCCATTCTTATTCCCCTCTCTTGATAATCGTGCGAGAGGTATGTGTGTTTTATCTCATCTTTGTTTTATGACTTATTTAAAGAAAATCATAAATTCCTTGATATCTTTGTTTTCTATCTTATTTAAAGGTAAGAGTGGGTATTTTCTATGTTAAATCGTGCTAAGGGATACTTTGTCTCATTATTCAAGGATGAATGATCCTAGGGGGAGGGAGAATGTAACACCTCAGATTTTTGGTCCTTGAAACTTTCTAAAATTTTATTCTCACTGCCCAGACTACGAATCACCTTAAGAGTCATAGGGAGTCATGAAGAGTCTTAAGGACCCAATCGTAGCCTTCCCAGTAGGTAGGCCTAGAGTTTCTTCTATGACTACGACTAGGACCTCACGAATCATAAGGTCCCATAACAAGTTGTTAAGTGATAGTCGTAAGGTTATAAGTGTATCTCTTAAAGTTTCTATCTAGATGAAGAGTGGTTCATGCGAGTCATAGGGATTGGTTATGAGTCATAAGGTATGACTCAAAGATAAAACAGTAGGGGTGCCTAGGGGTATTGTCTTGACTACGACTTGAGGAGGTGATTCGTAATGAGTCGTTAGAAGACACGTAGTGACTGGGCAGTATTTTTCTAGTCTTTTCATTAAGAGCATTATGTTCAATTCCCTTAGTCCCTTACTTAGACCCACTGCCATAGAGCACTTTAAGGGGTTAGTTATCATTCATAACACAATAAAAAACACTCTTTTCTTTCTAAAATCTCCAAGGTCATGATACTTAGGGTTTTTAAGAAATAGTTCATCCAAGGGCTTAAGGGTTGATTTCTCTCCATAAACTTGGATATTTCAGGAATGTTACTCTTCCCCAATTCTTAATTTATGAAAATCATGTGTTTTACATCATTTAAGTTGTATGGGTTTGAATATGGGTTTTGTCAAGGTTGAGGGATTTGACATGGTTGATTCCTAAATTGTTTTCCCATGATTTATTATGCATTGTTTATGCTCTATTAATAGTTTTGAACTTGTGGGATGCATGAGTATGGTGAATAAACAAAGGGGTCATGGTTTTCCCCAAATTGGTGCTTTGAAATTTGAATTGGTTTTAAATAATTCTATTCCCTCAACCCACTTGTATAACTGACTTTGAATTATGATATTGTCAATTGGTTCGCATTACTCATCTATGATATTGCATTGCATTATTATTAAACAACGAACATGGATTTTGAAAGCCCTGTTGGCCATGATTTGATTTAATGAACAAATGGGATCGAGGTATTCCCCCAAGATAATGTGATTCTTATGGCATAGAGATAAGCTTGCAAATGTAATGGTATAACAATACTCATGATATGCCTTAACAGTTTGTTCATTATTAATAAATGGGTTATAGAAAGCTTGTTTTAAATTTAGATTAATGGGGTTTATGTAGCAAAGCCATGAAGGTGTGGGTCTTGGATGACTTGTACTGCAAACTCATGTTTGCCGACGTAAGGTTTGGGTATTGATGACCTATGTGCATAGACATACTATTGATATATTTGTATGATGGATTGACATGGGGATGAGGAATTCCCTGGCCTTCCTTGATAACTATGGTTCGTGTGGCTAACATGTACTGGGGCCCTTTCAGCAGAGGGAGCTGAACCTATATTCCCCGTGGGTGCCTGTTTATGACAATTGAGCTACATAGTTTAGGATATAGTTTTACTTCATGATAAGCCTTGTTCCCTTTTCTGTTATGACATATTTATATGTATATATATGATTATGTGCATTGGCTTGAATGAATCTGAAAATATGGTTCATGGCATTATTTTATCCCCTACCCCTGACTTACATGATAGTGCTCAACCCACTAACCATCTCCGAACATTGTATCTCCATACGATGCAGGCACCAGAGATACTTCTACTTTTCCTGCATAGTGTTAGGTGGATCAACTCGGTTTCTCGGTCGTTAGTAGTGAAGTGGTGAGATTCCATCCTCTGAAAGACGTGGTTATTTCATCAGTTTCCTTTTGTAGACTAGAATTGAAGAGTTCATATTTACATTATCATTGCCATTGTCTGAGTTGGGGGTATGTCCCGACACTTAATAGATTTAGTTTTTGTTAGAAGGCTTTGTAGATATTACTGCGGACTTTGATGATGTTGGTTAGATATTTCTGGTCCGTTACCAATTATCGGTTATAAACATGTCTTAAATTCTTTGAGCTTATATTATGCTATCTTATTATATGTTTGGAATTCATCCGACATTGGTGGTATGGTGTTCTATTTTTGTAGGTGCAAGGGTAGTCTCCAGTACTTGTTGGACTTGAGATACCCATCATGGACAGGCCCTAGTTTGGGTCGTGACACAGCTTCACCCAAAAATCATAATTTTTGCAACACAACTTAAACCAAGGAATTCTAAATAATTCCATTTACGCTAAGATCAATTCTGGGAGTTCTACTTACCCAAATTCAATTATATAAATTTCTACGAGTTCCTTATCATTTTAGATAACTATAAATCAAATCAAACACCACCCAACTTTCTCAAATCTTTCCCAAATTTTCTAGACCATACCTCACTCTGATTTTGCTCGAAATTAGCCTATCCTAAAATTTTAGTCCAGATAAAACTTTAACAATGATTTTCAATAGGAGGTTTAAAAATAATGACACAAATTATCATTATGAACGATATCAATTTAATCATTATTTAAACCAAATTCTCCAATGTGAAAAATAGGCTAAAAAGAGGAGAAAAAGTACTTGTATCCTCAAACAATTAAAGATACTTGTCCAACATGTTCTTCTTAGTTTCCTAAATGACTTCCTCAACTGGACGATGCTTCTATTGAGCCTTAATCAAATGAATTTCTTTCATCCGAAATTTTTGAACATTCTGATCTAGAATCACTACTGGTTCCTCCTCGTAAGCCAAGTGTTTATCTAAAAGAACTGAGTCCCACTTAATTATGTAGTCGCCATTCCCATGACATCTCTTGAGCATAGAAATATGAAATATCAGATGGATTCCCAAAAATCTCGATGGTTGATCTAATATGTATGAAACCATACCCACATCTTTAAGAACCTCAAAAGGACCAATATACTGAGGGCTGACCTTGCCCCTCTTGTTAAACCTCATCACTTCGTTCATAAGACCCCTTAAACAAAACTTGTTCCCTAACCATAAAGTTCATGTATCATACCTTACGGTTCGCATACTCTTTCTGCCTACTTTGAGCAACCAACAACTTGGTTTGAATGAACCTTACTATATCTTGAGCCTCTTTTACCAAGACAATGTCCAAATATTTAAAGTCTCTAATCTTAAATCCCGGTACATCTTAGTCGTAACAGGATGAATAGAATAACACAAATCATGGTCCTCTAAAGTACATCACAAATATAATCAGCAACTCGAGGAACACCTAGACATCCCATAAACCACAGTATGCCTTTTGTATTAAGGGTAGCGATCACCACCTCCCCACGTACCACAATATTCCAGACTACATTTAACCTTTTGTCCTAAAATTTCTTGGCCTTAATCTACTCTATAAATGGAGACTTCACCTCAATACTAGCCAATACTCCACCACTGTCTGAGACCTCAAACTACAAGCCTTGAGATGCTAGAGTTTGAAACTCTCTAGCTAAAGATCACCTGACACCCTCAAGAAAGACAAACTACCGATACTTATAAATTTTTCGCTCAATGCATCTGCCACCATATTGGTCTTACCCAAATAGTACTAAAGAGTTACATCATAATCCTTTAATATTTCCTTCCACCTTCACTGCCTTAGATTTATATCCCTTTGAGTAAGCATGTGTTGCAGGATATGGCGGTTTATGTAGAACTCACACTTCAAGAATTACCTAATGACATTCATATCCTGTATCAACCAACACTAAATCCCAAAAGTGAAGCATCTCAAAATACTATATAAACTCCTTACCTTCAACTAGTAGTGAAAGGATAAACATTGTAGTCATGAGTGTCTTGAGATTTTGGAAGATTTCTTCACATTGATTTGACCTAAAAAAAGTCACTTCCTCCTGATTTAACCTTTTCAAGTGTGTTTCAATAGATTCAAATTTCTTGACAAACTTGCGGTTACAATTAGCAAGACCTATAAAAATCCTTACCTTGATACTAAACTAGGTTGAATCCAATTCTTAATTACCTCAATCTTTTGGCAATCCACCATCACCCCTTGTCAAGAAACCACGTTCCTTGAGAAAGCAACTAAATACACATAGAATTCATTTTTAAAAATTAGCAAAAATCCTTCTTCCCTAGAATCCCAAAAACTATGTAAAGGTGACCTACATGCTTCTCCTTACTCTTTGAGTAGATTGGAATATCATCAGTAAACATGATAACAAAAGAATCTAAGAATGATTTAAAGAAATCTTTCAGCAAACTCATAAAGGCTTCAAATGCATTAGTTAGCCTGAAATACATCACCAGAAAATCATAATGGTCATACTGAGTTCTAAAAATTGTCTTTGGAATGTCCTCCAATCTTATTTTTAACTGATAATAATCTGATCGCAAATCAATCTTTAAAAATACTTATGCACCCAATAATTGTTCAAAAAAACCATATAAGCGATGTAGGAGATATTTATTTCTAGTAGTAACCTTATTCATCTATCTATAATCAATGCACAATCTTAAACTACTATCCTTTTTCTTAACAACAAAGACCAGAGTACCCCAACTCTGCCAAAGCAATTCAATAAGGAGGACTTGATGTAGAGTGAGTTCCAAGGTCTAAGTTAATACAAAAAATGATTTGTCTATTTAGAATCATCCCTGGTAAGTCTAAAGGAAACACATCTTGAAATAAAAAACTATCAAAATCAACTCTATAGAAGGTGACCCAAAACTCACATCCCATAGATGAGATAAAAATGCTAAGAACCTTTTCTCCACTAATCTTCTAACCCAGACAAAATAATATAATTCTTATCGGCTTGGCCTTATACATTCCCTTCCACTCTAGTTTATCCATTCCCATCATAGCTAGAGTTAATATCTTGGCATTAAAATTTAAAATAATGCGATATGTTGTAATACCCTGTATTATACTTAGTTTAGTTTAGATCCTAGTTCTTGCATAAGAGGCTTAAAGCCTAAAAATTTAAATAAGTGTTGAGAATTTAGTCTCATTTTTACTGCTTAACTTTGAGGATTTTTAAGTTGACCTCCCGGCTCCGAGATGATGGTTTTTGAATTGATTCATGTTCAAGGGTGTAAGACACATGTCTCAGGAAAGTTTTGGAATTTTTAGACAAGGTTTGGGTCATGTTTGGATTTCAGTTCTAGCAACTCAATGCAATTTAACCGCATCATGCCGAGTTTAGCAATGTGCTTGTCATCCCGTTGCGGTGCCCATCAAAATAGCACTCCAGTTGTGACTTTGATCTCCAAGGGGAAATTAAGTCATTTATCCTTACCCCAAGTCATAAAAATAGAAGATTAGATGTCATTGTAACCATTATACACTCATTCTTCATCAAATTTCTCTCTAAGAAACCCTAACCAAATTTACAGAAATCCAAAACTCCATTACATCCTATTCAAGACAATCAAGAATCTAAGTTTCCAAATTTAAAAACTTTAAGAAAAAGCCTCCAAGAACACCTTTAAGAGTTCAAAGTCAAGTTTCTACATCAAATTAAGCCTATTAAGGTATGTTGGGTTATGAACAAGGACTTTCTTCCACCCGTGTGCCTAAATTGCATGATTTTAAGATTTTATTTCCTTGTTTTGAAGTAGGGTTTATACCCAAGTTTACATATTCTTGAAGCATATGACTATTATGAGATTTAAATCTTTAATTTGATCATAAAGTGCTTATGTTTATGTTTTATATTATGATATTTCTATCGTGAGATCGCACTATCTTGACTTGATATTGTTTAAGTATTTTCAAGATTTTTATTGAGCATGAAGTTTTGTTATGTATTGACTTAAGAGTAAAGAATGGGTTTTAAGCCCTAAGTTTAAGTATCAATATTACAAGAAGTTCATGCTTTTAATTATTATTTGATAAATTTCATACCCAGAATGAGTTTGAGTTTAAGAAGACTATGGTCTTAAGTTTCTTTGATGGGTTTATACCAATATTTAAAGAAAAATGGATCTTATGATCCCAAGCAAAAAAATGGAATCCACATTTTTAGTTAGATTACAGTTTAAAGTAAAGAGAAGCATAACTGTTTTTCCTTATAAACCCTTATGCTATTTTAAGGTGGATTCTATAAAGAAAGAGCTTATAAGTAATATGGGAGTAGTATTTAGCACCACGTTGGGTATGATTCCAAGGTCTCATGCCCTAGAAATATGTGCCACCATAGGGTTTAGTATAGTGATGACTTTAGCTTAGGTTCTATTTCGATGGCAAGGGTAGGACAACCCTACCAATGTAGGTGTGAGATGTTGGACTCCATGATATCTCACATGATTTATGTCGGTTAGAAGAACCTCCGAATAGAAAGAGTAAAAGTACAAACTTTAGAACTAAGTGTTATGACTCACAAGATTTATACAGAATACTTGATTATTCATTAATTATGATTTTTAGTTTTCAGTTATTCAAACTCAAGGTGAGTCATTTACACTTGGCATGTATTATTTAAAGATTTATATGAATATTAAGTTACTATTTTATTTATGCATTCACCCCCACATACTCAGTATTTTCTAGAAGTACTGATCCACATATAAGTCTATGTGCTACATTATCTTATAATGTACATCTTGATACTCAGTTCTAGCAGCGTGATTGGTTTCGGGCATCTCCACCTGCATCCTAGCTTTCGGTAACTCCTCATAGTTTGAGGACCCATTCTACCTGATTTGTTATTGTTGATGTACTTTGGTTATTTAATTTTAGTTTGAGTTAGGTCAGTTGGGTCTTGTCCCATTGGCTCTCTAGTTAGAAGTAGAGGCTTGTCTGACTATTTTCTATTATGGATTCAAAGTTTTGGTTTTAAGATTTCTAAGTTTAAGAATTTCAGTAAGATATTAATTCAATTTTAGTTAAGGCATTAATTCAACATTTTGAGATTTTGCATGTAAAGTTTATCTTTACTATGAGTTCCAAAGTTGTTAGAAGGCTAAAAGGTTTAGTTTAGGACTACTTGTAGTCTTGAGCACCGCGTGATGTCTAGGATGTTTTCCAGGGCATTACAAACTTGGTATCAGATCCTAAGGTTTTTAAGAGTCCTAGGGAGTCATACATACTGCGTTACATAGATTCTTGCTCATGAGTATAAAGAGTGCCATATTTATAAGCAAGAGGCTACAAAATGAGTTAGGAATGATCCTTTTCTTTCATGATCTATTGTTCTTACAATTGTCTCTATCTGATTTAACGTCTACTCTCACATGACAAAATATGCCTCCTCACTGAGCCAATGCACCCAAAAATGGTGACCAACCACCAATACAAGCCAACTCTCTGAATGATAATGTGTCTCATGCTAAATTTTAGGCTGCCTTTCAGGCATTGGCCCAAGCTGTGAATGCCAATATTTAGGGCAACCAGCAGGATGCAGTCTCACTTTAGCAAAATGGTGATCTAGCTGCAGCCAAAATTTGTGACTTCCCCAGAATGAATCCACCTGAGTTCTTTGGGTCAAAATTTTATGATGACCCATAGCTCTACCTCGATGAGGTGAGAAAGATGACCCAAGGTATGCATGTTACTGAGAAGGATAATGTATAATTTGTACCCTATAGGCTAAAGGATGTTGCTTATGATTGGGTTGTTATGTGAAAGAATGGTAGAGGTGAGAATACAGCTCCTATGAGCTGTCAGTTATTTTAGCATGCATTTATAGACAGGTTCTATCCGCGAGAGATAAGAAACTCAAAGGTGGAGGAGTTCATGAACTTGAGGCAAGGATCGATGAAAGTGAAAGAGTATTGCCTTAAGTTTACTAAGTTGTCTAAGTATGCTCCGAGTTGGTAGCTGACCCTAGATCTAGTATGAGTAAGTTTGTTACTAGAGTATCTGGTTTTGTAGTCAAGTAGTGTAGGACTGCCATACTTATTGGGGATATGGATCCTACTAGGCTGATGAATCATGCTTAACAGATTAAGGTGGAGAATATGAAAGAGAGAGAGGAGAAATAAGAAGGCTAGAACCAGACAGTTTGAGTATGGCCAACCAAGGTCTGGAGGGGGACATCATTCATAGTTTTAGTGTCACTCATTTATGCCAGCAGTATCTTCTGCCAGTGCCACTACACCCAGAACCAAGAAGGATCTGTGGGGAAATACTTCAATTGCTAGGTCTCAGAGTAGTGTAGGTGGAAGGCCCATTTACCCGCCTTGTGCAAAGTATAGCAGAAACCACCCTGGCAAGTATTTGGCTAGAAGAAGGGGTAGCTATGGATATGGAAAGTTGGGTAATGGAATCAAAGAGTGTCCATATTCTAAGTAAGTAACCAAATATGTTCATCCCCATACTCATTCTACTAGTGCACCAGCTCTACTAGGTCACCCAGTTCATCCTCAGGGCACATCATCCAGTATCAGTGGTGGTCAGCGCTAGAATCGGTTACCAAATTTTGTTATTGGTACGCTTCATGTCTTTTATTTTGATGTTTATGTGTTGTTATAACTCGAATCACATATCTCTTATATAACTCCTTTGATTGTGGCAAATTTTAGGATAGGTCTTGAAAAGCTCTCCAAGCCATTTTTAGTATCCAACTTAGTAGGTGAGTAAGTTGTTGCCAGAAGAGTCTATAAGAAGTGTCTTATCACTGTCTGGCATAAGATCATACTAGTAGATCTAATAGAGTTAGAAATGGTAGATTTTGATGTTATTCTTGGCATGGATTAACGCCATTCATGCTATGCATTAGTAGATTTTTGCACCCATGTGGTGAAGTTTTAGTTTCCTAATGAAACAGTTTTTGAGTGGGAAGGTAATATCGAATCTCCCAAAAGTTATTTCATATCTTATCTTAAGGCTAGAAAGTTGATAAGAAAAGGGTGCATTTATCATTTAGTTCAAGCCAAAGACACTAAGTATGAAGCTCCAGCAAATCAGTCAGTTCGTGTAGTCAATGAGTTTCCTGAGGTTTTTCCCAAAGATTTTCCTGGGGTACCTCCCGATAGAGAAATAGAATTCGGTATTGATTTTTCCTGACACTCAGATCATCTCAATCCCTCTTTATCATATGTCTCTGACCGAGCTTAAAGAATTAGAAGAGTAACTAAAATACCTCTTAGATAAAGTTTTCATAAGGCCTAGTGTTTCTCCATGGGGAACTCCAGTCTTGTTCGTGCGTAATAAAAAAGGATCTCTCCAAATGTGCATCAACTATCGCTAGCTGAAAAAAGTCACAATCAAGAACAAATATCCTCTTCCTAGGATTGATGACTTATTCAACAAACTTCAGGGTGTAATTTATTTTTGTAAGATACACCTCAGATCCAAATACTATTAGCTTAGAGTAAGAGAGTGTGACATTTCAAAGACAGCTTTAAGAACTTGTTATGGTCATTATGAATTTATAGTCATATCCATCGGGATAATAAATAGATAGTAGACTTCATGGACTTGATGAATAAAGTGTTCAAATAGTACTTAGCCATGTTCATCATAGACTTCATTAATTATATTCTTGTCTATTCCCGTAGTGAGTATGACCATGCTGGCCATCTCAGAATTGTGTTGCAAACTCTTAAATATCATCAGTTATTTTCCAAATTCAGTAAGTGTGAATTTTTTCTAAAGTCAGTAGCTTTCCTTGGCCACATTATTTTTGGTGATGGCATTAGAGTTGATCCTCAAAAGACCAAAGCAGTGTGAAACTGGCCTAGACCCATATCTCCATCAGACATCAGTAGTTTCTTGGGTTTATTTGGCTATTACCAATGGTTTGGTGAAGGGTTTTCATCTATTACGTCCCTCATGTCTAGGTTGACTTAGAATAAAGTTAAGTTTCAGTGGTCAAATTCTAGTGAGAAGAGTTTTTAGGAGTTGATGATTCAACTCACTTCAGCCCCAGTTTTGTTGCTACTTGATGGTACTGATGGATTAGTCGTTTACTGTGATACTTCTAGAGTTGGTTTGGGTTGTGTTTTGATACAGAGAGGTAAGCTCATAGCCTATGCCTCTAGACAACTTAAGCCTCATGAAAAGAACTATCCTACCTATGATCTTGAATTTGCAGTTGTTGTTTTTGCCTTAAAAATTTAGAGGCATTATCTTTATGGGGTGCATGTTAATGTGTTTATGGATAAAAAAAGCGTACAATATGTATTTTCAAAGAGAGAGTTAAATCTTTATCAGATAAGATGGTTGGAGTTGCTAAAATATTATGATATAAGTGTTTTGTATCACCAGAGCAAGGCCAATGTACTGGAAGACACCCTTAGTAGTCTATCTATGGGTAGTGTTGCTCATGTAGAGAAAGATAAAAAAAAGTTAGTTCGGAGGTTCATCAGTTGGCTAGGTTAGGTGTTTGGTTGGTTGATTCAGCTGAAGGTATAGTATGGGTTCAGAATCGTTTGGTGTCTTCTTTAGTTTCCAAAGTAAAAGATAAACAAAATAAGGACCCAAGTTTTGTTAGGTTAAAAAAGTCAGTCAGAGATCAGAAAGTAGAGGTTTTCTCCTAAGAAGGAGGTGGTGTGTTGCAATACCAGGGTAGACTGTGTGTGCCATGTGATGATGGTTTGAGGTAGCAAATTTTGGTGGAACCACATGATGCACACACTCTATTCACCCAGGATCCACCAAGATGTACCAGTACTTGCGGGAATGCTATTGGTGAAGTGGCATGAAGAGGGATATTACTGAGTTTATAACTAAATGTGCTAATTGTCAATAGGTTAAGGTTGAGCACCAAAAGCCTGGTGGCACCTTGCAGAAGTTTATTATTCCCACTTGGAAGTAGGAAGAAGTGAATATGGACTTTGTGATAAGGTTGCCTTGTTCGCATTGTCAGCATGATTTGATTTGGGTTATTATGGACAAAATGACCAAGTCAACTCATTTCTTGCCAGTTCATACTTCCTATTCAGCCAAGGATTATGCTAATCTCTATATTAGAGAGTTCGTTAGGTTGGATGGAGTTTCTTTATCCATTATTTCAGATAGGGGTACTCAGTTTACCTCTTACTTTTGGAAAGCCTTTTAGAAGGGTCTTGGTACCCAAGTTCACCTCAGTTCATCTTTTAATCCTCAGACAGATGGCCAGGCAGAAAGGACCATTCAGACCCTAGAGGATATATTGAGGGTTTGTGTTCTTAACTTTAAAGAAAGTTGGGATCATCACTTGCCTTTGATCGAGTTTTCCTAAAATAACAGTTATCATTCCAGTATCTAGATGGCTCCATTTGAGGATCTCTATGGGAGAAGGTGTTGATCACCCATTAATTGGTTTGGAGTGGGTGAGGCTCCTTTAATAGGACTAGATGTGATGTTAAAAGCTATGGAAAAGGTTTAGTTGATTAGAGAGAGGCTTAAGACAATCCAGAGTTGTCAGAAATCCTATGTAGATGTGAGGAGAAAGGATCTTGAGTTTGAGGTTAGTGACTTAGTTTACTTGAAGATTTCTCCCATGAAAGGGGTGAAGAGATTTGGCAAAATGGGGAATCTTAGTCCCAAATATATTGGTCCTTATAGAATATTAAGTCGTGTTGGGAATGTATCATATGAGCTTGAGTTGCCTGCAGATTTATCATCCGTTCACCAGTGTTTCATGTCTCCATATTAGAGAAGTGTATTAGTGATCCAGCAGTTGTAGTTCCTTTGGAAAGCACCAAAATTCAAGATGGCCTTTCTTATGAAGAAATCCCAGCTGAGATCCTTGATCATAAGGTTTGTAGACTAAGGAACAAAGAAGTTCCCTTGGTTAAGGTTCTTTGGCAAAATTAGTCTATTGAGGGTGCCACTTGGTAAGCGAAAGTAGATATGCAAACTAAATACCCTCATCTTTTCTCTGAAAGTTTAGGCATAGCATAAGGTAACAAGTCTTCCTTAGATTATCTCTTTTTCCACTTTCAGTTCCTTCTATATTTAATAATCTTCATGACATGTCATGTATGCACTAATCAGTTAAGTCATGTAGTCAAGCGTAAGTTATGCATGCTCAGTATAAGATTTAAGTCTTCCCAATATCCTCAACTTAGCCAATCTCATTTGAGGACAAATGTTCCCAAGGGGGAGTTATTGTAATACCCCGTATTAGACTTAGTTTAGTTTAGCTCCTAGTGCCTGCATAAGGGGCTTAAAGCCTGAAAATTTAACAAAGTGTTAAGAACTTAGTTTCATTTTGACCACTTAACTTCGAGGATTTTTAAGTTGACCTCTCGAGCTCTTAGATGATGGTTTTTGAGTTAATTTATGTTCAGGGGTTAAGGATCATGTTTGGAGGAAGTTTTGGAATTTTCTAATGAGTTTGGGTCATGTTTGGATTTTAATTCCAGCAACTCAACACGATTCCACCACGTCGCATCGGGTTTAGGTGGCCATAAAAATGGCATTCCAGTTGTGACTTTAATCTCCAGAGGGGAAATTAAGTCATTTACCCTCACCCCAAGTTGTAAAAATAGAAGTTTAGAAGTCAGTTTAAGCATTATAAACTCATTCTTCATCGAATTTCTCTCCAAGAAACCCTAACCAAATTCACAGAAATCCAAAACTCCATTACATTCTATTCAAGACAATCAAGAATCTAAGTTTCCAAATTCAAAAACTTCAAGAAAAAGCCTCCAAGAACATCTTTAAGAGTTCAAAGTCAAGTTTCTACATCAAATTAAGCCTATTAAGGTATGTTGGGTTATGAACAAGAACTTTCTTTCACCCTTGTGCCCAAATTGCATGATTTTAAGATTTTGTTTCCTTGTTTTGAATTAGGGTTTATACCTAAGTTTACATATTCTTGAAGCATATGATTATTATGAGATTTAAATCTTTAATTTGATCATAAAGTGCTTATGTTTATGTTTTATATTATAAGATTTCTATCATGCATGAGATAGCATTATCTTGACTTGATATTGTTTAAGTATTTTCAAGATTATTATTGAGCATGAAGTTTTGTTATGTATTGACTTGTGATTAAAGCATGGGTTTTAAGCCCAAGGTTTAAGTATCGAGATTTCCAGAAGATCATTCTCTTAAGTAATATTTGATAAATTCATACGAAGAATGAGTTTGAATTTTCAAAAAGACTATGGTCTTAAGTTTCTTTTATGGTTTAATACCAATATTTAAAGAAAAATGGATCTTATGATCCCAAGCTAAAAGATGGAATCCACATTTATTAATTTTGATTACAATTTAAAGTAAAGAGAAGCATAACTGGTTCCTTATAAACCCTTATGCTATTTTAAATAGGATTTCCTAAAGAGAGAGATTATAAGTAATATGAGAGTAGTATTTAGCATCGAATTGCGTATGATTCCAAGGTCTCATTCCCCAGAACTATGTGCCACCCTAGGTTTCAATACCCATAAGTGGGTTCAACATAGTGATCACTTTAGCTTAGGTTCTATTCTGATGGCAAGGGTAGGACAGGCCTACCAATGTGGGTGTGAGACATTGAACTCTATGATTGCTCACATGGTTTATGTCGGTTAGAAGAACCTCCCAAAAGAAAGAGTAAAAGTACAGCTTTTAGAACTAAGTGTTATGACTCACAAGATTTTGTTAGTATACTTGATTATTCATTATTTATGATTCTTAGTTTTCAGTTATTCAAGCTCAAGGTAAGTCATTTACACTTGGCAAGAATCATTTAAAGATTTATATAAATATTAAGTTATTGTTTTACTTATGCATTCACCCTCACATACTCAATAAACTTCTGAAGTATTGATCCACATATATGTCTATGAGCTACATTATTTTATAATGTAGGTACTGGTGCTCAGTTCCAACAACATGATTGATTTCGAGCATCTTCACCTACATCCTAGATTTTGGTGAGTACTCATAGTTCGAGGACCCATTCTATCAAATGTGTTATTATTGAAGTACTTTAGTTATTTGATTTCAGTTTGAGTTGGGTCAACTAGGGCTTGTCCAAGTGGCTCTCTAGTTAGAAGTAGAGACTTGTCTAATTGTTTTCTATTGTGGATTCAAAGTGTTGGTTTTAAGATTTCTAAGTTTAAGAATTTCAGTAAGATATTACATTAATTCAGCATTCAAGATTTTTCATGTCAAGTTTATCTTTACTATGAGTTCCAAAGTTGTTAGAAGGTTAAAAGGTTTAGCTTGGGACTACTTGCAGTCTTGAGTACCGTGAGACATCTAGGGTATTTTTTGGGGCGTTACATATGTAGATAACTAGGTCATACCCAGAATTACATCAAAGTCCAACATATCTAGAATAATCAAGTCTACCCAAGTTTGAAAACCCACAAATAATATAGGTCAATAATGGTAAACAGGGGCTACTACCACATACTTATAAACCAAAGTAGACATGTAAACAGGGTAATCAAGCACATCACAAACCAAATGTATACCTACCACAAACTGAAGAGATACATAGAAATAAGTAGACCCCATATCAAATAAAATAGAACCCATTCGATCTTAAGAAAAAATAGAATATGTGATCACTGCATTAGAAACCTCAACCTCAGTCTTTCCTAAAAATGCATATGAGTGAGTCCGATCATCAATCTGAGCTAAATCCTTCCCTGTCTGCCCTTCTCCTATTATCTTGCTATTTCTTCAACTATACCTACCACTTGTCTAATTTTCCCGTCCAACTTGTGGATGACCCCTTCCATTACCTTCTTTCCCTGTACCTGCTGGAAATATAGCCTCAGTTTGTTGTTATTATTGAACATTCCAATGTCTCTAAAACATTCCCTCTTAGAGTGACCAACAGTACAATAATAGTATAATCCTTACTCAAGAGAAGGTCAACTAGTAGAAGAGTTAGAATCCCTTAGCCCCATAACTTTTGTTGCTAGGAAGTAACCTTATATTGAACCACAGTACAAACTGGAAAGGTTGACTAACAAGGATGGGACAAATAGGCTTATTGATGGTAGCCCTTAGAGTAGGACCTACTAAAATTCCCAACATTACAAGACTTCTTGGCTAATATCTTAGCCTTACTTGCTTGCGTTACCACCTCCAAATTCTTCACATAGTCAGAAATTTCATTGAACCCCTTTTCTGTAAAAGTCATATGAACAGACAAAAATTGAAGATCATAATTCAAATCCTTAACAAAGAGGCAAATCCTCTCTTGCTCAGTAGTCAACAGTTGAGTAGCATAGTGAGACAAGCAAGAAACATAGCCTTATAGGCTGCAACTGACATGTCACCCTGTTCTAATATCAAAAACTCATCCTTCTTGTAATACCAAAGAGCACGAGTCACATATTTCTCTAAGAACAAAGCATGAAATTCTCCTAATTCAATGAAGGCAAAGTTGGTGATAGATATTCTCTTAAACCCTCCTCTATTTCTTATCATCCTTTTCCAATAGAAAAGTCACAAATGCAACTCCATGTTGCTTTACAATTCTCATCTTGTGAAACCTTTTATAACAATCAATGGTAAACTTAAAAGTATCCTCAAACTAAGCACCCTAGAAGGTAGGTGGTTTTATCTTAAAATTTTTATCAACAACTCATGCTCAATATTAGTCATCACTGAACCTAAAACTAGATAAGAAAAAAAAATTGGCCCTTGAAGCTTCGTTATTATAGGATCCACGAAAAAAGTAGGATGAACAATCAAAGCATAAAATGCCAGTGCTATGGGTGTGGCTCCATTCTCTACCAACCCACTCAAAAAAGTTAAGACTTGCTGAACAACCTCAATAGACATATAGGGTAGTGCTATAATCACAGTTGGTGTTGCCACCTTGAGCTGCACTCTTTTTTTTTCCATATTTTCCCTTTTTACAACATAATCCTTAGCTGGGGGAGGAGATATTGACCATTCAAGGGCTTGTATAGATGCTTTTAGAGATCCACCCCTGGAAGGTATGGATCGTCTCCTCCTTCTCCTACCTCTCTTTCTCTCTCATTATCTTGTCCTTAAGACTGGCTTTGTAGCTGAAGCGACCAGTGTAGAGAACATTGGTTGGGTTTGATTTGATCTAGTATTTACCATTTACTAGGAAAAAATGAATATTATAAACCAATTTGGTTTGCTAGATACCAATTGGAATCAAGTTATAGAATGAAAGAAGAAAGAATAAAAGATTTTCTAAAGCCGTATAGTCTCCCAAAGAGAAGTCAAACGTCTCCCTATCATTCTGATAGACTCTACTAAACCCATTTTGATATGATGAGATTGAAAAACCTAGGCTTATCCCAACTTTGTCAAGATCCTAACACATCGTGCGTGGCACCAACGCTATTATCCGGTGGGAGAACCATCTACCCTAAAATACCATATCAAAATCAACACTTAAGAGATAATAAAACTAATCCATTAATAAATATATTCATATATAAATCAATAACATAAGTACAACTATAATGTAGAATATTGTACTTAACAAAATCATCCCCAGGACCCAAAATTTTTCCACACCAAAATCACTAAACTTTAGGAGAAGGGGATGTAACCCCAAAACTAAAATTAAAAGCATAATTCTAGAAAGGTTATGTCATCCAAGAAGAGTTCATGGTAGTATAAAACATGATACTCACCCTTGAACTCAAAATCAACTGCTAGAATCACAAGTGACGTCTCATAGGAGCTGCTGAAATATACATTGCACTTAAAAATAAAAGCAAGTAGTATTAACACACAAGAAAACAATAGTGTACCGGTAGGGTCATTTAGCCAGCGCAAGATGAGAATATGAACTCATAGCCAAATTATAGGTCAAAATGTTAATCAATGATCAACTAACATACACTTAGCATAACGTGTAACAAATAAGCAGTTAGGATTAAAGCCAATAAGCCAACAAAATATCACAAAGCTACGATCAGTCAAACCACATCAAGACATATAAATAATTATTAAGCATAAAATATATTCCCTAATTCACTCATGGAACCATTAAACTCACCCGACCCTCATACATACACACCATGAGTTAAATATTCACTCTGTAGCTATGAACTACATGAATAATTTCCAACCATGTACTAAATTCTAGACACAAGTGCTTGCCAACTTTGTTACACTAATAACCCATTAGAACATTCTAAATGTTGAAACATTCCATATTTAGCAATGAGGTAGGTCAAAAATCATACAACACTTAATAATTTGCATTGACCATACCAAACATAATGCACTAACAAGTCATACTACAAAGTAGTTAACATGCACATATAAAATAAATTGGATTAAACTACAATACCATTACCTACCTCAAACCAAGCTTGTAAAACTCTTTTAAGTTGGAGCTTTGCCCTTTCATATAATTTCCACTTGCTTTTGATCTATAACGTCCATAAAAATACATAATTAATAATATGACCTACCATATTGCGAATAATTCACACTAAACCCCTAAGGTCTAGTTCTTGATCATTGCTTTCCGTTCTAGGACTTTCTATCCTTAATTTACCTAAGTAATAATTCCATGGGTTAGTTAGTAGACTAAGGAATGCAGAGGTAAATTAACTATTAATAACTAAAACCCATTAACTTATTACATAATTTCCTCTCTTGCACCAGAAAATAACTAAATTTAATGCTAAAAACCTTCCTAAACTCCGTCAGTTAGCAATTCTAAGACTTAATATCAATTACAAGTTAATGGGGATGAACTTCCTATCTTTACGAAGCCAAACGATGAAAATCTGGTAAGAATTGCCCAAAATTTCTCCTTCTTTGCCTAAAATGAGTTTTACAAAAATAAATTATTTTGAGAGAAAATTTAATTAAATCTATGACTTTTTTCGTGACAGAGGCATACGATCGCTATAGCAGCACCTACCACTATAGTGTGCATTGACTGGGTCTAACTATCATTATAGTGGAAATTTCTCATCTATAGTAACATTTCGCTATAACATCATACATGTACATAATATAATAGCTTGGAGGTTTAGGACTTTGTATCAACTTTTGAAAGTGAACACAGGTTAGTAGAACTTTGAATATAGTGTTTGACAGATAGGGGTTAGTTTGGGATGTCAAAATTTGAAAGTGTATTGTAAAATTTGTAAAAATAAGGGGCTGTCATACTTTTTATCTCACCTAGGCCACTATATTGAGAGGCAATCCACTATCATGAGCTCTGTATATAGCGAGTCTTCCCACTATAGTAGAAGTCAAAGTTAGTCAGTCCCACCTTAGCAGGCAGATCTCACTATAGTAAGGCCACTATAGCGGAAATTGGATTACTTAGTGGACTATATACAGTTAATTGCATTTTTATATTTGAAGTGTATTTTTCATTCCAAACTTGTTCATGACCAGGAGATATGGATTTAGGGTGAATCTCATTATTTCCACCCAAATTCCTTCGTTGAGGCATGTTAATCCACCAATTTAACTAATTTTTTATGATTAATTATTAGAATCACAAGGTATTAATTTTGGTGGAGGAATTAACTTGACATAGGTTCATTTTTTGATGTAAAGTAGTAAAAACAAGGTGCAATCCTTGGGTATTTGTTAGCGGCAGATGATTATTGATTCTATGGTTAGAATTCACTCATGCAAACAAGAATTTGATATAATTAAGGTGGAATGGAGGTATAAAAATTGATAATAAAGGAATTTTAATGACCTTTTCTATAGTTAAATATAAGCCTCTCATTTAAAATTTCATGCTAAAATTGATCCAAATTTAAAGTTCTAAATTTTAGGCTAGTCTGGTTTCGGACAAAATCTGAGTAAGGTACGATCTAGAGAAATTTAGGAATGGTTTTTGTAAGTATGGTGGGTTTGATTTATTTTCTAGTTATCTAAGATGATAAGAAGTTTGTACGATTTCATGAAATTAAATTTGGGTAAGTAGAACTCCTGGAATTGTATTAGCATAACAGGTATTGCTTAGGATGCTTCCAAATTAAGGTGGGTTATGAAAAGAGGGAATTCTTACCAAAAATAGGCATTCTTCCTCACCCATGTAACTATATATACTATCCCAAATATGTAAAAAATCTTTCTAAAATGCTCAATCAAAATTGCTATAGCAACATATGTTGCTATAGCGGCAAAAATATTATTTTATTTTAAAAATCCCCCAAAATGGTTTATTTCTCTAAAGCATATTTTGGGGAAAGGAAGAGACAATTTTGGGTGAAAATCCTCAGCTAACCACTATTTTTATTTATTGAGGCAAGAGTTTCAACCACATTAACTAGTAAATTATTAATATAGCCTTAGAATTGATAATTTGTGTAGTTCAGAGAGGGTTAAAGGGTGATTTTTGATGGTTTTCTTATGTAAAGGAGTAGTTTGAGTGTTGAATCAATGGGCTTTTGTTAATAATTATTAATTTTTATTTGCATTCCATTAATTCACTAAATCATCCATGGGATTGGTAATTGTTGGTGAATTAAAGTAGAAAAGCCCTAGAACATAGAGAAAATGATCGTGAACTTGACCTTAAGGATTGGGTGTTAGTTATAATCTGTAATGTGGTCATTTCATTAATCAAGTGTTTTTATGTATTTTCTAGACTAAGATGAAGCGAAAATTGTACAAAAGGGCAAGGATCCGGTTTAGTGGGATTGTGCAAGCTTGGTTCAATGTAAGAGATGGTACTGTAGTTTAATTTGTATTATATTTGCATGTTAACTACTTCTTAGTATGGATTTTAGTGCATGTTGTTTGGTGTCATCATTTCAAGGATGTTATTTTTTATATGATTTTTACCCATCTTATGGTTAAAAGAGGAATATTTTGGTATTTGAACATTCTCTTGACATAGGGGTGGAATAAGGTTGGCAGACACTTGTGTATGAAATTTTTGTACATAGAAAAAATTTGTGTAATGCCTTAAAGTTACCCCTTGGATCTCACATGGTTCTTATACTACGAATATCCCCAAGCTAACCCATGATATCTACTGAACACTAAACTCTCGAAATGGATAAACTTAAACTTGTACGAATACTTAAGAGTATTTTTATGTACTTAATTTATACATATAAATATATCTCTGATCTGGGGAGTTTTGAAAGAACATTTAGTCTGACTAGTCTTGACAAACCTCTAAACCAATGTATGAAGAGCCACTGAGACAAACCCTAGCTAACCCAAATTAAAAGCTAAATAACAAAAATTAATATATTAAATATTTGGAATCATCATAAACTAGGACGTCAAACTATAAGAACTTACCAACTATTTGAATGTAGGAAATGGTGCCCGCGGTTAATCATGTTGATGAGGACGAACACCAAAACCTACATTATGAAATAATGTAGCACATAGACATATATGTGGTCAGTACTTCTAGAATGTACTGAGTAAATGGAGGTAAATGCATAAGAAAAACTGAATCAATGCACAATCTTAATAACATGCATACTAAGTGTAAGAAAATTCACCAAGATGCTGAAGTAAATTGAAATAAGTTGAAGACTGAAGCATAAAAAAACATGAATAAAAAGCATAATTTGATAAGCTGGGTGAGTTACTACACCTAGTTTCTGAAACTGTTCTTTCTATGGGATAAGTCAAAATGGAGTTGAACAAAATTTCAAATTATGTATGATAAATGTGAGAGGATTCATCTGGATCTTAAGTAAGATTGAAAGATGAAATCTCACCAAGAATAACTCATAAAATAATATCTGAACAAAACTATGAGTCATTACACTTAGTCTCTAAATAATTTTACGATGGGAGATTCTCATATTCAACATAAACCATGTGAGCTAGCATAGAGCCCTACATCTATCCCATGTTAAGGGAGGGTTGTTCTACCCTTTCCATCGAAATAAAAGCTAAATTATACTAGAATGAATACTAAATTGAGCTCATCGGGCAAGGGAGACACTATCTAGAGAGGTCCCTTAAACCTAGGGTGGCACATAGTTTCTGACAAATAGGATGTGATGAACCCACATTCCCCTCTCGCTGCTAAATACTACTCCAAAAATTTATATGTATTGTATGCTCATACTAATAAAATTCACCTTACAAAAAAATATGGTTTTATAAATCTATAAACCAATCATGCTTCTGTTGATAAATCATACTCATGAATAATTGTGTGAATTTCACATGATGTTTGAGATCATAAGATTAAAAATAAAATCTAAATCATAATGTAGCAATCTGAAATAGTAAATTTAAACTTCTTCTAAACTAAAAGAATCTTGCTAAAATCACATACTCTGTGAGACCCCATAAAATTTTGATCATTTTATTTTTGACATTTCTGCGTTCTTAATATCAATTTTGACTTGAATTATGTTTAGGGATGTTAAAAGGGTAATTTGGAAAAGTTTCAAAATTTTAAAAGGGGTTTTGGTCTATTTTTGGACTCCAAGGCAGTGGGGGTCCATGATAAGGCCGTGTCACAGAGGTTAACCTCATGATATTAGTGTGGCAGGGAAGATAACCTCCGCAATAATGGTGTGCCATGCTAGTGTGTTAATTTTATCCAGATTTTTTTTCACTTGGGCTTTTAGTCCTTTTTACCCCTTGTATGAACTTTAAATATAAAATAAGCCTCTTTTCTTCAGTTTCAAAGATTAAAATCATTCATTCTCTCTTAAAATAAACCCAAGAACATTCTAAGGTTTCATAGAGAATTTATCATTCGGGCTCTAAATTTCAAATTGACTTTAAATTTTTGTGTGTTTCAGGCATGTTTCTCTTCCCTAAACTTTAATTTTATATTGTGGCATTATGTATTTTAATGTGATTTAAATTTCGGGGTTTTGAGATTGGGTGTAGGGGTTTTGGTTGTTATTGATTGAATTACTTCTCCTATATTTTAAAATGATTATTTATGCTTTAAATTGATATTTTTGGGATTGATTTAACTTTCTTTTGAACCCAACGCATTGTGTTAATGGATAAATAGATATAAATAATGGATTTGGATGGCCTTGGTGGCCATGGTTTGGATTTTAAATGGAACTTGAGTGTAACACCCCATATTTTTGTGCTAGAATTCTAACAATTATTTTTACGTGTATAAGCCTTAATACAAATAATTCCCATGTGAATATAAGTTTAATTATCTTTATTCTAGTGTGTGAAGTGATTTCGAGGTGAAAATGGTCATAGGAATCACTTAGAATAAAGTTTAGCTAAGAACCTTTGATTCGTCCAAAGTTTGGCATTCAATTTTTACACGGATCTATTTTGAATGTGTAAAATTTTGATATACATGGAATTTTTCATCTCAAGACCCATCAAATTGTAGATAATTGAATTGGTTTTCCAATAATACCAATTTCGCTCTAATTCGATACCCGAGAGAAATATTATGCCCATTTTCGTGAGCGATGGGCAATGTTCCGCCCAACCAAACTTACTTGGGATATGGACAATGCGACTCAAAGCCTAGATTGGGTGATTGACTGGGCGAAGCCTAAGTCATTTCCAAGTGCCAAAAACACTCTGTTTTGACTTATATCAAGGGTGTTGAAGTCATTTCACACCCCTAAACCGTCCCTAATCACTCTAAATCATTATAAAGGGTTTTTAAACACATTATTTACAATCCCTGAGCCCCAAATCAGTCAAGTTACGATCCAAAGCCTTCTTCCATTCCAAAAATCAAGATTCAAGTGCTTTTCACAAGAAATCAAGGAATTCAAGATTAAAGGTCCAATCTTTTCATAATTTCATCATCATTAAGGTATGTGGGGTTTATGAACAAGGATACTCCTTTCATTCTTGTGTCCGAAACTAGTTTTAAAGGTGAATTTACATGAGTTTTAATTTAGGGTTTATATCCAATTATCATTATTTGAAGATTATGATATTACAAGTGATTTAAATGCTAAATGCATGCCTATCTTTACATCTTTATGCGTGTGATATGATTGTACAGATTTATAATTGAGTTTTAAGCATGCTATTGTGATTTTGATTTCATCACTTTGATATTATTGAAGTATTTTAAGAAGTATATTGAGCATGAAATTTTCTATCAGTTTGCATGAGTTTAAGCATGGGTTTTAAAGCCCTAAGTTTGAAGTTATGATATCTCAATTTGAACCTATCTTATGAATTGTTTACCAAGATTTAAGATAGAAACTTGATCTTTTGATCCTAAGCTAAGATAAGGAATTCAAATTGTTCATACAGTTTATGATTAAAAAAAGAGAAGCATAATTGATTTTCATTACAAACTCTTATGCTATTTTAAAGTGGATTTCCTACAGAATAACCATATAAGTAAGGGAGTAGAATTTAGTACCAATCTAGAAGTGTGGGTTTAGTGCATCCTATTTCCCCAGAACTATGAGCTAATATAGGTACAGATTCAGATTATTCCCATTTATAGGGATACAGATACAAATTGTGATCACATACCTTAGGTTATACTCCTTGCCAAGAGTATGACCCCACTCCCCAATGTGAGGTTTTCCCCTTATGGGAATAAGACATTGAACTCCATGATAGCTCAGATAGTTTATGTCGGTTTGAAGAACCTCCCCACTAGTAAACAATGATAGCAAACTATTTAAAAGAATTCCCTAATAGAAAAAGAATAATAATAGTTTTTAGAAACTAAGTCTAAAGGCTCACAAATTTACTTAGATATTGTCGTACATAAGACTTTAGTTGTCAGATTTTAGATTTTAGTTTTCACATGATAAAGGTGAGTCCTTTTTACACTTCGCCAACATGATTTGAAAATAGAATAAGACTATAACTTTTTAGAACTAAGTGTGGTGGCTCACAGAATTACCTTTACGCTTTACTTCTCATGATTTATGATTTTGCAGTTTTGATCACTCAAGACAAGGTGAGTCACTTACACTTAGCATGCAGTTTTGACAGTTTGTGTGAATAGTGCATTATTATTTTACTCAAGCAGTCACCACTACATGCTCAGTACATTCCAAAAGTATTTATCCACACGTATGTCTATGTGCTACATTGTCTCATAATATAGGTATGAGTTGTAGTACACTCATCATATTCAGATAGCTTGTAGATTCTAGCCTGTAGATGATGAGTCCTCCTACTTTGGGGATTTCAATTAGACGTTATTTATTTACTTTACTTTCTTACACATATGTATTGATTAGTGATAGTTGGAGTCGCATCTCATCTATCTATACTCAGTATAGTAGAGGCTTCATTGACAGTCAGTAAAGTTGATGTAGTTGATTCAAGTTTTGTGTTGTATAATTATAGATGTATCACTTTAATATATCTTTTTATTGATCATATTAAAAAAATATTTATCCTCTGTATTATTCTTTTAGACTTATGTATTTACTTCAGTTGCTCATAAGTTATGCCAGTAGAAAGAGTTAGCGAGGGATCACTTATGGTTCTAAGCACCGTGTGACATCCCAAGACCCATTTTTGTGGTGTTACAAACTTGGTATCAGAGCATAGGGTTCAAGTGTCCTGGGGTGTCTGTGAAGCCTTGTCTAGTAGAGTCTTGCGAAACGGTATGGAGACGTCTGTACTTGTCTTCGATAGGTTATAGGGCATTTAAGAAAAGTTTCCTTTCTTTCATACTCTAGATTATGATGTTATGTTAATCCTTTAGAAACTTCTATCTATGAGTGTGTTAATCCATACTTCTCTATCTATACTATATTCTTGAGATAACATAATTTGCAAGTTCTAATTCCTCCTAAGATAATGCTCTTAGATTTACTATTAGTAAATTTAGAAGTCACACAAGGGGCTTGAGAGGAGCTCACTAGTGTGTTATAAGTTCCTTAAGTTGAAAGATATTTCCTCATCCCCATGAGTCCTTCAGTTAAGACAGAGTAAGATATGTATTCAGATTCCTTATTAACCCTTCAATACAGATAATGCTCATGAGATGAGATGTTGTTAACCTAGATTGTTAAATAAAGTTTGCATTCGAGGGATATTACAACCTAGAGTGTTATGATTTATAAGTAGTAGAACATTTTTATAGTTAGAAGTATGGGTTTAGAAGTGTAGTGACAAGAAAGGTGGTGAGCACCATTGATTGAATATATAGAGCTAAACTTTTGTATACGATAGAGTTAGTAGTGAAGTGAAATGTCCATGTATGTTAGTTTAGTGGAAGGTAGAGAAAGAGTTATTTGTTAAGGTGAATCGTTGTTTTCTTGAAGTATCAAAAGAGTTATTGATGGTATTTATTTTGTTAGGAAAGTATAGGTTATTAATGAAAGTATTTGGTGGTTGAGTATTGTTAATATAGGCTTTCTCTGAGGTTGCAGTAAGGAATTTAGTTGATACTTATAGAGCTATGAAAGTAATATAGGTGTATAGGTGGGTAAATATTCACAATGTGTAGAAGGAGGATGTGCTAATGTATATTACATGATTATGACTGATTATTGTTATCATGAAGTTCTAGTAGACTAGTGTTTCTTGATATTTTATTTTATAGGTTCCAAGTGAGAATAGTATGTGAGGTTGGGTTGTTAATCATGTCTAGCACTAGACACTAAGTTTGAATAGTGGATAATCATAAAGGTGAAAATAATGATTTGCTGGTTAGAGATGCTAGTTATATGGAGGTGAACCAATATGCTTGAAATGGTGAATACAAGAATTTAAGTTTATTGATTTGAGATTTAGTATAATGTTGTAGGTATGATGTAGTGGTGTTCCCAAGGTGATATGGGGTTGCATTATTTTCTAAGGTTATTAAGTATTTTGTGTGGTTAGTGATAATGCTCAATCTACAGCTCTCGTTTGAGTGTAAAGCGGTCGTTAGCAAATATAGAACCCAACCTGGGTTGGGTATCGATCCCACAGGGAATAGCTTAGTCAACAAGTAAGCAAAATTAATAGACTTTTGGTGCAAGTCTCGTAAGAAGGGGGGATTGTAATAAGTAACCAAAGTAATGAAATAAAAGCTGAAAATAATAAAGTAAAAAGAGAAAGATTGTCACGTTAGTTGTAAACAATGAGAATTGAAGCGTTGGGATTATGTCCACCTTCAGAGGTATACGTCTCTATTGGCTATGAGTGTGTAGAGTCTTGACATGCAATTGCTTATAGAGAATTGTAGTCGATGGTAAATTCAAGCGTCTCTCGACCTAAACAAGGACTATTTCACTTTAACTCTCTCGAGCTTAAAGTGTGTCTAGCGGTACAAATTCTCCAAGAGGTTAGTCCAGTTACGGCACTAGCTTTTTAATAGGAAAGGGTGTCCTACTACCTTGACATTATCTCTTTTCCAGACAAATAACCTTTCTCTCGAACAAGTTAAATGTTAGACTGGCGTTGGTCTATGCGTCTTCTTTTCTAGACAAATAACCTTTCTCTCGAACAGGTTAGATGTTAGAATGGCGTGTTCTTGTGTTTGAACCGCAAAGGATGTAGATTTAAGATGAAGAGAATAATGATATAAGCAATATACGTGTCTTGAACTCACAAGCTCATAGCAATAGATAGTAACTCATTCGGCTTCCATAACCCCAACTAAGAGGTTTAGTTACCCATGAATGCGAAGGATATCACATTTTGCATGGTGGATGGCGTGAATAGTAGGTGTTTGGCGTGTGGTTTTGGTGGTTCCGTAGCAAGTAACGATTCTCTTGTTGTGGAATTTAAGAGTAGAAGAATAGATTAGAAGTGTTTGTAGTGGAAGATGAGAGGGATGAAAGAAAATTGATTAAATTGTAAGGAGATGTCTTAAGTGAAGAGTTAATAAAAATCTCTAACATGATAGGGTATTTATAATACTCCTATCCTACTCCTACTAAGCTAATGAAATAAATAACCAAATCCTAATATACTAATGAAATCCTTGACCCAAATGTACTAGGGTAAGGTTACAAAATTATAATCCAAATAGAATAATGAAACACATAACCTAATTGCACTAGGTTAATGTATTATGGCAAAAATCCAGCTTTGTGTCTGTAAGTCCCCAAAGTCTTCAGAATTGCTGTTTTAGCCCGGGACAGATTTTCCATGCAGCAGATTTAGTCCTTTAGGCGTCCAGCTCCTTTCCACTTCGTTCGTGAGCTTTCTTTTGCGTCAAGTAAGCCATAAATTGCTGTATTTTGCATCATTTATACCTGAAACTTTCCTAATCACATTTGTTAGCTCATTTACAGGAAAAAGGACTAAAAGTGTATGAAATAGATAATTAGTTCTCAAAACTAGGCTAAAATATGGGCAAAATATATTGATATAGGCGCGTAAATTCGCCTATCATCAGTTAGTAGTACACTTGAGTTAATAAGTTGAAGAAGGCTAGTTATATAGTACATGGTGTTCTTAATAGCTAAGATAAGTAATTATAGATCGATGGTGTTGAGTCTTTTAAGTATTTGATTCTTACGATTTGGGAAAAATATAAATCTAGAAGTGTGATCTTGGTAGGATATGATTATGTGTTTAGTGAGGCAGGTATGTTTGTCGAGTTAATAGAGCATAAGTCTATAATGATGACTATTGAAGCTAGAAAGTTAAGGATGGTATCTGAAAGGGTTGTTCAAGAATGAAGTCAGTAAGTTAAAAATATAGTTTGTTCATGTGAGTTTAGCATTTATCTGTAGACTGTTAGAGCAAAGAAATGTAGATCAGTCTCGAGGATATGGAGTAGACCCTTAAGCTTTAAAAGTCAGCTTTGATCTAAGGGGGAGATGGTAGAGTGAAGAACTAAATAATCTCTTGAGGATTAGATTATGATACGTGTCAATAAGAGTTGTGATGAGATAGAGATCCCTTCTTACTCTAGAGTATTCCTTGGATTTCAGTTATTATCACACCAAATCCATATCATGCATGATAGATCCATGCCAAAGGAAAATTCTTATACACTTCATGCGTACTCTATTCCATTCTTGGTTTCTGGTAAGTAAGTAAGTAACAACTTTACTCTATGATTTGAGTCATTCCTCAGAAATCTATGAACTCCAATCTTATGTTAAACCGCTTATGATAAGTATGAACTCATATTTTAGAGTATGATCAACTCTCAAAAACTTATTATCCTAGTAAAATCCAGTTTATATCATGTACACCCTCAGTTTAGATCTCTTTAATGAATCCATACCTTTGATGTTCTATTCCCCAGGCCTTAATTAATTATCAGAGTTATGTATAGTATTCTTTCGTGCTTTAGGTCCTTATGTATTAGTCCTTCAGTGACATCTTCTTACGTTAAGCTAGTGGTGATCATAATAGATAAGCAATTGTTTAGATAAGAGGGAGTTGATGACCCTCATTAAGAAATATTAATTATGATTTTCTATCTAACGCTAGAGGATGAAGGAGTATTGAGGTAAATCTTTGGTATATGTCATAGTTAGTTGAGAATTCTGGGTATGTCTTCTTAAGCATAGTGCAAGAAAGTTGTTGTTAATAGAGGTTTAGTAAGTATGATAAGTATGCCTTGTGGGTGTTTTCCTTGAAGTTCATATGTTGTTGTAATGATAGACTTGAATGTTGTGTTAGGATGGGATGTATGTGGATGAATGCAACATGCGCTAGTGAATCCATAGTAAGAGTTCCGAGTTAGTCATTGAAGTGGTAAGGCATGTTATGCTTACGGTGTGAGCTCTAAAAAGATATAAAAGATTGAATCATGTTGTTTAGACTAGTATTAGGGTGTGGCGTGTTGTAGCTTGTGATTTTGTGTTAGGCTTTATCATGGTGAGAGGATTTAGTTTAGTTTAGACTTTAGTAGATGGATTTATCAATGCCCATGTGAGAATTCTAAGTTAAATCAAATGAGTGTGTTATTTAAGGGGAGTAGTATAGTTGAGAAAGTGTTTGAAAAGTGTTGCCAAGCTTGAAAGTAAGAAGTTGTATTGCCTATGGCCTAGTAATTCTATCCTAGCTTATGTCTTATATGACTATACTCTAAGTTATAGAGTTGTATCAATGTTTCAATTCCTTATTGGGATATCATATTTAGATCATGCCCAAGATTCTTTTCTACCTAAATTTTATTAGAACTTTTTGTAGAGAGTGTTAAAGAAATACTCCATTGAGTATAAGATCTTAGTATGATTTAGTCCGTATAGCCAACAATTTAGTTTAGCAGTCATACAGATAAGTTCTGATGGTTTTCTATCTTGCATTTAGTCTTACTACCCAAAGTTTCACAAGTAAGGCCATTCCATGAAGTAAAATGTTCACATTTGTAAAAATTACGAATTAGCTCTGTCCATGCATCAGGAATCCATTTTAGATTCAGATATTGATAACACTCAAACTACACCTCTCATGTGAGAATGTAAGCGATCGTTGTCAATATACAACCCAACTAGGTTGTGGTCGAACCCACAAGGAACAATGTGAGTGGAGATTAAACTAGTTTGAAACTAAAGCTACAAGTTAAATTCAAATAAATGATACGAAAAGATAAAATGAGGGTTATGTGAATTTAGAAAATAATTGTTGGTCACTTTAGTTTCAGTGTTTGTAATCAAGAGTTTTTGGAAAACAAGAATTATGTTCACTATGGGTTTTAGTACTTGACAGATGCTAGTAGTGATTCAAGATTCTCACAGTATGTAGGACAACAGATTATCTCTATCGAAGTTATGCCTAAATGTCTCTGGACCTACTTAAGCATTTAATTACCTAATCCTCTCAGACTTAGGGAATTTATATTTACGAACCAGACTTTACCTCAGGTTAATCAACCTTGTTACAACATTGATTATTAAATGGAAGCTTAGTGTTTCCAAGTTCCTGTCAATAATACACTTCCTACTATATTTGATTTCTTATCTCAAGAAAATCAAAGAAGGTGCCATCTATCGTTTGCAACCAATAGACAATAATTAAAATCTCAGAATTATCAAGTAGTCCTATTACCTTTAGAATGAAAAACACATAGCATCTTACCAAGACTTAACCGATAGACTCCATAATTCGGGTCAAAGGGATTTAGCCACTCATAATATAATAAGCAAAACAACTAGACGTATTCATAATTTGAAAGATGAATTTACCACAAGATGAATAATAACTAGTGATTCTCAGATTAGATCACAATAGAAATCCCAAAATACTGATGAAAATCTCTTCAAAGTTAATTGTTTTTCAAGCCAAGAAACTAGAGAGAAAAATAACAAAATACGTGTGTTCAAAAATTATGTTGCAGAACTCCTTTAGAAAACCCTAAGCAATACTTTTTATAGTTCAACCTAAATAAGGAAATAAAATTACAGATTTTAATAATTCCTCGAATTAGGTGATGACATTCGTGACACCTCATCAGGAGTCTAACGACTTATCACAAATGTCGTCAGCTCCCTATTCAGTTTTACCACTTTCTACTTAAGTCTAACGATGAATCCTAATTTATCAGAAATGTGAAGACATATAAAACAATGTCGTCACTTCTCTACCTCAGCTGACATATTTTACCTAAGGCTGACGGCGACTCTGACGACTTATCAACTCTTTGAAAACTTATCAGGAAATGCCGTCTCTACTTTCAGCTGAGGTCTATTCTCTGTCTATGGTTGACGGTATATCTGATAACTTATCACAGGGCTGATGACTTATTAGGAATGTCGTCAGCCACACTTCTCTTCTATTTGCTTTAGATTTCAACTCTTTTGCTTCAATCTCTATTGGTTCTCTTGCATCTTGGCTTCTACTGCAAAATCAAAGTTAAAATAATCAAAAACAACAAAATTTGCTTAAGACCTTGCAATTATTTTCAGTTAAAAGCCTCAAATGTGTTAGCATCTTCTCACACATCAATACCCTCAACTTAAAATAATTGTTTGTCCTCAATCAACTCAAAACACAACCAAGAGGATTCAAACTACATTCGGCATTCAATCATCCATATTATCTCAAAACATATTCACCATCTCCAAGGTTAATCAATTCAAGAACAACTGTGTATATTATTGAAGAACAACAATGCAACACACAGGAATCAAGATACAACATTAATTCAGCTATAACAGCCATGCATAGACCCGTATTACACTATCCGAATAAGTTAGCAACTAGAAACATACCTGGTGTACCCTTACAACAAACAAATCCCCTTTTTCTCATATCAGTAATCATATATGTAACTATAAGGACAATAAACAAAACACTCACTCTCAGAATGAAGTTCAAATCAATGTATACCGAATACCATAAGATTGCCCTTATTTTCATTACCAAGATCTTCAGACAGGTCAGCTAAGATCACTATAGGTCTTCTCTTTGGCTTGTAATGTAGGCTAGGGGATGGTATGATACTTGATGATATTTAAAGTGACTAAGCCTCCTTGACACTACACTAGCTTTTGGGGTTTCACTCATTAACCTTTTTCTATTCTTCTCTTTTCTTGATCACACTTATTTAGGATAGGTGCGGTTTTTTCCACAATCACTTATTCTTTTTCACAACTTTTCTTTTTCTTGCTCTTTTCCATCGCACCCTGCTTTTTTTTCTTTTATTCTACCTTTCTTCATACTCATTCTGTATCATGCACCCCTATGATAACCACCCTCAAATTAGGACATTTGCCTAAGTCAAGGTGCACAGTGTCCAAGGAGGACCAGGGCTAAAATAGGTTCATTGTAATATAAATGGGAATGTGATAGGTATAGTAAAAAGAATAGGCATTCAGGCTCAAAATCAGGATCAAGGGATATTATTTATACATAAAAGGTCATTTAGGCTAAAAGTGGACTAATATCAACAACGACCTATGATCCTTTCCTATCTGCTATCCGACAACCAAAGAAAGACCAACCGGGCAAGTTCTGGATTTAACACACAACTGAAACTAGGTAGTATCTCACACACACATGTCACAAAGGTACATCACAAGATACTACCCATTCAGTTCATGGAATTATTTAGCAATGGTTATAATGTCACTAGTACTAATTCCATAACAAGATGCACAATGGTCACATATAAATGCATATCATACAGTTATAAAATAGACCATTGGAAAGGTGTTCAAAAATCAACAAAAATATGTTAACTGCCTAAGGTACTTGTATTTCTCCTAGTCAACTACAACATTTTACAAAAAATCATAATACTCTTAAATATGCCAGCTCTACTAGGAACAAGACTCTGAGGAAAAAAGGAACGACAACAAAAACACCAAGAGGACAACAACACCCACAAGTATCCCCTTCCTCAACTTAAAATCATGCAATGTCCCCAATGCATCAAACCAAAACAAGAGAGTTAGAAACATACCTGTGGCACCATGGGTGCACCAGATCTGATGTCAATCACATAATACGAATACAAACAACAAAATGCCTTGGGTTTCCTCCCAAGCAACGCCTGATTTAATATCGCAACATGACCCAACTCAGCTGTTCCCTCCACCTTGAGGATATGAATTTCACCCCCAACATAGAGTCTATCTTCTTGCCTCGATCATAAGGGGGTGATACAAAAATTAATAAGTTGAGTAATGGATGAAACATGGTAAACCACTCGGCCTTAAAGTAAGGTGTGTTCTTATGTTCTTATCAAGTGTAAAATAAAGAATATAGGATTTTTGTTCCTCATCTTCACACTCCTCTACTATTTTAGATGATTCCATAGACAAGATATTATCTAAACATAATGTGGAAAAATGCTTCAAGTGAGGCCCAACTAATTCTACTTCAAAATTTACACTATCTACTACACACTCACTTTTATTCACCTTCTCAATGTAAGTCTCAAGATTGAGATGGCAATTGAGTGACTGCGATTCTTATGTTTTCTTCACAAATTGGCTAATGTCCTTATCGTATTCTTCTTTGTTTAGCCATTGTAGATATGGTGGTAGTGGTAACTCCTTCAGCTCTGCCCACAACCGTGCTTGATTCTCTAAAATTTATTTCATCAATTTGTTCATTTGAATCGTGATAGAACAAATATCTTCAGAATGATTACTTTGACCACAATCCAAACACCAAGTTACAGTCTATTCCCCAGTTAGAATAATATTCCGCATCATATTGTGAAGGCCCCCCACAATAATAACAATAATCGTCATCACTCAAAAAAACATCTATCCAGGCTACTATCTCAAGAAAGGTATGAGAAAAAAGAGTAAAAAAAAATAAAAAAATAAACTAAACAAATACTTACAAGTTTGAATTCAAGCAAGTAAACTAAAATTCCAAACCAACTCAATACGCCACATTATTTCCCGACAACGACGCCATTTTTGATGACACTCAAACTATACATCTTATGTGAGAATGTAAGCAATCATTATCAATATATAACCCAACTAGGTTGGGTTCGAATACCATAGGGAACAATGTCAGTGGTGATTAAACTAGTTTGAAACTAAATCTACAAGTTAAATTCAAACAAATGGTACAAAAAGATAAAATAGGGGTTATGAGAATTTAGAAAATAATTGTGGTCACTTTAGTTTCAGTGTTTGTAATCAAGAGTTTATGGAAAACCAAAATTATGTTTACTATGGGTTTTAGTACTTGACAGATTCTAATAGTGATACAAGATTCTCACAGTAGGTAGGATAACAGATTATCTCTATCGAAGTTATGCCGAAATGTCTCTCGACCAAATTAAGCATTTAATTACCTAATCCTCTCAGATTTAGGTAATTTATATTTGCTAACCAGACATTACCTCAGGTTAATCAACCTTGTCATAGCGTCGATTATTAAATGGAACTTTAGTGTTTCCAAGTCCCTGTCAATAATTCACTTCCTACTATATTTGATTTCTTATCTCAAGCAAATAAAAGCAGGTGCTATCTATCATTTACAACTAATAGACAATAATTAAAATCTCAGAATTATCAAGGATTCCTATTACCTTTAGAATCAAAAACACATAGCAACTTACCAAGACTTAACCCATAGATCCCATAATTCGGGTCAAAAGGATTTAGCCACTCATAATGTAATAAGTGAAACAACTAGACGTATTCATAATTTGAAAGATGAACTTATCACAAGATGAATAATAACTAGTGATTCTCAGATTAGATCATAATATAAATCCCAAAATATTGATGAAAATCTCTTCAAAGTTAATTGTTTTTCAAGCCAAGAAACTAGAGAGAAAAATAGCAAAATACGTGTGTTCCAAAATTATGTTCAGAACTTCTTTAGAAAACCCTAAACAATACTTTTTATAGTTTATCCTAAATAAGGAAACAAAATGATAGAGTTTAATAATTCCTCGAATTAGGTGACAACATTCGTGACACCTTATCAGGAGTTTGACGACTTATCACAAATGTCGTCGGCTCCCTCTTCAGTTTTAGCACTTTATGCTTAATCCTGATGATGAATATTGATGACTTATCAAAAATGTGACAACATATCAGACAATGTCATCATTTCTCCACCTCAGCTCACATGTTCTGCCTAAGGCTGACGACGACTCTAATGACTTATCAACTCTTTGATGACTTGTTAGGAAAGGTCATCATAACTTTTAGATGAGGTCCATTATCTGTCTAAGGCTGACAGTATATTTGATAACTTATCACAGGGATGGCGACTTATCAGGAATGTTGTCAACCACAATTCTCTTCTATTTGCTTCAAATTTCAACTTTTTTGCTTCCATTCCTATTGGTTCTCTTGTATCTTGGATTTTACTACAAAATCAAAGATAAAATAATCAAAAACGATAAAATTTTCTTAATACCTTGCAATTATTCTCAGTTAAAAGCCTCACATGTGTTAGCGTCTGCTTACATATCAGATATTTAGTCATGACACAGTTCATAAGTGTTTAGTGCATGATCTCAGTTTTCCAAGTATTCCATCTCAGACATTATAATAACTTTGTATGACCTTGGTCTCTTTACCTCATGATTCGTGCTAACAAAATTTACTTGGTAATGCCATGAAGCCTTTTTTTCCTTTGATTCTTATACTTTTCTTGTTGAGAGATAATCCCTAAACGAGAAATTGCATACTTTATTCCATCCTCAATGAATCTTGGAACTTTAATATATTAGTTAGAACTTTACAATTCTATATTAATGATTGTATCATGGAAATCTCAAGTGAGTTCTAAACTCCAAGCATAAATCAATTCCTGATAGTCAATAAAGTCAAATCAACTCAGAATTCAGCTTCATGATAGAATTTTTAAAGTTTCAGAACAGCTATATCATTTATTAGCAGACATGTCATATCTAAATTATTCCATACTTTTAATGTTTCAATAAGATCCTGCCCATCATTCGAGGATGAATGATTCCAAAGGGGAGATAATGTAACACACCGTATTTTTGTGCTATAATTCTAATAGTTATTCTTATGGAATCACTTAGAATAAAGTTGAGCTGTGAACCTTCAATTCGTCCAAAGTTTGGTATTCAATTTTATGAGGATCTATTTTTAACTTGTATAACTTTTGATGTACGTAGAATTTTTCATATTAAGACCCACCAAATTGTATATAATTGAATTATCTTTCCAACAATATCAATTTCTCCCTAATCTGATACTTGAGCAAAATGTTATTCCCATTTTTGTGAGAGGCAGTAAGGGTGTACGATGGGCAATTCGCCGCCCAACCAAACTTGGACAATAGGCAATGCGACGTGAAGCCTATCTTAGGCAATTGGATGGGTGATGCCTAATTCATTTCCAAGTGCTAAAAATACTCCGTTTTGACTTGTATAAAGGGTGTTGAAGTCATTTCATGCCCCTAAACCGTCCCTAATCACTCCAAATCATTATAAGGGGTTTTTAAACACATTATTTATAATTCCCGAGCCCCAAATCAGTCAAGTTACAACCCAAATCCCTCTTCTATTCCTAAGAACAACATTGATGTACTTTTCACTAGAAATCAAGGAATTAAGGATTAAAGTTCCAATCTTTTAACAATTTCTTCATCATTAAGGTATGTGGGGCATATGAACAAGGATACTCCTTTCATCCTTGTGCCCAAAACTAGCTTTAAAGATGAATTTACATAAGTTTCAATTTAGGTTTTATACCTAATTATCAATATTAGAAGATTATAATGTTACAAGTGAATTAAATGCTAAATGCATGCCTATCTTCACATCTTTATGCATGTGCTATGATTGTACAAATTTCTAATTGAGTTTTAGGCATGCTATTATGATTTTGATTTCATCACTTTGATATTGTTGAAGTATTTCAAGAAGTATATTGACCATGGCATTTTTCTATGAGTTTGCATGGGTTTTAAAGCCCTAAGTTTGATGTAATGATATCTCAATAAGATTATGATTTTGAGCCTCTCTTATGAATTGTTTACCAAGATTTTAAGAAAGAAACTTGATCTTTTGATCCTAAACTAAGATAAGGAATCCATATTGTTCATACATTTTGAGATTTAATGAAGAAAAGCATAATTGGTTTTCATTACAAACTCTTATGCTATTTTAAAGTGGATTTCCTACAGAATAAACATATAAGTAAGGGAGTAGTATTTAGCTGTGAGCGGGAAGTGTGGATTTAGCACATCCTATTTCCCTAGAACTACGAGTCAACGTAGGTATAGATTCAGATTATTCCCATTTATAGGGATACAAATACATATTGTGATCACATAGCTCAGGTTATTATCCTTGGTAAGAGTATGACACCTTTCCCCAATGTGAGGTTTTCCCCTTAGAGGAGCAAGAAGTTGGACTCCATGATAGCTCATATGGTTTATGTCGGTTCGAAGAACCTCCCTACTAGTAAAGAATGATAGAAAAGTTTTTAAATGAATTCCCTAGCAGAAAAAGAATAATAGAATATTTTTTAGAAACCAATTGTAAAGGCTCACAAATTTACTCAGATATTTCCATACATATGACTTTAGTTATCAGATTTTAGCTTTTTGTTTTCATATGATAAAGGTGAGTCTTTTTTACATTTAGCCAGCATGATTTGAAAATAGAATAAGACTACAACTTTTTAGAACTATGTGTGGTGGCTCATAAAATTACCTTTATGCTTTACTTCTCATGATTTATGATTTTACAGTTTTGATCACTCAAGCCAAGGTGAATCACTTACACTTAGCATGCAATTTTGACAGTTTGTATGAATAGTACATTATTGTTTTACTCATGTATTCTCCCCCAGATGCTCAGTACATTCCAAATGTATTGATCCACATATATGTCTATGTGCTACATTATCTTATAATTTAGGTACGATTTGTAGCGCACTCATCATGTTTAGACAACTTTCAAATTCTGGCCCGCAGATGATAAGTCCTCCTACTTCAGGGATTTCAACTCGATGTTATTTATGTAATTTACTTTCTTACTTATATCTATTGATTAGTGATAATTGGAGTCGCATCCCAGCTATCTATAGTCAGTAAAGTGGAGGCTTCATAGACAGTCAGTAGAGTTGATTTAAGTTTTGCTTTATATAATTCGAGATGTATCACTTTAATATAGTTTTGTATTCATCATACTCAGAAAAGATTTATCTTCCGCATTATTCTTTCAGACTTATATATTTACTTCAGTTTCTCATGAGTTATGCTAGTAGAAAGGGTTAGCTTGGGATCACTTGTGTATCTAAGCACTGTGTGATGTCTCAAGACCTATTTTTGGGGTGTTATATTAAGAGTCAATGTCGTTTGGAAGATTGGTTTGGCATGTTTAATTTAGATTACAAGCATATTGTTATGATGATACCAAGTGATAAATTACTTGATAAATGACTCTTGGGTTAATGGTAGAAATTATGTGTAAATTATTTTAATTTGGTCTTAAAGGGGGTTGTGTTGCTCACCATGAAGGTGTAAGTCCTGAGGGGATGAACACTGGAACCCACGTTTACCGACATTGGGTGTCTATATAACTTTGTTCTTTGTACACACTTGATATATATATTTTTGGGATAGATATTTCCCATAGTGGCTTTATTTTTCCCATAATTTTTACTTAGTTCATGCGGCTCACATGCACTGTGGCCCTTTCAGCAGGAAGAGCTGAATCCATATTGCCCGTGAGTTCCTTTAGGATGGATCGATCTATATTGTCCAGGTTAATAGTTTTAAAACTCTTATGTTCATGACTCTTATCATACTTCGGCATATTTTATATGTATATGTAAATGTGTGCAAGTGGTTTTAACTATCCTAAGATGCAACCTCATTTCATAATGTAGGTTCCAAAGACTTTTTTATTGCTCCCATGAAAAGTTATGTGGATTAGTACATCTATTGAGTTGTTTTGAAGTTGTGAGCCTCCATCCTTTTTAAGGCCTTATCATTTCATCATTCTTTCTTAATTATCATAGTACTTTTGGATTCTCTTAGTCATAGTCTAGGGCATGTCCTGGCTTAGATGTCATTTTGGTTTAGAGTCTATTGTGGACAAGATGTGGTTTCAATCTTAGTCTTTTTTTGAGTACCTATTCATATCTTATTACTATTTAATTGGCTTTTGCATTATTATTATTTTTGTCTAATGAGATTAGGCGATGAGGGTGGTCTCAGTCTATAGGGGGTTTGAGATACCGGTCATGGCTAGGAGCTTGGTATCAGAGAATGGTTTACAGTCATTAGGTGTCCACAAGTCGTGTCTAGTAGATTCCTTTTTATGGGTGTGTAGAGCACCACACTTATAAGGAGGAGGATACAAGTCATTTAGGAATGCTTCCCTTTCTTGTATTCTATTTTGGGCTATAGAGTTTAGTGTTAAGAAACTTCTCTAACTCTTGAATTTTTTTTTTAGATCATGCCTCCTTGAAGATCTGAGGTTCGTAGAAACACTACTGGAAATTCTTCCCTACCTGAGGATAATGTGGAGGGGACTCACCCTGTGTAGGGAATGCAGACCCGGTCTAGGGTCCCTGCTCCTAATTGTGCCACCCTACATGGAGTTTCACTTGTCCCTACTAGTCCTCCTCGTGCTTATTAAGCTTCTGATACTTCTGCTCAGTCACCTTAGGGAGATATCAGTAGTGCGGAGTTCTATTAGTCTAATCATAACTTTACTCAATTAGTGAAATCTCGGTCTTGTCAGTCTAACCATGTTAGTTGTGTTTCTCATTCATTTAGTGTCACTTGGGTTGGCCAATTTATGAGGTTAAATCCCACAATATTTATATAATCTAAGGTTGAGGAGGATCTACAAGAGTTTATTGATGAGATAGAGAATATTTTCAGGGTGATGCATGCAACTGATGTAGAGGGTGCGGAATTTACTACTTATCAGTTGAAGGATGTAGCTTATTAGTGGTATGAGGTGTGGGAAGCTTTGAGGGGTGGTGATGCTGCGTGGGCTATGTGGGATGACTTTTCAAGTACCTTTCTTGATCATTTCTTTCCATGGGAGCTAAGGAAAGCTAAGGCTAAGGAGTTTGTGAATCTAAATTAGGGTAAGATGAGTGTGAAAAAGGATACCTTGAAATTTTAATAGCATTCTTATGCTCCCAAGTTGGTGTTATCAAGAGATCTAAAATAAGGAAATTTTCTTTCGAGTTGTCCCATGTCTTGGTGTTGGAGTTTAAGTCTATAATGTTGAACAATGATAAGGACATCTTCAGACTTGTGTTTATATGCAACATGTAAAGGATGGGAAGAAAAAATAGGTAAAAATTAGAGAGAGGCAGAACAAAAAGTTTAGATATTCAGATCAAGGTATGGGTCAGTTGAATAGTGGGAAAGATTGTAGACAGTGGACCAAGAAAAAGAATTAGGGAAATTCTTATTCATCTGCTACTGCTTTTTATCCTAAGCCTTCGGGCGATCTTTATTTTTAGGCTTGCAGTGGTTCTAAGGCATAAGGTGCCCAGTCACAAGCTAGTAGAGCTCAGTCAGTCCCACCTTATCCTCCTTGTCATTTTTATGGATAGCTTCACCATGGGTATGGTGAGGAAGAGAGAAATCAATGTTATAATTATGCTCAACTTGGTAATGTGCAGCGAGATCGTCCTTCATCCAGGGTTGCCACTAGAGTTAATAAAGTCCTAGTTTCCACATCTTTACCTTCTACGCCAGAGGGCATTACTTCTGGTACCAATACTATCTGGAATAATCTCTATGAACTTTCTACCCACCAAAAATCTAAGGCATCCTAGATGTTGTTATTGGTATGTTACAACTCTTTTCTCGTGATGTATATTATTTGCTTGATCTTGGTTCTACCCTTTCTTATGCGATCCCTTACATGGCTATGAATTTTGGATTTGGTCTTAAAAATATTTCCAAACCCTTTTTTATGTGTACTCTAGTGGGTGATTCTATTATTGCTAGAAAAATCTATTAGGTTGTATGGTGTCCATCTTTCATAGGGAGACATTGGTGGATTTAATAGAGTTGGATATGATGGATTTCGAAGTTATCTTATTGGCTTTAATCTTGCTATACTTCTCCGGATTGTAGGCCTGAAAGGTTAGTTTTCACTTTCCTAATGAGCCAATATTAGAATGGGAGAGGAGTTCCTTACTACCCAAAGGATAGTTTATTTCCTATCTTAAATCTCAGAAATTAATTTCAAAAGGTGTGTCTATATCATCTAGTTCAAGTTAAGGATTCTAACTCTAGAAGTCCTTCTTTACAATCTATCCCTATGGTCAATGAATTTCCTGAAGTGTTTCCTGCTGATCATTCTAGAATTCCTTCCAATAGGGAAATAGATTTTGGAATTGATCTTCTACCGGATACCCATCTTATTTCCATTCCTCCTTATAGAATGGCTTCATCTGAATTAAATAAATGATCTTCATTTTAGCAATCATCAGTTGAAAATTAGGGAGGTTGAAATTCCCAAGACTGCTTTCCAAACTCGGTATGGTCACTATGAGTATTTGTTATACCATTCATGTTGACTAATGCTCTGGCTGCAGTCATGGATATTATGAATCAGGCTTTCAAGTAGTTTTTAGATTTGCTCATTATAGTTTTCATTGATGACATATTGATGTACTCTAAGAGTAAAGAGCATTATGCCAATCACTTCCGAATTATGTTGCAGAATCTTAAGGACCAGAGGTTGTATGCAAAATTTTCTAAGTGTGAGTTTTGGTTGAGTCTTGTGACCTTTATTGAGAAAGTGGTTTCTGGTGAAAGTATCAATTTGGATCCACAGAAAGTTAAGGCAGTTAAGAAATCTCCTAAACCCACGACTCAGCTGACATTAGGAGTTTCTAAGGCTTCATTGGGTATTACAGGAGGTTTGTGTAGAGTTTCTCTTCTAATTCTTCTCTTTTAAAAAGGTTGACTTAGAAAAAAGATAAGTTCTTGTGGTCCAATACTTATGAGGGTAGTTTGAGAAGTTGAAAAATAGGTTGACTTTTGTGCTAGTTTTACCCTACTTGAGGGTACTAATAGTTTTGTTGTGTTTTGTGTTGCGTCTGGTGTGGGACTGCCTTGTGTATTTGTAACACCTTTAAATTTTGGGTTTTTATTTGGCCATTCTGTGCTTGAAATATCAATTTTGACTTAAATCATGTTCGGAGATGTAAAAAGGGTAACTCAGGAAAGTTTTGGAATTTTCGGATGGGGTTCAGGGTAGTTTTGGGTCACAGAGGCAGTAAGCCTCCGCGATAGCCCTGCGGTGTGAAAAATAGTTTCCGCGATGAGGTATGCAACATAGACTTATGTATTTTTACAGTTGTTTTGTTTAACTACAAAAGGAAGAAGTGTAGTGTGGTTCTTTCACTCATACGCAACTTTTAAAACATACAAGAACCAATTCTAACTTTTTTTTCAATACACAAATGTCATTATTCACTCATAAACAACATCTCTCAAAATCCCCTTTTTGACTCAAGGCTAGGGATCAAGGAGGTGATCATCTAGGGTCTTAGAGGTGTGGTATTCTTTGAATTTCTTAGCAATTAAGGAATGTATCTCTTTCCCATGAACTTATATTTTCTTATTGGCATAAATTGATTATTATGGCATGGTTTTTATATGAGTTTGTAAATAGTTGAGGGTTTTTGACATGATTTATCATTAAATTATTTTTTCATGGTTTATTATGCAAAATTTATGTGTTATTAATGTTTATGAACATTGTGGGATACATGGGAATGATAATTAAATAGAGGGGTCATGGTTAATCCTCAATTTGATGATTTTGCCTTGATATATGGTTAGGAAATAATGTTCCCTCAACCTATTTATGAAATTGTCAATGAATGCGATTTTGTCATCTAATATGGTTTGGCTTATTCCTGTTGAAGCTAATGCATGATATAAATGGTTAAGGATGGTTTGAAAAACCTTATGGGTTATTATAAAGTCCCCTAAGTGAATGATTTATGAAAACCTTATGGGGCACGATGAAATACCCCAAGTGATTTTAATAATCGAGTGTGTGGGGTATGAAAAAATCCCTTAAGTGTTGGATAATGACATTTATTTCAAGCTATAGTCGGTATGATGATACCACTTATAATGATTTATTAATTAACTCCTAGAATTAGTTGATGAGTTATGTGTAAAATATTTTAATTGGGCATTAATGAGGGGTTGTGTTAGCTAGCCATGAAGGTTGAGTCTGAAGGACTAATACTGGAAACTCATGTTTGCCAACATAAGGGCTGGGCTTAGTGACCATGTTCTTATGGATATGAGGGAATCCCCTGAGTGTATCTATGTATATATGTATCATAGAGGGTGAAGGCTAAGTCAAAATCCCTGGCCTTCTATGATATCTCTAGTTTGTGAGGCTAACACGCACAGAGGACTATTTAGGGGGTGACACTGGCCCCATATAGTTATGTGCATTGAATCAAAAATAGAGAATTCTTGCATGCCTTCCAACAATGTATACATAGCATTATTTGTTTCTCTATCCCTGAGTTACATGCTAGCACTTAAACTTCTAATCATCATCAGATGTTGTATCCCCACGCAATAGAGGAACTGACCATACTTATACTCCTCTTGCATAGTAATAAGGTGTTCGTAGTTGGTTCGTGCGTTGACCCAAAGTGGTGAACTTCCATCCTTTGTAAGAAGTCATTTCATGTTTTGTTTCTTATGTCATAGAATTTATCTAACATTTTTTTTTGCTATTGTCTGGGGCATGTCCTGACACTTTATTGGTACTTGATTTATAGTTAGGGGCTTTATAAGACTATTGTGGACTTGGGTATTATGGTTGTCATTTTGTATTAGATATTGGTATTGTTGATAGATTTGGATTTTGATTTTATATAGACCTTTGAATTTAACTTTCATGTTTGACTTTATATTGGTATTCATCCACTACTAGGTATTCTCAGTCATATCGGAATAGGCTCAAGGGGCAATTTTCAGTCCTCGATAAACTTGTGATGCCTGTCGCGACTAGGACCTAGTTTGAGTCATAAAAAAATTGGTATCAGAGCATTGGTTTTAGTTTTATAGGGTGTCCATAAATTCGTGTAAAGTAGTGTCTCTTTTAAGGGTGTGTAGCATGCCACACTTATAAGAGAGAGACTACGAGGCATTTAGTAATATTTCCCTTTCTTGTTGTCTTATTTTTGAGCTATAGAGTTAAGGACTTGGATTCCTCTAACTCTTATTTATTCGCCTTTCAAATTATGCCTCCAGTGGTTTGAATCTCATGGAAACTCATCCGTCCTATCTAAGGACAATGTGGATAGAGTTTGTCCTACTCCTGAGGTATAGACCCTATCTAGGGTCGCTACTTTTTATTGTCACCATAGATTTCCACCTGCCACTAATGATCCTTCTTCAGTCGGTGGAACTCATACTCAGCCACCTCAGGGAGATGTTACTAATGCTGAGTTTTGCCAATCCATTGATCTGTTGACCCAGTTAGTTACTCACATCAGTCAGATTTTGCTGGTAATGCTTATAGTTTATTTGAGGCCACTAGAGTTGGCCAGTTTATGAGGCTGAGCCCCCTGACTTTTACTAGTTCTAAGGTTGAGGAGTATCCTCTAAGTTTTATAGATAAGATGGAGAAGATCTTTCGGGTTATTCATGCTACTAAGGTAGATGGTGTAGAATTCACTATTTATCTATTAAAGGATTTGGCTTAGAAATGGTGTGAGGAGTGGGAATATCTTAGGGGTAATGATGCTAAGTCTGATTTGTGGGATTCTTAGGAGTTTCCTTGAAATTCCACCAGTTGTCATGATATGCTTCTGAGATAGTGTCTAGCATGAGGGCTAGAATAAGGAAATTTACTTCTAGTCTATCTTCTGAGTTGATTTTGGAAAGTAAGGTTGCCTAATTGAATAAGAATATGGATATCTCCAGAATGGTGGTGTATATGCAGCAGGTTGATGAGGAGAAGAAGAGGCAATAATATATGGGGAGAGGTAGAATATGAACTTTTGGTATTAATATGAGGGCGGAGGTTAACAACAGAGTGGTAGAGATGGTGGGACGTGGTCTAAGAAGAAGTGGGGTAGCTCTGGATCCCTGGATCCTGTTCAACGGCTAGTGAACCTTATCTGAAGCCTTCTAGAGATCATTGCTTCTAGAGTGGTGATAGTTATAGGGAGCAGGGTGCTTAATCTCAAGCCAGTGGGTCCCAGTCGGCTCCATCATATCCTCTTTATAAGTTTTATGGTCTGTTGCATCATGGTTTCTATGATGAGGGGAATAATCAATGTTTTAGATGTGGTTAGATTGGTCATTTGCAATGGAATAGTCTTTCAAAGGTTGCTTCTGTGGCCAATGAAGTTCCTATTGCTATATCATCAGCTCCTACACTAAAGGGTGCCACTTCTGGATCCGACACTGGCTAGAATCACCTGTATTCTCTCACTACCCATCAGGAGTATGAGGCATCTCCTGATGTCATCACTGGTATGTTAAGAGTCTTCTCTTATGATGTGTATTATTTACTCGATCCGAGTTCTATCCTTTTGGCTGTGCTTTTTAGTTTTGACCTCGAGTATATTTTATACCCCTTTTCTATTTCTACCCTAGTCGGGGACTCGAACGTTTCTAGAAGGTTATATAGGGGTTGTGTGGTATCAATCGGTGGTAGGGAAACCTTAGTGGATCTGTTTGAATTCGACATGTTAGATTTTGATATTATCTTGGGAATGGACTGGTTGTACTCATGCATTGCCTCCTTAGACTATTGGACCCGCAAGGTCATTTTTAAATTCCATAATGATCCAGTTATTGAGTGGGAAGAGAGTTCCTTAGTACCTTTTGGAAGGTTCATATCATATTTTAGAGCCTAGAAATTAATTTCTAAGTGGCGTCTTTATCATCTGGCCTGGATTAAAGATTCTAACTTAGAGGGTCCTTCCTTACAACCTATTCCCGTGTTTAGTGAATTTCCTAAGGTTTTTTCGGATGATCTTCCCAGAATTCATCCAAATTGGGAAAGTGATTTTGGGATTGATCTTATTTCGGACACTCATCCTATCTCTATGCCTCCTTATAGAATGGCTACAGTTGAGTTGAAGGAGCTTAAGGGTAAATTGAAGGAACTTCTTTACAAGGGTTTTATTTGCCCTAGTGTATCTCAGTGGGGTGCTCTATTGTCTTCGTGCATAAGAAGTATGATTCTCCTCAGATGTGTATTGGTTATACCCAGTTAAATAAGGTGACCATGAAGAATAAGTATCCTCTTCTTAGATTTGATAATTTATTTGACCAACTATAGGTTGCTAAGTATTTCTCTAAGATTGACCTTTAATCGAGCAATCATCAGTTAAATATTAGAGAGGGGGATATCCTAAGACTACCTTTGATACTCGGTATGGACATTTTGAGTTCTTGATCATGTTATTTGGGTTGACCAATGCCCTAATAGCATTTATTGATCTCATAAATTGGGTATTCTGTTAATTCTTGGATTTATTTGTGATTGTGTTTATAGATAATATTCTAGTATATTCAGAGAGTGAGGTGGATCATGCCAATCACCTTCGTGCTGTATTCTAGACCCTAAAAGATTAACAATTGTATGATAAGTTTTTGAAGTGTTAGTTCGGTTGAATGTTGTTGCTTTTTTGGGTCATGTTGTTTCTAGTAAAGTGATCATAGTGGATCCATAGAAGGTTGTGGTGGTTAATAAGTGGCCTAGGCCTACAGATCTAACTGATATTTGGAGCTTCTTGGGTTTGGGTTATTAAATGAGGTTTGTAGAGAGCATTTTGTTGATTGTTGCATCTTTAACTAGGTTGACTAGAAGAAAGTGAAGTTTCTATGGTCCGATGCTTGTGAGGGGAGTTTTGAGAAGCTGAAATATAAATTGACTTATGCTTAATTTTTTACTATACCCAATGGTAGTGATGGGTTCGTGGTTTAATCTGATGCATCATGTGTGGGACTTAGTTGTGTATTGATGCAGCATGGCAAGGTGGTAGCGTATGTGATGCACTGTGGAAACACGACATTTTCAATGCTTAAAAGAAAGAATTTATGCTTGGACTTACGTTATTTGGGTAGATATGATGTGGTTTTGTGGTTGTTGCAGGTGAAACAGGTGAATAACAGTCTTGGAATGAAATTGGAAGAAAAATCTTTGAAAAATATGAAATCTGTGCATCATACGTGTCATCTTACAAGTCGTCAACACATCATACAGCTTATAGGCTTACTCATAAGCACAACAGTAACAAAAGTTAAGCAGTGAAGTTAAGTGATGAATTGATATGACAGAACATTATGAACCATAAGATGTGGCAATGAGTCTGGAGAAGAAGTCATTGAGAGAACATAAACCCAAGTTAAAGTTAGAGTTGAAATCTCAGAAGATTATGAGCTGTAAGACCTGGGTACGACTTGTGAGGATATGTCGGGAAGAGACCTATATCTAGAGCATTGAAAGATTAAGGCCCAGGTGGTAACGAGTAAAGACCACATGTCTTATAGACCAAGTATGACTCATGAGGATAAGTCGTAAAGACAACAGAAGCCTGAAGCAGTGAAAGATCAGTCACTGGAGTACTTACGACAAACAATGTACAACTCATAAGAAGATCTGACGAGTGGACTACACTAGTTGTACCTTGTGCCGACATACTTTTCCTATTCCAATTTAATTAGGATTTCTAGGTTATTTTGAGATACTATAAATACCTTAGGGTTATTCCTTTATTAGGTTACACACTTTTACAATACATTTACTACTTTTAACATACTTTGCTCATAGAGATTTTGTTCTTGAGATTTTGGGTTTTATTTAATTGAAGACTTCATAATTGTTTCCTCTTATTATTGTGCAATTAATTACATGTATTCATTATCTATTATCATGGATTATTGTGTGAACATGAGCAACTAACTTCCTTGACTAGGGTTGTGGGAACTCTGGTGGATTAACTACGTAGAGGAAGTGGGAGATTCATCTATTCTATTGTGATTGCATGTATCTTAATCTTCTTCATATTAATTGACCTCATAGCTACTGATGAAGCTTGAGGATTTCCTGTATTCAAGAACGTCCTCACAATGGAGTTTGAGATTAGGAAAAGGGGATTAAGACAGTAATTTGAGATTATCGTCCATCTTATTATTCTGCCATCTCATCTAATCAAATTGAGACCTAAAAGATGAAAGTTGAACTGAGGTTATAGACAAGGAGTAATAAGACGACACCCTAAAATTCACAAGGTAAACGGTAAGATTTATCATCACGTTCACAAGATGAGTGATAATATATAGCTTGTTGAATTTGCATGCAGAGTATGAGAATAAGTTAGTTGAACAAAAGAAGTTTAGGAGTTGCGAAGCAAGGGGAAAACCGTGCTAGTGTTTGTCTTCCATTATTACAAACTCAAAGCATTAAAGTTCGTTGATTACTTATTATTAATTCCAAATCCCCCCCATTTACCTTTCTACACTTCTCGTGAAGTTCATCAAGTTAAGTAATTATTCAATGTTTTCCCTGTGGGTTTGACCCCAACCTGGCTTGGGTTACTATTTTTGACATCGACCGCTACATACTTTTTTAGAGGTTAGTTTCAGGGCGATATCAAATTTTGGTGACATCAAATTCCCAATCAAGTTTAAATGATATTATGCGAAGGTTGGGAATGGTTGAAGGAAAAGTACAGTTCATGGAAAAAGTTGTGAAGCCATGGGTTTAGAATAAGCTAGAAGAACAAAAAAGACGGGTGTAGGGTAAGTTAGATGCTTTTGAGTAAAGAATGGCACGTCAATTGGGAAGCAGCCAAACCCCTAACATTGTGGAGGTGAAAGCTGAGGTGGCCGAGATATGGAAACTTGTGAGTGAGCTATATGACAGAACATTTATCTCGACACCTGTGATAACAGAGATTGAGCCTCAAATAGAAGTTGAAAATATATGGAGTATTTTAGTGGGGGAAGAAATCCAAGAGACAAAGAAAATAAAGCATCGAAACATTGAAAAGAAATATCTAAAGAAGGCAAAGAAATATAGCATACAGAGTAAGAGGGACCAATGGGTAAGGGTCAAAAAATCACAGCTGGTGCTGGTAGCTCAAAACCAGCAAGTGATGATGCTAAGAGGGGAAGTTATGTATCCCCAATGATTGACGTACCATTGAGTTAGCCACAACCGGTGCCACTACTGTGGAGATAGTCCCAACAGCTGATGGGACTATATTATGGATAGTTGGACTCGATCTGAGGGCCCACATGATGATGCAACATGACACGGTGCCTTAAGCACCCAAGTATGTCCTCGATCCCTGTATTAAATTATTAGATACACTGGGGATAATGCATAGGATTGAAGTTAGTGGTGGGGGTTTACCAAGGTCGCCACGAGTTACACTCGTTGTGTTTCGAGACCCGTGGCTACAATCTAAATAATTGTGCTGAAAAATTGATACCCTTCCTAAAATTTGGATGATTGTGTGATGTATGTATGTGTGAGGGACGACTGTGAATCTGATAATGTCATTAGAATCAGGGATAGAACAACTATAGCAAACAATTGCATAAGTGGATAAGTAGTAACTAGCAATATGATCCTGTACGAGTGTGTGAGGTTTTACCTATTTTCTGGTGTGTCGAAATTCAGAACTTGCCCAGTTGCTCTTACCTAGGGTTCAAGATAGTCAAGTAGGAGATGATCATAGGACATTTTTGTTTTAAGTCGACTCGATCCTAACATGTCTAATCAAATGTAATATTAATTCCTTGATCAAAAAAGTTAAACCTAATATTTGGTTGTAGCCCGAATACCCATACAGAAAAAGTACCTCCCTCAGCCCATAAGTCTGTCAAGCATCTGGTCCATAAAGGGCATGAGATATTAGTCTTTCTAAGTCCATGAATTCACTTTTCTATAATCTATTCACACTTTCCATCCTGTGACTGGCCTCATTGCCACTAGCTCATTCTAGTTATTAGGCACAAGAATAATATTGCCTTTCTTCAGAACACATTGTACCGGCCTGACCCACTTGGTATAAGTAATGTGATATACTACACCAACATGTAGCCACTTTATTATCTCTTTCTTCACCACCTCATGCATAGGAGGATTAAGACGACCCTGATGTGCTATAATTGAGATACAATCTTGAAGATTGTTCAAGTTTGATATTATGAGTTCAAAGACAAGGCGGGATACCCACAATATCTATAATAGACCAACCTATGGCCCTGTTAAATTTTTGTAGCATTGATAACAAATATTCTACTTCTGTCTGCATTAAATTAGTTACGATGATTACTGGAAAATTATTGTTGGCCCCAAAAATACATATCGTAGATGAGAGGGGGGAGGCCATATTTAACTTTAAGATGGGTAGCTCCTCGATAGACGAGCGAGTAGGTGGAGTGGTTCTATTTTTTAGATCCAAATCAAGTTTCATTAGTGCATAAGTATAAGAACCACTCCCATAGAGTGAACATATAATCTCATCATAGTCATCAATACCATCAATGTCGAAGTTCATGATCATGGCTGCTAAAGTTTCAATACCCAACTTTACTTCAATAGGAATAGCCTCAGAACTATCATCCCAAATAGTCACTTCATCAACATCATGGAATGAGTCCATCTCTTTAAAAAACACATCAATCACAGATATCACCCTTAGCTCATCCGGCTGCCTCATAGACTTGCATACATTGAATATCACTTATTCATCGTTGAGTCACAACATCAAATATCCTAACTTTAGATCAATCAACTTCCTTTTTATAGGCAAGAATGCTCTTCCCAAAATAATTAGAACTTTAAATCCACTTCATAGTCTAATATCACAAAATAGAAGGAAAAAACAAAAGAAGCCATCTTCATCAATACATCATATAGGATACCAACTGGCTCTTCATTGTCCGATCTGCTATCATTAGTCTCATGGTGGTTGGTTTAGGAGATCCCAACCCCAATTTCTTAAATACAACTAGTAGAATGAGGTTGATACAAGCTCCCAAAACACATAGTGCCTGAGTGAAGTTGAAACATCCAGTGGTACAAGGAACTAGTAACGACAGCGCTGCAGTGATGAATATTGTCAGCTGGTTCATAACTGACTGACCTCTTCTTGGTGATTAGGTCCTTCATGAATTTATCATATCCTAGCATATGTTCTAATGCCTCTACAAGTGGTATGTTAAGTGACAGCTCCGTTAACATTGGGAAAAATTTCCAATACTTTCCCTCTTAATTCTTCTTTTTTAGCCTTTAAGGAAAAAGAGGGCTAGGTCTTGGGATAGTTTTTAAAATAACAAAAAGATCATTTTCATTGATACTATTATAAATAACAAAAAGATCATTTTCATTGATACTATCATTTTCGACTGTATCCTTTACTTTTTTTTCCTTGATACTATTATAAATAACAAAAAGATCATTTTCATTCATTGAATCGATCAAAGGGAGTATAGGATTTCTAGGGATCAAACGGTTTATTGAGCCTAAAAATACCATGGATTTAGGGTTGATTCGAGATGCTGCAAATCCCATGACCAGAAAAGCAAAGCAAGGTGAAGCATTGCCAGCTTAAGCGATGCAAAGTAGAGGAAAATGATTAGGAGATGTTGGAGTCAATAAGGTTCCTGTTGAGGGTGGTAAACCTGAACCACAATATTTTGACATTGTAGGCCTAGCCATTACCTCGGTTACACTATATGTTGCAGCCCCATATCCATCATAAGCCAGATCTATACAACCTAAGTATGTGATTATTTCCAATCTAATTTAAATGATATTATGCGAAGGTTAGGAATGGTGAAAGAAAAAGTACAATTGATGGAAGGGGGTGAGATAGGCTGAGAATAAGCTAGAATAATAAAATAGACGGGTGCAGGGTAGGATGGATGCTTTTGAGCAAAAAATGATATGCCAGTTGGGAAGTTTCCAAACCCCTGATATTGTGAAGGTGAAAGCTGAGGTAGTTGAGATACAAAACTTATAAATGAGCTGTGTAACAGACCATTTATCCTGGCACCTATAGTAATGGAGATGGAACCTAAAATAGAAGTTGGAAATATATAGAGTATTTCGATGGAGGAAAAAAATTGAGAGAGAAAGAATAGAAAGTATCGAAGTAATGAAAAGGAAAATCTAAAGAAGACCAAGAAATATAGCATACAGAGTGAGACAGACGGGCATGTGCGGGTCTAAGAGATGGGAATTGGTGCCGGTAACTCAGAACCGGCAAGTGATAATGCTGAAAGGGGCAGTGATGTAGCCCCAATGTTTGATGTACCATTGAGAACACTGGATACAACTTGTGCCATAACTGTGGAGAAAGTCCTAGCAGCTGATCGGAATATTCTTGAGGATGGTGGGACCCAATATGAGGGAGTATATAATTATGAAACATGAGCCAGCTCCTTGAGCGCCCAGGTATGTCCTCGATCCATGTATTACATTGTTAGATTCATTGGGATAATTCATAGTATTGAAGTTGGGGGTAGGGGTTTTCTAAGGTCGGCACGGGTTACATTTGCCGTGTTTCGAAACCCATGGTCACAATCTGAATAATTATGCTTAAAAATTGATACCCCTCCTAAAATTTTGCTATTTATGTGATGTGTGTATGTGTAAGGGAAAACTATGAATCCGATAATGGAAATAGAATTAGGGATAGAGCAACTATGACAAATAATTGCATAACTGGATAAGTAGTAATAATCAATATGACCTTATACGAGGTGTGTGTAAGGCATTACCTAGTTCTTGGTGCATCGAATTTAGAACTTTCCTAGTTTCTCTTACCTAGGGTTCAGGATAGTCGAGTAGGATATGATCATAGGCCATTTTATTAAGTCTACTCAAGCCAAAAATGCCTAATCAAATGTAATATGAATCTCTTGATCCAAGAAGTTGAGCCTAATTTACCTATATTTTCTGATTAGACTGATTTCACTTTCACGTTTCACCAATAATGAACCCTTTTTGGCCCTGTTCCTCCTTGGACACTATATTCCTCAACTCAAGCAAATAGCCTAAATTGAGGGTGGTTGTGATTGGAGTGCATAGGAAAAATGAGTATGAAGAATAAAGTGTAGAAAGAAAAATGAAGAAGAGTAGGTACAATGAAAATAAAAATATAATAAATAAAAGGAAAGTTGTAAAAAAAAGAAAGAAAAGAAAAAGAGACGAACAAAAATATGAGAAAAGAAAACTGCACCTAGCCCAGTCTAAATGTGCTTTAAAATAAAAAGCGAGATATAAGGGATGAAATAAAAGGATGAAAATGTTGAAAATAAGTGGAACCCAAATAAAGCGTTGTATCAAGGAGGCGTTGATAACGCTCAAAATACAGCTCTCGTAAGAGTGTAAGCGGTCGTCGTCAAATATAGAACCCAACTGGGTTGGGTGTCGAATCCCACAGGAATACTTGGTCACTAAGTAAGCAACGATTATTAGACTTTTGATGAAAGTTCTGCGAATAAAGGGGGGATTTTGTGCGTGCAAATAATGTAAACAAAATAGTAGAGTAGAAACGAAAAATAGAAGAGTAAAATGGAGTACTTGGTAGGTTTTAATCAATGAGGATTGAGAGTTAGGGTTATGTCCACCTTATGAGTTATACGTATCTATTGACTAAGAGTTATACAGAATTCAGACATGCATGCGCTTATAGAGAATCGTATTCTATGGTAAATCCAGGCGTCTTTCGACCATTGATGATAGGCGTATTTACACGCCTAAAGTGCTATAATCTACCCATATTTTAGCTAAGTTTTGAGGACAAAATATATAATTCATGCACTTTTAGTCCCTTTTCCTGTAAGTGAGCTAACAAATGTGATTAGCAAGTTTTCAGGTATAAATGATGAAGTTTTCAGCATCTTAGGGATAACTTGATGCCAAAGGAAGCTTCACGAAAGAAGGACAGCAGCGTTTGGACGCCTAGGGACCAAAGGTGACGCATGGGAAAACCTGTCCCGGGCAAAAACAACATTTTCAAAGATTTGGGGACCAGCAGTAACTTAGTAGGATTAGGATAATAATGCAATAACTTATTAGGATTAGGATAAGTACGCAGTATCCTAGTAGGAATAGAATATGGGTATTATAAATACCCTATTTTGCTGGATATTTTCATCAATCCGCCATTCATTACATCTTTCATCGAACAATTACTCTATTCATTCAACACTTTCAATTCATTCTCTTTCAATTAATTCTTATTACTTTCTCTTCATCTATTTGACTTTTAATTTTCACGACAAGAGAAACACTACTTTGAAAGGAAATCACGCCACAAGCCCTACCAATATATACTTCACGTTATACTCTTATTTTGGTATGATAATAATGTCTATTGTGATTTCCATTGCACTCATGATTAGCTAAACTTCTCTGTTCGGGTTATGGAAGCCTTATGAGATACTATCTATTGCTATGAGTTTGTGAATTCTTGACACGTATGCTGCTTATATCATTATTCTCTTCATCTTAATTTAAATTCTTGTGGTTGCAAACATATAGAATACGCTAGTATAGCATTAACTTGTTCGAAAGAAAAGTTACATGTTTGGAAAAGAGATAATGTCAAGGTAATAGGGCACCAACCCCTGTTAAAAAGTTAGTGCCGTAACTGGATTAACCTCTTGGAGAATTTGTACCATTAGATACGCTTTAAGCTCGAAAGAGTTAAAGTGAAATAGTCCTTGATAGGTAGAAAGACACCTGGATTTACTACAGAATACGATTCTCTATAAGCACATGCATGTCTGAATTCCGCATAACTCATAGTCAATAGATACGTACAACTCATAAGGTGGACATAAACCTAATTCTCAATTCTCATTGATCAAAACCAACCAAGCAAACCATTTTACTCTTCTATTTTACGTTTTTACTGTACTATTTTGTTTACATTATTTGCACGCTATAAATCCCCCTTTTTATGAAACTTTCACCAAAAATCTAATAATCTTTGCTTACTTAGTGACCGAGTATTCCCTGTGGGATTTGACACCCAACCCAGTTGGGTTCTATATTTGACAACGACCGCTTACACTCTTACGAGAGCTGTAGTTTGAGCGTTATCAACCATCAAGGATTATTTCACTTTAACTATTTCGAGCTTAAAGTGTATCTAATGGTACAAATTCTCCAAGAGGTTAATCCAGTTATGACACTAACTTTTAAACACGGGTTGGTGCCCTATTTCCTTGACATTATCTCTTTTCCAGACATGTAACTTTTCTTTCGAACAAGTTAATGCTATACTGGCGTATTCTATATGTTTACACCCACAAGAATTTAGATTAAGATGAAGAGAGTAATGATATAAGCAGCATACGTGTCAAGAATTCACAAACTCATAGCAATAGATAGTATCTCATAAGGCTTCCATAGCCCTAACAGAGAAGTTTAGCTATTCATGAGTGCAACGGAAATCATAATAGACATTATCAGCATACCAAGATAAAAATCTCACGTGAAGTATGTTTTGGTAGGGCTTGTGGCGTGATTTCCTTGCAAAAATAGCGTTTCTCTCGTTATGAAAATTAAAAGTTGAATAGATGAGGAGAAGGGGTGAAGAATTAATTGAAAGGGAATTGTTTTAGTTGTAATAATGCTTGAATGATGATAATTCCCCAAAAGCTCCAGCAAAATAGGGTATTTATAACACCCATATCCTATTCCTACTAAGCTACTGAATTACCTATCCTAATCCTACTAGGTTACTTCATTCCTTATCGTAATCCTACTAAGTTACTGCTGATCCCCAAGTCTTTGTAAATGCTGTTTTTGCCCGGGACAAGTTATCCATGCATCACTTTCAGTCCATAGGCGTCCAAACGCTGCTTTCCTTCTTTAGTGAAGCTTCCTTTGGCATCAAGTTATCCATAAACTACTGAAATCTTCATCATTTATAATTGAAAACTTGCTAATCATGTTTGTTAGCTCACATACAGGAAAAAGGACTAAAAGTGCATGAATTATATATTTTGTCCTTAAAACTTAGCTAAAATATGGGTAAATTATAGTACTTTAGGCGTGTAAATACGCCTATCATCAACACCCCACACTTAAAGGTTTGTTTGTCCTCGAACAAAATATCATGTCCATATAAACACCTACTTAGGGTTTCTCAATAATAACATAAAATATTCATCAAGACAGGCACGACAATTATTAACAACGAGTAGTTTTCTGATCACTAGGAGAAACAATTAAACCTCTAATATAGACTTGTGATGATGGTTAATTCGTATCCAAAAGTTAAGGCACAAAGAATCATACACGACTACCCAAAACTCATCAACCATGTGTGTCTCACCATATATCACCCATAATCACTCACAAGTATTGTATATATTTCAAACATGGGTATAAGATTATCCTTGCTCTCACTCTCACAAAGAATTCATATGCTGCAGCTGATGACCATAGGCTTGCCCTTAGTGTAATGCTCCACTAAATATCAGAATGCTAAGCTTAGAATCAAATAGGTATTTTACTGGTTGTAATGTAGGCTAAGGGACAGGTAGGACTATTTTGGCCAGAAATAGTGACTATGTTCCTAAGCGCTTTAATACATCACATTATGCCATTAACACTTTCTTTCAAACAACCTTTCTACTTTCTTTTAATCTACCACTCCTTCTTACCTCCTTTGTTATTCAATTTTGAACAGAATTAACTTTTTATTTTTTTCTTTTCATTTTTTTTCTCTTTTTTTTATAACACACCTCTATAATAACTATTCTTTTTCATAACGAATTCAAGTACCAATTCACTTTAAGGCACTACTCTCACCCAATTTCCTCTTATTTTGTCACATGATTTTACAATTTAAAGAACTTAGGAATTTGGATCAAATTATGGTCTTGAAAAAATGGATTAGACTTACATATGAGGCTGTCAAATAAAATAGGCTAAAGGCTCAAAAGGGGGTTATCTAGGATGATGTCCATGGGTAGATAAAACGAAGGTAAACAATCACAGGTTGCCAAAGAAATGCCTAAATCATTTCCTAAACTCACACTCTTTATTTCGCTTTACATACATACCAGGCAAGTTCTAGCATCAGCCACAAACATAGAATATACTATCATTTCACACACACAAGGCACATGGTCGACTTTATTGGAAGCAGTATAGATTCTTGACCCAATGTATGAAGGAATTAAACCACATACATATCACATAGTGAGTCACACTTAGAGCCTAAACGTCTCAATAGTAATGATTTTATCACAAACTCTTGTCATAATACCATGCTGCATATCAGAACAATTTCATGCAGAGTTGCAAAAAAAATTTAGCTACTAAAAAAAACAAAACAAATAAACATAAATAATCAAAACACACATAAATAGGCAAATGCAGATAAAGAAGTACAACATACAAATAACAGCACCCCACACTTAGACGGGACACACTGCCCTGAGTGGAAAATAAATAAGAAGAACCTGGATTAGTCGGACTCCTCCTCTATGTATGGGGTCATACCCCCTTCATCGGAATCATCATCGGAGTTGTCGTCATCCGAATTCTCCTCTACGTCGGAGTCTGGCATTCAACAATCATCATCGGTTGGCACATCGTCATTAAGAGGTTCCTCAAAGTACATACCAACTCCACACATAGCCCTTGCATGCTCGTTCATTGGGTAGTCATAATCTAACTGTTGGAGCTCTGCAGCAGTTGGAACACGACCTCCGCTCATCATGGTAAACCGAGTCATGCCATAAAGATGGCAAAAGAAACTCTCATCCCGAGCATGTCGTTCTGCAATGGTAAGGTTGACTCCATGCGTGGATTCAACATCTTTAACCTTTGTGAGGTCAACCTTCTTTGGGTTGTGTGGAAGTTTATGATCAGATGGTTCCTCTTTGATGTCTTTCTTCCTCAATATTGCAGTCAACAGATTGCCAAAGCTGAAGTGGGACCTCTTGTGTAGCCTAGCCTTACGCATTGTAGATCGAATAATTGCCCCAATGTTGATAGGTACATTCTTCATCAACGCGTACACCTGGCACACTCTATCTCGTGTTATCTTTTTGTACTGTGTCCCTGGAATCAGGCAAGAGTTGACTATTCGCAACCATATCCTAGCTTCCCTATTCAAGGAAGAATATAGGAAGGTGTTGTGCTGATCGGTGTCCTTGTGTCTGCTCCATCGTGCGATTGATATTGTTTCGCACAGTGTGTGTCTGATTGCCCTGTACGGAGGTCTATTATACAGCTCTTTGAGTGGTGATGGATCAACAGATGGCAAACCTAGAAAAGAGTTGAAGAACTCCGCATTTAGTTGAAGGAATTGGCCCCGAATCTTTACTTCACTCCCTATAGTTTTTGGTGACCAGTTGGCATAGAATTCTCGTGTTAGATTGAGATTGCATTCTCCCATATCTCAGAAGATCAAATCAAGATGCAACGCCATTATCTTGGCCAACATGCGAGTTTCTTTCTTTGCTAGGCTTTCCTTGTGTATCAACTCCACATGAACATATTTTTTCTCTTTATTGTTCCTATACCACTCCTTTCCTTGCTCCTCTAGGACCCATTTGATTCCAAATATGCGGAGAGGTATTTGCAGCGAGGAGGATTCACCTTGCTTTTTTCGTCCCCTTTTCTGGCTTTTTGTGAAGTGGTTGCTTTTTCTTTTCCTTGTCTTGCTGTTAGTGCCATTGTACCTGAGATTAAAATAATAGTCATGTTAGCTTCATCTCGGTGGATACAATCAACAAACAAGCAGTAGTAGCACCACCCCACACTTAATTTGTTGGCACAAACTAGTGAAGTGAACGATGTTGATTACTCAGACTTCATCGATATACGTTTAGGTGTTATGGTCCAACAATCTAATCAGTGCAGTCATACTTTTCTTGTCATCTTAATTATCCTTTTTGATTCTAATTCATGAAATCTTGGCAATACTTTCATGTTTGGATTGATGTACCTTTTAAGCAAGACTACTACATAGAGATTGAATCAAGTTATGGCATTAAGAGATAATCACAACATCGTATGTTTGTAGTCAACCATGATTCTCATCTCGATGAACAAGTCATTCCAACATGTAAGCTTTCTAGTTGCAAGATTATGCCATTTTCTTGACCATGTCAATTCCGCAAAAGTATGACAATGTATTAAAATCAAATACAAGTTGGAAACAAGTCAAGAGCATCCTTACGTATTCTTTCACTCACTTAGTTGTATCACAACAAATCAACAATATTCAAATCACCAACACTACTTCAAGATTTAACAATTTAATATAGGCGTAGTAGTGTAGTACTTATGGAGTATAAGAGAAGAATAAAGAAGTACTTACTTGGTTGATGGCCTCGGAAGATGTTCATGCAAAGTAAAAGAGCAAAAGGAAAATTTTTGAGAGAATTTGGAGAGGTAGGCGGCGCCTAGGTTGAAGTTGCAATGCAATTTTGTGTTAAGACTAAGGTTCTATTTATAGGACAAGCTTGGGTCGGGTTTGGACCCATTTGGAATCGGCTTTGGAGACCAAAAGTGACCATAGGCGGCGCCTAATGCTTTGCCTATGCTTGGCATAGGCGGCTCCTTTTGCAAAGCATTGTTGCACATAGGCGGCGCCTATGCTATGGCATTGTTAGGCATAGGCAGCGCCTATTCCATGGCATACTAGATTCAGAGACAAAAGGCTTTTGCATAGGCGGCGCCTATGCTATAGCATTGTTAGGCATAGGCGGCGCCTATGCTATGGCATTGTAGAATCCGAGAGCTTATGCCATAGCATAGGCCTTGCCTTGTTCGTGGCCTAGATTTACATAGGCCTTGCGTTTTTCATTGCCTATATTTTCATAGGCAATGCCTAACCCATAGCCTTTTGCTTGTTCATTCATAACTTACCATCTTCAACATGCAATACTTCCAATTCTACAAACCAATCTCCTCCTTTACAAACCAATCTTCTCCTTTACACTTCTTGCACCTACATTTACTCAAAAACAATAAAAACGATTAGAAAGATGTGTTGCCTCCCATCAAGCGCCTTAGTTTTGGTCGTGGCTCGACAAAATCCTAGGAAACAAAAACAATAAAAACAATTAAAAACGATGGGTTGCCTCCCATCAAGCGCTTGATTTATTGTCGCGGCACGACATAGCTATCTCAATTACTTAGACTTCATCGAGATAGATGGTGGCCATGCATTTTATCGAGTCAAGAGGACCGATGTATGGTTTCACTCGTTGGCCATTCACATTAAAGACAACACCATTATTGTCTTCTAACTCAACTACTACCGACGAGTAGACTTGGCTAATTTTGTGCGGGCCAGACCATTTGGACTTTAACTTACCTGGGAATAGTTTCATTCTGGAATTGAAAAGAAGTACCATATCACCTTTTTGAAAGTTTCGTTGAACAATTCGCCTATCATGATACTTTTTCATCCGCTCCTTGTAGAGCTCTGTTCTTTCGTACGCATGTAGACGGAATTCATCCATCTCATTCAGCTGCTCCAATCTCAGACTTATAGCATCATCCCAATTCAAATTTAGTCATTTCAGTGCCCACAATGCCTTATAATCGAGCTCAATGGGTAAGTGACAAGATTTCCCATAAACTAGTTGGTACGGGGACATGCCAATTGGCATTTTGAATGGAGTCCTATTAGCCCATAGTGCATCGTCCAGCTTCCGAGACTAATCTTTCCTATTAGCATTTACAGTCTTAGCAAGGATTTGCTTGATCTCTCGATTGGAAACCTCTACCTGTCCACTAGTTTGTGGGTGATAAGGTGTGGCTACCTTGTGTTGCTTGACCCTATATTTTACCAACACGACTTTGAACAACTTGTTGCAAATATATGATCCTCCATCGCTTATGATGGTATGTGGTACCCCAAAATGAGAGAAGACATTTTGCTTCAAGAATGCTACAACACGCTTTCCTTCATTATCGGCCAGCGCTATTACTTCAACCCATTTGGATACATAGTCGACAACAACTAGGATATATTTCATCCCAAACGAATTTACGAATGGGCCTATGAAATCAATACCCCATACATCAAACAACTCTACTTCAAGAATTTTCAACATGGGCATCTCATGGTGCTTCGAAATCGTGCCTTGTCTTTGACATTGGTCACATCTCCTCACAAATTCGTAGGCATCTCTAAATATCGAAGGCCAATAATAGCCGCTTTGCAATACCTTCCTTGCTGTCCAACCACCTGCATGGTGTCCACCAACTTTGGAAGCATGACTTGCTTCCAAGATACTTGGCACCTCCACATGAGATATGCATCGTCTGATCACACCATCCGCGCATCGTCTAAACAAATATGGCTCATCCCAGAAGTAGTGTCTTACATCATGCATGAACTTCCTCCTTTGATGAAATGATAGATTCGAAGGCATCACATTACTTACCACAAAGTTTGCAAAGTCTGCATACCATGGTAACTCTTCCATAATAGTGGCTAAGATCTCTTCATCAGGGAATGCATCATCAATCTCTAGATCAGGCTGCGCTATATGCTCGTTCTCTAGTCTAGATAGGTGATCAGCCACTTGGTTTTCACAACCTCTCTATCTTTCACCTCGTAATCAAATTCTTGTAGCAACAATACCCATCGAATTAGCCTTGGTTTTGCATCTTTCTTTGTCATCAAATATCTTAGAACTGCATGGTCTGTATGAACTACCACTTTGGTTCCCAACAAATAAGCACGGAACTTTTCAAAGGCATACACAACTGCTAGAAGCTCTTGTTCCGTGACAGTATAGTTCTTCTAGGCTCCGTTCAAGACCTTGCTCGTATAGTAGATTGGATGGAATAACTTTTCTCTTCTCTGGCCAAGTACAACACCCAAAGCTACCCCGCTATCATCACACATGACTTCAAACGGTAGAGACCAATTGGGCGCTACAATGATAGGAGCTTCAATTAGCTTCCCTTTGAGGCATTCAAATGCCTTCAAGCAATCTTCACCGAAATCGAATTTTGCATCCTTCTCCAAAAGCTTGCATAATGGACTAGCAATCTTGGAAATGTCTTTAATGAACCTTCGGTAGAAACCTGCATTCCCGAGGAAACTACGAGCTCCTTTGACCGAAATTGGGGGTGGTAGTTTCTCGATGACTTTGATTTTAGCTCTATCCACCTCAATTCCTCTTTCGGAGATTTTATGCCCAAGAACAATACCTTCTTTAACCATAAAGTGGCACTTCTCCCAATTCAGCACTAGGTTGAATTCAACACATCTCTGCAATGCCATACTTAGACTTGCCAAGCACGATTCAAACGACTCACCCACAACTGAAAAATTGTCCATGAATACCTCCAGTGTGTCTTCCACTATATCAGAAAAAATGGACATCATACAATGCTGAAAAGTGGCGGGTGCGTTACATAGTCCAAATGGCATACGTTTGAAGGAAAACATACCATATGGGAATGTAAACGTTGTCTTCTCTTGATCCTCGGGAGCGATACATATCTGATTATAGCCGGAATAACCGTCTAAGAAACAAAACCATCCTTTCCCTGCTAATCGATCAAGAATTTGGTCTATAAATGGCATTGGAAAGTGATCTTTCAGTGTCCATGAATTCAGCTTACGGTAGTCCATGCATACTCTCCACCCTGTGACCGGCCTGAGTGGAATTAACTCATTCTTTTCATTCGCAACTACTGTCATGCCATCTTTATTTGGTACACATTGTACCGGGCTTACCCATTTACTATCGGAGATTGGATACACAACCCCTGCATTTAACCACTTAATAATTTCTTTCTTTACCACCTCTTGCGTAGGTGGATTTAGACGCGTTTGATGCTCAATAGTGGGTATGCAATTTTCTTCAAGCTGAATCTTGTGTGTACAAATCCCAGGCGGAATACCAATGATATCAGCGATAGTCCAACCGATGGATCTCATGTACTTCCGCAGAACCGCTATGAGAGCTGCAACTTGTTGCTCACCCAAATCTGCCGCCATAATAACCGGGAGTGTGTTACCGCTTCCAAGAATGCATACTTTAAACGGCTAGGAATCTCCTTCAATTCTAACGTGGGTGGTTCTTCAATAGATGGTTTAGCTGGTGGTGTAGGTCGGTTTTTGAGATCAAGATCCAGCTTCTTGGGAGCATGAGGATATGACCCTGATCCTGTTATAGCACAAATAGCTTCTTCATAATTTTCAGTATCTTTATGCTCAACATTCATAAGCACAAACGCCAATGGGTCATCAATAAGCTGCTCCTCTATAGGTAATTTTTTCTCATCCTCAAAATAGACATCAGCCACCGAGAACATGTTCAGATCTTTGGATTGCTTCATTGATTTGCACATATCAAAGTGGACTACTTCGTCATTCATTCAGAACAGAAGCTCATTAGCTCTTAAATCCATAAGCACACTTCCTGTTGCAAGGAAAGGGAGCCCCAAGATTATAGGAACTTCTGAGTCCACCTCACAATCCAAGATAACAAAGTAAGCTAGAAAGATGAATGAAGAAACTTTTACCAATACATCACATAAAATACCAATAGGTCGTTTTACCGACCTATCTGCCATTACAAGCCTCATATTGGTTGGAGTAGGATCCCCCAATCCCAACTTTTTATAAATAGATAGTGGCATTAAGTTGATGCTGGCTCCTAGATCGCATAATGCCTTGGCAAAATTCAGAGATCCAACCGTGCATGGAATAGTGAAGGCACCGGGATTGGACTTCTTTTGTACTAGTGATCTGGTAGCGATCGCACTGCAATGATGAACAGTATCTGTCAACTCACCAATTGCTGCCCGCTTCTTTGTTAAAAGAACCTTCATAAATGTTGCGTACCCAGGCATCTGTTCAAGCGCCTCTACTAACGGAACATTAATGGTCAGCTATTTTAACATTGACATGAATTTATTAAACTTGGTATCATCAGCTCTCTTTTTTAATCTTTGAGGAAAAAATGGTGGAGGAAGGGGAATTGTTTTCTCCACGACTTTCTTTTCATCTTGCTTTGGATTATCAGTTTTTTTTTGCTGTAGACGTCTCGTGATTACGTCATTAACACGTCCTTCGGATTCTTTGTCTTCTTTGCATTTGGCGTCGATATCATCATCCACTATATCCTCAACCTCCTGCTGGTCTTTGGATGGATTTTCCAACACCTTACCACTCCTAGTAGTAACGCCATGCATGTTCCATCGTTTCTTGGGATTTGCACTGTGTCGCTAGGTAAGGTGCCAGCTTTTCTTTGATTTAATGTTGCTGAAATTTGACTCAATTGTTGCTACAACTGTCTTATTGACGTGGAATGCGAATCAACCAATTTCTTTATTGAGGCCAAGTCATTTATTACCTCCGTTACTCCCGTGCTAGTTTCCTCCACTCCTTCCAATAGCTTAGCCATCATATCTTCCACTGACATATTTCCCGAACCAGATGCAGTGGCCTCACGTCGTCTAGGAGGAATATACACGCCACTCCTATCAGTCTTGTTCTTCCAACTACCTTGATCACGGTCCTTGTTTCCAGAATTATCATAATAGTTTCGACCTTGGTTTTCTTGGGCATTGCCTCGGAAACCCCCCTGATTGTTCACGTAGTTGGCTTCTTCTTCAGAATCAGATTCCTCTCTTTCTTTTGACGCAACTGCTTTGACTTTTTTGGTCTTCCCTGATAGTAGATACTTTGTAAGAAGATCCATCTGTGTTTTCATGTTTGCCATATCTTGATCACGTTCTTCCTCTCTTCGCCTTTGTTCTGCAGTCATGCCAATAGATACAGTGGGGCTTGTTACCTTAGAATCCCTGGTATGCTAAGCTCTACTTTGCTTTGTCATCTGATCTAGCATATCGCTTGCCTGAACAAAGGTGAGTTCCACGAATGATCCTCCAACCGCATTATCCACCACTATTTTAGTTACTGAATTCAAGGATCTGTATAGTATCTCCATCAAGTGGACATTGGTCATATGATGGTTTGGGCATCTCATAAGCTTCTTCTTGAATCTCTCCCATGTTTCGTGGAGGGCTTCAGTTGGAATCTAACAAAAGTTGTTGATTTCATCTCTCAATTATGCTCTTTTGGATGGCGGAAAGAATCTTTCCAGGAAAGCGTATTTCAATTGCCTCCAATTAGTGATATAATCAGGATTCATCCCATTCAACCATAAAGTTGCCTCACCAGATAGAGACAATGGAAATAAGCACAACCGAATTGCATTCTGTCCAACGCTTGGATTGTCGAATGATTTGCATGTAGAGAAAAAGTTGACCAGATGCATATTCGGATCAACACCTGCAAGTCCACCGAATAATCCTTTGAGTTGCAATAACTGAATCATGGTGCTTGTGATATTGAACTTGGCTTTGGGTGCCAATGGCGGAGGAATAATAGCTCCTGTGGCACCAGCTCCATCTAGATCATCATCGTCATCATCAAACGGAATTTGCATAGCTCAGCGTTCAGGTCTAAATCTGAATTGACGATCTCTTCTATTAGCAGGTGTCGCCACATCAGCATCAAGCCTAGGGTTTAGTAACTCATCATCACCTAGGTCCTCATCGTCAGGATTTGTTGCTCGCCCAGGATTATTAATATTCTGTTGTTGCACTTGAGCGGCGGCCAGAGCAGCTAGTCTAGCCTATTCTTGTTGACCAGCCCTTCTTTCAATTTCCTGTTAAGCCTCCATTCTGCCAATACAATGTGGTTCAAGATTGAAAGGTAATAACGGTTGACCAGCACTTCGAGTATGGGGCATGCACTGAATAAAAACCTGCAGAAAACAAAAACAACAACTAAAAGTAAAGTACAAGAATCTTTGACCAAAGGGTATAGTAACTATCACAAACTTAGTTGACAACCATATTCCCCGGCAACGGCGCCAAAATTTGATAACGCTCAAACTATAGCTCTCGTAAGAGTGTAAGCAGTCATCGTCAAATATAGAACCCAACTGGGTTGGGTGTCGAATCCCACAGGGAATACTTGGTCACTAAGTAAGCAACGATTATTAGACTTTTGATGAAAGTTCTGCGAATAAAGGGGGGATTTTGTGTGTGAAAATAATGTAAACAAAATAGTAGAGTAGAAACAGAAAATAGAAGAGTAAATCGGAGTACTTGGTAGGTTTTAATCAATGAGGATTGAGAGTTAGGGTTATGTCCACCTTATGAGTTATACGTATCTATTGACTATGAGTTATGCGGAATTCAGACATGCATGCGCTTATAGAGAATCATATTTTATGGTAAATCCAAGCGTCTTTCGACCATCAAAGATTATTTCACTTTAACTATTTCGAGCTTAAAGTGTATCAAATGGTACAAATTCTCCAAGAGGTTAATCCAGTTATGATACTAACTTTTAAACAGGGGTTGGTGCCCTATTTCCTTGACATTATATCTTTTCCAGACATGTAACTTTTCTTTCGAACAAGTTAATGCTATACTGGCGTATTCTATATGTTTGCAACCACAAGAATTTAGATTAAGATGAAGAGAGTAATGATATAAGCAGCATACGTGTCAAGAATTCACAAACTCATAGCAATAGATAGTATCTCATAAGGCTTCCATAACCCTAACAGAGAAGTTTAGCTATTCATGAGTGCAACGGAAATCACAATAGATATTATCAGCATACCAAGATAAAAATCTCACGTGAACTATGTTTTGGTAGAGCTTGTGGCGTGATTTCCTTGCAAAAATAGCGTTTCTCTTGTTATGAAAATTAAAAGTTGAATAGATGAGGAGAAGGGAAGAAGAATTAATTTAAAGGGAATTGTTTTAGTTGTAATAATGCTTGAATGATGAAAATCCCCCAAAAGCTCCAGCAAAATAGGGTATTTATAACACCCATATCCTATTCCTACTAAGCTACTGCATTACTTATCCTAATCCTACTAGGTTACTGCATTCCTTATCCTAATCCTACTAAGTTACTACTGATCCCCAAGTTTTTGTAAATGCTGTTTTTGCCCAGGACAAGTTATCCATGCATCACTTTCAGTCCATAGGCGTCCAAAAGCTGCTTTCCTTCTTTAGTGAAGCTTCCTTTGGCATCAAGTTATCCATAAACTGCTGAAATCTTCATCATTTATACCTGAAAACTTGCTAATCATGTTTGTTAGCTCACTTACAGGAAAAAGGACTAAAAGTGCAGGAATTATATATTTTTTCTTTAAAAATTAGCTAAAATATGGGTAAATTATAGTACTTTAGGCGTGTAAATACGCCTATCATCAGGCGTAGTCATTGAAAATCCCAAAAATATACCATACTAGCCCCAAACCTACATTACAAGATGAATAAAGTCCTTTAGTGATCCTATCCCGACTGTCTAAAAACACAGGAAAAGAGAATATGGGAAAGCCTATGGTATTCTGTATACACCGGTTGATACTTCTTTATGAGCGAGAACACCTTTTGAAATATCTCTGCACAACATTATTAATCTAAATTGAGTGAATGGGATTTCCTTAATTATAAGCGTACATGGGTTATGTTGTTAGGTTGTTAGACTATTCGGTGAGTGTAATTTGTATCTATAACTAGTTGTCTATTACTAATTTAATATCATCATTGGATTCCTTTATGTTTCTCTATGTGCCAAATCGATATACGCAGTTGGATTCTTGAAAAGTTAAAACTAGGAGGGGGAATAACACTGTTGAAAACTGAACTGAAAATCACTACCATAGGTATTTAGGAACTTCCTATTTAAGCATCGGTGTTGTGTTAGAGTTTTGATTTTTGTATTTTTTTATCTGAGGACATGAAAACATTCTATGTTGAGGGTGTTGATGCATCATGGAAAGATAACACTTTTGATGCTTAAAATAAAGAATTTATGCTTACACTTAGGTTATTTTGGTAGATATGATATGATTTGTGGTTGTTGCAGTTGAAATAGGTGAATGAAATTGGAAGAACAATCTCTAAAAAAGATGAAGTGTGTACAACATACGAATAATATTACAATTCATCAACCCATCATATGGCTCGTAGTTTACTCATAAGCACAACAGTAACAAAAGTTAACTAGGGAAGTTAACTAAAGAGTAGATACGATAGGAGAGTACGAATCATAAGACGTGGATACGATTTTGGAAAAGAAGAAATTGAGAGAACAAAAACCCAAGTTACAGTTAGAGTTGAAGTCTCAGAAGAAAATGAGTATTAAGACCTGGGTACGACTCCTAAGGACAAGTCACGAAGAGACTAGTGTCCAGAGCATTGAAATATTAAGGTCCCGGTGGTAACGAGTGAAGACCACGATTCATATGGTCCTAGTAAAACTCAGGAGGACGATTCATAAAAACAATAGAAGCCTAAACCTGTGATAGACCAGTCACTGGAGTACTTACGACAAGAACTTTGCTACTCATAAAAAGACCTTATGAGTGGACTACGCGAGTCGTACCTTGTGCCTAAATACTTTTCCTATTCCATTTTAATTAGGATTTCTAGGTTACTATGAGGTACTATAAATACCTTAGGGTTATTCCTTTATTAGTTTACGCACTTTAACAGTACTTTTAATACTTTTACATACTTTGCACTTTAAGATTTTGTTCTTGAGATTTTGGGTTTTATTCAATTGAAGACTTCGGATATTCTTCCTCTTATTCATGTGCAGTTAATTACATGTATTCTTTATCAATTATCATGGATTGTTGCATAAAACATAAGCGGCTAACTTCCTTGACTTGAGTTATGGGAACCCTGGTGGATTAACTACGTAGAAAAAGTGTGAGATTCATCTATTCTATTGTGATTTCATGTATCTTAATCTTTGTTGTACCTAAGCACATACCCAAGTGTACATGGTTCACCAAGTAATATAGTGGCATCAAATAAACTCAAATATCGATCTCTCAAAGACTTGGGTTAATTAAATATCCAATTCTAGTTTAACAATTGAGATTAACTAGTGTAAACGTCACCAAAAGAGTTTTGAAAGTGTATAATTAAAAGTAAACTAAGGTAATGTGAAAAGTAAAGACATTGGACCAGAAATGGATGAAAACCTAGGGTTACGGCACTGTGAAAAATCATACTACGTTAATGAACTTCATTCTTATCTTGGTTGTTGATTCACAGGGTTTATCGTATGATCATTGTTTCCCGACCTCTAACCTTCTACCTACTTAGTCATTACAACTACATCGTTGAGTGGGGATGTAATAATTCAATTAGATGTATGAAGCTATCATCCTACATGTGAACCATGAAAGGATTCTAGGTATATCCCTATCCTAATGCTAATTTAAATTCCTTATTTTTTAAAACAATAAGAACCTTACTCTATTTATCCCCACTTCTATCTTTCTCTTCCCCCTCCCTATATCACAAAGTCGACAATAAATGTATTGTAAGGTTAAATACTCCTTCTAATAGTTAAAGTAAGGATAAAAAACAACCAAGTATGATAAGAAATCCAAAAAAACTCTATTCAAAGATAAAGTAAACATGTTCTTGGCCTTAGCCCCGAAAAAGGGTGCATTTAGACACTAATGGACATAGTAATAATTAAGATTATTAAATACATCATAAAATCCATTAAAAAGCTAAAGTAAAAGAATTAATACCTATTGAAGGGTTTTCCATCACCCCTCCAAGTTTAAAATCCATCCAAGGTGTTTACAATTGATTTAACATGTTCCTTTTACGATGGGACTCAATTTTCTGAAGTTTTCCTCACACCGCGATGCGGGGCTAGTTTTCCGTGTCTAGCTTCTCAACACGGTCTTATCATGGTGAGAAACTGGATTTTTCCACTTGAAAATTGCCCCTCACTATGACACAGGGATATTTTTCCACGTCTAGCTCTGCGACGTGATCTTGACATCCCAGGTGTCCTATTCTCGTCAAGTTCTGTCTTGTGCTTTTGTTGATCCATTACAAGCCTTTTTGGGTTGTTTTCACTTTATTTGAATCTAGTATATCCTTCATGTATCATCATAATCAACTCATCAAGCATCCCTAATTCATTAAATACAACATATTAGAGCTTAAAACATTACAACATCCACAACGACGAACTAGAAACTTAAGCTAAGAATACTAGTTTTGCCCCATTTTATGTTTCACTTAGTTTTGAATATTGTCTTGATTAAATTTCACTTTAAACACTATCAAATATTTCCACACATAATTACACAATCATACCATTAGGAACTCATTATACACATAAGAATCCATCGCGATCAACTAGAACAACACCTAGCTCAAGCTAGTAACACTAGGTTTCTCATATGAACTCTAAATGATCAAGTTGAATCCAAACTTGTTTGAAATACACCTTAAACATTGTTATAAAGTACTTAAACACTTATATTATCATTTACATCATCATTCACTTATTAAGTTTACTAAAAGTCCTCAAAACAAAACTAAATAAGCCCAGATAGCAACACTAAAGTGCATAAATCCACCTCAGATCATCTCCCCACACTTTAAACCTTGTTCGTCCTTAAACAAATCTTTAATACAAGATTCATAATATGAGGTGAATCCATACTTCTACTACACTCAATATACTCAAGCTAGTACTACAATGACTACACAGAATGAATATTTATCTTCTAAGCATGTTATGTAGACAATTGTCGGTTCAAGAATACTACTCCAAAACATCATAGCCTCAAGAATTGACTCACGTAGTTAGAAAACTCATTCACCTTGTTCAATCAAATACATCATATAATTCACCTAACATTCATCAAACATATGCCCTCACAGAAAGAGAGTTACCTATAATTATTCACATAAATGCTACTTTTAACCAATTAGGTACAAGAATTAAATTTTTCTCACTCCCACAAAGAATTCACATGTTACAAATAATGAAACATAAGCTTTCCCTTAGTGTAGTACTCAAAAAATATTAGAATAATGAAGCTTAGGATCCAACAGGTCATTAATGGTTGAAATGTAGGCTAAAGGACAAGTAGGAACTATTTTGGCCAATGACTATCTTCCCTAAGCATTTCAATACATAACATCTTTCAATTAAGACCAATCTCTAAAAACCAAATTACACCACTTTTGTCTACCCATATCATTTTTTTTGCCCCATCTTATTAAGCTCATTCATATATACTACGGTGGGAGTATGCTATATACACATCCTTTGATTTTACCCTTCTTCACACCGATTATACGTTATGCACTCCTATGATAGCTACCTTCAACTTAAGCAATTTCCTTAGTTGAGGTGCACAATGCCCAAGGAGGAACAGAGCCAAACTAGGTTAATTGTAACACGATCGGGATAAAAATAGGAATTTTTTAGCACAAATTTCTCTAATTTCTAACCACAACAAAACAATTTTTACACACCAATAACTTTCACTTTGGTGCTTTAATTTCACCTTCTTCCTACTTGAATTTTCAACTCCTTAACTTAATTAAGTTTACACTAAAGTTCCTAGGAGCTTCGATCAAATTAAGGTAAATTAAATAAGGGGATTAGGATACATATAAGGATGTCAAAGAAAAATCTAAAGACTCAATAGTGTTAACTAAGACTATGCATAAGGGTAGGTGAAAAGAAGGTATGAAACATAGCTATCAAAGAAATGCCTATATCATCTCCTAAACCCACACTCTTTATTTTATTTTCCACACACACTAGGTAAGTTCTAGACATCACATGCAACAAGGAATATACAATACCTTACATACATATGGCACATGCTCAAATCATGTAGGATCATCATAGACTCTTAACCAAACAACCATATAAATTCAAATTAAGCCAACAAGTACAAAAGTCATAATCTTGAGCCTAGGAGTCTAAAAAGTAGTTATTCACACAATCAAAATGCTCTTTACAACTAAAACAGTTGCATCAAGAAGTCAAATGTAGCACCAAAAAAAATATCTCACTTATTCCTAACACAAAAAATATTAAATTTACCCTAAAAATAAGAATTTCCCAACCCTAAACTTAAAAATCTACTTTGTCCCTAAAGTATACTTTTAAAAAGTAGAGATAGAAATACTCTCTGAGGCCTCTAGGCCAAGCTAGTAGCATCTTTACACATAAAGAGGGTCTGGGGGACCCGACACTTAGTATTTGCCATACTTCTTAGGTTATTTGGTACTCATACTTCCCATTAACCTGTGACTAAACAAAAACAAAACTAATGAATAAAAAACTAAAATACTAAAATAAAACATATCTTAACTTGGATTGCCTCCTAAGCAGTACCTGATTTAGTGTCGTGGTACGACCCAACTTTCTTCTCATTCATTCTCCTTCATCATCTTCCTCACACTTAGACTTTATTTTCTTATTCATTTCTGACCTCTTGAGTGTGAACTCTTAAGGTCAATAGCTCTCTAAAAATAGCCTTTGTAGGCTCATCAATTTACATCATTTTAGGCTTGGTATTAGTGGCTTAGGCTGCTAAATGAGGAAGTTCAAAGAGGTTTTTTGTTGAATAGACTGCACCCCCACACTTATCCCTTTCAACTACTGTAATAATGCATAGATCTTTGTAGTAGGATAATGTATTGAGCGGTTTGTACACTTTGAAAACTGCCTCTTTATCCTCCAGCCTTATTATGAGTGTGCCCTCTCTTACATCTACCAATGCTCTTTCCATCGCCAAGAATAGACGTCCTAAGATGACTAGTACTTTTTTATCTACCTAAAATTGTAAAACAATAAAGTCAGAAGTAATAATAAACTTACCAACCTTGATAAGAACATCCTCGATGACTCTTTCAGGATGGGCTATGGCCCCGCTTGCCAGTTGCAGTCACACAGAGCTTGGTCTCGGCTTCCCCAAGCCCAAAGTGTCAAAAAAAGAAAGAGGCATCAAATTGATGCTTTCCCCTAAGTCACTAAGTGCATGGACCACCTCACTAATCCTAATTTGAATGGAGAGAGTGAACTTTTCTGGGTCTTTGAGCTTTTTAGGCATCTTCTGCATCACCACAGATTTTCACTCTTCAGTAAGTGCTATTTTCTCGACATCCTTCAGCTTAACTTTGTTAATGACCACATCTTTCAAGTACTTAGCATACTTGGTCATTCCCTGCAAAACATCAAAAAGAGGAAGGTTAATATGAAACTCTCTAAACATATCAAAGAACTTTTTGAAGCATACCTCCTTCTTTGCCTTTATATACTTATATGGGAAAGGTAGTGATGGTGTCTCCTATACCTGTTAAGTAACTTTGATTTTTGAGTACTCATACTTTCTTGAATTTTTGGTAGTTTTGTCATCAACCTGTTTAAGAACCAAATTAACATCTACTTTCATAGCTTTCTTTTGAGTTTATTTATTAAGATCTTTACCACTCCTCAAAATAATTACCATTACTTGCTTAGGATTTTTAATGTAATTTGGCAAACCACCTTGAGCCCTTGTATTCTGTGCTACTGCTATCTAGCCTATCTATAACTCTAAGCTCCTTGTAGCTGCTTCTTGGCTTTTTATATCTTCTTCCAATTGTGCTTGAGTAGCTAAGATTTGATTCAACATCTTCTACATATTGCTAGTGTCCTGATTTAGTTGAGCCTATGGTTTTTAAAATTGCTATTGTTAGGCGTTCTATTGCTGATTTGGTGGTTGAGTCTGCCACTTTAGATTGTAGGTGTTCCCATAATTCGGCCTTTGAACATTGCCCACAAACATCACTAACTCAGTATTGGAAGCACACATATCTGCAGAATGGCCACCATTGCCACAAACCATGTACCAAGTACTTGTCTGTTGAATCGTATTCATTATTGCTGCAGGCTGTGAAACCCCCAACTTTATATTACTTAATTGAGTTGTTAACTGATTCTATAATGCAGTAATTTGAGAAGATATAGTGGTAAACTGATGCATTTCCAACACTCCCACAACTTTCTTTAAAGCATTTACAGAGTTAGAATGCCATTATGGATTTCCTTACGTAATCTGGTTTAATAAAGTATAAAGCTCATTATACATTGATTCCAATGCTTGACCACCTGCAACTGAATCTAGCAAAAGTTGTGTTGTGATCAAGTTCTTCAACAAAAGTGTGAGCTAAAACCTCATTAGACTGCTGATGATATGGAAATTCCTGAAGAAGACCTTTGAATCTCTCCCAAGCATGATATAAGTTCTTATTCGCTCTCTGTTTGAAGCTCACAATCTTACTACATAGTTTCCCAGTCTTACTAGATAGAAAGAATCATATGAGGAATTTCTTTGCTAAGTCATCCCAAGTTATTATTGAACTTGCCGGCTTAGTGTTCATCCACTTCTTCGTTTCCCCCAATATTGAAAGAGGGGAAAATATTAGCCTAACATTGTTATTTGACACACCCATAGGGATAAATGTGTCATTGATCTCTAAAAATTTTCGCAGGTGTACTTTTGGATATTCATATGAAAGCCCCACAAACTGTCCACTTCTGATCAAAAAGTGCATCATGTTTTGTTTCTACTCAAAGTTACCTCCTACAGTGGGCTTTTAAAAAGTGGAGGTCAAATTTATTAGAAGTGGGATTACCACTTCATCAACTATCCTGCAGGCTAGTTGATCTTCAGCCATTAGAGCAGCATTATCTAGTTCCTCTGGAAATTATGGGATACGAGGGAGAAAGATTTCTTATCTCCTTCATTGATGGAAGCGTTGCTTGAGTTGGGGTCTTGGATCAACCAATCCCCTATCCATAACAAGATTACTATCCTGTAAACCTATTTCTTATCAAATCAATCCCAAATACAAAGAGTAAAGAGCCACAAAAATGTATAAATTAAAACTAAAATCAAAATAGTTGCCAATTTACTTGTCCCCAGCAACAACACCAAAAACTTGTTGTGCCCAAGTGAACATACAGGTGTATGTGATCTCACTAAGTTTTCCAGCTGAAGTTCCAAAAACCCTAATTAAAGTGTTTTTCATCCCCTCTCCAAGTTTTAAAGCTTTCTAAGGTGTTTTAAATTGATTTAAGATGTTCCTTTTATAATGAGACTCAAATTTCCAAAGTTTGCCTCTCACCGCGACACGGGGATAGTTTTCTATATCTAGCTCTACGAAGAAGTATTATCATAGTGAGAAACTATATTGTTCCACTCTATAATTCCCCCTCACTGCGACACGGCGCTTTTCTTCCGCAATGCAATCTTGACATCCTAGGTGTCCTATTCTCGTCAAGTTGTATCTTATGCTTTTGTTGATCCATTATAAGCCTTTTTGTGTTATTTCCACTATATTTAAAGATTTTATATCCTTCATATATCATCATAATAAACTCATAAAGCATCACTAAGGAATTAAACACAACATATTAGAGCTTAAAACATCACAACATGAAAGACTATGAACTAGAAACTTAAGCTAAGAATACTAGTTTTGCTCCTTTTTATCTTTCACTTAGTTTTGACTCTTGTCTAGATTCAATTGAACTTTAAACACTATAAAAAAGTTTTTCCACATATAATTACATAATCATAACTTTAGTAACTCAATATACGCAATAGAATCCATTGCGATCAACTAGAACAACACCTAGCTCAAGCTAGTAACACTAGTTTTCTAATATGAACTCTAAGTGATCAACTTGAATCCAAACTTGTTTGAAATACACCTTAAACATTGTTATAAAGTACCTAAACACTTATATTCTTAATTTTATCATCATTCACTCATTAATCACAGTAGAAGTCCACAAAACAAAGCTAAATAAGCCCAAATAACAATACTAAAGTGCATAAAGCCACCTCAAATCAATCTTCTTTATATTAATTTACCTCAATGCTACTATAGAAGCTTTAGGATTTCCTTTATTCAATAACTTCCTCACAAGGGAGTTTGAGATTAGGAAAAGGGATTAAGACAGTAATTTGAGATTTACATTCATCTTATAATTTTGTCATCTCATTTAATCAACTTGAGATCTAAAAGGTGAAAGTTAAACTGAGGTTATAGACAAGGAGCAATAAAGTGGAACCCTGAAACTCATAAGGTCAAGGGTTAGATTTATTAGCACCTTCACAACATAGGTAGTAATACATAGCTAGTTGACTTTGCATGCAGAGTAAAAGAATAGGTGAGTTGAACACAAGAAGTTTATAGAATTGTGAATCTAGGAGGAACACAGTCCTAGTGTTCATCTTCTATTGTTTACAATATCAAAGCATTTATGTTTTGTGACTACTTAGTATCAATTCCAAATTCCCCTAATTTATCTTTTTGCACTGCTCATGAATTTTGTCAAGTTAAGAAATTGTTCAACATTTTCCTTGTGCGTTCATCCCCAACTAGTTTAGGTTACTACATTTGAATTTTACTGTAGCATACTTCTTTGAAGGTTAGTGTTTTTGGGTGACATCAGTATGCTTCTAGGCATTTAAAAGTTCATGAGAGGAATTATCCAAATCATGATTTAGAGTTCTTAGCCATGGTTTTTGCATTGAATATTTGGGGCATTATCTATATGGGGTTCATATTGACATATTTTCTGATTGTAGGAGCCTACAATATGTTTTCACCCAGAAGGAGTTGAATATCAGGCAGGGGGATAGGTTGAATTTCTCAAGTATTGTGACATGACTCACCACTATCATCCAGGTAAGGCTAATGTGGTTGTTTATACTCATAGTAGGTTATCTATGGGGATCTTATCTCAGGTGAAATAGAAAGGTGGGATTTTGTACAAGATATTCACCGTGTTTCTAATCATAGAGTTCATCTCCTAGATTCAAAAGATTATGGTGTATTTAGGAAAGAGGTGGCAAAGTTATCTCTTGGTGATGAGGTAATTGAGAATCAAGTTTTTGATCCCATCTTAATGTAGACTAAGGATAATTTGCGTAGGTGGAAGGTGTTAGCTATTGAGGTTAGCGGTGATGGTATCTCGAGGTACCAAGAGAGGTTATGTGTTCTCAGTGTGGATGAGCTGCGAGGTGTAATTTTGGTTAAAACTCATGCATCCCATTATTTGGTTTACCATGCTTTGACGATGATGTATCATGACCTTAAGTAGATTTATTGGTGAAATAACATGAAGTGAGTTGTAGCTAATTCCATGGCTAAGTGTATGGTGTGTCAACAAGAGAAAATGGAACACTTGATGCCTGGTGAGTTGTCTCAAAAAATTGAGTTACCTATATGGAAATAGGAAGTGATAAATTTGGATTTTATTATTGGTCTTCCAGTCTTGAAATTAGTTTGGTTTTATTTAGGTCATTGGGATAATATGACTAAGTCTGCTCACTTCTGGCCGGTGAGGACTAACTATTTTGATGAGGATTATGAAAGGTTGTTTATTTAGAAGGCCATAAAGTTACATAGTGTTCCTATTTCCATTATTTTGGATTGTGGTACTCAGTTTTCATCTTATTTTTGGCAACTATTTCTGCGAGGTTTGGGAACTAAGGTGACCATTAGTAACGTTTTCCACTTGTAGAGGGATGCACAAATGGTAAGGACCATTCATACTCTAGAGGATATGTTTCAGGGTTGTGTAATTGACTTTAGTAGTAGTTGGGTTGACCACTTACCTCTTGTAGAGTTTGTGTACAATAATTGCTATCACTCTAGCATTGGTATAGTTCTAATTGAGCCATTATATAGTAGGAGGTATAGATCACATATTGGGTGGTTTGAAGTTTTTGAGGTGAGGTTGTTCGATCCTAATTTAGTAAATCTAGCTATCAAGGAGGTGAAGGTTATTCGAGATAGACTAAAAATTGACCAAAGTTACCAAAAGTCCTATGCAGATATAAGACGAAGAGAGTTGGAGTTTGATGTGTGTTATTAGGTATTCTTGAAGGTGTCTCCGCAGGAAGGAGTGATGTATTTTTTAAAAAAGGGAAAGCTCAATCCCCATTTCATTGGACCTTATTTGATTTGATAAGAGTGGGGAATGTTGTCTATGGGTTGGAGTTTCCTTCGAGTTTGGGTTCTATTCTCCCTGTGTTGTGTCCATGTTAAGGAAATGTGTTGATGATCCTTCCTTGGTGGTGCCTATTGAGAATGTTGTTGTCTCGAATTCCATATCTTACAAAGAGGTCCCAATGAAGTTCTTAGATAGGAAAGTTCATAGGTTGCGAACCAAAGATGTATCATTAGTAAGGATCCTTTGGACAAACCATAAAGTGGAAAAAGCCACTTAGGAAGCGGAAGAAGATAAGAAGGCTAAATATCCATTTTTATTCCATGTGATGGATAAAGAAGTTTGAGGTATGAATTTTATTTATCTTGCTATTATTTGAATTTATCCTTTGGTTCTGGTGCATTATTATTATTCTCGTGTGAAATATGTCATAGCTCATCATTCAAGGATGAATGATCATAAGATAGGATAATGTAACACCCTTAAATTTAAGTTATTTTATTTTTGTCCTTTTTGTGCTTGAAATATCAATTTTTGACTCAAATAATTGTTTGAGGATGTAAAAATGATAACTCGAGGCAGTTTTATAATTATTGGATGGGGTTCGAGGTAGATATGGGTCACGAAAGCAGTAAGCCTCTAATATAGCCCCACAGAACATAAGGTAGTCACCACAATAAGGTCCACCATGCAGACTTGTGTATTTTTGCGGTTGTTTATTTTAATAAAACATGAGAGAAGGGTAGTAAGGTTCTTTCCTTCATACATGACTTTTAAAACATACAAAGACCAATTCTCATTAGTTTTTCAATACACAAAGGTCATTATTCACTCTTAAACATTCTCTTTCAAAATTAACTTATCAACTCAAGTCTAGGGTTTAAGGTGGTGATCATCTAGGGTCTTAGGTGTATGGTATTCATCGAATTTCTTCTAAATTAAGGCATGTATCTCTATCCCTTGACATTATATTTTCTTATTGGCGTAAAATGATTATTATGGCATGGTTTTGATATGAGTTTTGAAATAGTTGAGAAATTTTAACATGATTGGTCGTTAAATTGATTTTTTGTGCTTTATTATGTAAAATTCATGCTTTATTAATGTTTCTGAAGATTGTGGCATGCATGGGAATGATAATTAAATGGAGGGGTCATGGTTAATCCCCAATTTGATAATTTTGCCTTGATATATGATTTGGAAATAATGTGTCATCAACCTATTTGTGAAATTGTCAATGAATATGATTTTGTCATCTAATTTGGATTTCTTTTGTAACTAATGCATGCTACAAATGGTTAAATGGTTAAGGGTAGTTTTGAAAACCTTATAGGGTATTCTGGAATCCCATAAGTGAATGGTTGATGAAAACCTTGTGGGATACAATAGAATCCCCCAAGTGATTTTAATAATGGAATCTATGGGGTACTATGGAATCCTATAAGTATTGGCTAATAAGATTGCTGGAAAGCTATAGTTAGTATAGCAATACCACTTAATAATGCCTTAATAATTGACTTCTCGAATTTGAGAATGGGTTATGTGTAAAATGTTTTAATTGGGCATCAATGGGGGATTGTGTTAGCTAGTCATGAAGGTGTGAGTACAAAAAATTGATACTGGAAACTCATGTTTTCCTATGTGAGGGTTGGTCTTAGTGACCGTGTTCTTGTGGGGTACGAGGGAATCCCCCAAGTGTATATATGTACATACGTATCATAAAGGATAAAGGGTACATCAGAATCCCTGACTTTCTATGATATCTGATGATAGGCGAATTTACACGCCTATATCAATATATTTTGCCCATATTTTAGCCTAGTTTTGAGAACAAATTATATATTTCATGCACTTTTAGTCCTTTTTCCTGTAAATGAGCTAACAAACATGATTAGGAAAGTTTCAGGTATAAATGATGCAAAATACAGCATTTTATGGCTTACTTGACGCAAAAGAAAGCTCACAAACGAAGTAGAAAGGAGCTGGACGCCTAAAGGACCAAATCTGCTGCATGGAAAATCTGTCCCGGGCTAAAACAGCATTTCTGAATACTTTGGGGACTGCATGGAAAATCTGTCCAGAACTAAAACAGCATTTCTGAAGACTTTGGGGACTTACAGACACAAAGCTGGATTTTTACAAAGATACATTAACCTAGTACAATTAGGTTATGTATTTCGCTATTCTACTTGGATTATGATATTGTAACCTTACCCTAGTACATTTGGGTTAAGGATTTCATTAGTCTATTAGGATTTGGTTATTTATTTCATTAGCTTAGTAGGAGTAGGATAGGAGTATTATAAATACCCTATCATGCTAGAGATTTTTATTCATTCCACAACAAAGTCCTCCCTTAGTGGAGGCAACTCCTCCCTTAATTCAAGAAATTCATTCTTAAAACTATTAATTTTCTTCCATCTCTCTCATCTTCCACCACAAACACTTCTAATCTATTCTTCTATTCATCTATTCCACAACAAGAGAATCGTTACTTGCTAGGGAATCACCAAAACCACATGCCTATCACCTACTTCTCACGCCATCAACCATGCAAATCGTGATATCCTTCGCATTCATGGGTAACTAAACCTCTTAGTTGGGGTTATGGAAGCCGAATGAGTTACTATCTATAGCTATGAGTTTGTAAGTTCGAGACACGTATATTGCTTATATCATTATTCTCTTCATCTTAATGCAAATTCTTGTGGCTGCAGACGCATAGAATAACGCCAGTCTAACATTTAACTTGTTCGAGAGAAAGGTTATTTGTCTGGAAAAGAGATAATGTCAAGGTAGTAGGACACCCTTTCCTATTAAAAAGCTAGTGCCGTAACTGGACTAACCTCTTAGAGAATTCGTACCGTTAGACACGCTTTAAGCTCGAGAGAGTTAAAGTGAAATAGTCCTTGTTTAGGTCGAGAGACGCTTGGATTTACCATCGACTACAATTCTCTATAAGCAATTGCATGTTAAGACTCTACACACTCATAGCCAATAGAGACGTATACCTCAGAAGGTGGACATAACCCCAACGCCTCAATTCTCATTGTCTACAACCAACGTGACAATCTTCCTCTTTTTACTTTGCTATTTTCAGCTTTTACTTTATTGTTTTGGTTACATATTACAATCCCCCCTTCTTACGAGACTTGCACCAAAAGTTTAGTAATTTTGCTTACTTGTTGGCCAAGCTATTCCCTGTGGGATCGACACCCAACCCAGGTTGGGTTCTATATTTGCTAACGACCGCTTTACACTCCTACGAGAGCTGTAGATTGAGCGTTATCAAAAATTGGCGCCGTTGCCGGGGAATACGAGTGTCAATCAAGTTCGTGATAATTACTAGACCCTTTGGTCAAAGATTCTCGTACTTTTACTTTTAGTTGTTGTTTTTGTTTCTTTTTAGGTTTGTTCAGTGCTCCAATGGATACACAACATGAAATTGAAAGGATGGCTGCTCAAGCGCATCAACATTATAACCCAAGCCGTGCAACAAATCCTGATGATGAGGACCTGGGCGATGAGGAGCTACAAAACTCACAGCATACTGCTGAGATAGCAGCACCCATGCAGAGGAGAGATCGTCAAGAACGATTTAGGACCGAACGGCGAGCTGTGCACATACCGTTCGATGATGATGATGATGATCTTGACGAAGCTGGTGCCACAGGAGCTATTATTCTTCCACCCTTGGCACCTGGAGCAAAGTTCAATATCACTAGCACCATGATTCAGCTTTTGCAACTCAAGGGATTATTTGGTGGACTAGCAGGCGATGATCCGAATATGCATCTGATCAACTTTATTTCTACATGCAAGTCATTCGACAATCCTGGCGTTGGACAGAATGCAATTCGATTACGTCTATTTCCATTGTCTCTGTCTGGGGAGGCAACTATGTGGTTGAATGGGCTGACTCCTGATTCTATTACAAATTGGAGGCAATTGAGAGACGCTTTCCTAGAAAGATTCTTTCCGCCATCCAAAAGAGCACAGTTGAGAGATGAGATCATCAATTTTCGACAGCTTCCACCTGAAGCTCTCTACGAAACATGGGAGAGGTTCAAGATGAAGCTAATGCGATGCCCAAACCATCATATGACCAATGTACACTTGATGGAGATATTATACAGAGCCTTGAATTCAGTGACTAAGCCAGTGGTTGATAATGCGGCTGGAGGATCATTTATGGACCTCACCTTTGTTCAGGCAAGCAATATGCTAGACCGAATGACAAAGCAAAGTAGATCTTGGCATACCAGGGATTCTGAAGTAGCAAGCCCCACTTTATCTATTGGCATAACTGCAGACCAAAGGAGAAGAGAAGAGGAACGCGATCAAGATATGGCTCACATGAAGACGCAAATGGATCTTCTTACCAAGCATCTATTATCAGGGAAGACCGAAAAAGTTAAGGCCGTTGGACCACATAGAAGAGATGAATCTGATTCTGAGGAAAAAGCCAACTACTTGAACAATCAAGGGGGTTTCTGAGGCAATGCCCAAGGAAACCAAGGTCGGAACTATTATAATGAATCTAAATACAAGGACCGTGATCATGGTAGTTGGAAGAATAATTCAGACAGGAGTGGTGTGTATATTCCTCCTAGAAATTATGAGGCTGAGGCGTCTGGCTCTGAAAAGATGTCTATGGAAGATATGATGGCCAAGCTGCTGAAAGGAGTGGAGGCAACCAATATGGGCGTAACTGAGGTGAAGAATGATTTGTCTTCAATGAATCAGTTGGTTAACTCACATTCCATTGCAATAAGACAACTAGAGCAGCAATTCAGTCAACTTTCAGCAGCACTCAACCAAAGAAAAGCCGGCACCTTACCTAGCGATACTGTGCAAAACCCAAGGAATGATGGGTCATGCATGGCCATCACCACCAGGAGTGGTAAGGTGCTAGAAACTTCAGCAAAAGGCAAGCAAGTGGTTGACGTAGCAGCAGACATTGATGCCACACCTAGTGACGTTACAAGAGAAGAAGCCGCAACAACTACTTCAAACGTCAAAGATGTTTTACCTAGTGATGTGCAGCCTGAAAAAAATGATAAACGGAAGCAAGAGGAGAAGAAAGCCATGGAGAGAACACTTCCATACCCACCACCACCTTTTCCACAAAGATTGAAGAAGGCGGCCGATGACACTAAGTTTAGCAAATTCATGACTATGCTCAAACAGCTGACCATTAATGTTCCATTGGTGGAGGCACTTGAACAAATGCCTGGGTATGCAAAATTTATGAAGGATCTCTTGACAAAGAAGCGGGCAGCAAGTTATGACTTGGCGGATAATGTTCATCATTGTAGTGCAATCGCTACAAGATCGCTAGTTCAAAAGAAGGCAGATCCTGGAGCTTTCACTATTCCTTGCACAATTGGATCGTTGGATTTTGCTAAGGCATTGTGCGATTTGGGAGCTAGCATCAATTTGATGCCACTATCTATCTACAGAAAGTTGGGGTTGGGAGACCCTACACCAACCAATATGAGGCTGGTGATGGCTGATAGGTCGGTAAAACGACCTATGGGTATCTTGAATGATGTGTTGGTGAAGGTTTCTTCATTCATATTTCCTGCCGACTTCGTTATTCTGGATTGCAAGGAGGATTCTGAAGTTCCCATCATCTTGGGACGTCCCTTCCTTGCAACTGGAAGTGTGCTTATTGACATGAAAGATAATGAGCTTTTGTTTCGAATTAATGACGAAGTGGTACGGTTTGATATATGCAAAACAATGAAGCAGCCCAGCGATATGAATGAGTTATAGGTAGCTGATGTTCATCATGAGGATACGAAAGCATTATCTATAGAGAAACAGCCTACTGTTGAGCCATTGTCTGTTGTGCCACTGAAAGTTGAGCATGAAGATAATGAAGGTTATGAAGAACTTATGAGTGCTCTAACAGAAATAGAGCCTTATACTCCTAAGCAACCAGAATGTGATCTCAAGAATCAACTAACAGCAAAGACTCCCATTCACGAGCCACCAATGCTAGAATCGCAAGAGCTCCCCGATTATCTAAGGTATGTGTTCTTGGAAAGTAGAAATATACTTCCAGAGAGAGCAGATGATTTAAGTGAACAGCACGTAGAAGCTCTCATCTCTGCTCTGAGGAGATACAAGAGAGCTATGGGTTGGACTATTGATGATATAATTGGTGACTCTTCGGAGAAACGTATGAGCCAGCTCGAAAAAGATCGCATGACCACAGGTAAGCCTCATTGTCGTCTAAATCCTTTTAGAAAACGATCCATCACTTATCTCGACGAAGTCTAAGTACTCGAGGTAACTACGTCGAGCCACGACAATAAATAAGGTGCTAGATGGGAGGCAACCCATCGTTTTATCATTTTATCGTTTTATCGTTTTGTCTTTCTTTCATTCTAGTACTTGTTTTTGCTTTTGATAAATGAAAATCCAAAAATAAGAGTCGTGCCACGACCAAAACTAAGGCGCTAGGTGGGAGGCAACCCATCGTACTAATCGTTTTCGTTTGGTTTTGAGCAAAAATAGGTGCAAGAAGTATTCAACGAGGAGATTGATTTCAATTGACGATGTGGTCGCATTGTATGGTAAAGTCGGTAAGTTAGGAATGGTGACGCATAAGGCTATGAATTGAGCCTTTCTCACGTCATAATAGGCTTCGAGGAAGGCTAGGCCTTGGTAAAAATAGGCCACGAACGATGCACAACCTATTTTATAGCCTAAGGACTCGGAATCTAGTGTGCTATACACTATGCGCCGCCTATTCCTAGGTATGCTTTTGACTATGCGCTGCCTATGCTATGGCATTTGAGATACTGAGACCAAATGACGTAGACTATGCGGCGCATATGTCTAGAAATGCCATAGACTATGCGGCGCATATGTCCCATTATGCCATGGACAATGCGCCGCATATGTCATTGATATGCCTAGTGAAATGCGCCGCATATGTGGTGTTCTTGTCCCCAAATCCGATTGTAAATGGGTCATAACCCGACCCATTCTCTTCCTATATAAAGGGGACTTAGTTTTATAACACAACCACACTAGAAAATACCCTAAAGGCACCGCATTCCCTCTCCAAATCCTCTCAAAAGTTTCTTCTTTTTGCTCTTCCAATTCACAAAACCATCACCACAAGCTTCAAGCAAGTAAGTACTCTCTTATTCTTCATTTATTTCTCATAAGTACTACATTGCTATGTCTATTATGAATTGCTAAATCGTATAAGATTGTTGGTGATGTTCATGTGTTTAGATTGTTGATACACAACCTTGTGAGTGAACATGTACGTAGGAAAATCTTGACTTGTTTCCGACTTGAAATTGGTTTTAATAGCATTGTTATACTATTTGCGGAATTACTATGTCTATGAACAGTGCTTAAGATTGTTGTTTGGATACTTACATGTTAGACTATCCCGGCCATCGGGATAAGACTTATAGTGCCTACCGACATAAGAGGTTGTGATTGTTGTAAGAATAACTATTCCATGTGGTAACCCCTATGTAGTAGTGTTGCTATATCTACCATGAAAGTAGTCCAATGGCTGCAAGTAAGTGATGCATTGCTGATTTTCTTGTCGGAATACAATCCTAAAACGTATGTCGACGAAATCTGAGTACTCGACCTCTTTCACTTCACTGATTTGTGTTAACAAAACTAAGTGTGGGGTGGTACCCCTACTTCTTGTGTATAGATTGTAACCATTGAGATTGTGCTACCATTAACACTATTTCTAGTCTCAGGTACAATGGCACCCAAAGCAAGACAAGGCAAAGAAAAGGCTACCACTTCCCAAAAGAGCAAGAAACTAAGGCCGCAAGGACCAAGGAGAACCCTCCTCGCAGCAAATACCCCGACTCACGCTTGGAATTAAGTGGGATACTTATGAGAAACTTCTGAGGATGACGACTCTGACGATGATTCCAATGCAAGGGGTATGACCCCAGACATAGAGGATAAGTCCGACCAACCAGGTTCCTCGTATTTATTTTCGTGGTGGTATTGCATGCTATACTTATCTATTCGCATCTATGTTTGTTTGCTTTTGTTTCATTTTTGTTTCGTTGTGTTTTTTTAGTAGTAAAATTTTTTTTCTAGCTTCGCATGAAATTATTTTGATAGGCAGCATGAGATTATAACAAGAGTATGCGTTACAATTGTGACTATTGAGACATTTAGGCTCTAGTTGTGACTCATTATGTGATATTTTGTGGTTCAATTCCTTCACTTGTTGGGTCGAGAGTCTATATTACTTCCAATCAAGTCGACCATGTGCCTTGTGTGTGTGAGATTAATAGTATCTTCTATGTATGTGGCTGATGCTAGAACCTGCCTGGTATGTATGCAAAGCGAAAATAAGGAGTGTAGTTTAGGATATGATTTAGGCATTTCTTTGGCAACCTATATTTGTTTACCTTCAGTTTTACCTACCCATTGACATCATCCTCGTAAAACCCTTTTGAGCCTTTAGCCTATTTCTTTGACAACCCTGTATGTAAGCCTAATCCATTTCTTTCAAGACCACAATTTTGATCCAAATTCCTAAGTGCTTTAAAGAGAAAAAGTCATATGACAAACATAAAGAGGAAATTGGGTAAGAATGATGCTTTAAATTGCAAAGGTGCTTGAATGTGTTATGAAAAATAAAGTGCTATCATAAAAGGTATGTTGTGAAAAGAAAAAAAGGGGAAAAGAAAGCTGAAAAGTAAGTTGTGCTTAAAAATGAAAAACAAAAGAGGAGAACAAGGGTGGTAGAATAAAAAGGAAAGAAGAAAGGTTGAAAGAAAAAAAGTGTCAATGATACAATGTGATGTATTAAAGTGCTTAGGAACCTAGTCACTATTTCTGGCCAAAATAGCTGATCCTACCCGTCCCTTAGCCTACATTACAACCATCAAAAGACCTACTTGATCCTAATCTTAACATTCCGACATTTAGTAGAGTACTACATTAAGGGCAAGCTTATGGTCATTAGTTGCTACATATGAATTCTTTGTGAGAGTGAGAGCAAGGACACTTTGATACCCATGTTTGAAAAATATGCTATATTTGTGAGTGATTATGGGTACTATATTGTGAGACACACATGGTTGATGAGTTTTGGATAGTTGTATATGATTCTATGTACCTTAACGTTTGCATGCGAGTTGATCACCATCACGAGTCTATGCTTGAGGTTAAATTGTTTCTACTTATAATCGGAAAGCTACTCTTTGTTGATAGTTGTTGTGCTTGTCTTGAAGAATGTTTTGTGTTGTGGCTGTAAAAACCCTAAGTTGATGTTAGAAGGACATGATATGTTGTTCGAGGACGAACAAAGCTCTAAGTGTGGGTTGTTGATGATAGGCGAATTTACACGCCTATATCAATATATTTTGCCCATATTTTAGCCTAGTTTTGAGAACAAATTATATATTTCATGCACTTTTAGTCCTTTTTCCTGTAAATGAGCTAACAAATATGATTAGGAAAGTTTCAGGTATAAATGATGCAAAATACAGCATTTTATGGCTTACTTGACGCAAAAGAAAGCTCACAAACGAAGTAGAAAGGAGCTGGACGCCTAAAGGACCAAATCTGCTGCATGGAAAATCTGTCCCGGGCTAAAACAGCATTTCTGAATACTTTGGGGACTGCATGGAAAATCTGTCCAGGACTAAAACAGCATTTCTGAAGACTTTGGGGACTTACAGACACAAAGCTGGATTTTTACAAAGATACATTAACCTAGTACAATTAGGTTATGTATTTCGCTATTCTACTTGGATTATGATATTGTAACCTTACCCTAGTACATTTGGGTTAAGGATTTCATTAGTCTATTAGGATTTGGTTATTTATTTCATTAGCTTAGTAGGAGTAGGATAGGAGTATTATAAATACCCTATCATGCTAGAGATTTTTATTCATTCCACAACAAAGTCCTCCCTTAGTGGAGGCAACTCCTCCCTTAATTCAAGAAATTCATTCTTAAAACTATTAATTTTCTTCCATCTCTCTCATCTTCCACCACAAACACTTCTAATCTATTCTTCTATTCATCTATTCCACAACAAGAGAATCGTTAATTGCTAGGGAATCACCAAAACCACACGCCTATCACCTACTTCTCACGCCATCAACCATGCAAATCGTGATATCCTTCGCATTCATGGGTAACTAAACCTCTTAGTTGGGGTTATGGAAGCCGAATGAGTTACTATCTATAGCTATGAGTTTGTAAGTTCGAGACACGTATATTGCTTATATCATTATTCTCTTCATCTTAATGCAAATTCTTGTGGCTGCAGACGCATAGAATAACGCCAGTCTAACATTTAACTTGTTCGAGAGAAAGGTTATTTGTCTGGAAAAGAGATAATGTCAAGGTAGTAGGACACCCTTTCCTATTAAAAAGCTAGTGCCGTAACTGGACTAACCTCTTGGAGAATTCGTACCGTTAGACACGCTTTAAGCTCGAGAGAGTTAAAGTGAAATAGTCCTTGTTTAGGTCGAGAGACGCTTGGATTTACCATCGACTACAATTCTCTATAAGCAATTGCATGTTAAGACTCTACACACTCATAGCCAATGGAGACGTATACCTCAGAAGGTGGACATAACCCCAACGCCTCAATTCTCATTGTCTACAACCAACGTGACAATCTTCCTCTTTTTACTTTGCTATTTTCAGCTTTTACTTTATTGTTTTGGTTACATATTACAATCCCCCCTTCTTATGAGACTTGCACCAAAAGTTTAGTAATTTTGCTTACTTGTTGGCCAAGCTATTCCCTGTGGGATCGACACCCAACCCAGGTTGGGTTTTATATTTGCTAACGACCGCTTTACACTCCTACGAGAGCTGTAGATTGAGCGTTATCAATATCTCTAGTTCGCACAGCTAACACGCAATCGGGCTCATTCAGGGGGTGACACTGAACCTATATATCCCGTTAGGGTATTTTATAATGGTCAAGCTATTTAATCCAGGCTAAAGTTTTAAATGTTCATGTTAGGTGTTGTTCCCTATCCCTGCAGGATATATATATATGTATTTATATATGGTTATGAGCATTAAATTTTGACTGGTTTAAATTATTATGCCTGGCATTATTTGTTTCACTATCTCTGAATTACATTATAGCACTCTAACTACTAACTATCTTCAGATGTTGCTTCCCCAAGCGATGCAGGAACTGGCCATACTTTTACTTCTCATTCACAGTGATCAGGTGTTCATGCTTGGTTTGTGAGTTAACCTGAGTGGTGAGCTTTCATCCTTCGAAAGATGTAATTTTTTGTTTGGGTTCTTATGTCATAGACTTTATATCACATTTGGTTTCGCTATGGTTGGGGTCATGTTCAGACACTTTGTTGGTACTTACCTTTTAGTTAGAGGCTTTGTCGAACTACTGTAGACTTGGGTATTATGGTTGTAATTTAGTATTGGATTTTCCTATAATGGATAGATTTGGATTTTGATTTTATATAGACCTTTGAGTTTATCTTTCATGACTTTATTTAAATTAGTATTTATTCACTACTAGGTGTTCATGACTTGCTTTTAGGTCCTCATTGAACTTGAGATGCACATCTCAACCATGCCCCTATTCGGGTCGTGACAGTCTTGATGCAACATGGTAAGGTTATCTCCTATACTTCTAAGCAGCTTAAGGTTCATGAAAGAAATTATTCGATACCCAATTTGGAGTTAGCAATTGTGGTTTTTACTTTAAAGATCTGGCGCCATTATTTGTGTGAGGTACATATGGATATTGATTTAGATCATAAGAGTTTGCAGTATGGTTAACTCAGAAGGAGTTGAATCTTAGGAAGATGTGGTGGCTTAAATTACTTAAGGATTACTACATGAGTCTTCACTACCATCCAGGTAAAGCTAATGGTGTGGTTGATGATTTAAGTAGGTTGGCCATGAGGATCTTATCTCATATTGGCTAACTTAGGAGTTCATTTTCTAGACTCTGAGGATGGAGGAGTCATTGTTCAAGACTTGGTTAAATCATCTCTTGGGGTTGAGGTAAAGGAGAAGTAGACTTTGGATTCTATACTTAAGTAGATTAAGGATGATGTGGGTCAGCAAAAGGTTATGGATTTTGAGATTGGGAGAGATAGTATTCTAAGTTACCAAGGTAGGTTGTGGGTTCCTGATGTTGATTGGTTGTGGAAAAGGATTTTGACTGAGGCTCATGAGTCTCAATATACAGTTCATACAGGTTTAACTAAGATGTATCACGACTTGAAGGAAATCTATTAGTGGAACAATATGAAGAGAGATGTGGCATATTTTGTTGCTAAGTATATAGTTTGTCAGCAAGTCAAGGTTGAGCACTTGAGGCCTGAAAGCATGTCTCAAGAGATAAAGTTATCTATTTATAAGTGGGATATGATCAATATGAATTTCATTATGGGTCTTCTGCTATCTCGTAATCAGTATAATTTTATTTGGGTCATTATAGATAGAATGACTAAGTCCTCCCACTTCTTGCCTATGTGAGTAACTACTCAGGAGAGGATAATGCTAGGTTTTTCATTTAAGAGATTTTGAATTTGCATGGTGCACCAGTGTCCATCATTGCAGACTGAGGTACACAATTTTCTTCTCATGTTTGTCATTCGTTTTAGAAAGGTTTGGGTACACAAGCAAACCTTAGCACCATTTTCCACCCTCAAATGGATGGAGAAAGAAAGCATACTATTTAGACTTTGGAGATATACTAAGGGCCTCTGTGATTTATTCTAAGGGAATTTGGGTTGATCATTTGTCTCTTATTGAGTTTGTGTACAATAATAGTTACCATTCGAGCATTCAGATGACTCATTTTTAGGATCTTTATGGTAGGAGGTGTAGGTCTCCTATTGGATGGTTTGAGGTTGGTGAAACTAGGTTGTTTGGTCTAGACTTGGTTTACCAAGCCATTGAAAAGAGAAAGACTTAAGACTGCTCAAAATCACTATAAGTCCTATGCAGATGCGAGGTGAAGAGAATTGAAGTTTGAAGTAAGTGATTGGGTATTCTTGAAGGTGTCCCCTGTGAAAGTAGCCATGTGGTTTGGGAACTTAAGATTGGTCAAAATTTCCAAAAGTCCTATGAGAAAGTGAGGTAAAGAGAATTGGGGTTTGAAGTAAGTGATTGGGTACTCTTGATTGTATCCCCTATGAAATGAGTCATGTCATTTGGGAAGAGGGGGAAGATCAGTCCGTATTATGTTGATCCCTATCATATTTATAGGATACTTAGGAATGTTGCTTATAAGTTAGATTTTCCTATAATTTTATCTTTGGGTCATCCCGTGTTTCATATGTCCATGCTGAAAAAGTGTGTGGGTGATCCTTCCTTGATAGTGATGTTGAGGAATTTGGTGTTACGGATTCCTTATCTTATAAGGAAGTTCCGGATGAGATATTGGATAGGCATGTTCGTATATTGAGAACAAAGGATGTAGCTCTAGTGGAGGTCCTTTGGAGAAATCAAAAGGTGTAAGGAGCTACATGGGAAGCTGAGGAAGATATGAAGGGATAATACCCATTCTTGCTCCCCGGGTTGAATGAAAGTGCTTAAGGTATAAGTTTTATTTTCCTCTTGTTACTTTTTGAGATTGTCAATTGACTTTGGTGTATTATTGCTATTCTCGTTTGGAAAGTGTCCTAACTCATCATTAGGGATGAATGATACTGAGGAGGGATAATGTTAAACGCCAAAATATTTTGATCACTTTATTTTTGACCTTCTCGCATACGTAATATCAATTTTTGATTTAAATTATACTTAGGGATGTTAAAAAGGTAATTTGAGAAGTTTTAGAATTTTTGAAAGTGGTTTTTGGCCATTTTGAGACCTCGAGGCAGTGAGGGTCTACAATAAGGCTATGCCATGGAGATTAACCTCTGCAATATCGGCATGAAATGGAGGATAACCTCCACAATAATGGCGTGCCATGCTGGTGTGTTAATTTCATCCAGTTTTATTTTTTTCACTTTGGGTAAGGGACTTTTGGTCTTTTTACCCTTTGTACGACCTTTAAACATATAATAAGCCTCTTTTCTTCAAGTTTCAAAGATCAAAATCTTGCATTCTCTCTTAAAACTCAAAACCCAATAACATTAAAGGGTTTCACAGAGAATTCATTCGAACTCTAAACTTCAAATTGACTTCTAATTCTTGTATGTTTTAGGAATTTTTATTTTCCCTAAACTATAATTTTATAGTGAGGCACTAATTGAATGGATTTTCATGTAATTTAAATTAGGAGTTTTGAAATTTGATTGAGGAGTTTTGGTTGTTACTGATTGAACTACTTGTCCCATATTTTGAATTGATTATTTATGCTTTAAATTTATGCTTTGGGACTGATTTGGTATACTATTTAAATTATTGGAATGGGGAACATGGGTTTTCTTAAATTGGATGAATTTTGGATTGGAATTGCATGAAACTCAACCCATTTTTAAATTTGATTTTAATTATGGAAAATTACATGGTTTAACTTGCTTTTGAACCCAATGCATTGCATTGAAGGATAAATAGATATAAAAAATAGATTTGGATGACCTTAGTGGCCATGGTTTAGATTTTAAATGGAACTTGGGAGTTGATGCGGTTAGGTGGATTGGTTTGGTATGTTTAATTTAGCTTGCAACCATATTGGTATGACGATACCAAGTTAGAAATGCCTTGATGAATGTCTCCTGGGATAATGGTTTGAATTATGTGCAAATTGTATTTGGGCTTAAAAGGGGTTGTATAGATCACCATGAAGGTGTAAGTCATGGGGCGGGTGGAGGGGGGGGAGGGAGAACACTGGAAACCACGTTTGCCGGTGTTGGGGGTCTATATGACCATGTGCTTGGTGCACACTTGATATATATATTTTTGAGATGGTTATCGCCCATGGTGGCTTTACTTTACCTCGGCTTTTCCATGGTTTTTGTGGCTAACACGCACTAGGGATTTTCAGTAGGGGGAGCTGAACCCATAGAGACCATGGGTACCTTTAGGACAGATCAGGATAAACAGTCCATCTCAATGGTTTTAAAACTCTCATGTTCACGACCCTTACCCTACCTCTGTATCTAATATATGTATGTATGAATGTATGCATGTAGTTTTAACTGATTATGTACATGGCAATGCTTATCCCACTGACTAACCTAGGACGAAACATTGTTTCATGATGTAGGGTCCGAAGACTTTTCTGTTGCTCCTATGAAGCATTAGGTTGATTAGCATGTCTGTTGAGTTGTTATGAAGTGGTGATCCTTCATCCTTTAAAAAGGATTATCATTTCATCAATATTTATTTATTATCACAGTACTTTTGGATTCTCTTGGTAATATTAGTATCTATTAGTCTTCTTATTACTGTTTAATTGGTTTCCACAGTATTATTATTTTTTTCTCGTGAGGTTAGGCGATGGGGGTAGTCTCTGGTCCATGGTAGGCTTGAGATACTAATCACGGCTAGGCCCTAGTTTGGGCCATGATAAACTATTTGTCAACTGACTGAAGCATGCTGAAAATCATGTATATTTATCAACTCATGGAAAGTCATGTAAAAATAGGAAAATTCATCTCATAGTCACAATCATGCAAGTAAAAACATGAGTAAAGGTAAGTTCTTATGTTGACTGAACATTTAATCATATGATAATGTCATACTTTTGAGAACATGAATAATAAGTATGAACCCTAATTGTAATCTCATAAATTCATCTGGAAAATCAAAGCTTTTGGGTTTAAGGTTGAAAGGTTATAGTTGTTCAAACCACACATACCTAGAATTTGAATATTTTGTGAGAGAAACTTGAGTTGAAACCTTGGAAACTTGAATTTGTTTTTTGAAAAGCTTCTCTATTTGTATTATTAAGGGATTTGGGAGAAGTGGGATCACTTTAATCTGAGTTATGAGGGTGCTTTTTACATTTAATACCTTTAGGAATTAGTTTAACAGGCAAAAGACCAAAAATCCCACAACCTCAAGCTAAAAAAATTGGTATTTTTGCGCCCTTGGGTTTGGCACACCCTTATCACACCACTCTAAGGGCGTGACACTCCCTTATTTTGGAATGATAAGAGAGTGGCATGCTCTTATCGTGAACCTTCACTATTTCTGCATAAGGGTATGCCTCCCCTCTGTGGTTCTCCCTTAACATGGACCCTTACTATTTTGGGGTATCAAAACATCCCAAAAGGGGTTACAAAATTTTTGAAACACTTTCTAATGGTTCCATTATCATCCCATAACATAACTCAGCTTAGAATTCACCATTAAACAGATAGTGTGTACCAAATTAAAATCATAGAATTTGTTTGGGGTTTAACATTATCTACGTCTTGGGACCTGTCATCCTCGAATGAAGCTCGGGAAGAAATAATGACTATCTAAAGGGCTCATTAAGTTAAGATCTGAGGGTTGTTTTACTCTAAGACTAAAATATTCAATCAAAAGCATTTACTTGAAATTGAAATCAACTCATTTGACATAAACTTCATAAGGAGAGAGTAAGGATATGTATGAATTGATTAGACTCAAACGATTACATACCTTATACTAACTTTGTGGTAGGAGTGAATAAGGATATTGATTCATCATATCTGCCTTAGCTTCTCAAGTTGGTCCCTAAACTAATTGGTTTCTCCAAAGAACTTTCACAGAGGTAACTTGCTTATTCCTTAACCTTCAAACTTGTCAATCAAGGATATTAACTAGAACTTCTTCATAGGATAATCTAACCTCACCCTAATACTCTCTATGGGCATAACTAAGGATGGATCCCTTATGAACTATACTATATTAACATCAATACATGAAAAACTGAATGGATAGCGGCTAGTTCTAAGGAAAGGACTAACTCATACGCGACCTATTCCATGCACTTCACTTTTATAAGGACCAATATATCAGGGACTAATCCTTCCCTTCTTTCTAAATCTCAGTATCCTTTTCATGGGCGACATCTTCAAAAACACCCAATCATCCACTTCAACTATTAGTTCTCTCCTCCTCACATTTGTATACCATCTCTGACAACTTGAGCAGTTTTCAACCTCTCATAAATCAACTATACTTTCTCCATGGCTTCAATAACAAATTTTGACCCAACCAAGGCCATTTCACCAACTTCGAACCAACCTATAGGTGACTTGCACCTTCGCCCGTATAATGATTCAAACAGAACCATCTGAATACAAGTATGATACCTATTGTTATAAGAAAACTCTATCAAGGGTAAGTGATCATCCCAATCTCCTTTAAATACCATCACTCGGGATCTCAATATATCTTTTAGTGTTTGAATCATATGCTTAACCTGACCTTCTTTCTATAGATGAAATACTATGCGAAGATTCACCTTTGTACGAAGGCTCTTTTGAAAAGATTACCAAAACTGGAAAATAAATTGTGTATCTCAATCAGAAATAATGGACAAAGAAACCACATGAAGCCTTACTAACTAACAAATATTCATCTTAGCAAACTCTTCTGCTGTATCTGAAGTCTTAATAGGTAATAAATGGGTTGATTTGGGTATTCGATCCACGATGACCCAAATTGAATCATGCTAACTTTTGGTGCAAGGAAGTCCAGTAACAAAATGCATATTAATGACCTCCCACTTCCAAGTAGGAATGAAATGTCCTGTAGTGTACTGCAAGGCCTTTGATGGTCTGTCATTACCTATTGAAAATAAGGAAACTTCGCCAAAAAAATTCCTTTATCCCTCTTTATACCATTCCACCAATAAATTTCCCATAGATCGCAGTACATCTTGGGAGCACCAGGATGAATTAAATACTTAGAATGTGAGTCTATGCTAATATTATTTCTCTTAACCCATCAATAGTGGCAACATAACACCAACCTTGATAGCAAACGACACTATCTCCCCCTTGGGACAAAACCTCAACCTTCTACTACTAAATTGCATCCAATATCTGGATAAGTATGGAATCGCTACGCTACTTCTCTTTCACTTCCACTACTAAGGATGATTCTAAAATATTTTTAACCACTACTCCCCTACATCAATATTAATCAATCATGCACCAAAATGATCTAGTCTATGCACTTCTTTGGCCAAATCATGCTCTTTCTTTTTCATGTGAGCCATACTACCTATAGATAGTCTACTCAATGTGTTTGCCACTACATATGCCTTACTCAGATGGTAAAGCACATTAATTTCATAATTCTTTAAAAACTCCAACCACCTTATCTTACAAAGATTCAACTCCTTTTGTGTAAATACGCACTGGAGACTCTTATGATCAATGAAAATACCAACATAAACACCATATATGTAGTGCCTCTAAATCTTCAAAGTGAACACAATAGCTTCTAACTCTAAATCATGTATTAGATAATTCTTATCATATTTCTTGAGCTATCTGGAGGAATATGCTGTTACCTTCTTATTTTGCATCAAAACACCACCTAACCCAAGTCTAAAAGCATCTTAATACACAATAAATTTGTCTAACCCCTCTGTCAAGGCTAACACTGGAGCTAAAGTCACTCTATCCTTTATCTCTTGGAAACTCTTCTCACATTTATATGACTAAATAAACTTCATCTTCTCTTGCATCGACTTAGTCAATGGTGCAGCTATTGAGGAGAAACCCTCAACAAACTCCTATAGTAACCAGCTAAACCCAGAAAGCTCCGAATATCAAATAGAGTAATAGGCCTAGGTCAGTGCTTCACTGCATTAGTTTTCTGAGGGTTTACATGAATACCAGTACCCAAAATAGCATGCCCTAAAAATATAATAGATTCCAACCAAAACTCATACTTACTAAACTTTGCATAAAGCAGCCGATTCATAAGAGTCTGTAACACTGTCCTTAAATAGTCTGTATGTTCCTCCATACTTAGAGAATTTACAAGTATGTAATCTATGAAAACAATGACAAACATGTCCAAGTACTATTTGAAGACCCTGTTCATTAAATCAATAAAGGCTGCAGGAGCATTTTTTAGTCCAAAAGATAAAACCATAAACTTAAAAGACCATAGTAAGTTCTAAAAGCAGTCTTTAGGATGTCATGATCCTGACCCTTCAACTACTGATACCCTGACCTGAGATCAATCTTTGAAAACCAATAGGCGCCCTAATGTTGATCAAATAAAACATCAATTTTGGGGATGGCGTACATGTATTGATAACTACCTTGTTTAGTTACCTGTAATCTCTACACATTTTGAGAGTACTATCTTCTTGCACATGAAAGAACTAGAGCACCCCATAGGAAAATACTGGGCTTGATGAACCTCTTATTTAATAGGTCCTTAAGCTACTCTTTTAGATCTTTAAGCTCAATTAGTGTTATACAATAGGGATTAATAGGGATAGGTTAGGTATCAAGGAGGAGATCAATCTCGAACTCTATTTCTCTATCTGGAGGTACCCTAGGTAGATCCTCTAGGAAGACCTTAGAAAACTCGTCGACCATATAAACTAACTGAATGGTTGGGACCACATACTTAGTATCTTTAACTCAAACTAAGTGGCAAATACAACCTTTTGATATTAAATTTCTGGCTTAAAGATAAGTGATGAAACAACCTTTAGGAGATACTAAACTACTGACCCACTCGAGAAATGACTCATTATGAAACTGAAACTTCACCACTCTGGTGTGACAACCAACTAAGCATAGAATGAATAGAGCCAATCCATACCAAGAATAAGATTAAAATTTATCATTTATAGCTCTATTAAATCTATTAAAGTGACCTTATGGAGGTTGTAATAGGTCACTCTCTGTAAATTTGTCTAGTAACAACTCAACTAGAGTGGAAACTGAGAAGGGTTCAGAGAGACTCTTGGGACTTATACAAAACTTCACAGTAATAGGTGGGGTCACAAAAGAGAGGTTTGACCCCAGATCTAATATCACATAAACACTAAGATAAATAGTATGAAGCATACCAGTTTCTATATCTAAGGAGTTCTCCTACTCCTGATAGGATGGTATAGCATAAAACCACTTTAAATATTAACCGCCACAGGTAATGGATGATACACCCTGCTATGGTATTGGGCGACCTGACTAAACTGCTGAATTTATGGACTAAGTTTGTGGAAGAGAATCTCTACTTACCTACTTAGAATAAGGTCATTCCTTGATCCTACGATTTGTCTTACCTCAAAAATGACAAGCACCTCTACCCATAAGTACTTTCCCGAATGATTCCTACAACACTTGGTGCATGTCATATTTATCTTTCCCCAAAAATTCTACTATGTGATCTAGTTGTCAGTGCCCTCCCCTACTGTTTCTACTTAGTTCTAAGAAAGGGGCACTGGCGGAGAATGGTACAAGTGCTAAAAAATGTCCTTGAAATTGAGAATGATTTCCCCATCCTATTTTCTGCTGATTGTACCCAAACTTCTCGGTCCTAGCCATCTTTTTCCTTCGTTCTCATTCTATTAACTTCATTGCTTTAATCTATTAAGCATGAGTCATTAAACTAGCAATATCCATATCCCTAATCAATATAACAGTCCTACACTTCTTGACTACCAGATTAGATACACCAGTGAAAAACTTACTTATATGAGCTCTAGAATCTACCAACAACTCTGGTGCAAACATAGCTAGTTGAGTAAACTTGAGGCAATACTCCTTTACCGACATAGATCCCTACTTTAGGTTCATAAAATCCTACACATTATTCTATATCATATCCCTAGGAAAGAACCTATCTAGAAAAGTCATCTAAAATACATTCAACACATAAGAGATGCACTTTCACCCCTACCTTTCTTTCTTATACTAACCCAGTCATGAGACATATCCTTCAATTGATAAGAAGTTAATTCAACACTTTCCTCTTCAGTAACATGCATAATTTGGGTAATCTACTTTTCCTCATCAATAAAAAATTAAGGATCCTCATTCGCCTTTGACCCAAAGAACTCAGGTGGATTTATCATCATGAAATCTTGAACTTTGGCTGTAGCTAAGTTACCATTCTGTTGAAGTAGGATTGTTTCTTTGCTAATTTCCCATAATATTTTTATTCACAGCCTGAGTTAACAACCAAAAAGCATCTTGAAACTCAAGATGGGAGATATTTTGGTTTAGAGGGTCTATAGATGGGGGGTTAGACCTGCTGATCCCCATTTTACATATGTAAGCTTGGTAAGAAGGCACTCTTTGTTAGATAAAATAATGAATTAGAGAATGTAGAGATTACTTCAAATCACAATAAAGATCGTGATAGAAGGGATGGTACCTAATATTTTACGTAGCCTCTCGCTCATAAGTATACTGCGTTTCACACCTAAAATCAAGATCTATGTAACACATCTAGTCAGATTCTCTAGGAATTTTTAAAATCTTAGGCTTTGATACCAAGTTTGTAATTCCCTAAAAATAGCCTCTGAACGTCATACAGTTCTTAGGAGTACTAATAGCACCAAGCTAACCCATGATATCTACTTAACACTAAAATCTTGAAAAACATAAAATTAAATATGTACAAATACTGAACAGTGTTTTTATGAGGTGAATTCATACAGATAAATAAATCTCCAATTTGGGGAATTCTAAAAAAATATCTATTTTGATTAGTCTTGACAAGCCTCTAAATTAGTATCTGAAGAGCCATTGAGACAAATCCCAGCTGACCTAAACTGAAAGCTAAATAACTAAAATAACTATATTAAATATTTAGAATCATGATAAACTTATCCCTCAAACTATGAGGACTCACTGACTGTCTGAATATAATAAAGGATGTTCGTCGTTAATCGTTCTGTTGAGGACAAACACTAGAACCTACATTATGAACTAATGTATCACATATACATATATATGGTTAGTAATTTTAGAATATACTGATGTATGGGGGTGAATCCATAAGTAAAATTGAATTAATACATAATATTAAAAACATGCATGCTAAGTGTAAGTAAACTCACCAAGATGCTGAAGTAAACTAAAATAAGTTGAAGACTAAAACAGCTTCAAACATGAATAAATGGAAAAATCAAATAAGTTGGGTGATTTATTACAATTAGTTTCTGAAACTATCTTTTCTATGGGATAAGTCAAACAGGAGTTGAACAAACTATCAAATTATACATGCTAAATGTAAAAGTACTCACTTGATCTTAAGTAAGATTGAAAGATGAAATCTCATAAAGAATAACTTATACAATAATATCTAAACAAAACTATGAGTCATTACACTTAGTTTCTAATACCTGACCTATTTTAAGGGAGGTTTGTTCTACCCTTGCCATTGGAAGAGAACCTGAACTAAAATGGAGTGATAACTAAACTAAGCCCATTCAGAAAGATAGACACTCTCTGGTGAGGTCCTTTAAACCTACGATGGCATGTTAATAAGTCATACTCATGAATAACCACATGAATTTCATATCATGTCTGAGATCATAAGATTAAAACTAAAATTTGAATCATAGTGTAGTAATCTAAAATAGTAAATTTGAACTTCTTGTAAAATGAAAGAATCATCCTAAAATCACATACTCTTACTTTTAAACTGAATGAATTATGCTGAAAATCATGTATATTTATCAACTCATGGAAATTCATGTCAAAATACTACAATTCATCTCATAATGACAATCGTGTAAGTAAAACCATGAGTAAAGGTAAGTTCTTATTTTAAATGAACATTTAATCATAATATAATATCATACTTTTGAAAACATGAAAATAGATATGAACCTTAATTGAAATCTCATAAATGCAACTAGAAAATAAAAGTTTTTTGGCACAAGGATAAAAGGTTATCCTTTTTCAAACCCCACAGACCTAGAATTTGTGAATTTCTTGAGAGAAACTAGAATTGAAACCTTGGAAACTTGAATTTTTTATAAAAAAACTTCTCATTTTGTATTCTTGAAGGTTTTGGAGGAAGTGGGATTGCCTTAATAGGAAAAAGATCAAAAAGCCCTTGATCCTAAGCTAAAAAAATAAAACTAGCATTTATTCACCCTTGGGCGTGCCACGCAGTATCACGCCACTCCAAGGGTATGGCATGCCCTTATCGTAGAAAGATAAGAGTGTGGCATGCTTTTATTATGGACCTTCACTATTTTTGCATAAGGTTGTGTATCCCCTCCGTGGCATGCCCTTAATGTGGACCCTTACTATTTTAGGGTCCCGAAATGCATTCCAAAATTTTTGGAACACTTCCTAATGTCCCGCTATCATCTCGTATCATAATTAAAATAAAAAATTATCATTAAACACATAGGAAGTACCAAATTAAAATTATAGAATTTTTTTTGGAGTCTAACAATTTGACCCCTATAGGTCATGACTGAAGGGTAGTTATGATACCCATAATGTGTATGTACATGATTGAAATAATTTTGATGGTTCCATGACTGATCCAGGGAATATATTCATATGTTGAATTATTGCTTAACTTGGTTGAAAATGGTTTTTGACTTGTTGCTTGAAAATTATAAACTGGTTAAATAATACTTATTTTGTTAGGTTCAGTATGGAAGGGCAAGGATTAAATTATCGTACTGTGTTTTGGTTAAATGTTGATATGCATATCTTGGGTTGGATAAATGACCCTACCATTAAATTATTGTTCTTGTGTACTGATACTACACCTGCTCTTACTTTTGTTGAGTGCATAGCATATTCCAGCGAGTCTTATAAGAACTCAGTTGTGATTCTAGCATATGATTTAAATTTCATGGGTGAGCAGATTATTCGGGATACTATGGAATCTATTCTTTATGACATGGTCCTTTATTTGGAAATTATGTACTTTTCTTTGGTTTTGGGGGTTACATCCCCTTCTTGACATTATTAGTATGTTTTGGTACACTGACTTTTATATCCTAGGGGTGTATTTATTTTTGCTTTTTCTTATGCTGTTAAATTCCATGATATTAATAATATTAGTGGGATACTCTTCTTCGTCTTTTATCCAAGTGTTGGTTAATTCTTATAGGGTTATTAGTTCTCTCAATAAGGAATAGAGTGGTTTCCACTCACATCCAATTAGGCCGAGACAAAGTTTGTATTAGAGCATCGATCCATCAATCTCATTGTACAAAAATAGGTCTAGTAGAGTTTCTAAAAATGGTACAAAGACTGTACTTTTCTTTGAGAGGCTATAGGACTTCAACAAAATTATCATTCTTGCTTCTTTCAAGTTATAACTTAATTCCAATTGGTATTTAGCAATCTAATTGGTATCTAATTTTATTCACTCTTTTGTCCTCAGATAGTGACTATTAGGTCAAATTAAACCCAACCAATATCCCTCAAAATGGTAGCTTCAATTGTGAAGCCAGATATAAGGGAAAGAGGACAATCAAAAGGGAAAAAGAGGGAAAGAAGAGGACAAGCCACACCCGCCAGGGTTAGAGCTCAATCAGTTACTGTATAGGCTCATGAAAGGTTAGTATCACCTTTCCCACCTTATTATTTAAAGGAGATCGCGGTAGTAGAGGATCAAGTAATGGATCCCTAGGTAGCTAAAACACCTAGGTCTTAGACCCTTTGAATAATTTCCTTGGTTGAAGTTTCTGGGCAGTGTACAATTGATGTGTACTAGTCATACCCTGGATATGACTTGGGTCCTCTCTCTCATATGTTGATTAGTTTTTGTTGGGTAAATTTTGTCCAAGTTACAATTTGGAACCTTACTAGTTGTACCTTAGAGTATGATTCATAAGATACCCAGTCGTATGATGCTTGAAGTCTTGTCCAAAGCATTCTGACTTGGGTATGGGTTATAGGTACCATTCATATTCTATGATGTAATTTTTCATTTGTAGTTGTATCATGAATAGTTTAGGGGTCCATGGTGAGGCTTAGGGTACGAGTTAGGGTACCATTCATACCCCAGGGTACGGGTTAGACATGGGAGTCTTACCCTTTTGGGAGTTTATTTTTACCTTTTAAGCTGAGAACTTAATAGACATTTCCCACCCTAAACCCCTTAAGTTCCCTCACTCTATAACATGTTTTAGACTCTCATAACATAATTTGGAAGATCAAAACTCACTAAAAACACTCCTAAATCCTCTCTCAACTTTTCTAACAAGATTGGGGCTAGGGTTTATCAAAGAGTATATCTAGAGACTTGAGTGCCAAGAATCTCTCATTGAATCATCTTGTATAAGGCATGTGAATCTCCCTTTATTATTATTTATCAAATTTCATGTTATTTAAACAATCTTTATGAATCATTAATAGTGGGTTTAAAAATAAATGTTGAGCGTTTTGATGTATGGGGATGGGTGATGTCTACTCTTGCTTAAACCTATGTTTATACTTGTTTTGGGTGATGATTTGCATTTGTGGGTGCTTGTTGATTGTAGTTTAACAAATGGGTCATGAGTAACCCTAATATTAATGATTTTCATCAGGGTTTTGGTCATGGTAAAAGTATGCCCTCAAGGTATTTTTGAAAATATCTACTAGAAATAAGTAGTTACATATTGATGGTGATTTGAACAAACATAATGGCTTAATGAGTAAGAATAATTATTATATGACCTTGTAAAGGCCTTGTTGTCCCTTTTAAGATTTAATTTGGTAACCTTGGTGGTTGGTTTGGTTAAAAAATGTTTGAGTCCCTTAGCATGAAATTGTATTATGTTTGAGCTAAAACTTAGTCTAAGAATGCTAATGAATGGTTTGACAAAGGTATTGATGACCACAACTTTAGTTTAGTGGTAGTTAAAACTAATGTATTATCCATTAAAGTGATTGATTGATAAATAGTTCACGAAGACCTTGTGGTTATGTATGGTGTTGAATTATGGCCTTGATGGCTTGAATTTTCTAAGTGGTTTAAAGTCCTTAAATGTTGATTGAGTGGTTGTGAATGCATGGAAAAAGAGATAGAGTCCTAATGTCAACTAGTAATGGACACAATGGCTTATGGTTAGAGTTCCTTTGTGTAATAAGATGGCTTATGGTTAGATTCCACTTGTTTGATAAGATGGCAAGTGGTTAGAGTCTACTTGTCTTATAAAATATCTTATGGTTAGAGTCCCCTATTCTAGCAAAAGGCTTTTGGTTAGAGTCCACTTACTTAATAAGACGACTTGGGATTAGAGTTCTCTTTCTTGATATAACCTATACAGGTGGAAGGTTAGATTCCTCCACATCATGGTTCATGATTAGGTGCTTTGAAATGCATGCTATGGCCTTGTTATCTTATTGACACTTGATATATCTATATATATCTACATGTCTATGTGTATAAATATGCTGGCTTATGATAGTGTGACTTGGTATTAAATAATGACACTATTTTATCCTTTCCCTTGAGTTACATGTTATCGCTCCAACTACTAACCATCTTCGGATGTTGTGTCTCCACATGACGCAAGGATCGGAGCATCTTCTTCTCTTCATGCATAGAGACTAGGTGCTAGAACATATCATGTGTTGACTTGAAATAGTAATCTTCCATATTTCAAAAGGCATACATTTCATAGTCTTTCTACCTTATGTTACAGACTATGTTAGACTTAGTTTTTTACTATTTTTGGAGGCATATCCTTACATATTATAGATATCAAATCGGTAGAGGCTTGTGGATGACTGTTGACTTGGGTAGGTTGGATGTTGTATGTTGGAATGAATGGAATGATTAGACATTCTTAAGTTATGATTGTTAGTTTTGTTTCCTCTATCTTATTATATGTTTGGTATTCATCCAAAGCTTGTGAATTAATGTGATGTTTTGGTTGGGTTAATGGGGCGATCTGAAGTCCTAGTTGGGGCTTGAGATACCGATACAACAAGGCCCAATTTTGGTTCGTGTCAAGTTTGTATCAGAGCCTAGGTTCATGTTCAGTTGGGTATCCATGAATTTGTGTTAAGTAAAGTCTCTTTTATTGGTATGTAGCATGCCACACTTATAAGAAAAAAGCTACAAAGCATTTAGGAATATTTGACCTTCTTGTTATCTTATTTTAAGCTATAGAGTTTAAGGTCTTGGATCCTTCTGATTTCTGTTTGCTCATATTTTGGATCATGCCTCCAAGAAGATTTGAAGTTCCTACAAACCATTCCATCCCAATTGGGGATGATGTTGATGGGAATTTCTCTACTTATGAAGTCCATGCTCGGTCTAGGGTCTGGTACTTAAGGGTTCGAGAGTTCAATCATTTCCCTTTAGCCCTCCCTGATTTCTCAGGCTGACGTGCTGAATGTAGAGTTTCATTAGTGATTCATATAATTTCTCAGTTGGTAGCTTCTCAGGCTAAGTATGGTGCATATTTACTCCATATTATAAGGCCATAAGGGTTGTCCAATTTATGAGGTTAAGTCCTCTGACCTTTACCGACGTTAAGGTGGAGGAAAATCCCTAAAGTTTTCTGGATGAGATAGAAAAGATTTTCATAGTTATGCATGCCACTAATGTGGAGGGGCTAGAGTTTGCATTCTATCAGTTGAAGTATGTGGCGTACCAATGGTATGGGGAGTAGGAACAGATAGGGGTGGTGTTGTTGAGTTATCTTTGTGGGAGAATTTTACTAATGCTTTTCTAGACCGTTTCTTTCCTATAGAGTTTGGGGAAGTAAAGGCGGAGGAGTTTGTTAATCAAAAGCAAAGATGGATGTTAGTCAAGGAGTATGCCATGAAGTTTCACCAATTGTCTAAGTATGCTCCAGAGATGGTGTCAGATATGATAGCTTGGATGAGAAAGTCACCTTAGGACTATCTTATGAGTTAGTTCTTAAGAGTAAGGCGACCTTGTTGATCAAATATATAGATATCTATAGATTGGTTGTATATATGCAACAAGTGGAGGAAGATAAAAAGAAATAGGTTGAGTTTATCAAAAGGCAAGGGAAGAGATTTAGGCCTTCTGAGAAAGGTAGTAAAGATGGTGGTAGGTGGCCAAGAAAAAAGTAGGGGAGTTTCGATTCTATAAGTGGAGGAGTTTTAGTTCTTTCTCCATGACTAATGCTCCTTACCCAAGGCCATTAGGTGATTATCTGTCTCAGTTTAGTGGTGATTCTATGCACAGGGTGCCTAATCTCAGGTTAGTTGGCTCAGTCATCTCCATGCTACCCTCCTTATAGGTTTTGTGATCAGCATCATCATGGCCAGTGTGAGAAGGGGAAGATATATTTTAAATATGGCCAAATTGGGAACATGCAGCAAGAGTGCCCCTCTTTAGTGGCTTCTTTGGCTAACGGGGCCTCTATTGCTACTTCATCCGCTCCTTCACTAAAGGGTGCTGCTTCTAATTTTATTTCTGGTACCGGCACTGGCCGAAATTGCTTATATGCTTTTTCTACTTACCAGGATTCTGAGGCATCTTTAGATGTTGTTATGGGTATGTTGAGACTTTTCTCCCACGATGTGTATTATTTTATTAATTTGGAGTCCATTCTCTATTATATGACCTAATTTTCGGCTGCATATTTTGGTTTTAGTCTTGAGTGTCAGTCTGTTCCTTTTTTTATTTCTACCCTAGTAGGAGACTCTTTGGTTGTTAAAAGAGTCTATAGGGAGGGTGTGGTAGATTTCGGTAGTAAAGAAACCCTATCAGACTTGATAGAGTTAGACATGGTTGATTTTGATATTATTTTGGGAATGGATTTGTTGCATTCGTGCTCTGTTTCCTTAGATTGTCAGACCCGTAGGGTTATGTTTAAATTCCCTAATGGTACGGTCATTGTGTGCGAAAGGGTTCTTTAGTTCCTAAAAGGAGGTTCATTTCTTATCTTGAATCCCAAAGGTTGATTTCTTAGGGGTGTTCGTATCATTTGATCCAAGTTAAGGATTCTAACTTATAAGGTCCTTCTCTAGAATATGTTCCGATGGTTAATGAGTTCCCTGAGGTCTTTCTCAATGACCTTCCTAGTATTTCTCTTGATAGAGAAATTATTTTGGGATTGATCTTGTTCTGTACACTCATCCTATCTCTATCTCTCCTTATAGAAAGGCTCTGATGGAATTGAAAGAGCTTAGAAAGCAATTGAAAAATCTCTTAGATAAAGGTTTTATTCATCCTAGTGTGTCTCTTTTGTGTTCTCCCATATTGTTGGTGTGTAAGAAAGATGGTTTCTTTAAATGTGCATTGATTATTATTAGTTAGACCTTGAAGAATCATTATTTATATGTCATGTTATCAAAGTGTGAGTTTTAATTGAATGTTGTGACTTTTCTTAGTCATGTTATCTCTAGTGAAGGGATCATCGTGGATCCATAAAAGGTTTTAGCGATTAATAAATCGACTAGACCTGCGATTCCAATCTATATTCAAAGCTTCTTGGGTCTAGCCAGTTACTATAGGAGATTTATGGAGAGTTTTTCAATGATAGCTGCTCCGCTGACTAAGTTGACCCAGAAGAAGGTCAAGTTCTTTTGGTCGGATGTGTGTGAGGGTAGTTTTGAGAAGTTGAAAGATAAATTTACTTCAGCTCTAGTTTTGACCTTTCCCGAGGGTAATGATAGTTTGGTAGTGTATTGTGGCGCTTCTCAAATTGGTATTGGTTGTGTGTTGATGCAACATGGTAGGGTGGAGGCCTATGTTTCTAGGAAATTAAAAGTTCATGAGAAGAACTACCCAACACATGACTTAGAGTTATTGGCTATGGTTTTTGCATTGAAGATGTGGTGTCACTATATCTATGGGGTTCATGTTGACATATTTTCTGATCATAAAAGCCTAGAGTATGTGTTCACTCAAAAGGAGTTGAATCTTAGGAAAAGGAGATGGCTTGAGTTTCTAAAGAAATATGATATGAGCCTTCACTACCAACCAGGTAAAGCTAACGTTATTGCTGATGCTCTTAGCAGGTTATCCATTAGAAGTTTAGCTCTTTTGGATGGGTATAAGCAAAAGTTGGTGAAGGATATTCATCGTTTAGCTAATCTTAGAGTTTATCTCACAAACTTTGAGGAAAGTGGTGTGTTTGTGCATCCGGTATTGCATACGTCTTATGTTGTAGAAATAAAAAAAAGCAAATATTAGATATCGACTTGATAAAAATTGAGTAATATGGGTCAACAAAAGGTTGTTGACTTTGTGATTGGTGGTGATGGTATCTTGAGGTACCAAGGTAGGTTATGTGTTCCCGATGTCGATGGATTGAGGGAAAGAATTATGGTCGAGGCTCATGGGTCTCGATATTCTATTCATCCTGGTTCTATAAAGATATATCATGATCTTAAGGAGTTTTATTGGTGGAAAATATGAAATAAGATATGGCTAGCTATATGACTAACTGTATGGTGTATCAATAAGTGAAAGATGAGCACTGGAGCCCCGATGGTTTGTATCAAGAGATTGAGTTGCCCGAGTGGAAGTGCGAAGTGATTAATATGGATTTTGTCATCGATCATCCCCGGTCCTAGTATAAATGTGATTCTACTTGGGTCATTATAGATAGAATAACCAAGTTTACTCACTTCTTACCAGTGAGGACTAGTTATTCTATGGAGGATTTTGCTAAGTCATATCTTTCAGAGATTGTGAAGTTGGATGGTGCTTTGGTTTCTATCATTTTAGATCATGGTACACCTTTCTCATCACCTTTTTATAAGTTTTTTTAGAAAGGTTTTAGAACTAAGGTATGCCTTAGTACTATTTTCTAACCTTAAATGGGCAAGCGGAGAGGACTATCCAAAAATTGGAAGATATATTACATGCTTATTTGATTGATCATAGTGGTAGTTGTTACGACCATTTACCTTTGTGAGTTTTCTTATAATAATAGTTACCACTCTAGCATTGGTATGGCTTCTTTCGAGGTGTTGTATGGTAGGAGATGTCAATCTCCTATAAGGTGGTATGAGGTTGGTGAGGGTAAGTTGTTTGTCCCCAATTTGATTCACCAAGCCTTAGAGAAGGTGAAGGTAATTCGTGATAGGTTGAAAATCACTCAAAAGTTGCCAAAAGTCCTATGCAGATATGAGGTATAGGGATTTAGAGTTTAATATTGGTAATTGGGTATTCTTGAAGGTATATCCCATGAAGGGAGTAATGTGGTTTGGTAAGAAGAAAAAGTTGAGCCCCTAGTGTGTTGGTCCATAGTTGACTGTAAAGAGGGTGGGTAATGTTGCTAATAAGTTGGAGTTTCCCTCTAGTTTGAGCTTCTTTCATCCGGTATTCTATGTGTCCATGTTGTGAAAGTGTATAGTTGACCCTTCATTGGTTGTTCCCTTAGAGGATGTTGCTATTTCGGACTCTCTGTCCTATGAAGAGGTCCCGATGAGGATTTTAGATCATCAAGTTCACCAATTGCGAATGAAAGAGGTGGCTTTCATGAAGGTTTTGTAGAGGAACCAAAAGTTCGAGGAAGCTACTTGGGATGAGGAAGAGGACATGAAGTCCAAGTATCTACATTTGTTTTTCGTTCCAAAAACTCTTGTTTGAGGTATGTGTTAATCTTCTTAACTTGATTTATGTCTTTGATAGGACATGGGTTCAAGTCCCTAAACTTTGAATTGAACAAATGTTTTGATACATTATAGGTATGAGTCCCAAAGTTGATCGAATGAATGGTTGAGCAATGACAATCATGGCATGTGTCTTATCCTAGTTGTATGTCTTTGTGCTCCAACTTGGTTAAAGGTTAGTTTGATTTCTCATAGTGTGTTAACTCATTCTTGTGCTTGCCTTACCTGTCATTCAAGGATGAATGATCCAAGTGGTGCAGAATTGAAACACCTAGACCTTGGACCCTTAGAGGAATTTCCTTGGTTGATGTTTTTGGGTAGGGTATGACTGAAGCATACTAGTCATACCCTAGTATACAACTTGGGTCCTCTCTCTCATATGTTGATAAGTTTTGTTGGATACATTCTATCAAAGGTACAATTTGGCACCTTACTAGTCATACCTTAGGGTACGAGTAGTGATACCTAGTCGTATGATGCTTGAAGTCTTGGCCAAAGCATTCTAACCTGGGTACAAGTTGTAGAGTACCATTCGTACCCTAAGATATGAATTTTGCATATGTAGTCATCTCTTGAATAGTTTAGGGGTTCATGGTGAAGCCTAGGGTATGAGTTAGGGTACCACTCATACACTAGGGTATGGCTTAGACATGGGAGTCATACCTTCCTAGGAGTTCATTTTTAGCTTTTAAGTTGAGAACTTTATGGACATTTCCCATAGCAAAACACTTAAGTCCCCTCACTATATAACTTGTTGTATTCTCTCATAACATATTTTGGAAGATCAAAACTCACCTAAAACACTCCTAAATGCTCTCTCAACTTCTCTAACAAGAATGGGGCTAGGGTTTATCAAAGAGGTCATCTACAGAATTGAGGATCGAGAATCTCTCTGTGAATCATTAGGTATAAGGCATGTGACTCTCCCCTTATTATTATTTCTCTAATGTCATGTTATTTAAACAATCTTTATGAATCATTAATGGTGGGTTTGGAAACAAATGTTGAGGGTTTTGATGTATGGTGATGGGTGATGTATACTCTTTCTTAAACTTACATTTATACTTATTTTTGGTAATGTTTTGAACATGTGGGTACTTGCTGATTTTGGTTTAACAAATGGGTCATAAGTAACCCTAATATTGATGGTTTTCATTAGGGTTATGGTCATGGTAAAGGTATGCCCTCAAGGTGTTTGTGAAAATGTCTACAAGAAATAACTATTTACATGTTGATGTTGATGTTGATTTCAATAAAAGTAATGTCTTAACGAGTAAGATTTATTGGTAAATGACCTTGTAAAGGCTTTGTTGGCCCTTTTATGAGTTAATTTGGTAACCTTGGTAGTTGAGTTGGTTAAAAGGGGTTTGAGTCCCTAAGCATGAAATTGAATTGTGTTTGAGCTAAAGCTTGGTGTAAGAATGCTAATGGATGGTTTGAAAAATGTCTTGATGACCACAACTTGACTGGAGTGGTAGTTAATTCTAATGTATTGGCCATTAAAGTGATAGAGTCCCAATGTCGACTAGTAATGGACCTGATGACTTGTGGTTAGAGTCTATTTGTGTGATAAAATGGCTTGTGGTTATAGTCACTTGTTTTGATAATATGGCTAGTGATTAGAGTCCACTTGTCTAATAACATGGCTTGTGGTTAGATTCCATAATTCTAGAAAAAGGTTTGTGGTTAGAGTCCACTTGTATAATAAGATGGCTTGGGTTTAGAGTCCTCTTTCTTGATATAACCTATTCGGATGGAAAGTTAGAGTCCTCTACTTCATGGTTGATGATTGGGTGCTTTGAAATGCATGCTATGGCCTTGTTAACTTGTTGACACTTATGTATCTATATATATCTACACGTCCATGTGTATAAATATGGTGGCTTATGATGGTTTGAATTGGCATTGAATAATGACACTATCTTTCCTTACCCTTGAGTTACATGTTATCACTCCAACCGCTAACCATCTCCAGGCACTGTGTCCCCACGCAACACAGGGCTGAAGTATCTTTTTCTTTTCCTACACAGTGACCGGTGCTCTAGCGGATCATGTGTTGAATTGAAGTGGTGAGCTTTCATACTTTGGAAGGCATATATTTCATAGTCTTTCTACCTTATGTTACAGACTTGTATTAGACTTATTTTTTTCCTTTTGTCATGGACATGTCCTGATATATCATAGACATCGGATCGGTAGAGGCTTACGGATTACTATGGACTGGGGTAGGTTGGATATTGTATGTTTGCATGAATGGAATGATTAGACATTCTTAAGTTAAGATTGTTAGTTTTTTCTGCTATCTTATTATATGTTCGGAGTTTATCCCATACTTATGGATTGATGTGATATTTAGGTTGGGTTGAAGGGGTGATCTCTTATCCTAGTTGGGGATTGAGATACCCATATACAAGACCTAGTTTTGGGTTGTGTCAGTGATGGCAAGGCTACTTGAGGTGGCATCACGAACTAGGGTTACAACTTTACCTCTCATTTCTACTAAGGTTATTCAACAAGTGTTATCTTTTCTAAGTAGGTTGGCTGGTATTTTGCCTACTTTTTGGATTCTAGGTGTTTATGCCATTGATGCTAAGGCTCCTAAGATGGATGAGGCTTCAAGGACTGATCCTTTTCCTCATCCGATTTTGGGTTCTGTAATGACTAGTACTAAACATGATCTGCTAACCAAATTTTTGAAAATGAAACCTCCAATATTCTATGGTAATGAGTCTAAGGATGCTTTTAAGGTCATCATAACTGTTATGAAAGGTTACACAACATGTGTATTATACAATAACATGGAGTTAAGTTTGTGATCTTTCTATTGGAGAAGGATGCGAAGTAATGGTGGAGGGCGTATGTTGAATGTAGGACATTGATTTTATGTTCATTGACTTGGGATTAATTTCATGATTTATTCTTAAAAGGGTATGTTCTACGGACCCTTTGCGACCATAATAAGGATGAGATTTTGGCATTAGAATTGGGTGATAAGTTAGTTGTTGTCTATGAAGCTAAGTTCCATGATTTGTCTCGCTTTTCTACTCAGTGAATTTGATGCTATGTCAAGGGTTTGAATTATGATCTTCAGGTCTTTTATGTCTGTATGACTTCTACAAAGAAGGGATTTAATGAGCTTTTAGATTATTTAAAGAAGTTAGAGGGGATGATGCAAGCGGGTAAACTTAAGATGTTAGGTAAGAAGCCCCATATTATTGGGAATTTCAGCAGATCTTACTCTAAAGGATGTGGTCAGCAGGCCTACCTAGCTCATAGTATTCATTCAGCATTGCCAGCTTATATGATAGGTCCATCAAAGGTCTCTTCTCCATCGCAAGTTATCGGTAGCCAGGGGGTTTCTTACTCTACCACTAGTCAGCCTTTTCTTGAGCAGGGATGTTACTATTATGGTGTTGTTGGTCACTTTAAGAGAGAGTGTCATTTGAGACAGGTGAATGTCCAGGTGCAGTAGTATACTCACACTATCGTACCAGTGGTTAGAGAAAGAAGAGGTAATGATAGGAGTCGTCGAAAGGATGGACGAGAAAATCAGGCAAGCGATTAGGGTGGTCAAGGAAATTGTAGCACAAGGAGAGGAACACAACTAGGGAAAGAGTTAGCTTTGATTTTTATCAAGCTCATTGGTATGCCTATAACAACAATTTCTGTCATTATTTATAAGCCTCTTATAGAAAATCTCATCTTTAAATTATTTTTGGTTTTGAAGTTATAAATTCTAGGTTAGGCTAGCTTTGTGCAAAATTAGAGTCAGGTATGATTTGGAGAAATTCTAGAATGATTTGGGAAATTTTGGTGGTGCTTAATTTTATTTCTAGTTAGTTAAGATAATAAGGAACCCATAGGAATTTAAAAATTTGTAGAACTCTCAAAATTGTGCTTAGCGTAAAGGGCATTGTATCAAATATCCCTGGTTTAAGGTGTACTGCAAAAATTAAGACTTTGGAGGAAAATTGGAATTATTTATCGTTGTTTCTACTTTAGTGACATGCACAACTATATAGAAGTATGTCACTATAGCGGTGATCAAACCCGATCAACGGCCGCCAAAGCAGCATATACCTCTATAGCTGTAAAAGTCACAGATTTAATTAATCTTTTTTCTAAAATAGTTTATTTTTTTAGAATTCATTTTGCGCCAAAGGAGGAGTGAATATGGGTTATTCCCACCATATTTTTATCATTTGGCTTCATAAAAGTAAGGATTATTTCCCTGTGGACTTCTACTTGATAATTACGCCTTAAAATTGCTAATTTACATAGTTTGGGGAGAGCTTGAGGACTAAATATTTTTATAACTAGTGCAAGGGAGGAAATTATGCAATAAGTTATGGATTTTGATTATTAACAATTAATTTACCCTGACATTCCATTAAGTTACTAATTAATCCTTAGAATTAGTAGCTTTGGATTAATTATAATAGAAAAGTCGAAGAGCGGCAAATGAATGATCATAAACTTGACTTTAGAGGTTGTGTTTATATGCATGTTCTAGAATAAGAGCAAACAGAAATTGCATGGAAAGGCAAAGCTACGGCTTAGAGGAGTTGTGCAAGCTTGGTTCAAGTTAGGTGATGGTATTGTAGTTTAATCTAATTTATGCTATATGTACATACTCACTACTTTGTAGAGTAGATTGTTAGTGCATATTTTTTGGTATAGTCAATGCAAATTGCTTTACATTGTTGCATGATTTTGACCTACCTTATTGCTAAATGTGGAATGCTTTGGTACTTTAAATGTTCTTACAGGTTATTGCTGTTACAAATTTGGCAGACAATTGTGTCTGGGGTTTAGTACATGGACAGAAATTATCACTTACAGATCATGTCTAGAAGGTGGATATGTTACCCTTAGCGTGTATGTATGAGGGTTAGGTGAGTTTGACAATTTCATGAGTGAATCGGGGAATATATTTTATACTTTATAATTGGTTACATATTTTGACTTGGTTTGACTAATCTTGATTTGATGATATTTTGTAGACTTGTTGGTGTTAGTCCTAAAACTACTTATTTGTTACTTGTTCTGCTAAATGTATTGTCACGACCCAAACCAGGGTCAACGGGGACCGGAGACCACCCCCTGCACCTAACCAACAGAACACAATGGCCCAATTCATATGAATTCCGAACATGTAACAAAATAGTATAAGATAAACTCAAAGACTTCAATATAAGTCAAGTATAAGATAAACTCAAAAACTTCAATATAAGTCAATGTCCGACAACTGGCTAAAACAACCAAGCAACATCACCTCCCAAGTCCACATTTATCCAACAAAGCTTTCTAAACAAAATCAGAATCAATAATGTGTCCGTACATGCCCCCGATCATGACAATGATAATGGCAATGTTAATAATAATGTAAGATATCAATTCTAGTCTATGATAAGAACTAATGAAATGTCTAAGTCTTCTATAGAATAGAAGCTCACCATTTCACCACAACAAAGCAATGAATTTAGATGATCCACCAAACTCTGCACAGAAAAAGTAGAAGTATCTCCGGTGCCTTCATCGCGTGGGGATACAACGTTCAGAGATGGTTAGTGGATTGAGCACTAGCATGTAACTCATGGATAGGGAATAAAATAAGGGATAACTACATAACTTAGCAAACATAGACTCCTAATTACCCTATTTAGCCTAAGTTTTAATTAATTACAATCCATATCCCCCTCTTGCCTATTAATTATCCCTAATTACAATTCATAGCTTCTCTCATGTATCTTCTCTTTTTCTCTATTTTCTTACTCTCCTTTTTTTTCCTTTTTCAGTTTTTTTCTTCATGTTTTCTTTTTCTTTTTTGTATTTTCTCTTTCATTTTTCATTTTTCACTTTTTCTTTTTTGTTTTATTTCATTTTTTTCTTTTTTCTTTTTTCCTTTTTCCTTTTTATTTTTTCTCCTTCTTTTTTTTTTACTTTTTTCTCTATTTTCTATTACTCTCCTTTTTTGTATTTTTTCTACTTCTTTTTCTCCTTTTTTTCTTTTCATTTTTTCTTCTTTTTTTCATTTGTGCAAACTAGGAAACACAAATACAAGTATAAACTATAAAATATAAATATAAATGCAAACTATAACATATAAATATAAGTGCGAACTATAAAATACAAATACAAATGCGAACTATAACATACAAATACAAATGCAAATTATAACATACAAATAAAAGTGTGAACTATAAAATACAAATACAAATGCAAACTATAACATCAGTGAAGGACCCAGGATTTAAGGATAGTAGGTGCTTAAAAATTTTAAAAACTGAAAAAATAAAAAAACACCTCAATGAGGTTCGAACCTGAGACACCTCTTCCAATGAAGGATATTAAGATAAACTTAAATGCCAATGCACCTAGGGATGGGCATATTTTGGTTTAAATCAAAAAAAATCAAAAACTCAGACCAAAATTTTAATTTCGGTTTAGCTTTTCAATTTTTCAGATCGAATTTAGTTTTTAATTTTTGAAATTTGGTTAAACGGTTTGATTTTTAGTTTTTCAAAAAAAAAAATTCAGATAAACCGATTAAACAAATTTTATAAGTAATTAATAATATATATATATATATTATTATATATATATTATATTTAATATATAATAATATAATATAATTATATAAATATATAATAGCAAATTAGGCTTAGTAGTTAATAAGTAGCAACCCTAAGTTTATAGCACGCCGCATATGATACACCGCCTACAGCTATACGCCTACAACTATACGTCGTAACATCACTACATCAGTCCATAGACCACTGACGACCAGTGATTAGTTGCCTTTTCAGTAGACGATAAACATTGTGGGCTGCCCGGCAGCGAGTCAGCGACCACTTTTCCAGCAACCTGCGGGAAGTGAGCCAATGACCATTCTGATAAACCACTTTTCGGCGTTGTCTTACACCAATTTTTTGACCATTTATTCCGGCGATCAGTCAGCCTTCAAAACATGTCTAATCCGGTATTTTTTTAAAAAAATCATTTAAATTAGTAGTTTAAGAGGCTGAGAACTAATAAATAAATTATTTTACTTTCACAGAATAGAAGTAGGGTAAGTGAAGGTGGAGCGTCAAACAAAAATATTTTAATTTCATCTCCAAATGAAGTTGAAACTGCAGTTAAAGCTAAACCATAAAAAAAGGACACGAAACCTAGGGCATTATGTTGGCATTGGTTTGACAAGATCGTTGATGAAAAAACTGGAGCTAATAAAACAAAATGTGAGTATTGTAGAAAATGTTATGTTGTTACTTCGAGTGCTAGTGGTACTTCATCAAAAGATTAACTACATGTGTCTAGCAGCTCACTTTATAGATACAAATTAGAAATTGCATAAAAGTGTGATAAATTTTTGTCCAATTTCTAGTCATGAAGGTGTTGATATGGCTGCTTCCATTGCTAATTGTTTTCTTGAATGGGATTTGGATACTGTGTTTAGTATTACAGTTGATAATGTTATTTCTAACGATTTTACAGTGATTGAAATGTCTAAACAATTAAGTAATTGAGGAGCTAACATAATGAAGGGTCAACATCTTCATGTGAGGTGTATGGTACATATTCTTAATCTTATTATGCAAGATGGGCTGAAGGAAATTGGTAAGTCTATCAAGAAAGTGAGACAAGTTGTTAAGTATGTTAAGCAATCTGCCGCGAGAGTTAAAAAGTTCAAAGAATATTGTAAATCTCAATTGATAACTTGTAAGAAATCTTTATGTTTAGATGTTCCTACTCAATGGAACTCTACATACTGGATTCTTGAAACAGCACAACATTTTGAGTTTGCATTTGAAAGATGTAGTTTCTATGATAATGGTTTTTTTATTATCTTCGTACCTCTCCTTGTGAAGATGGAACTAATGCAAAAGCATTTACAAGTGAGAACTGGGAAAATGTGAGGAAAATGGCAAAATTTTTGAAAACTTTTAATGATCTTACTTTGAAATTTTGTGGTTTAGAATATGTTACTAATAGTGTGCACTTTATGGAAATTGCTGAGCTTGATCTGATTTTGAAAGAGATGATAGAAAATGATGATTCTAATTTTAAAAAAATGGAAACAAACATGAGGGAAAAGTTCAAAAAGTATTGGGGTGATCCAGAGAAAATGAACAAAATGATCTTTATTTCATCTGTGTTGGATCCCCACAACAAACTTGAATATGTTCTTTTTGCAATTATTGACATGTTTGGAAAAGAAATTGGGGATAAGTTGTCCGATTCAGTGGAGGCATATATGAAAGCTTTGTTTGAGCATTATGTTAAGAAATCAAAAAACTCTTCATCTTCATTTGCTTCTTTTTATTTTGAGAACTCTTCATCTGTAAGTGGTTATGAAAACTTTCAAAAAAGAGAATTAATGAAAACAAAATAATAATTTAAGAAGCATAAATAAATTAGTAAGGTTCAAGCAGTAAATCTGAGTTGGAAAGATATCTTGCTGAAGAGATTGAGCTAGATTCAGAGAAATTTGATATATTATCTTGGTGGAAAGTTAATGAGCCAAGATTACATATTCTCGCTGAGATGACTCGTGATGTGTTAGCCATTCCCATTTCCAGTGTTGCATCTGAATATGCATTTAGCACGGGAGGTCATGTTATTGATCCCTTTAGGAGTTCATTGACTCCTAAATTAGTGCAATCTCTTATTTGTATTCAACATTGGCTTTGACGTGAACCTATTCCAATTAAGGTCGATGAAGATTTAGAGTATCTTGAGCAACTTCAAATTGGTAAGAATCTTGTGATTTTGTGTTTATTATATTGCAATTTGCATATCAGAAATGACTTGTAGTGGAAGTGAGTCAAGCATTGTTGATGTGTAGTTGTCAATAAGCAAATGGGGATTGAATTCAAAAATTTAGGTAAGATTATAGTTTCATTTATCAAATTGTGATTTTACTTGTTATGATTTTGGAGAGTTAGGGATTTGGGTTATGTAAGCAGTAAGTAAAATGATTCTGATTGTAAGGTAATAACTAAAAAGCAATATCAGTTGGCTATCTATTATCTGCTCCCAAGTTAATATCCTGTGTACAAAGTGAATTCAATGTTCAGAACTACATTTTCTTTGAGAATCCTTAGAATATATGCTCAATATCTATTTAAGTGTAATAGAACTTTAGCACTTTAATTAAATAGCAACAGCTTCCTGTCATGGTATCGGTTAAATCATAAGTCCATCCTTATTAGAGAATCTCTTGAATTATCCATTTTAGCTAAATTAGTAAACGCAAAGATAATAAATGAACTATACATTATTGCTTTCACAAGTCTAGATTTACTGGGCTTGCTGGTTGTCAGTAGTATAGTGACTAAGAGGTAAGAATAGAGTAACATTAATCTTGTAATATAGAATTTAGCGTGGTTAGTTGTTCATGATGGTTAATCTTAACTAAGGTAACAAAAAAGGACTTAAGTCCTTAGTACTGATAGAGAAAAACAAATAAAAAACAAGGCTATTTATCCTGTTACAACACTACTTTTCTGTTCTGCTTAAGTCTTATTCTTTTTCTTTTTATGGCTTCTTTTTTCTTTTACTGTAGATGACTATTGTTATTGTTTTGTAGGCTGTGGATCGATGGTTGTTTTGGTGGACTATGATAGTTGTTTTTTGGACAAATGGTAGATTAGTAGTGGCTGTTTTGCAGTTTTATGAACTGGTTTATGGACTGTTTTAATATTTTATGGACTGTTTTACTTTTATATTTTGGCGACTTTAGACTGTTTATGAAGAAACAGTGTGTGGTAGTTCTTTTATGGATTGTTTTACGACTTTATTGTTGTTTTTGGTCTATGGGCTGTTTATGGAAACTTATGCATAATGAAGTTATGTATTATGTTAAACTTATGGTTATATCATTTAATTTCGTTCGTGTTGAGTTATTTAAATTTGGAAATGAAAATTAAGATTGAAAAAAATATATTTTTAAAAAAAATCATCAATTTTAAATATCCAGTCATGACTCATGAGTCATGAGAAAGAGAGCTTCAAAACCGAAATAAAAATCCAAAAAATAACCAAACTGAATTTGTAGAAACCGAACCGAACCGAATTTATTTTGGTTTGGTTACGGTTTTCATTTTTGTCAATCCAAAAATTTTAAAAAAAATTGGTATTTAAATATCAAATCAAACAAATCGAATGTCCACCCCTAAATGCACCCAACCAACTTTTTGTTATAGTGGGTGCTTTTATATGTTTTATACCTATTTTCATGTATTTTCTATGTAATTATACCTATTTCACGTCGAGTTTAGTGAGTGCCGGAGCACTCCAAAATCCTATGTAGATCCGCCCCTGTATAACATACAAATATATGTGCAAACTATAAAATACAAATACAAATACAAATGTGAACTATAACATATAAATGCAAGTGCAAACTATAAAATACAAATGCGAACTATCGTTTGTATTATTTAATTAATGAAAAGTAACGGTTGCTTTTATTTCTATGAATACTAGTTTGTATTTATTGATACGAGTTGTATTTATTGATACAAATAAATATAATTTAATCTTTTATACCAATACGTATTGCATTTGTATTTGTAAAATCATTTGTTTCATTTGTTTGTAATTGTATTAGTATCAAGTGATATTTGTCTATTTACAAATATGAATGATAATTTTGACATACAAATACAAAACGGTACATTTGTATCAAATGATACATTACATATCTATATAATTTAGAATCAAGAAAATACAATTAATCCATTTATTTGTTTGTATACAATTACAAATGATAAATTTTACATAATCACGGTTAAATACAATATACAATCAACTTACAAATGCAAATACAAAATAATTCTTTACAAATAAAAAGGCATCGATGAAAATAGAATACAAATACAAATATAATCTACATATACAAACACAATAAACCACAATACAAATATAATCCAATATAATATGCAGTCAATTATAAAATACAAAACTGTTCTTTAAAATACAAGTGTGAATTATATAAAATATAAATGATGGTGCAAACTAACAAATTCAAATACAAATGCGAACTATAAAATATAAATACAAATGCGAACTATAAAATATAAATACAAATGCGAACTAAAAAATACAAATACAAGAGTGAACTTTAAAATACAAATACAATTGTATTAATGAATATAAAAATATAAATGACAGTGTGACTACAAATACGATAAACAATTATGGTATTTACGTTATCATCCATGACTTGTGCTCGAGTATTCATATCTTTTGAAAATACAAAAAATATAAAATAGAACAAAAAAATAAAGAAAATAAGTACAAAAAAAATCAAAGCAAAAAAATAAAAGAAGAAAAAAAATAGAAGTTAGAGATAGAAGAGAGTAAAAAAACAAAAATGAAAAAATTAAAAGAGAAAAAAAGAGAAGAATAAACGAGGAAAACACAAAAAAAAAAAGAAAAAAGAAAAAAATGTTAGTGTTTTTGGCGAGACTAAATATGTAGTTTATTTATACTTTTTATGAATACAGACCACTAAGTAAAAATGAATACAACGGCTAAATAGGTACTGTATTTATATTTTATATGAATACAGACTATTGATAAAATCGAATACAACGGGCGTAAATTGAATATAACGGCTATAAATGATAATTATGTAAAATATGGCTATGGAAGGTGAGTTTTATAGTAAAGTGTACTTATTTCTGAAAGATCCTCAAAAAATAATGCCTTGGATAACTATTCAAACCAGTCCAAAATCTAATACACATAATCAAATTCAAATACATATATATCACATGCCGAGGTAGGTAACAAGGCATATAATGCCCTTTAAAACTTTAGTCTGGATTGTGTAACTCAACCGTCATAACATAAGAAGGCACCCATGGGATATATGGTCCCAACTCTCTCCTAGATGGAAGGGCCCCAGTATGTGCGGCTACACGAACCAGAGGGTAAACATATGCACTATGGGGAACTCAAACCTCCTGGTATATCAAGGTGACACAAGCACCCAATCATGTAATATAATAAAAATGACTCAATCTTCCCAATCATATGATAATGTTAAGGGGGACTTAAACCACACGATTATGTAGACCCTTTCCTCGGTAACTGTGGTTTCCAGTATTGGTCCCTAGGTACCTCAACTTTCACGACTCAGCTATACAACCCTCATTAATGCCCAATTAAACCATTTATCACACATTCCCATCCATTGAATCATGATACACATTTAGGCATTTGTTTTTCGTATCGACATGCCAACTCACTTGTAAGGTAACATCAACATGCCGAAGCAATTTCATTATTTAGGGAAATTCATATCCCCCTTGGATCAATTATGCGTTAGCTTGGGGAATTACATAACCCCATAAGGTTCAATTCAAAATCATTATGCATCATTAACTTTTCACATTGTGCAATAATTCAAGAGTATTTCAATATGCATACTTTTCATATTCAAAACTAATTTCACAATATGGAGTTGAGGTCATTACCACTTCAAAAGTCACAAATTGGGAGAAATCATAATACCCTAGTTATTCACCATACCCATGCACCCCACCAGTTCAAAACCATAGTTAAAGCATGAACGATCATATGTAAACCATGGGAAAACATTATTCAAAAATAAACATTCAAAACCCTCAACCCATGTTTCAAAACAATCATCAATACCATATGAATAACACTTTAAGACATATTATTTTAACAAATTAGCAATTAGGAAAGAGTAACATGCCTGAAATACCAAGTTTCAAGGAAAGAATTCAACCTTTGAGCCCTTGGATGACTTACTTATTGGAAACCCTAAATATCTTGCTTGAGAGAATTTGAGAGAGTTCTAAGAGTATTTAATCACATTATAAATGAGAAATAACCCCTTTGAGTTCTTTATGAACGTGGGGTTTTAATTGGGTAAGGGAATTGCCCAAAGTGCCTTCAAATTAAAAGCTGGAATTTAGTCGTCAGTGACTATGGGTCACTATAGACTCATAAGGATCCATTACAACTCATCACCACTAGTCATATCCAAGACCGTTTCAAGGGAACACACACTATAGACCCTAAACTCAACTAATACGACTCGTAATGGGACTCTACAACTCGTGAGGTCCAATCATAGTCAAGACAAAAGCCATTTGGGGTAAACACTAGACATTTTATGATTTGTAAAAAATAACTCATAATGAGTCCTTACGACTTATAGTGATCCACTCATACTCAGAGCAGAAGACTTAGCCACACACTCTGGTTATGCTATGATTTGGGTTCAATGACTCGTCTTGGGTCTTTACGACTCGTGACCCCAAGTCATAATCAGTGCATCAACTCATGCACCATTCACTGGACATCTTACGACTAGGGTCATATGATCCATCAAGATACTCTATGACTCATAGGATAAGTCGTGTTAAGAACAATGAGGATAAAATTTTAGAAATTCTCAGAGATCAACACCTGTGGTGTTTTATTCTCTCCCCCCCTCCCCCCACCCAGGATTATTCATCCTTGAATGATGGGTCAAGGTATCCCTTAGCACGATTTAACACAGTAACGTACCCACACTTACCTTTAGCAAAGATAGAAAACAAAGATGTTAAGATCACACATACCTTAAGCACAATTTTCTTGAATAGGGAATAGGAATAGATACTTGGACTTCGTGTCCTTCTCGGCTCCCAAGTAGCTTCCTTATGAATTTAGTTCCTCCAAAGAACATTTACCGAAAGCCACATCCTTTGTAAGCAATCTACGAACTTGTTGATCCAAGATATCTACCGGAACAGATATCTACCAGAACTTCCTCATAAGACAAGGAATTCATAATGCCCAAACCTTCCAAAGGAACTACCAACAAAGGATCACCCATGCACTTTCTCAACATCAAGACATGAAATATCGATGGATGGAGATCAAGCTAGAAGGAAATCACAATTCATAAGTAATATTACCAACCCACTTCAAAAACTAATACGAACCAACATAACGTGGGTAGATCTTTTGCTTCTTCCCAAAATGCATCACATCTTTCATGGGAGACACCTTTAAGAATACCCAATCACTAACATTAAACTCCAACTATCTTTTCTCACATCCACATAGGATTTTGGCCGACTTTGGGCGGTCTTAAGCCTATCCCAAATCACCTTCACCTTCTCCATGTCTAGGTGAACCAAATCAGGGACATATAACCTATTTTCAACAACCTCAACCACCTAATAGGAGACCTACACCTCCTACCATACAAGGCCTCAAATAGAGTCATACCAATGCTAGAGTGATAATTGTTGTTGCAGGCAAATTGTATGAGAGGCAAGTGGTCAACCCAACTACCACTATAGTCAATACCACAAGATTGGAGCATATCCTCCAATGTCTAAATGATTGCCCATTTGTCTACAGGTAAAAAGCAATGCAAAGTCTCGCCTTAGTCCCCAAACGTCTCTATAAGAAATGCCAAAAGTGATAAGAGAACTGAGTAGCTAAATCAGATATGATGGAAACTGGAGCACCATGCAACTTCATGATCTCCTCAATGAACAACTTGGCATAATCCTTAAAAGAGAAATTAGTCCTCACTAGCAGGAAGTTTATAGACTTAGTCATCCTATCCATGATGACCCAAATCGAATCAAATTTCTAGAGAGACCACGAAAGATCAGTAACAAAATTCATATTAATTATTTCCCATTCCTAGACAGGCAACTTAATTTCTTAGAACAATCCACCGAGCTGCAAGTGCTGTAACTTCACTTGCTGACACACCATGCACTTAGCTATAAAATTGGCCACATCCTTCTTTAAGTTATTCCACTAATAAATTTCTCTTAAGTCATGATACATCTTTGTCGAACTAGGATGAATAGTATAATGCAACTCATGAGCTTTAGCCAAAATTCTTTCTCGCAACCCATCAACATCAGGAACACATAAGCTACCTTGGTACCTCAAGATACTATCACCACCAATCTCAAAAGCCATCACTTTCTGCCTACCTACACCCTTCTTGATCTACATCAAGATAAGGTCCAACACTTGTTTCTTCTTTACCTCAGCACCAAGAGATGACGTTTCCACCTCTTGAATAATTATACCACTATTCTCAAAATCCAAGATATGGACTCCCTAATTAGCTAAACGGTGAATATCCTTAACCAATTCTCACTTCTCCTCATCAACATGAGATAAAGTCCCTATGGACAACCTAGTAAGAGTATCAGCAACCATATTAGCTTTATCTTGGTGATAGTGGATACACATGTCATAGTCCTTTACCAACTCAAGACACCTTCTTTGCCTGAGAGTTAGATCCTTCTGAGTAAACACGTATTGCAGGATCTTATGATTATAATAAATATCCACATAGACCCCATACAAATAATGTTGCGAAATCTTCAATGCAAATACCACAGCTAACAATTCCAAATAACGAGTCAAATAATTCTTCTTATGAACCTTCAACTATTTAGAAGCTTATACAACCACCTTGCTATGATGCATCAATACACAACCCAGTACCACCCAGTATGCATCACAATAGACAACAAAACCATCAGTACGCTCAGGTAGAGTCAAGACCAAATCTAAAGTCAACTTATTCTTTAATTTTTCAAAACTACCCTCACAAGCATTAGACCACAAGAACTTCACCTTCTTCAGAGTCAACTTAATCAATGGGGCAACAATAGAAGATCAAACTTCTATATACACTACTAAAATATCTATAAAAAGAGACCTCATGAGGATGAGGTCTCTTTCCCTAAAAAAGAAACTTCAAAAGCGATCTCAATGGATGGTCTCTACAACATAGGTCACTTTTTGTAAGAGACCTCATGAGGTCATTTCAAAGCAACCTCACGAGGTCACTAGGTTATTTTTTGAATTTTATAAAAAGAGACCTCGTAAGGTTGCTAAACTATTTTTTAATAATTATTATTGATTTATTAAAGGAGTCCTCATAAGGTTTCTATTTGATTTTTTTATTTTTTTTACTAAAAGACATCTCATCAGGTGACTATTATTTCTTTATTTTTTATTATAAATATTTATTTAAAACCTAAGCAACCTCTTGCAATCTCTTGTTTGAGTGCCTAGAAAATGAAATTGAAAAAAAGAGACCTCCAGAGGTTGATTTTGTTTATTTCCTGGAAAATAAAAATATAAAATAGTGACCTCATAAGGTCTCTTTTCTTCAAATAAAAATGGATTGAAATAACAACTTTTATAGATACCTGCTATTTTAATTCAATTCAACAGTATGTACAATATAATCAACTAAATCGAGCTCCAAGAGCTCCCATCAGTCAATCAAACTACAATACACACAGTACTAATCCAATGAACACTAAATGAAAAGCATCTTTAAAGTAACTTGAAATTGAACAAAAAAACATAGAATTCAAGTTATTTATACAATTTTGTTGATTAGACTACTTAAAAGTTCTCATGCATTCAAAAATACTTAATAATTCAAATAAACCACCATAGGGTACATAGTTTAGATTATCTAACACAACACTCAACTTTAACAACGCGGCGGTGCACTATCCACATAATAATCTTCATCATCTTCAGAACTGTTGGGATCTTTAGTCACATCTCTATATTTATCATATACTCCATGTGGAATAGGTAGAGTCTGTAAAGATCAAGGAGGATGAATTGCATTATCGGGACATAGGGGAATCCCCCAAAGAAAGTAGTGTGTCTAATTGGGCCTTCATTCCTACATAATGTATATCTATTTCCATTTCCCTAGTTTACGAGGCCTTAGCTTCGTTAGGTTCAAAAACCCCAGTTACATTTTTTTTTATAAAAGGGAATTATTTTCATTACCATCAGAAATAAACTTCTAAAAAAGTAACCATCAATCTAGCATATGCATACATGTGTATCAAACACTAACATCTTTCTCTTATAACCAATGTAATTGCCATGGATGTCCTATACTGCTTCAGAGCTGTAAAATTAAACATTAATTTCCAAATATCTTGAACTAATCAAATAAACAAAGTACACAATGTAATTCTAAGACAATACAAAGAAATCAATCTAAGGAATGAAATTGCTCGTATATTATAGAGAAAAATGCTACACATAAAGTATCACAACTCCTGCTAACATCTTGTAATATCTCATACTTTTAAAGCTCAAATAATGCTTTTAAAATAAGCATTAGTACCACTCTATCAATGGTAGATCATGTTCAGTATTTGTGGGTTACGTTAGGGGTGCTTTTAGGTAGTAAAAATGGGTTGGTATCGCAAAAGGGACCCTCCACAAAGGCTCCATGTCGCGGAGGGATCACAAAATGCCACTCAAATGGGTTTTTTTGGCCTTGCACCACAAACCCTGAGGTTCACTTTGCCCTTGCACCACAAATCCTATGGTTTTCTTTGTCCTTGTGCTGCAAAGCCAAAGCCATGTGTGAAAAGTTACTTTGTTTTAATTTAATTTAGGTCATTGAGGTCTTTTCACCCTCCCAAGTAGCTCCTAATACTATAGTGACAAAATTAAGGTCTTAAAACACATTACTCAATTCTTAAAATCCCCAAATCATTGTTCCTTAAGCAAGAGAAGATAAACTAACTGGGTTGGGAATTTTAAGCTTCAAAGGTCAAATTTCTCTATGTTTTCATCGTTATGAAGGTATGTGGGACTATCCTAACTCTCATGCGAATTAGTTTAATATTTTTAATAAGTTTTTAAGATATATAATAATGTATATGTAATGGATTTCGGAAATCATTAAAAGAGCATGTATTATAAACCCATTTTGATGAAAGTATGTATTTATCATAGGGGTTTTCCATAAGCTTGATTTATAATCATGTGCATATATGATTTGAGTTTTAAAAGTGATTAATGATCATGACTATGAAATTCCCTTCCACATGATAAAATTATGGTATTAACATGTTATGAATTGTAAAATGGATTTGAGAGATTAAATTACAAGCCTCTTTTTGATCATAAGATTACGTATAACTAATGTTGGGGTTGTTTTATGAATGATGATGATTCTTGAGTTTAAATGAATTATTACTTAATATGTCTGGTTGTTATACATGTTATCGAGGAGGTCATTTTTATTTTAAATGTAATTATTTCTAAATTAAGGATAACATGTGTTTTATGTAAGAATTGATCACATGTGTTTTATGTAAGAATTGACCAGCATATGTTAATGTATTAAAAAGAGAGTATTTTTCATAATTTCATATGATATTTGATATAAAACTCTCTCAAGTTATGTTTAAATATTTTGGGTGGTCATTAATATGCTTTATGAATAAAAAGGGCTATGGATATAATATAGTACAATATGAATGACTTGCAAGTCTGGGTATGACGATACCCTATTATGATATGCCCTTAACAAAATAAGAAAGAATTATTTTCATAAGCATGAAGTATGATTTTAAGAAGGTTAAAAATGGGCTTAAAAGAGAGTTAGATATTTACTCCAAAAAGGCATGAGTTCAGATAACTCATTTTTCAAAATTGTGTTTTGCCGATGTGAGATTTATGATATGTTATCAAATATGTGAGGATAATTGGGACATCTCATATGGGGTTTACTAGCTTATGAAACCTCCAATCCTTGCAGCGAACTCGAATGGGGGCTTGGTCGTCAAGTCAAGGGCAGACCTATATAGCTCGTAGGTATTCATAATTGTAGGGTGTACCATCTAGCTCAGAAGTAAAGCAAAGAGTTGAGTCTATGATGTACAAGAATGTTTTGAAGCTTTTGTATTATGCCCATGTGCTTTTATATATATATTATGCTAAATTATTTTTCACAAATTCTCTCAATTATGTTTATACAAAATATATGTTATTTTGGATTGTTCCATATACCAATACTCTCCAAGGATTAACCCCCTATATTTTAGGTTCTGAGGCACAGTCCCGTGGTCCAGCTAACTAGTAGACTATTTTTAGTTATTATGAGTTGGTGAGCCTCGCTTACTTCGTAAGACATCTTTCCTATATGTTATTTCCTTTTTAGTTTTATGCTCCGGTCAGGGGCTTTTTCCTGGATTAGACAGACTAGTATGTTCAATTTAGTAGAGGCTTTATAAATTTTTTTTAATTGGATTTGGATTTTCTTGTGGATTAGTGTCATGATTTATTGAGGTTGATTATGGGATCCTCATGTTTTCAGTTTATCTTTCGCACTTTTATTTCATATGAATTATGCTTATGATCATATGCTAAGGGGTTTCTTGGACCTTCATGGTTCGAGATGCCCGTCGAAGACAGGGCTTCGATTCCGGTCGTGACAAGCTTGGTATCAGAGCCACTCTTATGTTAGCTCAGTCGATGTAGGCTAGAGTTCAAACTCAATTTAGGCAAATCCTGATAAGGCAAAAAATTGTTAGTCTTGAGTCTAGGCAAATCCTATTTAGTGGGGAAAACCTAAGCAAGGACGTTAAGTCTATAAAGGGAGATGTATGTAACACCCCAACTTAGGAAAAGGTGTCCCACACCAGTATAACATAGAAGAGATGTTGGGTATATAAGTAAGCAAGCCTTACTCCCTTGTGACATATTTTAAAGTTTTGTTGGCCTAGACCCAAAGCAGATAATATCACTACTAGGTTGGGTCGTTACACATCTAATGACTTTACAAAGAGCTAAGATCCACTGTAGAAGGTTCTAAATGCTTGGGAATATAAGAAATCACTAACTTTTGAAGCATCAAAACTAACTTTCTGCAAAATTAGATGATAGCAACATTTGGAAAAAATACAAGAAATATTATTATATATCACACAAAAAAACAAATGAGTACCCTAAGATAGAAATAAATGCAAAATCCACACCAAACATACAAACACGCATCATATTAAAGAGCTTCCAACAAAATTCTGAGATACGTTACTAATGTCACGCTGCAGGGATCAGCAATAGAAAGATTGTCTAAAAATTGAGAGAGGCATCAAGAGTTTGTAGTTTAGTCAACTATAATTTTATTCTCTTTTCCCCAGTATAAGTCATACATAAAGTGAAACTATGATGAAATAAAATTTGTACCAACTTTGAGAAGGTGCTATTAGTTATAGCTGTAAATATCAAAATAAACTAATATAAATTTCAGATTGATTAAACATCGTGAAGGGGAGAGCCTTGGAGTAATTGCCAATGTTGCTTATACCTAACCAGAAGGTCACGGGTTCAAGACTTGGAAACGGCCTCTTACAAAAATATAAGTTAAGGCGGTGTATAATAGATCCTTGTGGTCGGTCCTTCCCCAAACTCGGTGCATAAAGAAAGCTTTAGTGTATAGGGATGCCCTTTTAGATTGATTAAACACTGTGAGAAAAATAATGAGCCTGTTTTGATAACTCTTGAATTATAATGGCTAGTAGGGAGTTTATCAAATGGAGTACTTATTTGGTTATCTTCTCTTATAAAACATCTTACCTAATATTCATCAAATTACTCCAAGGTATAATCTTCTAGACAATTAAGTTTACCATTTACTTCCAACATAGATTTATTATATATACATCTCTAACTGAAGACTAGAATCAATTGGAGCACACCAAACTAACATGTGTCCTAAGATTTTAACTGTGTGTACATATTTTAACAACCAAAGATTCTAAGAAAAGAACTCATACACGGTATTAACATGAAATCCATAATGAAGCAAAGATCAAAAAGGGGTTTATACTATAAGAATTGAAAAATAATTAATGGCAAGATAAGGGAAAATTTTGATACCATGACCATGATCTTCCATCTGGACTTCACATGATTGACTCGAGACAAAACCATTTAAGAGAAACATCTGATGATTAATTCTCTAATCTCCACAGCATTATTCTTGCGTATAACAATCACAAAAGGCTTCATAAACTCATTCCAAAAATTATATTTAGACAATTCTTCTCTCTCCAAGAACTTTATTGATAATTGACATAAAGAATCCATTGCAAAAATGTCAATTGAAACATTTTTAGAGAAGTCAATAGTCACAAAAATTTACCAAGGACATGCTAGATTTTTCTCCAAACAAATCTGTTTGTGAATTTACCATTTTAACTCTTTAATTCCGCTTATTATGATCATAAGTATATATTAATCCCCATTTAAAAACAAAGAGGGTGGGCTGTTCAATACTAATAATTAATAGGGTCATTGATCACGCCTCCCGAAACCATACTTTCAAGTTCTACCATGGATAACTCTCTATGCTTGCTCTTGAAAAACATACTATTTTTCATAATTAGTAGTTCGCTTGACCTTAACACCCTCATCTTAGAAGCATGATAAAGTAGTTTAAGAATAAGAATGGACTTCAATGGCTAGAATGAAGGATGTGCTTAGTCAAAAATTTCCCGACCCTATCAACCAAATAACAAAAAAAAAGTAAAGAGGAGGGAAGAGAAAAGTGTATTTCAGTGACATTCGAGGAGTCGTCTTGAACATTGGATGTAGTTAATAGATTTAGTAGCAGTAGTTCAATCAATAAATTAAAGTGAACATTGAATGACTTGATACCGAGGTTCCATATAGCTAATCCTACTTTTGGATCTGATGTGATGTCTCATACTTCTTGTTGGCTTATGACATACTAGAAAACACGTGTACTATACTTGCGAGTAGTATAATCTATTGCACACTTTTTGCAAGATTCTATCAAGTAACCAGATAATACTGACACTTTCAAAACAATACATAGAAAGGGTAGTTATTTGTCTTACATTTAACATGTATCTCCCTTTCTTCCTAGCTTGGTTGCACAAGCTTGTAACTCGAGTGAGAGAATTAAGGTGACAAAAAGCAACACAAGTATAAATATCTTCCAAAGTATAAAACAAATTACATAAATCCAGGTTCACTCTCACTTTATACTAACTACTGATTCATTTCAAGCATCTTTGATTTGTTGCATTGGTCTGCATATCACAATCTAACCAACTTAACTTATCATTCTTATTAAGAAGAATGCAAGCAAAACCATTTGAACAAAAATTACACAGTTCTAAATCAAAAAGAACAACAAAAAAATCATAACCACAGTTCTAAAAAATCATAAAATCCCCAACTATATGGAAAGAAATCTGAAAAATTGCATAAAACCTCCAACTATTCGATCAAAAAGCATAGATTCACAATCTGAAATGCAATTCTGAAATGAGACAAGAAAGATGGAAAGCATACAAATGTAGTTCTAAGTAAAGACAACAAAACCCCAAACTATTCAATACAATCTTCACATTTTGAGAAAACTAAAGGAGACCCAAGAGATTCATAGAGTCACATCAATAAGAACAACTCAAAGCTTGCATCCTTACTTGGAATAAAAAAGCTAAACCTTACTTTAAGAGAGAGCTCGAATTTGAGAGAGGGAGGCTCAAAATTAGGAGAGGGAGTTTTGAAAGAGCGAGAGTCGGATTTGAGAGAGGAAGATGGCCTTTTTTTTAATATAATAATAAATATTTAAAAGATAAATAAATAATTTTGACTTCAGACTTAATAAAATAGTGATAGATGATTATTCTTAATAATAAGTATTAATGTATTAAAATAATAGCCACCTCATGAGATCGCACTGTTTATAATTTTACTGACACACTTTATATTTTATATTTATTAAAAAAAATTTAATTATTTTGGCGCTAAATTTTCCCGCATTTTATTTTCGACCACTTGAAGTTTCTATTACTATGGTGTTGAATTTTTTTAGCATTTACCGACTTCATGAGGTCTCTTTGTTTTAAAATAAATTAAAAAGTTAAATTGAGGAGATAAGCGACCTTATGAGGTCTCTTATTTTCGAACTACTTTTGAGGTCTCTTATTTTAGGTTTCTTCTTATAACTTTTTAGTAGTGACAAACCATTTATAATAACCGGATAAACCCAAGAAGCTCCAAGTGTTGGTTGGAGTCATAGGTCTAGGTCACTTCTTAACCACTGCAACTTCCTGTGGATCTACCATGATCCCTTCACTAGAAACAATATGACCTAAATAGGTCACATCATTTAACCAAAACTCACACTTTGAAAACTTTGCATACAACCATTGATCTTTCGGGATTTGCAACACAAGGCAGAGATGATCAACATAATCTACCTCACTCTTAGAATACAACAAAATATCATCAATGAATTCAATCATAGATAAATCCAAGGACTGACGAGAAACCCAGTTCATAAGATCCATGAATGTTGAATGGGCATTAGTCAAACCAAAGGACATCACCGAAAACTCAAAATGACCATACCGGGTTTGGAAAGTAGTCTTAGGGATAATATATGCACATCTGAAGGGACTTATCCTTCTTCATCACGAATAGAATTGGAGCACCCAAAGAGAAACACTACGGCGGATAAAACCCTTATCTAGAATATCTTTCAACTGCTCCTTAAGTGTTCTCCACTCAGTCAAAACGATTTTGTAAGGAGGTATAGAAATAGGATGAGTGTTCGGAAGAAGATCAATCCCAAAATCAATTTCCATATCGGGGGAACATCTGGAAGATCATCAGGGAATACCTCTGGGAATTCACAGACCACAAAAACAGTCTGCAAATAAGGACCTTCGGATTTAGAATCCTTAACATACACTAAGTGATAGAGGCACCCCTTGGAAATCAAAATACGGGATCTAAGATACGAAATGAACCTTCCCTTAGACACTAGGGAACAACCTTCCCATTTGATCACCGAATCATTAGGGAATTGGAAACTAACCCTTTGGGTCTGAAAATCAAGAGACTCATAGCATGAATGTGGCCAATTTATCCCTAAAATCATATCAAAGTCTAACATATCCAAATATATTAGATCCACCAAGTTCTCCCTACCACAAACCGACATCACACAACCCCTATAGACCCTTCTAGCCATAATGGAGTCACCCATCAAGATGGATATAAAAAAGTGATCCGAAATACACTCAAGGTCAAAACCAAAATGGATATCCACAAAGGGGTCACACAATAGAGGGTAGACCCAGGATCAAGTAGATAATATACATCATGAGAGAAAAGTTTTGGCATATCAGTAACAACATAGAGGGATGCCTCAGATTCCTAGGGAATGACAAGAGCATACAGACAGTTTCATCCAGTATCGAAGCCAGAAGCAGTAGTACCCCCTTAGTGCAGGTGCCGATGAAGTAGCAACATGAACCTTATTTTCTCCAAAAGTAACCCGAGAAGGACAATCCCTCTGCATATGACCAATCTACCCATATTTAAGGCACATGTTTCTCCCCTTTTCATAAATACCATGATGCATCGGACCATAAAATCTACAAGAGGGATATAATGGAGCTGACTGAGCCGTACTAGCTTGAGGCTTGGCATCCTGTACCCTTGGACCGACACTATTCTGGAAACAATAATCACCCGATGGCTTTGGATAAGGAGCACTAGTCATAGAGTAGGAACACGAATTTCTCTACTTCTTCTTAAACCGGTTTTCACCATCTCAACTACTTTGCTGCTGACCTCAACTCTAATGGAATATTAAAACATATTACTCTACTTTTCACTCATCTCAACTTGCTTTATCTTTTCCACCTCAACCTGCTGCATGTACACTATCAACCTAGACATATCTATGTCTTTTCTCAGGAAGGTAAACTTTCTCTCCAATATCAATTCACAGGACAACCCAGAAGCAAATTTTATTATTCTATCCCTTATGATAGATACCAATTTTATAGCATATTGCGATAGCTTATGAAACTTCAAGGTGGACTCCTTTACTTTCATCCTGCCTTTCTTTATATTTATGAATTCATCAACCTTTGCCTCCCTCAACTCTTAAGGAAAGAAGCAATTAAGGAAAAAACTAGAGAGGTCATCCCACAAAGTGAACTCAACATCATCACCCCTAGATGGGTCCCATTATTTATACCACTGATATGCCACATCCTCCAATTGGTAAATGGCAAACTCCATACCATCCACATCCGTAGCATACATCAGAAGAAAAATATTTTTTGTCTCATCAGTGAAATATTTAGAAACAATGAAAGTAGGAGGACTCAATCTCATAAATTGGCCAACTTTAGTAACCTTAGAGAATGGAGAAACAAAAGCAATGCACACATCCTGAGAGGCCACCAATTGGGTAAGCAAATGGATGGACTGGGGAAACTCAGCATTAGACACAAACTTTAGGTGCCCGGGGAGGTCTTAGGGGAACCGGTGAAACTCCACTAGTGAAAGAAGAAGTCATGACCCTAGACTGGTCTGAACTCCTTGAGTAGGATGGGCTCTATCCACATTATCCTCAAATGGGACAGAAGAGTTTTCATAAACATCATATTTTCTAGGAGGCATGACCTGCAAAGCAAACCTATGGAGATTAGAGGAAATTTCAAAATATTAGAATCTATTTCCCGAAATAAAACAACAAAAAAGGGAAACAATCCTAAATGCCTCATAGACTCCATTATAAGTATTGCGCGTTATATACCTATAAAAGAGAATCTACTTTACACGGATTTGTGGACACTCGATGACACCAAACCTAGGCTCTGATAAAAACTTAGTCATGAACCAAACTAGGGTCTGGACATATTGGGTATCTGAAGTCCAATGAGGACTGGAGACTACCCCCTATACCTAACCAACAAAACATAATAACTCAAGTCAGATGAATTCCAAACATACATTAAGATGGTATAAGATAAACTCAAAGCTTTTGGATAAGTCAATGGTTGTCAGCCGACTAAAAAATCCAAGCAACATCACTATCCATTTCCATAGTAATCCAACAAAGCCATCTAAATTAAACCAAAATTAATAAAGCGTCGGGACATGCCCCCACCCTAGCATTGACAATGACAATATTAATGGTAATATAAAATCTCAATTCAAGTATATGATAAGAATAATGAAATGTCTGAGTCTTTTGAATAATGAAAGCTCACTATTTCACCACAACAAACTGATGAACTAAGCCAATCCACCTAACTCTATGCAGGAAAAGTAGAAGTATCTCTGGTGCATATATTGCATGGGTATACAACATCCAAAGATAGTTAGTGGGTTGAGCACTAGCATGTAAATAATGGGTAGGGGATAAAACAATACCATGGATAACCTATCAAAACCAGGCTGAAATCTAATACACATAATCAAATGAAAATACATATATTATTGCTATCAGCATACTAACTACACTTACAAGGTAACATCAACATGCCAAAATAATTTCATTATTTAGGGAAATTTATAGCCACATTGGTTCAATTATGCATTAGCTTAGGGAATTACATAACCCCATAAAGTTCAATTCAAAATAAATACATTTTATTAACTTTTTATATTGTGCAATAGTTCAAGAGTATTCCAATATGTATACTTTTCATAGTCAAACCTAATTTCAAAAAATGGGGTTGAGGTCATTACCACTGCAAAAGTTACAAGTTGGGGGAAATCCTAGCTTATTCACCATACCCATGCATCCCATTAGATCAAAACTATAATTAAAGCATGAACAATCATACGTAAACCATGGGAAAACATAGTTAAAAACAAACATTCAAAACCCCAATCCCATCTTTTAAAACCATCATCAATACCATATGTTCAATACTTTAAAACATATGATTTTAAAAAATTAGAAATTAGGGAAGAGTAACACACCTAAAATACCAAGTTTCATGGAAAGAATTCAACCCTTGAGCCCTTGAATGACCTACTTCTTAGAAATCCTAAGTATCTTACTTGAGAGAATTTGAGTGAGTTCTAAGAGTATTTAAACACGTTATGAATGAGAAATAACCCCCTTGATTGATTTACGAATATGGGGTTTTAATTGGGTAAGAAGGGAATTGTCCAAAGTACCCTCAAATTAAAAGCTGGAATTTAGTCATCAATGGCTACGGGTAACTATATAACTCATAGGGATCCATTAAGAATTGTCATAATAAGTTATATCTATGACACTTTCAAAAGCACACACACTGTTGACCCTACGACTCAACTAGTACGACTCTTAATTGGACCCTATGACTCATGAGGTCTAGTCGTAGTCAATATCGAAACTATTTAGACCAAACACTAGACATCTTACGATTTGAACAAAATAACTCATAAAGATTCCTTACAACTCATAGTGAGCCACTCGTACTCAGAGCAGAAGACTTAGCCATACACACTAGTTAGGCTATGATTTGGGTTCAATGACTCGTCCTGGGTCTTTATGACTCATGACCCTAAATCGTAATCAGGACATAATTTTAAAGACCATTCACTAGAGACCTTACAACTAGGGTCATATGACCCATCAAGACACCCTGTGACTTATAGGGTGAGTCATATTCAGGACAGTGAGGTTAAGATTTCAAAAATTCTCAGAGATCAACATTTTAGGTATTTCATGTATATTGGTATAAACATGGATTATCTTGTTGTAATATAATTTTGTTATATGTTCATATCTCGTCGTAGCTTTTCCAAATGAACCTACTAGTACACTATTGTTTACTTATGTGTTGATACTAAACCTGCTCTAATTTTTGTAAGTGCAACGTATATTTCAATGCTACTAGAAGACCTAACTTGTGATTCTAGCAGTTATTATCAAATTTAAGGGTGAGCAACATGCTTTGGGCTACTGGGAGTCCTTCTTGGATGACATAATGTTTAATTCTAGACTAATGCTTTTTATTTTAGTTTTGGAGTTGTGTACTTATCTTCACAATCTTTAGTAGTTTTTTTTCGAACAACCTTTGGGTCCTAAGGATGGTTTGGTTAAGTACGATGTTCATATTTTAGCTGTAGTTATGTTCTTAGATTTGAATATCTTTATTGATGGATTACTTTTATTTCCTCTTAAACATTGATTTTGAGATGGACTTTCAGGGTAGACGGTTCTCCCACTGGGTGAGTAGTGTGGGTGCCACTCATGACGGGTATAAGTCGTGGCAATGTTTATATCAAAGCTTAGGTTCATCAATCTCTTCCTACCATAATGGGTCCAGTAGAGTCTCAAAAAATGGTATGAAGATTTGTGTACTTTTCTTTGTGGGGCTTTAGGAAATCTGTCATTCTTATTTCTTTCATGATATAACTTGATTCTAATTTGTATCTAGTGATCCAAATTAGTATCTAATATTTATTATTATTATATGGTAGAGAGTGAATACTATATCAAACTAAACCCAACCAATAGGCCTTGTACTGGCCACTTCAAAAAGAAAAAAATGAGGTAGAGATCAAGCAATAGTAGGCTAGACCCTTGAAAGGTCAATATCATTTCACCAACCTTAAGATCGTATTGAGGAAAAAAAATCAATAGATGAGTAGAGAGTATAGTCTATAGTGGAAAAGTTGACTGGGATTGTACCACTACCCCTTAAGTCTATAGAGGTTGTTTAACAAGTGTTAGCTTTTCTAAGTGGGTTGGCAGAGACTAGAGCCATACCTATGTTATTAGCTTTTTTAGGCTTTAATTATTCATCCTACTATAGCCATGGTTTCTAGAATAGAGAAATCTTTAGGGACCGTTATTTTCCTCATCAATTTTTAAGTTCAGTGATGACTGATACTGAACATGAGCTATTGACAAAATTTTTAAAGATGAAACCAGCTACCTTATAGGGTACTGAGCCTAAGAATGCTTTTGAGTTCATTATTTATTGCTATGACAAGTTGCACAATATGGGTATTGTAAAGAAACATGGAGTTTAGTTTATGAATTTTCTATTTAAAAAGAATACTAAGAAATGGTAGAGGGAGTACATTGAATGTCAATAATAGTTTCATGCTTTATTCTTAAAGAAGTATGTGCCTTATGCTCTCTGAGATTACAAGAAGGATGAGCTTTTGGTATTGGAGCTGAGTGGCATGTCAATTTTATCCTATGAGTCTAAGTTCCATACCTTGTCTTGATATTCCACTTAATTGTTGACTATTGAGGAATAGAAGATTCGCATATTTGATAAGAGTTTAATTATGATCTTCAGGATTTGTCTATTTTCATTAACTTTATGGAAAAAGGGTTCAATGAAGTTTCTGACTACATAAAGAAGTTGGAGAGGGTGTCGCAAGAAGTTTAGACTAAGATGTTAGCTAAGAAGTACTGTATTATTAGAATTTCAATTGGTCCTACTATAAGGGCTACAATTATTAGTCCTATTTAGTATATCATATTCAGTCATCCTTACCAGCATGTACTATGGTTCTAGATAAGGTTTCATCTTAGGCATAGGTTGTTAGGGGCCAAGGAGCTTCTCAATATTCGTCCGACTAGTGTTCTCTTGAAATAGGTATTATTATTATGGTGTTGTTGTTCACTTTAAAAGGTAGTGTCTTGTGAGACAGGCAAATGCCTAGCCATATCAATAGACCCAAGCCATATTTCAAGTAAGAAAAGGAAGAGGAGTCTATGTCAGGGGTCATCTATAGAGTGGATGGGGAAATCAGACAAGTTTTTAGGGGGTTTAAGAAAAAAGCAGCACATAGAGAGGTACATATATGGGCAAGGAGTTAGCTTAAATTTATAATCGAGCTCATTGTTATGCCTTTTCAAGATAGACTAATGTTGAGGCTTCTGATACAATGATTACTGGTACTATTTCTATTTGTGACCAAATGGTTTCTATTGTATTTGATCTAGAGTCTACTTATTATTTTGTATCTATTAGTTTGCGGTGGGTTTGAATCTAGTTGTTGATATACTTGATTACCCTATTTTTTGTCTACTCAGGTTGGTGAGTCTATTGAAGTAACCCATTTTTATCATTTTTGTAATACCCCAAGAAATTTTTTGTTGAAATATTGTGCGTAAACGTGCTGAGTTCTATCTTCTAGAATGAATTATAAATTTTCCATGTGAAATTTCTTAGATTATGACCCACCATTGCATAGAGTATTGAATAATCTTTCCAATGATATGTGGATCATCCAAAACGGACACCCGAGCGACGAGTTATGAACATTCCGATAGAACCATGAATAGTAGTGAATAGTAAAATATGCAGGAAAAAGTACTGAGGCTTGGTGTATTTTTTCTCCAACTTTAAACGATCATAAATCCTTGTACATAATGATCTGGTTGATCTACGATATATCAACGGAAATCTCTACGAGTCCTCTTTCTAATGAAATTAGTTTCATCCAATTTGTCTATCAGAGCAAAAATTTATGGTCGATCTATTTCAGCCTATCAAAAGTGAATTTTTGGGTCAACTTCAAATGATCATAACTCCTCATACACAATGAATTAGGCGAGATACTACATATAAATGGAAAGATATGAGAGTCCTCTTTCTAATGAAATTGGTTTCATCCAATTTGAATAGCAAAGTAAAATGTTATGGTTGATCTACTTCAGACTATCAAAACAGTCCACCAAAGGACAGATTCGAGAATTTTTTTGATTTTTAGGGGAGTTTTGGTCATTCCCCCTCACCCAAAATCTATCCAAAACCTATATTAAAGCCTATTAGAAGTATTATATGTTATATTTCATCAAACTCCCTCAAAAAGAAATCCCTAAGCTCCTACATCCAACTTCAAGAACCTCCAAAGTTAACCATTAATTCTGCAAATTTATTCAAGATTCCAAGTTCCTAGTTCAAGAACTCCAAGAACCATCATTCAAAGGCATGATTAACATTTCAAAAATGAGTATCGATCTACAATTCATCATTCAAGGTATGTGGAGTTTTTTAACAAGAACTCTTTTTCATTCTTGTTCCCAAAAGTAATTTTCTTTACAAAGGTATGATTTTTATTTGATTTTTATGAATTTGAAGCATGAACCCATATCTTATGATGATTATTATGAAATATTGATGTTTAGGATTTTGAAAGATGAATTTACATGTGTGGAGATATAAAGCATGAATCTTGAATGATATTTATCATGATTTTGATATTTGGGTCGTAATTGTGTTTTTTTAGAAAGTGTGTGTTATAAGCACGTTGATATTAAGTATTTGAGATATTTTGAATGATTTGACCTTTTGTTCTTAATGGAGTTGTTTTGAACTCGAGTGTGAAAGAAATCCACAATGTGGTTGATTTTGATAGATGGGAAGCATGATGGCTCCCGATGTATATTTATATATTACTGAAATTGTTTTGTTGTGGATTGTCTTTGAAATGATCTAAGCTAATTTCAGGAGAAATCTTTAGCACTGAGTGGGAGGTATAAAGCGACCTTACTTCCCTAGAACTACGTGCCCCCACAAGAGTGAGCCTGGGGCTGATTTATATAGTGATCACAAGTTTGTGTGGATTTTATATCGATAGTTCTACTCCGATGGAAAGGATAGGACAACTCTCCCCAACGTGGGTTGTACATTAGACTCCATGTAGCTCATATGGTTTATGTCGGTTATAGGATCTCCCAGTGTGTATGTGTTTCCTTATGTCTATGGCGAATGGTAAAGTGATTTGAAAGTGGAATTGTGAAAGTTATTCTTTTGAAAGATTTAAATAATTTTTACATTATGAGAATTGATATTCTTGATGAACTGAAAGTGATTGACAAATTATATGATGACTCACATGAGTTATTGTACTTATTTCATCCTCTCATGATTTTGATGATTTTCTTCGGGCTATGTGAGTCTTTCATACATCCTGCATGTTTCTTATAAATATTTATGATGATGATGTTTATACAACTGCATACACCCCCATATACTCGGTTTTTTTCCATGGTACTGACCCACATCTTCGGATGTGGGCTGCATTTTCTTGGAATGTAGGTTCAGGTGCTCAGTTTCAGGTTTGACAATGATTTTCCGGGCATGTTGTTCTACATCCTCTGTTACAGTGAGTCCTCATGTTTCGAGGATGTGATGTATGATGTTGGTTTCACGGAACTGTTTACATTTTATAACTAAGTATGAGTCAGTTGGGTCATGTCTCAATGGCTCACTGGTTTTATTGATTTTCTTATAGGCTTGTCAGACTAGTGTAGATGTTGGAAGTTGACTAATAAGTTATATTTTGTTATCTTTCTGAAATTCTTTTATTCTTGGATGATGATTACTCTGTTGATATTTGAGGGTTATTTATGGAAACCCCATTGATTTGTGTTGAATTGAATGAAAATGGCTCAAAGGGTTAGCTTGGGGCTACTCGTAGCCTCAAGCACCGTATGATGCTCCCGGACCCATTTTCTGAGGCGTTACAAACTTGGTATTAAAGCCTAAGGTTGTAAGGTATCCTAGGGAGTCTGACAAGCTATGTTAAGTAGAGTCTTGATCATCGGTGTGTAGCGCGCCACATCTATTAGCAAGAGGCTACAAGACGTTTTAGGAAAAAGTGTGATTCTTTCTTTCAAAAGTCTATCATGCTTAAAGTGTCTCTCTCTGCTATTGATTTGTGCTCTTCTCTTTCAGAAATATGCCTCCACGTCAAGCGAGAAGAAATAATGATGGTTAGCAACCTCAACCCACTGACCCATTAAATGAAAATGTATCTCATACTGAATTTTGGGCAGCCTTTTACGCACTGGCCCAAGCTGTTACTGCAAATGTTCAGGCCAACCCTGCCCTTACTTTACAGTAGTAGGGAGGTGATTCAGCTGCTACCAGGATCCATAACTTTATGCGGATGAATCCACCGAAATTCTATGGGTCCAAGTCTGATGAGGATCCACGGTTGTTTTTAAAGGAGGTGCGGAAGATTACTCAGGTGATGCATGTATCTAAGGAACATAGTGTGGAGTTGGCTGTGTATAGGTTGAAAGACCTTGCTTATGACTGGGTTGTTCCATGGAGGAAAGGCAGAGGTAAGGTACTTGTCCCTACAACTTCGTAAGAGTTCCAGGATGCATTCCTAGATAAGTTTTTTCCTTTGGAGATGAGAGAGGCAAAGGTGGAAGAGTTTATGAACCTGCAACAGGGCTCTATGACTATTAGGGAGTACTGTCTAAAGTTCAATCAGCTGGCTAAGTATGCTCCTGACTTAGTGGCTGATAATCAGGCTAGTATGAGTAAGTTTGTGACTAGAGTATCTAGTTATATGGTTAAGGAGTATAGTTATGCTATGTTGAATAGTAAGATGAATCTTTCTAGGCTGATAACTCATGCCAACAGATTGAGGCAGACAAGATTAAGGAGAGAGATAGAATGAGAGGGAATAAGAAAGCTAGGTCTGAGCAGCACCGACAGGGTCAGACTAGATCATAGGGAGGGAGTCGCCCTTAGTATCAGGATTGTTTGTCTATGCCAGCACCGTCATCTGCTAGTGCTCCCGTGCCTAGAGGTAGGCAGGAGTAAGGTACCAGGTCATATGCATCTAGTTCCCAGTACAGTGCTGGCAGTAAACCAAATCATCCCCTGTGTCCTAAGTATGGTAGGGCTAATTCGGGTGAGTGTTGGGGTGAAAAAAGGGGTTGTTTCTGGTGTGGTGACATGCATCAAAGTGTTAGATATTGTACACAGGATGGACAAAGGATCCGTGACTATCGCCCTCAGACCCAGACTCAGACTGTTAGTGCTCCAGTTCCAGCGACACGCCCAGCCCCAGCTCAGGGTGCCTCTTCTAGCAATCCTGGCAGGAAGCGCCAGAATAGATTCTATGCTTTACCATCCTGCCAGGAAAAGGAGGACTCTCCCGATGTTGTTACTAGTATGCTTTATATATTTCAGTTTGATGTGTATGCTTTGTTGGATCCTGGATCCAGTTTCTCATATGTTACACCTTTGATTGCTGTGAATTTTGAAATGAGTCCTGAGATTATTCCTGAGCCTATCCTAGTTTCTACCCTAGTGGGTGATTCGATTGTTGCCCAAAAAGTGTATAAAAAGTGTCCTGTTACCGTTCTTCATAGAGTCTTGTTGGCTGACCTAATTGAGTTAGACATGGTAGATTTTGATATGATTCTGGGTATGGACTTGTTGTATTCTTCTTATGCCTCTATTAATTGTCGAACCCGAGTGGTTAAGTTTTAGTTTTTGGGTGCATCCGTGTTTGAGTGGTCTGGGAATTTTGTGTCACCCAAGAGTCATTTTATCTCTTACCTCAAAGCTAGAAAGCTTATTTCCAAGGGGTGTATTTACTATTTGGTTAGAGTCAAAGACACTAAGTCCGAGACTCCAACTCTCCAGTCTGTTAACGTCGTCAATGAGTTTTCTAATGTCTTTCCAAATGATCTCCTAGGGATACCTCCTGATAGAGAGATAAAGTTCAGGATTGATTTTTTTCCCGATACTCAGCCCATTTCTATTCCTCCTTACCGTATGGCCCCTATAGAACTTAAGAAGTTGAAAGAGCAACTCAAAGATCTACTAAATAAGGGTTTTATAAGGCCCAGTATTTCTCCTTGGGGTGCTACTGTGTTGTTTGTGAGAAACAAAGATATCTCTTTGCATATATGCATTGATTACCGCCAACTGAATAAAGTCATCGTCAAAAATACGTACCCCCTTCTAAGAATAGATGATTTGTTTGACCAATTACAAGGTGCAAGTTATTTCTCAAAGATAGACCTTCGTTCAGGCTATCATCAACTCAAAGTTAGGGAGTGTGACATCCCAAAAACCGCTTTCCGAACTCGTTATGACCTTTTTGAGTTTCTTGTTATGTCTTTCGGGTTAACTAATGCCTCAGCAGCTTTCATGGACCTCATGAATCGAGTGTTCAGATCATATCTGGATATGTTTGTCATAGTGTTCATCGATGATATACTGGTGTACTCCCGTAGTGAGGATGAACATTCTGATCATCTCCGAACTGTCTTGCAAACCCTTAGAGATCACAAGTTGTTTTCCAAGTTTAGTAAGGGTGAGTTTTGGCTAAGATCAGTTGCTTTTCCGGGTCATATCATTTCTTTCGAGGGTATTAGAGTTGATCCCCAAAAGACCGAAGCTATTAGAAATTGGCCTAGACCTATTTCTCCGACTGATATCCAAAGTTTCTTGGGTTTAGCTAGCTACTACCATCATTTTGTTGAGGGTTTATCCTCTATAGCATCTTCTATGACTCGGTTGACCCAAAAGAAAGTGAAATTCTTATGGTCCGAATCTTGTGAGAAGAGTTTTCAGGAGTTGAAGACTCAACTCACTTCAGCCCCTGTTTTGACTTTGCCTGATGGTGTTGATGGTTATGTGGTGTACTGTTATGCTTTGAGAGTTGGGTTGGGTTGGGTTGCGTATTGATGCAGAAGGGTAAGGTGATAGCTTATGCTTCTAGACAGTTGAAACCCAATGAGAAAAATTACCCCACCCATGACCTTGAGTTGGTTGCTGTTGTGTTTGCTTTGAAAATCTGGAGACACTATTTGTATGGTGTCCATGTTGATGTTTTCACTGATCATAAAAGTCTGCAGTATGTGTTTACCCAGAGAGAATTGAATCTTAGGCACTGATGATGGTTAGAATTGTTAAAAGACTATGATATGAGTGTGTTGTACCATCCGAGCAAGGCCAATGTTATGGCGGATCCCCTAAGTAGAGTGTCCATGGGTAGTGTTTTGCATGTGGTAGAAGGTAAGAAAGAGTTGGCTCGTGATGTACATCGTTTGGCTAGATTAGGGGTTAGGTTGTTTGACTCTGCTAAAGGTAGTATAGGGGTTCATAGTAGTTCCAAATCCTCCTTGGTTTTGGAAGTGAAGGAAAAGAAATACTTAAATGCTAGTTTGGTCAGACTGAAGGAGTCAGTCAAGGACCAAAAAGTAGAGGTTTTCTCCTAAGAGGGAGATGGTGTGTTGAGATTGCAGGGTATATTTTGTGTCCCGAATGTTGATGATTTGAGACAGAGGATTATGGCTGAAGCGCATGGGGCGCGATATTCTACTCATCCTGGTGCCACCAAGATGTACCAAGACTTGCGAAAAATCTATTGGTGGAGTGGCATGAAGAAAGATATAGCAGCGTTTGTAGCTAAGTGTGTAACATGCCAACAGGTTAAGGTTGAACACCAAAGACGTGGTGGTATAATGCAAGAGTTTAGTATTCCCACGTGGAAGTGGGAAGATATAAATATGGACTTCGTGATTGGTTTACCTCCTTCCCGATGCCATCATGATTCCATTTGGGTTGTGGTTGATAGGTTGACTAAGTATGCTTATTTCTTGCCTGTTCATACTTCATATACAGCTGAGGATTACACTAGATTGTATACCGAGAGCTAGTCAGACTGCATGCAGTTCCCTTGTCAATTATTTTGGATAGGGGTACTCAGTTTACTTCGCAATTTTGAAAAGCTTTTTAGAAGGGTATTGGTACCCAAGTGCTTTTGAGTTCTGCTTTTCATCCGCAGACCGATGGTTAGGCTGAGCAGACCATCCAGACCTTAGAGGATATGTTTAGAGCTTGTGCACTTGACTTTAAGGGAAGTTGGGATGATCACTTACCGTTGATAGAGTTTGCTTACAATAATAGTTTCCACTCTAGTATTGGCATGGCTCCGTTTAAAGCCTTATATGGGAGGAAGTGTAGATCACCCATAGGTTGGTTTGAGGTGTGTGAAGTGGCTGTGAGTGGTCCTGATTCGGTATTTGAGGCTATGGAAAAAGTTAAGTTGATTAGGGAAAGGTTGAAAACTGCGCAGAGTCGTCAGAAGTCATATGTGGATGTTAGAAAGAGAGACCTTGAGTTTGAAGTTGGTGACCTAGTGTATCTGAAAATATCACCAATGAGGGGGGTAAAGAGATTTGGAAAGAAGGGGAAGCCTAGTCCCCGTTATGTTGGTCCTTACAAAATTCTTAGTCATGTTGGTAAGGTATCTTATGAGGTCGAGTTGCCTTCCGAGTTTTCCTCTGTTCATCCAATATTCCATGTCTCCATGCTTAGAAAGCATATTAGCGATGTTGTGGTAGTGGATTCCTCTGTGAGTGCTGACATTCAAGAAAATCTTTCTTTTGATGAGATTTCTGTCGAGATTACTGATTTCAGTGTCCGAAGACTAAGGAACAAAGAAGTTCCCTTAGTCAAGGTATTGTGGCAAAACCAATTTGTTGAGGGTGCAACTTGAGAAGCTGAGGCAGATATGCGATCCAAGTACCCGCACCTATTTTTTGCGAACTCCGATCAGGCCGAAGGTACAGTTCTTTCCTAAATCATGAACTTTTGATAAAAGTTGCAGCAGTTCAGCTGTCATTTATTATGTGTTCAGTTGTAGTTTCTTGAATTTATGCATTCTATGTTGCATTCGGAGTGAGAAACGATGTGGTGATGAGTCTAACAAATGGTTTCAGCTATATTCTCTATTCCCTATCTAATCTTGGCATGTCTAGCGTCATTCGAGGATGAATGTTTCCAAGGGGGAATGATGTAATACCCCAGGAAATTTTTCATTAAAATTTTGTGTGTAAACGTGTTGGGTTCTATCTTCTAGAATTAATTATAAATTTTTTGTGAAAAATGTCTTAGATTATGACCCACCATTGCATAGATTATCGAATAAAATTTCCAACGATATGGGGATCATCCAAAACGGACACCCGAGCGACGAGTTATGAACATTCCGATCGAACCGTGAATAGTAGTGAACAGTAAAACATGCAGGAAAAAGTACTGAGGCCTGGTGTATTTTTTCTCCAACTTTAAACGATCATAAATCCTTGTACATAATGATCTGGTTGATCTACGATATATCAACGGAAATCTCTACGAGTCCTCTTTCTAATGAAATTAGTTTCATCCAATTTGTATATCAGAGCAAAATTTTATGGTCGATCTACTTCAGCCTATCAAAAGTGAATTTTTGGGTCAACTTCAAATGATCATAACTCCTCGTACACAATGAACTAGGCGAGATACTACATATAAATGGAAAGATATGAGAGTCCTCTTTCTAATGAAATTGGTTTCATCCAATTTGAATAGCAAAGTAAAATGTTATGGTTGATCTACTTTAGACTATCAAAACAGTCCACCAAAGGACAGATTCGAGAATTTTTTGATTTTTAGGGGAGTGTTGGTCATTCCCCCTCACCCAAAATCTATCCAAAACCTATATTAAAGCCTATTAGAAGTATTATATGTTATGTTTCATCAAACTCCCTCAAAAAGAAATCCCTAAGCTCCTACATCCAACTTCAAGAACCTCCAAAGTTCACCATTAATTCTGCGAATTTATTCAAGATTCCAAGTTCCTAGTTCAAGAACTCCAAGAACCATCATTCAAAGGCACGATTAACATCTCAAAAATGAGTATCGATCTAAAGTTCATCATTCAAGGTATGTGGGGTTTTTCAACAAGAACTCTTTTTCGTTCTTGTGCCCAAAAGTAATTTTCTTTACAAAGGCATGATTTTTATTTGATTTTTACAAATTTGAAGCATGAACCCATATCTTATGAATGATTATTATGAAATCTTGATGTTTATGATTTTGAAAGATGAATTTACATGTGTAGAGATATAAAGCATGAATCTTGAACGATATTTGTCATGATTTTGATATTTGGGTCATGAATCCCCATTGGAAATTGTGGTTTTTTTAGAAAGTGTGTGTTATAAGCACGTTGATGTTGAATATTTGAGATATTTTGAATGATTTGACCTTTTGGTATTAATGGATTTGTTTTGAACTTGAGTGTGAAAAAAATCCACAACGTGGTTGATTTTGATAGATGGAAAGCATGATGTTTCCCGATGTATATTTATATATTACTAAAATTGTTTTGTTGTGGATTGTCTTTGATATGGCCATTATGATTTTTTGGTGATGTCTTATGGGTTGACTAATTCACCTGCAGCATTTATGATCTTGATAAATATTAATATTTAAATCATTCTTGCATTCTTTTTTTTTGTATGTTTATTGATAATATTCTAGTCTACAACAAGAGTAAGGAGGAGCATGCAGATCACCTTTGTGAAGTTTTGGAAATTCTAAGGGAGAAGCAGTTATTTTCTATGTTTTCAAAGTGTGAATTTTGGTTGTCTTCAGTTGCCTTCTAGAGCTCATGGTTTTTGGAAATGATGTGATGGTGGATCCCCAGAAGATTGAGTTAATTAAGAATTTGACTCGGCCTAGTTTATTGACTGAGGTAAGGAGTTTGTGGTTTTTGATAGTTATTACAACCAGTTTGTCAAGAAATTTGCATCCATTGTAACGTACTTGGCATGGTTAACTTAGAAGAAAGTTCCTTTTATTAGTTAGATCAATGTGAAGAGAGATTCCAAAAGGTCAATACAATCTTGGCTGCAGTGCCTATCATTTTATTACCAATTAAAGGTAAGGATTTCATAGTATTATGTGATGTTTCAATTTTGGTCTTAGGTGTTGTGTTGATGCAATATACGAATGCCATTACTTATGCTTTGATCCATTTTAAGCCTCATAAAAGGAACTAGCCGATACATAAATTAGAGTTTCTAGTGGTGGTGTTTATATTAAAGATTTGGAGGCACTATTTTTATGGGGTAAAGTATGAGGTATTGACCAACCACCGTATTTTATAGAACGTGTTTACTTAAAGGGATTTAAATCTATGGCAGCAAAGAAGGATGGAGTTATTAAGGTATTATGATGTAACTATTTGGTACCATTTGGGTAAGTCTAATGTGATGGTAGAAGCATTGATCCAAAAAGTTGTAAGTGTGGGTAGTTTGTCATTCTTATGGGTGTCCCGGGGACCTTTAGCCTGAGATTTTAAACTATAGAATCTCAAGGCATGCAGTTTGGAGACTCCGAAAGGGGTGGAGTATTTTCTATTATTAAGGTAAAGTCAACACTTGTAGAGCATATTAAGTCCAAGAAATTAGAGGACAACAGGTTGAATGCACTCTGAAATAAAGTGGTATGCAGAGAGTTGGTGGATGCCACCCTTGACATAGGTAAGGTGTTGTGGTTTAAGAGAAGGCTATGTATTCCTAGGGTTGGTGATTTGATTTATGATGTACTTTTCGAGTCCCATGGTTCATGTATTTCTAATAATTCAGGTTTAATTAAACAGGGACATAGTGGATTATGTGTCCTAGTGTCAAAATTATTAGCAGGTGAAGTATGAACACCAAAGGCTTGCAAGGTTGCTTTAGAGAATGCCTACACCTTGTGGAAATGGGAGAACGTTGCTACATATTTTGTAGTGGATCTTCCTAAGACTGTAGGAAAGTATGACTCCATTTAGGTGATAGTGGATCAATTAATGAAATCAACTTACTTCTTGTTGATTTGGGTAGACTACAAATCTCAGCAGTTACTATCCTTTCTAATAGTTCGGAGCTGCCAAAGTGTAGCATTAAGGTGAGGAGCGCGCTAGCTAGGTGGAGTCTCCTTTCGGGAATACTTCTTTTTCTTTGTCTCTTTACTATCCCATCCACTCAAAATGTCCAAAGAATCAATTAGCAATATGCCTTCTATTGCCAAAATACCTTATCTTCTCCTCTTGGTAAAGAGAGCCTCTATTTCGAGTTTGACCAAGGTTCTTGAGATGATGGGTATAGTTGTGTATAGGTTAGCAGTTGGGGATGTCGAGAGTCCATCCGATATTTTATGTTATATGATGAAGAGGTATTATGGGATGGATACTATATTATTAACTGGGACTCAGTTCTTTTATTAGAGAAGGGTGTTATTAAAAGACTTATGGCTGAATTTTTAGGGATTATTCAATATTCTGTATTATTTTGAAAACAAGAAAAAGCGGCTTAGCTTGAGGAGAAAAAGAGAGAAACGTTTTTCTCTCTTTCTCCTCAAGCTAAGCCGCTTTCTCTTATTTTCAAAATAATACAGAATGTTGAATAATCCCTAAAAATTCAGCCATAAGGCTTTTAATAACATCTTGCTCTAATAAATTGCTACTGCATCCTTAACTATTTAAAAATATTGAGTTTGCTTGGGAAAAAGTTCCCATATATCTCATTCAGTTCAAAAGCTGCTTTCCTTTTATGTGAAGTTTCCTTTGCTATCCACAGGTCCCCAAAGTGTCGTAATCTTCATTATTAGTACCTGAAAAGCATGCTAATCACATAGGTCAGCTCGCTTAACTAAAAATAGACAAAGTGCAAGAATTATGTATTTTATCCTCAAAACTTAGCTAAAACATGGGTAAGATATGGTGCTTAGACGTATAAATATGCCCAACATCAATACTCTTCGAGGCCTATAGTACTAGCTAATAGCATCTTTAAACATCAACAAGGTGAATTACCTACCTTAACTTAGGTTGCCTCCCATGCAATGCCTGATTTAGTGTTGAGACACGACCCATATCACTACATCAACTAGTTTTCTTCATCTACTTTCTCCTACTTGAAGGTCATCTTGTCACTCTTTTCTGACCTCTTGAATGGGTACTCTTAAGGTCCTCATATTTTCCAACATTCACCTTTTCAGTCTCTTCTTTCAACTTCACCCTTTCGAACATAATAGGTGGATTGGGCCACTCTATGAGACTATCTGAAGAGGTTTTTTATGGTGTGCTCTCCACTCCCCACACTCATCCACTTCCATGACTATTATCATACATAATTCTTTATAGTGGGAAGGTGGATCTAGTGGTTTTTAGACTTTGAAAACCATCTCTTTATCATCAAATCTAATTTTGAGAGTGCCTTCTCTCACATTAATTAGTGCTCCTCCCAGTGCTAAGAATGGAGTCCGAAGATGATCGACACCCTATCATCTGCACCATAAATCCAGCAAGGACAATGAACTTACCAACTTTAATGAGAACTTTCTCAATTATTCCTTCAGGGAAGACTCTGGTTCTGTCTTCCATTTGGAGCCCCACAAATAATGGCCTCCGATTACCCAAACCTAGAGTATTGAACATTGATAACGGCATAAAGTTTATACTTGCCCCCAAATCACTCAGCGCATGGACCATATCACTCTCAACAATTTATATAGAGAGGGTGTAACTCCCTAGGTTATTTTATTTCTTGGACATCTTCCTCATCATCACTGAACTACACTCTTCAATAAGTTCCACTGTTTCAATATCCTGTAGTTTTATTTTATTAGTCACCATATCCTTTAAGTACTTGGCATACTTAGGCATAACCTGCAAAATATCTTACAAAGGAAAATTAATGTGAAGTTCTCTAAATGTATCAAAGAACTTCTTAAAGAAAGAATCCTCATTGTCCTTCTTGAGGCTATGAGGGAATTATGGTAGTGGTCTTTCATGCACTTTCTCCGCTCTATGGTATTTAGGTATGTAGAATTCCCTAAATATTTTATATCATCAACTTCCACTTGCTTCTTATTTACCTACTTAGGACTAGCTCTACATTTACCTTTTTGTGTTTCTTAAGATTCCGGTCAATAAGATCTTTACCACTCCTCAAGATGATTTCCATGACTTGTTTTGGATTTTTTGTGCCACCTGGCAATGCACCTTGGGGAATGATATCTATGCCTGAGCTAACTGCCCCAACTATGCCTCTAAGTTCTTTTGAGAAATTTGTTGAGTTTTAATTTCAGCAGCTACATGCTCTTGATTGTACAGGATCTTCTTCAATGTCTCCTTAATATTATTGGCCTGTGTATTATACTATTGCTAAAACAACTGATTTTGATTATTTCCCCATGCATAATTTGGCTAACTCTACCACTTTTGGCTGTAGGCATTACCATAAGTTGGTTTTGTTTCACTACCCATAAAATTCATTAATTCAAGATTTTCTTCACACAGGTCTTCAGAGTGACCACTATTGCAAAAAATCTCACACCACGATAGGGTCTGTTGAACTACATTCACCTAAGCTTGGTATTGATTCACCCTCAATTTGCTAAACTATGTCATCATCTGATTTTGGAGAGCAAACAATTTGGTGGCTAAGGCTGTGACACTATCAATTTGTATCATCCCCGCAGGCTTCTTTACTACTCCTCTAGATATGTCAACATGCTAGTCAGGATTTCCTTGTATAACGTGATTCAACAAAGTATAGAACTCATCATATGTTTTCTCTAGTGCTTGACCACCTATAACTGAATCTACCAAAGTCTTTGTATTATGGTTAGTGCTTCAACAAAGGTGTGAGGTAATACCTCGTTAGACTATTAGTAATATGGATAATCCCTGAGAAGTGATTTAACCCTTTCCCGAGCATGATATATATTCTCATACAGCTTCTTCTTGAAGCTTAATATCTCACTGTGTAATCTTGTAGTCTTGACAAATGGGAAGAAATAGATGAGAGACTTCTTTGCAAGACTATCCCATGTAGTGATAGAACTGGTTGTCTCTACGTTCACCTAATTCTTTTCTTCCCCCAAGAGTGAGTAGGGGAATAAAGTGAACCTCACATAATCAGTAGATACTCTAGTAGGGATGAACATATCACTTATCTCCAAAAAATTTTGCAAATGGACCTATAGATACTCGTGTGACAAAATAGTAAAATGTCCACTGATGTGCAAAAACTGCACCATATTCTTCTTTATCTCAACACTACCTCCATCTACTGCTCTACGGATAGCAAAAGGGACATTATTTGTGATTGTAATCACCACTTCATGAACTGTCCTATGGACTGGTGAATCTTCATACATGAGTGCAAGAATAGCCTTTTCTTGAAGAATTTAAGGTACCTTGTAGAGAAGTACTGCTTCTCTTCTCAATTTATGTAAGCATTACTTAGGTTAAGATATGGATCAATCAACACCCTATCCCACGCTATCTTACTATCTTCACAAACTTGTTCCTTCAAATTCAAAATCTAAGATCAAGCAATTAGCACTTACAAAATCAAAAATCAAAACTAATCTAAGGCAGTTACCAATTTACAAGTCCCCGGCAAATAGGCCAAAAACGTATTGCACCCAAACACACACGAAATTGTACGTGGTCCACCAAGTATAAAAATGGCCTTAAGAATGCCAAGTATCGATACTGTAGGGACTTGCGCTAAACAACTATCCAATTCCAGTTATACTCTGAAGATTAAACAAGTGCAAAGGTAACCAAAGAGTTTGGGAAGTTAAAACTAAAAGTAAACTTAAAATAATATGGTAAAGTAAAGGTTCCTGAAAAATAATAGAAAGAAACACAGGGTTAAGGCACTACGAACAAACCTATTTATCTATTTAATCTCTTTGGTTTAGTTAATTATCTTGGTTGTTGGTTCACCGCATTCGTAGCATGATTATGGTCTTCCAAACATTTAATCAAATATATAACTTAGCCTTACAACTACATAGTTGAGTGGGTATTCAAAAACTAAGATAAAAACCTTTTTATTCTTCCCATATATGAATCTAATAGGTCTAATTAGGAATATTCCTATCCTAAAACCAAATCATAACTTCAATTCATTGAACAATTATGATCCTATTACATTATTCCTCCTTCCGGGCTCATGATAGAATTATGCATTTATCCTAAGGATTGAAAATTCATAAAATAGTTAAAACAAGGATACATGAACAATCAACAATGATAAAAACATCAACCAACTCAATTACCAAGCAAAAGTATTCATGTTCTGGGCCTAAACCCTAGATGAGGGTGTTACGCCACTTATGGACATACAAGGAATCATAATGACAAAAGACATGTAATAATATGAGAATAAACTAAAGTAAAAGAATAAAAACCCTAATTGAAGATTCCTCAATCATTTTTCAACTCCCTAATTCATCCAAGGTGAATACAAAACAAGTGAAGTATCCTATTTATAGTGGAACGAGATTTGCCAATTTGAACTAGCCAGCGTGCCATGCCAATATCACTATGCTTAGGTAGCGTGGAACTCTTCTATTGCATAGAGATAGTGGAATTTCACATTTACTTTTCATCCAAGTATTCTTAATTCCCCTATAGTGGTGGCTAGGCAGTGTGGCACGCCCCTAGGTCAACAAATTCCATATTTGAATGTCGTTTGCTCCATGTCTTTATTATTCAAGTCATTTCTTTCTGGTAGATTTTACTCTTTAATTCCATCTTTTATATCATCCTAACATCAATTTAAATATCTCACCAAGCTTCCTATATCATATAACACCACTAATTAGAGCTCACATCACCATAGAATCAAATAAGACAAGCTAGAATAGCACATAGCTCAAGCTAAGAGTACTAGTTTTCTCATTTGAACTCTAAATGACTATTTTGATTCCAAGTTTGATCTGAACGCACCTTAACCATCATCATCATAGAACTTAACACTTATATTCTCATTTATACAGAGATTAAATCATTACGCATGTGAGAAGCCCTCAAAACTAAGCTAAATAAGAGTAGATAACAACACTTAGGTGCATAAATCCACCTAAGATCATATTCGATGATGAATAATGATTAAATTTGAATATGTTATAATGACCATTTCTATAATTTTATATAAACCTTCTATTAAAAATATCATGATAAAATTCTTCCTAATTTTAAAGTTATAAACTCCAGACTTGGCTAATTTTGAGTAAAATAGGAGTGAGATATGATCTGGGGAAGTCTGGGAATGAATGGGCATTTTTGGTGGTATGTTATTTGATTTCTAGTCTACTAAGATGATATGAAATCACGGTAACTAACAAATTGAATTTGGGTGAGTAAACCTTTTAGAATTGTGCTTAGTGTAAAAGGCATTGCTTGGAATTCCCTAGTTTAAGGTGTGCCACAAAAGTTGTTAGTTTTGGGAAAAATATAACATTTTATCCCATTGACACTACTATAGCAGCATGCACGCTGTTATAAAGAGCTGTTGCTATAGCAAAGAAATTGTCGCTATAGTGATGATTGAATCTGATCAATGGTTGATATAGTGGCAGGTACTACTGCAGTGATGCCACTATAGAGGTGTATATTCCTATAGCGGTAAAAGTCATAGATTTAATTAAATTTTCTCCTAAAAAAGTTTATTTTTCAAAATCTTACTTTAGGGGAATGAAGGGGAAAATTTAGGTGATTCCCACCAAATTTTGATTGTTTAGCTTTGTAAAGGTAAGGATTTCTTCCCTGACAACTTTTAATTGATTACACTTTAGAATGGCTAATTTATAGAGTTTGAGGAGGTTTTTAGGGTTGAATTTGGGTATTTCTAGTGCAAGGGAAGAAATTATGAAATAAATTAATGGGTTTTGATTATTAAACATCAAATTACCTTTGCATTTCATTAATTCACTAATTAATACATAGAATTGGTAGCTTTAGATAAATTATGGTAGAAAACCCCTAGAATGGGAACAAAACAATCAAGAACTTGATCATAGAAGTTGGATGTAAGTCAAAATTTCCAACATGGTAGGCCATTTATTGATTATGAGTTTATATACATATGGTAGACCAAGAACGAGAAGAAATTGCATGGAAGGGCAAAACTTCCGCTTAGAGGAGTTGTGCAAGCTTGGTTTAAGGTAGGTGATGGTATTGTAGTTTAATCTAATTTGTGTTATATGTGCATGTTAACTACTTTGTAGTGTGGATTGTTAGTGTATGTTGTTTGATGTGGTCAATGCAAATGATTTTATCTTTTTGTATGATTTTGACCTACCTCATTGCTAAATGTGAAATTTTTTTAGTATTGAAACATTCTCATGGGTTATTGATGCAACAAGGCTAGTATATATTTGTGTCTGAGGTTTAGTACATGGATATAAATTATTCATTAGAATTCATGGCTATACGATTTATGTATTACCCATAGTGTGTATGTATAAGGGTTAGGTGAGTTTGACGGTTCCATAGTGAAATAGGGAATATATTTTATGCTTGACAATTGTGTATATGTCCTAACTCGTTGACTTAGTGTTAGTCCTAAAACTGCTTATTTGTTGCTTGTTGTGCTAAACATATATTGGTTTGAGCATGTTTTAATTTGTTATACTATTTTTAGTCAAGTGCTCATATTCTTATCTTGGGTTGTCCAAATGACCCTACCAATACAGTGTTATTTTTTTGTGTGCTAATACTACACCTGCTCTTACTTTTGTTAATCTAGTTCATATTCTAGTGGCTCCTACAAGGCTTGACTTGTGATTCTAAAGGTTAATTTCTAATTCAAGGGTAAGCAGCATATTTTGGGCTGCCATAAATCCTTCTTGGATTACATAGTCTTTAATTCTAGACTTATGCCTTTCATTTTAGTTTTTGGGTTGCATCTTCTTCTTGACAATGTTTATTAGTTTTGGTACGAATAACTTTCGGGTCCTAGGGATGGTTTGGTTAAGTATAATGTTCCGTATTTCAGTTGTACTTATGGTTTTTTATTTAGATTTGAATATCTCCATTAATGGATTAGTTACATTATCTTTTTAGGGGTTGATTTGGAGATTGTTTTTTTGGGTAGATGGTTCTCCAATCGGGTGAGTAATCACTCTAGGTTTGGTCATGAAACTGCCTTTTCAGGAAAAACTGATGTTGAGGCTTCTGATGTGGTAATCATAGGTACCATTTCTATTTGAGAGAGAATGGCTTTTATTTTATTATTTTTAGGTCTACTTATTCTTATGCATTTGTCCAGTTTGTGGTGGGTCTGAATAAAGTTCGTGATGTACTTGACTATCTTATTTATGTGTTACACTGCTGGGTGAGTCTGTGGTAGTAAGCCATGTTTATCATTCTTGTTCTGTGATGTATGTGGAATTTCAGACATGGGAAGATTTAAATATTTCGGATATATTAGAATTCAATTTAGTGTTGGGTAGGACCTGGTCATCTCCATATCACGTTGTCCAAAACTATAATGCTAAAACAGTGACTTTAGCTATACCTAGGATAGATAAACTAAAGTGGGAGTAAGGGTATAAGGCCAGACTGGTGAAAATTATATCATTTGTCTATTCTAGAAGGTTAGTGGGGAAAAGGTGTACTCATCTCTAGGATGTAAGTGTGGAGTCTCCTTCTATAAAGTTAGTTCTGGTGGTTTCAAAATTCCAGGATATGTTTTCTTCAGATTTATTAGGTATGTCACCAGAGAGAGATTGATTTCTCTGTTGACTAAGAGTCAGGTACTCGCACTATATTTATTCCTCTCTATCAAATGGATCTAGTGGAGTTGAGGGAATTCAAAACTGAATTGCAGAAACTACTTGAAAAGGAAATTATTCGACCAAGTAATTCATATTGTGCTGCTCTGGTCATAATTGATAAGAAGTAGGATGGTAGTATGAGGATGTATTGATTATAGACAGCTGAATAAGGTTACCATCAAAAACAAATATCCCTTGCCTAGCATAGATGATTTGTTTGACCTATTACAGTGTGCGATGGTATGTTTTAAAATTTTACTTGTTGTTGGGTTATCATCAGCTAAAAATTAGACTAGAAAACAAATGAAAGAAAACTTTTAAAACTCATTATGGCCATTCTAAGTTTCTAACGATGTCCTTTGGGCTAACTAATGCACCTACAACTTTTATGAGCTTGGTGAATGGTATCTTTAAGTCATTCTTTGATTCTTTTTTTCTTGTGTTTATTGATAACATTTGAATTTACTCCAAGATTAAGGGGGGCATGCAGGTCACCTTTTCATAGTGTTGGATATATTAAGGGAGAAAAGGTTTTTTTTTCAAATTCTCAAAGTGTGAGTTATAGTTTTCTTCAGTTTCCTTATTGGGCCACGTTGTTTCCAAAAAAAGAGTAATGGTGGACCCCCAGAATATTGAGGCAGTTAAGAATTGGTACAACCTAGTTTAGTGACCAAAGTAGGGAGCTTTGAGGGTCTTGGTATTTATTACCACAGATTTGTCAAGAACTTTGCATCGATTGCATTGCACTTGACTAGGCTGACTCAGAAGGAAGTGTCATTTGCTTGGTCACATGAATGTTAGGAGAGCTTCCAAATGCTTAACACACTCTTGACTACAGCTCATATCCTTTCTTTACCCGTTAAAGGTAAGGACTTTTGTCATGACCCGAACCAGGGTCTGGCCGTGACAAGTATCTAAAGCCTACTATGAACCAGAGACCACCCCCTTACCTAACCACATGAGCACAAAAATAATAATAATAATAATAATAATAATAATAATAATAATAATAATAATAATAGCAATGTTGAAGCCATTTAAATAGTGATAAGTATATGAATGAATAACTTAATGAAACTAAGATTAAAAACAATACCCAGGCAACCCACATCTGTCCATAATAGCCTCTACAACCAGAATAGCAACTAAGTCGGGACATGCCCCCAGCTATGACTAAAAAAATCCTAAAGTACTGAATAAATGAAGAAAGAACAATGAAAGATAAGGTAATCCGAAGGAGGGAGACTTACCACTTCATAGAAACTCTACAGATGTGATAATCCACCTAAAACTGTACAGGGCCAACAAAAATATCTTCAGACCCTACATCATGAAATGATGTATCGTCCTAGGATAGTCAGTGGGATAAGCACTAGCATGCAACTCAGGGAAAGTAATAGCATATGACATGTCCAAAATCAGTTAAAACCACATACACACATTCATATATACATATATAAGATGTTGGGATAGGGTAAGGGTGATGAACATGAGAGTTTAAAAATAATTAACCTGGACTGTGTAGCTCTACTCATCCTAAGGGCCCCCACGGGCTATATGGGTTCATCTCCCCTGCTAAAAGGGTCCCAATGCGTGTAGCCGCACGAACTGAGGAAATCCAAGGAAGTTCCAAAGGCATCGAGGCTTCAACCACTCCAAAATGTATATCTATAGTGTGAACCATGCACATGGTGTAACGCCCTAAGAACCTATCCCGAGACGTCACATAGTGCTCAAGGCCACACGTGGCCTCAAGCTAACCCTCTAAACTTGTCATCACTTTCAGAACTCATTATAGCACAAATCATACTAAGATAAAGAGGAATAAGCATGTCATGAATATAATGAAACATGAAATAATACTTCCCTGTACAAACAAAATACTGAATTCTCTGTACATACTGGCACACCAGTCTGACAAAGCCTCTACTACATATGACCAAGGAGCCATTGGGACAGATCCCCAACTGACACGTACTGAACTGAAAATAAATGACCATCTATCAATGAGACAAAATGAGAGATACAGGTTCTCAAACCATGAGGACTCACCAACTACAGAGATGTAGAAGAAGGTACTCGAAGATCACTATCACTACTGAGACTGAGCACCTGAACCTATATCACGATGAAATATAGAATACAAAAAAGTATGGGAGCCAGTACTTGGGAATATACTGAGTATCCGGGGGTGGATGAAACATTTAAATAATATCATAAATGTATAAGGAAATCATGCATGCTGACCTAAATAATTCTCTTCGCTTGAATTATCTGAAACATTTTTCTCCTAAATCATCAGTAGTAATACATGCTTCATAAATCTCGTAAATCATTTATCTCAACTCAAACTCTTTAAATCATGACTTAGAGTGACTCGGTAAATCAAGAAACTTAAATAATTATGGACGTGGGATTTTCTTATAACCAACATGACTACACCATGTGAGCCGCATGAAGTCCAACGTTTTTCCCTCCTAAGGATAAAACCCCACATTGGCAAGGGTGTTGTACTCTTACCAGGGAATACAACCTCAATATCATCTTCACAATCTCATACTAGACCTTTGGCCTACAATTATCAACATCAATCCTACGGTGGCACGTAGTTTTGGGGAAATACCAAATTTCTCTTATATACATAGATATAGGGATTAAAAGGAGCAGAAATGACCAAAATGCCCTTTTGAAAAGAGTTGAAAATTGCTGATCAGGGTCTGCGACGGTTAACCTGATGGTCCATCAGAGAGATTGACGGTCCACCAAGTCTTCCATCTCTCGAACACCAAAACTAAAATTTTTTGCCTCGATGTGACGATTTTCCTGACGGTCCGTCAAAAAAAGTGATGGTCCACCAAGTCGTTCGTCACTTAAGGGCTAGAAATGAGACATTCTATCTCGATCTGACGGACACCTTGATGGCTCGTCAACTTTGTGATGGTCCACCACTTTGACCGTCACACAACATCACAAAAAGGGAGATACTACCTTTTCTTGATGGGACACTTGACGGTCCACCAAGGACCTGACGATCCACCAGGTCGACCATCAAACCTAGGCGTTCTGATACTGTTTAGTAAAATGGCCATAACTCCTTCGTCTGATGTCAGATTTTGATAAAATTGGTATAGATGGAAAGCTTATTCAATGTTCTACATGAAAAAAAGTGGAAATTAGATAAATACAATATGTCTTAAACATCAATCACTTTGGAAGTCATACATATCCATTCAAAAAGACAGATTTACGCTTAATGAGTGATCGAGGTGTTACACATGGTTATATAAACCCTCATGTTGGCAAATGTCATTCCTAGTATCGGGCCCCTTGGGACCTCTACCTTCACGGGGAGCTACACAACTCCCTTTAAGCCCAAATTAAAACAATTTGCAGATAATTCCCAACCATTAACTCGTGAGTCATTCATTAAGGCATTCATCACTAGGTATCATCATAACATTATGCTTGCAAGCTAAATTAAACATGAAAAACAAATTCACATAACCATAGTGACTCCCAGGATCCATTTATAATCCAACCACCAAGGCTATACAATCCCTTTTTATATCTATTACCCTTAATGCAATGCATTGAGTTCAAAAGCAACCTAAACCATGCAATTTTCCATAATTAAAATCAAATTCACAATGTGGGTTGTGGTTCATGCAATTTCAAGAAAAAAATCACCCAATTTTGGAAAGCCCATGTCCACCATTCCAACCATTTAAATAATATACCAATTCATTCCTAAAAATATCAATTTAAAATATGAATAATCAATTAAACACACGGGCCAAGTAATTCACTTAGTAACAACCAAAACCCCTCAACCCAATTTCAAAACGCACAATTTCAATCACATGAAAAACTATTCAATTCATGACAAAATGTAAAATTAAAGTTTGGGGAAGAGAAACATGCACGAAACACACAATAGTTTGAAATCAATTTGAAGCTTGGAGCCCAAATGATGAATGCATATTGAAACCCCTAAACTTTCTTTGTTGGGGAGTTAAAGATGAGTAAAGTAGATTTTGATCTTTGAAAATTAAAGAAAAAGGGTCCCTTTTATGTTTATGAATCGTGGAAAAGATGAAAATACCAAAATCCCCTCACCCATAGAGAAAAAAAACAAAACTGGATGAAATTTACACCTTGGCATGGCATATCGTTATCATAGAGGTTCTCCTCCGTGCCAATATCCTCAACAGGCACAATGAAGGAAGTATCACCACAGGCTTTTTCAGCATGAACACATGAAACATGAGATGAATAGAACCCAAACTCACTGGAAAATCCAACTCATAAGCAACATTCCCAATTCTTCTTAAAATATTATATGGACCAATGTAATGGGGATTGTTCTTCCGCTTTTTCCCAAACCTCATAACTCTTTTCATAAGAGACACCTTTAAGAATACCCAATCATTCACTTCAAACTCCAATTGTATTTGCCTCAACTTTGGATAAGACATTTGGTGACTTTAAGCAAACTTAAGTCTCTCTCTAATTACCTTCACCTTCTATATGGCTTGGTGAACCATGTCAAGACCAAAACACCTAGTCCCACCAACCTCAAACCATCCTATTCACCTCCTGCCATAAAGACCCTGAAGCCATTTAAATTCTCGAATGGTAATTATTATTATACGCAAACTTAATAAGAGGTAATTAATCAGCCCAAATACCTTTAAACTAAATCACACAAGCCCTTAGCATATATTTCAAAGTCTAAATAGTTTGATCCACTGGTTCATCCATTAGACGGTAGAAAGTGGTGCAAAGGTTCACCTGTTTACCCAAACCTTTCTGAAATAACTACCAAAAATAAGAACAAAACTGCATACCTTAATATGAAATAATGGACATTAGTGTACGATGCAACTTCACAATCTCCTGAATGAATAACTTAGCATAATCCTCTCGAGAGTAGTTAGTCCCCACAGGCAAGAAGTAAGCAAACTTAGTCATCCTATCCACAATGGCCCAAATTGAATCATACAGATTGCGAGACTATGGAAGACCCATAATGAAATCCACATTAATCATCTCCCACTTCTATATAGGAAAATCTATCTCTTGAGATATGCCACCGGGCCTCAAGTGTACCACCTTCACTTGCTAACAAACCATACACTTGGCAATAAATTTTGCCATATCCCTCTTCATATTATTCCACCAATAGATCTCCTTCAAGTCATGGTACATCTTAGTTGATTCCGAATGAACTGTATACCTGGACTCATGAGCCTTACACTTTGTTTGGATGGTGGTTTTCCATGGTTTCGTAATGTATGGTACTGTATAGTAAGGTATAGTACAGTACAATGTTTGGATATATTATATCGTTCACTGTTGTTTGATGATAGTTTTATTATTTGGCTTGACAGTATGGTATTGTATTGTAACTAGTAAGTTTACTAAAATGCCCTTAATCATTATAAATGTTAAATTTATAAATAATTATTAAAAAAATAATTTTCTTCCTACTATTTTATCATAATTATGCCATGTAGATATATTAAGTTGTTAAATTCATATAAATTCTAATAAAGTCAATAAAATAGTAGATCAAATAAATATTATTGGATTTATTTTTATAGTAACAAATTTCAATTTCTTTTGGTGTTTTGAGACGAGACACTAACGACTAGTATAAAGTTTGAATGTCTTTTTTGTGTATGCTATGGATGTGTTTGGTAATGAAATCAGAAAAAAAAAAAACTCCAAGAAAACAAATTATTTCTTACTTAATTTCTTGTGTTTGAAACACAAAGAAAAAAGATTTCTAAAAGAATTTGTATATATTTAACACAAAATAATGAAAACGAATAAGATAAAGGGTGGCAGGGTTAAAAAATTAATTTCTTTAAAGAAATATTTAGGGGTGAGGGTAGTAGAGTAGGGAGTGGGAGAGGGGAAAGGGTAGGGATGGGGGTAAAAAAAGTTTAAATTTAAAAAAAAATTAATGAAGAAAATAATTTCTTTTTTTGTGTGTGGTGTGTGTGTGGATGGGGGGAGATGGTAAGGGGTGGGAGTGGTGTGATAAATTTTTCTTGAAAGTTTTAAAACATAAATTTTAAAACTAAAAAAAAATTAAGGGGGTTAGAAGGTGGTGGGGTTGGGTTGGGGATGAGGGTTGGGCAAGAACAAGTTTTGGAAATATTTTAAAAAACTAAAAAAAATTAGGTGGGGGTGAGGTGAGGCTGGTGGGGTGAGGGGTCGGAGTAGGAGGTGAAGTTAAATAATATAAGGTGAATAAAAAAAATAAGATTATATAATATTAAGTAAGAGCATAATTGGGAAAAAAAATAAGCAAACCATGGGATACCACCAAATCAGTGGTTACATAAAATGGTGTTTTTCATGGTTACCAAACCATGAGATTAAACCATATCATACTAGACATTTTAAGAAATAAGCAAAACAGAAATGGTTCTCTTAATAACTATACCATACCATACCATACCATGGAAAACCACCATCCAAACAGAGGGTTAGTCAAAGTCCTTTCCCGTGGCCCATCAATATCAGGAACACAAAGACTAACTTGACACCTCAAGATATTGTCTCCCCCAATCTCAAAAGCTATGAATTTGTACTAACCCGTATCATCCCTAATCTGCATAACTATGGGTACCAAAGTTTGTTTCTCCTTCACCTCAGTACTAAGAGATAATTTAATCACTTTTTAAATAATAACTCTCCCATCCTCAAAGTCTAAAAGATGAACTCACTAGTTAACCAACCTACTAATATCCTCTACTAACCCTCTTTTATCCTCATCCACATAAGACAAGCTCCCCATAGATAACCTACTAAGAGCATCAAAAACAACATTAGCTTTACTTGGATAATAGTGAAGGATTATGTCATAATCCTGAAACAACTCGAGTCACCTCCGTTGCCTAAGATTGAACTCCTTCTAAGTGAACACATACTGCAAGATCTTATGATCTAAATAGATATCCACATGCACCTCATACAGATACTGGCACAAACTCTACAAAGCGAAGACCACAGCCGCCAACTCTAAGTTGTGAGTCAAATAATTTCTCTCATAAACCTTAAGTTGCCTAGAAGCATAGGACACAACCTTACATTGATATAGTAAAACACAACAGAATCCCATAGTGGATACATACAAAAATACAACAAAATCATTTGTACCCTCGGGTAGGATCAAAATTGGTACAGAAGCCAACTTATCCTTCAAGCTCCCAAAACTATCCTCAAAAGCATTAGACCATAAGTACTTTACCTTTTTTAGTTAACCTCAACAACAGAGTATCAATAGACGAGAAACTCTCCTCAAACCTTCTATAATACCAAGCTAAACCCATGAAGTTCCTAATATCGATTAGATTTGTGGGTCTAGGACATTTCTTAATTGCTTTAAATTTTTATGGATATACATTGATTCCCGTACTAGAAACTATATATCCCAGAAAAGTCACACCATTCAGCCAAAACTCACACAGAAAATTTTGCATATAGTTTTTAATCCTTAAGGGTCTGAAACACTTTAGAGGTGATGGGCATGATCCTCCTCACTTTTAGAATACACCAAGATATCATCAATTAGAACTATAACAAACAAATCTAGAAACTGCCTTCAAACCCAATTCATAAGATCCAAATATGCAGTTGGAGAATTAGTCAACCCAAATGACATGACAAAAAACTCATTGTGACCATACCGGGTTCAAAAAGAAGTCTTTAGAATATCAACCTCTTGAATTTTTAACTGATGATAACCCAAATGAAGATCAATCTCAGAAAAGCATCTAGAACCCTAAATCTGGTCAAAAAGGTCATCAATCCTAGAAAAAGGGTACTTATTCTTCACTATTACCTTATTCTGCTGACGATAGTCTATACATATCCAAAAAAACTTATCTTTCTATCGTATGTAAAGAACAGGATCACCCTACGAAGAGACACTAAGATGAATGAACCCTTTGTCAAAAAAAAAATTTAATTGCTCTTTTATCTTCTTTAGTTCAGCCGGAGCCATTTAATAAGAAAGGGTTGAAATAGGATGAGTATTCGATAGAACATTAATCCTAAGATCTATTTCCCTATCGGGAGGAATTCTAGAAAGATCATCGGGAAACACTTTAGGAAATTTATTTACCACGGGGACATATTGCAAAAAAGGACTTTCAAAGTTAGAATCCTTAACCCAAACTAGGTGATATAGACACCCTTTTGATATTAATTTATAATCTCTAAGATAAGAGAATAATATCCCTTTGGATACTAAGGAACTCCCCTCCCATTCAAATACCGATTCATTAGGAAAGTGAAAACTGACCTTTCAAGTCCTATAATCCAAAGACGCATGCACAAATAAAGTCAATCCATCCCTAAGATAACATCAAAAGACATTATATCAAACTCTATCAAATCCACCAATGTCTTCCTATGAAAGATAGACACCAGGCAACCCTTAGTAATTTTTCTAGCCATAATAAAGTCATCCATCAGGGTAGACATAGAAAAGGAGTTGAAAATACTTTCATGCTTACAAAAATATACAGTCACATAAGGGGTCACATCAGAAAGGGTAGACCCAGATCAAGCAAATAATAAACATCATGGGAAAAAATTATAATATACAAGTAACAATATTAAGAGATGCCTCAAATTCCTAGAGAATATCAAGAGCATAGAGATGATTTTGGCCAGTGTTGATACCTTAAATAATGCCCTTTGGCATAGGAGCTAAAGATATGGCAACCGAAATTTATTAGCTTCAATGGCAACCCTGGATAAAGGACAATCTCGATTCATATGACCCAGCTAACCATAATTATAGTATCAATTCCTCCACTCCTTACAACAACCATGATGAAGTTGACCATAGAAATAGAAAGGAAGATAAGGTGGGGCAGACTTAGCTTCACTAGCCTGAGACTATGCACCCTGGCCTTAGGACCACCATTATCCTAAGAACGATGATCACCCGAAAGCTTAGGATAGGAAGCACTAGAAAATAAATATGAATTTCCTCAGTTTTTCTTCTTGGTCTACTGTCTACCATCTCTCCTATTATTCTACTAATCCTCACCCTACTCTAAATACTTGAACTTTTTATTTTGCCTCTCTTCAATTCCACTTATTTCTTCTTTTCATCCTTTACCTGTTGTATATAAACCATAAGCTTGGAGATATTTATGTCATAATTTAACATTGCAAACTTACATTCCAATACCAAGTTGCGGGATAACCCTGAATCAAACTCCTTTATTTTGGATCTCTGGATAGATACCAAAATCAGCAACATAATAAGATAGTTATTGAAATTTCAAGGAATAATCTTTCACACTCGTCTTACCCTACTTCAAATTAACAAACTCCTCAGCCTTAGCTTTTCTTAGCTCCTGAGGAAAAAACTGATCAAGAAAGGTGCCTAAAAAGTCATCCCATAATGTCGGCTCCACATCTTACCCCTCAAATTCTCCCACTCCTCAGAATACTGATAAGCTACATCTTTCAACTAATATACAACAAACACTACACCCTCAAAATTAGTAGCATACATCACTTTAAAAATCTTCTCTATTTCATCTACAAACCCTTGAGAATCCTCCTCAACCTTAGAGCCTATAAAGGTTGGGATATTTAACCTCATAAATTGGCTAACCTGAGTGACCTTAGACGAAGGAGGAACAGAACTAATATGATCCAACTGATGAGACAAAGATGTCACTATCTGAGTAAGCAAATGAATGGACTAATGGAAGTTCACATTAGAGATGTCCCCCTAAGGTGGCTTATCATAAGCATCACTACCCCAAGAAGCCAGAGAATGACTAGTAGGGACATGGAGTGGTAAGGTTTTACTAGGCCCGTCGGTGAGTAAAGCTGTGATTGCAGAGGATATTAAGCACAAAAAAACTTATCCCGTGGAGTCTGAGAAACTGGATGAAGTTATTGATAATATACCATCCAACCATAAGTAGGTTGATGAGTTAGAGAAGTGCAAGGAAACGGAGATCGAAGTGGTGGTTACTACGCTCCCAAAATCACCTCCTTCATTTCCCCATCCATCAAAAAAGAAGGCTGACGACACAAAGTTTGGCAAGTTTATGGCCATGCTTAAGAAGTTGACAATTAACTTTCCATTGGTGGAGGCCTTGGGGTAAATGACCGGGTATGCAAAGATCATGAAAAACCTTATTACAAAGAAGCGAACAGTTAGTTATGAGATAGTGGACAATCTCCATCATTATAGTGTTATTTCCACAATGTCATTGGTGTAGAAGAGGGAAGACTCGAGAGCATTTACTATCCCGTGTACTATTGGGCCTCTTGAGTGCACAAAAGCTCTATATGATTTAGGAGCTAGTATAAATTTAAAACCGCTTACTGTGTATAAGAAATTGGATTTAGGGGATCCTACTCCCACAAATATGAGATTAGTTATGGAAGACATATCTGTGAAGTAGCCTGTGGGGATTTGATACAACGTATTAGTGAAGGTGGCCAGTTTCATATTTCCAGCTGATATTGTCATTCTCTATTACGAGGTGGACTTCGAGGTGCCTATAATCTTGGGTAGACCTTTCCTTGCAACCAGGAGTATACTTATTGATCTAAAGGTAAATGAGCTACTATTCAGGCTAAATGATGAAGTAGTTTGATTTGATGTATGCCAGTCCATGAAATAGCATAAAGATATGAGCATATTTTCTATTGTGGATGTTAATTATGAGGAGGAGCAGAAAGTACCTATAGAAGAAAAAATTATTGTGGAGACTTTAGTTGTTGTATTAATGAATTTTGATCAAGACGGTATTGAATATTAGGAGGAGACTGTGTGTGCCTTGACAGGCATGGGGTCTTATTCTTATGCACCCAACAAGCTAGATTTGGACTTAAAAAATCATCTCAGTCCACCAACCATGTCGTCTATTAAAGAGCCACCCACTATGGAGCTGAAAGAGTTGCCTGGTCATTTGAGGTATGTGTTCTTGGACAGCAGGAATACACTACCTGTTATTATTGTGGATGACTTAGGTGAACAATAGGCAGAAGACCTTATTTATATTCTTAAGAGATATAAGAGGGCTATTAGTTAGACGATTGTAGATATTATTAATATTTCTCCTAGTATATGCACATATAAAATCCAGCTAGAGGAGGATTGTATCCCAACTATTAAGTATCAGTGTCATCTTAACCCACCTATGCAAGAGGTGTGAAGAAAGAAATTATCAAGTGGCTAGATGCAGGAGTGGTATACCCCATTTCAGATAGTAAGTGGGTAAGTCCTGTTCAGTATTTGCCCAAGAAAGGGGGTATGACAGTCATGGCTAATGAGAAGAATGATTTGATTCCACTCAGGCCTGTTACTAAATAGAGAGTGTGTAAGGATTACAAAAACACAACTTGTGGACATTGAAGGATCACTTCCCAATGCCTTTCATGGATCAGATTCTTGATCGATTGGTGGGAAGAGGTTGGTATTATTTCTTGGATGGTTATTCTAGTTAGAATCAGATTTCTATAGCCCTGGAGGATCAGGAGAAAATAACATTCACCTTCCCATATGGCACTTTGCATTTAAGCAGATGCCGTTTGGATTGTGTAATGCACCCGCTACATTTTAACTATGCATGATGTCTATTTTCTCAGATATGGTTGAAGACACCTTGGAGGTGTTCATGGATGATTTTTCTATGGTAGGAGATTTTTTTGAGCTGTGTTTGGTGAACCAGAGTAGGGCCTTGAAGCGGTGTGAGGAGTTTAATCTTGTGCTTAATTGGGAGAAATGTCACTTCATGGTGAAGGAGGGCATCATTCTTGGACAAAAATTTTAGCAAAGGGGATTGAAGTTGATCGAGCCAAAGTTGAGGTTATAGAGAAGCTTCCATCTCCTATTTTAGTAAAGGAGGTGTGTATTTTCCTTGGTCATGCTGGCTTTTATCGAAGTTTTATAAAAGACTTCTCAAAGATTACGAATCCACTATGTAAACTTTTGGAGAAGGAATTTAAGTTCTTCTTTGACGATTATTGCTTGAAGGCGTTCGAATGCCTAAAAGGGAAGCTGGTTGAGGCCCCTATCATTTTTGCATCGGATTGGTCAAAATAGTTAGAGATTATGTGTGATGCAATCGGTGTTTCCCTTGGAGCTATGTTAGGGAAAAAGAAGGACAAATTGTTTCATCTAATCTATTATGCCAGCAAAGCACTGAATGGTGCTCAAAAGAACTACACCATCACATAATAGGAACTTCTTGTTGTAGTCTATGCTTTTGAGAAGTTCTGAGCTTTTTTTCTAGAAACCAAGGTGGTGGTCCACACTAACCACACGGCTTTGAGATATTTGATGGTGAAAAAGGATGCAAAACCAAGGTTGATCAGATGAGTGCTACTACTACAAGAATTTGACTTTGAAGTTAGAGATATAAAGGGTTGTAAAAACCAAGTTGCAGATTATTTTTCCAGGCTGGAAAGTAAACAAGATATTAGAGATGAATTTGAAATCAATGATGCATTTCCTGATGAGGAAATCTTGGCTGCTATTATGGAGAATATACCTTGGTATGCTAATTTCGCAAATTATGTGGTGAGCGAGGTGATACCAGAGAATCTTTCCTTTCATCAAAGGAAAAAGTTTATCCATGATGTGACCCATTACTTTTGGGATGAGCCGTATCTTTTTCGGTAATGTGCAGATGGTATTATTAGACAGTGTATCCCAGAAGTAGATATGTTGAGTATACTGGAAGCAATTCATGCTTCCCCAGTTAAAGGTCACCATACAGGTGATTGGACTGTAAGGAAAGTGTTTTAGGATGGCTACTATTGGCCCTCTTTGTTCAAAGATGCCTATGAGTTTGTGAAGAGGTGTGACCAAAGTCAAAGGCAAGGGTCTATCTCAAAGCAACATGAGATGCCGATGTCAAAAATGCTAGAGGTAGAATTATTTGATGTTTGGGGAATTGATTTCATGGGGACCTTTGTGAGCATATTTCGGATGAAGTACATATTAGTGGTTGTTGACTACGTGTCAAAATAGGTTGAGGCAATGGCTCTAGCAGATAACGAAGGAAAGAGAGTAGTTGCATTCTTGAGGAAAAACATCTTCTCTCGCTTCGGGGTACCACATACCATTATCAGTGATGGAGGATCACACTTTTCCAACAAAATATTCAGAGCTACCTTGGCAAAATATAGAGTTAAGTAGCATAAAGTGGCTACACCATACTACCCGCAAACCAAAGGGCAGGTAGAGATCTCTAATCGAGAAATCAAAGCTATCCTTGCCAAGACTATAAATGATAGCAGGAAAGATTGGTCTAGGAAGATGGACGATGCCTTATGGGCATATCAAACAGCATTGAAGAGACCAATTGGCATGTCACCATACCAATTAGTTTATGGCAAGGTTTGTCATTTGCCGATTAAACTGGAGCATAAAGCTCTGTGGGCACTGAAGAAGCTTAATCTGAAATGGAATGAGGCAGCGGATATGAGACTGGGGTAGCTGAATGAGATAGATGAGTTCCATCTTTGAGATTATAAAAGAGATGACTTCTACAAAGAGAGAATGAAGAAGTACCATGACCGTAGAATTGAAAAGTGGGATTTTCATAAAGGTGACATGGTGCTCCTCTACAACTCTAGACTGGAGCTCTTTCTAGGTAAACTTAAGTCAAAATAGTCAGGCCCATTTAAAGCTAACCAAGTCTACTCATCTGGAGTAGTTGAACTTGAAAATGAAGATGGAAGTGTCTTCAAAGTCAATGGGCAATGATTCAAACTGTACATAGGTCCAACAGACTCAATAAGAAGTATTGATACTATCTCAATATAGTCTGAGTAATCGAGATAGCTAAGTCATGTCATGATGATAAATCAGGCACTAGTGGGAGGCAACCCACACTGTGTTGTTGTTTAGCATGAGTTAAAGTTATTTTGGTGTTTGTTTTGTTGTTATGTACAAATTGAAGGGTTTGTGTAAGTGTACAGGTTTAACAGTGTAGGAAAACAAAAGCTGAGAAAGTTTGGGGTGACTGACAAGTAACACGATGGACCGTCGGTGACTCGATGGACCGTCATTGTAACCGTCACAACAAAATCCCAAAACTAAATTACTAGATAAGTAGTGATGGGTTGACCAACAAACCATCACACATGCGATGGACCATCACTTTAACCATTGCTAGTATGTCTCCAGGTAAGTTCATTAGAAAAGAACGACGGGATTGACCGATGGAACGTCGTACATACGATGAACCATCGCTTGAACCATCACATGAAACCCTATTTCAGTGGGTTAGGTTGGATTAATATAAATAGCCAAACTTTTCATTCTTAGCCGATTCAAACGAGTTTAAATGATAATTTGAAGTGGTTAAGTAACTCCTCAACTCTTCAGTGCACTTGAGCCCTTTTATTCTCTCTTATAACTCTCCTTCTCCCCTTTTATAGCTATTTAAAGTCCATTTCTCCTTTTTCTTTGGTCATCACAAGCTAGCTAAGTTCTTTTTACTTAAACAAATAATCATTTATTGTTCGAAGTTCATTGTGCAAAGTCAGAGAAGTGACCCAATACTGCAATAACAAGGTATGAATTTTCTTTCACTCCCTATTTTTCTTCAACATATTGAGCAATAACATAGGTGCATATAATTAACTGAACCAATTCTTTCCTACTTTTGGTAAAGTATGGTAATGGTTTGATTTAAAACCTAGCATATACTGTACTGGGGGAAGTCTGAGTAACCCATGGACCAAAAATGGAAAAATATGGTGATGTATTATTGATAATTATGCCAAGAAAATAATCCTTAAATAAAATATATGCAAGGTGTTCGACAAAATTCCAAAATGAGGCTTGAATTTGAAAAATACAGACGACGGATTGAGTAACAGACCATCAGAAACTCGATTATCCATCGCCTGAAGCCATCGCAACTTTCTCAAAAATATGATTACTGGAATGACCCTAATGGTTGGGGTTGAAGGACTGTCGCAGACCCGATAGACCGTCACCCTATCCATCGCTGGTTGGAAAATTTTCTTTCTTCTGATTTGAGTTGCAAGCTGATAAATAATGCACTTTTAGGTACTATAGATAACAAATTAACACCAACTAAGGGAAGGAGTAGAGGCCAATACGCCAGGCAAGGTCCATCCCAAAGTTTGGATTTACCGGCATGCAACACTCGGCGTAATCATCAGGTGATTTCTTCATCCTTCCAGTCTGAAGAGGGGGGTGAAAGTAGCAATAGCAGTAGCTTAAGTTCGATACAAGTTGAGAAAGGGTTTGAAGTATCTAACCCTATCCAAGAAGAGGCTCCAGAATAGGAGGACCCAAATATGGTTTGGCACAAGGACCTATAACTATGGGAGGGTATCAGATGGCAGGTTGAGGGGGCTCAGGATCATTTCTACAAAGGGCTCGCACCAAAATATAGGTTAGACGTAAATAGACCTATTTTTTAGAAGTATCAAATTATGACAACAACCCTTCATGAGTACCCATAACTTGAGTGTCGATTAAATGAATATGAGTTGGCTTGGATGAGCAGGACACTCAAATCCTATCAACCAAACTTGGTATGTGAGTTTTTCACCAATTACTTGGCATTTTTAGAGAAAAATCATCCCCCAGTCATGTCAGTAGCTAACATGGATACAGTTCTTATTCACGAAGTTGATATAAATATCTCAAAGAGCACATTGAACAGATTCTTGTTTGAGCCTGAATACCAGATACCATGTGAAATCCCAGAATTAGAACATTGATTATTCATAGCAAAGACATAAAAGCTGTGGCTGGCCAGAGTATTGATAGATGAAGAAGAGCCTGCGTAGTTGTACAACCCACACGAATTGATATCTAAGTCATCCTTGAGATTTAGGGCCAGGTTCTGATGGGCAATTATAAAATTGAGGCTGATGCCGACAGGAGGTGATAACCACTTACAGATCACTAGAGCTGTAATCATTGATGCATTGATCGAGGGATTAATAGTAGATTTTGGCCACCTTACTACTGATGAGTTATTCTTCCAAGCTCATAAGACCATGACTGAGCTTCTATTTCCATGTCTTATCACTGAGTTATGTAAGCAATCAAATGTTCCTTTTATTAGTAGACTAGATGATAAGGTTCAAGTGGTGCATAAGAAGGATATTGAAAAGACATAGGATAACTCAAAGTTTGATATGCGAGTCAACAGGCCCCCAGCTCAGTAAACTCAGTCAACGCTAATTCCTAAATAATCTGAGGTTCCTTCAGGTATGCCATTGTCTTTTGCTACGTACATGCCTCCTACCACCTCTGTAGGTTCAGCTTCGATGCCCATGGATGGGACTATAGATTCTGCATCAGTTTTGCCCCAATATTCAGAATACAGGCAGAACCAGGAGAACTTTACAAAGGTAGTTCGGGCACAGAAAAGGGTTGAAAAGTAGTTATCTATATGGGGGCAGATTTCAAACCCTTTGTTAAAAGAATTGTAAAGAAAGAGATACGTCCTTTCAGGAACATCCAGCTAAGAATGGACAACATGGAGGAGTGAATCAATAAGAAGTTGGATGCCATGTCCATTTTAGATTTTGCAAAATTGATTGAAAAGGTTAGACAAATCTAGGTAGATATAAATAGGATAAATCAGCAGCCATAGCAAGCCATATTCGATCCAGTCTAGGTTACAAGTGATGAATACAAAGTTCTTATTGATTTAAAGGGGCGACAATCAAAGATAAGGGTAAAAAGGTAGCGAAGACTGATGAAAAATCTCCATGAAAAATGCTAAAAGAAAGATACTCAAAGCCATATCACTAGACGAGCGACAGCAATATGAGATGAAGAAAGAAAGAAAAAAATCATGGAAAGATAAGGAGAGAAGAAGGAACAAAGTAGAGGATAAAGCAGTTGGAATGTCTACCAGTTCTGGCCTAGTTAAGAGGCAAGCTGTAGATCCGGCCAGAGATGTTGTACCTCTAATTCGGGAGAAAGAGATTGTGAGCACTCCCACAACCATGGGAGTCAACATTGCACCTAGTGAGGACACTACAGCCTCACCACTCTTTACAGATTCCTCAGATAAATAAGAGGCACTATAAGTATTTCTCCTCCTTTGTACTTAAATTATATGTATTAAGGACAAAGCATTATTTTTTGTGGGGGTGGGATGTCCTTGTACCATGGAAGGTTGTGTTGTCAATATTCTTAAACCTACAATGTTCTATCTAGGAGAATCGGTATGTCTAGGATTATGTCACATGTCTAGGTTTAATTTCAGATTTGCATTTTTATTATTTTTAAATCTTGTTATGTTGCTGATGTTAGTGTTGTTTGTTTTTGTATCTTGTTGTAAATATGGATGATGAATGATGTTGGCATCAATCTATGACTAGCTTTATTTGGCTATTTACTTTTATCTCCTAGGATATGTTATCAATAGTTAGTGAATCCAGAGTTGGCATTTATCTGTTAATTTGTATAACATGTGATGCACATCATAAGAATAGTAGAATGAGTGTGAATCAGTTTCCACTATGTGTGAGAGTATTTTGTATTAGTTCTTACATAGTATAGTACCTAGAACTTGCATGGTTCAATTGATGGTGTTCTGTAGTTAAGGGATGAGAAGTGATGGCAGGCCACCTTGTGCTTTTAGTCCACTTAGCCAAAAATTAACCCCACCAAAAATAATTTTTCATGTTTGAACCTTTCTTTAAGCCTTTGTAAATCTTTCTTCATCACCAAGTATTCTAGTTAACTCTCTTTCCATTGTTCACTCCTAGCTCTGGCCCTGGCCTAGTAATGGGAAATGTGTACCTAAACTTAGGCAAAACACCTAAGTTGGGGGTGGCTATTGTGGGGCTGTTAACTGCTTAATGGACAATTGGTCTAGAATTTGAATTAAAGCATTTGGCCATGGTCTAGTTAAGACAATATGCACCTTGACTTATGGCATCAACCTAAGTTGAGGGTGGCTGATGCTTATTTGTATATATAAAAAAATACAAGAAAAAAATAGTGTTTACTGTGGTAAAGCATAAATGAATGAGAAAAGGGTAAGTGAGCTAGCAAAGTAATGGCCTTGGTAAGAAGAATTTGAAGGGAAAGAGAGTTAAAACCTAGTTATTAGTCACTTTTACCCAAAATTCCTTCTTAACATAACCGGACACCTCATTACTAACCTAGAAAAGACATGTTTGATCTTGGAACTCAGCTATAAGGGGGCGTTGGATGATAAAGGCAAACCTATGGGTACATGTGCTATGTTATTAACTTTTTTAATAAGTGAGAGGTTTTTGATTTATATCCATAAAATATTTTGAGTGGTGGATCTCCTTAACTGTGAGGGAAACCGGAGTTACACTTAATTTGGCTGATTTCTGTATATTCTTGTATCCATGTTTGTGTAGATGAATTGAATTGGAAACAATGCCGGTTATGGAATCTGACATGTTAAACCATATGATTTGAATAACAAGTGAATGTTTGTGTACAAACTAGTTCAATAAGAAATGCCTGTCATTATGTTGTTCATATTTGTAATTTGGTGTTGACTTGCTTGAGGACAAGCAATTGACTAAAGTTGAGGGTGTTGATGTTACGGCTTTTGATGTAACATTTTAGACCTTTTTCTTAGGACAATTGTGTGTTTTCAAGCAACGATTGTCATATTTAACATGGTGTTTAAGTGTTTTCAGGATAAGAACTGAGTATGAAGAATAACTTGGATAAACTGGACAAAACAAAGAAAAAATGATCAGCGACGGCTCAGGCGATGGCCAGTCGACCTTGCGATGAACTGTCGGCCTAAACTGTCACTAGGAAATAGAATGCAAAACCACTGGAAGTCATGCGATGCTCCAGGCGATGGACCATCAGAATTATGATGAACCATTGGCCTAAACCATCACCAGGAAATAGAATGCAGGACCACTAGAAGTCATGCAACGGACTTGGCATTGTACCATTGGTATTGCGATGAATCATTGCCCTACCTATCGCCCATAAATAGATCATAAACTCACTGGAGCTCCAGTGATGGTCTAAGTGATGGACCATTGCCTCAGTGATGAACCATCGCTTGACCCATCGAGCATGAAGCGGTAACTCTGAGTTCAAATTTTAAAATCCTAGTTTTGGAAACATATAAATACCAAGTATTAGGGTTTATTTCGGATCTTTTAGACATAGTTTCAGACTTTCTTCTCTCTTGAGAGCTATATAACAATTTTTATTTAGATTTGAAGATAGAAATATAGATCTGATTATTATTCTCTATTGTTTATTTGAAGATTGAGAAGAATAATATTGTAACTTTTGTAAGTGCTCCCTTAAAGTTATTTATAAACATCAATATATCTTTGATATCTTATATGGAAATGAGTTGTTGAACTCCCATAACTAAGGTTATGGGAGCCTTGATGTAAAGAGTTGTTTGGGGTTGTGGATCCATTTGATTTCTAACATCTATCTAAATTTCATGAATCTCTGTTCATTATAATGACATCTCTTGGTTGTAAACTTGAGAAGTGAGCCCATGAACACCATTGGTCTGATAGGAAAGTGGATGTTAGGAAAAGAGGTGACTGACATGAAATCCATAGGTTTACCCTTTAGGTCAAGGGTTGATGCCCTAACGGGATCAACCCTCATGAGAGTTCTAATGAATAATACATGGTTCTTTTAAGTTCAAAAGAAGAAAAAGGGAAAATACCTATTAAGTTGAGAAACAAGTGGGTAATTCTTCTTGCAATTGAAATTCTAAGTTAGAATTCAAGCACAAATTTACAAACCTAACTGTTTGAATCTCTTGGTGAGCATAACTCTAGTTAGCTCATTTTCATTGAAATTACACTTGCATTAGCTCTCACTAGCTAGACCACTGTGTGATACAAGAATGAAAGATCATTATTAACACATCAAAAAACCCCTTTTACTCTGGAACCTTAGATCAACGATCTAATAACAGTCACAATACTTAGCGAACACAGTATTCCCTGTGGGATTCGACACCCAACCCAGTTAGGTTCTATATTTGATAGCGACCGATTACACTTTCTTAAGAAAGTTGTAATTTGGGCGCATCATATCTCAAGATCACCATTGACCAGAGACCGCCCCCATCACCTAACCTTATTAGAATAAATATAATAATAATAACAATGCAGAAGCCATTTAAAGAATATGAATGAATAACTTAATAAAACTAAGAGTCAAAATAATAACCAACCAACCCATATCTATCCACAATATCCTTTACAACTAGAATATCAACTAATTTGGGACATGCCCCTGACTATTACTAAGAGAATCCAAAAGTACTAAGTAAATGACAAAATAATACTGAAATGATAAGGCCTTTTAGAAGATGGAGGCTCACCATTTCACAATAACTTAACATACGTGCTAATCTACCTAATAATGCACAGGAGCAACAAAAATATCTTCGGACCCTAATCATGAAATGATGTAGCATCCTAGGATGATCGGTGGGATAAGCACCAGCATATAACTCTGGAAAAGTGATAAAATAATTCCATATCAAAAACTAGTTAAAACCACCTGCAAACATTCATATATACATGTATAAGATGCTAGGATAAGGTAAGAGACATGAACATGAGAGTTTAAAACACATTAACCTGGACTGTGTAGCTCTATCCATCCTAAGTACACCCACTGGCTATATGGGTTCAGCTTTTCCTGCTGAAAGGGCCCTAATGCATATAGCTAGATGAACCAAGGAAATCAAAGGAAGGGCAAAAGCTACTAAGGCTCCAACCATTCCAAAATGAATATATATATAGTGTGACCCATACAAACGATTATATATACCCCACACCGGCAAACATAGTTTTTGGTATTGGTCCCTTCGAGACCTCCACCTTTACAGCGAGCTACACAACCCTCTTTAAGCCTAAATTAAATTTGCACATAATTCTCAAACATTAACTTGAGAGTCATTTATTAAGATATTTACCATTTGGTATCGCCATACCATTATTCTTGCAGGCTAAACTAAACATACCAAACCAATTCACATAACCATAGTGACTCCCAAGATCTATTTTAAATCCAAACCATGACCCCTAAGGCTATTCAAATCCATTTTTATATCCATTAATTCATTGCATTTAGTTCAAAAGAAAGTTAAACTATGAAAATATCCATAATTAAAATCAAATTCACAATATAGGTTGTGGTTCATGAAATTCCAGGCCAAAATTCATTCAATTTAGGGAAACTTATGTCCGACATTCCAACAAATTAAATAATATACCAATTCAGTCCCAAAAACATCAATTTAAAACATGAATAATCAATTAAACACATGGGACAAGTAATTCACTCAGTAACAACCAAAAATCATCAACCCAATTTCAAAACCCACTATTTAAATCATATGAAAATCCATTCAATTGATGCCATAATATAAAATTAAAATTTAGGAAAAAAACAAACCTGAAACATACAAGAATTTGAAATCAATTTGATGTTTGGAGCCCGTACGATGAATGCATAATGAAATCCCTAAGCTTTTTTTGTTGGAGAGTTAAAGATGAATAAAGAAGAGTGTTATCTTTGAAAACTAAAGAAAAAGGGTTCCTTTTAAGTTTATAAGTCATGAAAAGGGTGAAAAGACCAAAAGCCCCTAACCTCTAAGTGAATAAAAAAGAAAAATTGGACGAAATTTACACCTTGGCATGGCACGCCGTTTTATGGAGGTTATCCTCCATGCCACGCCAATAACTCAAAGGGTAACCTTTGTGACACAGTGATATTATGGAGGCACACTGCCTCAGAGTTCTAAAATAGCCTCAAACTCTTTTTAAAAATTCTAAAACTTTCCCAAACTGGCCGTTTAACATCCCTTAACACAATTTAAGTCAAAAATCAACATTATGCATGTGGCAGGGTAAAAATAAAATGATCAAAATTTTAAGGGTCTAACAGCTTTATAGTTTTTTGTGATACTTTACTCTTGGGATTGGGTGATTGGTTTATGCGGGATAGGAATGCCATTGCTTATACATCTAGGAAAATGAAACCTCATGAGAAGAACTACCAAACCTATGAGTTTTAGTTGACAGTGGTGGTGTTTAAATTAAAGATTTGGAGATAATGGTGTCAAGTATGAGGTCTTCATAGATCACCATAGCTTACAGGACATGTTTACTCAGAGGGATTTAAATCTAAGGCAATAGAGATGGATATAATAGTTAAAAGACTATGATGTTACTATTCAATACCACTCAGGTAAGGACAATATAGTGGTAGATGCATTGAGACAAAAATCTATAAGTATGGGTAGTTTGTCATTCTTGAGGATGTCCGACAAAAATTTAGATAAATAGTTTCAAACACTACCATAGAGTGTGTAGTTTAGAGTTTTAGATGGGGGTGGAGTGTTGGCTAATGTAGAAGTGAAGTCAATATTCTTGGATTATACTAAAGCTAAGCAATTTAACCATAAGAAGTTGAATTCACTCTAAATTAAAGTGGTGTGTGGGTAGGTGGCGGATGTTACTCTTGATACGATTGGGTTATTGTGTTTTAAGGGAAGGTTATGTCCCTCGGGTTTTTTATTTGTTTCGTGATGTACTTTTAGAGACCCATGGTTTGCGTTATTCTATTCATCCGGGAATGACCAAGATATATCATGACTTGAGACATTTTTATTTGTGGCCTAAGATGAAGAGGGACATATTATATTATATGTCCTAGTATCACAATTATCAGCAGGTGATGTATGAACATCAAAAACATATGGGGTTGCTTCAAAGTATGTCTATACCTATGTAGAAATGAGAGAACATTGCTATCAATTTTGTGGTGGGTCTTCGTAAGACTTTGAAAAAATATGACTCTGTTGGGTGATAGTGGATCGATTGAGGAAATCAACTTACTTTTTTGTACTTTGGGTAGACTACTGCTCCCAATAGTTAGCAAGAATTTACATAAAAAAGGATAATGAGACTTCATGGGATGCCCCTTGGCATCATTTTGGATTGAGATGAAAAGTATAATTCTAAATATTAGGACAGGCCGCATGAGGAGTTGGGCAGTAAGCTCACCATTAGTACTACTTTTTATCTTAAAACTGATGGTCAATCAAAGAGGAAAATTCAGGTGCTAGAGGACTTATTGAGATCTCATGTTATTGACTTTGGCATTTTATGTCGCCCAAATTATACCTCCTAAAAAGTATAACATAGTGGTTGTCAATAAAAAACCCAATAAAGGTTGGGTCAAACCCACAGGGAATAGGATGAATTTCTATCAAATTACTATTGTAGTCAAAATATGCAGAAAGTAAATGGGGGATTTTGTGAGAATAGTAGTAGTTACAATGCTAGATCACTTTAGGTTGAAATAAATATGAGACTAACACTAGGAATGTGTTCCCCCTACCATCCTAACTTGAGACTTACCATGCTCATCAAACTATCTCGATACCTTGCATGCAGAATCTAACAAGTTATGTATAACCAATCCTATCTCGATACCCTTTGATGAATTTTGCTCATCTCCCTTTGATCTCAGAGTAATGCATTACTAACCAGTGTCCTGGATCCCAAATTAATTATATGAAGGTTGGTAGCTTTAAATTACTGTTATGATCTTTTTTACCTAATCTCAACCTCTTTCTCGAGTTAGTATTGAATATAGGCAGGTTCTTAGAGTTTTCAATTGCTAAGTGTAACATCCCAAAAGTACACCCTAGGCATCACACAGTGCTTATAGTCCCAAGGGACCACAAGCTAATCTATGAGCTAGTACTTGCTTTGAGTGCTAGATAATAATATCATAATTGTAGAAAACAACTGATATTGCCATAAGGTTTATTACTAAATCAATACTGAAATATGAATCTAGAAAGAAACTATCTGAATCTAACAAAAAAATACTGATAAACTACCATGTAAACTAAAAATTTGAATGTTGAATAACTGACTCTAATGTCCGATAAGCCTCTAAAACTAAATAACTGTGAGTTAATAGGACAGGCCCTAACTAACTCCAACTAACTACTAAATTGAGACATGAAATAAAGTAAGCCTATCCTCGAAGTATGAGGACCCACTACTGCTACTGCTGAGGATCTGATAAATTTAATTGCAAGTCAGGAACTGAGTGTTAAAACCTATGATACAATACATCATAGCGTAAAAGAAAAGGTATGCAATCAGTACTTTGAATATACTGGTATGCTAAATAAGGTAGGCTGATATGCATGGTTTAATGAACAGAACTAATAATTAACTGAATATGCATGTAAAGCATGAAGTACTAAATAGAGAGCATGAAATCTATAGGTACTGGGAATATGTGGAAATCTATAAATACTGATGATATGTGAAAATATTTAGATACTAAGGATGCATGACCAAGCATATCACATGAACTGAGTAAAACCTGTAAACTAAAATACTGAAATAATTGAAATCTGTATGCTTTGGTCAAACAACACAAAGACTGAATAGAACTGGGACTGTAACTGAGACTATATCTGAGACTGTGGGAGGTATCATCTAACCGACATTCCAAAATTTGAGCTAATTGGGGTCCAACCTGTAACCCCAGTTGGAAGGGTATTAATACTATGCCATAGGTACTAACACTGGCTATGTGGATCCACCAAAATAATATAACATCCAAAGGACTAAAGGTGTCAAGCCTGAACTAACGGTTGACCCCTGTGAGATAGTCAAGCCTAATCTAACAGGTGACTCCTCATATCCTACGCTGGATACATAGTTCTAGAGTATAGCGACTGCTACTAACGACTCTACATATCTGACGGGAGATCCTCCAACCTTACACTCGCTCGGTGCTAAATCCTACTTCCAACTGAAAGACACTAAAATACTAGACTGTTCGGAGTTTGACTGACTGACAACTGACTATTCTGATAATGCTCATGGTATATTCTGAAGACTATTCTGTAATGTACTAAGACTAGACTAAATAAACATCTATGGTTTTGGGGTATTCAATACCCCCAGGACTCAAAAACAACAATGGTAAAATAACACTAAAGCTTGGGGGACAAAGCATGAAAGTTTTTATTAAATCAATCACTCTTGTAGGCATTTTATCAAACACTTGTAGTTCATCGTTTAAAACAATCATAGGAATGTCATGGAACTTATAGATATAGCACAAATTCGACGTAATAGTATTAAATCATGGTTTAATTCAATAAATAATAATATTAAAACATGGAGGATTAATAACAATAATAATTTCATTGAATCGTGGTATAAAATCAATAGTACATGGAGATTCATGGGTGAAATCACAATTTAAAATCAATTAACTTGAAAAGATCATAAATTTGTAATTTAAATAGGATACTTGGACTCCATGGATAAAAGGGGTCCATGTATGAACATCTAACATATCTGGGATAATAAATTTAGAAGGATTGATGGAGAGTTCTTGATATTTGGCCTTGAATTTGAGAGTTAGGGTTCTTGTTCTTGAAGAGGGTTGGTTTTAATTTGAGACGTTAATGCAAAAGTGAGCAAATAATGTTCTCTTAGGTTTAAATCCTGTATTTTGGTAGATTTGGGGGAATGGGAAAAGACCAAACGGCCCCTGTAATGTAAAATCGCAAAACTGGAAAAATTCTCAATTTTCACTCTTCGCGCGATGCGCCACTATAGCGCCAAGCCACTGGAATTTGCCAACTGGGAATGTGGATAGTGGTGCAATATGGTGGTATCGTGTTTCCACCTTGGATGCGACCTGGAAACTCACCGCGACGCTGTAGAATTGCGGAGAGACACTGAAAATTGCCAAATGCCAATTTGGCCTTTGGCGTGGCGCGCCAAGATTGCGCACCTTCACTAGAAATTGCCAATCATCATTTATACTGGCTTCGCGATGCGCTGGGAACTAAAATGATGGTGTTTTACAACTAAAACGTAAAATCTCCATAACTTCTTACCCGGTTATCGGATTTGGGCAAATTTTATATCATTGGAAAGCTAATTCAATTTCCTACGCAATGGCAGGCTCTAAACTGGCAAATAAAAAGTATTTCAAAAATTTTATATACAAATACTCATGCATTGGGACTTAGATTACGCTAATCAAATGCGGGGTATTATACTAAGAATGCAATCAATACGAAGAAAATAACAATACATGCATAAACACCAGCCAAGAAAGACTTTGCGCTTCCTCTATTTTGTTATTCCATCACGATTCCCACAACCCTAGTTAAGAGGGTTTAGCCGCTGATGTATGCAAGAACACCCATAGAATTCATAATAGGAAGAATTGAATGATCTCACAATAAATTAAGAATGAAAACCAGAATCTCAAATTAATCTCAAACCGTAAAAGTAAAGAACAAGAATTCCAAAATCAAAAGTGTGTCTCCGAATCAACATAATGTTTTAAGTATGTAAAGTGAGTAAACTAATAACAAAACATCAATGGGGTATTTATAGGACACATCAAAATCCTAAGAATCCTAACCAAAACAAAATAGGAAAACTAAGTCAACACCTACCTACGATACCACCTATGGGTCGTAGGTACTACCTATGGACCCTAGGTGGGTTTGTAGGTCTTAGGGAACATCCAGGTAACCTACTTACAATAGGTACCTATGGGGCCGTAGGTACTATTTACGCGCCATAAGTAGGATTTCATAAGTCTCAGTACCAAAATCATATTTCAGAATCCAACTTATGCAACCTACGAAACCATGTACGCCCATCGTAAGTACTACTTACGACCCATAAGTAGGTTTGTAAGAGGCCTTCTACAACTTTTCATCATATTTTTCTCCTCTTCTTCTCCAAAACCTATTTTTCTACAAAACCAACACAAAAACACATCACATCTAAAAAAAGAACCTAATTACTTGCATAATTTCTGGTTTTAAGCATCAAAAGTTTCATGAAACCATGGCACATCAACACCCTCAACTTAGAACATTTGTATGTCCTCGAGAAACTAACACATAATAAAGAACACATGATTCTTAACTAAATGTAATCTAAGGCATCTACGACAGTCAACTCAATATCAACTCAAAAACTGTTGCTCCCTCCTATTTCTACTTTTCAAAACCACTAAGTGGATCTATATGGGACAAAAGCATGACACAAAGGAATCAATCAATGGCATTATATTATCAACAAACAATCAAGCGTATATGTAATTTTACTACCCAAAAAAGATTAGTTAAAACTACAACCCACGTACCCTCACAAAAAAAGTCCCAACTCTCATAGTATAATATCATGTCAATGCAAGAGACTATATCAAGACACTCATACTCAAAAAAAGAAGTTCCAATCAATGTGTATATAATACCATAGGCTTACTTTTATTTTCTATACTTTTTTTTATACAGTTGGACTAGGATCACTATACGACTTTACTCGGCCTGTAGTGTAGGCTTGGAGGTAGGTATGGTACAATTGGGATATAGTGATTCACCCTCCTTGACAAAACACTTACATTTTGGATCCACTTCTCAACTATTTTCCTCTTATTTCTCCCTTTTTTCCCTTTATTAATTATTGGGATTGGGTGTAGCTTTCTTCTTGCTTTTTATTTATTTATTTTTCTCTATTATTTTTTTCTTTTTAAGTTTTCCACTTTTTTTCTTTATTCTCTTTTATTACCACATCCAACCTTACTTTTCTTCTTTTACATTAAACACCATTTTGAATACCTAATTTTAACTACGTAGCCCTGTGATAGCCACTCTCAGCTTAGGTAATTTGCCTGAGTTAAGTTGCACAGTGTCTAAGAAGTGACCAGGACCAAAACAGGTTCATTTTAATTAACTAGAGGGTGAATAAGTGAAAACAAAAAAATAGGCCCTGTAGGCTCGAATAAGGGATCAAGTGATACATATTCATTTTTTGGACAGTTAAGAGTGGACTGATTCAAAAACAACCTATAATCATATCCTAACCAACTATCCTACAACCTAGGCAAGACTAACCAGGCAAGTTCTAGATTAAATGCACAAAGGAAACTAGGTAAGTACCTCACACACACATGGTACAGGGTTATATCACTAGCTACTAACTATCTAGTTCATGCAATGCTAAGCTATTATTATTTTGTCCCTAATCCTAATGCCATGACAAGATTCACATAATAGTCACATAGATATTTACACTACATAGTTCACAAAAATTGTAAAGGGGTATCAGTTTTTTAAAACATTTAAGAACAACCAAAATATGTCAACTACTTTTAAGTTCTTTAGTTTTATCCTAGTAAACACAAAAAAAACATAACAAATATAATGACACAAACACAATCTAAATATGTCGGTTTTAATAGGATAACACAGTCGATGAAAAAAATATGGCAAGAAAAACCCTCGATTTTTTTAAACCCCCACCCCAAATAAAGACTATTCATTATCCTTAATGCATAACTATAATGTAAGAATAAGAAATGAAGACATACCTTGGAAGATCTAGGCGTCTGAATTTGACTCACCCCTATCTATAGCATCACGTGGCTCAATTAGAGGATGTGATAGTGGTTCACGACAAGAAGAGGTGCCCGCTGCCATCTTGGCATGCCTTTTATTTTCAACCAAATATGACACAACCAAATTATGAGCATCCCTTTTCATTTCTAATAATCTATGCCTTTCACAACCTCTCTTGGCCCTAACAACTTTGGTTGGATCATCATCTATAATCCGATCAAATACCACAGTAGTAGTTTAGGGTAATGGTTGCATAAAATATAGAATGACTAAATGATATTGGGTGTATTTATACATCTAAGAACCATAACTTACCCATATTTTAGCCAAGTTTTGAGAACAAAGTGCCTAATTCTTATGTTTTTACTCTACTTTGATGTAAGTGAGCTAACCTATGTGATTAGCATAATTTTCAGGTTCTAATGAGGTAGATAGAGACATTTTGGGACTACGGATTGTGGAGGACAAATCACACAAGAGGAAAAGTAGCTGCTGGACCAAATGTGATGCATGGGAATTTTGTCTCGGTTCAATTTGCCATTTATAATAAGTTTGAGAACTTAGAAGTAATAATGAGAGAGAAGACTATTAAAAGACTTGTTGCTGAATTTTTAAGGATTATTCATTATTCTGTATTATTTTTGAATAAAAAAAAGAGGAATCAAGAAGAGGCGGCTTAGCTGAGGGTGAGAGAGAGAAACGTTTTTCTCCTCTTGCTTTCTTTATTTTGTGGACATGAAGATCATCTTCTAGACTGGGATATGATGAACATTTTTATGGTGATTTTCGTTTTGTCATGAGTAGCTAAACTTATTTGTTAGGGTTATGGAAACCTTGTAGTATACTATCTATTTCAATGGGTTTTTGAATTCATTATGTGTTGATGCACTTGTATCATACTCTCTTCATTATGATTGAATTCTCATGATTGCAAACATAGGGAATATGCCATCAAAACATAAATGTGCGATAGAAAAGTTAATGTTTGAAAAAGAGAGTAGTGACAAGAGAATAGGGTTTCCAGTCCCTATTTTATACGTTAATGCCTTAATAGGATTAACAACTTGGAGATCTCGCATGAGCATAGATAAAACTTTTGGTTCGAGAGAACTAGAGTGAATTAATTCTTGTTGGTTGAGAAACACTCGGATTATGGATTTAAATGTGTTTGTCTATTAGTGCATGCATGTATGAGTTCTAAATACCCATAGTTAGAAAATATTGAAAACTACAAGGTGGAAATAACCCTAACTTTTTTTTCTCCGTAATCAAATATTACTACACATATCGTTTCACTGTTACACTGATAATATTACTACGTACTTAAACCAAAACCCCCCTTTACTTCAAAACATTCGATCAACAATCTAATAACAATCTCAATACTTAGTGATCATAGTATTCCCTGTGGGATTCACACCCAACCTAGTTGGGTTCTATATTTGACAGTGACCGCTCACACTTTCTAAAGAGAGTTGTAATTTGGGCTTATCACTAAAGGGATGACCAAAATATTGCTCTTAAATAATAATCATACCTCTAATCTTAATATAGCCATCTCCTCACATAGGCCCAACAAATTCATTCCTGAACCTTGCAGTCACGCACTCATTCGCGTGTCAAATCTGTCTATATAGACATGCAACTCTCTAGTATACTCCTCCATGGCTACCATCATCCTTCTCTTAAATCTAGCTGAGAAGCCTTTAAAGTGGTCCAAACACATAGTTGGATAATCTAAATAACATTTCTTACTAAGTCTCTATCTGAGTGAGGCGATTAGTCATCTCCTAATATTGCTCAAGTATCTATTATAGAAACTCATGTAACTCACTCACACAACCTAGAAGCTGTCAGGTGAGGGGGCAAAGTGGTAGCCTCAGTTGGTGCTGATGTAGAAGCAGAGGTTGGTGTGAATATGCCCATGACCCCCACACCGCCTGTGGTAGTAGTGAGCTTAACTCTATAATTTCCCTTGTCTATATCCATGCTAACACTTGTCATCTGAACAGGCTATAACAAAATAGAAGGCCTCTCAAATGGGTTATAACATAAGATGATAATGGTTTGCAAGACTATTTTTTCAACAGCATGTGGAGGTGGCAGATTCAAGAGATTTGGGTTATCTTGAACCAATGCTCATGCTCTTCCATATTATAATTATATTATAAGGTCCAATCCATCTCAATATCAAGTGGGATCAAGGGATTGCCTTTACTCCAACTACTGGGCATACACCGGTGTATGCCCCAAGAATAGCATAAAATGAAAAACCAACAACCTCAATTAATTAATATGTAGTTATATTCCCCAGCAACGCCGCCAAAATTTGATGTTGCCGAAATTGCACCTCCTAAAAAGTATAATGCAGTCTTTGTTAATTTAAGAACACAACAAAGGCTAGGGTCAAACCTATATAGAATAGGATGAATTTCTATCAAGAACTTGCTGATGTAGTCAAAAGTGTAGAAAGTAAATGGGGGATTTTGTAAGAACAATAGTAGTAACAATGCTTGATCAACTTAGGTAGAAATCAATATGAGTCAGACACTAGGAATATTTTCCTCCTGACTTCCTAACTTTGTAGACGTATGATGCTCATTAAACTATTTCAATGCCTTGCATGAAGAATATAACAAGTTATGTACCACTAATCGTCTCTTACCACTTTTTAGTGAATTTTACTCATCTTCTCTCAATATTAGAGTGTCTCATTACTAACCCTTGTCCAGGATCCCAAATTAACTATCTTCTCTCGATCTCAAAGTAATTACATGAAGGTTGGTAGCTTCAAAGTACTATTGTGATCTTGTTTTAGTAGTTTCAATCTCTGTCTTGAGTTAGTATTGAATACAGGTGGGTTCTTAGCATTTGCAGTCGCTAAGAAGGAAATTAATATGATGAAAACCATAATATATCCATAAACACCGATCAAGAAAGACTTTGCACTTCCTCTACTTTGTTATTCTATCAAGGTTTCCATAACCCTAGTTAAGAGGTTTAGCAGCTAATGGTTCCAAAAATACCCATAGAATTCATAATAGAAAGCATATGAATAATCTCACAATAAATTTAAAATGACAACTAGAATCTCAAATTAATCTCAAATCGTAAAAGTCAAGAACAAGAATTCCAAGATAAAAAGTGTATCTCAGAATCAATATAATGTTATAAGTATGTAAAGTGCGTAAACTAATAACAAAACATTAATGGATTTATAGGATACATTAGAAAACTAAAAGTTCTAACCAAAACAAAATAGGAAAACTAAGTCTTCCCTTACCTATGACCCCATTACGGGCCAAAGGTACTACCTACGGATATTAGGTTGGTTTATAGTTATTAAAAAAACTTTTATTCTTTAGATCACCTACTTATAAGGGGTACTTATGGGGCCGTAGGTACCACTTATGCCCCATAAGTAGGCCTTACATCTCAAAACCAAAATGAGCTTTCAGAATCCAACTTCTTCTACCCATAAAACTATTTACCCCCCATCATAAATACCACTTATGGCCCGTACATGCATCTATGAGTGAAATTATACATCTTTTTATTATCCTTTTCTCCTTTATGCTCTAAAACCTATTTTCCTACAAAACTAACTCAAAAACATATTACATCTAACAAAAACGACCTAAGTTCCTTCCTAATATTTGGTTTTAAGTATCTAAATTTCCATAAAATCATGGAATATCAATGGCCATTAGGAACAGTTTCTTCTATTGTATGAGTTTTCATATAACAACAGCTATTATTCCAACATCGATATGACTCTATTCAAGGCACTCTATAAGAGAAAGTGTAGGCCACCTATAGGGTGCTTTGAAACTGCTTTTGTTAAACCTTTGGACACTAACTTAGTGTGAGAGGATTAAGAAAAAATAAGGTATATTCAAACCAAGTTGTATTCTATTCATAGTAGACAGAAAGAGTATATGGAATGTAAGGTAAGAGATATAGACTTTAATGTAGGTAAATGTTACTTAAGGTATCCCCCATAAAGGTAATCATAAGGTTTGGTAAGAGGGGCAAGCTCATCCCTTGGTATATTTGTCCCTTTAATATTCTTAAGAATATAGGTACAGTTGTATATAAGTTAACGTTATTACTAGGGTTGTCTAGAGTTCCTCTGATATTCCATGTTTCTATGCTCAAAATTTATCATAGAGATAGAGATTATATCATTATGTGGAACTCAATTTTATTAGATAATAATTTAGCATTGATAACGCTCAATCTACAGCTCTCGTAGGAGTGTAAAGCGGTCGCTAGCAAATATAGAACCCAACCTGGGTTGGGTATCGATCCCACAAGGAATAGCTTGGTGAACAAGTAAGCAACGATTACTAGACTTTTAGTGCAAGTCTCGTAAGAAGGGGGGATTGTGATGTGTAACCAAAACAATAAACTAAAAGCTGAAAATAGCAAAGTAAAAAGAAAAGGATTGTTACGTAAGTTGTAAACAATGAGAATTGAAGCGTTGGGGTTATGTCCACCTCCTGAGTTATACGTCTCTATTGACTATGAGTGTGTAGAATTCCGACATGCATGTGCTTATAGAGAATTGTATTCGATGGTAAATGCAGGCGTCTTTCAACCTATTCGAGGATTATTTCACTTTAACTCTTTCGAGCTTAAAGCGTGTCTAACTGTACGAATTCTCCAAGAGGTTAATCCAGTTACGGCACTAATTGTTTAGTAGGGAATTTAGGGGGTAACCCTACTACCTTGACACTATCTCTTTTCCAGACAAATAACCTTTCTTTCGAACAAGTTAAATGTTATACTGGCGTATTCTTGCATTTGCAACCACAAAGAATTTAGATTAAGATGAAGAGAATAATGATATAAGAACCATACGTGTCACGAACTCACAAACTCACAGCAATAGATAGTATTTCAGTTGGCTTCCATAACCCCAACAGAGAAGTTTAGTTACCCATGATTGCGAAGGAGATCACGATTGACATTGTTGTTATACCACAAGATTGGTTTATTTCGTGTAGCACAAGTGGTAGGCGTTAGGCATGAATTTCCTAGGCAAAGTAACGTTTCTCTTGTTGCGGAAATTAAGAATAAATGAATAGAAGAAGAAAAATAGAATTTATAAAAATTGTTATAGAAGAATAAGAGAAGAATAAGAGAGGAATGTAAGAAGATGTGTCTTTGAAGTGAAGAATGAATAAAAATCTCTAGCATGATAGGGTATTTATAATACCCATATCCTAATCCTACTAAGCTAATGAAATCCTTAACCAAATCCTACTAAGCTAATGAAATACTTAACCCAATTGTACTAGGTTAATGTAATATTCTCCTAATCCAAATAAACAAATGAAATACTTAACCCAAGTGTACTAGGTTAATGTATCATTATCCAAATCCAACTAAGTTATTGCAGTCCCCAAAGTCTTCAGAAATGTTGTTTTAGCCCGGGACAGATTTTCCATGCTTCACTTTTGGTCTTTTAGGCGTCCAAACTCCCTTTCCTTCCTTTGTGAGCTTTCTTTGGCGTCAAGTAAGCCATAAAATGCTGAATTCTGCATCATTTATACCTGAAACTTTGCTAATCATGTTCGTTAGCTCACTTACAGGAAAAAGGACTAGAAGTGCATGAAATATATAATTTGTTCTCAAAACGTGGCACAAATATGGGCAAAATATATTGATATAGGCGTGTAAATTCGTCTATCATCAACACCCCACACTTGAAGCTTTGTTCGTCCTCGAACAACATATCATGTCCCTCTAAACATCAACTTAGGGTTTCACAGCAACAACACAAAACATTCGTCAAGACAAGCACAACAATTATCAACAAAGAGTAGTTTTCCGATCATTAGTAGAAACCATTTAACCTCTAGCATAGACTCGTGATGGTGGTCAACTCATATGCAAAAGTTAAGGTACAATGAATCATATACAACTATCAAAAACTCATCAACCATGTGTGTCTCACAATATATTACCCATAATCACTCATAAGTATAGCATATTTTTCAAACATGGGTATCAAAATATCCTTGCTCTTACTCTAACAAAGAATTCGTATGCAGCAACTGATGACCATAGGCTTGCCCTTAGTGTAATACTCCACTAAATGTCAGAATGTTAAGATTAGGATCAAGTACGTCTTTTGATGGTTGTAATGTAGGCTAAGGGATGGGTAGGATCAGCTATTTTGCCTAGAAATAGTGACTAAGTTCCTAAGCACTTTAATACATCACATTGTATCACTGACACTTTTCTCTTTCAACCCTTTCTTTCTTTTATTCTTCCACCCTTGTTCTCCTCTTTTGTTTTTCAATTTTTAAGCATAACTCACTTTTCAGCTTTCTTTTCCTTTTTCTTTTCACAACATACCTCTTATGCTAGCACTTTTGTTTTTCATAACACATACAAGCATCATTACATTTTAAAGCATTATACTTACCCAATTTCCTCTTATATTGTCACATTACTTTATACTTTAAAGCACTTAGGATTTTGGATCAAATCACGGTCTTGAAAAAAATGGATTAGGCTTACATACAAGGTTGTCAAAGAAATAGGCTAAAGGCTCAAAAGGGTTTAACTAGGATGATGTCCATGGGTAGGTAAAACGATGGTAAACATATATAGGTTGCCAAAGAAATGCCTAAATCATCTCCTAAACTTACACTCCTTATTTTCGCTTTGCATACATACCAAGCAAGTTCTAGCATCAGCCACAAACATAGAATATACTATTATCTCACACACACAAGGCACATGGTCAACTTGATTGGAAGTAATATAGACTCTCAACCCAACAATTGAAGGAATTGAACCACAAAATATCACATAATGAGTCACAACTAGAGCCTAAACATCTCAATAGTCATAATTGTAGCACATACTCTTGTTATAATCTCATGCTGCCTATTGGAATTATTTCATGCGAGGCAAAAAAAAATTATTCCTAAAAAATGACACAAAAATAAAACAAAATAAACAGAGTAAACAAATATACAGAGTAAACAAACATACAGAGTAAACAAACATAGATGCGATAGAGAAGTATAGCATGCGGTACCGCCACCCCACACTTAAACGGGACACTGCCCTCAGTGGAAAATAAATATGAAGAACCTGGTCAGTCGGACTCTTCCTCAATGTCGGGGGTCATACCTCCTTCGTCGGAATCATCATAAGAGTCGTCGTCAGAGTTCTCCTCCTCATTGGAGTCTGGCAAGCGTCGATCGTCATCGGTTGGCACATCATCGTCTAGAGGTTCCTCAAAGTATGCACCCACTCCACACATCTCCCGTGCATACATGTTCATTGGATAATCATGGTCCATCTGTTGGAGCTCTTCAGCAGTTGGAACACGACCTCCACTCATCATTGTGAAGCGTGTTATGCCATAAAGATGACGGAAGAAACTCTCATCACGAGCATGTCTCTCCGTAGTAGTAAGGTTGACACCATGAGTTGTTTCAGCATCTTTTACCTTGGTGAGGTCAACCTTCTTCGGGTTATGTGGGAGTTTGTGAGCAGCTGGTTCCTCTTCGATATCCTCCTTCCGCAAGAGTGCTGTCAACAGATTACCAAAAGTGAAGTGGGACCTTTTGTGGAGTCTGGCCTTCCGCATTGTAGAGCGAATGATTGCCCTAAAATTGATAGGGACATTCATCATCAAAGCATAGACCAAACACACTCTATCTCTAGATATCTTGGTGTATTGAGTCCCAGGAATAAGGCACGAGTTGACAATACACAACCAGATTCTTACTTCCCTATTCAATGGAGCATAGGGGAAGGTGTTGTGTCGTCCGGTGTCTCGGTGTCTGCCCCACCTTGCCATGGATCTACTTCCACAAAGTGTGTGTCGTATTGATCTATAAGGAGGCCTGCTGTACAGCTCCTTGAATGGTGCTGGGTCGACCGAAGGTAAACCAAGAAAAGAGTTGAGTAAATCCGCGTTGAGCTGTAACACTTGGCCCCGAATCTTGACTTCATTGCCTGTGGTTTTCGGAGACCAGTTGGCGTAGAACTCCCTTGTCAAATCAAGAATACATTCTCCCATGTCGCGGAAGATTAAATCCAGTTTCAACGCCATTATTTTCGCCAACATATGCGGCTCCTTCTTTGCTATGGTGTCCTTGTTAATCAAGTCGACGTGAACATAGTTCCGATCCTTGTTGTTCTTGTACCATTCTTTGGCTTCCTCCTCAAGAACCCATTTTATTCCAAACATTCGTCGGGGTAGTTGCATTAAGGATGATTCTCCTTGTTCCTTGCGACCTCTCTTCTTGCCCTTTTGGGAAGTGGTAGCCTTATCTTGTCGTGCTTTAGGTGCCATTGTTCCTGAGATTTAAACAGTATTCATGTTAGCATCAACTCAAAGGAAACAATCTATACACAAGCTATCGGGGTACCACCCCACACTTAGGTTCGTTAATACAAAACAGTGAAGTGAATTCATACGTTTTAGGAACTATGTTCCGACAAGAAAATCAGCGATGTATCACTACTTGCAGCCTTTGCACTACTTTCATGTTAGTTATAACAACACTACTACATAGGGGTTACATCATGGTATAGTTATTTTTCAACAATCACAACCTCTTAAGTCGGTAGGCAACCATAAGTCTTATCCCGATGAACGGGATAGTCTAATATGTAAGTATCCAAGTATCAAACTTAAGCAATTTTCATAACCATAGCAATTTCGCAAATAGTATAACAATGCTATTAAAACCCAATTCAAGTCGGAAACAAGTCAAGATTACCCTAGCGTATATGTTCACGCACATGGTTTTGTGTCAACAATCCAAACACATTAGCATCACCAATAATCTTTCAAGATGTAGCAATTCATAATAGGCATAGCAACGTAGTACTTACGAGAAATAGATGAAGAATACAAGAGTACTTACGTGATTGAAGCCTTTGGAGATGTTCTTGTGAATTGGAAGAGCAAAAAGAAAAAGTTTGAGATGATTTGGAGAGAGTATGTGGCGCTTTTAGGTCTATTTCTAATGTGGTTATGTTTCAAGACCAAGTCCCCTTTATATAGGAAGAGAATGGGTCGGGTTTTGACCCATTTACAAACGGTTTTGGAGACAGAAATGCCCTATATGCGGCGCATAATGCTTGGCATAGTCATAGTATAGGCAGCACATAGTGTATGGCATTTAGGGACATATGCGCCGCATAGTGTATAGCATTTGAGATACTGAGACCTAATGCTATAGCATAGGCGGCGCATAGTGTATAGCACACTTAAGAATGGGCGGCGCATAGTGTATAGCACACTAGATTCCGAGACCTTAGGCTATAGTATAGGTTTTGCATTGTTCGTGGCCTAGTTTTACCTAGGCCTAGCCTTCCTCGATGCCTATTTTGGCATGAGCAATGCTCAATCCATAGCCTTATACATCCTTATTCCTAACTTACCACCTTTACCATACAATACGTCCAAATCGTCATTTGAAACCAATCTCCTCGTGGAATACTTCTCGCACCTATATTTGCTCAAAACCAATGAAAACGATTAGTACAATGGGTTGCCTCCCACCAAGCACCTTAGTTTTGGTTGTGGCACGACTCATATTTTTGGATTTTCATTTATCAAAAACAAAACAAGTACTAGAATGAAAGAAAGACAAAATAATAAACGATAAACGATAAAATGATGCAACGATGGAACGATGGGTTGCCTCCCATCTAGCGCCTTATTTATTGTCGTGGCTCGACATAGTTACCTCGAGTACTTAGACTTCGTCGAGATAAGTGATAGCCATATAATTCATCGAGTCAAGAGGACCGATATAAGATTTAACACGTTGGCCATTCACTTTGAAGACAACACCATTATTGTCTTCCAATTCGACTACTCCAGACGAGTAGACTTGGATAACTTTGTATGGACCAAACCACTTAGACTTTAACTTACCTGGGAAGAGCTTCAATCTGGAGTTGAAGAGAAGTACCATATCACCCCTTTGGAAGTTTCGTCGAACAATCAGCTGATCATGATACTTTTTCATCCGCTCCTTGTATAGGTCTGATCTTTCATAAGCATGGAGACGGAACTCATCTAATTCATTCAGCTGCTCCAACCTCAAATTCATCGCATCATCCCAATTCAAGTTCAATTGCTTCAATGACCACAATGCCTTATGCTCGAGCTCAATGGGTAAATGACAAGACTTCCCATAAACTAGTTGATAAGGATACATGCCAATGGGTGTTTTGAATGCAGTCCTGTACGCCCACCGTGCATCATCAAACTTCCTAGACCAATCCTTCCTATTTGCATTAACCGTCTTTGAAAGGATTTGCTTGATTTCCCGATTGGAAACTTCTACTTGTCCACTAGTTTGGGGATGATAAGGCGTAGCTACCTTATGTTGCTTGACACCATACTTGGCCTGAACTGATTTGAATAGCTTGTTGCAAAAGTGAGATCCTCCATCACTTATGATAGTACGTGGTACTCCAAAGCGAGAGAAGATATTCTTCTTTAAGAACGCTACAACACGCTTCCCTTCATTGTCGGCCAACGCTACAGCTTCCACCCATTTCGAAACATAATCTACAGCAACCAAGATGTACTTCATTCCAAACGAATTCACGAATGGACCCATGAAATCAATACCCCACACATCAAAAAGTTCTACATCAAGAATTTTGGACATGGGCATCTCATGGTGTTTTGATATAGCACCTTGGCGCTGGCATTGGTCACACCTTCTAACATAGTCATAGGCATCTCTAAATATCGAAGGCCAATAATAACCACTTTGCAACACCTTTCTTGCTGTCTGATTACCTGCATGATGTCCTCCAACTTGGGAAGTGTGGCATGCTTCCAAAATATTAGGCACCTCTACATGGGATATACATCGTCGAATAATACCATCCGCGCATTGTCGAAACAGATATGGCTCATCCCAATAGTAGTGTTGTACGTCATGTATAAAATTCCTCCTTTGGTGGTAACATAAATTGGCCGATATCACATTACTCACCACGAAATTTGCAAAGTCGGCATACCATGGTAATTTTTCCACTGTCGTCAATAATATCTCCTCGTCAGGGAATGCATCATCAATCTGAATTTCAGGTTGCGCCGCATGCTCATTCTCGAGTCTAGATAGGTGATCAGCCACTTGGTTCTCGCAACCACTTTTATCTTTGACTTCGAAATCAAACTCTTGTAGCAGCAATACCCATCGAATCAACCTTGGTTTTGCATCCTTCTTTGTCATTAGATACCTAAGAGCTGCATGGTCTGTATGAATGATAACCTTAGTTCCCAATAGATAGGCACGAAACTTCTCAAACGCATACACAACCTCTAGGAGCTCTTGTTCTGTCACAGTGTAGTTCCTTTGGGCTACATTTAGGACCTTACTTGCATAGTAGATAGGATGAAATAATTTCTCCTTTCTCTGACCAAGAACAGCACCAACGGCTATACCACTAGCATCACACATGACTTCGAACAGGAGAGACCAGTCTGGTGCTACCATGATAGGGGCTTCAATGAGTTTTCCTTTAGGACATTCGAATGCCTTTAAGCAATCTTCATTAAAGTCAAACTTCGCATCCTTCTCCAATAGTTTGCACAATGGACTAGCAATTTTGGAGAAATCTTTGATGAACCGACGATAGAAACCTGCATGGCCAAGAAAACTACGAACTCCCTTCACCAAAATTGGAGGCGGTAGCTTCTCAATAACCTCTATTTTGGCTCAATCAACCTCTATTCCTCTTACGGAGATCTTGTGCCCAAGAACGATTCCTTCTTTTACCATGAAGTGGCACTTTTCCCAATTAAGCACAAGGTTGAATTCTACACATATTTGCAATGCCATGCTCAAGTTTTCCAAGCACGACTCAAAAGATTCACCAACAACTAAAAAATCATCCATAAATACCTCCAAGGTGTCCTCAACCATATCAGAGAAAATAGACATCATACACGTTGAAAGGTGGCTGGTGCATTACATAACCCGAATGGCATACGTTTGAAGGCAAACGTACCATATGGGCATGTAAATGTTGTATTCTCTTGGTCTTTGGGGGCAATACAAATCTGATTGTAGCCTGAATAACCATCCAAGAAGCAAAACCATCCTTTCCCCGCTAATCGATCTAGCATTTGGTCCATGAATGGCATTGGGAAGTGATCTTTGAGTGTCCAAGAATTCAGCTTTCGGTAGTACATGCATACTCTCCATCCAGTGACGGGTCTGAGTGGAATAAGCTCGTTCTTCATATTCGCGACCACCGTCATGCCTCCTTTCTTGGGAACACATTGTACCGGGCTTACCCATGTACTATCCGAGATAGGATACACAACCCCCGCGTCTAACCACTTGATAATTTCTTTCTTCCCCACTTCTTGCATAGGTGGATTTAGACGTCTTTGATGCTCAATGGTGGGTGTGCAATTTTCTTGAAGCTGAATTTTATGTGTGCAAATCCCAGGTGGAATACCAATAATATCCGAAATGGTCCATCCAGTGGCTCTAATATACTTGCGTAAGATAGCTATAAGAGCTGAAACTTGTTGCTCACCCAAATCGGCTGCCACAATGACTGAAAGAGTATTTCCGCTTCCTAAGAAGGCGTACTTCAAATGACTTGGCAGCTCCTTCAATTCTAACATGGGTGGCTCTTCAATAGATGGCTTAGCTGGTGGTGTGGGTTGATTCTTGAGATCAAGATCTAGCTTCTTGGGAGCGTAGTGATATGTCCCTAATCCCGATAGAGCACAAGTAGCTTCTTCAGAATTTTCAGCATCCTCATTCTCTCCATTCATAAGCACAACCGCCAAAGGATCATCGATACTTTTCTCCTCTTCAAGTAATTCTTTCTCATCATCAAAGAAAACATCAACCACCAAAAATACACTGAGATCTTTGGGTTGCTTCATTTATTTTCACACATCAAAGCGAACCACTTCGTCATTTATTCGGAATGAAAGCTCATTGGCTCTCAAATCAATGAGCACACTTCCTGTAGCAAGGAAAGGGCGCCCCAAGATTATGAGAACTTCTGAGTCTGCCTCACAATCCAAAATAACAAAGTCCGCCGGAAAGATGAATGAAGAAACCTTTACCAATACGTCACATAGAATACTAACAGGTCGTTTTACCGATCAATCCGCCATGGCGAGCCTTATATTGGTTGGAGTAGGATTACCCAACCCCAATTTCTTGTAGATCGATAATGGCATCAAATTGATGCTGGCTCCTAAGTCACATAATGCTTTGGCAAAATTCAAAGATCCTACGGTGCAAGGAATAGTGAAAGCTCCGGGGTCGGCCTTCTTTTGAACTATCGATCGGGTAGCAATTGCTCTATAATGATACACATCTTCTTTCAACTCATAGCTTGTTGCCCGCTTCTTTGTCAAAAGATCCTTCATAAACTTTGCATACCCAGGCATTTGTTCTAGTGCTTCCACCAATGGAACATTAATGGTCAGCTGTTTCAACATAGTCATGAATTTGCTGAACTTTGTGTCATCCGCCACTCTTTTCATTCTTGTTTTTCCAACTACCTTGGTCTTTGTTTCTAGATTTATCATAGTAGTTCCGACCTTGGTTTCCTTGGGTATTCCCACGGAAACCCCCCTAATTGTTCAAGTAGTTGGCCTCCTCTTCCGAATCAGATTCGTCTCTTCCTTTTGACGCAATGGCTTTGACTTTTTTGGTCTTCCCTGTTAATAAATGCTTTGTAAGAAGATCCATTTGTTTTTTCAGATGCGCCATATCTTGATCACGTTCTTCTTCTCTTTTTCTTTGGTCTGCAGTCATGCCAATGGATAAAGTGGGGCTTGCTACCTCAGAATCCCTGGTATGCCAAGCTCTACTTTGCTTCATCATACGATCTAGCATATTTCTTGCTTGACCAAAGGTGAGGTCCATAAAGGATCCTCCAGCTGCGTTATCCACCACTGGTTTAGTTATTGAATTCAAGGCTCTATACAAGATCTCCATTAGGTGGACATTAGTCATGTGATGGTTTGGGCATCTCGCTAGCTTTGTCTTGAACCTCTCCCATGTTTCATGAAGAGATTCAGTGGGAAGCTGACGAAAGTTGCTGATTTCATCTCTCAAGTGTGCCCTCTTGGATGGCGGAAAGAATCTTTCTAGGAAAGCGTCTCTCAATTGCCTCCAATTTGTAATTGAATCAGGAGTCAGCCCATTCAACCATAGTGTTGCCTCCCCAGACAGAGTCAATGGAAATAGACGTAATCGAATTGCATTCTGACCAACACCAGGATTGTCAAACGACTTGCATGTAGAAATAAAGTTGATGAGATGCATATTCGGATCATCGCCTGCTAGTCCACCAAATAATCCCTTGAGTTGCAATAACTGAATCATGGTACTTGTGATGTTGAACTTGGCTCCGGGCGCTAATGGTGGAGGAATAATGGCTCCTGTAGCTCCGGTACCATCAAGATCATCATCATCATCGTCGAAAGTAGGCTGCATAGGTTGGCGATCATACCTAAACCGAGCTTGTCGACCTCTTCGGTTGGCAGGTGTTATTTCAGCATCACGCCTAGGGTTTAGTAACTCGTCATCACCTAAATCCTCATCGTCGGGATTTGTTGCTCGTGCAGGGTTATCAATGTTCTGTTGTTGAACTTGAGCAGCGGCAAGGACAGCCAATCTTGCTTGTTCCTGTTGAGCAGCCATCCTTTCGATTTCTATTTGTGCCTTCATTTTATCAATACGTTGTGGTTCAGGATTGATAGGTAATAACGGTTGACCAGAACTTCTAGTATGGGGCATGCACTAAATAAAAACCTGCAGTAAATAAAAACCTGCAGTAAACAAAAACAAAAACTAAAAGTAAAAGTACGAGAATCTTTGACCAAAGGGTCTAGTAATTATCACAAACTTAATTGACACTCGTATTCCCCGGCAACGGCGCTAATTTTTGATAATGCTCAATCTACAGCTCTCGTAGAAGTGTAAAGCGGTCGCTAGTAAATATAGAACCCAACCTGGGTTGGGTATCGATCCCACAGGGAATAGCTTGGTGAACAAGTAAGCAATGATTACTAGACTTTTAGTGCAAGTCTCGTAAGAAGGGGGGATTGTGATGTGTAACCAAAACAATAAACTAAAAGCTGAAAATAGCAAAGTAAAAAGAAAAGAATTGTTACATAAGTTGTAAACAATGAGAATTGAAGCGTTGGGGTTATGTCCACCTCCTGAGTTATACGTCTCTATTGACTATGAGTGTGTAGAATTCCGACATGCATGTGCTTATAGAGAATTGTATTCGATGGTAAATGCAGGCGTCTTTCGACCTATTCGAGGATTATTTCACTTTAACTCTTTCGAGCTTAAAGCGTGTCTAACTGTACGAATTCTCCAAGAGGTTAATCCAGTTACGGCACTAATTGTTTAGTAGGGAATTTAAGGGGTAACCCTACTACCTTGACACTATCTCTTTTCCAGACAAATAACCTTTCTTTCGAACAAGTTAAATGTTATACTGGCGTATTCTTGCGTTTGCAACCACAAAGAATTTAGATTAAGATGAAGAGAATAATGATATAAGCACCATACGTGTCACGAACTCACAAACTCACAGCAATAGATAGTATTTCAGTTGTCTTCCATAACCCCAACAGAGAAGTTTAGTTACCCATGATTGCGAAGGAGATCACGATTGACATTGTTGTTATACCACAAGATTGGTTTATTTCGTGTAGCACAAGTGGTAGGAGTTAGGCATGAATTTCCTAGGCAAAGTAACATTTCTCTTGTTGCGGAAATTAAGAATAAATGAATAGAAGAAGAAAAATAGAATTTATAAAAATTGTTATAGAAGAATAAGAGAAGAATAAGAGAGGAATGTAAGAAGATGTGTCTTTGAAGTGAAGAATGAATAAAAATCTCTAGCATGATAGGGTATTTATAATACCCATATCCTAATCCTACTAAGCTAATGAAATCCTTAACCAAATCCTACTAAGCTAATGAAATACTTAACCCAATTGTACTAGGTTAATGTAATATTCTCCTAATCCAAATAAACAAATGAAATACTTAACCCAAGTGTACTAGGTTAATGTATCATTATCCAAATCCAACTAAGTTACTGCAGTCCCCAAAGTCTTCAGAAATGTTGTTTTAGCTCGGGACAGATTTTCCATGCTTCACTTTTGGTCCTTTAGGCATCCAAACTCCCTTTCCTTCCTTTGTGAGCTTTCTTTGGCGTCAAGTAAGCCATAAAATGCTTAATTCTGCATCATTTATACCTGAAACTTTGCTAATCATGTTCGTTAGCTCACTTATAGGAAAAAGGACTAGAAGTGCATGAAATATATAATTTGTTCTCAAAACGTGGCACAAATATGGGCAAAATATATTGATATAGGCGTGTAAATTCGCCTATCATCAAGCATATGAAGAGTAATCGATAGGAATTCTAGATCAAGATGTTTAAATGTTAAGGATAAAGAAATTCATTTGGTCATATTCTACTGGAAGTATCATTCGATCGAGAAATCCACTTGGGAAACCAAGAAGGATGTGTGGTATAAGTACCCTTAATTGTTTGAGGATATAGGCACTCTCTCATTTCTCTTTATTTTGACCTATTTTCTCATTTGATCATTTGAGGATGAATGATGGAAAAATTGGTATCTATTGTAACAACCTTTTTAGTCATTACATATAAGACTCTTGTTTGAAATTCATGCTAAAATTATTCTCAAATTTTAAAATGGTTTGAATTGTTGCTTGAAAATCCTAAACTTTCTAATTAATACTTATTTTTCTAAGTGTAGGTTAGAATGATCATGGATTAACTTTTTGTACTATGTTTTGGATAAATGTTCATATTCTCATCTTAGTTTGGCCAAATAACCCTACCAGTACACTATTATTCTTGTATTCTAATACTACACCTGTTCTTACTTTTGTTGAGTGTAACGCATATTCCAGCATCTCCTGTAAGACCTCAGTTGGGATTCTTTTGTGTGATCCATATTTCAGGGGTGTGCAGCTTATTCGGGATACATATCCTTTATGACATAGTCCTTTGTTTGGACATTGTGCACTTTTCTTTGGTTTTTGAAATTGCATCCTCTTCTTGACATTCTTAGTATGTTTTGGTATATCGACTTTTGTATTCTAGGGGTGTTTTCATTTTATTATTTATTTTTTCCTTTCCTTAAGTTGTTAAACTGGATAATCTAAAACCTATTAATGGAATAGTCTTCTTCTTCTTTTCTTAATGTGTTGGTTAATGCTTCTGGGTTATTAGTTCTCCCATCAGAGAATGGGGTGGATGCCAATCATGTCCAATTGGTTCATGACAAAAATGATCATAATTTTATCCTTGAAGTTATGGGATTAGGTTGTAATCATTGAAATACTTAGAGCATTATTTGACCAGTATGTATATTGTTGTGTTTTGATGTAATGACCCTTCAGGTCTTTTTTCTAATGTTTGAGCCTTTCTATAGTTGATATAGGTCATTATTACTTTCTATAACTATCAATTTGGTCATTGAATAGTTTGTTTAGAATTTAGGCTCAATTTCCTAGTTTGGAGATTTAGTTGTTATGGAATTAGTCTCAAACCAAATTCCTACTAAATGGATTCGAATGGAAATTCTGACAATGTCATCAGCTTTGGAATATTGATTTTATTCTAGGGGTATCCTTGGTTCAGGTCTGAGGCTTTCAAACTCATTTGGGTCTATTGAGTTGATTTGATGAAAAATAAAACTACTTGTGGAACTTATTTTAATCAAAATGATCTTGGATGATTTTTTAATGGTTTTGTTGAGTTTCAAATATCAAATTTTGGGATGGTAGTGTAGTTTATTTGTTAGATGGGGTTCTAAATAAATTTTGAGCACCGGGTTGAAGTCTATTTGGACTTTAGAAAATTGTTACTCTTAAAATAAACTCGGTGCATCCCTTTTACTCTTTAAGTTCGTAAGGCTAGGGTCACATTTGTGAAGGGTCAAGATCATTACCTTTGAGATTTTGAGCCTTCTACTCCATTTTCACGATGAAGATTGCCCGACCTGATTCATCTTTCTTCTTTGCATTCGCAACATTTGGCCTCCGCAATCGTGAAGTCCAAATGCATGGGTAGTATATATGTTTCTTTCCCAATTTATTCTTTATTTTCAAGCCCCATTTCATAAATTTTGAGAGATTAGGATATGACAAAGTGTGGGAAATCATCCTTGAGTCTAAGTTAAGTTGATTTAACATCCCTTGATTATTTCCTATTATTTTTCCCCATTACGTTCCACTCTTTACTTTGTAAATCCCTAGAATTTAGGTCTTAAATTCCTAAATATTGAGGGTTCATTTGGGCCCCAATTTACAATCCACTTATACTCAAACTTTGAACACACACTCTTTGTCATTTGAGAGACCTCGTGATGGATTCAATTTTGGAATTCCATTAGCAGGCCTCACGAGCCCATTATTGAATGAATTTGGGCGCGGAGTTTCATAGAGCAACATGGGTATCATTTAACTCATATTAATATATAGATCACTATTTTGATAGAGCAATGTCATTTTGGGATTGCAGAGCAAAGATGAGCAAATTATGGATAATACAAGAATGTGATTTGTTATCATAGCAGGCTTCGGTCTACTTTTCTCTATAAGATTGTGTATAGTATAGATTGCATGATAGGTAGGGATAATAATATTTTTTTTATGACTAGTATAGCATGACTTAACATATTTAGGTAATTTAGGATAGAAAGGTGACCCGAACCTTAGCCTAGAATGCCTCTTAAAGCATATAATCCTATTATATTTGATGATGGGCTTGATTAACCATAAATTGCATAAGGAATCCTTTAGCATAAGACGTAGCATACAACTTAGTATTTGGGGTAATATTTATTAATTAGAACCTTGTAATAGCTTTATTTTCTTGTTTACCTTAGTCTCTGGGTTATGGTGTTAATATTATATTGAATAGTATATTGTGGGCTCGAGGCCATAATTAAGATACCAATTGAGCACCATGTTAGTATTCTATCCCATATGCGGGTGTGGTTGTCGTTTACAAATGCTTACTATTGTATTGTTTGGATACTGGTGATAGCATATATACTTTTAAGCAGATTTATGCTCACTTAGTGGTACGATTTAAACCAAACCCTTGATTTTACTATTGTTCCCTAAAATAGGATTTATTCCTAATTTTACTTTAAAATGGATTACTTCAATAATGGGAATTATACCACCTTATTTAAATAAATTATGAGCTTTTAGAAATATATATGTTATTTTGGAAATTTGATCGAGATTGATTCTGGCCTATTACTATTCAACTCTTTCACCACTACTATTTACTTCGATCGAGAGAGATTCTGACCCTTTCTACACTATTATCCAGATTTAGTCCTAACGTTGATCTCGAATAATTAATTTATAGATTTACACTACTTTAGTCATGGTTCCAGTTCATGCACTTATTATACTTTATATATATATATATATATATATATGGTACTGGATAGAGTTAATTAATTATGTTGGTCATTAGAAGTCCTAGTTTAGGATCAGCAGTGTATATGGATATCCCAAGTCCACTATGGTCCCCTCGTATGTGAGCCAAAAGAAGTGTATACACTTATTACATTTGGTAGTCAGATTAGATATGGTTCACTATCTATTTATGTGCATTTATTCATTCATATACATTGCATATCACTAGTATAATTGTTTAGTGCTTATATCTATCAAACTTGTAGGGGTTGTATAGTTATAAGCTATGATTGTTAATTGTAGAGTTCTTGCTTTCACCTTCTTGGATTATAGAGGCCCAATTAGGTTATTATTTGTTCGGCCTAGCTAGTTATTTTATTATTGATTTATGGTTAGTTCATGGGAGGATGATTATGGACCAGTACTCGAGATTGAAGGTGTATTTCTTATTTATTATTTTTCTCTATTATTGGTAAGTTACAATATTGATTAGTTACCTTATGATTAGTCATACTTTGATTAGAGGCTTGATTATTCTAGTATTAGTTTTCCTACAAAGTTAGAACTCCCAAAGATAGCAGTTGGCTCCCGTAGGTTACTACCTTTGAGTTTAGCCATATATACATATATATACACTTAGCATTATCCTATTCAGTTTTCATGGATAGTTGACTATAGTTTATATTCCTACTTTACAAGTTATATATGTTTGCATTATCTTTAGAGCTGAGTCGGGAGATGCCTCTTGAATTCTACGTGATTGGTACTCACACTACACCTGTAGATTATAGTATGAATTCTCTCCGTTGATGTATGTGTCATGTGATATATCTATGGATTGTAGATTTAGGATTAAATCCTAGTGTTTAATGTGTTCATGCTCTCATATGTACTGATTAGACTTATCTCTATTTTATATTTTGAAGATGGTTTGTACATGCATATTTATTTAGTATTTTCCTTTGTACTTTGATTGTATTAGAAAATCTTGTACTAACTTCACCAGGTCTTGGGGTGGCTTTACAGATATATTAGTCTCTTTATCATATTCATTTTATTGCTTTTGTCATTCTCTTGATAGTACGTTACTAGTTGTTCCAAACTATGGGTTTGCTTACCTACTAGTAGGTTATAGTAGGTGTCATCATGATCTGAGAAATTAGGTTGTGACAAATTAGTATTAGAGATTACACTTACTGTGTGTTGGTACAAGAACTAAGTAACTAGTAGAGTCATGTGGATTTGTATGTATCCTATCTTTAGGAAGCTATAGGGAATTCTTAGGAAATTATATTCTTGACTCTCTAGCATATGGTTATATTTCTATGAAATTCTTAGTACTATACTTTACTCCATTCTTTCCCAAATGGATGGCATAAGGTTATCTATTAATGCAGATAAGACTTTCGCACGTGTTTCCAGGGTTTCATCTCAGAATTGGGCTAAGGAGTAATAGATTAATACCAAAGATCTTTAGCATCAGTCAGAGAATTCAGGGGCAGCCCAGGCTCCAAAAGTGTTTGTGACCGCCTTATTCTTCAGGATTTGAGATTAGAGATTTCAAATATTTTAGCTGATACTTCACATCCAAAGATGATGTCTACTATATCAAGTGGTTTTTATACAAGAGTTGCATTTGTTAGTGTGCAGTAGGGTTCTTTTTCTATTTCAAAGTATGAGATTACATTTCTCAAGGGGACAAGAGCTACTCCTATACTATATCCTACAGAGCATGATTTGTTGTGTGGATTTGTCGAAGGATTAAGTTTTCCACTCTGCTTGGCGTCGTAGCATTTGATAGTAGTTAGGTCATCTTTTCCTCATGTTGCTGATAAGGCTTGGACCATAGAGAGGATATTTATTGAGATGTGTGAAAGTTGCGGTAAGAGGCCACATCATCAAAATAGTTTTATTGGTGATCTATTTAGGAGTACAGATTCTTCTAGCTGGTGTCAACATTACTTACAGACTGCTAGTTCCGCTAAGGTAGTAACTCAGGTCATAGGTAGCTCTCAGATCATTCATGGTGGTCATAGTGGGTAGATTTCTCATCAAACATTATGGAGTATTTTATATTGATCTTCAGGTCATGGCAATCATTCTGGATTAGTGGGTATAGTACATCATGAAAATCAAGAAGGGGTAAATTGAAATTTTCTTGATTCGGTTAGTTAGGCTTGACAGTCGACTCACCTGTAAACAGATACACTTAAATAGAATAGAGTTCAGATTAACTAGGAAGATAAGTAAGTAAGTAAATAAAGTAAAGATACAATAATTTATCCTAATTTGGAACACCAATGGAGTGCCTACTTCTAGTCCCCTTGGGTCTTAAGAGTTTCCTTTAAAGATCTTAAAATAGAGCTGGTATATAGATATGGAAAACAAGTTCTGAAGCTTATTTTGATATTCAGGTCTTATGGCATAGCCTCAACTAGTATGACTAAGTTGACTCGGTATTTCTTTTGTAACTATTGTAAACAAAGGAGTACAAAAATTTATCAATGCTAAGATTGTGATACACTAAGATTTTCTGTGAAGTTACGTGAGTCTTTAAGACTTCAATCCTTTAATCTCATCTTTTTATATTTTTAGTTTGATACTGCTTCAAAAGGAAACCTAAGGGATTTCTTCTCAACTAAGCATTTGATTTAGCTCCTTGATTAAGAGAAATACATCCATATTAGATATGTCTTTATAACTAGGTTGCTTGTCTTTCATCATTACCATTCATGTCTATATCAGATATGTCCATAAAGAGGGTGTGATTTCTTTTCCATGTTGTTATGCGTTCTTCCTGGTATTTTGGGATCTGAAAAGATCTTTGAGATATCCTTTTATTGATGTCGTATCCAAGATTCCATGTATATCATGATGATCTTTCTTTCCTTGGTTATCCTTCTTGGTGTATCCTTCATATTAGCAATATTGAAATATATAACTTTGATGTGGGAAGTTACCAATCTCCCCCTTTTTGATAATGAAAAACATTAAACATCAGTTAACTTCCCTGTTAATATTGTCGACTAGCTCACTCTGTCTTACTAACTCCATGCCTTGCTAACATAGTGCATTCAGTAGTCGACTTGCTCCCCCTTAGTTGTAGTGTAATACCCTAAATTTTTGGTTTTTGAAATTTCTAAAATTTTATCCTCACTGTCCTAACTACGACTTACCCTATGAGTCATAGGGAGTCTTGATGAGTCATTTGAACCAAATTATTGCCTGACCATTGTATGTGGCTAAGTTTTCTGCTCTGAGTATGGGTGGCTCACTACGAGTCATGAGGACTCTTTATGGGTCGTTGTGTACAAATTGTAGGATGTCAAGTATATACCCAAATGGCTGTTGTGTTGACTATGACTAAACCCTACGAGTCGTAGTGTCCTATTATAATTTATGTTAGGTGAGTCGTAGGGTCAACAGTGTGTGTGTTCCCTAGAAACTGTCTTGGCTATAGCTCATGGTGATGAGTCATAACTGATTCATACGTGTGGTATAGTGACCCGTAGTCACTGATGACTAAATTTCAGCTTTTTAATTTAAGGGCACTTTGGACAATTCCCTTCTTATCAAATTAAAACTCCACATTCATAAAGAAGTCAAAGGGTTTATTTGTCATTCATAAACGTAATTAATCACTCTTAAAACTCTCTCCAATTCTCTCAAGAAAGATATTTAGGGTTTCCAAGAAGTAGGTCATCCAAGGGATCAAGGTTTGAATTCTTCCCATAAAACTCGGTATTTCAGGCATGTTACTCTTCCCTAATTATTATTTTTTGAAAGGCATAAATTTATTACATGGTTCAATTGAATGGTTTTGAATGTGGGTTTCCAACATGGTTTTGAGTTTTAACATAGTTGCTCCTTGAATTATGTTCCTATGATTTATTATACATTGCTTATGATTTATTAATGGTTTTGAACTTGTGGGATGCATGGGAATGGTGAATAAACTAAGGGTTCATGGTTTTCCCTAAATTGATGTTTTAAAAATTAGAATTGGTTTTGAATAATGGTGTTCCCTCAACCCACTTGTGTAAATGGTTTTGGAATTGTAAAAGTTGTCAATTGGTTTGACTTGCTCACCTATGTTATTGCATTGCATAATTGATAAACCAATGAACTTTGATTTTAAAGTCCTTGTTGGCTATCATATAAATGAACAAAGGAGGCAAGGCATTCCCCTAAGATTTTGATAGTAATGAACAAAGGGGGTGAGGCGTTCCCTCAAGTTTTAATGTAATTGTTATGGAATAGAGATAAGCTTGCAAGTGTTTGGGTATGATGATACCCATGGTGTTCCTTAATAATTGTTTCATTAATTAATAAATGTGTTATGTGAAAATTTCTTTAAATTGGGCTTAATGGGGGTTGTGTGGCGAAGCCGTGAACGTATGGGTCTTGGGTGACTTGTATTAGAAACTCGTGCTTGTAGACATGAGGTTTGGTCTTGATGACCTGTGTGCACGTCATACTTGATATATATTTTGGGATGGCTAGTTGCATTGATGGCATTATATTTCCCTCGGATTTTCTCTAGTTCATGCGGTTAACACACACTGGGCCCTTCCAGCAGGGAGCTGAACCCATATAGCCCGTGGGCGCCTATTATGACCATTGAGCTACATAGTCCAGGATAATGTTATACTTCATGCTAAACCTTGTTCCCTATCCCAATATATTATTTATATATGTATTATAATGTGGTTCATATGGTGTTTGTAATGGTTTTACTTGATATTATTTTGTCTCTTATCCCTGAGTTACATGCTAGTGTTCACCCCACTAACCATCCCTGGATGTTGTATCCCCATGCGATGCAGGCACTAGAGATACTGCAATTTTTCTGCGTAGAGTTGGTGGATCAGTTCGGTTCGTCGATTCGTTGTGGTGAAGTGGTGAGCTTCCATTCTCTGAAAGACTTAAACATTTCATCAGTCCCTTTCATAGACTAGAATTGAGAGTTTACATTATCATTATCACTATCAAAGTCGGGGACATGTCCCGACCAAGACTATTTTCAATTTTCTTTACGTAGACGCTTTGTTGGATAACTGTGGACTTGGGTGGTGTTGGTTGGTTTTTTTATGGTTGGTTGTTGATTATCCATTACAGACATATCATTTATTCTTTGTGTCTATTTCATGCTATCTTGCTATCTGTTCATAATTCAACCATTGTTGGGTGATGTATGGTGTTTGGGTTAAGTTTAGAGAATGGTCTCCAGTTCACTGTGTACTTGGGATACCTGTCATGGACAAGCCCTGGTTTGGATCGTGACATATAGCCTCATCTAATGTGATTTTTTCTCCCCCTTTTGACATAATCAAAAAGACCAAAACACAAGAACAGCACACACAAGATATTTACAGAAAACAAATAGTTCACACATAAGATGACCATGCAAAGTTCTAAAACATAACAGTAAAAATAGAAAAGTAGTTAGATAAGTTAAGAAATATCATCATACAACCTCGAGACACTAAAAGGGACAGACCCCTTTTAAATAAAATTCTAGAAATGCAAAGCTTGGCTAGGAAGTAGGTTAAGGTATTGTGCATGTGTAGAACCAATCATATGATTTTTCAATATTTTTGGTAAAGCTAGAATATAAGGTCTGGACAGAGATTTTGAGCTCACTATTGGAGGAGGAGGTCTTAGTTTTGAGTGTTTCCACCTTTGCAAACAGTATGTTGACAGCTTCACACCTTCCTATTTGAGATCATCAAGAGAGAGTCGCACGTTGCCCATGGTAGTGCTCATTTCCTTACTCAATTGTAGTAACTTAGCATTCTACTTTTGGAGACTTACTAGCACTTACTCAATACCCTTGAGTTGATCTTTAAGCTCCTCAATCTCTGCAGAAAGCACAGGTTTATACGTGGATTTGCTTACCTTGGGTGTATCAAATCGAGTTTTGGCGGTTTCCTTCTTGCACCATTCATTATTGACCAGGACATATCTTATGCTCGCAAATGTCTTGGAGCCATAGGTAGCTGAAACTTCTACAATGTGGTAAGTAGAGAGATCAATTGCATAGTGAAAGAGGATTTTGGTGATAAGCAATCCATAGGGTAAGCTAGCTGAGGCATGAGAATCAGCAGCACTTTCTAACATGTATTTGAAAATCCCGATAGCCCAATTGATTTTGTACCTTCTAACGAAACAGTACAACACGAACATAACTCGGCAAGTTATGTTGCTAAGAGAAACCTTCCAAGGGATTAAAGTGGTAGAAATGGTGTGACCCAGAATTTTGTACTTAAAACTGCGGGATAGAGGACCAAAGTTGGAAATATTAACGTCGAGGTCTTAAACAGCCTTCTTGGTTTCTTTGAAACTAACTTCAAAATTATCAGGCCAAGAGTCATTCATAAAAGGAATGACTCCAAAAAACTTGGTGTCAAGAAATTTTTCAAACAAGAAATCATTGAGAATGATTTTTGTTCCTAGTACTAGGGTTTCCAATTCTCCACTATCTTGGTACAGGCAAAGATTTACATAGAATATGCAAATAAGATCTTTAAAAACTTCCAAACCATATAGATTAAAAACCATAGGCAGATCTTGGGCTTTAAAGACAGCACTTACATTGCAATGGGACTCCTTCAACTGAGAATGATTAATGTTTCTCCCAGGCACAATGGAGCAACTTTTGAAGTTTATGAACTTCTCTTTTTGAGAGAAAGTCTAGAATTTATATATTTCCTCTAGAGGCAGAGAGTCCAGTGAAAAGGGGTGGCTTTTCTTAGAAGAGGAGTTAGGGCTAGTGGCAGATCATTTTTTATGGACATTTGACTAAATAGAATGGAAGGAGGCTTCGTTGGAGGACCCAGAGATGAAAATTGGGTCTAGGTTGTCGGAGAGACGGCTAGGAGGATTTAGAGAGATTTGAAATTGAGCAGATTCTAGTTATGGATAGAAGCAATAGAGAGAGAAAGATTTAAAAGGAAAGAGAGAGATGAAGGGATAGGAGATGAAATAGGTGCAGTGAACTGAGGTGATGATAGAGGTAAAGAGGCAGTAGATGTGTTGGGAATGTAAAAGGGTGAAAAATGGTAATAATGAGGGAATATAAAAAAAAGGCATGAAAAGAGTTGGATAAAAAAGGAAAGGACAGGAGTCCGCGGGTTAAGAATATGGGCAAAAGATTTTTACACGGAAATAAATGGGTTTAAACATTTAAAGATCATTAATGCATAATACACCTAATTTTTTCCTTAAAAACAAAATCTTTATTTAAGAAAGCTTTTTGCAAAAATATGAGCAAGCTAATTTTCTGAATCAACAAATTGTAAAGAAAAATCTCCATTTTCTACATGATCACGGATGAAATAGTGCTTAATGTCTATGTGCTTGGCCCTAGAATGATACACCATGTATTTTGATAGACTAATAGCACTAGTATTATCCCACATGATAGGAACATACTCAAATAATAAATTAAAATCATGTAATTAATACATGATCCATAACATTTGAGTACCATAATTTCAAATAGCTATGTATTTTGCTTTAATAGTTGATAGGGCAACTGATGTTTGTTTATTGTTGTGCCATGAAATTAGGGAATCACCAAGAATATGACATGTTCCACTCATGCGCTTTCTATCACTTTTGTCAACTATAAAATTAGCATCTAAATAGCCAACTATATCAAAGTTTGAGGAGCGAGGATACTAAAGTTTTATGTCTTGTTTCTCGATAGAATAGTGAATAATTATTTTAATGGTAGTTAAGTGGGACTATTTAGGAGCCAACTGGAACCTTGAGCATTTACACATGCTGAACATAATATCTGGTCAACTCACGGTTAAGTAAAGTAGGGATCCAATCATTCCTCTGTACGTTTTTTCATCAACATCCTTCTCGGATGTATCCAAGTCCAGACTTGTTAAAGGACTCATTGGAGTCCTGAAAGCTTTTTCTTTTTCCATTTTGTATTTTTTGATAAGGTTTATTATGTACTTAGCTTAACTGATGAAGGTGCCTTTGGTAGTTTTTTTGATCTGTAACCCTATGAAGAATGTGAGTTCTCCCATGAGGCTCATTTCAAAAGCTTTTTTCATTAGATTTGCAAAATTCTCACAAAAAGAAACATTAGAACTTCCAAATATAATATCATCAACATAGATTTGCATAATAAATAAGTTATAATCTAGTGTTTGAGTGAAAAGGGTAGTATTAATTTTTTCTCTTTAAAAGTTGTTATTTTATAGAAAAGTACTTAATCTCTCATACCAAGCTTTTGGAGCTTGCTTGAACTATAAAGTGCTTTTGAAGGTTTGAAAACATGATTTGGATAAGCAGGATTTTCAAAACTAGGAGGTTGTTTAACATAAACCTCTTTATGAATGTAACCATTTAAGAAAGATCTTTGTACATCCATTTGATACAGTTTAAATCATTTGAATCTAGCAAAGGCTAATAAAATTTGAATAGTTTCTAAATTGCTATGGGAGAAAAGGTTTCATCATAGTTTATGCCTTCCTTTTAGGAGTAGCCTTGAGCTACTAGTCTGGATTTATTTTGAATAACCTTACCTTTCTTGCTTAGTTTATTTCTATAGAACCATCTGGTTCTGAAAATTGAATAGTTCTTGGGATTTTCAATGAAACTTCATACATAATTTCACTCGAGTAGTTCTAATTATTTAATTAAAGCATCAACCCAAAACTCATCTTGCAGTGGCTCGTCAACCTTTTGGGCTCGATTTGAGATACAAGAGCAACAGATGCTTACTTTCTTAATGAAGCTCTTGTCTGCATCTGATCATCTAGATTTCCATCCTTATTGATGCTTTATTTCCTTGTATATTGGGATCTGAAGATATCTTTGAGGGATCCTTTATTGATGTTGTATCTAGGATTCAATGTATATCTTTATAATGATCTTTCTTGCTTTGATCATCCTTATTGGTGCATTCTTGATTATCCTTCTTAGTGTATACTAAATATTAGAAATATATTAGTTTGTCATTACTAAAATATATAACTACAATATAGGAAGTTAACACATCATATATTCATAGGGGCATGTTAATACAATGGAGAGATTGGTCATTAGCCTAGGGAATACCCCAAGTATGAGCTGGTTATTCAGACAGGGTCAGCACCTATTTCTTACCAACCTAGTGCTCCTAAGGTTAGTTGTGATTGCATTGAGAATGATCACTTTAGTAGAGAGTGTCCCAGGCAATAATTGGTCATCCAATTAGAGATAACATGGTTTTCTGACCAGTTAAGAGCTTTAGGGATTTGTTATGACTGTAAAGAGACCAATCACTAGTCCACAGGGAGTCCTTAGCTTGAGATTATTAGTCATATAGCTCATCCAGATTAGTCACATAGAGTTTTGTCACCTTCAGATAGAGTAAGTGCACTTAGTGCCTCAATTGGTGATTCAGATGTTCATTCTAGGATTGTACATGCTGATGTGCTAGCCTTCTGTTAGCATATTAAAGACTTTTAACTTGAAATAATTGTAAGTTCTTAAGTAATTACTGTTGTTTTTTTATTATATTTCATGTGCTTTTGTAGGAAAGTTAAGATGCATGAACATATAGGAAAGCAACATTGAGAAGGGTGATTTTTGATAAAGGATGCAAGAAATTAAGTTCTGAAGATTTCATCCGACGACTTGGTCTGATAAGCTATCAGATCTGTGATAAGCTATCAGAACATGTCGTCACATATAGGCAGGGAACAAAAAAGGTGAAGCATTTCTGACAACATTTTCTAACAAGTCGTCAACTTCTAGATAAGCCATCAGGACTTGTCTCAGCCGAAGGCAGCAAACATAAAATTTGAAGAGGAGTTGATGACATTTTTTGATAAGTCGTCAGAATCTTGATAAGTCATCACACATTTCATCACACATGTCGTCACACATATCATCAGATTTGTGATAACTCGTCACAAATTTCGTCAGCTAAAGGAGCAAAAATCTGAATTTTTAGTTTTGAATTTCCTTTAAGTTACAGATATAAATAGAAGCTTTTAGGGTTTCATTCAGCATCTAGAACGTATTCCAAAGGCTATTTTACTTCTTTTCTGGGTCTCTTAACTTCGAATTCAATTTTCAATTCTTTGATTGAGTTGTGGGATATTCTTCTTCAACTTGGAAGAGCATCAACCTCAAACTTCATCTTTTGTAAGTTTAATTGCTCTGAATGATGAATACAATTGTTGCTATCTCTTTCTTTCTCATATGGAACTAAAACCCATAACTAGGGTTGTGGGGTATATGATTATTCCTCCATGGATTTAATAGTTTGGTTAGGGTTTGAGTGATTATGGGAACATCTTGATAATTTCTTTGTAATGATTGTTTTCTATCTGTTGCAAATAATAGATCTAGCCTTAAGTTTGTTTGCTCGAACTGAGAAATAAACTAAAGGTAGTGAATGATCAACGAGGATTTGGGAAGGTTAATTTTCCATCTAATGATTAATGTTGTAACAAGATTAATCAACTCGAGATAAAATCAATGTGAATAGAAGGTTTTCCTAAGTTCGAGAGAATTAGGAAGTGCAACATCTAGGTAGGTTGAAAAACACTTAGATGGACTGTCGATACTGATAATTTGGTGTTTCCCACAAGTCATGAGAATTTAGTACTACAACTATTATTCAATGAGGGGTTAATAATCATAGTTATCTCAACCCTAGTTTCTCTCTATCATTGATTTGAACCATTGAAATTTTAGCTTTGAGTTCTGAAGCAAGTCAAAACTTTAATCATTGTTTGATTGATAAAACCCCCCAATTAAAGGAAACTATTATGTATCAGTTATTTTAATCACAAATAGACTTGATCGACACCTTATTCGCTGTGGGATTTGACCCTAACCTAGTTGGGTTATATATTTGACAACGACCGCTTACTCTCTCGTAAAAGAGGTGTAATTTTGGTGTATCACATGCTCAAATTTCTACCTCTTTGAGCACTTCAGAACTATGAATTTAGACTTCATCAATATAGGTGCATTTTGATTTATAATTTTTTGGATGTCTAGTTAAATTGAGTTGGGGTTTTCATAACATCCGTGATTTTGTACCATAATGTTATTATAATGGTTGTTGTAGCCTTTGTGTAGATTTTATGCATATGTGACTAACCCTGTAGATGATTTATCTTCGTAGTGGATTGAGTAGATTAGTATTGTATTCTTCCTTGGGTATAGCATTGGGGTTAAAGTTTCATTTCTTGCCATATTTTCCTTATTGTGGTTATAGAGTGGTAGTATTGTGATTTTTTTCATTTTAGTACTTCCTACACTTTATGCTAGTGTTGTTATTATTGCTATTATTACTTGGAAGGGAATTGATTCTTACATGATAGATGACTAGACTAGTGTCATCTAGTTAAAATCCCATTCCTTGAGATTCATATTTGTTTGGCATAGATGGATTGGTGGGTTGATGTTTCTCTCTTGCCAACGAAGTTAGATCAATTGTTGAGTGGATTGTGAAAGTGAAGGTATGTTTGGCCTTCCATGGTTTTGTGTTGGTTCTAAAGTTGGCAATTCAATGTTATTGCCCGCTTCTGATGTGGAAAAGTCTAAGCCTTGCTTTTCTAGTTTGCTGAAATTTAGCATTGGCTATATTTTCTATAGCCCGTTCCTGAGGTTGACAAATTTGAAAATTGTTCCTCCAATTTGGATATTTCATTTCTCGATCATGGTTTTAATCTCGATATTGATAAGGAGTTGGGTACTCCATTATTTCTATGATGTGGTTCATGATTCAATTGAGTCAAGCTTGATTTTAATGGGTAAATTTAGAAAGTTCTCATTTCGAGAGTTTTTCGGCTTAATATGACTTTGTGGAATTCTTATACTTAATATATGTACTTACAGGTATTTGTGGTCATAGATTGGGTATTTTAATGACCAAATTCTAGCTGAAGTTCTATTTAACCGAGTTGCTCAAGTATTCTATCCCTAGTACTATTTTAAGCCATGGTGAGTTCTTGGTTATGAATTGATGCATTACACACTTCAGTAGATATGGATTTGATTGCTCATATCTCTAGCGTGTGGTTTGCTTTACCTTCAGTTATATCTTCAGGGACATTTGAGCTTCAAACCTTATGTCACGGCCTGAGACTACCCCCTAGTTGTAACACGATGCTTGGAACAATAAGTGATCCCAAGCTAACCCATGAGCCAGCATACTGGTTGAGCAACTGATTTAGAATATAAATACAATAGCTAAGTTTGTTTTGCGAAAATATAATCACGGCATAATCTGGATAAATATAATAATGATAAAGTTTACATCCTGATAAAACTGAAGAGAGAATTGGAATTTACATTTCGTGACTTTGACTATCTATGAAGCCTCTACTATACTGACTATAGATAGCTGGGACATGTCTCCAACTACTACTAATCAACACATATGAATACTCAAACTAAAGTACATGAACTACAACTGACTGGAAATTCTCGAACTAGGAGAACTCATCACCTACTGGCTGGAAGCTGCAGACTGTTTGATTATAATGTGTGTGCTATAACTGGTACCTATATTATGAGACAATGTATCACATAGACATATATGTGGATCGGTACTTCGAAATGTACTGAGTAAGTAGGGGTGAATGCAATAAGTAAAACTGATTTCATACATAATCTTAAAACATGCATGCTAAGTGCAAGTAGACTCACCAAGAGACTGAAATAAACTAAAAACTAAAGTATCTTAAAGTATTAGTAACAAACATAATTTGATAAGCTAGTGAATCACTACACTTAGTTTCTTAAAATCTTTACTTTTGTAGAATAAGTAGAACTGAAGCTGGGAAGTGGTAAAGGCATGAATAGTGCATGTAAATCTTATGTAAAGCAGAATAGACTGTAAACCATATTAAGGATCATGTATGGATACTGAACATGAAAACATGAACATGTAAAACTAAGAATGCAAGACTAAGCATAAACATATTTCTGACATAAGCTGTAATCTAAAAGACTGAAATTCGTATAACTGAATAACTAAAAATTGATACGCTTGGTCAAGCAAACCTGATCTGAGACATACTAAATTCTGACTAAAATTATGGGAGCTATCATGTAACCGACATAAACCATGTGAGTTATCATGGATTCCAATGTCTGACCCACATTAAGGAGGGTTGTTCTATCTTTGCCATCGGAGTAAAACCTGAATTGGAGTGATCACTAAACTGATGTCCCGAAGGACTAGGGAGTCAAGCCTAAACTGATGGGTGACCCTTGAGAGAAAGTCAAGCCTAAACTGCTGGGTGATCCCTTATATCCTATGTTGGATACGTAGTTCTAGAACCTAGGGATTATTGCTAACGACTCTATCTAAACTGATGGGGGAGCCATCATCCCTACATTCATTCAATGCTAAGTCTTACTCCCAATTAAAAGACACTGAAATACTAACTGATGCATGCACTGATAACCGATAAACTTAGGTCATGGCATTCTGAAAATAACAGTGCATACGAATTCTAAGGTAATTATAAACATATAAACTGATAATGCTCAACATGATCATAGTGTTCTAAAGATGATAGTAAAACCATGGTCTGACTGACTTGTTTCTTAAAAAATAGAAATTATGTAAAACACATTGGTATCGGGTGTTTAAAACACATTGTAGTATGTAATCATGGTTCAAAGATTCTAAAACATAGACATTTAATCAAACATGTGAGAATAGAAACTTGACCAGGGGAATGTCTTAAAACATAGAAAAACAACATGGTAACATGGCTAAGATCATAACCTGATAATATAACATGAAATTAACATAAATATAACATGGGAGATGGAAGCTTAAAGCATAAGAAAACGTAACTTCTTATGGAATCATTCTTGGACATGAATAAAGTCAAACTACTAAGGAAACACATGAATTTAATCCATCTTGAACATATTCTTTAGTTGAAAAGAGGGATTTTAGGCTCCATGGGTGAAAAGGGACACATGGATGAACATCTCACATACCTTAATTGAACAAATTCTTGAAGAAATTTGAAATTGGAACTTGAACCCTTTAGTTCTTGAGGAAGAAAGATTGAATCTTGGGACTTGATTGATGAACTTGTGAAAGGAACCCTATTCTTGATGTTTTCTTTAAGATTTTTGAACTTGCAAACTTGAAATCTTGGGTTCTTGGGGAAAAGGGTTTGGATTTTTGTTCTTGGGAAAGTAAGAGTTTGCATAAGGGTTTGATGATGAAAACTGGGCAAATGATGCCCTTTTGGTGTTCTAATCCATCACTTGAGTGCTTAGGGGCAAGGGAAAATGACTAAAACATCCTTTGGGCTTGTACTCAAGGATGCAGGAAAACATTACTTTGTATCACAGAGATAGATTTGGTAACTTAGTCCTGTGTCATGGAGCTATCGTGGCAGCTTACTGGTTCTGATGAAAATAATCATAACTTTTTGTTTGGGTATCGAATTAAGGCAAAATTTGCATCATTAGAAAGATAATTTAATTATATATAGTTTTGTGGGTTTTGATATGAAAATTTTCACATATATCAAAATTTATATGCATTCAAAGTTGACCCTTGTAGAATCAAATACAAAATTTGGTTGAATCAAAGGCTCTTAGCTCAACCTTGCTCTAAGTGATTCCTATGATATTTTTCACCTCAAAATCACTTCACACACTAGGATAAATATCATAAAACATGTATTCAATGATAATTCATGGGATTAGAGTTTACATGTATAGAAATGACAGTTTGATTTCAAGCTCAAAAATGCGGGGTGTTACACCTTGTGAGAGCTGTTGAATATATGTGTATCTCAGAAGGTGAGATGGGTTTGGGGTGTATGTTTGATTTATATTTTTGGGTATTTGATCTTTTTGAAGATTTGTTTACTCCAGTTGTGATTTTTGACTTTTTTGAATGACGTCTTGGGAGTTGTCATAGATTTCGATATATGGATGCTTGCTCATCAATAGGATTGGTTTGTAGAGTTAAGTTCAAGAAGCTTAGCTTCGGTGTTAAGATTTTAGCAATGGGAGATCTTAGTGTCAGCCTCTGTTCTAAAATTTAACTCAGTTAAGACTTTATCTACAGGTTGACTAGGTTCGTTCAGTACCTACTGACTTAATTTTATTTTGTTCGGATAGATTATTATTGATAGATTCCAAAAGAATGGTCCATTGTCAAATGTGTTGGTTCTACTGCTTTTGACCTTGGTTCTTAATTTTTGGTTAGAATATTGATTATCTGCTTAACAGGAAGAGTGTGTTCATCTTGGGCTTAGCATGGTTTCACCCATATTTGGTGGGGCATTCTAGGGAAGATTATTTAGTTTTAGGAGTTTGTGTTTTATATTCCTAACTATCAATTTTTAGGATCATTCAACCATGTTTGGCTAGAGATTATGGGCTTTGATCATCTCTATTTGTGTGTCCAGGTACCACTTTATGGGCTTGATTCTTATGCTAGTCCGTGTGGATGTTGGAAGATCATCTTCAGCCTCTGAAGGTTAGTGTGATATGAGTGTGTGGGTAGGACTCAAATGGAATTCTTCATAGATCAAAGTAGGTAACCAACTTGGAAAGGTAAAAGAAGGTTAGATTGGGATTTTAGAGTCGGTTGCATGATTTATGCCCAGTATAGTATTTAGTATTGTTGATTTATGCTTGATTGTGCTTAAAACGGTTCAATATTAGTGTGTTATGGTTTGGATTTGTGTACATCAGTCATTCTCAGTTCAGTTAGAGGCTAGTTCGATTCAGTCCCATATAACTTGTAATAAAAGGTCCCAGACTAAGAAAAATTCAGCTAAGTATTAAGACTTAGAATCATTTTTAGCCTTCGTAATTGGATGATTTATTTTCGATCCTTACAACCTTATATTGTCAATTTTTAAATTTATTCATGATCAAGGATGTCAATAAGTCATCTTGGTGAGTTTTGTAATTTTCGTACATCGTTTGGGTCATGTTTGGATGACTAAAACAGCAAGCCAATGCAATCTAAATGCGTCACATTAGCTATCCCATCAGCAGCATCGACACGGTACGGCGGCTATCGCGTCGACACCATTGATGCGGCGCGTCACCTACCGCATCACTGGGAATATTTTGTTCATTAAACTCTGACTTTCCAAGGGCAATTAGGTCTTTTTTCTCTCACCAAATTCAGCAAAAACACAAAATTAAACCCCTTCCCCTCCCAAAGGGCAAAATTCGTTCATTATTCACAAAATCCTCTCAAGAAATAATACTTAGTTCATCATCAAGTTCTAAGAAATCCCCAACAATCTTCACGAATTCTGTAACTCAGGTATGTTAGGGGTTCATCCTTGGGTTTCCTTCTACCCTTGGAGTTCAAGAACTCTTTTTAAAACTACAAGTTTTCAGTTTCATGATTTACATGCGCAAATTGGGTTGTATTCATGTTTGTGTTATTGAATGGGTTTTCAATTCAAGATTTAATTATAAGTTTCATGAACATAACATATCATGTATGTTGATTGATGTAATTCCTATGCCAAAACCTTTGAAAGTGCAAGTTTAAGTTACAGTCCTGATGCTTATGTGTTGTTCATTTCAATGTGTATTAATTGTGCTCCCCAAGTGTTTGATAGAATGTCCATGTGAATTGAATAGTAAAATCATGACATGTTATCATGTGTTCCCATTCATGTACAAGTTCATGCCCTCTAAGTGTTTGACAAAATATCTCAGTGATTGAATTGTGGACAATTGACTATTGTTATGCTTTTAAGATTTGCTATGTATGTTTTATTTACTATGGTATCGAGCCGTGGAGGTATTTATTACCCGAATTCTAGCTGTTTACTTAGTTGTAGTAGTTATATACCAATCCCAATAAAGGTCAAGAACAGTAGTACTTAGTTAGTTAACAGAACTTAGTGAACTCAGTCCAATACAGTCAGTCAATGCGATCAGTGTCAGTTCAGTCAAGCCTAGTATAGTCTAGTAATCAGTTCAGTGTCGATTTAGCTGGGAATAGGATTCAGCACTGAGCGAACCCAGGGATGGGGGCATTCTTGCCAGCAGAGTGTTTGACCCTTAGTAGCAGTCCATGTATTACAAAACTACGTAGCTAGCGTAGGGTAAGTCATCCTCCTGCCAGACTAGGGTTGACAAAATCATATATATACTTCATGAGTCTTACTGCCAGATTGGGGTTGACCCAGTATTGTTAGTATCTCGTGGCAAGGAGATAACACCCTTCCAACTGAGGTCATAAGTTGGACTCCAAATCAGTCTATATTGGGGTATGTCGTTAGATGAACACTCCCACGGTTATAGTTTTAGTCAAAGTATTCAGTAAAGAACTCAGATAGTTCTACAGAACCATGGCTATTAGTTATCAGTTACTCAGCCATCAGAATTCATCACTCAGTTCCAGTATAATCTCAAATGCACGATGCATATCTATATGGGCAGTATAGCATATTCAGTATGTTCAGTAGTTACAATTTTGCATATATTCTCATCCATTTACTTCATGATGTACATTCAGTCGGTTATCAGCTCATGCATATAAACCCATGTATATCAGCCTTACCTCACTTAGCATACCAGTACATTCCATGTACTGAGATATAATCTTTCTTTGCACTATGATGTCTCATATCATCGGTTCGGATGCTCATATTCCTGGCCACACTTAGCAGCTCAGGCTATCAGCAGCAGTTATAGTGGTGAGTCCTCATATTTTGAGGATAGAGTTTATTTATTATAGTATTTTAGTAGTTCAGTAGTTATTTCAGTTGGAGTTAGTTGGGGGTTTGTCCTATTAACTCCATATTCTCACAGTTAGAGGCTTTTAGACTAGCATAGATAGTTATTAAGTTTCCAGATGTTATTATCAATTATGCTCAATATTATTTTAGTATTTTGAGAACCTTATGGCATTTTCAGATTTCTTTTGTATATATATTTTAGTATTATATTCAGTGGTCACAGCAGGTACTAGTCATGGGTCATCTTGTGGTCCTTCAGGGTCGTAAGCACCGTGTGACGCCCAGGGTGCAGTCTCATGGCATTACAAACTTGGTATTAGAGCCTAAGGTTCTAAAGAGTCTTAAAGAGTCTGAAAGTCACGTCAAGTAGAGTCTTGTGGATGGGTGTGTAGCGCACCACACTTATGGACAAGAGGCTATGAGGAATTTTAGGAAAGAGTTCCTTTTTTTCAGTGTTCATATTGTGCGAGTGAGCATGAGCTCAAGTTAAATTCTCTTTCTAATCTAATTTTTCCTTCTGTTTACAGAACATGCCTCCCAACAATACCGATGAAAGAAGAACTAGAAACCAGCCAGCACCTCCGCCCGTTTAGAAATATCCCCTGAATGAGCATGTCTCTCATGAAGAACTTAGAGCATCTTTCACCACTTCAGCCCATTCTAAGGCATCTCAAAATGAATGCCCAGCTTCTGTTCAGGCCAACCCAATGGCCAGTACCGTTGCAGCTAGAATTCGATACTTCACCCAAATGAACCCTCCTTTATTTTTAGGGTCTATGTTTGAAGATGACCCCCATCAATTCCTTGACATAGTGTAGATGGTAACAAATATTATGGGGGTAACTGCTAGTAAGAGTGCTGATGTAGCTGCGTATAAGTTGCAGGATGTGGCTCATACATGGTTTAAGCAGTGGAAGGCAGATACTGGCGCAGATGCAGGGCTTGTAGAATGGGAGAAGTTTGCTACTGCCTTTCTAGGTAGTTTTTTCCCATTAGAGTTGAGGGAAGCTAAGGTTTTAGAATTAATTAACTTGACGTAGGGCATCATGAAAATAAAGGAGTATTCTTTCAAGTTTACTTAATTAGCAAGTATGCTCCCCATGTGGTAGTTGATAGCAGGTCTAAGATAAGGAAATTCGTGTCTAGTGTGTCTGACAATATGGTCAAGGAGGGTAGGACCGCAATGCTGATTAAGGATTTGGACTTAGTTAGGTTGATGGTCCATGCTCAACAAATTAAGGAATAGAAGACTATGGAGAAAGAGAGAGATAACAAGAGGGCTAGAACAGGTAGCTTTAACTTTACTCAGCCTAAGTCAGAAGGTGTTAATCATCCTCAGTTCTGCCCAAAATCTTCAGTCCCAACTCCGTCCTCAGCCATCGCTCCAGTTCCTATATTCAAAAATGGTAATAAAGATAGAACGCCAGGCTTTAAATATCAGGGTAGTGTTAGCAGTGCTCAAACAAATCCTCTCTATAATTAGGATATCTTTAGGGCTGGCAGCAATGTGTGTTTCGAGTGTGGTAAGCTAGGTCATAGAATCAGAGAGTGTCCTCTGGTGGGTTTACTGAGTCTGAATAATCATACCCCAGCTTAGTCCGATCACCTGTCTCGGCAGGGTACCGCTACCAGTGCCACCAGTGGGCAACGCCCAAATAGGCTTTATGTACTCTGATCCTGACAGGATCAAAAAAGTTCTCCTTATGTGGTCACTGGTACATTACAAGTTTACCATTTACTTGTTTATGTTTTGTTAGATTCAGGAGATTCTCTATCTTTTGTAACCCCTTATATATCCATCAACTTCAGAGTCAGTCCCAAAATCCTAATAGAGCCTTTCTGTGTCTCTATTCCAGTGGGTAAGTATATCATAGCTCAGAGGATATACAGGAACTATCAGATTATGGTGTCTCAGAAAGTTTCTACAGCAAATTTATTAGAGTTAGAGATGATGGATTTTGACATTATTCTCAGCATAGATCATCTCCATTCATGTTATGCCTCAGCTTATTGTAGAAATAGAGTTGTCTATTTTTAGTTTCCTAAATGAACATATCCTAGAATAGAGGGATAGTACCACAATGCTTAAGGGTCAACTTGCTTCATATCTTAGAGCCAAAAAAATGATATCTAAGGGGTGTGTCTATCATTTGGTGTGAGTCAAAAACTCTAGTTTTGAGACTTCTAATCTTGAGTCTGTTCCAATTTCAAGTGAATTTCTAGATATATTTCCTGAAGATCTCCTCAGAGTTCCTAACGAAAGGAAAATTGACTTCGGAATAGACCTTCTTCCTGATACTCAGCCCGTCTTTATTCCGCCATATAGAATAGCTCCAAGTTAACTTAAACAGTTGAAAGAATAGTTGAAGGACCTCTTAGACAAAGGGTTCATCAGGCCCAGGTATCCCCTTAGGGTGCACTAGTTCTATTCATGCGAAAGAAAGATGGTTCTCTTAGAATGTGTATAAACTACCGTCAGTTGAACAAAGTCAGAGTCAAGAATAAGTATACACTTCCTAGAATTGATGACTTATTTTACCAACTTCAGGGTGCCAGTTACTTTTATAAGATAGACCTCAGATCAGGCTATCATCAGCTCATAGTCAGAGAATGCGACATTCCAAAAACAACTTTAAGAACCTGGTATGGATACTTTGAGTTTCTAGTCATGTGATTTGGTATTACTAATCCCCCAGTAGCTTTCAAAGACTTGATGAACCACGTGTTCAAGTAGTACTTGGACATATTTGTCAAAGTCTTTATCAATGACATTTTTGTCTACTCCCGTTGTGAACATGACCATGCAGACCATCTTAAAATAGTATTACAAACTCTCAGAGCCCATTATTTGTTCACCCAATTCAGAAAAAGTGAATTTTGGCTAAGGTCAATAGCTTTCTTAGTCATATTATTTTTGGTGATGTCATTAGAGTTGATTCTCAAAAGACCTAAGTAGTGAGAAACTGGCCCTGACCCATCTCTCTACTAGGTATCAGGAGTTTTTTGGGTTTGACTAGCTATTACCAATGGTTTGTTAAAGGTTTTTCATCTATTGAATCCCCCATGTACAAATTGACTCAAAAGAAAGTCAAGCTCCAGTAGTCATATTCTTGTGAGAAGAGTTGTCAAGAGTTGAAGACTCAACTCACCACAGCCCTAGTTTTGAATTTACCCGATGGTTTATATTGATTTGTAGTATACTATGATGCTTCCAGAGTTGGTTTGGGGTGTGTTTTGATGAATAGTGGTAAGGTTATATCCTAAGCCTCTAGACAGCTTAAGCCCCATAAAAAGAATTATCCCACCCATGATCTTGAACTAGAAGCTATTGTGTTTTCCTTACAGATTTGGAGGCACTATTTGTATGTGGTGCATGTTGATGTTGTCACAGACCACAAAATCCTGCAGTATGTATTTTTTCAAAAAGACCTAAACTTGTGTCAGAGAAGGTGGTTAGAGTTGTTGAAGGACTATGACATGAGTATTTTATATCATCCCGGCAAGGCCAATGTAGTGATAGATACCCTCAGCAGGTTGCCCATTGGTAGTGTTGCTCACGTTGAGGATGGTAAGAAGAAGTTAGTTCAGGTTTTTCATCAGCTTACCAGACTAGGTTTTAGTTTTATTGATTTGGTTGAGGCTAGTGTTTGGGTGCAGAATAGTTTGGAGTCTTCATTAGTATTTGAGGTGAAAGAAACTTGAAAGTAGAGGTTTTCTCCCAAGGAAGAGATGGTATTTTGCATTGCCAGGGTAGGCTATGTGTGCCATGTATGGATGGCGTACGATAGCAAATTCTTGATGAAGCGCATGGTGTGCGTTACTCTGTTTATATAGGGGCCATTAAGATGTATCGCAACTAATGGGAAGTCTATTGGTGGAGTGGGATGAAGAAAGATGTTGCATAGTTCATAGCTAAGTGCTTCACGTGTCAGCAGGTTAAGATTGAACATCAAAATCCTAGTGGGTCTTTGTAGGAGTTCAGTATTCCCACTTGGAAGTGGGAGGAAGTGAACATGGATTTTGTGACAGGTTTACCTCGTACTCATCGTCATCATGATTCAATTTGGGTCAATGTGGACAGGATGACCAAATCAGCCTATTTCTTTCTAGATCATATCTCTTATTCAGCTGAGGACTATGCCAAGCTCTATATTAGAGAGTTGGTAAGTCTACATGGCTTCCCATTGTCCATCATTTTATATAGAGGTATGCAGTTCACCTCTCACTTTTGAAAAACCTTCCAAAAGGGTTTTGGTACCCAAGTTCACCTCAGTACAGCCTTTCACCCTTAGCCAGATGGTCAAGCAGAAAGGATCATTCAGACTTTAGAAGATATGTTGAGAGCGCGTGTCATTGACTTTAAGGGCAGTTGGGATAACCACTTACCTTTTATTAAGTTCCCATATAATAATAGCTATCATTCTAGTATTCAAATGGCTCTGTTTGAGGCTCTTTATGGGAGAAAACACAGATCTCCCATTATTTGGTTTGATGTAGGTGAGGCCACAGTAGTGGGGCCTGACTTGGTGTTTGATGCCTTAGAGAAAGTACAGTTGATCAGGGAGAGTCTTAAGGTATCCCAGAGCTGATCAGGGAGAGTCTTAAGGTATCCCAGAGCTGACTTGGTGATTAGTGTATTTGAAAATCTCTCCCAAGAAGAGGGTAAAGGGATTTGGTAAAAAAAAGGAAGTTTAGTCCCATATATGTTGGTCCTTATAGGATTCTGAGTCATTTCGTTAAGGTATCTTATGACCTTAAGTTAGGTACAGACCTAGCATTAGTGTACCTAGTGTTTCATGTTTCCATGCTAAAGAAGTGCATAGGTGACCTAGCAGTTGTAGTCCTTATAGAGAGTGTAGATGTTCAGAATAGTCTCTCTTATGAGGAAGTCCCAGTCTAAATCCTTGATCGTTAGATTCGCAGACTAAGGAACAAAGAAGTTCCTTTGGTCAAAGTTCTTTGGCGAAATTAGTCTGTTAAGGAAGCTACTTAGGAAGCAGAGGCAGACAAGCGAACCAAGTATCCTCACCTCTTCTTCGCAAACTCAGGCTTAGCATATGGTAAAATCCTACCTTAGAGTAACAATATTCCACACTCAGTTATAGCTTCATAATATTCTCATATCATTTATGCATTAATGAAATAGTTCGGTCATGTGTCATGTCTCCAGTATTCAGTCATGCTTTAGTTATGCATGTTAGTGTAAGTACAGTTCCTCTTAGTTCAATCAATCTTATTCTAGGATGAATTTTTCCAAGAGGGATATATTGATAGACCTCATAAAAGTTCCAGTTTAATTCAGTCCCATATAGCTTGTAATAAGGGGTCCCAGACTAGAAAAATTCATCTAAGTTTTAAGACTTAGAATCATTTTTAGCCTTCGTAATTGGGTAATCTTATTTTTGATCCTTACTTAGATTGTCAAATTTCAAATTGATTCATGATCATAGGTGTCAATAGGTCATATTGAGTGAGTTTTGAAATTTTTGGACATCATTTGGGTCATGTTTGGATGACCAAAATAGCAAGCCAACGCGATCTCAACACGTTGCATTGGCTATTGTGTCGACAGCATTGATGCAGCGCATCGTCCATTGCATTGACACCATTGATGTGGTGCGGCGCTTGCCGCATCATTGGGAATATTTTACTCATTAAAATCCCGCACTCCAAAGGCAATTAGGTCCTTTTCCCCTCACCCTATTCATCCAAAACACAAAATTAAACCCCTCCCCTCCCCCCCCCCCCCCTCAAAGGGCAAAATTCATATATTATTCACAAAATCCTCTCAAGAAATAAACCTTAGTTCATCAAGATCAAGATTAAGTTCCAAGAAATCCCTAACAATCTTCATTAATTCTATCACTCATGTATGTTAGGGGTTCATCCTTGGGTTTTCTTCCACCCATAGAGTTCAAGAACCCTTTTTAAAATAACAAGCTTTTAGTTTTGTGATTTACATGCATAAATTGGATTGTATCCATGTCTGTGTTATTGAATGGGTTTTCAATTCAATATTTAATTATAAGTTTCATGAACATACGATAGCATGTATGTTGATTGATGTAATTCCCATGCCAAAACCCATGAAATTGCAAGTTTAAGTTGTAGTCATGATGCTTATGTATTGTTCATTATTATGTACAGTAATTGTGCTCACCAAGTGTTTGATAGAATGTCCATGTAAATTGAATAGTGTAATCATGACATGTTAGCATGTGTTCTCATTCATGTACAAGTTCATGACCTCCAAGTGTTTGACAAAATGTCTTTGTGATTAAATTGTGGACGATTGACTATTGCTATGCTTTAAAGAATTGTTATGTTTTATCTATTATGCTATCGAGTCCTGGGGGTATTTATTACCCAAAATCTAGATATTTACTTAGTTACAGTAATTATAGACCAGTCCCAGTAAAGGTCCAGAATAGAAGAACTCAGTCAGTTAATAGAACTCAGTCCAGTACAGTCAATCAACACTATCAGTGTCAGTTCAGCCAAGCCTAGTACAGTCTAGTAATCAGTTCAGTGTCAATTCAGTTGGGAGTTGGATTCAGCACCGAGCAAACCTATGGATGGGGGCATTCCTACCAGTAGAGGGTTTGACCCTTAGTAGCAGTCCCCGCGTTACAAAACTACATATCCAACATAGGGTAAGTTGTCCTCCTGCTAGACTAGAGTTGACAAAATCATATGTATACTTCATGAGTCTTCCTGCCAGATTAGGGTTGACCCAGCATTGTTAGTATCCCGTGTCAAGGTGCTAACACACTTCCAACTAAGGTCACAGGTTGGACCCCAAATCAGTCTATATCAGGGTATGTCAGTTAGATAAAACTTTCCACAGTTATAGTTTTAGTCTCAGTATTCAGTAAAAAACTCAGATAGTTTTATAGAACCATGGATATCAGTTATCAGTTACTCAGCCATTAGAATTTAGCATTAGTGTCATTATAATCTCAGATGCATGATGTATATCTATATGTGCAGTATAGCATATTCAGTATTTTCAGTAGTTACGGATTTGCATGTACTCTTATCTAGTTACTTCATGATGTACATTCAGTCAGTTATCATCTCATGCATATGAACCCATTTATAGCAGCCTTACCTCACTTAGCATACCAGTACATTCCATGTACTAATGCATACTCTATCTTTGCGCTATGATGTCCCATATCATTGGTTTGGATGCTCAGGTTCCTGACCGTACTTAGCAGCTCGGGCTATCAGCGACAGTTATAGCAGTGAGTCCTCATATTTTGAGGATAGAGTTTATTTATTATAGTATTTCGGTAGTTCAGTAGTTATTTTAGTTGGAATTAGTTGAGGGTTTTTCCCATCAACTCCATAGTTAGACAGTTAGAGGCTTTTAGACTAGCATAGACAGTTATTCAATTTCCAGATGTGATTATCAGTTATGCTCAGTATTATTTTAGTATTTTGAGAACCTTATGGCATTTTCATATTTCTTCCGCTTATATATTTCTGTATTATATTGAGTGCTTATAGGAAGTAACGGTCATGGGTTAGATTGTGGTCCTTCAGGGTCGTAAGCACTGTGTGACTCCCATGGTGTAGTCTTGGGGCATTCCAATTACGTCATTCTTTCAAACTTTCACATTTTTTCTATCTATTGACTTTTGTGAATGAAAATCCTTTTAGTAGTGGATATTGTAATGATCCTCCAGACTATTTTTCCTAATTTCAATACATTTTGGGTGTTTTAAGACTTCCAATAGTAGCTACAGGTTATTTATGACTTATCAGAATTGTTGATTCAGTCATCAAATAGTTTATATTGATTTTAGGCTCAAAATCCTATTTTGGAAGTTTCGCTATCAAAGAATTGGTCTCAAACAAAATTTCCTGTTAAATAGCCTCAGATGGAAATTCTGACATATTCATCAGCACTAGAATATTTACTTTACACTAGGATAACCCTTTATTCAGGTCCCGAGACTTCTAAACTCGTTGTGGGCTATTGGATAGATTTGATCAAAAATAGAACAAGGTTTGGGACCCATATTTAATCAAAACGATCTTGAATGTAAGTTTTGAGGGTTCCTTTGAGTCTGGAATGTCAAATTTGGTAAGGTAGCATAGTTTCTCTATGCTCATAGGATTCTGAATAAATCCTGAGCATCTGGTCGAAGTCCAATTGGAATTAGGAAATTTTTGGTTTTCCAGCAATCTGGTGTAGTCCTCTTACTCTTCGCTTTCTTGAGGATCGGGCTGCATTTGTGAAGGTTCATGTTTATGACAATCGTAATAGCGATCCTTCTCCTTCGCATTCGTGATGAAGGTTTCTCAACCTAATTCTCCTTTCTTCTTCTTATTTTTGGATCACTTTGTATCGTGTTTACAGTTCACTAGCCCTTTAACCTTCACATTTGTGAATCATTTGGTTGCATCATGAAGGATAAACATACCAGGCATTGCGATCGCAACCTTGACCTCCATGATCGCGAAGGCAAGATGCCTAGAAAATATATATATTTCCATTTTTGAGAGCTTTGGATGTTGGAAAATGTGGGGAATCATCATTGAAGCTAAGGGAAGTTGATAACATCCTTTGATCATTCCCATTATTTTTTCCATTAAGTTCCACTCTTTACCTTGTAAATCCCTAGAATTTAGGTTTTAAATTTCTAAACTTTGGGGGCTGATTTAAGCACACATTACTTGTCCTTCAAGGGACCTCATGACGGATTTAGAGTTGAAATTCTATTAGCGGGACCCTTATTGACCCAATCTTGGGTCCAGAGTTTTATATGGTAATATGGGTATCTTTTACTCTAATTAACCTGCAGATCACTCTTTTATAGTGCAATGTCACTTTGGGATCATGGAGCAAGGATGAGCAAATTGTGGATGATTCAATAATAAAGTTTGGGATTGAGGTAGGATTTGATATACTTTTCTCTATGAAATTGAGTAGAGTATAGATTGCATTCTAAGTAGGGTTAATTGAATATGTTTATGACTAGTATAGCATGACTTAACCTATTTAGGGGATTTAGGATAGAAAGGTGACCTAAACCTTAGCCTAGAGTACCTCTTAAGGCATAAAATACTATTATATTTGATGATGGGCTTGATTAAACATCACGCTCACCTATACCATTGGTTTGGTGTAGGAGATCATTGTCAATATAATAACCCAACTTGAGTTGGGGTCGAATCCACAAGGAGTGTAACTAGTAGTCGAATCCTATGTGTGTTGAAGGTTACTAAGAATTTACCCACAATGTAAACATAAAATAAAACACAAATTAAATTTGGGAGGTATGATTTGATAGATTTTTGAACAATAACTACTTGAACTACCAATTTTGAGCAACAATTATAGATTAGATTCCAATAGGATAATAGTCTTAGGATTATGTTTTCCTAGGGGCAAATAGTGCATGGGTATATGAGAATGTTTTCCTCGGGGCAAATAGTGCATGGGTACATAAGAATTAAATGCAAACTCCAGCTAATAAATATATGGGTAGACTAGGTTAGGCTTTTTTATGTTACTTTTTCAACCAAACACCAAAATATCACTCATGTATCCTTTCGGACACCTCATGGGTGTGGCAAACAAATCAACCCACAACCTCAATTAGGCTTCCCTATTTCTAGGAAGATGCCCAAGACATAGCAAATTCACAATCCAACTTTATTTCTAAGACAATGTAAAGGAATAAGCTAACATCAAATCATTGTTCACAAATAATTGTTAGCCACATCCCTTTTTCAAGGATGATATGGGATCTAAAATAATACCCGCATCCCTCTTTCAAGGATGATGGGGGATTTTGAGAATTTGGGGCTTTCACCCATAAATTCCAATTTGATAATCAAGCATTAGTAAAACCCAGCATCATTAACCAAGAACCTACACTAACAATCAAGACCTACACATATTTCCACCCTATTCCAACATAACCCCAAGATATATGTTTAGCTACTCATGAAGTTTGAGAAAAGAAATATACCCATATTTATATTCAAAGTTTCAATTGAAGATGCAAGTAAGGGTGTTCTGAACTTCAACATCAATTACACCTAAAATCCTTGGAAAATTAAATACAGAAATCTTTCCCAATTTAATAGGGTTTTTACAATGCCAAAACATGATTCTAGTTCAAGGTATCCAAAAATGAAAGGGTTTTTGCCCTTTGAAAGATTGGGACCAGCTGTGGGAATTCAAAAATCTATCCCTGGGCTATGTTTTGCTCCATTGTGATTCCCAGTGCTTGATCGCGATCGTTACTCCCACAATCACGATGTACCCATCGTGATCGCTATTTTTGATTGATTTGGGTTGGATGCAATTACGACCCTCAGACCGCAATCACGGCCCTTAGACCATGATCGCAATAACTGAGGGTCAGTTCCTGCTCTATATTTTCCGTATTTTGCTCTAACTTTCCTATTTTATTCTCTTTTTAGCTCACTTCACTTGTTTTCCTTTGTTTACCTATAAACCTACAAACCATGGGAATTAGTGTATTCAAATGGAAAATTCGTCTCATTTACACAATTTAATCATAGTAGTGTGCACAAATTTGGATGTAAATGAATGGTAAATTTAACACCCATCAACACCCCAAACTTAAAACTTTGATTTTCCTTAAGAAACGCTACTTCTTACTTAATGATACTATGTAATTTTAAGCCCATTTATACGACCAAATAATCATAATGACTTTGAACTTGATTAACACCAACAAGTAGCTCTCAAACATGGGCAAAGCTATTCTCTCAACTCTCCTCAACATGAAGCATAATATTAAAGATGCAAATGAATTTAAAGAACAATAATGAAACAATCACTAACTCTCTATAATTGACTCACCATCGATAGCAACTCAATTGTACTTCTTTGCCTCATTTTTGGAAGATGACAATTTCACCTGCCTCGATTGGTTTACATGTCTCCTCATGAAAAAAAATCCCACACACCAAAGTATCTATCATGTAAAAAGGGATTAAAAATCAAGTGCTCACCCTCACAAAGATTCTCTCAATGCAAACAAGTATCATACCATATGCTTGCCCTTATTTTCAATCGCCACTACTTTGAATACACTTGGTTGGAGATCTCAAAGGGCTTTCTCAAGCTTGTAATATAGGCTTAGGTAAAGGGTATGATATCATTTGGGAACTATGTGACTACACGCTCCTTGAACATCTACATCACGCTATTCAATTAAACTTTAGACCATGGGTCACTTCATTTGTTTCCAACTTTGCACATGCCTACTTTCACTACCTTGTTTTTCCAATCTCTTTGAAAGAATTTTCTTCTCAATTATTTCTTTTGCGCAATCTATGATTTTCCTTCTTTTGATGATTACTTTGTTTTTCACTTTTCTCTTAATCTCTTCGCTTAGCATTTAGGCATCCACTTACACTTCCATGGCCCAAGGTTACCTCTTTCAAAACTTACCACCCCCAACTTAGGTTTTTGGCCTCAAGTTGCACTTTCAAGTTCAAGGTGGGTAGGGTTCCAAAAAAGGGTAAACTTCAAATGGTCCAAGGCTTGTAATTTGGTTTCCAAAAAGAAGTTTGAAGGCTCAAAATGGGTGACTAAGGAAACTATTCTATTTATGGGTTGGATATTTAGGCTAAAGTGGGATCCTTTGTTCACAAAGAAGGCTAAGATTATTTCACCAATGAAGCATAATCACGATTAGACTTGAGAGACTAATGACAAAAGTTCTAGATTATACAATCAATCATGAGAGTTAAATAATTACGCTCACCACACATGACATGCAAACTTTTCAAGAAGACTCAATTGCAATTCCTACTAGAGACAAAAGGAGAAATTTACCATGTACTACAAACTAAGGACATTTGAGTCACAAAAAAAGGTAAAGCTTTGTTACAAAATTAGTCACGTTCGTGCCCTGGGTTTTCAAAATTTTTGGATGGAAGAGAGGTGTTTGCTTTGTATTTACACCATGCAAAATTTGCTATTGAGGGTAACAAACCAAGTTGTCATCTCACATTTCGGCTCTCATTAGGGCAAACCATATGGCTACTCAGACTTCACCATAGGTATACGAGTGATCCTAAAACTCTGATGTTACGGGTAATTAGACTTTCTCTACATCTATGGCTTAAAACCCAATCACGACAATTTTCCTTTAAAAATGTCTTCACTCAATCTGTCATAGGGAAAGGCTCATCCGACATCATCACAAATAAGATTAAAATAAAATAACAATCTATAAATGAAACAAACAACTAATCCATAAAATGTAGGCACCATCAGGGTGCCCAATTATTCAACCCAAAATAAAAATCATCCAAATAAACATAAATGCATCCAACAAATATCTTAATAATACAGACCAAGGAAAAATAAATTAATATGAGATAGGCACCCCCAACTTAAAGCTTTCAATGACCTTACTTCATAATCAAGAAAGCAAAAAAAGAGTAAGGGATGCTCCCTATAACCATATCAAGGGCTGTCATCGCCCTCAATCTCTGGATCACCTTCAGTATCATCAGAATTTGACCATGTAGCTGGGACCTTATCATCACTCTCATGTCTAGGAGAAGGAAGTATGTCCTTGGGTTTTAGGACCTTCCAAAGGCCCTTCACCTGCTTCTACATCTTTATAAAGAATTTATATCTCTTCTTTTCCCTCTTCTTCATCTTCTCATGAGAATCCCTGAGTTCCCTGTGTGATTTTAACAAAGATGATTAGGCTCTCTCAAGCCTACAAATAGCGTCTCCCTATTTTTTTAGGTCCTCCATAGATTTCTCATAATTGGACTGAGCAATATAGGGGTGACGGGTGATGGAGGGCTCTCCCGAACCTATAGGTACCCAGCCATAAGCTCCTTAATTGCCATTATCTCAACTGAGATCTCCTCGATAGGCCCTATTATGGACGAACTAAGAGAGTCAGTGTCTTCATCTATCAACTTGACTAAGTTGATATTCCTCTTCTTGCTCTTACCAAGCGTGTCTTCACCCCAAATCTTAAAAGGGTAAATAGGGATCTTTAGGGGTACCCAATTATCTCTGAGGTACTCTTCAACCCTAACTCTCCTGCAAAGCTCAGTAATAAAGCATGGGAATAAAACTAAAAAGCCATATTTAAACTTGAGATATCACATATCTAGTAGAATAAAACACCCAACTTTCAAAGGAATGTTATCCAAAATACATGCAATCATTTGGGCTCTTACATCAAGGACGTATGTCATATAGGTACAAGGAGAAATTCGACTACAAATGATTGATGAGTGGTGATTTTACCACACATTTGCACTCAACATTCTTGAACATTACCATTTTTTGAATGGATAAATGAGACATAATTATGATTGAATGCACTAATATCTGCAGTTTGTAGGCGCATTATTGATGACTGAAATGATATGGATTGGAGCTAAAAAGGATCAAAAGAAAGCAAGAAAGTTCAACTGAAGTCCTGGAGCATACATGGCCTCAATTACCATGATCTCGATCTGAGGACCACTATCATGGTCAATCAATAAAGTCAACCTACTATAGTTGTGAGAGCTAATTATGGTTATAGTATCCGCAGTTACAACCAAGCCCATCCAATCGTGGTCTAGCAAGAAAATGCAACCTAAAGGCAAACATGTAAATGCATGTGGCTGATCCTAAATTTGGCAAAAGGAAGACTCAAACCCTAATCATTCATCATATTCCATCTTCCCTAATTTTTAGACATTGTTCTAGGGTTTGTAGCCTCCATTCTTGAAAAACAAAATATTGTATAAATTTTGGGTGAAGAATATTTTGGAGTCACTTCCAAGTCAAGAATTAGTGAACTCCCATTGAAGAATTGTTGGATCTCTTAGTTTGAAGTAACATTCACTTAGATTTTCTCAAATCAAATCAATGGAGACTTTAGGTAAAGTCTTTACTTATTTATCTTATGAGTAGCTAGTTTTTCCTCTTGGGATTATGATTTCCTCTTGTGAGATATGATTTGTTTGTGCATTTACTAGTTTGTGATGTTGGTTTCTACTACTGCTTGAGTAAACTGGTTGGGATTTATGGGTAAAAGCCCTAAATACCCAAATGGGTTTGATGGATGAAAATCCCAAGCTCGTGAAAGCTCAAACCATGCTTGAAAGAGAGGTTTTGGTGAATTTTAGGAACCCACATCATCCTTGAAAGAGGGATGTGGTAAAGAAGGCAATAATAGACAATTTATGAGCATGCTTGACTAATATTCACTATCTTAGACATAAGGGTGATTGTGAAGTTTACTATACTTAGGGCACCATCCTAGAAATAAAGGGGTCTAATTGAGGTGTTAGTTGGTTTTGATTGAAGCACTCATTAGGTACTCAAAAGGGTCAATTAGTGACACCCTTGGGGTTTTGTTGACAAACTAGCCTCAAGGATTTCTAACCTATCCTACCACAGCACCAAAACTTAGAATTTGGATCAAATTATCACACACTCATGCATATGTTGCCCCTAGGAAAGCATAATCCCAAGATCCATGTCAAATTGCCTAGATTCTAATAATTCGCAGCCCTGAATTAATGCTAGAAAATCCCAAAAAGAAATATTAAGTGTGATATCTTTCAAACCCTCTATTTTAATCTTTTTGTGGTTTTATATTGTATTTTATGATGAAGGTGTAGTAAGAATAACTTAGCCCATGTGCAATGAGCTACTTGTGGTAGGGACTAAGATTAAAGTCATTCTGATCTTTGAGTCATCAAAAATTAAGCATAAAAGTATAATGCCTCATGACAAGAGGCAGTGTTGCTTAAGGACAAGCAAAGCTTTAAGTTGGGGGTGTTGATGAGTGGTGATTTTACCACTTATTTTCACTCAATATTTTTGCACATTATCATGTTTTAAATAAATAAATGAGACATAATTGTGATTGAATGCAATAATATCCGTATTTTGTAGACACATTGTTAATGAGATGGAAAGATGTGGATTAGAGATAAAAGAATCAAAAGGAAGCAAGAAAGTGCAACTGTAAGACCTGGAGCAATCATGGCCTCAGTTACTGTGGTCTGTGTTTGAGGACCGCAATCGCAGTCAATCAATAAGGTTAACCTACCACGTTCGTATGAGCTATTTATGGTAGATGCAGTCGCGGCCAAGCCCATGCAATCGTGATCTAGCAACTAATGCAGCCCAAGGGCAGAAATGTAAATGCACGTGGCTGATCCTAAATTTGTAAAAAGGTGAGACAAACCCTAACCATTCATCATATTCCCTAATTTTTAGACATTGTTCTAGGGTTTGTAGCCTCCATTCTTGGAAAAAAAATATTGTATAAATTTTGGGTGAAGAATATTTTGGAGTCACTTCCAAGTGAAGAATTAGTGAACTCCCATTAAAGAATTATTTGATCTCATAGTTTGAAGTAACATTTACTTAGATTTTCTCCAATCAAATCAATGGAGATTTTGGGTAAAGTCTTTACTTATTTATCTTATGAGTAGCTAGTTTTTTCTCTTGGGATTATGCTAGAATAGGGTGTAAATATATGTGAGATATGATTTGTTTGTGCATTTACTAGTTTGTGATGTTGGTTTCTACTATTGCTTGAGTAAACTGGTTGGGATTTATGGGTAAAAGCCCCAAATACCCAAATGGATTTGATGGATGAAAATCCCAAGCTCTTGAAAGCTCAAACCATCCTTAAAAAAGGGGTTTGGATGAATTTTAGGAACGCACATCATCCTTGAAAGAGGGATGTGGGAACCAAGGCAATAATAGACAATTTATAATCATGTTTGACTAATTTTTAATATCTTAGACAAACGAGTGATTGTGAAGTTGACTATACTTAGGGAACCATCCTAGAAATAGAGGTGTCTAATTGAGCTATTAGGTGGTTTTGATTGAATCACTCATTAGGTACTTGAAAGGGTCAATAAGTGACACCCTTGGGGTTTTGTTGACAAACTAGCCTCAAGGATTTCTAACCTAGCTTACCATAGAACCAACACTTAGAATGTGCATCAAATTATCACACACTCATGCATATGTTGCCCCTAGGAAAGCATAATCCCAAGATTCGAGCCAAATTTCCTAGACTCTAATAATTTGTAGCCCTGAATTAATACTAGAAAATCCCAAAAAGAAATATTAAGTGTGATATCTTTCAAACCTTCCATTTTTATCTTTTTGTACTATTGGTTTGAATTTGAAAAGTATTAATTATTTTGAATTAACTTAATTACCACTTAGATTATTCCTCGTGGATTCGACCCCGACTCCAAAGTTGGGTAAATATATTGATGACTATCGCCTTGCACTTAAATTGACATGTAAGTTGAGAGTTATAAAAAACTAGCATTGTTGTCAGGGAATAATTTGGCGTATTAAGTTAGTTTACAGTTCTAGCTTACTTGCTTGAATTCTTGCTTACTTGCTTTAATTCAAACTTGTAAATACTTGTTTGTGATTTTCTTTTGTTTCTTGTGTTAGGTAAATTTTTGTTTTTACATTAGTTTTCTCTATGGCATCTTCCGACAAATTTGATTTTGGTAGTTTAAAGTCCTATCTTGATGATCCATGTCCAGATTGTGATGGACCATACTTTGGAAGAGTGTAATGACCTGGGACTACCCCCTAGTCGTCACACGGTGCTTGGAACCACAAGTGATCCCAAGATAACCTATGAATTAGAATATTGTTAAGCAACTGAATTATAATAAAATAAATAACAAGTTATGTTGTGTGGAAATATAATCATGGCATAATCTAAATAAATACATTACCGATAAAGTTTACAATCTGATAAAAATAAAGCAAAAAACTAAAATTTACATGACTGACTCTAACTGATATCTATGAAGCCTCTACTATACTGACTATAGATAGCTAGGACATGCCTTCAACTACCACTAATCAATACATATGAAAATAAATGAACTGTACATGAACTAAAACTGTCTGCAGTTCCCGAAACAAGAGAACCCATCACCTGTTGGCGGGAAACTATAACTATCTGATCATGGTGTGCGGGCAACAAATGGTACCTACATTGTGAAACAATGTAGCCAAACAGACGTATATGTGGATCAGTACTTTTGGAAAGTATCGAGCATACAGGGTTGAATACAACAAGTAAAACTGATTTCATATGTAACCTTAAAACATGCATGCTAAGTGTGCATAGATTCACCAGTAGGCTGGAATAAACTAAAATATCCTAAAGCATATGTGAAAAACATACTCTGATAAAATGATGAATCTCTACACTTAGTTTCTGTAAAACTATACTTTAAGGATATAAGTAGAACTGAAGCTGGGATATAGTAAAACATGGCTATTGTATGAATACTGAGTCTGAAACTATGTGATGGAGACTGACATAACTCGAGGATCTTAGTGTACAATCATACTGAGAATGAATACATAAACATAAAAAACCAAACTTAGTCATATATTAAACTTATTTGATTAACTGATGAATGATAGTAGAATACTGGTCATGTAAGATAGACTATACTTAGTCTAAATAACTGGACTAAAATTGTGCCGTACTATGCATATAAGACAAGGACTAACTGAACAAAATGAGATGACCGAACATGAATGCATGTAAACTGTATTATCTGAGAATGCAAGACCAAGTGTATAATACGATTCTAAAATAGTCTGTAAACTGAAATACTAAAATACTGAAATACTAAAAACTGAATAACAAATAATTATATGTTATGGTCAAGCAAACCTGAAACTGAACTCTGAACTGAGACTGTAACTGAGACTGTGGGAGTTATCATCTAACCGACATACCCCGATTATAGACTGACTTGGGTTCCAACCTATAACCCCAGTTGAAAGGGTGTTAGCATCATGCCACGAGTTACTAACATTAGCTGGGTGAACCCTAATCTGGCAAGAAGACTCATGAGATATATATGGTTACGTCAACCTTAGTCTAACAGGAAGATGATTTACCCTACGTTGGATACATAGTTCTATAACTCAGGGACTGCTACTAAGGGTCAAACCCTCTGCTGGTAGGAATGCCCCCATCCCTAGGTTTGCTCGATGCTGAATCCTACTCCCAACTGAATTGACACTTAACTGATCACTAGATTGTACTAGGCTTGACTAAGCTCACACTGATTCAATTGAATCACTGAATGCTATTGTTTAGGATACTATGGAATCATTCTATTTTAACTGGAGACTAGATAAATAGGTAAATTTCGGGTATTCAATACCCCCAGGACTCGATGGCATAGATAATAAGGACACGTGAGAGCATTTGAGACCATAATAAGTAAGCATTCTTTAAAGAAAACCATCACTTAGGTATTTCATCAAGAACAGGGAGATTAATACTTTAACATGGGGTAATTCACCAAACACATGGGGATCATGAACTTGGAGATGGGAATATCTTAAACATGGGAGCATAGCATAAATACATAACTAAAATCATAAATTTAGGAATTCACATGAATTTCGCTTGAAATAGGATGTAGGCGTTTAAACATACATGTAAAGATCCTAGCTTGAGCCTAAGAATGTATTAAACATGGGTGAACAATAGAGTTACATGACAAAATTCATCACTTGGGGAATCATATTGAAATTGATTGAACATGATATGGGAATTTCATCAAACATGTGGTAAGCATGACTTTAAGACATGGGAATGTTGCTAAAAATCATGAATTTAGGATCTATCATGAAATTTACTTGAATAAAGTATGGAAAACTCAAATTCATAGCATGAGGAATTCAAAATCATGCCTGGAATCGCACATGGGCAGAAATTAATTAAAATCACCATGAAAGCAAAAAATTCAATCTTTCTTGAACATTTAAAATAACATAATGGTCAAAAAATTCATTATTTAATTGAAATAAAAGGATTTTGGGCTCCATGGGTGAAAAAGCACCCATGGATGAACTCCCACATACCTTAATTAGATGGATTCTTGAAGAAATCATGAATTTGATGTAGAAATCTTGACTTTGATATTGAATGCTTGACTTGGAAGCCTTGGGAATGTTATTAAAAGCTTTTCCTTGAACTTATTGGATTAGGAACTGAAGAAAATTTGATGAAGTTCTTGGTGTTCTTGAGGGGGATAGGGCTTTCTTGGAGAGAAAAAGATGAGAAATCGTGTATCTAATGCTTTTGGGGGCTGAAATTATGTGTTATGGGTGAATGGAGGAGTGTAGGAGACCTAATTTTTGGTCTCAATTATTGAGACCACAGCCCATGCCATCGCGATTGTGTAGGTCGCGTACCCGCAATCACGGAACAACTTTGCGATCACGGTCAAATCAGCTTAAATGACCATCCGACTGCCAGTTTTTCACATGTAACCTTCTTCAAATTCTCTCTATTTTTGGCATTGTGTAGAGCATCCAAGTGTTTATTTTAATCCCATTGCATCATCTACTTGGTATGTTGTCCCAAACTCCCTTATTTTTAATGTAATTGTATGCTTAGAACTTGTAGTTTAGGGAAAGGCCTGAAATAGTGTTTTTGACACAAATTTTATGTTTTTTTAGTATTATGGTGATTAGCTGATGTAGTTGGTGTACACATCAATGGATAGGTCTTGAGTACCCTAATTTCATCCTAAAATTATTAAAATTAATGTGTACACCATGTGTTCGATTCAATGCCCCAATGAGTTCAATGATAATTTCTTTGAGTTTTGGGTTATAATCATGCATTCTAGGCTTAAATTCTTTGATCGTGATGTTTATGTGCCTTGTTAGAACACAAATTTAGGGTTAAAATCATGTGTTTTGGGTGATCTGTAGAACTGTAGACCATGGTTTCAGGCACCACGATCGGTAATCATGGCATCGCGATCGCAGTCATTGCTTTGCTATCGCCATACCTGAGGTCTGTCGTCTATAGCATCCAAAATATTTGCACACCCATTTCTCACCCTAAAACCTTCTATAACACCACCGTATGAGTTTATCTGAATAATCTAGCATGTTCTTACTGTGATAATACTAATGATGGTCTAGATTGTATTACTTATAGGTACTAGGTTGCAAAAATTGGAGAATTTAACAATACTAGATTTATGTTTGTTAAATTCCAAAACCTTAACTATGTTGATCTGCTTAGTACAAAATTACTCCCAAAAAGGAAGTGGAGGAGGAACTCCCACAATTCCATGCTAGACTCACTGCCACCGGGTGGTTGTGCTTTACCCTGGAACCCTACTATGCTAATGAGCATTGGGTATGGGATTTCTATGCTAACCTTAGCGTAGTATCTCTCACAAACCCTGTGATGATTATTTGGGAAAAGAAAGTATATTTCGAAGCTGAGTGGATAAATAAGGTGTATGGGCTTCCTGATATGGATATGACTCAATTTTAGTAAATATCATGCAAGCCAGGGACCTGGAAGTCGAACATATTATACCCTATAAAGGAGGTTCCCTGGGCTACCAGCAAGAGAGGCCTTTCTATGAATGACTTTTCAGCAGATGCCAGACTTTGGTTGGCTATCATTTGCAGCAGAGTTTCACCTTGCACACATATGATGAATTTCACAGTTTTGCACCCACGTATGGTAGCTTTCACCTTATCTGGCATTGATCTAAATGTAGGCAAGATTGTGCTTTCAGAGTGAAAGCACTTTAAGATCCAAGGGGATACATCTCTCTTCTTTCATTCCCTTATAACTGAGTTATGCAAGAAAGCAAAAGTGGAGGAATATGTTGTAGATACCTGGTGCATCTGGGTCCCTGCATCTTCCCACTAAAGATCTTGGCTAAGGGTGCTCCAGTCAGAGTAAAAAAAAAGTTGACTTAGGCAAGTCCACAACTGAAGAGTCCGAGTCATGCTTACTATCCACTGAGGAGCCTTGGAGGACATTGATATGGACATCAGGGCCATCAGGGAGCTTGTTTCAGGTTTTCCTCAGGGCCGGGAGAGCCATCTAATAGGTATCACTCGTACGTTTCACTCGCAGATTATGAGAAGTACAAAAAGAAGTAGGAGATATAGGGAGCCACGGTGGCCTGGCTCGAGAGAGCATACTCAGCATTTGTAGAGTCTCACATAGACTCAAGGAGTCACATGACAAGATGAAGAAGAGGGAGAAGAATAGGGATAAGTTTTTCGCCAAAATATAGAAGGGAGTTAAGATCCTGTGGAAGGTCCTGAAACCCTACAGTAAATTTACTTCTCTGCGGGTTAAGAGAGATGATGAGGCCTTTGCTAATTGGTCAACTGTTAAGGATGGTGGATATTATACAGAGTCTACCAGAGAGAGAACTTTATGAGGTTGATTCAGGGAGCACCTTTTTCACTTGCCTTATTATAAATGTAGAGGGGACACTGCTTGATTTTAAGTTGGGGGTGCCTTTGTATTATTCTGATACATTTTTTGTTATGTTTGGTATTGTTTGATGACATTTTGGATGATGTATTGTTTTGTGTTTTAGGGATGTTATATTTGGGTACTCTGATGGTTCCCACATTTTCAAGGATTATTATGTAGTTTTATTTTTAGTTTTTATTTTAACTTACTTTAGTTTTATTTTGATTATGATGATACATAACGAACCTTTCCCTATGATAGATTGAGTGATGACATTCTTAAGGGTAAAGCGTTGTGTTTGGGTTTTGAGCCATAGATGCAGGGAAATTCTGAGTACCCATGGCATCTAAGTCAATAATGTAAGGGAAGTCTGAGTACTTGTGGCATTATAAATTTTGATCCCATTTTGCACCATTGGGAAGTCTGAGTAGACATATGGTTGGTTTGCCCATATCAAGTCAAAATATGAGGCTAAATCTTTGGTTGTAGTCATAAGTTAGCGAATTGAGCGTGGTGCAAATGCTAAACAAATAACCCCTCCATCCAAAAAATTATTTCAAAAATCAAGGGCATGAACGTGAGCAACCTTGTGATAAAACTCTTTCTATTTTTGTGACTCCATAAATGTTTGACTTGTTAATAGTGATAGATACTCCAATTTTGTCTCAAATGGGAGGGGCAATTGAGCTTCCTTGGAGAATTTTTCATGCCATGTGTGGTGATATTTTTGCATTATATCTTGTATACTTGTGTTATCTAAAACTTGCCTCGATAATCTTTCAAGGCTAATTTTGATTGTATTTGGTAGGAAAAATGATCTTAGGCCATCTTTGTGACATTGGAAGTCCACTCTAGCCTAAACCCATGAATAAGTGTAATCCCTAGTTACCCACTTTGAGACTTTGGATCTTTCTTTGGAACACACATTACAAGTCGTGAACCCTTCTTTTTATTCCTCTTTTGACCTATACCCTCCTTGAACTTAAAAATACAACTTGAGGATAAAAGCCTAAGTTGGGGGTAGTGAAGATTGATGGATGTAAGTTTGGGGCCACGAAGTTTTTTTAGTGAAATACCTAAGTTCCCAAGCATTGAAAACAAATGAATAGAAAAAATAAAGGGTCAAAAAAATGAAAGAATTGATTGAAAATTGCCAGAAAAAGAAATAGAAGAAAATGGGTGAACAAAGAAAGCAAAAAGTAGGCATATGAAAAGAGACGAGATCAAAGAGGAGTGGCCCATAGTCAAAAAGGCAGATTAAATAGTGTGATGTAGATGTTCAAGGAAGGGTGTAGCCATGTTGTTCCCAAATGATATCCTACCCGAACCCGAACCTACATTACAAGCTAAAATAGTCATTGGATATCTTCAACCATTTACTTTCTTTGTAGTGGGGATTGAAAATAGGGGCAAGTCTATGGTATGACACTTGTTGACATAGAGAGTTCTTTTGTTAGGGAGAGAGTTTTTGCACTTAAATTCCTTGTTGGATATTTGGTAGCTTGGTGTGTGGAATTTTCTTTCTTGTGAAGAGGCATGTGAACGAGTTGAGGTAGGTGATTTTGTCATCATCCGAGCAATGAGTCTAATAGAGTACAACTTAGTTTTGATCAAAAGTGAGTCACTTTTAGAGTATTGGTTGTTGTTACTAGGTTTATCTTTAAAGTCTTATGCATCCCTTGATATTGTATTTTATGATAAGGGTGTAGTAAGAATAACTTAGCCCATGTGAAATAAGATACTTGTGGTAGTGACTAATCTTGAAGTCATTTTGATCTTTGAGTCATGAAAAATTAGGCATAAAGGTGTAATGTCTCATGACAAGGGGTAGTGTTGGTTGAGGACAAACAAAGCTTTAAGTTAAGGGTGTTAATGAGTGGTGATTTTACCATTCATTTGCACTCAACATTCTTGCATCTTATCATGTTTTGAATGAATAAATGAGACATAATTGTGATTGAATGCACAAATATCCACATTTTACAGGCACATTGTTAATAAGATGGAAAGATGTGGATTGGGGCAAAAAAGGATCAAAAGGAAGTAAGAAAGTGCAACTGAAGACCTGGAGTAGACATGGCCTCAGTTACCGTGGTCGCAGTTTGAAGACTGCTATCACAGTCAGTCAATAAGGTCAACCTACCACATTCGCATGAGCTATTTATGGTAGCTGCAATTCCGGCTAAGCCCATGCGATCGCGGTCTAGCAAAAATACATCCCAAGGGCAGAAATGTAAATGCCCATGGCTGATTCCAAATTTGATAAAAGTGAGACAAACCCTAATCATTCATCATATTCCATATTCCCCAATTTTTAGACATTGTTCTAGGGTTTGTAGCCTCCATTCTTGGAAAAAAAATATTGTATAAATTTTGGGTGAAGAATATTTTAGTCACTTCCAAGTGAAGAATTAGTGAACTCCCATTGAAGATTTGTTGGATATCATAGTTTGAAGTAACATTCACTTAAATTTTCTCAAATCAAATCAATGGAGATTTTGGGTAAAGTCTTTACATATTTATCTTATGAGTAGCTAGTTTTTCCTCTTGGGATTATGCTATAATAGGGGATAAATATGTGTGAGATGTGATTGGCTTGTGTATTTACTAGTTTGTGATGTTGGTTTCTACTATTGCTTGGGTAAACTGGTTGGAATTTGTGGGTAAAAGCCCCAAATACCCAAATAGGTTTGATAGATGAAAATCCCAAGCTCTTGAAAGCTCAAACCATCCTTGAAAGAGGGGTTTGGGTAAAGTTTAGGAACGCACATCATCTTTGAAAGAGGGATGTGGGAACCAAGACAATAATAGACAATTTATAATCGTGGTTGACTAATTTTTACTATCTTAGACAAAAGGGTGATTGCGAAGTTGACTATACTTAGGGCACCATCCTAGAAATTGGGGTGTCTAATTGAGCTATTAGGTGGTTTTGATTGAATCACTCATTAGGTATCGAAAGGGTCAATAAGTGACACCCTTGGGGTTTTTTTGACAAACTAGCCTCAAGGATTTCTAAACTAGCCTACCATAGAACCAACACTTAGAATTTGCATCAAATTATCACACACGCATGCATATGTAGCCCCTAGGAAAGCATAATCCCAAGATTCGATCCTAATTACCTAGACTCTAATTATTTGTAGCCCTGAATTAATACTAGAAAATCCCAAAAAGAAATATTAAGTGTGATATCTTTCAAACCCCCATTTTTATATTTTTGTACTATTGGTTTGAATTTGAAAAGTATTAATTATTTTGAATTAACTTAATTACCACTCAGATTATTCCTCGTGGATTCGACCCCGACTCCAAAGTTGGGTAAATATATTGACGACTACTGTCTTGCACTTAAATTGACATGTAAGTTGAGCATTATCAATGATAGTCATCCAAATTCGATCCTCAGCTATGAAATCATGAAATGTTGTCCTCATCTTCATTATGGCCCATGAAACCTCTCTACCAGGACACAACTTATCTGTGAGCCAGCTCCTAGGTTCACAACCCTTATCCTCATTTGGCTTTATGTCAGCATCTGGTAGCCAATAATGTCATTTATCTTCTTAGCTCCAAAGTGAACTTCCCTCCCTTAGATCCTCATAGTTGGGTATGAGATAGTGACTACGCTGAGATTTTCAAAGAACTCCCTCACCCAAAGCTCATTTGCCACCAAGAGATCATAAAAGGCTGAAAGTTTCTCTAACACCCTTCCATTCAGATGCCTCTCTTAGGGAGTAACTTGGCTTTTGGGAAAGTCAACATAGTACAAATTTTGGCACTCATCATCCATGAAACATGTTTGGTGTAGTCTCCAATCTTTAAGACTTAAAAACCTGAGAACAATCCAAAAGCATTAATTATCCATATTCACATGCGAAAACTATGTTTTGTTTTTAAACTAATCTAATAGATGGTATCTAGGTAATTTTTGGTCAAGAAATACACTTGAATGATTTTTTGTCCAGGCTAAAAATAGCCTCAGATGTTGCGATCATGGGCCACTAAGTTATGATCACGCTAATGCAATCGCGGTTCTGTAATCGTGATTGCGCCAACACGATTACAGTTCTATGATAGCGATTGAGCCAACGCGATTGCAGTCGAATTACCCTAATTGCGGTAATTGAGGAATTATCGGACCAAATTTTTTAAAGTTCAAAACATCCAATTTCAATGCCCATTTGTGTTCCAAATCAACAATTTACATTATGAACATGAAACATAGTCCCTAGATGTTTGATTATGCCCTTAGAACATGTAAAAATGATTAAGGAATTTGTTTAAGCATTTAATCAAACACTTAGTGCGCACATTCATTTTCTATCACTTTGAACAATTTTGGGTACTCAAGACTTCCCCAAGTGTGTGCACACCAATATCAATAGCAAACCACATAAAACAAGCCTAATTTAAAGAAAGATTTAACATATAAATAACAATTTTAGGTTATCCCTAAACATAAGTTCTGAGGCCTACATATAAGTATAAAAGAGATAATTTGATGCACATACCGGATTTAGAGATGCAAAGGGGATGCTTATTAACTTTTGAATGCCCAAAATAAACTCAGAATCAGTTGTTATTTGAGGGAGATTTGAAAAGAGTGTGGGGTAAAATAGGGGTTCTGATCCATTTTTAAAACTGGCATGACCGTGATCGCGGTTACAAGGCAATTTCAATTGCAATAGCACGCATACCGTGATCGCGGTAACTGAGGCCAATTTTTCATCCTTTATTTTCCCCTGTTCAGCCCACTACTCAAATGCACCACACTTCTCTTTTCTCAACCTCATTGAAAACACCTTATAGCACCACAGTTTCATGGATTAATCATAAACAAAAAAAAATAAAACCTACTCTAACTATCAAAATTCAAAGGATACAAACCACTTTCAAGGCATTGGAGTGTTGCCTCCCACCTAGCGCTTAATTTATCCTCGCTGCGTGACATTATTCAACTTTTAAGTTAGATCCTTAAGGGACCCATCATCCACCATCGTGTATACTACATCAATGATGGACAACACTTGTAGTTCCATTGATTGTTTCTCAGTTTTACACACCCAAAAGGAAACTTCATTATTTTGAACCCGAAACTTTATTTCCCCTTGCTCCATATCAATATTTTCTCTCCCAATTACAAAAAAGGGTATCCCAATGATAATGGGTATTTCTTAGTTAATTTCACAATCTAGGACCACAAAGTCCACTGCCAAAATGAAATGATCAGCCTTGACCAAGACATCATACAAAACTCTAATCAGTTACTTAATAGAGTGATCCACCATCAAGAGACTCATTGTTGTGGTAGTAGGAGTGACCAAACAAAGTCTTTGACAGATTGTATATGGCATGAGATTAATGCTTGCACCAAGGTCACACAAGGCTTTCTCAAATTTTTGTGTCCCAACGGTGCAAGGATTATGAAGGCTCCCGAATCTTCTTTATTTTCCTCCATAGCACTAGTGATTATAGCACTACAACTATGGGTAACTTCAATGGTTTCACCATACACAATTGGACATCAATGTCTTCATTAGCTAAGTATATCTCAAAATTTCTTGGATGAATTCTAGCAACGAGATATTGATTGAAAGATTACTAAGCTTGGCAAAAAACTTCTTGAATTTGATATTTTTCTCCTTTTTCTTGAGTCTTTAGGGAATGGGGGAGGGATTTGCATTTGGTTAAATGGGTCACATTGTATTTTATCACCCTCAACTACCTTAGAAGTTCCCTTCACATCAACCATCTCTTTATTTATCATCAGTTTTTCATCATCCCCTTCTTGAGGATTTGGAGCCTTATCATTAGGCTTACCCATATGTTTCTTATGCATGTTCACTAAATCATCCCAAGACTTTTATTGGACCTCAACCTCTTGTGCACCTAGTTCTTTACCACTCCGGGTGATAATTTTTAAGACTTGAGCATTATTTTTTGGATTTTCCACTGTATCACTAGGGAGGCCACCTTTGGGCCAAGCATTAAGTACGGTTAAGATTTGGACAATTTGGGTATCTAATTTCTTGATTGAAGAAAAGTGTAATACAACCATTTGGTTGATTTTAGAAGAGTCCCCTTTTAATTCTCGAACCATCTTGTTTGTTCCTTCTACTCTCATCAAGATTCTAAAAGCACATCCGTGGCTTTAAATATTTTGGGATCCACGGGGTTTGACTCTTTCTCATCACTCGTCCATGGGAAGGAACATATCTATCATACTCTCTTTCCTTATCCCTCTAATCATGATTTGTATCTCTATCATTTTATACCCATTCATAATTAGGATTGGTCCAACCTTGGTTCTAACCTTGCCTTTGATAGGTCGGGCGAGAATCCCCTGAGTAGTTTGGAAAATATATAATTTTTTTCATCAAGCCTCTTAGATTCTTCTTCATCATATCCTTTGGATGCCACGGAATTTACCCTTTTTATGGGTGCACCCATCACATGCTTTGTGAGAAGGTCTAATTGTGTTATTATTTTTCCTATATTTTCCTCCCTCTCTTCTTCTTTGTTTCTTTGCTCTTTATCCACATAGCAGGTGGTAGGGGACCCTTTAGCTACCTTGGTGTTTCAGGTATGCCACCCCCTATTTTGCTTTGTGATTTGCTTAAGCAAAGTTGAATCCACTCCATATGACAACCTCACAAGTGACCCACCGGCCGCATTGTCCACCACGGACTTGTTGAGTTGATTCAACACCATATAGAATATTTGTAGGAGCATCTTGTTCATTACCTCATAGTTAGTACATTGCACAATCTTTTCATTAAACCTCTCCCAAACTTCATATAGAGGCTCTCCATTGAGTTAAGAAAAATTAATGATTTTATCCCGCAATTGCAATATCTTTGTAACACCCCAAGTTTGTACCCCGAACGCTACACGGTGCTCATAATCCTGAAGGACCACAAGCTAACCCATGACTGGTACCTACTGTAATAACTAAATAATAGTACTATAATATGTAGAAATTAGGCAGAAAATATGCCATAAGGTTCAATACTATAATAAAACTAAATACAGTATAACAAATACCAAATCTAATACATCTATCTGAAAATACTCTAGTCTAAAAAAGCCTCTAAACTATCTGAAATATAAAGTTGATAGGATAAGTCAACAACTAACTCCAAACTACTGAAATAGTTGAACTACTAAAATAATCATCATGTCCTCAAACTAAAAGGACTCACCACTAACACTGTTAGCTGAATATCTGAAATGCTATGTTTAATTAGGAGCCCACGCGTCTGAACCTATGATATAAAACATCATAGCACAAAAAAAGGTATGCGTCAGTACTTTGAATATACTGGTATGCAAAGTGAGGTAGGCTGAAATGCATGGGTCCATATACACAAACAATACTGACTGAATGACATAAATACAACTGAATGGGAGTACATGCATGAATACGTATACTGTAATCTGAGGTTGTGATAACACTGGATACTGAGTTCTGAATTACAAATTTACTAATATTTGAGTTTGCTGATACTGTGTAGCTGATAATTGAGGGACTGTATCTGATAGTCTTGATCCTGTGGAATTATACTGAGTTTTGTACTGAACTGAGTGACTGTATCTGACAGCCCTAAATCTATAGAACTGAATTGAGTTCTATTTTGAGACTGAAACTGGATCTGAGACTGTAGGAGGTAATCATCTAACTGATATGACCCTTTCTAAATAGATTAGGGTCCAACCTGTAACCCCAGTTGGAAGAGTATCAGTACCATACCACGGGAAAAGACAACTATGAGTTAACCTTCTCTGATAGGAACCTCTTTTGTCAATCCTCGCTTGCTGGAAAACTCATACAAGATGCATCAACCCTAATCTGGAAGGAGGATATCTCAAACTTTTCTGGATACGTAGTTCTGTAATGTAGGTATTTCTACTAAGGGTCAAACCCTCTGTTGGTGGGAATACCCCCATCCCTGGGTTAATTCAATGTTGAATCCTACATCAACTGAATAGACATTGAACTAATTTCTAGTTCATACTAGACTTGACTGAACTGTTACTAATTATACTGTCTAACTGAACTGAACTAAATTTACTGAGTTCCATTGACTGAAGGAATACTACTGAATTCTATTAACTAGCTAAATTTACTGAGGCCTGAACTAAATACTGAACTGGACTGGACTGATACTAAGTCTACTGAGTTTTTCCTGATTTCTATAACTAACTGAGAGTACTACTGATCTCTATAATCAGCTAAATTATTGGGTATTAAATACCCCCAGGACTCGATAGCATAAATTACAAAACATGGCATAATCTTGAAACATGATAAATAACTACTTGATCATCATTCATTCATTGGGATATTCTAGCAAACACTTGCATGACATGAACTTGAATTCATGCTTAACATGATATAATTTCATTATTAAATTCTCATGAACAACTCATCAAACACTTGGAATGCATTGTATATGCACATAGTACTAATCAACACATGAGCATCTCAATTTCAAGGTTTTAACATGAATTTACAAGATACTACATACATAATAGTTGTTTTTACATAAATCTTGCACTTAATCATGGAATAGAAAGCCAATCAACATTATAATCATGAATGAGTTGAATCCAAATCATTAAAAGCATGAAATAAAGCTACTTGAAGTTTAAAAGAATTTCTTGGACTCCAAGGGTGCAAGGAACCCTTGGATGAACACTTGACATACCTTGGTTGCTAAATTCTTGAATAAAAATGGTGAAACCTTGAGCCTTGGCTTTGAAATTAAATCACCTAGGGTTCTTTTTCTTGAGCAATTTGAGATTAAGTGACTGTATTTTTCTTAATGAGGGTTGAATCTTGTGCTTTAGAGCTGAATAGGGGTGGAAAAAAGACTCTAATACCCCTCAGGATGTGTCTTTTTAATGACTAAAAAACAAACTATCGACGTATAGGCCAATGTTCCACATCATTGGCATCGATGTTATGGCCAATGCGTCACATCGAGTCTGCGTTAGTTCACTAGAATTTGCCACTACGAACCAACAAAAATACTAATCGATGCAATGGATGATGTGCTACATTGAGATCGCATTGATACACTATTTTAGGTTCCCAGACATATGTCAAATGAGGTTCGAAAATCCAAAACTCATTCGGGAACACCTACTGACATTTCTGATCATGATTCAACCTAAAGGTTGACACTTTAAGGTTATAAGAGTCGTGAAATAGAGTACCAACTTACGAAGGCCAAAATAATACCAAGTCTGAATACTTAGCTAGAATTTTCCAAGTCTGGGACCCCTTAGTAAGCTTAAAAGACTGAGTTAAGCTTAGTATTTTGCGGGGTCTTATAATATCTCCCCCTTGGAAATATTCGTCCTTGAATGAGACTGATTAAACTGAGAATACTGAAGTCTAGACTTACACACTGAACATGCATAACTGAAGCATGATTTCATGACTAACATTATAGATATACTGAATTATCATACTGAACATGCATATCTGATGCATGAGTACATAGCTGAACATGATTCATGAATGCATGACTGGGATTACTGATAAGCTGGGCTTATATACTAGACATGTATGTCTGATGCATGAGTACATGACTGAACTAATTTGTGAATGCATGAATGAGTATGCAACGTTAATTGATACCAAATTAGTAGCTATATCTGAACATGAGACTGAGTAAATTCAAAGGAAAAATTTTACCTTGGGCTGAGTTAAGTTTGCAGAGAAAAGGTAAGGATACTTGGTCCGCATGTTTGCTTCTTCTTCCCAAGTAGCTCTCTCAATGGACTGATTCCTCCAAATTACTTTGACTAGAGGGACTTTTTTGTTCCTCAGTCTGCGAATCTGATAATTAAGGATTTTGATGGGAGTCTCTTCATAAGAGAGGTTGTTCTGAATATCTATGCCCTCTATATGGACTACGACTTCTGCATCACCTATGCATTTCTTAAGCAAGGAGACATGGAACATTGGGTGCACTGAAGCTAAGTCTGAAGACAACTCAAGCTCGTAAGCTACCTTTCCGAAACGGCTGAAAATTTTGTAAGGACCAACGTATCGGGGAATGAGCGTCCCCTTCTTGCCAAACCTCTTCACTCTTTTCATAGGAGAGATTTTCAAATACATAAAATCCCCAATCTTGAACTCGTGATCCTTTCTGCACATATCTGCATATGATTTCTATCGTCTCTAAGCTTTCTTAAGCCTTTCCCTGATCAACTAAACTTTTTCTAAGGTATCAAATACCAAGTTAGGCCCTACCACTGTGGCATCACCCACTTCAAACCAACCAATGAGAGATCTACACCTCCTTCCATAAAGCACCTCAAGTGAAGCCATCTAAATGTTGGAATGATAGCTGTTGGTATATGTGAATTCAATCAAAGGCAAGTGGTTATCCTAACTACCCTTAAAGTCTATCGCACATGCTCGTAGAATATATTTTAAAGTCTGAATGGTCCTTTCTACTTGACCATCTATCTGAGGATGAAAGGTTGTACTAAAATGAACTCAGGTGCCAAGACCCTTTTGGAATGCCTTCCAGAAATGAGAGGTAAACTGGGTACCTCTATCTAAGATAATGGACAATGAAAAACCGTGCAATCTAACCAACTCCCTGATATAGAGTTTGGTGTAATCCTCGATTGAATTAGAGGTATGGACTGGTAGGAAATAAGCTGATTATGTCATCCTGTCTATAATGACCCAAACTAAATAACACTGGCAATGGGTACAAGGCAAACCCGTTACAAAGTCCATGTTCATTTCTTCCCATTTCTAGGTGGGAATACTGAACTCCTACATAGACACACGTGGATTCTGATGCTCGATCTTAACCTGCTAACATGTTGAGCACTTAGCCACAAACTCTACAATGTCTCACTTCATCCCACTCCACTAATAGATCTCCCGTAAATTAAGGTACATCTTAGTGGAACCTAGTTAAATAGAGTAGCACGCACCATGCGCTTCAACAAGAACTCGTTGTCTCAAGTCATCTACACCTGGCTTACATAGCCGACCCTGACAATGCAAAACACCATCTCCTTCTTGAGAGAAGACCTCTACTTTTTGATATCTGACTGATTCCTTTGACTTGACTAGACTGGGATCCCTATCCTGCTTTTCCTTTACCTCGAAAACCAGGGATGATTCTAAACTACACTATAAACATACACTACCTTCTGCTAAATTGACTAAGCGAACACCTAGTCGGGCAAACTGATGAACTTCCTGAAATAACTTCTTCTTACCATCCTCCACATAAGCAACACTACTCATAAACATCCTACTAAGAGAATCAGCCACTACATTGTCTTTACTGGGATGATACAGCACACTCAAGTCATAGTCTTTCAACAACTCCAACCACCTTCTCTGACAAAGGTTTAAATATTTCTGAGAAAACATATACTGTAGGCTCTTATGGTCAGTGAACACATCAACGTGCACCCTACATAAATAATGCCTCCAAATCTTTAAGGAAAACCCTACTACTGCTAACTCAAGATCATAAGTAGGATAGTTTCTTTCATGGGGCTTAAGTTGTATAGAGGTGTAGGCTATGACCTTACCTCTTTGTATCAAAATGCACCCCAAATTAACTCTGGAGGCATAACAATATACCACAAACCCATTTGAACCATTTGGTAGGCTCAAAACTGGAGCAGTAGTGAGTCGAGTCTTCAACTCCTGAAAACTCTTTTCACAAGAATCTGACCACTGGAATTTGACTTTCTTCTGAGTCAATCTGGACATAGGGAATGCAATAGATGAAAATCCCTCAAAAAACCATCGGTAATAGCCAGCCAAGCCTAAGAAACTCCTAATATCTGAGAGAGAGATGGTTCTAGTCTAGTTTCTCACTACTTTGGTCTTTTGGGGAGCAACTCTAATGCCATCACCGGAAATGATATGGCCAAGAAAGGCTACTGACCTTAGCCAAAATTTGAACTAACTGAATTTGGTGAATAGCTAATGGTTTCTAAGATCCTATAATACTATTTTGAGATGGTCTGCATGATCATGCTCACTGCGGAAGTAGAGAAGAATGTCATCTATGAAGACTATGATGAACATATCCAAGTACAGCTTGAACAAATGGTTCATCAAGTCCATGAAGGCTACAGGGGCATTGGTAAGACCAAAGGATATAACTAAGAATTTGAAGTAACCAAACCAAGTTCTGAAGGCTATTTTTAGGATTCACATTGTCTGACTCTGAGCTGATGATAGCTCGATCTGAGGTCTATCTTACAAAAGTAACTAGCACCCTGAAGTTGGTCGAACAAGTCATCAATTCTAGAAAGTGGTTACTTATTCTTGATCATGACTTTATTTAGCTGATGGTAATCAATAAACATTCTAAGAGAACCATCTTTCTTATGCACGAATAAAACTGGGATACCCCACGGGGACCCTGGGTCTGATGAATCCCTTATCTAGGAGATCCTTTAACTATTCTTTTAATTCTCTAAGTTTACAGATGCCATTCTATATGGAGGTATAGATATGGGTTGAGTATCTGGAAGAAGGTCTATTCCGAAGTTGATTTCCCTTTTTGGAGGAACTTTGAGGAGATTTTTGAGAAATATATTTGGGAATTCACATGCTACTAACACTGATTCAAAATTAGGGGGTTCTTAACTAGAGTCCTAGACTCGAACAAGATGGAAGACATATCCCTTAGATATAATTTTTCTTGCCCTTAGGTAAGAAATAAGCTGACCCCTAAGTGCTGAAGTACTACCCCTCCACTCAAGGATGGGTTCATTCGGAAATTGAAACTGGACAATTTTATTTCTACAGTCGACTGAGGCATAGCAGGAATGAAGCCAATCCATGCTAAGAATAACATCAAAATCAGTCATCTCTAATTTGACTTAGTCATCTAAAGTAACTTTTTGAGATACCATAATTGGATAGTTTTTGTATACCCGTCGGGCTATGATAGATTTACCCACTGAGGTAGAGACTGAGAAAGGCTCTACTAGGATTTCAAGACTGACTCCAAAGTCAACAGCTATATAAGGAGTAACAAAGGATAAATAAGATCCTGGGTCTAGAAAAGCATGAACATTTAAATGATAAACTTGTAACGTACCAATGACCACATCAGGAGAACTCTCCTAATCCTATCGGGACTGAAGTGCGTAGAGTCTATTTTGGTGCTACCCACTGGTGGCTCTGGATATGGCACCCTGCTAATTTGGGTAACTGGACTGAGCTGGGGGACCATTATGCTGACTCTAAGGACACACTTGAGGACACTTTCTGACCTTGTGTCCTGGCTTGCCATATTCGAAACACACATCACTGCCAGCTCTGCAGGTACCCTGGTGGTTTCTATCATACTTCTGACAAAGGGGATTGGTTCGATTACTGCTAACACTACCCTGGGATTTAGGGCCTGATACCCTATCTCAGTTGTCATCTTTGAATTTTGGTACAGGAGTACTGGCTAAGGATGGAGCTAGAACTGAGGATTTTAGGAGGAATTGAGAATGATTCCCGCCCTCTAACTTAGGCTGAGCGAAGTTGAAACTACTATTCTTACTCTCTTACCTCCCTCTCCTTTTCTTAATTCTTAGCCTTCTCTATCTGCTGAGCATGGACCATGATCCTGGATATGTCCATCTCCTTAATCAAATTTATGGTCCTACACTCCTTGACCACACTATTAGACACGCTAGACATAAACTTACTCAACTTAAATCTGCTATCTACTACCAGATGAGAAGCGTATCTAGATATTTCAGTAAACTTAAGAGAATACTCTTGTATCATCATGTTGCCCTACTTCAGATTTGTAAACTCCAAAACTTTCGCTTCCCTCAACTCTAGCGGGAAGAACCTATCCAGAAAAGCAACAGCAAACTCCTCCCATTCTATGGGCCTTGCATCTGCGGCCTTTCTGCTTTCCACCACTTAAACCATAAGTATGACACATCCTACAACTGATATGTGACCAACTCAACGCTCTCAACAGCCTTCACTCCCATAATATCTATAACTTTCTGCACCTGATCAAGAAACTCCTAAGGGTTCTCATCTAACTTAGACCCAGTAAAATATGGAGGGTTTATTCGGATGAAATCCTAAATCCTGGCTGCAGCAGTATTGGCCACTGGATTAGCCGAAACAGTAGCTACGCATTCATTCTGGGCTACTAGAGAATGAGCTAGGGTGGTAAAAGTTGCTCTGAATTCAGCATAGGAGATTTGTTCATCCAAAGGATCTGGCTGGACGGGCTGGGGTTCTGACTGGTCTCTCGTTCCTCTTTCCTTAGTCCTCTTTGGAGGCATATTCTATAAACAGAAGAGATATTTGGATTAGACAAGGATTTCTCCTCACACAACATGAATACTAAAAGAAGGGAAACTTTTCCTAAAACACCTCGTAGCCTCCTGTCTATAAGTGTTGTGCGTTACACACTCATGCACAAGACTCTACTAGATGTTGCTTTTAGACTTCCTAGGACTCTATTGAACCTTAGGCTCTGATACTAAGTTTGTAATGCCCTGAGTCTATACCCCAAATGCTACATGGTGCTCATAATCTCGAAAGACCACAAGCTAACCCAAGACTGGTACCTACTAAAATAACTGAATAATAGTACTATAATATGAAAAAATTAGGTGGAAAACATGCTATAACATTCAATACTATAATAAAACTGAATACGGTATAACAAATACTAAATCTGATAAATCTATCTAAAAATACTATAGTTTAAAAAAGCCTCTAAACTGTCTAAAATATAGAGTTGATGGACAAGTCCCCAACTAATTTTGAACTGCTGAAATAAGTTGAAGTACTGAAATAATCATCATGTCCTCAAACTAATAGGACTCACCACTAACTCTGTCAGCTGAATATCTGAACTGCTAAGTATGATTAGGAGCCTGAGCATTTAAACCTATGATATAAAACATCATAGCGTAAAAGAAAGATATGCGTTAGTACTTTGAATTTACTGGTATGCAAAGTGAGGTAGGCTGAAATGCATGGGTTCATATGCACGAACAATACTGACTGAATGACATGAATATAACTGAATGGGAGTACATGTATGAATACATCTACTAGAATATGAGGTCGTGATAACACTGGATACTGAGTTCTGAATTACTGATATACTGATATCTGAGTTTACTGATACTGTGTAGATAATAACTGATGGATTGTATCTGACAGTATTGATCTTGTGGAACTATACTGAGTTCTATACTAAACTGAGTAACTGTATCTAACAGTCCTGAATCAATAGAACTGAACTAAGTTCTATTTTGAGACTGGAACTGAAATAGAGACTATGGGAGGTAATCATCTAACCGATATGCCCCTTTCTGAATAGATTAGGGGTCAACCTGTAAATCCAGTTGGAAGGGTCTCAGTACCATGCCACGGGTAAAGTCAACTATGAGTTAACCCTCTCTAATAAAAAGCTCTTTTATCAACCCTCACAAGCAGAAAAACTCATACAAGATGTATCAATCCTAATCTGGCAGAAGAATATCTCAACCTTCGTTGGCTATGTAGTTTTGTAATACAGGGATTGCTACTAAGGGTCAAATCCTCTGCTGGCAGGAATTCCCCCATCCCTGGGTTAACTCGGTGTTGAATCCTACTCCCAACTGAATAGACACTAAAGTGATTTTTAGTTCATACTAGACTTGACTGAACTGTTACTGATTATACTATCTAACTGAACTAAACTGAGTTTACTGAGTTCCGTTGACTGAAGGAATACTACTAAATTCTATTAACTAGCTGAATTTACTGAGGCCTAAACTAAATATTAAACTGGACTGGACTGATACTTAGTCTACTGAGTTTTTCCTGAGTTGTGTAACTGACTGAGCATACTACTGATCATGACATAACTGATACTATCCTGAGACTGACCATGGCTCTGGTAATCAACAAAATTGTCAGGTATTAAATACCCCCAGGATTTGAAATCATAAATAATAAGACATGGCACAACCTTGAAAAATGATAAATAGCTACTTGATCATCATTCTTTTATTGGGACATTCTAGCAAACACTTGCATGACATGAACTTGAATACATGCTAACATGATATAATTTTATTATTGAATTCTCATGAGCAACTCATCAAACACTTGGAACGCATTGTATATGCACATAGTACTACTCAACATATGAGCATCACAATTTCAAGGCTTTAACATGAATTCACATGATACTACATACATAATAGTTATTTTTACATAAATCGTGCACTTAATCATGGAATAGAAATCCAATCAACATTATAATCATGAATACTCTTAAATCCAAATCATGGAAAGCATAAAATCAAGCTACTTGAAGTTTAAAAGAATTTCTTGGACTCCAAGGGTGGAAGGAACCCTTGGATGAACACTTTACATACCTTAGTTGCTAAATTCTTGAAGAAAAATAGGGAAACCTTGAGCCTTGGCTTTGAAATTAAATCACCTAAGGTTCTTGTTCTTGAACAATTTGAGAGAAAGTGAGTGTATTTTGCTTAATAAGGGTTGAATCTCATGTTTTTGGGCTGAATAAGGGTGGGAAAAAGACCCTAATACCCCTGAGCATACAGCTTTTTAATGACTGAAAACCAAACTATCGACGCACAGGCCGACGCGCCGTATCATTAGGATTGACGCGATGGCTAATACGTCACGTTGAGTCCGTGTTGGTTCACTAGAATTTACTAGTAGGAGCCAACAAAAATATTAATCGACACGATAGACAATACTCCGTATCAAAATCATGTGGATACACTATTTTGGGTTCCCAGATATGTGTCAAATCAAGTCCAAAAAATCCAAAACCCATTCGGGAACACCTACTTCTATTCCTGATCATGATTCAACCTAAAGATTGATACTTTAAGGTCATAAAAGTCATGAAATAGAGTTTCCAATACTAAGTCTGAATACTTAGCTAGAATTTTCTAAGTCTTGGACCCCTTAGCAAGCTTAAAACACTGAGTTGAGCTTAGGATTTTGTGGGGTCTTACAATCTTTAATAGTGGGAATTAACGATCTAAGAAATTTTTGGTAAGCTCGACCTATAATGTGATTGACCCGACAAAAAGATACCTCAACCACACCGCCTCACCCATAAGAGAGAATGGGAAAAGGTATAACCATATGGATTCTTGTGAGATGTGAGAAATGTCGAATAGGGCACACATTTCCATAAAAAATTTCAAGTGCAAGTTTGGGTCTTCATGAGCTTGACCCCCAAATATTCATTTCATTTTAAGCATGTGTAACATCATACTTGTGATGTAGAATACTTCATTCCCTCCATTCAGTGGGATGTGGATGGCACTAGACCACCCCACATCGTGCAGATGGTCTTCATCATCAAGGGGACTATCAAAGGTCCCAAAATTACTTGCATGATCACTCATTTTGTCATGGAAATTATTGAAATAATATTGAAATAAACAAAAACAACAAAAAAAGTAAATAACAACCACTACAGGTAAATCCAAAGTTACTACCAACACCACACAAGCGAAAATTAAGTTTTACTCCCTGGCAATGGCAGCATTTTGAACGCGCTCACCTATACCATTTGTTTGGTGTAGGAAGATCATTATCAATTATAATAATCCAACATATTTTGGGGTCGAATACACAAGGATTGCAACTAGTATTCGAATCCTATGTGTGTTGAAGGTTACTAAGTATTTACCCGCAATGTAAACAAAAAGTAAAACATGAATTAAAATTGGGGGTATTGTTTGAAAGGTTTATGAACAAAAACTACTTGAACTACAAATTTAGAGCAACAACTATAGATAAGATTCCAATAGGAGAATAGTCTTGGGATTATGTTTTCCTAGGGGTAAATAGTGCATGGGTACATGAGAATCAAATGCAAACTCTAGATAATGACTATATAGATAGGCTAGGTTAAGGGTTTTGATGTTAGTTTTTCAACAAAACACCAAAATATCACGCATGTATCCTTTCAAATACCTCATGGGTGTGGCAAACAATCAACCCATAACCTCAGTCGAGCACCCTATTTCTAGAAAGATGTCCAAGACATAGCAAATTCACAATCCATCCTTATTTCTAAGATAATGGAAGGGAATAAGATAATATCTAAGAATTATTCACAAATACGTGTCACCCATATCCCTTTTTCAAGTATGATATGAGATCAAAATGAATACCCACATCCCACTTTCAAGGATGATGAGAGATTTCAGAAATTTGGGGCTTTCACCCACAAATTCCAATTTGACAATCAAACATTAGTAAAAACCGACATCATTGACCAATAATATATACTACTAATCAAGACCCACACATATTTCCACCTTATTCCAACATAACTCAAGATAGATGTTTAGCTACTCATGAAGTTCGAGAAAAAAAATATCCAAATTTACATTCAAAGCTTCCATTGAAGATTCAAGCAAGGGTATTCTCAACTTCAACTTCAATTACAACTAAATCCTTAGAAAATCAACTACAATAATTTTTCCCAATTTAGTAGGGTTTTTACAATGCCAAAACTTGAATTCTAGTTCAAGATATCCAAAAGTGAAAAGGGTTTTGCCCTTTGAAAGATTAGAACCAGCTGTGGGAATTTACAAATTTGTCCCTGGGCTATTTTCTAATCCATCGTGATTGCTAGTTCTTGATTGCGATTATGACTCTCATGGTCATAGTGAAACCATCAAAATACCTAGCTTTGACTGAATTAGACTAGGCCAGATCACGATCCTCAAACCATGATTGTGGTAACTGGGGGTCAGTTCCTGCTTCAGATTTTCCTATTTTTACACTAACTTTTCCTATTTTGTTCTCTTTTTAGCTAACTATACTTATTTTTCTTCGGTTACCTGTAAACCTGCAAACCATGGGAATTAGGGCATTCAAATGAAAAATCGCCTTATTGACATGATTTAATCATAGTAGTGTGCGCAAATTTTGATGTACATGAGTGGTAAATTTACCACTTATCAATTAACCATAGAACTACATAAGAAACTCCTTAGTATAAGACTTAGCAAACTACTTAGTATTGGGGGCAATATTTCCCGATAAGACCCTTGTAATCGGGTTATGGTGTTAATATTATATTAAAAAGTACATTGTGGGTCACAAGTTATGATTATGATACCAATTGAGCACCATGTTAGTATTCTATCCCTTGTGATGATGTGGTTATGGTTTACAGATCCTTATAGTTGCATTTTTTATATACTAGTATGGCATGAATACTTTTAGGTGAATTCATGCTTACTTAAAGGTATGGTTCCTACCAAACTCTTGATTTTACTATTGTTTTCCAAAATTGAATTTATTTCCACTTTTTACTTTAAAAATAAATTTCTTGTATAAAAGGAATCATTCTACCTTATTTAAATGAATTATAAGATTTTAGAACTATATATACTATTCCAAAAACTAGATCAAGATTGATTCTGATCCATTACTCTTCCACTCTTTTACCACTACTATTTACCTTAGTCGACAGATATCTGACCCTTTTTTATTATTATGCAGATTTAGTCCCGATGTCAATCTTGGACAACGAATTTATAGATCTACACTCTTTTAGTTACGGTTCGAGTTTGTGCACTTAATATACTTATATATATACATATATATATCCGGTACTAGATGGATTAGATTGATTATGATGGTTATTGAAAAGTCTGGTCAGGACTAGGCAGTGTATACGGATATCCCAAGTTCCCTATGGGACCCTTCGTCCATGAGTCACAATGCTAGAGAGGGATAGTCGAGCTAGAGACTACTTTTGTGAGCTATTAAGCTGGATGAGGTATATATACTTGGTACATTTGGCACTCGGATAGAATATGGTTTACTATTGGTTCATATGTATTTATTCATTCATATAAATAGTCTGTCACCAGTATGATTGTTTGGTGCTTATATCTATTGGCCTTATGGAGGGTGTATAGGTATAAGCTATGATTACTATTTTTTGAGTGCTTGTTTGTACCTTTCGAGCTTATGTTGGCTCAGTTAGGTTATTTTTTATCCAGACTAGTCAGTTACTCTATTATTATTTTATAGTTAGTTCATGGCAGGATGGTTATAGACTAGTACTCGAGATTGACAGTACGTTTCTAATTTCTTATCTTTCTCTATTATTGGTAAGTTACGTTATTGATATTTTACCTCATGATTAGTCACACTTTGATTAGATGCTTGATTATGCTAATATTAGTTTTCCTACTCGGTAAGGATTCCTCGAGATGTTACGTTGGCTCTATCAGGTTATTACCTCTCTTTCTTATCCATTCATATTGTATGTGTATCCTTGGCCTTGTATTATTACTATATATATATATATATACACGAACACATATATGGCATTTCCATATATCCCTCTCTTTATTATCCATTCATATTGTATGTGTATCCTTGGCCTTGTATTATTACTATATCTCTTTCTTTCACTCTTCATTTTTATATTGGCCAAGATATATGATATCACACTTTAGAGTTTATATTCCTATTTTACATGTTATTTATGCTTGTATTATATTTAGAGTTTAGTCGGTCAATTCCTATTGAGTGACACTTGTTTGGTACTCATACTACACGTTTACAGCCTATAGATCATACTAGTAGTTCTTGCCATTGATCTTTGCATCGTGTGGAGCATCTATATAATGGATATTTGGAGTGAGCTCCTGATGTTTAGAGTATTCCTGCTCTCCCTTGTATTGGTTTAACTTATCTCTACTTTATATTATATAGATTATTTATAGATGTATATTTATTTTATTTTCCCTTTGTACTTTGATTGTATTAGAAGCTCTTGTACTAACTTCATTAGGTCTTGGGATGGCTTTACATATATATTAGTCTCTTTATCATATTCATTTTTCTACTTACTTTCATTCTCTTAATTATTCATTGTCAGTTGTTCCAAATTATGGGTTGGCTTACCTACTAGTGGGTTATAGTAGGTGTCATCATAACCTGAGAAATTAGATTGTGACATTAGATCACGATTAAGAAATTGCAAGAGAAGTCAAGCCTCAAGTTCGTTAGAGCATTTCAAAGTTTGAATTTAGGTAGGTGAAAATTAAAATGTAGTTAAAGAGTCAATTCAGTTGATATGTGAATGTTAACTACCTATTTGTCTACTTCTTACAATGCATTTTGTTTAATGATAACTTTTTGTATAAATTTATAAGTTGTTTGATTGCCTGAAATGAGATTTTGTTAAAAGGCATGTTTTAAAGTGAATGTATGATTTAATTATCTCATATTATGATTGTACATGTTATGACATAGGTTGATATGGTGAGATGAACTGGTAAAGGTCATCATCAAGGAATTTTTGGATATTACGCAATATAAGAATAGAGATGTTGGAATAAGGATGCTATAACACTGGCTTGGGATGAGGGTTACAGACACTAGACGTCTGGATCATTGGTGCATGGACTAAGCTCGTCCCCTATAGGTCATGGCTAGTGGACATTTATAAGACTCATAGCATTTATGTACACAGTATTCGTGAGTTTAACAATTTCATGAGCGGACCAAATTATGTTCTTATTGTTATTTTGGTTCTTGAGTTAACCTGGTTGCATTACTGTTGTTATTTGGACACATGAGTGGTCCAAGTTGTTGATAAACTTGAAATAATTAAATATTATTTAGTATAATGTAATGACTCGAGACTATCCCCTAGTCGTCACATGGTGCTTATGACCCCGAAGGACCACAAGCTAACCCATAAATGATATCTGCTGTGAGCATTGAATAATAATACTAAAAGTAATGCAAAAAAATGGGTTGAAATGCCATAAGGTTCAAAACATCTTAAATACTGATAAAATATAACATCTAAATCTGAAATACTATCTGAAAATCTAGTCTGAAAAGCCTCTAATTGAATCTGTTTGAAAGTGGAGTTGATGGGACAATCCCCTAACTAACTCTATCTACTAACTACTAAGCTTAAGAACTAAAATAAAAGCATATCCTCGATAGATAAGGACTCACGTCTAAATCTGCTACTGCTAGTTGAGTCTGGCTAAGCACGGTCAGGAACCTAAGCGTCCGAACCTATGATATGAAACATCATAGCACAGGAAAGTATGCATCAATATATGGGAATGTACTAGTATGCTAGATGAGGTAAGGCTGAATGCAAGGGTTCATATGCATGAATAATAACTGACTAAATGATATAGTGTAACTGAATATAAGAGTACGCATATACTATAACTGAGCTTTTCTGAAACTAAGTATTGAGTTTTAAATACTGTATAATTGATATCTGAAATTACTGATAATGGAATTACTGATATTGATTGACTGTGTCTGATAGTCCTGATTCTATAAAACTGAGCTAAGTTCTGAACTGAAGACTGGCATTGATACTGAAACTGTGGGAGGTAATCATCTAACTGACATGCCCCTCTCTGAGCTGATTGGGGTCCAAACTATAACCTTAGTTGAAAGGGTGCTAATACCATGACATAAGTACTAACACTGGCTGTGAGTTAACCCTAACTAGCAGGAAAACATTTTGTCAACCCTCACTGACAGGAGAACTCATGAGAGATATGTCAAACCTTATCTATCAAGAAATCATCTCAACCTACGTTGGCTACGTAGTTCTGTAACTCATGGATTGCTACTAAGGGTCAAACCCTACACTACCATAAATGCTCCCATCCTTGGGTTCGCTCGGTGCTGAATCCTACTCCCAACAGGAAGACATTGAACTGATTATACTGAACTGGATTGGACTGATATAGATTTTATTGAGTTTTCCTATGTTTTGTAACTGACTGAATTCTACTGAGTTTTGTAACAGACTGAGAGTACTACTAATTAGATATGACTAATACTATTATGTCACTGACACTGGATCTAGGTGAACAGCTAAATTGTCGTGTATTAAATACCCCCAGGACTCGATAGCATGAAAAGTAAAGGAAAGAATCATCTTGAATAACATAACAATGTTCACTGGGTCATAATTCATTCATAGAGACATTTCATCAAACACTTAATATGCATTAACTTGTACATATACCAGCATGTCATTATTGCCTCATTTAATTCACATGGACATTCTATCAAAGTCTTGGGGAGCATAACTTAATGCACTTAATCATGGATAATATAAAAACATGGCAACTACAATGCCCAAATTACAAATTCTGTGGGTTTAGCATGAAATTCATATAATTCCTCATAAAAATACTAATCTAATTTCATGAATCATATAATACTCATGGATTTATGTAATACCCCAGAAAATTTTTCATTGAAATTTTAGGCGTAACCGTGTTGGGTTCTATCTTCTAGCATGAATTATAAATTTTCCGTGCAGAATGGCTTAGATTATGACCCCCATTACATAGAGTATCAAATAACATTTCCAACAATATGTGTATCATCCAAAATGGACACCTGAGCGACGAGTTACGAACATTCCGATCGAATCGTGAATAGTAGTGAACAGTAAAACATGCAGGAAAAAGTATTGAGGCTGGCGTATTTTTTCTCCAAAGTTAAATGATCATAACTCCTTGTACATAATGATCTAGGTGATCTAATATATATCAACGGAAAGATCTGTGAGTCCTCTTTCCAATGAAATTGATTTCATCTAATTTGTCTAATGGAGAAAAAAGTTATGGTCGATCTACTTCAGCCTATCAAAAGTGAATTTTTGGGTCAACTTCAAACGATCATAACTCCTCGTACACAATGATCTGAGTGAGATACAATATATCAACGGAAATATATGAGAGTCCTCTTTCTAATGAAATTAGTTTCATCCAATTTGAAAATAGGAGTAAAACTTTATGATTGATCTACTTCAAACTATCAAAACAGTCCACCAAAGGATAGATTTGAGAATTTTTTTATTTTTAAGGGTGTTTTGGTCATTCCCCCCACCCAAAATCCATCCAAACCCTATGTTAAAGCCTATTAGAAGCATTATATGTTATATTTCATCAAATTCCCTCAAAAAGAAAACCCTAAGCTCCTAAATCCAACTTCAAGAACCTCCAAAGTTCACCATTAATTCTGCAAATTTATTCAAGATTCCAAGTTCCTAGTTTAGGAACTCTAAGAACCATCATTCAAAGGAACGATTAACATATAAAAAATGAGTATCGATCTAAAGTTCATCATTCAAGGTATGTGGGGTTTTTCAACAAGAACTCTCTTTCGTTCTTGTGCTCAAAAGTAATTTTCTTTACAAAGGCATGATTTTTATTTGATTTTTACAAATTTGAAGCATGAACCCATATCTTATGACGATTATTATGAAATCTTAATATTTATGATTTTGAAAGATGAATTTACATGTGTGGAGATATAAAGCATGATTTTGATATTTGGGTCATGAATCCTCATTGAAAATTGTGTTTTTTGAGAAAGTGTATGTTATAAGCACGTTGATGTTGAATATTTGAGATATTTTGAATGATTTGACCTTTTGGTCTTAATGGATTTAGTTTTAACTCGAGTGTGAAAGAAATCCACAACATGGTTGATTTTGATAGATGGGAAGCATAATGTCGCCCGATGTATATTTATATATTACTGAAATTGTTTTGTTATGGATTGTCTTTGAAATGATCTAAGCTAAGTCCGAGAGGAATCTTTAGCACCGAGGGAGAGGTATAAAGCAACCTTACTTCCCTAGAACTACGTGTCATCGTAGGAGTGAGCCTGAGGCTGATTTATATAGTGATCACTAGTTTATGTGGATTTGATATCGATAGTCCTACTCCGATGGCAAGGATAAGATGGCTCTCCCCAACTTGGGTTGTACATTGGGCTCCATGTAGCTCACATGGTTTATGTCGGTTATAGGATTTCCCAGTGTGTGTGTGTTTCCTTGTGTCTATGGTGAATGGTGAAGTGATTTGAAAGTGGAATTGTGAAAGATATTCTTTTGAAAGATTTAAATGATATTTACATTATGAGAATTGATATTCTTGATGAACTGAAAGTGATTGACAAATTATATGATGACTCACATGTGTTATTGTACTTATTTCATCCTCTCATGATTATGATGATTTTCTTCGAGCTACGTGAGTCTTTCATACATCCTGCATATTTCTTATAAATATTTATGATGATGATGTTTATACAACTGCATACACCCCCATATACTCGGTTCTTTTCCATAGTACTGACCCACATATTCGGATGTGGGCTGTATTTTCTTAGAATGTAGGTTCAGGTGCTCAGTTCTAGGTTAAACAGTGATTCTTTAGGCACACTGTTCTATATCCTCTGTTGTGGTGAGTCCTCATATTCCGAGGACGTGATGTCTGATGTTGGTTTCATAGAATTGTTTACATTTGATAACTGAGTATGAGTCAGTTGGGGCATGTCTCAATGGCTCGCTAGTTTTATTGATTTTCTTAGAGGCTTGTCAGACTAGTATAGATATTGGGAGTTGACTAATAAGTCATATTTTATTATCTTTCTGAAATTCTTTTATTCTTGGATGATGATTACTCTATTGATATTTGAGGGTTATTTATGGAAACCCCATTTATTTGTGTTGAACTGAATGAAAATGGCTCAAAGGGTTAGCTTGGGGCTACTCATAGCCTCAAGCACCGTATGACGCTTCAGAACCCATTTTTTGGGGCGTTACAAACTTGGTATCAGAGCCTAAGGTTTTAAGGTGTCTTAGGGAGTCTGACAAGCTGTGTTAAGTAGAGTCTTGATCATCGGTGTGTAGCGCGCCACATCTATGAGCAAGAGGCTACAAGATATTTTAGGAAAAAGTGTGATTCTTTCTTTCAGATGTCTGTCGTGCTTAAAGTATCTCTCTCTACTATTGATTCATGCTCTCCTCTTTCATAAATATGCCTCCACATCGAGCGAGAAGAAATAATGATGGTCAGCAACCTTAACCTACTAACCCATTGAATAAAAATATGTCTCATGCTAAATTTCGGATAGCCTTTTAGGTGCTGGCCCAAGTTGTTACTACACATGTTCAGGCCAAATCGGCCCCGAATCCACAGCAGCACGGGGTGATTTAGCTGCTGCCAGGATCTGTGACTTCATGCGGATGAATCTGCCAGAATTCTATGGGTCCAAGTCTGATGAGGATCCACGGTTATTTTTAGAGAAGGTGCGGAAGATTACTCAAGTGATGCATGTATCTGAGGAATATAGTGTGGAGTTGGTTGCGTATAGGTTGAAAGAACTTGCTTATGACTGGGTTGTTGCTTGGAGTAAAAATAGAGGTGAAGGAGTTGTCCCTACAACTTGGCAAGAGTTCCAGGATGCATTCCTGGATAAGTTTTTCCCTTTGGATATGAGGGAGGCAAAGGTGGAAGAGTTTATGAACCTGCGACAGGGCTCTATGACTGTTAGGGAGTACTGTCTAAAGTTCAATCAGTTGGCCAAGCATGCTCCTGACTTAGTGGCTGATAATCAGGCTAGTATGAGTAAGTTTGTGACTGGAGTGTCTAGTTAAGTGGTTAAGGAGTGTAGGTTTGCTATGCTGAATAGTGAGATGAATCTTTCTAGGCTGAAGACTCATGCCCAACAAATTGAGCTAGACAAGATTAAGGAGAGAGATAGAATGAGAGGTACTAATAGAGCTAGGTCCGATCAGCACGGTTAGGGTCAGACTAGATCGTAGGTGTAATACCCCGGGAAATTTTTCATTGAAATTTTGGTGCGTAAACATATTGGGTTCTATCTTCTAGAATGAATTATACATTTTCCATGTAGAATGTCTTAGATTATGACCCACCATTGTGTAGATTATATCAAATAATCTTTCCAACGATATGTGGATCATCCAAAATGGACACCCGAGCGACAAGTTATGAACATTCCGATCAAACAGTGAATAGTAGTGAACAGTAAAACGTGTAGGAAAAAGTACTGAGGCCTGGCATATTTTTTCTCCAACTTTAAACGTTCATAACTCCTTGTACATAATGATCTGGGTGATTTTCTACATATCAACGAAAAGCTCTACGAGTCCTCTTTCCAATGAAATAGGTTTCATCCAATTTTTCTATCAGATCAAAAAGTTATGGTCAATCTACTTCAGCCTAACAAAAGCAAATTTTTGGATTAACTTCAAATAATCATAACTCCTCGTACACAATGATTTGGGTGAGATACTATATATCAATGGAAATATATGAGAGTCTTCTTTCTAATGAAATTGGTTTCATCCAATTTGGAAATCGGAGTAAAATGTTATAGTTGATCTACTTCAGACTATCAAAATAGTCCACCAAAGGACATATTCGAGAATTTTTTTTATTTGTAGGGGCATTTTGGTCATTTTCCCTCACCCAAAATCCATCCAAACCCTATATTAAAGCCTATTAAAGCATTATATGTTATATTTCATCAAATTCTCTCAAAAAGCAAACCCTAAGCTCCTACATCCAACTTCAAGAACCTCCAAAGTTCACCATTAATTCTACAAATTTAATCAAGATTCCAAGTTCCTAGTTCAAGAACTCCAAGAACCATCATTCAAAGGCACGATTAACATCTTAAAAATGAATATCGATCTAAAGTTCATCATTCAAGGTATGTGGGGTTTTTCAACAAGAACTCTCTTTCGTTCTTGTGCTCAAAAGTAATTTTCATTACAAAGGCATGATTTTTATTTAATTTTTAAGAATTTGAAGCATGAACCCATATATTATGATGATTACTATGAAATCTTGATGTTTATGATTTTGAAAGATGAATTTACATGTGTGGAGATATAAACCATGAATCTTGAACGATATTTATCATGATTTTGATATTTGGGTCGTGAATCCCCATTGGAAATTTTGTTTTTTTTAGAAAGTGTGTGTTATAAGCACGTTGATGTTGAATATTTGAGATATTTTGAATGATTTGACCTTTTGGTCTTAATGGAGTTGTTTTAAACTCGAGTGTGAAAGAAATTCACAACGTGGTTGATTTTGATAGATGGGAAACATGATGGCTCCGGATGTATATTTATATATTACTAAAATTGTTTTGTTGTGGATTATCTTTGAAATGATCTGAGCTAAGTCCGAGAGAAATCTTTAGCACTGAGTAGGAGGTATGAAGCGACCTTACTTCCCTAAAACTACGTGCCATTGTGGGAGTGAGCCTGAGGCTGATTTATATAGTGATCACTAGTTTGTGTGGATTTGATATTGATAGTCCTACTCCAATCGCAAGAATAGAATGGCTCTCCCCAACGTGGGTTGTACGTTGGACTCCATGTAGCTCACATGGTTTATGTCGGTTATAGGATCTCCCAGTGTGTGTATGTTTCCTTATGTCTATGGTGAATGGTGAAGTGATTTGAAAGTGGAATTATGAAAGTTATTCTTTCGAAAGATTTAAATGATATTTACATTATGAGAATTGATATTCTTGATGAACTGAAAGTGATTGACAAATTATATTATGACTCACATGTGTTATTGTACTTATTTCATCCTCTCAAGATTATGATGATTTTCTTCGGGCTATGTGAGTCTTTCGTACATCCTGCATATTTCTTATAAATATTTATGATGATGATGTTTACACAACCGCATACACCCCCATATACTCGGTTTCTTTCCATGGTACTGACCCACATCTTCGAATGTGGGATGCATTTTCTCATAATGTAGGTTCAGGTTCTCAGTTACAGGTTCGACAGTGATTCTTCGAGCATGCTGTTATACATCCTCTATTGTGGTGAGTCCTCATGTTTTGAGGACGTGATGTCTGATGTTGATTTCACAGAATTATTTATATTTGATAACTGAGTATGAGTCAATTAGGGCATCTCTCAATGGCTCGCTAGTTTAGTTAATTTTCTTAGAGGCTTGTCAGACTAGTATAGATTTTGGGAGTTGACTAATAAGTCGTATTTTGTTATCTTTCTGAAATTCTTTTATTCTTGGATGATGATTACTCTGTTGATATTTGAGGGTTATTTTATGGAAACCCCATTGATTTGCATTGAACTGAATGAAAATGGCTCAAAGGGTTAGCTTGGGGCTACTCATAGCCTCAAGCACCGTGTGACACTCTGGGACTCATTTTACAGGGCGTTACAAACTTGGTATCAAAGCCTAAGGTTTTAAGGTATCCTAGGGAGTCTAAAAAGTCACCTTAAGTAGATTCTTGATCATCGGTGTGTAGCGTGCCACATCTATGAGCAAGAGGCTACAAGACATTTTAGAAAAAAGTATGATTCTTTCTTTCAGTAGTCTATAATGCTTAAAGTGTGCTCCTGTGTTGTTTTTGAGAAAGAAAGATGGCTCTTTGCGTATGTGCATTGATTACCGCCAACTGAATAAATTTACCATCAAAAATAAGTACCCCATTTCCGAGAATAGATGATTTGTTTGACCAATTGCAAGGTGCAAGTTATTTCTCAAAGATAGACCTTCATTCCAGCTATTATTAACTCAAAGTTAGGGAGTGTGACATCCCGAAAACCATTTTCCATACTCGTTATGGCCATTTTGAGTTTCTTGTTATGTCTTTGTGGTTAACTAATGCCCCAGCAGCTTTCATGGACCTCATGAATCGAATCTTCAGACCATATCTGGATATTATTGTCATAGTGTTCATCGATGATATACTGGTGTACTCCCATAGTAAGGATGAACATTCTAATCATCTCTGACCTGTCTTGCAAACCCTTAGAGATCACAAGTTTTTTGCCAAGTTCAGTAAGTGTGAGTTTTAGCTAAGGTCAGTTGCTTTTCTGGATCATATCATTTCTTTCGAGGGTATTAGAGTTGATCTCCAAAAGACCAAAGCTATAATAAATTAGCCTAGACCTATTTCTTCGACTGATATCTAAAGTTTCTTAGGTTTAGCTGGCTATTACCGCCATTTTGTTGAGGGTTTATCCTCTATAGCGTCTCCTATGACTCCGTTGACCCAAAAGAAGGTAAAGTTCTTGTGGTCTGAATCTTATGAGAAGAGTTTTCAGGAGTTGAAAACTCCACTCACTCCAGCCCTTATTTTGACTTTGTCTGATGGTGTTGATGGTCTTGTGGTGTACTATGATGCTTCGAGAGTTGGGTTGGGTTGTGTATTGATGCAGAAGGGTAAGGTGATAGCTTATGCTTCTAGACAGTTAAAACCCCATGAGAAAAATTACCCCACCCATGACCTTGAGTTCGTTGCTATTGTGTTTTCTTTGAAAATCTAGAGACACTATTTGTATGGTGTCCATGTTGGTGTTTTCATTAATCATAAGAGTCTGCAGTATGTGTTTACCCAGAGAGAATAAATCTTAGGCAGAGACGATGGTTAGAATTGTTAAAGGACTATGATATGAGTGTGCTGTACCATCCGAACAAGGCCAATATTCTGGCAGATATCCTAAGTAGAGTGTCCACGGGTAGTGTTTCGCATGTGGTAGAAGGTAAGAAAGAGTTGGCTCGTGATGTACATCATTTGGCTAGATTGGGGGTTAGGTTGTTTGACTCTACTGAAGGTAGTATAGGGGTTCAGAGTAGTTCCGAATCCTCCTTCGTTTCGGAAGTGAAGGAAAAGCAATACTTAGAAGCTAGTTTGGTTAGACTGAAGGAGTCAGTCAAGGACCAAAAAGTAGAGGTTTTCTCCCAAGGGGGAGACGGTGTGTCGAGATTGCCGGGTAGATTGTTTGTCCCGAATGTTGATAATCTGAGATAGAGGATTATGTCTAAAGCACACGGGCGCAATATTCTATTCATCCTAGTGCCACCAAGATGTACCGAGACTTGCGAGAAATCTATTGGTGGAGTGGCATTAAGAAAGATATAGCAGCATTTGTAGCTAAGTGTGCAACATGCCAATAGGTTAAGGTTGAACACCAAAGACCTGGTGGTATGATGCAAGAGTTTAGTATTCCCACCTGGAAGTGGGAAGAGATAAATATGGACTTCGTGATTGGTTTACCTCCTTCCCGACGCCATTATGATTCCATTTGGGTTGTGGTTGATAGGTTGACTAAGTCTGCTCATTTCTTGCTTGTTCATACTTCATATACTGCTGAGGATTATACTAGATTGTATATCCGAGAGCTAGTCAGACAGCATGGAGTTCCCTTATCTATTATTTCGGATAGGGGTACTCAGTTCACTTCATAATTTTAGAAATATTTTCAGAAGGGTCTTGGTACCCAAGTGCTTTTGGGTTCTTCTTTTCATCCGCAGACCGAAGGTCAGGCTGAGTGGACCATCCAGACCTTAAAGGATATATTGAGAGCTTGTCCACTTGACTTTAAGGGAAGTTGGGATGATCACTTATCGTTGATAGAGTTTGCTTACAATAACAGTTTCCACTCTAGTATTGTCATGGCTCCCTTTGAAGCCTTATATGGGAGGAAGTTTAGATCACCCATAAGTTGGTTCGAGGTGGTTGAAGCGGCTATGAGTGGTCCTGATTCGGTATTGAAGGCTATGGAAAAAGTTAAGTTGATTAGGGAAAGGTTGAAAACTGGGCAGAGTAGTCAGAAGTCATATTCGGATGTTAGAAGGAGAGACCTTGAGTTTGAAGTTAGTGACCTAGTGTATCTGAAAATTTCACCCATGAGGGGGGTGAAGAGATTCGGAAAGAAGGGGAAGCTTAGTCCCCGTTATGTTGGTCCTTACAAAATTCTTAGCCGTGTTGGTAAGGTAGCTTATGAGGTCGAGTTACCTTCCGAGTTGTCCTCTGTTCATCCAATATTCCATGTCTCCATGCTTAGAAAGTATATTAGCGATGATGTGGTAGTGGATTCCTCTGTGAGTGCTGACAATCAAGAATATCTTTCTTTTGATGAGATTTCTATTGAGATTCTTGATTTCAGTGTTCGAAGACTAAGGAACAAAGAAGTTCCCTTGGTCAAGGTGTTGTGGCGAAACCAATCTTTTGAGGGTGCAACTTGAGAAGCTGAGGCAGATATGCGATCCAAGTACCCGCACCTATTTTTTGCGAACTCCGATCAAGCCGAAGGTGCCGTTCTTTCCTAAATCATGCACTTTTGATAAAAGTTGCAGCATTTCAGTTGTCATTTATTATGTGTTCAGATGTAGTTTCTTGAATTTATGCATTCTATGTTGCATTCGGAGTGAGAAACAATGTGGTGATGAGACTAACGAATGGTTTCAGCTGTATGATGTATTCCCTATCTAATCTTGGCATGTCTAGCGTCATTCGAGGATGAATGTTTCCAAGGGGGGGGATGATGTAATACCCCAGGAAATTTTTCGTTGAAATTTTGTGCGTAAATGTGTTGAGTTCTATCTTCTAGAATAAGCTTTCCAACGATATGTGGATCATCCAAAATGGACACCCGAGTGACGAGTTATGAACATTTCGATCGAACCGTGAATAGTAGTGAACAGTAAAACATGCAGGAAAAAGTACTGAGGCCTGGAGTATTTTTGCTCCAAATTTAAATGATCATAACTCCTTGTACATAATGATTTGGGTTACTACTAAATATCAACAGAAAGCTCTGTGAGTTCTCTTTCCAATGAAATTAGTTTCATCCAATTTGTCTATCGGATCAAAAAGTTATGGTCGATCTACTTCAGCCTATCAAAAGTGAATTTTTGGGTCAAATTCAAACGATCATAACTCCTCGTACACAATGATCTGGGTAAGATACTATATATTAAAGGAAAGATATGAGAGTCCTCTTTCTAATGAAATTGCTTTAATACAATTTGAATATCAAAGTAAAAAATTATTGTTGATCTACTTCAGACTATCAAAACAGTCCACCAAATGAGAAATTCGAGAATTTTTTTTATTTTTAGGGGCGTTTTGGTCATTAACCCTCACCCAAAATCCATCCAAACCCTATATTAAAGCCTAGAAGCATTATATGTTATATTTCATCAAATTCCCTCAAAAATAAAACCCTAAGCTCCTACATCCAACTTCAAGAACCTCCAAAGTTCACCATTAATTCTTCAAATTTATTTAATATTCCAAGTTCCTAGTTCAAGAACTCCAATAACCATCATTCAATGGCACAATTAACATCTCAAAAACGAGTATCGATCTAAATTTCATCATTCAAGGTATGTGGGGTTTTTCAACAAGAACTCTCTTTCGTTCTTGTGCCCAAAATTAATTTTCTTTACAAAGGCACGATTTTTATTTGATTTTTATGAATTTGAAGCATGAACCCATATCTTATGAGTATTATTATGAAATCTTGATGTTTATGATTTTGAAAGATAAATTTACATGTGTGGAGATATAAAGCATGAATCTTGAACGATATTTGTCATGATTTTGATATTTGGATCGTGAATCCCCATTGGAAATTGTGCTTTTTTTGGCAAGTGTGTGTTATAAGCATGTTGATGTTGAATATTTGAGCTATTTTGAATGATTTGACCTTTTGGTCTTAATGGAGTTGTTTTGAACTCGATTGTGAAAGAAATCCACAACGTGGTTGATTTTGATAGATAGGAAGCATGATGGCTCCTAATGTATATTTATATATTACTAAAATTAATTTACTGTGGATTGTCTTTGAAATGATCTGATCTAATTCTGGGAGAAATATTTAGCACCGAGTGTGAGTTATAAAGTGACCTTACTTCCCTAGAACTACGTGCCCCCATAGGAGTAAGCCTGAGGCTGATTTATAATGTGATCACTAGTTTGTGTCGATGTGATATCGATAGTCCTACTCCGATAGCAAGGATAGGACGGCTCTCCCCCAATATGGGTTGTATGTTGGACTCTACGTAGCTCACATGTCTTATGTCGGTTATAGGATCTCCCAGTGTGTGTGTGTGTTTCCTTGTGTCTATGGTGAATGGTGAAGTGATTTGAAAGTGGAATTGTGACAGTTATTCTTTCGAAAGATTTAAATGATATTTACATTATGAGAATTGATATTCTTGATGAACTGAAAGTGATTGACAAATTATATGATAACTCACATGTGTTATTGTACTTATTTCATCCTCTCAAGATTATGATGATTTTCTTCGGGCTATGTGAGTCTTTCATACATCCTGCATATTTCTTATAAATATTTAAGATGATGATGTTTATACAACTGCATACACCCCCATATACTCGGTTCCTTTCCATGGTACTGACCCATATCTTTGGATGTGGGCTGTATTTTCTCAGAATGTAGGTTCAGGTGCTCAGTTCCAGGTTCGACAGTGATTCTTCAGGCACGTTCTTCTACATTCTCTGTTGTGGTGAGTCCTCATGTTCCGAGGACATGATGTTTGATGTTGGTTTCACGGAATTGTTTACATTTGATAACTGATTATGAGTCAGTTAGGGCATGTCTCAATGGATTGCTGGTTTTATTGATTTTCTTTGTGGCTTATCAGACTAGTATAGATGTCGGTAGTTGACTAATAAGTCGTATTTTGTTATCTTTCTGAAATTATTTTATTCTTGGATGATGATTACTCTTTTGATATTTGAGGGTTGTTTATGGAAACCCCGTTGATTTGTGTTGAACTGAATGAAAATGGCTCAAAGGGTTAGCTTGGGGCTACTCGTAGCCTCAAGCACCGTGTGATGCTCCGGGACTCGTTTTCTGGGGCGTTACAATTTAACACCCAATTAACATCATAGATACATTAATCACTTTGTAAATTCAAGGGTTTATCAAGATAATCACATTTTTACCACACATGCTATTCAATTTCATGAAACTTGCACTTAAATAATGGATTGAAACCCAACTACTATCATGAACAGGAATTCAATCTAATTCAAACATGGAATGATGGAAATCATAAATCTGAGATCTTGTATATTTAAAAAGATATTATTGGACTCTATGGGTGAAAGTAACCCATAGATGAACACTTAACATACTTGAGAAGAAGAGTTCTTGAAGGTTCTTGGAGAGATTCTTGAGAATTGACCTTGAGGGATAATGACTTAATTTGGGGAAAACGGAATGAATAATGGTGTAACTAGGTTTATTCGGGTTGAATTTTGTGTTATAGGCTAACTAGGGCGGTAGAAAAAGACTTAAATCCACCTGGAATGATTTAAAAACTCAGAATTTAAAACTAGAAACTAACTGAAAATCCTGATTTGGGCCCTTGGTGTGACGAGATGTTATCGCGCCGTATCACTAGAAAGTGGACGACTGGGAATTAGACCATCAATGCGACATGGTGGAAATGCATTACCCCTTGGATACGAACTGGAAGTTCACCGTGACGCAATGGGATTGCATTGGTGTACTGGAAACTAACAAATGTGAAACTAAGCTGTGGCGCAACGCGCCGATATCACAGTACCTCACTGGAAACTAACAATTGGGAAAACGGCTAGTGGCACGATGTGGTGGTATCATATTATCTCACTGGAAAATTAATAATGTCATTTGAACTGGCACTGCGACGCGCTAGAGTACCAAGTGGTATACTGTCTTACTAAAATAGCTCTAACTCTTCGCCCGAGTGTCCGATTTGGGAAAATTTGGTATCGATGGAAATCTTATTCAATTTCCCACATAATGAAAAGTCAAAATATTTAAAATTAAATATGTATAAAATAGTATTCATCTTTAAAGTGAGTCTTTAATATTTTTGGGATGAATTTAAGCTAGGTAAAAGTACAGGGTGTTACATATCTCTCCCTTGGAAACATTCATCCTCAAATAAGACTGATTAAGTTGAGGACTATTAATAGACTGAGTTTATAAGCTAGACGTACATATCTGATGCATGGAATATATGACAGAACAGATTAATGAATCTGTGACTGAATATGCAACGATAACTGATACTAAGATTATAGTTGTAACTGAACATGGAACTGAGTAGATCTAAGGAAGACTGTTACCTTAAGCTGAGAACACTGATAATCCTAAGATTATATATTGAACATGTATGAACGGGAACATAAGAACATGAATAAGTATAAAATGTGATACACAAACTGAATATCGTGAACTGAACTTAGCCCTTAAGTACAAAGCTTACTGCAGGTTTTTATTCAGTGCATGCTCTATACTAGAAGTTCTGGTCAACCTTTATTACCTATCAATCCTGAACCACAACGCATTGGAAGAATGGAAGCACAAGCAAAAATCGAAAGGATGGCTGCTCAACAGGAACAAGCAAGATTGGCTGCCCTTGCCGCTGCCCAAGTACACCAACAAAACATTGATAACCCTGGGCGAGCAACAAATCCTGACGATGAGGATTTAGGTGATGACGAGTTACTAAACCCTATGCGTGATGCTGAAATTATAACACCTGCCAACCGAAGAGGTCGACAAGCTCGGTTTAGGTATGATCGCCAACCTATGCAGCCAGCTTTCGACGATGATGATGATGATCTTGATGGTGCCGGAGCCACTGGGGCCATAATTCCACCACCATTAGCGCCCGGAGCCAAGTTCAACATCACAATCACTATGATTCAGTTATTGCAACTCAAGGGATTATTTGGTGGACTAGCAGGCGATGATCCGAATATGCATCTCATCAACTTTATTTCTACATGCAAGTCGTTTGACAATCCTAGTGTTGGTCAGAATGCAATTCGATTACGTCTATTTCCATTGTCTCTGTCTGGGGAGGCAACACTATGGTTGAATGGTCTGACTCCTGATTCTATTACAAATTGGAGGCAATTGAGAGACGCTTTCCTAGAAAGATTCTTTCCGCCATCCAAGAGGGCGCAATTGAGAGATGAAATCAGCAACTTTCGTCAGCTTCCCACTGAAGCTCTTCATGAAACATGGGAGAGGTTCAAGACAAAGCTAGCGAGGTGCCCAAACCATCACATGACCAATGTTCACCTAATGGAGATATTGTATAGAGCCTTAATTCAATAACTAAGCCAGTGGTGGATAACGCTGCTGGAGGATCTTTCATGGACCTCACCTTTGGTCAAGCAAGCAATATGCTAGATCGTATGACGAAACAAAGTAGAGCTTGGCATACCAGGGATTCTGAGGTAGCAAACCCCACTTTATCTATTGGCATGACTGCAGACCAAAGAAGAAGAGAAGAAGAACGTGATCAAGATATGGCTCATTTGAAAACACAAATGGATCTTCTTACAAAGAATTTATTATCAGGGAAGACCGAAAAAGTGAAAGCTATTGCGTCAAAAGGAAGAGACGAATCTGATTCGGAAGATGAGGCCAACTACTTGAACAATCAGGGGGGTTTCGGCGGGAATGCCCAAGGAAACCAAGGTCGGAACTATTATGATAAATCTGGAAACAAGGACCAAGGTAGTTGGAAGAACAAGAATGAAAAGAGTGGTTTGTATGTTCCCCCTGGTAGACGTGACACCACCACATCTAATTCTGGAAGTATGGAAGACATGATGGCTAAATTATTGAAAGGAGTGGAAGCAACGAGCGCGGGAGTAACAGAGGTAGTCAATTATTTGTCCTCCATGAAACAATTAGTTGATTCACATTCCACTTCTATCAAGCAAATAGAGAAGCAATTGAGCCAACTTTCAGCAGCACTCAATCAAAGAAAGGCCGGCACTTTACCTAGCGATACTGTGCCAAACCCAAGGAATGACGGGTCATGCATGGCCATCACTACCAGAAGTGGTAAGGTGCTGGAAACTTCAGCAAAAGGCAAGCAAGTGGTTGACGAAGTTGCGGACATAGATGACAAAACAAAAGGAGAAGATGCCACAGCACCCACTCCTGACGTCAAGGACGCCACATCCAGCACTGTGCAACCTGAAAAAGTGGAAAAACGGATGCAAGAGGAGAAGAAAACCGTAGAAAGAACACTTCCATACCCACCACCACCTTTTCCCCAAAGATTAAAGAAGGTGGCGGATGATACAAAGTTCAGCAAATTCATGAATATGTTAAAGCAGCTGACCATTAATGTTCCATTGGTGGAGGCACTTGAACAAATGCCTGGATATGCAAAATATATGAAGGACCTGTTGACAAAGAAGCGGGCATCAAGTTATGAGTTAGCGAATAATGTTCATCATTGTAGTGCAGTTGCTACTCGATCGATAGTTCAGAAGAAGGCCGACCCCGGAGCTTTCTCTATTCCTTGCACTATTGGATCGTTGGATTTTGCCAAAGCATTGTGCGATCTAGGTGCTAGCATAAATTTGATGCCACTATCCATCTACAAGAAGTTGGGGCTAGGCGATCCGACACCAACCAATATGAGGCTCGTGATGGCTGATTGGTCGGTAAAAAGACCTGTGGGTATCTTGAATGATATGTTGGTGAAAGTTTCTTCATTCATCTTTCCTGCAGACTTCGTTATTCTGGATTGTAAGGAGGATTCTGAAGTTCCCATAATCCTGGGACGTCCTTTCCTTGCAACCGGAAGTGTGTTTATTGACATGAAAGATAATGAGCTTTTGTTTCGAATTAATGACGAAGTAGTACGGTTTGATATATGCAAAGCCATGAAGCAGCCCAGCGATATGAATGAGTTATCTGTAGCTGATGTTCATCAAGAGGATATGAAAGCATTATCTATAGAGAAATAGCCTACTGTTGAGCCATTGTCTGCTGCGCCACTGAATGTTGAGCATGAGGATAATGAAGATTATGAAGAACTTATGGGTGATCTAACAGAAATAGAGTCTTATTCTCCTGAGCAACCGGATTGTGATCTCAAGAATCAACCAACAGCGAAGACTCCCATTGACGAGCCACCAATGCTAGAATCGCAAGAGCTCCCCGATTATCTAAGGTATGTGTTCTTGGAAAGTAGAAATATACTTCCAGAGAGTGCAGATGATTTTAGTGAACAGCACGTAGAGGATCTCGTCTCTGCTCTGAAGAGATACAAGAGAGCTATGGGGTGGACTATTGATGATATAATTGGTGACTCTCCGGAGAAACATATGAGCCATCTCGAAAAAGATCGCATGCCCACAGGTAAGCCTCATTGTCGTCTAAATCCTTTCAAAAAACGATCCACCATTTACCTCGACGAAGTCTGAGTACTCGAGGTAACTATGTCGTTCCACGACAATAAATAAGGCGCTAGATGGGAGGCAACCCATCGTTTATTATTTTTCATTTATTGTTTATCGTTTTGTCTTTCTTTCGTTCTAGTACTTGTTTTGTTTTTGATAAATGAAAATCCAAAAATAAGAGTCGTGCCACGACCAAAACTAAGGCGCTTGGTGGGAGGCAACCCATCATACTAATTGTTTTCATTGGTTTTGAGCAAATATAGGTGCGAGAAGTATTGAACGAGGAGATTGGTTGCACATTACGATTTGGACGCATTGTATGGAAAAGGTGGTAAGTTAGGTATAAGGATGCATAAGGTTATGGATTGAGCATTGCTCATGCCAAAATAGGCATCGAGGAAGGCTAGGCCTAGGTAAAACAAGGCCACGAACAATGCACAACCTATACTATAGCCTAAGGCCTCGGAATTTAGTGTGCTATACACTATGCGTCACCCATTCGCAAGTGTGCTATACACTATGCGCCGCCTATGGTATAGCATTAGGTCCCAGGATCTCATATGCCATAGACTATGCGGCGCATATGTCTCAAAATGCCATAGACTATGCGGCGCATATGTCTCAAAATGCCATAGACTATGCGGCCCATATGTCATGACTATGCCGAGCATTATGCGCTGCATATTTGGTATTTTTGTCTTCAAAACCATTGGGAAATGGGTCAAAACCTGACCCATTCTCTTCCAATATAAAGGGGACTTAGTCTTGAAACATAACCACATTAGAAATTGACCCAAAGGCGCCGCACATCCATCCAAATCATCTCAAAATTTCTCTTTTTGCTCTTCCAATTCACAAGAACATCTCCAAAGGCTTCAATCACGTAAGTACTCTTTTGTTCTTCATCCATTTTTCATAAGTACTACGTTGCTATGCCTATTATGAATTGTTATATCTTGAAGAAGCATTGGTGATATTCATGTGTTTGAATTGCTGATACACAACCAAGTGAGTGAACATGTATGTTAGAATGCTCTTAACTTGTTTCCAACTTGAATTTGATTTTGATGTATTGTCATACTCTTGCGGAATTGCTATAGTCATTAACATTGCATAATCTTGTCACTTGAATACTTACATGTTGGAATGAATTGTTCATCGGAATAAGACTTATAGTTGCCTACCGACATAGGCGGTTGTGATTATTGATAGATACTATACCTTGATGTAATCCCTATGTAGTAGTCTTGATATAATCTTACATGCAAGTATTGCCAACAGTACAAGAAGTATGACTCACTGATTTTATTGTTGGAATAGAGCACCTAAAACGTATGTCGATGAAGTCTAAGTAATCGACCACTTTCACTTCACTAGTTGGTGCCAACAACCTAAGTGTGGGGTGGTTCCTCCACTGCTTGTTTATAGATTGTATCCATTGAGATGATGCTAACATGACTCTATTGAGATCTCAGGTACAATGGCACCAAAAGGCAAGGCAAAGATAAGGCTACCACTTCACAAAAAGAGCAAGGAGAACCCTCCTCGATGCAAACACTTCGACTCACTCTTGGAATTAAGTGGGATACTTATGAGGAACTTCTAAGGATGACGACTCTGATGATGATTCCGATGCAAAGGGGTATGACCCCAGACATAGAGAATGAGTCCGACTAACCAGGTTCTTTTTATTTATTTTCCACTGAGGGCAGTGTCCCGTTTAAGTGTGGGGTGACGGTATTGCATGCTATAATTCTCTATTTGCATCTATGTTTGTTTACTTTGTTTTTGTTTGTGTTTCGTTTTTAAGTTTTTTTAGTAGTAAAATTTTTTTTAGCTTCGCATGAAATTATTCTAATAGGCAGCATGAGATTATAACAAGAGTATGTGCTACAATTATGACTGTTGAGACGTTTAGGCTCTAGTTGTGACTCATTATGTGATATTGTGTGGTTCAATTCCTTCACTTGTTGGGTCTAGAGTCTATATTACTTCCAATCAAGTCGACCATGTGCCTTGTGTGTGTGAGATAATAGTATATTCTATGTTTGTGGCTGATGCTAGAACTTGCCTGGTATGTATGCAAAGCGAAAATAAGGAGTATAAGTTTAGGAGATGATTTAGGCATTTATTTGGCAACCTACATATGTTTACCTTCGTTTTACCTACCCTTGGACATCATCCTAGTTAAACCCTTTTGAGCCTTTAGCCTATTTCTTTGACAACCTCGTAAGTAAGCCTAATTCATTTTTTCAAGATCGTAATTTGATCCAAAATCCTAAGTACTTTAAAGTGCAAAAGTCATGTGATGAAATAAGAGGAAATTGGGTGAGTATGATGCTCTAAATTGTAGTGATGCTTGAATGTGTTATGAAAAAGAAAGTGCTATCATAAGAGGTATGTTATGAAAAGAAAAAGGAAAAAGAAAGCTGAAAAGTGAGTTATGCTTAAAATTGAAAAACAAAAGAGGAGAACAAGGGTGGTAGAATAAAAGAAAGAAGAAAGGTTAAAAGAAAAAAATGTCAATGATACAATGTGATGTATTAAAGTGCTTAGGAACTTAGTCACTATTTCTGGCCAAACTAGTCCTACCCGTCCCTTAGCCTACATTACAACCATCAAAAGACCTATTTGATCCTAATCTTAGCATTCTGACATTTAGTGGAGTATTACACTAAGGGCAAGCCTATGGTCATCAGTTGCTGCATACGAATTCTTTGTGAGAGCGAGAGCAAGGATATTTTGATACCCATGTTTGAAAAATATGCTATACTTGTGAGTAACTATGGGTAATATATTGTGAGACACACATGGTTGATGAGTTTTGGATAGTTGTACATGATTCTTTGTGCCTTAACCTTTGAATATGAGTTGACCACCATCACGAGTCTATGCTAGAGGTTAAATGGTTTCTACTAATGATCGGAAAACTACTCTTTGTTGATAATTGTTGTGCTTGTCTTGACGAATGTTTTGTGAAACACTAAGTTGATGTTTAGAGGGACATGATATTTTGTTCGAGGACGAACAAAGCTTCAAGTGTGGGGTGTTGATGATAGGCGAATTTACACGCCTATATCAATATATTTTGCCCATATTTGTGCCATGTTTTGAGAATAAATTATATATTTCATGCACTTTTAGTCCTTTTTCCTGTAAGTGAGCTAAAGAACATGATTAGCAAAGTTTCAGGTATAAATGATGCAGAAATCAGCATTTTATGGCTTACTTGACGCCAAAGAAAGCTCACGAAGGAAGGAACGTAAGATTAGACGCCTAAAGGACCAAACGTGATGCATGGGAAATCTGTCCCGAGCTAAAACAGCATTTCTAAAGACTTTGGGGACTTGCAGTAACTTATTTGGATTAGGATAATAATACATTAACCTAGTACAATTGGGTTAAGTATTTCATTAGTTTATTTGGATTAGGATAATAATACATTAACCTAGTACAATTGGGTTAAGTATTTCATTAGCTTAGTAGAAATAGGATATGGGTATTATAAATACCCTATCATGCTAGAGATTTTTATACATTCCTCCCTTAGTGGAGAGAGACATTCCTCCCTTAGTGGAGAGAGACATTCCTCCCTTAGTGGAGAGAAACAATCCTCCCTTAGTGGAGAGATACATTCTACTTCTCAATTACAACTCTTCTAATCTTCCCATTAATTCTATTTTTCTTCTTCTATTCATCTATTCAATTCTTAATTTCCGCAACAAGAGAAATGTTACTTTGCTAAGGAATTCACACTTCACGCCTACCACTTGTGCTACACGAAAATCATCAATCTTGTGGTATAATAATAACAATGCAAATTGTGATTTCCTTCGCACTCATGGGTAACTAAACCTCTCTGTTGGGGTTATGGAAGCCGTATGAGATACTATCTATTGCTGTGAGTTTATGAGTTTGTGACACGTATGCTGCTTATATCATTATTCTCTTCATCTTAATGCAAATTCTTGTGGCTGTAGACGCATAGAATAACGCCAGTATAACATTTAACTTGTTCGAAAGAAAGGTTATCTGTCTGGAAAAGAGATAATGTCAAGGTAGTAGGACACCCTTTCCTATTAAAAAGCTAGTGCCGTAACCGGACTAACCTCTTGGAGAATTCGTACCGTTAGACACTCTTTAAGCTCGAAAGAGTTAAAGTGAAATAATCCTCGAATAGGTCGAAAGACGCCTGGATTTACCATCGAATACAATTCTCTATAAGCACATGCATGTCACAATTCTACACACTCATAGCCAATAGAGACGTATAACTCAGAAGGTGGACATAACCCCAACGCCTCAATTCTCATTGTTTACAACTTACGTAACATTCTTCCTCTTTTTACTTTGCTATTTTCAACTTTTACTTTATTGTTTTGGTTACACATTACAATCCCCCCTTTTTATGAGACTTGCACTAAAAGTCTAGTAATTTTGCTTACTTGTTGGCCAAGCTATTCCCTGTGGGATCGATACCCAACCCAGGTTGGGTTTTATATTTGCTAACGACCGCTTTACACTCCTACGAGAGCTGTAGATTGAGCGTTATCAGTAATTCCTTAGTCAAATGTCTTGTTCAGAGCATGCCCAAAATTCTTTACTCCCTAATGTCAATAGAATTTCGTAGAAAAGTGCTGAAGAAATACTCCATTTGAGTATGGGTAGTCAGTATGATCCAGTCCATATAGCCGGCAATCTAGTTTAGCAACCAAAGAGATAAGCTCCTATAGATTCTTAATTTTCCAGCTAGTCTTACTATCCGCAATCTTATATATATATACATTCCAAGAGATAATGTGTTTGTGTCCAAGTAAATTATAAATTCAGCTCAGCTCCGACATCACTTTCAGTGTCAGATTTAAGTCATGATTCAGTTTGTAAGTATCCTGTGTAGTATCTCAGTCTCTTTCTAGTATTTTAACTAAATTATTATCATTTGGAGACGAACGATCCCAAGAAAGGGATATTGTAGTACCCAGAGTTTTCATGTCATAAACCTCTCATCCTTTCTCATGAAATCAGATCCAGCGCAAAGTAATGGTTACTCATATGTTGACACTCTCATTTCTATCTTAGCCATATAGCTATTTTCCTGAGAATTCATGCACTTGCAGATCAGTTCAGTGGCTCATTATTTGAGATTCAGTGATTCAGTTTATATCAGTTGTACATGGTAGCTTAAAGACTAAGATTCCTCTGTATTTTAGCTTAATTATCAACATTTAAGAATGAATGTTCCCAAGGAGGAGATAATGTAATACCCCGTATTCTCGTGCTAGAATTATAATCGCCATTCTTACGCATCTAAGCTCTAATCCTAGTTATTATCATGTTAATAGAAGTTTCATGATCATTATCCTAGTCTATGGAGTAGTTTAGAGGTGAAAAATGTTCATAGCAGTGACCTAGAACAAAGTTGAGCTAAGATCAATTGATTCGTCCAAAGTTTGACATTCGATTCTACAAGGGTCAACTTCAAACGTGTAAAACTCTAAATATACATGGAATTTTTCATCCCAATGATCAAATTGTAGATAATTGAATTAGCGTTCCAACGATACCAATTTTGCCTTAATCCAATACCCGAGCAAAAAGTTATGCCCATTTTTGCGAGAGGTAGTAAGGGTGTGCGATTGGGAGTGCGAGGCACACTTACAAGTCTGTCATAAGGTGTACAACGCACACCTTAAGTTCTATCATGGGTTGTGCGCCGCATATCTCACTTCTAAGTGCCAAAAATCACCTATATATAAGTCTATAACACGGGATTTAACCCCAATTATCCAAAATCCTTTCACTTTCATCAAAAATTGGTCAAGAACACTCTTAAGGGTTTCAACCTAAAGATTAACATATCTCAAGATTTAACCATGATTTTTCAATAATTCTTCGAGATTCAAAATCCCCATTCTGAGGGCTACAAGAAGTACCTATTATTTTCACGAATAGAGTCCCAAGGTTAATAGTTCATCCAAAGCTTCAACTTCAAGGTATGTGGAGTTTTTTTCAACAAGAACACCCTTTCGTTCTTGTGCCTAAAACTTATTTTAGATTATAAATTACTTAATTTTTTATTGTTTTCCATGAAATTCAAGTTGGGGTTTATACCCATGGTTGTTAATTACAAGATTATAAGGTTTCCAATGATTTAGAAGTGGAATTGTATGACTAATTTCATATATTTATGCAAGTAATGTGATTTTTCAGATATTTCCAAGTGAGTTTAAGCATTATATTGTGATTCTTGATTTCTATATTTTGACATTGTTGAAGTATTTTCAAGAAGTATATTGAGTATGATATTTTGTTGTGATATTACATGAGTATGTTTATATTTTCATGCTTATTGTTGAAATTTTCAGATTTTGAGTTAATTCATCAATATTTACATTATCAAGCATGTGTCTTTTAGTGTTTTAATACGAGTTTAATATATGGGTCTTTGGACCCTATTTGAAATTGATATTTTGAGAAATTATGTGTCATAAGTATCTTGAGAATTGAATGATTTGACATGATGTAGAAAGATTTGACCTTTTTGGTCGTTAAAGAGTTGATTTTGAAAACAAGTGAGAAAAGAAATCCACACGTTTGATTGATTTATGATAATAGGGGTATTATATTAGCTCCCAATACAAATTGTTGAATTATTTATTGTGGATTTTCTTTAAAGTTGTGAGCCTGAGGCTGATTAAAATTTTTGAGCTAAGTCTGAGAGTAGTATTTAGCACCGAGCGGGAAGTGTGGTACTTCCCTAGAACTACGTGTCCCCATTGGATGTGAGCCTGAGGCTGATATAGTGATCACTAGTGAATTAAATGACTAAGGTCCTACTCCGATGGCAAGGATAGTACAGCTCTCCCCAACGTGGGTTAGACGTTGGACTTCATGTAGCTCACATGGCTTATGTCGGCTATGAGAAACTCCCATAGTGTGTCTCTACTCTATCTAAGAGAAGTGTGTATGGTTTGAAAACTATGATTCCTGAGAAAGTTACTTGTTTCCGAAAGATTGAAATGTATGCTCTAAAGAGAGTTGTTTTAAGACTTTATTACTTTACGAGTTTGAAATCAAGAGGAAAGTGAATTGAGAACTTATTGTAATGACTCACTTGTCTTACTTTACATGTATTATTCATCCATGACTTTGATGATTTAATTTGAGCTAAGTGAGTCATTTATATCAGCATCCATAATTTTCTAAACTGTGATGATATTAAGATATTATTTTATATATGCATTGCACCCCCCATATGCTCGGTACATTTCCATAGTACTGACCCACACACACCCCGTGTATCGGCTACATTTTTTCACAATGTAGGTACAAGGTATAATGTACATCTTTAGATCCAGTCAGTTTGCGGCATCCAGTCAGCAGTTGATGAGTCCTTTTGATTCAAGGGCTTGAGTTAGTTATATAGTTCGAGAAGTGTTGTATTTTCTTTATTCAGCCGTATTGAGTTGGGATAGTCAGGAGTCATGACTCGGATATCTATAGTCAGTACTGGTAGAGGCTTCATAGATAGTCAGTAGAAGTTAATGTATTACGTTTCCATTTTAGTTGTAAAAGCAAAGTTGTAATCTTGTAAATTCAGTTTTGTATCTATCATATTCAGAAAAGAGTTATTTCCACAAATTTGTATGGATTTATACTTTTTATTCAGTTACTTATGAGTTATGCCAGTAGAAGGGTTATCTTGGGGTCACTTGTGACCCTAATCACCATGTGACATCTCGGGACCCAATTTTGGGGCGTTACAATTGGCCACTGAAAATTCTAAGTTTTTGAACTCACTGTCCTGACTATGACTCACCCTATAAGTCGTAACGCGCCATTACGAGTCATAGGACCCCAATCATAGGGTGTCTAGTAAAGGTAGCCTAAATTACTATCCTGATTACGAGTGGCTCCTAACAAGTTGTAAAGACTCTAAATGAGTTGTATGGTCCCATCTGTAGCTAAACCAGTGTGTGACCCAAGTATTTTTGTCTTGACTACGACTTGGACCCTATGAGTCCTAGGGTCACCTTACGAGTCATATGGTGTGAATCATAGGGTCACTAGAGAAGGGTCCTTCAACTATTGTCTTGACTACAACTTGAGGTGACGATCTATAACGTGTCCTTACGAGTCGTATAGTGACTCGTAGTCACTGGTGATAAGTTTTCAGCTTTTAATTTAGAGCTCTTTGGACATTTCCCCTTTTCTAAATCATGAACCATGCCTTAAAATCCCTTTAGGGCATCATTATTACTCCATATCAAATTGAAATAACTTCTCAATCTCTCTTAATTCTCCAAGGTCAAGATACTTAGGGCTTTCGAGAAACTAATCAATTAGAGCTCCCAAGGGCAAATTCTCTTGATAATGCTTGGTATTTCAGGCATATTACTCTTCCTTAACTATTATTGTGTATAAGCATGTGTTTTAAATAGCTATCCATGTGGTTTTGATGTTGGTTTTACAACATGGGTTAGGGTTTTGAATGTTTGTCTTTGAAATATGTTTCCCATTATTTACATATGACTATTCATGGTTTTGAACTTGTGGGGTGCATGGGTATGGGAATAAACTAGGAGATTGTGATTTTCCCCAATTTATGAATATCAATAATTGAAGTGGTAATGATCTCAACCTCATATTATGAAATTGGTTTTGCACATGAATAAGATGCACATTGAACAATTCTTGAATTTTTGCATCTTGTAAAAAGTTAATGAAGCATAATGGTTTTGAATTGAACCAGGGGGGTTATAAATTCACCCAAGTGATGATAATTGGTTTGGCATATTGATATTACCTTGCAAGTATAGTTGGTATGATGATACCAATAGTGTATGCCTAAATGTGTATTATGGTTCAATGAATGAGAATATATGATAAATGTTTTAATGGGGCTTAAAGAGGGTTGTGTAGCTGGGCTATGAAAGTAGCGGTCCTGAGGGACCAAGACTGAAAACTGTGTTTACCAATGTAGGGGTCTAAACGGCTTAGGGTTCGAGTCCCTATGCTTATAACCGGGTGATTTAAGTCCACCTTACTATATGATTGGGAGGTTTGAGTACCTCATATTGCATTATATGATCGGGTACTTAAGTGGTCTTTAGTATATGATTGGAAGGTTCGAGTCCCTCATGCATATATATAGATTAATCTTTGGTTTATGCAGCTTCACACACTGAGGCAGGACCAGGGGGTGAGAGTTGGGGTCCATATATCCCGTGGGTACTGATATATAATGGTTAAGCTACACAACCCAGGTTAATATTTTAAAAATGCATGTTAAGCCTTGTTCCCTATCCTAGTATTTTATATAAGTATATATATATATATATATATGTATGCACACATGTATGTGAACATATACAATAAATTGAACTGGATTTTTAATATTTATTACTTTATCCTTATTCTTGAGCTACATGCTAGTGCTCAACCAACTAACCGTCTCTGCACACTGTATCCCCATGCGATACAGGGTCCAAAGGCTATCCTACTTTTCCTGCATAGTGTTAAGTGAATTGGCTTGATTCGTCGGTCATTTTTAGTGAAGTGGTGATCTTCCATTCTCTAGAAAACTTGATCATTCCATTGATTTCCTTCCATAAACTAGAATTAAAGAGTTCACACTAACATTATTAGTGTTATTGTCATTGTCATTGTCAAGGTCAGAGGCATGTCCCAACGTTGGTTGTTTTTGGATTAGTAGAGGCTTTATGGATATTACTGTGGATTGGGTATTTTGTTGACATTCTTTGATGTCTTTGAGTTTGTTGCCTTTCTATCTTGTTAGATGTTCAGATTTCAGCCACTGTTAGGGGTGTTGTATTACATTTGGCTAGGCAAAGGGGGTGGTCTCTGATCCTCAGTAGACTTGAGATACCCGTCATAGCAAGGCCCTAGTTTGGGTCTTAACAAAGGTGGTATCAAAGCCTAGGTTTGGTGTCATTGGGTGTCTATAAATCCGTGTTAAGTAGAGTCTCTTTTATGGGTATGTAGCTCACTACTTTTATAAGGGAGAGGCTACAAGACATTTAAGAATGTTTTCCTTTCTTGTTGTTCTATTTAGGGCGATAGAGTCTAAGGTCTTGATCAGATCATGCCTCCAAGAAGATCTGATGTACGTTGAAACTCGTATGTCCCATCTAAGGACAATATCGACAGAGCTCTTCCTACTTATGGAGTTCATACCCAATCTAGGGCTCCAGCTCCTAATTGTACTGCCTAATATGGAATTCTACCAGTCCTTCTCGAGCCCATCAGGCTGATAATGATCATGACCCACCTCCCTAAGGAGATATTTCTCATGTTGAGCTTCACTGATCTATTCATCTATTGACCTAGTTAGTAACATCTCAGGCACGTCAGTCGAGTCCTACTGGTATTGTTGTGAGTTCTTCTAAGTTTACTCAAGTTAGGTAGTTTATGAGGCACAATCATCTAATTTTTATTGGCTATAAGTTGAGGAGGATCCTCAAGGATTCATAGATAAAATAGAGAAGATCTTTCAAGTTATGCATACTTCTGACTCTACAGGTGTGGAATTTGTTGCATATCAGTTGAAGGATGTGTCATATTAGTGGTATGAGGAGTGGAATCTATCGAGATATGACGATGTTAAGGTAGCCTTGTGGGATGATTTCTCTGGCGCCTTCCTTGATCATTTCTTTCCTCAGGAGTTGAGGGAAGCAAAGGCCGAGGAGTTTGTGAATTTGAGACAATGCGGGGTAACTATTAAGGAGTATGCCTTAAATTTTCACCAGTTGTCTTATTATGCTACTGAAATAGTATCTTTCATAAGAGAGAGGATGATTAAGTTTGCTTCTAGGTTGTACTGTGACTTAGTGTTGGAATGCAAGGTTTTCTTATTAAACAATGACATGGATATTTCTAGGTTGGTGGTGTACATGCAACAAGTTAAGAATAAGAAAAAAAAGCAGGTAAAGATTGAGGAGAGGCAGAGTAAGAAGTTTTGGTACTCAAATCAGCATGAAGGTCAAAAAAATAATAGTGGTGATGGCATGCAGTAGTCTAAGAAGAGGAGGGGAAATTCTGGTTCCTATTCTACGACAAGTTCCCCATATCCTAAGTCATCCGATAACCATTATTTTTAGAGCAATAGTGGATTTAGTGCACAGGGTGCCCAATCTCAGGCTAGTGGAGCTCAGTTAGCCCCATCTAATCCCCCTTGCCATATATGTGGTCAAGTGCATTGTGGATTTTATTAGAAGGAAAGGAATAAATGCTTTAAGTGTGGTTAGTCAGTCCACCTGCAGCGGGCTTGTCCCTCAATCAGGGTTGCTACTGGGGCTAATAAGGTTTTGGTTTCCACGTTTTCAGCTTCTGCACCAAAGGGTGCTACTTTTGGCTCTAGCACTGGTCGAAATCGCCTTTATGCTCTTTCCACTTGCCAGGAATTTGAGGTATCCCTCGGATGTTGTCACTAGTACATTACAACTTTTTTCCCGTGATAGTTATTGTCTGCTTAATATGTGGTGTACCCCTTCTTATGTGACCCTTTATGTGGTAGTTTTGGTCCAAAGTGTATTCTGAATACCTTATTTGTGTCTGCCTAAATAGGTGGCTCTATTGTGGCTAAAAGAGTATATAGGGGTTGTATGGTATCTATCCGTAGTAGGAAGACGTTAGTGGATCTAATAGAGTTGAACATGTTAGACTTTGATGTGATATTAGAGATTGATTAGTTACACTCGTGCCATGCGTCTCTTGACTGTAGAACCCGAAGGGTCAGTTTCCAATTCCCAAATGAACCGATGATTAAGTGGAAAGGTAGTTCCTTAGTACCTAAAGAAAGATTTATTTCTTATCTTAGAACCCAGAAATTGATTTCTAAGGAATGTCTTTATCACTTGGTCCGATTTAAAGATTCTATTTCAGAGGGTCCTTCATTGCAATCTATCCCAGTGGTCTGTGAGTTTCCCAAATGTTCCCCGATAATCTTTCCAAGTTCCTAAAGAATAAATATCTTCTTCCTAGTATTGATGACCTATTTGATCAGTTTCAGGGCTCTAAGTACTTCTCTAAGATTGACCTTCGATTGGGTTAGCATCAGTTAAATATTAGGGAGGTGGATATCCCTAAGACTAATTTTCAAATTTGATATGGTTATTTTGAGTTCTTAGTGATGTCTTTCGGTTTGACTAATGTGCCAACAGTATTTATGGATCTTATGAACCGGGTATTCGATCAGTTTCTGGACTTATTCATTATCATGTTTATTGATGACATCATGGATTACTCTAAAAGCAAGGTAGATCATGTCGATCATCTCCGTGTAGTATTACAGACTCTTAAGGATAAGTAATTGTATGCTAAATTCTCTAAGTGTGAGTTTTGGTTAAATGTTGTGACCTATCTAGGCCATGTGGTATCTAGTAAGGGATCATGGTGGATTCATAGAAAGTAAAGGCAGTTAAAAAGTGGCCTAGACCCATGACTCCAACTGATATTTGGAGCTTCTTGGGTTTAGCCAGATATTATAGGAGGTTTGTGGAAAGTTTTTCTTCTATTTCTACCCTATTGACTAAGTTGACTCAAAAAAAGGTAAAATTCTTGTGTTTGAATGCTTGTGATGGTAGTTTTGAGAAGTTGAAGAATAGGTTGACTTTGGCTCTGTATTTGACTCTAAGGGTACCGAGGGTTTTGTGGTTTATTGTGATGCATCCTATGTGGGACTGGGTTGTATGTTGATGCAGCATAGTAGGGTCGTAGCCTATGCTTCTAGACAGTGAAAAGTTCATGAAATAAATTACCTGACGCACGGCTTAGAATTGTTGGTTGTGGTCTTTGCTTTAAAGATTTGGCATAATTACTAGTATGGAGTTCATATTGATATTTACTTTGATCATACGAGCTTGCAGTATGTGTTCACCTAGAAGAAGTTGAATCTCAGGCAAAGGAGATGTCTTGAGTTGCTCAAGAACTATGATATAAATCCTCACTATCATCCAGGTAAAGCTAACATGGTTGTTGATTCTCTTAGCAGGCCATATATGGGAAGCTTATCTCATGTGGAGGAGAAGAAGTGAGAATTGGTAAAGGATATTCACCGGTTGGGTAATCTTGGAGTTTGTCTCTTAGACTTTGAGGATCGAGGTGTGATAATGCAAGAGGTGGTAAAGTCATCCTTTAGTCTTGAGGTGAAAGAGAAGTAGGTTTTGGGCCCTACCTTGATACGGATTAATGGTAACGTGGGCCAGCAGAAAGTGATGGTTTTTTAGATTGGTGGCAATGGTATCTTGAGATACCAAGGTAGGTTGCGTGTCCCCAATATTGATGGACTGTGAAAGAGAATCTTGGTTAAGGCTCATGAGTCGAGGTACTCTGTTCATCCTAGTTTGATAAAGATGTACCACAATTTGAAAGAGATCTATTGGTGGAATAACATGAAGCGGGATGTGAAAAATTGTATGGACAAGTGTATAGTTTGTCAATAAGTGAAGGTGGAGCACTTGAGACCTGGTGGGTTGTCTGAAGAAATTGAGCTTCCTGAATAGAAGTGGGAAATGATTAATATAGATTTCGTTACTGGTCTTCCATGGTCCCGCCATCAGTTTGATTTGATTTGGGTCATCATGGACAGGATGACTAAGTCCGCTCATTTCCTACCTGTGAGGACTAATTACTCTGCTGAGGATTATGCACCCGTAACCTGATCAGAAACTTAGGGGTCCTACACTGTTATCTCTATGACTCCCACTATACGATTCGTATAGACGCGTAACAACTCATAGGGTTGAGTCGTTATGTGACCAGAACTATTTGTCTTTCCCACTGAGTTGATTACGACTGGACCATACGACTCATATAGTCTCACTACGACTTGCTTAGCATGATTCGTAACCAAAGTATAACCTCAACCATCTCACACTGTCTTGACTATGATTACATCTTGTGACTTATGAGGAGTATTCGCGACTTGATGAGTAAGTTGTAGGTTCCACAGTGAACTCAAAGACACAAGGTATTACACTATAGCCCGTGGGCACTGATATATGACGGTTAAGTGTTAAGCCTTGTTCCCTATCCTAGAATTTTATATAAGTGTGTACGTGTGTGTGTATACATATATGTATGTATGTATGCACACATGTATGTGAACATGTACATTGAGTTGAACTGGATTTTTAATTGTCATTACTTTATCCATATCCATGAGTTATATGCTAGTGATCAACCCACTAATCATCTCCGCAGGTTGTATCCCCACATAATATAGGGTCGAAAAGAAATCCTATTTTTGCTGCGTAGTGTTAGGTGAATCGTTCGATTCGTCGGTCGTTTGTGGTGAAGTGGTGAGCTTCCATTATCCAGAAGACTTGCTCATTCCATCAGTTTTCTTTCATAAACTAGAATTAAAAAGTTCACATTAACATTATCATTGTCATTGTCAGGGTTGGAGGTATGTCCCGACGTTGGTTGTTTTTGAATTAGTAGAGGCGTTGGGACATTACTGTGGATTGGATATTGTTGTTGACATTCTTAGATGTCTTTGAGTTTGTTGACTTTCTTTCTTGTTATATGTTTGGATTTCAGTCGCTGCTAGGGGTGTTATATTCCATTTGGCTAGGCAAAGGAGGTGGTCTCCGATCCTCAGTGGACTTGAGATACCCGTCATGGCCAGGTCCTGGTTTGGGTCATGACAGATAAGGGTGGCAGGCACTAGTTGCTTGAAATATTTGGTACATGGACTAAGTTTGTCCCCTGCAGGTCATGCCTAGCGGGTGGCCATAAGATCCTTAGTATGTGTTTACACCATAATTTGAAGAGTTCGACGGTTCTTTGAGTGGACAGATATATATTGATGATATATTATGTTTATTGTGTGGATCGACAATTTTGAGATATTATGGTTCCTTGTATGGACCTGTTATGTTAATGAGGTGTTTTATGGTTTATTTTGTGGATTTGTTTATGTATTGTGATATATTGTGGTTCCTTTTACGAGTTGATCCTTGATATAATAATATGATAATAAAACTCTTGATGTCCTAAATAGCAAGCTAAAACAGGTGAAATTAACCTTGTGTAAAATTATTGATATGAACATTGTGAATGCTTACTTGATGAACTGAAATCTTTCTTGATGACTTGCATGTCTATTTGATTTAAGTTAAGTGTGGTAGTACTTATTTGTTAGTTGGGATATTTTACGTATCGTGCAATTGTCACACCTTGATCATTGTTGTGGCATTGCCTTAGTTAAATAAGAGGTTAGAAGAATAGTCACTACAAGCCCGACTCATAGAGTTAATTATGGAGTTAGTGCTCGTTGTGTATGTTATGTTAATAGTGAAGAACCTGAGGTTAATTCTTGAGTTGAAACTTATGATGAGTTGACTAATTGGATAATATTCACAAATTTTAGTGAGGACGCAAGATTATTAGACAAAATTTGGCTGTTGAATTCTAGTTAAATGGGTCACTTAAGCTAATAAAATATAATTGGAAGCTCCTAATAAGATGATGTGTGGATATATGAATTGTGAATTAAAAATTAAACTATTATTTAAGTTGTCATGTTTTCTTTTTGTGATTTCTATATCATGTTTATGTGATCTATGGTTGGCTGATGATACCTACATGTATGTGTGGTTGTATTTATATTACTCTTGCTATATCCTTTTTAGGTATAATCTGGTTGTTGGATCAGTTGATGTTTCTTGCTTAATGCGGTAAGAGTTCTCCAGCAACTTTCATCTTCTCATTCCATAGTGAAAGTGGGTCTTATGTTACTTATTATTCTATTCAGCAATTCTTGTACATGTCTAGACTGGGTTCTCAGGAAAAAAAAATCATTTATGGTATTCCTTAAAAGATTTTAATATTTATCATATTTTGAAATCTTCAATAAAATTATTTATTACTTTCATATGTGTTTTGAATATATGGTTAGGTTCTTCTATCTAAGTTAAGGGTGTCAAACGGGTCGGCCCGACCCGTCCCACCTAATCAACCCGGCCTCGTTTAACACGGCCCGATCAGCCCACGAGATGTAGGGTACCGGGTCTCGGGCTGGGTTATTTTTTTGGGGGCCGGTTAACCTGGTCTGGGCCCGCCGATTAACCAGCCCAGAATCGGTCCGATTTTTTTTTTTTAAATCACAATTGGACCGTTGGACCCAAAAGTAGCCGTTAGCCCAATGGCTATATAGCCGTTTTTGGGTCCAAATGGCTACTTTGGCCATTTTTATTAAAAAAAATCATTTAAAATATTTTTTTAAATCCAAAAACAAATCCTATAAATACCCTGCACTTTCAAATCATTTTCTACACAATTTTTCGTTCTCTCAAATCTCATTCTCTCACAAATTTCAATTCTCAATTCTCAAATATTCTATATATGTAAGTTCCTAAAGTGCTCACTTTAATTTTTTAATTTTGCGATTACAAAGTATGAGTGGAAGTTTCTAAAGTCGCAACCTTCTGATACTTTTAAAATTTGGTATTGTCTTTTCATCTCTTACGTTTAATTTTTAATTTGTGTATTAATTGTTGAATATTTAATTTTATTATATTTGTATATTTTGAATTTTTTTAGTTTAATTTATATTATGGATAAATTAAGAAACCTCGCCATTTAAGGTGTTAAAAAATTTTGTCCCGGAAGTGGTAGTGGTAGTGGTAGTAAAAACCGAATTACTAGCAGTAGAGGTACTTCAAGTAGTAGATATACCCCTGTGCCTCCGCCTCCGATACTGCTTAGTCAACCTTTTGAGGAAGAAATAGGTGTAGGTGCCCACGATATGAATTATGTAGAAGCTCAGAAAAATTACGGTATAGAAGAAGAAAATGAAGTAGATGCGGTTAATTTAGAAGAAGATGATGAAAATATTGGTGAGACACCCGCAGTAGGAAATGCTAACGTTAGATCTGAATCGGTTAATCTCCCTCCCCGTCCTCCCCGTGCCCCAAGAACTCATAAACCAACTTGTATTGCATGGTAATTTTTTGACCGTATATCAAATATTGAGGTGCAATGCAATATTTGTCAACAAATATATAAGCATAAAAGAGGAGGCAAGCAAGGGGGTACGGATACGTTAATGAGACATATAAGTAATAATCACAAAAGAGAGTTAACTATTGCACGAGGTGGTGCGGATGTTGGTGGGTCAACGAAAACTAGAATGGACCCAGCAACCGGTCAGGTAATGAAGAAGTATAATAAATTGAGGAACCGAAAAGAAATAGCTAAAATGGCAGCTGTGGGTTGTTTGCCTTTTAGTTTTCCTTCTTCTAATGCTTTTATTCATTAAGCAATTTATAATCCTATGTTTAATGGTATTCCTAGAAGTACTTGTAGGGCCGATATTTTTAGACTTCATTCACAATATTATTTATATTTATCAACATTGTTAAAAAATATTCAATGTAGAATGTCCCTAACTTCTGATCTTGATTGTACTGTAAATAAAAATGATTATTTAACCATTACTTGTCACTGGATAGCAGTAATTTTGTTATACAAAAATATATTTTTGCTTTTTTGTATGATGAAAATCGCAAACATACTGGAGATTTTATTACTGATTCGATTGCTAAAGTTGCAGAATTTTACGGTATTGAAAATAAAATCTTATGTATTGCTTTTGATAATGCGTCTAACAACACGACTGCTATAACAAAGTTAAAATCTAAGCTATCTTCGTCGTTACCTGAAATTTTTCATGTTAAATGTGCTTGTCATATATATGATTTAATTGTGATGGTCTTGAGTTTTTTTAGCTTTATATTGAAAAAATTTGACTTGTCATTGGTTTTATTCAAGGAAATAATCGTAGAAAAAGAATTAAAGACTTTAAACTTAAATTTGAATAAAATGGACTTGCACCGATACTGATGCCTGAAGAATGTGATAATAGATGGAATGCTACGTATGATGTTTTAAAAACTTGTTATAAATATAGAGTTCCTATTACACTATCTTTTAACCAACATTGTGGTTCGTTTGCTGATTCTGCCCACTGCATGCTACATGATTCTGACTGGGCTGTAATTAATTATCTTGTTAAGTTTTTGAAAAAAAATTATATAACTACGGTTGAATTTTTTTGTGCTTATTATCCTACTGTTTGTAATATTTTGGCGTATATAGCCGATATTTCTGATTTGCTCAAAGAATATAAAAATAAAGAAGGTTACAAAGAACTGTTGGTGCCATGTTTACTAAATTTAAAAAATACTTTTTTCGATTCCCCCTATTTACTTGATTGGTGCTATGCTAAATCCGTGCATGAAATATAATACTATGTGCCACTTTAGTACTATTATTTATGCTAACTTAGAAATAAATACTAACAATGATTCTGATGATGAAGAACAAGAACAACCTAATTTGTGGACGGCTATGGCCGATGCGAACGTTTACATAGATAAAGTATATAACCACTATGCTGATTTAGTTGATTTAGCTGTACCGAAAAATATCACTCTAACTGTCGCTACTCGTCCTCCCGAGGAGCCATCATCTTCTAAAAGACCGGCACATAGTGGTTTTCCTGATCACTTTTATGATTTACCTTGTTGGAACAGTGTTGAAGAGGGAACTTACACAACAACTTATAGGGAAGAGCTGAAGTATTATCTCCAATCACTACTAGAGAATCCAGACGAGGGACCAACACGTTGGATTGGTGGAGGAATAATAAAGCACAATATCCTGTACTTTCAAGAATAGCTAAAGATATCCTGAATGTTTCAATGTCATCCGTTGCATCGGAGAGCGCTTTTAGTCAGGGACGACAGCAGCTTGGAGGCAACCGACATTCATTGGGAAGCAATGCAATGAATGTTCTAGCTTGCCTTAGAGATTGGATTAGAACCAAACGAAGAAATCAAGGAATGGAAGCGGAGCCGAACGACGAGCAGAGACTTGAAGAAATTATGACTTCATGGGAGAACTCAGCAGAATCAAGTCCAATACATGGTTTTGCCCCCGTTGACTTTGACTATCCTATGCAAATTCCCGTTAATATTAACATGAATGAGTTGAAAAAATTATGCAAAATTTGTAGATTTTTTATCCATGTAAATTATAAATTTTGGATCATTTTGCAATCAATAAAATTCAACATTCATTCACTCCTTACTCCTTACTTTGTAATTTTTTTCCATTTAATGATTTAAATTGAATTTTTAGTTTAAATTAAATACTTAGTTTTAATATATTACTAATTTACTATAAAGTATTATTAATTTATTATATTAAGTAGCATATGTTTTATTTAAAGAAGTACATATATTTTATATGTGTAAGTACATATTGAATGGTGTATATATATGTGTGTATATTTTCTAAAGTAATATATATTTAACGTATACATGTGTATATGTTTTATAAATTAGTATATAACTATATATTTAGTGTGTATATATATTGTAGTATATATATATTGTAGTATATGTTCTATTTAAAGTAGTACATATATTGAATGGTACGTATATATATGTATATATCTTCTATAAACGTATATATTTAACGTATACATGTGTATATGTTTTATAAATTAGTATATAACTATATATAGTGTGTGTGTATATATTGTAGTATATATATTGTAGTATATTTTATTTAAAGTAGTACGTATATATTGAATGGTATGTATATATGTGTGTATATTTTCTAAAGTAGTGTATATTTAACGTATACATGTGTATATGTTTTATAAATTAGTATATAACTATATATTTAGTGCGTGTATATATTGTAGTATATATATATTGTAGTATATGTTTTATTTAAAGTAGTACATATATTCAATGGTACGTATATATGTGTATATATCTTCTATAGACGTATATATTTAACGTATACATGTGTATATGTTTTATAAATTAGTATATAACTATATATAGTGTGTGTATATATTGTAGTATAGTTTATTTAAAGTAGTACGTATATATTGAATGGTATAGTTTATTTAAAGTAGTATATATTTAACGTATACATGTGTATATATTTTAGAAATTAATAGATAACTATATATTTAGTGTGTGTATATATTGTAGTATATATATATATTGTAGTATATGTTTTATTTAAAGTAGTACATATATTGAATGGTACGTATATATGTGTATATATTTTCTATAGACGTATAAATTTAACATATACATGTATATATGTTTTATTAACTATATATTTAGTGTGTGTGTGTATATTGTACTATTGTAATATATATATATATATATATATATATATATATTGTAGTATATGTTTTATTTAAAGTAGCACATATATTGAATGGTACGTATATATGTGTATATATCTTCTGTAGACGTATATATTTAACGTACACATATGTGTATATGTTTTATAAATTATTATATATATCATTATATTGTAATATATATCTTGTAGTCTATGTTTTATTTAGAGTAGTATATATATTTAACTAACGTATAGTCGTATACACGATTACATGTGTAATTGTGTATATGTATTATGTGTATATAATTTTTAAATTCTAATATAGTATATACTATATATATAGTGTATATATATTGTTTAACGTATTTAAAATGTATATAGGTTGGCATATATAGTGTATATTGGAGAAAAAGCTTTTTTTTTAATTTTTGACCGATTTTAACCGAATTTTTAACCGGTTTTGACCGGGTTTAGGTGGGTTGGACCGGGTTAGGTTAAGTGGGCCGGTTCAGGGTTGTTTTTTAAAATTTTACTGTTGGGCCCGGAACTAGACCGGCTCATTTAACCAGACCCGGATCCGGTCCGGCCCACAACCCGGCTAAATCTCACAGGCCGATTCCGGGTTGACCCAGCCCGACCCACTTAACACCCTTAATCTAAGTAGATTAAAGTAGGTGTCCGCATGATCTGATTAGTTGGATCGTCACACTCTGATACTCTAATACCATGAAATAATATTGAAAGAACTGGGTTGTATGAACCCTAATTTGATGAAGAAAATGACTAAGAGAAGATTGGAAGTAGCGAGAATTATTTTCCTTAGTTCTCAAAATGGAGCACAATCAATATTTGTACATTGAGAGTACTGTTAAGCTAGTTTCTGATTGGGTCACAATAATAACTAACTTTCTAACTACCGTGTCGCCTTTATGGCTGATGCCTTCTCAAGTGATCTTCTCTTCAAACATCACATTATAGATGACTGTTGATGCAATGTCTTTTTTTAATCAAATTCATAGTACACGATATTACTTATACACAAATAAAAAATATATAAGTGAATAGATATGGACTCATCACATGACGCCAACTGTTGTGTCCAAGAAAGTCAATGACAGCTAACAGCCAATCAATAAGTCAACCAATTGCCAATAATTACGCAAAAAATAACTGCCATTAGCCAACCATTCTCTCTGACAAGCTAACTCCCGACAAAAAAATTGAATATTACAGAAATAGTAGAAGAATAAGACAACTTGAATAAAAAAAAGTTCATTTTTTTCACCTCATACTAAAAAAAAATTCTCAGATAATGAGAATAGAAAAAAGAGAGAGAAACAGAAAGAGGGTTTGCAAAGCAATCTTCTCTTCTTTGGATCTCTCAAATCATATTATAATTTATTTATTTATCTAATTAGTATACAATCTCTATATACTTTAGAAAGTACCTTTCTTCTTACCTCCGCATTCCAATTCATTTTTATCTTCTCTATATATACTTCATTCCTCCTCTATCTTTCTTGAGAATTTTATCTTCATTTTTCTTTTTTTGGAGATATTGATCATGAGTAGACTTCGTATAAATTCATCTCCTGATTTAATGTCTAATACATCTGAAAAATTCCATGATGATTCAGCTTTAGAAGGTAATGTTTGTTCTTTTTATGTTCATGTTTGTTTTGTTGTTGTTGTGTGCTAATAGAAGCTGGGATGTTAAGTTTTCTTGAATCAGTCATATGACAATTTTAAGAAATATATATTTGGTGACGATAAAATTTAATGAAGGAATTGAGGAAGATAGGTTTTTGTATAACAAATGATAAGAACCATTATCTTGACTTATATGATACATCAGACTTTATGATCTCATGAATATAGAAGAAAACAATTACAAATGCAGTTGTTATTTTCATTTTTGTATTCAATTATTGTAGCATTATATGAGATATTCATGTTTTGAATTTTTTTATTTTTTTTGTGCAAATTTCTGTATTTTCAGGGGTTGCGGCCAACATTAAGTTATTGCTAAAGTTGACTCAAGATCACAAAGATTCTTGTAACAAAGAGAAGAATGATGGCCGGAGAATGCTGAGGGTGGCAACCATGATGACCATCCTGGATAATGTTAGGACAAGAATTCAGAAATGTCAATCTTTTGGTAACAAGTCATCATCAGAAGCTGAATCTAATAGTCATGTACCCATAGACAAGAAGTACTACGAGCCGATGATTGATGAGAAAGAAAAACTAAGGAAGCAGCTAAACGCAAGCTTGGCAGCACGAAAGAGCCTCGAGGTCATGTGTTCAAGCTTAGGGAAAGAAAAAGAGATTATGGCCGCAGAGCTCTCGAAGAAAGTCCATGAGTTGAATGAAATGGAGGATCTCATCAATGATCTCAAAGAAAAAAATGAGAATTTAGTCGGAAGGTTACATGAACGTGCCACCGAGCAAAAGGAAAGGAGGTATAGCAGCAGTGGAGGAGAATCACAAGGAAACAGCGCCCTCCAAGAAAGAAATAAGGCACTTTCGGAGAACCTCCTAAGGTCATTGGATGGCTATAGGTCCATTAAGAGGAAATGGAAGGATGCACAAGCGGAAAACATGGCAATGCATGCAACCATGGAAGAAATGACAGCAAAAATTGGTGCTGGACTTGCCAGAATCCAAAGCTTCAAAGAACGAATTGCCTCTGAAAGTGTGCCCTCGACGGATATCAAAGAGGATATTGTTGAATTAGAGCATATGTTTGAATGCTTTGAAATGCAAGTGGCCAAACATGGTCCAAAGGAAGGGGAATGTGTCCAATCAAAAGTAGAGATTAGTGCTAGCAAGCCTACAGTTTTTGCATGAGAACAAAGAGTAACTTAGAAACAAGCATGACACAAGGAAGAAAAGATGGTCCTCAAGGTTTTCTTTAGCATGGTCTTAGGATCATGGTATCCCATAAAATCCACTGAAAATGGTGAAACAATAGCTCATTCTTCTCTGTTACGGAGTCAATGTAATAAACGAGTCAAGTATATGGTATGTAACAGGAAAATAACTAGTAATGTTTTTTATCCATCTACAATTTACATGTATCTAATTTATCTCGTTTTCAGTTTTATATTAGTGCTAATAACATCAATAGTTCAGCCTCACTGCCCTAACTTGCATTGTAATTCTTCTTACAAGTCATTGAAGTGCTCTATTATGGGATTATAATGAAGAGCAGAATATACTTTTTAACGACAGGTGAGTGGATGGTATGCAGTTAATTGGTTCAGCACTTACGAGCTCCTCTGTCTGAAGATTTGATCACATTTCAAACTAAAGAATATGCAAACTGAACTGTATTTTCATACAATTTTTAACTTATACATCAACAGAATAAAATGGCATGATTTTTGGGGTTTAAGTAACTGAATGATGAAAGACATGGACAGTCAGTTGGGAAATATTTACGGACTAATGTTTTATATAATGACAGATGGAAAAGGCCAAGTCTTGCCTTTGTTGCTGAATGATGTGATAACTTGGGTGGAAATTTTGACACTACTCCAGCTCCAGCAACTTAGAGCCAGCAATGCAGTTTAGAATCCATGAGTTGCTGGCAGCTACAGCTCCAGTTGAACTAGCCAAAACTTCTGCATTAGATCTTCTGCGAGCTAAAACTGAATTTTTTTCACGTCCCTCGCACTGATCAAGTTGCTCGTGACTATAAATTACAAAAGGTGGAGGGCATCCTGGTGAAAGAACTTCCGGATCCACTGTTACTGGCTTCCTGTTTAGGACAATTCCTCCAGCAGCAATAACAAGGTCATGTAGGTAGCTCTTGTAAGAAGGTAAAAAGTCACCCATAAAAAAGAACGTGTATCCACTGAAAAGCTTCGGTTGCTGCAAAACAAGATTTTGATATTTAAAGAATGTATAAGAGGACTTTCATGCAATGATGTAAGTGCAGCCAATAGAAGGTGAAAATGCAATGAGACCTATAAGCAACCATTCCAACTGAACTTTAACTTCTACTTGGTTGATTAATTCATGGGGTGAGGGTGTTGGGGGTCAAGGAATTTAAGGAAATGACAACCTTAATGCTTCAAATATTCGAGGTGAAGTTCCAGTTCTTTATGGAATAGGAATCTATCCAGGAAAACATAGAACCTAAAGAGTGCTTTATACACAAAAGGACCTAAACGTTGTTCTAACCGCCACCACTCCAGAGAAATAATTACAACGGTAACAAGTGCTATCCAAATGAATTGAAATGCACTTGATTAGTTTATTGTTAATGATAAATCTGTAGAAAGATGTAACCTGGCTTAAAATCCTCAATCTTCCAAGTTTAGGGCCATCCACAATGCCATGAGTATCTATTTTAATCTCATATTGCTGCTCATCAATAAATTCTGCGGCATCCAAGCTAGCAACAATCCCTGCAGGCATAAAATGAAGCATCAGGATGGACATATAAAAAAAGAAGCTCAACTCTGGTTGTAGAGAAAACATATCTGTTTATTTAACATATTAATTTGCAGTTAATTAAACAAGATTACTGACAGTCAATGCTCATTATCCATTTCCCAGCCAAGACACCCATCAAATATTTGAGAGTTCTTCGGCATGCTCCTTTCTCATCTGTAGAAGCAATCACATGGGTGACACTTAGGTCCCAGTTCTTGACTACTGTCACTCCAGACAACCTCTTCAATGTAGAAACAAGCCCCTGCAAGTTGAGGATTCAAGTTATCCCGTTAATGAACCTCATTTGTTCTCAAATAACCATGATTTGTGAAAATTATCCTGTTTGCTTACTTTTTCATCAGCCGTTAGAGCCGAACAACAGAGCACTAAATTCTTATTCTTCTTCTGAGACTTCCACTGCAAAGTGGCGGCATTATCAGGTGTTGCTGAGACTTTGGGTTGGTGGATACGAGAATTTCTGCATATTAGAGGCAAGGAGAAGGGGGATAAGTACTTGGAGCCAAAATGGAAAATTTTCAGCTACAACAATTCTAAGAATCTGTTGGTCCAACCTTTTAGTACTTTCTCTAATCTTAGACTGTTCCCCAGCGACCTCGCATGGCAGCTTAGAGTTAGCATGCAAAGGGCATAACATAACAAAGTTGTCCTGAATAAAGGAAAATTGAGTAAGTGATGTCTAATCTTTTATGAAATATAGTTCTGGGATATTGAATTTCAGACATACAAAATCCCATCGACACTCTGGTGTCAACTTGGCACAAGGAACATGAAAGCTTTTGCGACAACTTGTCGCATAACACCCAAGAGCTGCCCCTTTTACTCCACAGAGAAAACAAGTAATCCTCCAGCTCCTCTTCAGCTCGGATACAAGGTTGACCACATCATCACCTCCAAAATATACATTAGGGGCCCTGTAGATGTGCATTTTTGCTTTTTACACTAGAAACAATTTCACTTGCAGCAGATTCAAAGATTCTAAAATGATTTGACAAGGACAAATTGATGTACATTGAACACATTAGATGCAGATGAAAAATTTACACTCGTCTTATTACTAAAAATAAGAAATTTATACTTGCTTAACAAACATCTGTGACACTGATGATAAATTTATCTATGAAGCCAAGAACATTCTGTTATTATAGGAGATAAATTTTCAAGTTGCTGTTACCACATTTATATGAAGGAAATATACAAGGACCTTCTGATGAGTAATTACCATTCTGCACAATGTTTGTGCACATGTATAACACCTGCTGCTCCATTAACATCATCTTTGACAGGCTTTCCGTTAAGGTAGCTTACCATGACTCCTGAAACCTGAAATTTGGTAACAGAAGACGATATACAATTGCTATACAGAATCAAAAGGCAAACTTTAAGAATTAAGAATAAATAGAAGGGAAATCCCGAAAAAAGAAACACAATAACCAACGGCTTCTACCTCAGATTCCTCTGCTGAACGGCAGAAAGCACACTGGATTTTGTTTTGACTTGCCCCACACTTCGGCAAAACTGAATCTTTCAAGTTCGAAACAGATTTCTCAGTTTCAAATGAACTATGTGCTCCCTTTTGAATCTTTTCAAGAGTAATATTCTCCTTGTTAGCAAGCTCCCCGTCTTCAGAAAACTTCACTTTTTTCTTCCCATGAAGCTTGCTGTCACTATCAAGCTCACGTTTCTTCAGCTTTAAACTAGGAGTAGGTTTCCCATTATCCGTGGGAATCAATCTGTTTGCTGATTCGAAATGCAAAGTTCCATCTTGAGTTTGTGAAATGTTATATTCAGCAGTTGTCTGTCTGCCTTTTGCTCCGAAGCAGTACTTATTTTGTTCACTTAATGATCCCTTGTGGCGTTTATTACGTGTCTTCGAGTCAAGTGTCTCAATGCTTCCCTCACTATGCTTTTCTTGATTCACAAGAGTAGAAAAGTTGAAGGGTATGCATTTATTGCTCTTGCGAAGTCTTTTTGTGTCACATGAAGTGGAAATGTCTTCAACTTCTGACCCAGCGACATTTCGAGAGGATCTACCCTTTTTCTTGTTTTCCAAATCCTTCTTATTGGAATTAAATGCATCGACATTGTCCTGATTGTTCTTCCTAGTTTCTTCGGCTATTTTTTGTGAAGTATTATGGACTTCAGATACTTCACCAATTATCTTCTTTTCATCTTTCTTCTGGCTACTTCTCAATACCTTACTCCTGCTAGACTTGCAAAGAACGCCTTCTCTAATAGTGGTTTTATTTTCAGGAGGAGATAAAGAGGGTGAACTCAGATGTCCTTTATCAGTACCCTTCTCATTTGCAGCAGCTGTTCTGTCCTCAGTTGCTGATGCATTAATGCAACTTTCCTCAACTGAGAGGGCTTGATTCTTTTCCTGAGCTCCAGCAGAATCAATAGTATCCTTAATCTAACCAGAAAAAGAGGGAAATTAGAGACTAAACAAGTCTGGAAAATTAGAAGAGGAAAAACTTTCACTCCATAGCAATAATATACCACAAAGAAGTACCTTTGTCTTAAAGGGGCTTGAACAAAGTTCAGGAGAGCAAGCTCTCTGGGTCCAGTCGAACATCTCACTGTCAAAAAGATCTGCTCCATTAACTGCATCATAGGGTCCACTCTGTATAACGAGAAAGTAAGAAAACGTATGTGTCAACATGAATAATATCACCATTTAGCTTGACTCTGGATCATAAACCATGAAAGCAAAGGGTAGGGAAGGAGGATAACCAAAAACCTGATTAAAGGGGAAGCTATTATAAGTTGGATATTATGTTACTTACTTTTGGAGACATTTCACAGTGAACCTCATCATCCAAGTCCTTCATATCGCTGAAGCATGGAACACCTGAAGGTGTATCCATGATAATGTCCCCATCTGTTTGCTGACTTGATCTTTCTACATCTTCTTCTCTCAGCCAGAAGAATGGCGATAGTACTGGTTCTCCTTTTTCATTTAGCAAAAACCTGTCTCTCTCAATCACTAAAGGTTTCTGAGCTTCATCAATGATGGATTTACCATTTCCACCAACCACCTTTGTAGGTGGTGGAGTCTCTGAAGGCGGATGCTGTGGCACCTGCACTCTCTTCTTTGTCGGAAAAGAAGGTCTAATAAGAGTTGATCTGGAAATCTTTTTGTTGCTCCCTGAAGGTTTTTTTGATCCTTTCCCTCTTTTTCTTTTCTGATTCTCTGTGGCTGGAGCTTCTGTAACAGTTTTTGGTGTCTCTTGGAATCCACAAGTTTCTTTGCCATTTGATTGAGTGTCTTCCCCTGAATATGAGATAAATACACCCCACGCCAAATTATTTACAGAACAGATAATAACTACATCAAAATAGGCCAAGCCAAATTAGCTTCTTCAGAACCATAATTTTGATCAAAACAAATACATTTGGATTATGTTCAGGAACTAAAGAATGAAGATCAGATGCAAAACAGAGTTGCTAGCATGCATACCATCTAAGCTGTATATGAATTATAAACATGATGTCTTTGGTGAGGTTGAATATTAACAAAATCAAATCTAACTTGATGGGAACTAACTAAAAACTCTTAAATATCACTTGTTTCAATTGGAAACGCAATAGATAAAACAAAATCATGCAAGTTTAACATGAAAGACACTTGTTTAAGCATGGATTAGCACGTCAAAATATCTATTTCGAACACCCTTGTTGAACAAATGCTCATGACAATAGTAGGTGCATTTGTACATGCAAAAGCTTCACAAGATTGATGAATGACAAGTGATGGAATATTACCTTGTAATTTGGATGAAGCATTGGTTTGCGTGACAAATATATTGACTCCGGAAGCGACTTCCATGTTCTTATAGATGCTCACCAAGTTATCCATGTGGAGTGCAGGTCGGATTTCTATAGCACCAAAAATTATAGAAGTTAATAAACGAGACAAAAAAGAGTTATAATAATCTGCATAGTAAAGCAGCAATGAAAACTTTAACTGATCATGTAAGTTCTAACTAATATAGCTGTAATGACTCAGAGAGCAAAGTGGAATCCTAACAAACATGTGAAATGGTGAAAGTGGCTTGTCAATCACATATTATTCCGACTGCTAGCACGTCAACATTGATTATTTTGAATAGTTAAGTATATATAAGCATACCACACAGCTGTTGAGCCGATTACCATGGTTGCAATATACACAATCTTCAAGGTTTGAGCATTTTGTTCATAAAGATTAACTAAGACCCCAAGTTCACCAGCCATTTTACTTATTGATCGTAAGACAAATGCTTCTATAAATTCAACAACAGCATACCCAATGTATTCCCACAAAGTAGGGTCTGGGGAGGGTAAAGTGTACGCAGTCCATACCACTACCTCAGATGAAGTAGAGAGGGTGTTTCCGATAGACCTCCGGTTCAAGACAAACACCAGTATAACAAACAAAAAACATAAAAAAACACAACAAAATGATACAAGAAACAAGACACTCATAGAGTAATACTATAAACTATCCATCCGAAATCACCAACACCACCAAAACGCCACGAACAAAAAACTATAAGATACATGCATAACACTATGACTACAGGCTAAGCTGCTTGGACTCGAGTGCAGGTGTCCGATACAGGTACGGATCTAGAGGTCGGATCCTTCATGGTCTCAATTTAAAGATTTGGGGATGTGGATCTAGGGATGGATACGGGTGCGGGGATTCGGCAAAAAATAATTTAAATATCTAAAATAGAGTTATAAAACATAAATTATGAGATATGATATGAAAAACTTGAGGAGAAAATGTTGTTCAAGAAGAAAATCTTGAAAGGAGATAAAAAGAAAAGCAATAACATAGAAATTTCTATATACAAGGTATTCCATTTTCTTCAATTTCACCTTAGCTTTTGTTTTATTACAAAATTTCTTAAATCTGTCCGGACTTTTCCGGTCGATTTTGGTCAAAGTACCGAAAACCGGTTGACCAGATCAAGTACGGATCCTACACCCACACCCATGTCGTGTCGTGTCGAGACGGGTACAGCATCGAAAGTGAAGAGTCCGAGTAACTTGGACTACAGGCACAACCAGTGTTCAGAGATGCGTGATGCGGAAAAATGGGAAAAGGCTCTACATCACGCATTATGCGATGCGTGATGCGATGCGATCACATCATTGAAGTGAAGCGCAATTTAATTAGAAAAAATACCTATGGAGCATTGAAATAATAAGTTATAATTTAAAAGAGCCCAACAACTATATAATCAACAATTAAAAATGTTGGATCAGACATTTTACCAATGATGTAAAGAACACATAAGAACTAAATTAAATTAAAAACACAAAAAAATAGTGAATAGTAAAAGGAAAAACCAGATTTTAAGCAGTGAACAGTAACATTGACAAAAAACTGGCCCTTAAAACAGAGCATCAGTCCGTAAAAAAAAAAAAAAAAAAAAAAAGGCACTAGAAGAAGAACAGGAAAAAAAAAAAAAAAGACATAGACCTGAGCATCAGTATAGAGAATCAATTAAAAAAAAACAGCAAAAGAATAAGACGAAGAAAAAGACTTACCTTAATAGTAGCAAAATTATTTGATCGTTGGAGAAGAGAGAAAGCAGCTTTTCTTTGAAAACCCCAAGTTGCTTAGTGACTTTGATCTGTCTTCATCTCCTTTCTAAAAGTTTTGTCCCCTTTTTTATTTACAAATTGCTCCCCCCCCCCCCCAAATCGCAATACCTCTCGCATCACAACGCCTCACGCAACAGTGCTTGATGCGCCCGCAATTCTCAGATTACAGCGCATCATAGTTGCGACTTGCTTGATGAACGCATCGCCTCGCATCACCGCATAATGAGACGATGCGGGCGCAATTTTGAACACTGGGCACAACTATACACAAAGCACTGCTCTCTACTAGTAAGATCACACTCCTACCCACTAACACTCTACCCTAATCTGCGTCCTCCACACCTTTTTATCAAGAGTCATGTCCTCCGTAAGTTGTAACCGTTTCATGTCATGCGTAATCACCTCCCTCCAATATTTCTTTGGTCTTTCTTTACCCCGCATGAAACCACTTATAGCCAACCTCTCACACATACGTGCGCCTACTCATCACATGTCCGAACTATCTCAACCTCACTTCCCACATTTTGGCTTCCACCGAAGTCACTCCCACCTCTCGAATAATCTCATTTATAACCCTATTTCTCCTAGTAAGTTCACACATCTGTCACAACATCCTCATTTTTGCCACCTTCAACTTTTGAATGTAGGAGTTCTTAATCGGCCAACACTCCACTCCATATAACATAACCAATCGAATTGTTACACTGTAGAAGTTACCTTAAAGTTTAGTAGACACCTTATCATACAAGACTCCTGAAGCGATCCTTCATTTCAGCCACCCTGCACCAATACTGTGCGTGACATCCTCATTACCCTAAATTATAAACCCAAGATACTTAAAATTATCTGTCTTTTAAAAGGCCTGAGAATCCAACTTCAGTACCACATCCGTCTTATGCGTCAAATCACTAAACTTACATTCCAAGTACTCCACCTTGGTCCTGCTCAACTTAAATCCTTTAGACTCAAGGGTCTGTCTCCAAACCTCCAACTTATCATTAACTCCTCCTCGAGTCTCAACAATTAGCACTACATCATCAACAAATAACATACACCAAGACACTTCCCCTTAAATGTGTTGCATCAATCCATCCATCACCAAGGAAAATAAAAACAAACCAAGAGTTAACTTCTGGTGCAACCTTGTCAAAACAAGAAAGTTCTCCGAATCTCCATCTAACATCCTCACACGCGTCTTCGCTTATTATACATGTCCTGAATCGACCTAGTGTACGTCATGGGCACACCTATTGCCTCCAAGGACCTCCACATAACCTCTCTGAATATTTTATTGATACAAGTACGATCATAACCATGGACACTTTTTGAGCATTTTGAAGACCACTTAAAGTGCACAAGCCCAAGTGAAGAGGAGGCCCAAACCCGCCCTTTTGGTGCACTTAATGGGGCGGCTTTGGAGCCCTTTTAGTGAAGGGGCACTTATGTCATTTCCCTTTATTTGGAATGTTATATATATATAGAACATTGTGGGGTTTATTTCCATTAGTTTATGCTTGTTATTGAGATAACACTTCCTCTTGGAAAGAGAGAGTCCTAATCCGAAACTAGGGCATAGCACAAGGTGGAATCACTTGTGTGTTGCATTTTACTTGATACGTTGGTACTTGGGTGGTGGAAGCCTCTCTTGTGTCATTGTAAGAGATAGGTGATTGTAGTGTGTGGTGTTAAAGGTCCAAGAGTGGAATATGTTCTTGGGTTCTTAAGATTACATCTCCATTTGTCTATCTTCCTATCTTTACTTTTCCTTGTAATCGTTGGTTCTTAATTCTAGTGTAATCTGTTTGGTTCTTGTCATTGTAATTCGTGTATTGTTGCTATTGTTATATTGTTCACCATATTGTGTTGATAACTTAGTTTGGTTGTTGGTTTGGTGTCAATAACACCTTGATATTATCTCATTCTTGTTCAAGTAGCGAATCTGCGTGTGGTCATCAAAGGAGTCCTCGGGTTTCTTGACTTGTGGACTATTTTTGGTGTATGTTTTCGTGTCTTCTTGGTCTCCATTGTATTATTTATCGTACGTCTTCTCAAGATCAATGAACACCATATGCAAATTCTTCTTCATCTCTCTATTCTGCTCCACTAGTCTCCTCACGAGGTGAATGGCCTCGATAGTCTATAAATTTACCTAGTTTAAACCTAAAAACCCTAAGTCGTCATTCCCACAATAAAATGCACAATTATGTAATCCTGGTTTTGGTTGGGGTATTAATTAGTCACATGATTATTTATCCCATTATCTATACTATAATGATGATAGGATAACTATTATTTTCGGGTACAAAAATCTATATATAATCAACAAGAACTTCAATACAAGTTCAACCAACTTATGAACCATCAAAATAAAGTTTCAAGAACTTCAAACACAAGTTCAATCAATTGAAGAACTATCAATATGAAGTTCAAACTATTTTTTCAGAAAACAGTAAAATCAACTTTAAGAAAAGAGATGAAACAGGAAGAATCAAGTCCACCAAATGTACAGTGTGTCCTTAAGAAATTTATTCCTCTAAAGTACCCAAGATTATGGAATATATCCTCCCAATATAAAATGATTCACTTCAGCACATAGTGGTACCTCAAATTTTCTAAACACCGAACTCACTCAATGGTTGTTAATCACACTAAATTTTTAAGAAGATGTTTTTACTTCAAAATTTCATACCTTTACCTGTGGAAAAATTTCAGTATTTATAGCCCAAAGGTGGTGCTTTCGAAAAGAAGCAATGATTGATGAAAAAATGCACTGCTTTTGAAACGTCATATCACTTACATTGGACTTGCGCGTGCAGGTCGCGTTTTGGCGCAAACCAGAATGTTCTGGCTTGACCTTTACTGGACGGTGCTGGCCTCAAAGGGCCACGTCCCTTCGAGGTGCGTTGTGACTGCATCCGCACATGCCATCTGCATCTACAGATGGAGAAATATTTTTCTATTCACTAATTCTCAAATTTCAAATAAATTTTGTCGAAAAAGATAATCTCTCAATCATTTTCCAAATTCAAATCTAAATACAAAGGCGAGCCGAGCGAACGAAGACAACGGCGCGAGACATGTTTTGTTCTTGCCTTACTAACCACACGAATGGATGCTTCTCAATCTAAGCATAAGAAAGTTCATTTCTTCCACCAATGTGGAGAACTTTACTTCCTTAAAGTAAAAACTCAATTCACTTTTTCCTCTATTTTCCATTCACATATACACTTAGAACCCAACAAAAACTAATCATGTGGGATAGCCCAATTCATGGGATAACTTTGTCTATTCCATCCTCATATCAAACGACCCCCAAAAGGAGATGTTTCTTCTACGGAAAAAGTACAAATGCGACATTTATAATTTGATAAAAAGGGGTAGAAAAGACTCAAACCTCTACGATGAAAAGGAACTTTGCACACTGGACAATTGGACCCAGATTTCATACCAGTCTGAATACATAAACTGAAAAAAAAAAAAAAAAAACTTAATTCTCAATCCAAAAACAGAAAGTAGTACATAAATAAACATTTTGTAATAAAATTCACTTACTTGCAAAATACATGATTACATGTAAGTGAAACAGCAGAATTCAACAGGCTCAAGCTGCAAAAAAAAGAGCAAATCAAAAACGAAACATTATTAAGATTATACAAAATTAAATCCCTAGCAAAAAAATTTAAAAACAAATAAAAAGGATGAAAAATATTCGGGAAAAACAAGGAAACGATAAATTGTACCAGATTGGGCACTTGAGCTCTCTTCCCATTTTTTCAAGATGCGAAGTATCTGCCATTTTTTCCCAATAAATCGTGGATTTCTTTGTAATTCTAAACCGTGATGTGAGGGAGCTGTAATGATTTATGGCTTTTGGGGTTGAGATGAGAAGTGTGACTTGTGAGAGAAGCTGAATAGTGAAGTATGAAGTTTTGGGGAAATTTTTTAAAAATTTTTCTGAAAGGGCGCGCTTATTCTCTCCCGCCACAGAGAACTGGATTTTTCGGCCTTTATTCGACTAGCTGGATTCGGGGCGTCCGACTCATTAGGCTCGCGGCTCGCCTATGTTAGGTTACAGTTCGGTATAGTATATTTGGATAGACTGCATCGTTCGTTATTATTTCATAATAGTTTTACTGTTTGGTTTGACAATATGGTATTGTATGTACCAGGTAAGTTTACTAAAATACCTTTAATTATTATAAATATTAAATTTATCAATAATTATTAATAAAATAATTTTTTTCTACCAATTTATCACAAAATTATATCATGTAAATATATTAAGTTGTTAAATTCATGTAAATTCTAACAAAGTCAATAAAAGAGTAGATCAAAATAAATATAATCGGATTCATTTTTTATAATAACAAATTTTATTTCTTTTTAGTGTTTTGAGACGTGACACTTAAGACAAGTACAAAGTTTGAATGCATCTTTTGAGTATGATACAAGTATGTTTGGTATTGAATTCAAAAAAAAAATTTTTAGGTAAGTAAATAGTTTCTTACTTATTTTCTTGTGTTCGTTACGCAAGTAGAAAAAATTTTCTAAAATTATTTGTATATATTTAACACACAATATTAAAAACGAATATGACAAAGGGGACAGGGCAAGAAAAAAATTAAATTTTCTTAAAAAAATATTTGTGGGATGGGGGTAGTGGAGTAGGAGGCAAGGATAGGGAGTGCGATAAGAAAAAAAAGTTTCAAATTTTTTTTAAGAAAAATAATTTTTTGGTTTGGTGGGAGAGTGGGGGGATTATTATTATTTTTTTGTGGGTAGGGGGAGGGGGGGTTGGTAGGAGTGGAGTGATGTAAGAAAACTTTCTTAAAAGATTTTTAAAATAAAAAAAGAAATTGGGAGGGGGGCTTAGTAGGTAAAGGGGGACTGGGGGTGGGGGCAAGAAAAAGTTTTTGAATTTAAAAAAAAAAAAAAATTGGGGTGGGTGGGGTCAGGATAGGGATGGAATAAGCAAAAGTTTGAAAATTTTTTAAAAAAAAGTAAGGGGGGAAGAGAAGGGGGCGGGACTGGTGAGGTAAGGGATAGTGTAGGAGGTGGAGCTAAATAATATAAGATAAAGGCTAAAATAGAATTATATAATATTAAATAAGGGCATAATTGAAAAAGAAAAAAAAAGGCAAGTCATGGGATATCACCAAATTGGTGGTTACATAAAGTGAGGATTCTCATGGTTACTAAACCTGAAACTAAACCATAATATACCATGCATCTTAAGAAATTATCAAAATAAACATGGTTCTTTTAATAACTATATCATACCATACCACGGGAAATCACTATCCAAACAGAGTGTTAGGGGTCATTTAGTTAGCTTTCGGGGTCGTTTAGTTGGGATATAAATTATTTCAGGATTAGTTATTCTATTCTTAGGACTCATTTAGTATAGGGGATAAGAAATAACTAATTCAGTGATTAATTTTAAAATGGGTTTATCTCATGTTTGGTTAAAATAAAATGCATGGGATAATTCATTCTGGAATTAGCTATCCCGAAATTATAGTGTTATTTTTATTCCACCTTGAGGATGGGATAACTAATCTCAGTATAGCTAATTGCAGGTTAACTTAATTTCCAACCAAACTATCGCTTAAGGTGGGAAAATAACACTACAATCCCGAACAATTATTTTTGGATTGAGTTGTCTCATGCATTTTATTCAATCAAACATACGAAAAGTTCATTCTAAAATTAATTTCAAGACCTTATCACTTGTACCGAACAAGCTCTTTGGGGTCTATTTAAAAGTCACTTGATAATTGAAATTGATGTGATCAGTAGAATAGTAAGTCCGCAATTCAGTAATTATAACGATCAAAATTGTTGTTACATATTCTGACTTTGTGGAGGTCCCATGAGGCCCCTGGACTATTTTATAGTATAATAACATCGAGACTATTATTAGCCTACTTGTACCTAGGGCTAACAATTTCAGGTCATATTAATGAAGTAAGTCGATTTAATCTATATTTTGGATCACTCATATTTTAGTTGGATAAATATGTACTTCAATTTATCTCAAAACTTATAAAAAAAAATTGGGTAAAATATAAGTATGGATTCATAACAAACTGTCCACTTATACTTAAAATCCATAATTGCAATAAAAAATAAAGACTCTAAGGCCCCGTTTGGCCAGGAAAATCATAATTTTTTGGAGTTGGAGTTGTGTTTGACCATGAATATAAATTAAAGTTATTTTTAAAATTTTGTGAGAGAAGTATGAGTGAAAACAAGTAAAACTTGTTTTCACTCTTCCAAATACAATTCTTTACTTGTTTTCACTTTTCCAAATACAATTTCAGAATTGTATTTGAAATTCGCATTGACAAACACCACAATTTTCACTTTTTTCACTAAAGTAAAATAATTTTTCGAAAAAAAATACAAAATTACTCATGGCTACTAAAAGAATTGGGATTGTGTGTGGGAAATGGGTAGAAAAAAACTTTTAATTTTCTTTACTACTTACTAATCTATTAGGCAAAACTCATCGTCAGGCCCCTCAACTTGGCGTCATCTTTCATTTAGGCACCTCAAGTGGACATTGTTTCTTTTTGACACCTCAAGTAGCGTACAAGTGTGTCACTTTGGCACCTTTTGCTGAGCTGGCAAGGTGTGTGTGTGTTACACCTCCATGAAGATGCGTTACAACCCTTTTTTGCCTGATGTGGCGCCCAAGTTGATCCACCAACAATATATTAATTCACCTCTATTAATTTATATTTTTTCTTCATTTTTATTCATTATTTTTGTCAATCATAAATTTATTTAATGGTAAAAAATATTAGAAGATATTTAAAAATTAGATACACATTTATGAGTTTGTCTTGCCAAAAACAGTATATTAATTCACCCCATTAATTTATACTTCTTTCACATTTTTATCCACCATTTTTTCAAATCTTAAATTTATTAAACGATAAAAAATTTTGAGAGTTATATACGCATTTAGGAATTTGTGAAGATTAGAAAATCAAGCAATATCAATGAAGAAAAGCTGAAAAATCGAATAAAATTGATGAAGAAAAATTAAAAAATAAAGCTAAATCAGTAAAGAAAAACTGAAATCAAACAAAATCAGTAAAAAAAATTTAAATTGAAGCATAAAAACCAAGAAAAATCAGTGAAGAAAAATTAAAAATCGATGAAAAAAATTAAAAAATAAAGCTAAATCCATAAAGAAAAATTAAAATCAAACAAAATCAATAACAAAAATAAAAATCGTAGCAGAATCGATGAAGCAAATCGAAAAAAATGAAGCTAAATTCATGAAGAAAATCCAAAAATCAAGCAAAATCAGTGAAGAAAAATAAAAAATTGAAGCAAAATCGATGAAAAAAAATTAAAAATAAAGTTAAATCCGTGAAGAAAAATAAAAATAAATAAATAAAAAAACTAAAAATTGAAGAAAAATAGATAAAGCAAATCTAAAAAAAAATGAAACTAAATTCATGAAGAAAATCTAAAAATCAAGTAAAATCAGTGAAGAAAAATTAAAAATCAAAGCAAAATCGATGAAAAAACTTAAAGATGACTGGGGTGTGGGATGGGTAGGGGATGCGGGGTCTTTGAAAAAGATAAGGAGGGGAAGAAGACTGGCGGGGTGGGGGTGGCGGGGTGGGTGGGCTGTTTGACAAAATCTGGCAGGGTGGGGGTGGGGTAGGGTGGGGGAGGGGTGGCGGGTGGGAGGAGGGGTGTTTGAAGAAGAAGAATGGTAGGGTGTTTGAAGAAGAAGACTACTGGGATGGGTAGGTAGGGGGAGGGGGTATTTCTTTATTTAATTTAATTATTTGGATAAAAATGACACATGTCCGCATTTGATTCGTCGCTTTTCATCTCATTGGAGAGTGTAGCACACACACATAATATTTTTTTGTTGATTCAGCAAAACATGCCAAAGTGACACACTTGAAGGCCACTTGAGGTGCTAAAAAGGAATAATGTCCACTTGAGGTGTCTAAGTGAAAGATGACGCTAAGTTGAGGGGTCTGATGATGGGTTTTGCCTAATCTATTACTACTACTTACTTTATTCTTCGTTGTTAGTGATAACACTGAGCTTGACCTGTTTGATTCACAATAATTAGTGAATTTATTTCTATCATTATTGCTACCCCTACTTTGTATCACAGAGAATAATATTTTCTATGCTTCTATTGAAATGAGATTTAATTCCTTATTAGATTGTAGTAAAGACATTAAATGAACTCAAACATAAGCTTAAATAAAAGATAAATAAGTCCGTTGAAAGGAATTTCAATCCTTTAGACTTAGTACACACTAACATTTGTGATATGAAGTCAACACCATCACATGGTGGGAAAAGTATTACATAACTTTTATTGACGATTGCACTAGATATTGTTATGTCTATTTGCTAAATAGTAAGGATGAAGCAATAAATGCATTTAGGCAACATAAAACTGAAGTTGAAAATCAGTTAGATAAAAAGATAAAAATAATAAGAAGTGATGGAGGCGGAGAATATGAATCTCCTTTCGCCGAAATATGTGTAGAGAATGGAATTTTCCATCAAACAACGACCCCGTACTCACCTCAATCTAATGGAATTGCAAAAATGAAAAATCAAACTTTGAAGGAAATGATGAATGCCTTGCTTATAAGTTCCGATTTACCGTAAAACTTATGGGGGGAGGCTATCCCTATAGCCAATCGTATACTCAACAGAGTTCCCCATAGTAAGACACAACCAATTCCTTATGAAAAATGGAAAGGAAGGAAACCTAACTTGAAATATTTCAAAGTGTGGGAGTGTCTAGCAAATGTTCAAATTCCTATGCCTAAAAAGGTTAAGATAGGACCCAAAGCTGTGGACGGCATGTTCATAGGATATGCTAAAAGAAGTAAAACATGTCGATTTTTGGTTCATAAATCTGAACATCTAGATATAAATGAAAATACGGTAATTGAATCAGATAATGCTGAATTCCTTGAAAATATTTACCCGTATAAAACTAGATATTAACAATCTAGTGGAGGGTCTAAACGACCTCGAGATGAACCAAGTGAGAATATACATAATGAAGAGAATCCAAGACGTAGTACACGTCAAAGAACTTCTACTACATTTGGATCAAATTTTGTAACTTTTCTCTTTGAAAATGAGCCTCAAACATTTTAAAGAAGTGATGTCATTGTCGGACTCATCCTTTTGGAAAGAGGCAGTCAATAGTGAGATTGATTCAATCTTAAGCAACCATACATAGAAATTGATTGATCTTTCTCTCAGAAATAAACCTTTAGGTTCTAAATGGATCTTCAAAAGGAAAATGAAAGTGGATGGTACTATTGACAAATACAAGGCAAGATTTGTAGTAAAAGGCTTCAAACAAAAAGAAGGCCTTGATTACTTCGATACATACTCGCCAGTAACAAGGATAACATCAATTCGAATATTGATTGCCTTGGCTGCGGTTTATGGTCTTGAAATCCATCAAATGGATGTGAAAACCGCTTTCCTAAATAGAGAATTGGAGGAAGAAATTTACATGAAACAACTTGAGGGTTTTGTGGTTCTAGTAAAGGAAAACAAGGTGTGTAAACTTATTAAGTCATTGTATGGACTAAATCAAGCACCAAAATAATGGTCTGCAAAGTTTGACCAAACTATGTTGGCAAATGGATTCAAAATAAATGAATGTGATAAATGTGTTTATATTAAAGACACTCCAAATCATCAAGTCATTGTATGTTTATATGTGGATGATATGTTGATCATCAGCAAAGACATTTCTGACATAAATGCATCAAAACGAATGCTCGAGAGCAAGATTGATATAAAAGACCTTGGAGTTGCAGATGTGATCTTAGGTATAAGAAACCATCGAACTCCACAAGGGTTGGTATTGTCACAGTCTCATTCTATCAAAAATGTACTTGACAAGTTCAAGTATATGGAGTTAGGTATTGCCAAGACTCCATTGGATGTGAGCTTTGCACTTCAAAAGAATGAAGGTGAAAGTGACTCACAATTGGAGTACGCAAGAGTATTAGGATGTTTAATGTATATTATGAATTATACACGAACAGACATAGCATGTGCTATTAGTAAATTGAGTCGGTACATGAGTAATCCCAACAAAACTCATTGGATGGCAATGAAAAGAGTTTTGGGGTATCTTAAATACACTCAAGACTATGCCTTGCATTATAATAAATATCATGCGGTACTTGAAGAATATAGTGACACAAATTGGATCACCGGATCGAACGAAGTAAAATCCACAAGTGTATATGTATTTACTATCGATGGAGGAGCAGTCTCTTGGAAGTCATCCAAACAGACATGGATTGCTCTTTCTACAATGGAATCTAAATTTATCGCATTGGATAAATCCGGTGAAGAAACAGAATGGCTCTGAAATTTCTTGGAAGATATTCCTTATTGGTCCAAGCCAGTGGTACCAGTATGTATACACTGTGATAGCCAAGTGGCAATAGGTAGAGCAGGGACATGATGTACAATGGTAAATCTCGTCACATACGATGAAGACATAATGTCGTTAAGGAACTTCTCTCTAGTGGAATTATCATTATTGACTATGTAAAGTCTAAAGATAATATGTCGGGTCCGCTTACAAAAGGCCTATCTAGACAAGGAGTGGAAAGGACATCCAAGGGAATGGGTTAAAGGCCTAGGACAATTTAGCATGGCGGTAACTCTACCCAGCAGACTGGAGATCCCCGAGAGCTAGGTTCAAGGAGATCAAACAAAGTTGTGTCTGACAAGTTCAACATTGTCAATTACCCAACCTATTCTCATTGTGTAGATAATGTGTCGTAAACTAGGATAAGACTTAAGGTGAAAAGTCTTTTAATGATTATCTAAATTTGGCAGATTTGACCAAATAGTTTAATCCATAGGATTAAACATTTAGAAATTACCTATGTGAGGGAGAAGTGGAAGCCGCTTCAAGGAGAATGTTAGTAAAGGCCTATTCTTTAAGCTCTCATGAAACCGGGACGTGTTCATGACTGAAAAGAACAAAACCGTAAGAACCATAAACAATAAAAGGCTAGTTGTGTGACATGTGTTGTCTAGGTGTACTTTAAAGCTCGACGGTTCAAAGATATCAAATCTACCGATTGACTGAGTGCATCCGATGCATGATCACTATGCAAAGTTCAAAGGGAAACCCACTTATCCAGATGCAATCAGTCTTTGCTTGATGATCACATACTTGTCCGTAAAGTTTTTCGAAAAATAGTCATTCCCCATTCATGTGGGGGATTTTTGGGTTCTATGTGTGTGTTTTGAATGGAAAATAGAAGGAATTAAGTGGAAGACAAAATTGAGTTTACACCAAAATGGAAAGGGTGCTCAAAATAGGAAAGCTTACTAAAGTTCTCTCACATTGGTGGGAGAAAGAAGCTTTAAAGTGTTTATATTGTGAAACACATTTCCACATGCTAAGTGAGGCAAGAAATAAGAGATGCCTTGTGTCGTCGTCGTCGCTCGCTCGACTCGGCTTCGGCTTCGACTTCGGATTTGGATTTGACAAATGATCGATCGATGAGATCTATCTTTTTGGACAATATTTATTTGACAGAACAAAGGAATATAACAATCTTAAGGAATAAATTCAGAATCTGTATTACTTGTTTTCGGAGATTAAAGCTTTAAGCTTTCTACTCCATTTGAATTTTACTAGTGATTAGAAGACATAAAATCTTTAAAATTCACTCGGTTGACAATTGGAAGTCATAAAAACTTCATTGTTAACTAGAAACATAGTGAAGAATTTAAAGTTGCTTAACTTTATAAGTAGTGTTCTGAAAATACTAAATATTATTGTTTTGTGGTGACAAGAAAAATGACTAATAAATTAAAATGCAAGATGCGGCTACGACTGTGGGGGCAACTAGTATTGCCTCAACAAGTCGAGCAAATGCTCCGCAACCAATGGCACCTACGGAGAAGCCAAAAAAATTTGCGGGCATTGACTTTAAGCGATGGCAGCAGAAGATGTTTTTCTACCTCACAACACTATGCCTTCAAAAGTTCACTAGTGAGGATGCTCCTGAGGTGCCCGAGGGAACCTCGGACAAAGAGCATTTCATGATTGTAGAAGCTTGGAAGCACTCGAACTTCCTCTGTAGGAATTATATATTGAGTGGTCTCCAAGATGACCTCTACAATATTTATAGTGGAACTAAGACATTGAAGGAATTGTGGGGGGCACTAGAACAAAAATATAAGATAAAGGATATGGGAATTAAGAAATTATTTGTTGCAAGGTTCCTGAACTTTGAAATGATAGATAGCAAATCGGTTGTCTCTCAAGTGCAGGAATTGCAAGTTATCATCCACGATCTCCTAGCGGAAGGTATATCTTTGAAAAATACCTTAGTTGAACAACTTGAAAAAGGTTCTTAATACGCACATAAACTATTTTGTAGGTTTGATTATGAATGATGCTTTCCAAGTAGCAGCGATAATTGAGAAGTTACCACCAATGTGGAAAGACTTTAAAAACTACTTGAATCATAAATGCAAGGAGATGACTGTCGAAGATTTTTATTGTCCGACTGTATATTGAAGAGAATAATAAAGCTGCTGAGAGAAGGTCAAAAGGAAATTCTGCAATTAATGGAGCACATATTGTGGAAGATGACCAAAATAATTCTAAGAAAAGGAAAAAAGTTGAACAAGGAAGTAATCAACCCAAGAAGAAATTCAAGGGAAAATGCTTCAATTGTGGCAAGATTGCCCATAAGTCCATGGATTGTCGATCCCCAAATAAAGGCAAGAAAAAGGATCAAACAAATATGATTGAATCCAACAAGGAATGCGATGATCTGTGTGGTATGTTCTTAGAATGCAACTTGGTGGGAAATCCTCGCGAATGATGGATGGATTCTGGTGCCACCCGCCATGTATGTGCCAACAAAGAATTATTTTCGTCAATCGCTCCGACTCAAGTAGAAGAAATGATCTACATAGCTAACTCCACTACTGCGAAGGTAGAAGAAACAAGAAAAATATGCTTGAAAATGACTTCAGGAAAGGTATTGACACTTAACAATGTCTTGTATGTTTTGGAGTTACGTAGGAATTTAATTTCTATTTCACTTCTAGACAAGAACGGATTCAAATGTGTAGCCGTTTCTGAAAAAACTCAAATGTGTAACCGTTTCTGGAAAAATTGTAATTAGCAAAGGAGAAATGTATGTAGGAAAAGGCTATCTCACCGAGGGCCTTTATAAGATGAATGTAATGAATGTTGAAATAAATAAGAGTTCAAATTCTTCTTATTTGCTTGAGTCTTATGATCTATGGCATGAATGTTTAGGCCATGGTAAGTAGAAAATGTTACAAAAACTGATGAACTTTGAAGTTTTGCCAAACTTTGAGTGCAATAAATCAAAGTGTCAAACGTGTATGGAATCAAAGTATGCAAAGCATTCTTATAAGTCCGTTGAAAGGAATTCTAATCCTTTAGACTTAGTACACACTGACATTTATGATATGAAGTCAACATCATCACATGATGGGCAAAAGTATTTCATAACTTTTATTGATGATTGCACTAGATATTATTATGTCTACTCACTAAATAGTAAGGATGAAGCAATAGATGCATTTAGGCAATACAAAACTAAAGTAGAAAATCAGTTAGAGAAAAAGATAAAAATGATAAGAAGTGATAGGGGCAGAGAATATGAATTTTTTTTCACCAAACTATGTGTAGAAAATGGAATTGTCCATCAAACTATGGCCCCGTATTCACCTCAATCTAATGGAATTGCGGAAAGAAAAAATTGAACTTTGAAGGAAATGATGAATGCCTTACTTATATGTTCCGTTTTACAGCAAAACTTATGGGGGGAGGCTATCCTTACAGCCAATTGTATACTCAATAGAGTTTCCCATAGTAAGACACAGACAATTCCTTATAAAAAATGGAAAGAAAGGAAACCCAACTTGAAATATTTCAAAGTGTGGGGGTGTCTAGCAGAGGTCCAAATTCCTATGCCTAAATGGGTTAAAATAGGACCTAAGACTATGGATTGCGTGTTCATAGAATATGCTAAAAATAGTAAAACATGTCAATTTTTGGTTCATAAATCCGAACATCAGGATATAAATGAAAATACAGTAATTAAATCAGATAATGTTGAATTCTTTGAAAAAATTTACCCGTATAAAACTAGACATGAACAGTCTAGTGAAGGGTCTAAACGACCTCAAGATGAACCAAGTGAGAATGTACATAATGAAGAGAATCCAAGATGTAGTACACATCAAAGAACTTCTACTACATTTGGATCAGATTTTGTAACTTTTCTCTTAGAAAATAAGCCTCAAATATTTAATGAAGTGATGTTGTTGTCAGACTCATTCTTTTGGAAAGAGGCAGTCAATAGTGAGATTGATTCAATCTTAAGCAACCATACATGGGAATTGGTTGATCTTCCTCTCGAAAATAAACCTTTAGGTTCTAAATGGATCTTCAAAAGGAAGATGAAAACGAATGGTACTATTGACAAATACAAGGCAAGACTTGTAGTAAAAGGCTTCAAACAAAAAAAAAGGCCTTGATTACTTTGATACATACTTGCCAGTAACAAGGATAATATCGATTCGAATGTTAATTGCCTTGTTGTGGTATATGGTCTTAAAGTCCATTAAATGGATGTGAAAACCGCTTTCCTAAATGGAGAATTAGAGGAAGAAATTTACATGGAACAACTTAAGAGTTTTGTGGTTCCAGGAAAGGAAAACAAGGTGTGTAAACTTATTAAGTCATTGTATGGACTAAATCAAGCACCAAAATAATGACATGCGAAGTTTGACCAAACCATGTTGGCAAACAGATTCAAAATAAATGATGTGATAAATGTGTTTATATTAAATACACTCCAAATCATCAAGTCATTGTATGTTTATATGTGAATGATATGTTGATCATCAACAGAGATTTTTCTAAAATAAATGCAACAGAATGAATGCTCGAGAGCAAGTTTGATATAAAAGACCTTGGAGTTGCAGATGTGTTCTTAGGTATAAGAATCCATCAAACTCCACAAGGGTTGTCATTATCACAGTCTCATTATATCAAAAATGTACTTGACAAGTTCAAGTATATGGAATTTGATATTACCAAGACTCTATTGGATGTGAGCTTTGCACTTCGAAAGAATGAAGGTGAAAGTGAGTCACAATTAGAGTACGCAAGAGTATTGGGATGTTTAATATATATTATGAATTGTACACGACCAGACATAGCATGCGTTATTAGTAAATTGAGTCGGTATACGAGTAATCCCAACAAAACTCATTGGATGGCAATGAAAAGAGTTTTGGGGTATCTTAAATACACTCAAGACTATGCCTTGCATTATAATAAATATCTTGCGGTACTTGAAAGATATAGTGATGCAAATTGGATAATCGGATCGAACAAAGTAAAATCCATAAGTGGATATGTATTTACTATCGGTGGAGTAGAAGTCTCTTGGAAGTCATCCAAACAAACATGGATTGCTCGCTCTACAATGGAATATGAATTTATCGCATTGGATAATGCCGGTGAAGAAGCAGAATGGATTAAAATTTCTTGAAATATATTCTTTATTGACCCAAACCAGTGGCACCAATATGTTTACACTGTGATAGCTAAGCGGCAATAGATAGAGAAGGGAGCATGATGTACAACGGTAAATCTCGTCACATACGACAGAGACATAATACTGTTAGAGAACTTCTCTCTAGTGAAATTATCACTGTTGACTATGTAAAGTCAAAGGATAATGTGTCGGATCCACATACAAAAGGCCTAACTAGAGAAGGAGTGGAAAACACATCCAAAGGAATGGTTTTAAGGCCTAGGACAAGTCAGCATAGCGGTAACTCTACCTAGCAGACATCCCAAGAGCTAAGTTCAAGGAGATCAAACAAAGTTGTGTCTGACAAGTTCAACATTGTCAAAATACCAACCCATTCTCATGATGTAGATAATGTTTAGTAAACAAGGATAAGATTTAAGGTGAGAAGTCTTTTAATGATTATCTAAATTTGGTAGATTTGACCAAATAGTTTAATCTATGGGATTGAAAGTTTAGAAATTACCTATGTGAGGGCGAAGTGGAAGCCGCTTCAAGGAGAATTCTAGTAAAGGCCTATTCTCTAAGCTCTTATGATTCTGGGACGTGTTCATAGCTGAAAAGAACAAAACCGTGAGAACCATAAACGGTAAAAGATTGGTTGTGTGACATATGTTATCTAGGTGTAAATTAAAGCTCAATGGTTCAAAGATATCAAATCTACCGATTGACCGAGTGCATCCGATGCATGTTCACTATGAAAAGTTCAAAGGAAAACCCACTTATCCAGATGTAATTAGTCTTTGCTTGATGATCACATACTTGTTCGTAAAATTTTATGAAAAAATAGTCATTCCCCATTCATGTGGGGGATTGTTGGGTTCAATATGTATGGAAAGGTGTGAATGAAAAATGAAGGGATACAACCTTTGAGGAAAAGACATATTGTTTTAGAAAAGGAGTGACTATTCAGATAGTTGTGTTTGTTCAGAAAAAGACACAATGTTTCGAATGAACAGACATAACTCTTCCAAAGGATACACCTTTTCAGATGAACCATCGCCACCTTTGGGAAGAGGAACTTGATGGCTATATAAACAACATTTATCCACAGGTTTATAAAATAAAAAAAAATTGAAATAAAAACTCTTCTTGTCTTCAAAACATTCTTTGTGATCAATCAAATCATTGAGTGAGTTCGACGAATCCAATTATTTGAGGTACCACTCTAGTTGGATTGAAAGTTATTTTATCCTGGGAGGAAGATTCCAAAACCTCGGGTACAGTGAGGGGAATTATTTCTTAAGGACACTCCATGAAGTTGGGGGACTTGACTTTATATTTCTGTTTCATCTTAATTTCTAAAAAAATAAAACACACTTCTTAGAAAGATCACTTTGATCTTATGTTGAAGGTGTTTTTGTACTTCATAGTGTTCTTATTTTAAACTTGAACTAGTGTTGAAGTTGTTGTGCCTAAATACAGATTCTTGTACCCGAAAACACCATCGTCGTCGCTCGCTCGGCTCGGCTTCGGCTTTGGATTTAGATTTGGATTTGGATTTGGCAAATGATCGATTGATGAGATCTATCTTTTTGGATAAAGTTTATTTGACAGAAATTTAATCCGAATACCAAAGGGAAAAAATGCAATAGTAATCCTCCATTTATACATGCATGTAGATTTCAAAACAGTGTTTTGAATTTATGCATTCTTTAACGAACTGATGCACTATTTTTGATCTGATGCTTCAAAATGATGCACTGTTTCGTGAACTGGTATACCTGTTCGGAAAAGGACATGGTCTTTGGATAAACGAACATGAATTTTCAGAAAAGACACACCATTTAAGTGAACCACTGCCACATTTTCGAAGAGGCATATGATAGGCTATATAAACCTGCTTTGATCCACAAGTTTGAGATACGAAATTTTCAGAATACAAAACTCTTCTTCTCTTAAAAATATTCTGTGTGATCATTCAAACCGTTGAGTGCGTTCGTGGAATCCAATTATTTGAGGTACCGCTATAATTGAATTGAAGGCCATTTTATCTGGGAGAAAAATTCCATAACTTCGGGTATAATGAGGGGAATAATTCCTTAAGGACACTTCGTGAACTCGGGGGACTTGGTCTAAAACTTCTGTTTCATCTATTTTCTAATATCTAACATACTTCTTGGATAGATTAGTAATAATCTTGTGTTAAAGGTGTTAAAGAACTTCAAAATTGTTCTTGTTCATACATGAACTTTTTATGAAGTTGTTGTTTTATTAATACAGATTCTAGTACCCGTAGAAGGAATATAACAAACACCTCGTGACAGGTTCTACATCGATAACACCAAACACCTACAGAACTTGCTATGATGCTTTGGTGAGCCATTCAGCTAGTTGGAGTTGTTGCTGCATTTTTTGTAAAGAATTGTTTTTTTGGAGAATTTGAGAAATGAATTGATGAAGAATGGAAAAAATGTCTATCAAAATTTATAGGATCGACACTTCCAATAAAATGATAGCAATGCTTGCATGAGTAAGGTAACAAGTTAAATATATTAATTATGGTTAAGAGGTAATTCTGGATATTTCTTAACAAACAACTTAATTTTGATTTGTTTTAGATTTTGTAAACTCCAAAGGCAACGTTTTTTCCACTTTCTGTTCTCTTTCTGTCCTTTAATTACTAAAGGCAAAATGACCTTGTGGACCCCTGTATTGTGTCGGTTTTATAAGTTGTACACTTCTACTTATATATTTGTCATTTGAATTTTGAACCCATTAAAAAAGAACATTTTGCACCCTTTGACTGTTGACCTTGCCTATGTGGCATTGAAATGGTGACTAGGACAAGGAGAGTGTAGTCACTCGCCTGGGGTGCGAGTGGGGGTCAATTTTTGGCCAATTTTATATTAAAATAATAAAAAAAATTAAAAAGGATCTTTTTTTTCTCCATCTTTCTTAATTTTTTTAAATATAAAAATAATATTTTTTTTTTAAAAAAAACCTTCCCCACTCCACCCCAGCCCGTCCCTACCCCCACTCCCCACCCAGCCCCACCCCACCCCACCCCACCCCAGCCCCTTCCATAAAATAATTTTAATTTTTAAAAAAATATTAAAATTTAAAAAAAATTAAAAAAGGTCTTTTTTCCTCCACCTTTTTTAATTTAAAAATATTTTTAAAAATTTAAAAATAATACTCACTCCATTTCAAAAAGAATGACCTAGTTTGACTTGACACGGAGTTTTAAAAAATAAAGAAGACTTTTGAATCTTGTGGTGTTAAATTAAAGATATGTCAAATGTACCAAAATACCCTTCATTCTTGTGGTCTTAAACTTGTCATGTGAAAAGTTAAAACTAAAAAGTTGCTAAAAAGGGAAAGGAGTCATTCTTTTTAAAACGAACTAAAAAGAAAAGTAGGTTATTTTTTTTAAATAGAGGGAGTAATTTTTATTTTTTTTAAAAAACCCTTCCCCACTCCACCCCAGCCCGTCCCCACTCCCCACCCACCTAACCCATCCCACCCCACCCCAACCCCTCCACCCCACCCGTGCAGCCCTTTCCTACCCCTACCCCAGCTTGTCCCCAACCCCCCACACCTCACCATCCCCGTCCAGCCCTTCTCTACCCCCACCCCAGCCTGTCCCCAACCCTCCACACCCCACCAGCCCCTCCCCACCCCTCCCCCACCCCCCACCCCTTCCAGCCCCATCCCCACCCAACGCCCAGCCTATTCCAGCCCTCACACCCCACCCCAACACTCATCCAACCCCCCTCCTCCCCACATTCACTTTTTATTTTTTATTTTAGTTTTCCCTCTCAATTCAATTCTTTTCATTTTTTGAACTAAAATTTAAATTTGAAATCTTTTTATTTTTGGGGGGATTAAAATTTAAATTGAAAGTGAGTGATAGTGAATATTGAAAAAAATTAGTGAATTTCGCTTGAAAAAATTAAACTTTTTGTGAATTTGTTAAAAATATTCAAATTTAAAAATTAAAAATTTATCATGTTTGTATATATGAATTTATAGTTAAAAATTTAAATTAGTTGGAGAATAATTTTAATTATTTGAAATGGATTTGATGTTTAATTTGTGAGCAAAAATAAAAACATGATTATTCAAATTTTTCTACAATTTATAAATTTTTCTTATTTAATTAAATTAATTTTAATATTTAATTTTTATGTAGCATTTAAAAAATGACTTGGAATTTAATGTAATACTTTTTAAAAAAATGATGTGGTAGACGTGCCAAGCATGACAGCTGACGCGGGGGAGAGTGTGTTACACTCACCAAGAAAGAGTTTAAAATGTTGCTTTTTAGTGGGTTCAGGGGTCCAGATGACAAATATGTAAGTAGAAGTGTTCAACTTATAAAACCGACATAGTACAGGGGTTCAGAAGGTCATTTTTCCATTACTAAATTCAAACAAACTTTTAAAATCTCAAATCAAATTTCTTACTTTATCCATGATGATTGTTATTATTTTTTTTACCAACTTTGGACTATTTTAGATTACTTTTATTCTTATAACATAGAAAAATAGTATTGAATTTCACTTTCTTATATTTCCTCAAAGATCAACATAAGTTCAAACGGAACTATGGAACAACCAATTTTAGATGAGCATATTTTAATTTGGACATGACCAAATACACGAAAAATATTAAGTTTCATCGCAATCTCAAATTTGTGTCCTATTGTGACTTGTAAGTGGTTCATTACTCGTGTATAGGATTGATAATTTTAACCCATATTAATAAAATGATTTCATTTAACTTGCATTTAGTGAATTTGATCGCTCATATTTTATTTGGATAAATATGAACTTCAAACTATTTTTAAAATTCATAAAAATAAGAACAAATTAGATAAAATATGCATACACATATAGACCCATAACAAGTGACTCAGTTATGCTCAAAATTTCTAATTGCAATAAAAAATAAAGATTCAAAAAAATTAAATTTGTGGGTTGGGTGGGTAGGAAAGAACTTTTAATTTTCTTTTTTAGAAAATTGGGGGAAGGTGGGCGGGGAGTGGGGGGTTGGAGGTAAAAAGTTTGCAACAAATTAAAGGGTGGGTGGGTGGATTTGTGGATGTGGTGTTAGAAAAAGTTGGTGGTGCGTGAGGTGGGGGTGGGGGAAAACTTTTTTTTTAATTGAGGAGTTAGAGGTTGGGGTGGTTGGAAAGAAATTCTTTAGAAATTTAAAACATACAAGTTCATTTTTCAATTCTTTACTTAATGTGTGTGAAATATGGGTAAACTCATATCCAAACGGTCTATTAATTATCCAATTCATATTTTGCCAACATAAAATATGGGTAGATTGGGTAATTACTTATTCTGGCTCAATTCACTTTCAACCCGGCCAAATTCAATCAAATTCACTCATTAACCCCTAGTTGGAACATTAAGGAGTCATTTGGTAGAGTATATTGAAAAAAATAACGCATGCATTAGTTAATGTGTATTGCTAGTATCCCGTTTGGTACATTTTTTAACTTATATATAACTAATACTTGTATTAATTATACACTTTATTGCATATTAAGTCACTCGTACCAAGATGTGTGCTTACATGCGCTATCAAAAAGAAGGGTTAATTTTCTTTAATGTTAATTTATCTTTCATTAACCTTAGAATTTTCTTAAAAATCTCTAACTTTATCTATACGATTAATGACCTAATCACACAAATCATTTCAATTTCTTGTGTGTTTTTCACTTTCAATCTGTTGTTTCGAAGTTGTAGCTTATACCTGTGTTCACTTATTGGTCCAGCTAAGCTGATAATACCCTCAATATTATACTATAAAATAGTCTTGAGGAGGGAGGGAGTCATAGCCCCCCCTCCCCCCCCCCCAACGTTAGAGTATATGACAACATTTCACATAATTTATTTGAGTTTTGAGCCATTTTCTCAAAATTATTCAAATGTTTGACAAAAAGACAAATTATCAATTCTAACTGAAAATGAATAGCATGCAATGTGAAATAACAAATCAACATTGCTAAAGCAAATAATTTGAAATTGAAAATATAACATAAATTCAATATTCAGTAAAAGAGTTAACATATTACTCCTATGTCAAATTTCAAATAACATAACATAAGTTTCAACATAACTTAAGTAAATAAAAACTCAAAGTAAAGGAAAACATAAGTCTATAACCTCAATCAACAATAAAATTATATTTTACTTTAAAAACTAGAATACTAAAACAATTATGCCATAGTAAGAAAGTAAATAAGAAAAAAACACGATCAATTACATGGAATCACAAAGAGAAAGGTTGGAAAATGAAAAATAAATAATTTAAAATAAAAACTATCAAAACTATAAAAAAGAAATTAAAAATCCATATATATAATAAAGAAGGATAGTCTACCCTTAATTTATTCCAAGTGGCATCTTGGGAACTACCCGCCTTAAATTCTTACAACAAAAAACTATCATTTTTTAACAATAAACTATTTTATTGATTATTTAAATATTTAATTTTTTTTTTCGTATCTCTATCTATATATCTAATAAAGCAAAGAAGTTAGCCTAAAATTAAGCCAAGTGGCATATTGAGAACTAGCCACTTGGTATTTTGGCAACAAAAATCTATTTTGTTGGCAACAAAATTTATTTTATTGATTAATTATTTATTTTATATATATATTTTAAAATTTTCATATTGTGGTAAAAAATATTGAATGAACACTATTATTTATTTTTATTTTATTATTTCATATTTTGATATGCTTCTTTAGAGGTAGAGGTATGGACTGCGTACATCTTACCCCCCAGACCCCACTAGGTGGGAATACACTGGGTTTGTTGTTGTTGTATATTTTGATATTGTGAAAACAATAATTAGAATTGTCAGCTATGAATGAACACTTATAATTATTTATATATTTCAACTATATATATATAATAAAGCAAAATGTTTGATGAATACTTTTGTTTATTTTTATTCTATTATTTCATATTGTGATAAAAAGTAATTAGAATTGAGTCCTATAATTGATAAAAAAGTGTCATCCCTCAAAACAATTAAGTTTGACCTATTTCTGTAAAACAATAAATGAATGAATATAAGAAAATTCGTAATTAGGAAAAAAATAATCTATATATATAATAAAGCAAAGAAGTTAGCCTAAAATTAAATCAAGTGGCATATTGAGAACTAGCCACTTGGTATTTTGGCAACAAAAATCTATTTTGTTGGTAACAAAATTTATTTTACTGATTAATTATTTATTTTATATATATATTTTAAAATTTTCATATCTATTTTCATATTGTGGTAAAAAATATTGAATGAACACTATTATTTATTTTTATTCTATAATTTCATATTTTCATACTGTGATAAAAATAATTAGAATTGTCTCCTATGAATGAACACTTATAATATTTATATATTTCAACTCTATATCTATAATAAAGCAAAATGTTTGATTAATACTTTTGTTTATTTTTATTCTATTATTTCATATTGTAATGAAAAATAATTAGAATTGACTCCTGTAATAGATAAAAAGGTGTCATCCCTCAAACAATTAAGTTTAACCTATTTCTATAAAACAATAAATGAATGAATATAAGAAAATCCGTAATTACAAAAAAAACATAATCTCTATATATAATAAAGCAAAGAAGTTAGCCTAAAATTAAGCCAAGTGGCATATTGAGAACTAGCCACTTGATATTTTGGCAACAAAAAACTATTTTGTTGGCAATAAAATTTATTTTACTGATTAATTATTTATTTTATATATAGATTTTTAAATTTTCATATCTATTTTCATATTGTGGTAAAAAATATTGAATGAACACTATTATTTATTTTTATTCTATTATTTCATATTTTCATATTGTGATAAAAATAATTAGAATTGTCTCCTATGAATGAACACTTATAATTATTTATATATTTCAACTCTCTATATATAATAAAGCAAAATGTTTGATGAATACTTTTGTTTATTTTTACTCAATTATTTCATATTGTGATAAAAAATAATTAGAATTGACTCCTATAATTGATAAAAAGGTTTCATCCCTCAAAACAATTAAGTTTGACCTATTTCTATAAAACAATAAATGAATGAATATAAGAAAATCTTTAATTAGGAAAAAAAATTATTGTTACCTTATTTGAGTTTTTAGCAAATTATAAAGACAATTATAATCAATTGACTATAACTAAATTATAAATTTATAAGAAACTATTCAAAAATAAATTAGTAATTAGGAAAATAAATAATTGTAACATTTTTAAAATTCTTTCCAAAATTAAAAAAGGTAATTGATATCAATTTAATATATCAACAACAACAACAACAAATCCAATGTATTCCCACCAAGTGGGGTTTGGGGAGGGTAAAATGTACGCAGTCCATACCACTACCTCCGAAGAAGTAGAGAGGTTGTTTTCGATAGACTCCCAGCTTAAGAAAAGAATAGTAGACATCAATTTAATATATCAAACTATAAATACACGAGAAATTCATGGGACTGAATTTCCAAAATTATAAAGATAATTAATATCAATTGTTTCTGTATTTGAGCCCTTTATGTAATTGTAGATTAATTAAATATAATCAAGTTATAAAATTAGGTCAAATTTATGGTAAATAAATATATAATATTAATAATAACTTTATTGTTATCAAATGAATTAGATTAAATTGAACTAAAAATCGGTTAATATTGAGAATTATCTTAATAACAAATATATGAAAAAATTCGTAACTGATATGCATATATTGGTTAAAAAAAATAACAAACATTGACTACTACTTTAGCCATAAATATATTTTAAAATTTACAACATTAAATTTAAGGAACTTGAGTCTATATATTATGATCATAAAATTGATTCTAATTAATTAAAATTAATTAGTTGATTGTGTAGTCTTATTACAATTATGTCGTACATCATTTATTTAATAAAATACATATAATTATTTAATTGATTTTGTGCAATCTACTATTATTTTATTAATTCAAATGAAATAATTTTTAAATGGCAAGTTTGGATTATAAAAAGAAATAAGATTAGTGTATGACTTTAGCATTTCTTATGTATTAAAAAGGATTTAGAGACAAAAAGATGTCATCCCTCAAAACAATCAAATTTGAACTATTTTAGTAAAACAATAAAAGATTGAATATAATAAAATGCGTAATTGAGGAAAAAAAATAATTGTCACCTTATTTGAGTTTTTAGCAAATTATAAAGATAATTAAATAATCAATTGACTATAATCAAATTATAAATTTATATGAATTTTTTGAGAAATAAATCTATAATTAGGAAAAAAATAATCGTTACCTTTTTAAAATTCTTCCCAAAATTATAAAGGTAATTAATATAAATTTAATATAATCAAACTATAGAGTATGTGAAATTATGCGATTAAATTTTTAATATTATAAAGGTAATTAATATCAATTGTTTCCATATTTGAGTCCTTTATGTAATTGTAGATTAATTAAATATAATCAAGCTATAAAATTAGGACAAATTTATGGTAATTAAATATATAATATTAATAATAATTTTATTGTTATAAAATTAATTAGATTAAATTGTGCTAGAAATCAGTTAATATTGACAATTATTTTAATAAGCATATATGCAAAGTTTCATAATTTATATACATATATTAGTTAAAAAAAACTATGAACACTAACTACTACTTTAGCTATAAATATATTTTAAAATTTACAATATTAAATTTAAGGAACTTGAGTCTATATATTATGATCATAAAGCTGATTCTAATTAATTAAAATTAATTAGTTGATTGTGTAGTCTTATTACAATTATGTCGTACATTATTTACTTAATAAAAATACATATAATTAATTAATTGATTTTGTGAAATCTACTATGATCTTATTAATTCAAATGAAATGTTTTTTAAATGGTAAGTTTGGATTGTAAAAGAAAAGAGATTATTGTATGACTTTAGCATTTCTTATGTATTAAAAAAGATTTAGAGACAAAAAGATGCCATCCCTCAAAACAATTAAATTTGAACTATTTTAGTAAAACAATAAAATATTGAACATAAGAAAATCCGTAATTCAAAAAAAAGATAATTGTTACCTTATTTGAGTTTTTAGCAAATTATGAAGATAATTAAATAATCAATTGACTATAATCAAATTATAAATTTATAAGAAAATTTTGAGAAATAAATCAGTATTTAGGAAAAAAAATAACCGTTACCTTTTTAAAATTCTTCCCAAAATTATAAAGGTAACTAATATCAATTTGACATAATCAAACTATAAGAATATGAGAAATTCAAGGGATTAACTTTTTGTTATAAAGATAATTAATATCAATTGTTTCCATATTTGATTCCTTTATGTAATTGTAGAATAATTAAATATAATCAAGCTATAAAATTAGGAAAAATTTATGGTTAATAAATATATAATATTAATAATAATTTTAATGTTATCAAATTAATTTGATTAAATTTGCGTTAAAAATCAGTTAATATTGACAATTATTTTAATAGAGTATATATGCAAAGGTCCATATTAATATACATATATTGATCAAAATTAACAACGAACACTGACTACTACTATGGCCATAAATATATTTTGAAATTTACAACATTAAATTTATGGAACTTTAGTCAATATATTATTTTCATGAAATTTATTATAATTAATTGAAATTAATTAGATGATTGTATAGTCTTATTACAATTATATCTTATATTATTTATTTAATGGAAATATATATAATTATTAACTGATTTTGTGCAATCTACTATGATCTTATTGATTCAAAAGAAATGATTTTTAAATGGTAAGTTTAGACTATAAAAAGAACGGAGATTATTATATGACTTTAGAATTTCTTATGTATTAAGAAAGATTTTGAGACAAAAAGATGTCATCCTACAAAACAATTAAATTTGAACTATTTTAGTAAAACAATAAAAGATTGAATATAAGAAAAATCGTAATTGAGAAAAAAATAATTGTTACCTTATTTGAGTTTTTAGAAAATTATAAAGATAATTAAATAATCAACTGACTATAATCAAATTATAAAGTTATAAGATTTTTTTGAGAAATAAATCAGTAATTAGAAAAAATAATAATCGTTACTTTTTTAGAATTCTTCCCAAATTATAAAGGTAATTAATATAAATTTGATATAATCAAACTATAAGAATATGAGAAATTCATGGAATGAAATTTTTGAAATTATAAAGGTAATTAATATCAATTGTTTCCATATTTGAGTCCTTTAAGTAATTGTAGATTAATTATATATAATCAAGCTATAAAATTAGGACAAATTTATGGTTAATAAATCTATAATATTAATAATAATTTTATTGTTATCAAATTAATTAGATTAAATTGCGGTAAAAATTCGTTAATATTGACAATTATTTTAATAAAGAATATATACAAAGTTCCGTAATTGATATACATATATTGATTAAAAAAAATAACGAACATTGACTACTACTTTAGCCATAAATATATTTTGAAATTTACAACATTAAATTTATGGAACTTTAGTCTATATCATAAAATGTATTCTAATTAATTGAAATTAATTAGTTGATTGTGTAGTCTTATTACAATTATATCGTACTTTGTTTATTTAATGGAAATATATATAATTAATTAACTGATTTTGTGCTATCTACTATGATCTTATTAAATCAAATGAAATGACTTTTAAATGGTAAGTTTAGACAATAAAAAAAAAGGAGATTATTGCATGACTTTAGTATTTCTTATGTATTAAAACAAGAGCTAGAGATAAAAAAAATATAATATTACAATATTTTTGGGTTATTTAATTAATTTATCACGTTTCAAAATATTGCTTATATCAATTCAGTGATTTTTGTATGAAAAAGTTAAATTTTGGAAAAATAAATATCTTAAATTTCATAATTTAAGTTAATTTGTGTACTAATTTGAAAAAGTTAAGTTATAGTTTATATTCTACTTTTATTATATGGAAAATTTGACCTCATATGATTATATATAGCCATTGAATGACACAAAAATATTTGTTACACTTTTCTTCTCTCTCTCTCTCTCTCTGATGGGTATTTCTCAAGTTTTTCATTATGAATATGTAGAAATACGAATTGTCAATAGTTTGCTCAATATTAATTCAAATTTTTCTTCATGAATTTCAGGCTTTAAAAATAAAGGTTTTGACATAATAAGGATCACACATTGATGGAATGTTATTAATAAATCAGAATGAGAGTTCAGTAGAAGAATATACGTATGAGGAGGTTGAGCAATGTAATCACAATATAACATAGGTTTGAAACAAGAAAATTATTTGAATTATTCGTAGTGATTTTTCTTTCTCGAGAAAAATAAGTTTGTTAGTTTTTAAATCTCTTTATACAAATACAAATTGTACTATGAATAATATAATTTCCTAATTATATATTATTTTGAGGTCTTGCATAATTATGATACAAAGATGATTGATTTTATTTATTTTATTAATCATTATTTAATATCATATTTGGTAGAGTAAAAGATCAACATGTTGAAAGAATGTTGTCACTAATTAAAAATGAGATTTCAAGAAGAAGAAACCTATGAGAAACTCACTATATATTCAAACAATATAGGTTTGAAACAAGAAAATTATTTGTCAAAAATGACTTTAATTATTCACTATATATTCAAACAATATATGTTTGAAATAAGAAAATTATTTGTCAAAAATGACTTTAATTATTCATAGCGTTTTTGTTTCTTGAGAAAAACAAGTTTGTTACTTTAATGATTTCTTTATCCAAATACAAATTTTTGGTAACATAGTATCACTAAATAATGAATCTCTTAATAAAATTAAGAAAAATATATCAATTGTTTTGACACAAATGAAAAATAGAAATTGGAAGATCTTGCTTGAGATTATTATGATTTATTTGTTAAAAGTTTTAAATTTTTTAGAGATAACTGTTATCTCTGTTCTATATTTGGTATCTTTATGATTCTATTTTGACTTAAATGTTATTGTTACAAATGGTATAATTAGAATGATAATATTTTTTGTCTATACTTAGACTACTTTCAATATTCGTATATAAGTAAGTATTTTCAAATTAATTTTATCTTCTTTTTTACTTTGAAATGATTTATTATGAATTATTTGTTATGAACTATTCAACAAACTATAATTGATAGGAGATGGTGACTTACATGAGAAAATTGAAGGAAAGGTGTCTTTTAAGTCTTGAATGAAGGATTGGTGACATTGACCAACAGATAGGGTCAAACATCATTAGAAAACTTGATTAAGTTAATTGTGGACTTGATTAATATTTTCAAAACTTTCTAATCTTTTCAAAAATATAAATCAACCCAACCCACACCTCTTTAATCCTAATCAACCACTCTCTCTCTCCAGCTTCTCCCAACCAACAGTTCTGTAAAATTTCTCCCTTCAACCTCCGACGATAAGTAGTCGGGCGAGTTCCTTTTCAAATTTCAACCGTCAATCAACGTGAATACTTCTTCGGCGATAATAACTTCGAGTTCTTCATCCTCCCATGTCCTTTTTCATAGGTAAAAAATTATGAAGAAACAGGGGAGCTTGATCCAGCTACTCTTCTGGTATTGAAATGTGGACTGAATAAAACCCTAATTTCTGGCATTTCTATATTTTTTCTTCTCATTGTCGTACTGTTAATTTGAATTTGTTGGTGACTTTTAGTCACAGTTGATGTTCTTAGTATGTATATGTGTGTGTGATATGTTGGTGTTGCTGGGTTGATTTGTTGTTTGTCTTGGTAGAAATGGTATTGCAACAGTTGAAACATCTAATGTAATAGATGAAACATATGATACAACAGATGAAAATCTGATGCAACAGATTAAAAATCTAATGCAACTATGAAAATCTGATGCAACAAGTGAACAATCTAACAGATCATTCATCTGTTGCGACAGGCGACTCTTCTGTTTGGAAGAAATCTAAACAATATTGATCCAACAGATAACTGATTAGTGATCTATTTTTATTATTTTCAACGGTTTACTCTTCATTTTAAAATCTGATGCAACAGATTAAAAATCTGATACAACTATGAAAATCTAATGCAACAGGTGAACAATCTAACATATCATTCATCTGTTGCGACAGACGGCTCTTCTGTTTGGAAAAAATCTAAACAATATTGATCCAACAGATAACTAGTTAGTGATCTATTTTTATTCAACGGTTTACTCTTCATTTTACAATAGATTAGGACTATTTTTATTCTTTCCAATAATTTACTCATACAGGTCGGTTATCTGTTGCAACAGATAACATACCTGGTGCAACAGATTAGTGATCCATTTTTATTCTTTCCAATGGTTTACTCATCCGTTGCAACAGGTCAGTTATATGTTGCAACAGATAAAATACCTGGTGCAATAGATTAGTGATCTAATTTTATTGTTTCCAACGAATTACTCATCCGTTGTAACGGATCAGTTATGTGTTGCATCAGATAAAATACCAGGTGCAATAGATAGTGCTGTTTTTATAGTTCCTACGTATTACTCATTCGTTGCAACAGGTTGGTTATATGTTTCAACAGATAACATACCTGTTGTAACAGATTAGTTGTCTGTTGGAACTGTTATATTACTGTTATGCATTAATCAATTATAATCTATGTTATGTTCTTGTTAATTTAAGATAATATAACTCCCAAAATAAAAGAAATTGAATCAAGTCCAAGTAAAGGAACAAGTGCAGTAGCTCAACTACATCTACCACTCTATGAGCTTGCTTTACAAAAGTTATCTCAATCAGGAGCAGAAGATAATAAACACGGGGAGGAGGAATCTTTCAAAAGAGATGATCCAAATGCTAATAACCCTTCCATCGAAGAGTTGGTCAAAACCTTTAGCATTGATCGTTACCCTATGAGAATACAGTGCGATGGTGCCACAGATTTAACGGGTGATCTCGTGGTTAAGTCAGTCATGGGAAAATTTTTCGACGCCTTCAGAAAAATACTTCGAGAACAAAAATTAGATTCTTATTTTAGGAAAAGCTGTTTTGGGAAATATCTTGATTTGCAGGAGGAAAACATGCTCATTTCCAGATGAAAATGGTATATGATCTTCTCAAGCATAGGTTTATGTATGAAAACAAAGATAATATGGATGAGGTATGGATAAATTACTGTGGCATGCCTGTTTGTTTTGGTTGGGAGGAGTTTTCCGTAGTTACCGGACTAAAATGTTATCCTCCTTCTCCTTATCAAGTTATACCTACTTTGACCTAAAAAAATCACCCCGCACACCCAAAAAAGGAAAAAGCAAGTCGAGTAATCGTGACGACCTGGTTTCCATTGTTGGTCCAATCTTTAAAAACAAAAATCTGATTGAAGCTTTGAAAGGTAAAGGACTTTCAAAGAAGCACAAGTAATCATTGTGCTTGGTTTGGTTTGTACATAATGTTCTTTGTGCGAGAGACGTTAACAACAACATAAGCCTCAGTTTAATAAATCTCTCCGAGGATATTGAGGCATTTAACAACTATTCTTGGGGTTATGAAAGCTTCAAAATGACTGTCGAATATTTATTGAATCCGTTAACGCCAAAAATAGTCAACTTATATGGTTTTTCATGGGCCTTCATGGTAAATATTTCCTTTATCATGATATGATTCATTATTTTTTTATTCAATAATGCTTTTGATGTATTGGCGTTATGTTATAGGCTTGGGCATTTGAAGCCATTCCTTATTTGAGACAACAAGTGAACTACCAGGAACAAGTTTCCTGTCCAAGAATTCTGAGATGGTTGTCGGCCAAAAACGATAAAAATGCAAAATTTCTTGATCTTTTCAATCCCCCCAAGGAAGCAGTAAGTTCAATTCTAATCAAGTTTTTATTTTAATTAATGATTAAATGATTTCATCATCATTCTTAATATATGTACCAATTTATTTTAGATTGTCCATCCGTGGCTTATTCCGACCAACCAAGAGTTGAAGATGCCATTTTGTCTTATTTTATGGGCTGTGCAAACTTTATCGAACCCTAAGGTCGTTGATTGAATAAAAATGGAATTATTTGGAGCAACAACCATCACAAGAAAAATAATTTTGGAGGGTGGGGCTAATGATGCTTCTCTTATAGTTTTTAAAACAACAAGCCATTATGATTATGATCATAATGGTTGTACAGATTTTTCTCTAAATATTGCCGCATCTAGCGAATGTTCTTCATGCAAATGTCAAGACTGCAAGGTAAAATACGATGGAGTGATTAATGCTATTAATGCACTAACTGTTTCTGTAAAGGAAATGACATCTAAGAGGGGTGCCATTCCATCAAAGAGGATTTCATATCCAGACACTCCACTAGAGATCAAGGCGGCTAAGAGGAGAAGGAAATACAGTTCCAAGGCATCATCAATCATAAAAGAAAAGCAAGATTGCAACGCCTTTGTCTTTGTCTTGTATCGATGTTCAGTGTGCAAGGGCCACAGAAGAGCAGCATGAGCTGAAGAAGGTGAATGTATATCATCTGTTCCAAAAAACAAACAAGCAGATATCTGTTTCAACAGATGATACATCTGCTGAAAATTATCAAACAAATGTATACATCTGTAGCAACTGTTGTCTAACCTATTGCATCAGATTCATTATCTGTTTCAACAGATGAGTCTTATATTGCAATAGATGGATCATCTGTTCAAAATTATCGTACTGCTCTGATTTACCTGTTCAAATTTGTCCCAACAGATCATCCATCTGATGCAACATAAGAATCATCCATTGCAACAGATGAAAAATATGTTGTATATCTCTACTTAGCATTGACAATTTTGGCTTTCCAGGTGGATGTCACAGCTACTACCGTAGAGCATAATATGACAGTTGATAATCCATCAACTGCTTTCAAAGATGAAGAAAAAGTGGAGCTTGTTAGTTTGGGAGAACGGAAGAATTACTCGTTTGAAGGGTTCAACATCTCGGACGAGGCTCCAAAAAAACTAATACAGTTGATCAACGACTATCCAGAATGGATTGCCGATGGGCTGTTAAAGCATCATGTCGGTAGGTACATAAATCAATTTTATGAATATTGGTTTATACAATTCTTGTTGTAAGAACCTGACATTAACACATATAAATCATCATGTAGAAAATAAAATGACGAGCGCTACAAAGTGAACGAATTGAGTCTTGGTTTTTATATGTTTGACTTTGTTGTTGCACATCTCGGAATAAAGAATTGGTTCTATTTGAGGTCACAACCCTAAACTTGCTGAAATGATGAGGTTTAAAGGCCATACATATTACTATTAATTAATACTTTATTTAATTGCATCTGCGTATTGATTTTACATCACGTAATCCAAAATATTTGATAATATGTGCAGCATATCGATGTCATTTTTTACTACCTCCGAAAGAAGGCCAAGTTTCAAACACAAGAACAATGCAGATACACAACAAACAATTATTTGTACAAAGTTTACATCAATAATGCCTACGATAGGTATTGTCAACAGCAGCCGAAAGTTTCCCGAAATGAGAAATGCTTAATCAACATCATCAAAGGTTTTAGCATTTCGGCTGGCTTACCTTGGCATTTGGTCGATGAAGTGTACATCCCAATCAATTGTGGTGATGAATTCCATTGGGTGTTGGCTGTCGTCATTCTAAAAGAGAGACGCATCTGAGTTTATAAGTCAATGTTGTGAAGGAGACGTTCTAGGCCGTCGTCTGAGGTACAAAAGCTGGCCAAAATATTGCCTACTTTCCTTGATATAAGTGACTTTTTGGATCAAAAGGTTCGTACTGATTGGTCGACGATTGAAGCTTACCGGGATAAAATGGCTAATCCATTTGATGTACAATATGTTGACGGAATTGCTCAACAAACTATTGGTATTCTGTAAGTTTAAGTGTCATGATTTAGTTTCATTTAACAAATTTCACAACACTTGCATGAACTGCAAGATATGGATTATCTATTTTTTATAACGCAGGGATTGCGGTCTTTTTATTACCGCCTATGCCGAGTATTTGAGCGATGAATTACAAGTACCAAATAATGGACTTGATGCCGAATTACTCCGCAAAAGATATGCTGCTCTTTTATGAAAATATGGAGAAGCGAAAACTCATAAGCTGTACGTAACTGACGTTAAAGATCCACGACGACCAAAGCTGAATTCCATAGCAATGGATGAAGAACAACTTGTCCATATTGATTAGATCTTTATAGCTTGAGCCCGTCAATGTAATAACCTATCCTCCTTGATTTAACTTGTTGATTTATTTGTAGAGTAAATCGTTTGTACTCATAATGATTTTTCTTACATTTCATTTATTTGTTGAGTTATTTTATTTCATGTAATTTCCGAAGGCTTCGATTTATTTTATTCTGTCTATGAATATAATTAATTCTGAGTTTTGAACATGTTAATTAAAATGGAGTACTAGATTCAAATATCGCAACAGATAATACATCTGCTGCAACAGACGACATATCTTATCAGACAGATTTAGACATATATTGCAATATGAGATGCAACACGTAGGTTATCTGTTGAAAATTATATAACAGGTCTTCCTACTTTTTTTATTTGCTCCAACAGATTACCGATCAGTTGCAACAGATAAGTTATATAATGTAACAAATCATAAATCTATTGCGATAGAAAGACGGGGAACATCTGTATAACACAATAGATGACCAACCTATTCCAACAGATAATTAATCTGTCATAACAGGTACTATATCTTTTACGACAGATATAAAATCTGTTGCATTATAAAAATTCAACTTTGCTAGACATAAAAATATTGCCCCTATATGTATAGTGAATTGGCTTGAAATGAAAATTTGTTATCGTGTTCGTCTCTGTCTTTGTACATGTTTTTCTTATACACGGGCTCCAACCATTTAGTTAGTACCCCATATGCCCAGACCCATTGCATCTTTCCCACAATGGTATCGTACACACTGGTCATTTGTGTGCTGGTCAACAAACACTCCATGTATACAAGCGAGTACGGCCCGCACGCTGCACTGGTTGTATTTTTTAAGAGCTGGATGTTCTTATTTCGACCTTCAAAAACCCATGATTCCTTCTCCAATACTTTAGCCGGCAAATGATCCATCATCTTACTCTGCGTCAACAACTTGGGCAACAACTTCAAGAGTGGCTGCATGTAGGTTAAAAAAGTCTTCTCGCTGAACACAGGTAAGTTGCAGTCATAAACCTTAATATTTCCCTCGTATAGTAGTATCTCAACAGTTAGAAAATGGGTGACATCCACGTTCATGACTGCAAGGATTCTCTTTGCCTTGGTCCAGCTCTTGCCGTGTGGATATGGCCTCTTCCCTCTAACATATTTAATCGCTTCTTCATCCCATTGGAACGTAGAAACTAACTGATCAAATCCTAGGCCTCCGGAATTAGCTAGATTATGAAGATCAGCGTACCTATCTTTAAAATTATTGTAGAGGTTGAGGTCCATTATCTTATCAGCAGCATCATAAGCATCTGGGTACGCTAATTGCCTGCCCCTCATGAGGTAGAGAATTTCATCAACATACTGTGGTATAAGAAGATAATTTTTAAATAGGTTAGTAATTGTAAAGAATAAAAACACAGTGAAAAGAATCCGATGCAAAGGGTTCTCTTAATCAGTTCACAGATTACCCAGCCAACGCAACTTATGAAACAAATGTGTATTTTGTTGCAACAGAATACCAACCTGTTGCAACAAATTACACATCTGCTGCGTAGATTCTTCTTCATGGAGTATATTCATGATGAATCTCATGTTAGTCGGTCGGAGTCAGTTCAGTTAGATGATCGGTTGTCGTTTGTTTAGGTGCCAGTCTCTATTTTGGCAAAGGATGTTAGGCAGTTGTGCTATAGAGTGATCCCTGTGGTTAAGGTCCAATAGCGACATTGACCTGTAGATGAGGCTACTTGGGAGGTAGAGTCTGATATGCATAATTCTTATCTTCAACTTTTCATAGATTTAGGTATTTCTTTTCCTTAATTTGAGGACGAACTAGATTTTTAGTGATGGATGATGTAACGACCTAAAAATTTGATGAAATGTGTGAAATTAGTGATTTTGTGACTTGACTGTTTTACCCCTCCCCGTAGTTAAATTATGATATTTTTGTGGTGTGGGATTGATTGACATAATTTTTGATGCATTTTCATATCATTTATGCGATATTGTGTTTTTTATGGCTTCGAAAGCCTTATTTTGGACTTATGTGGATATCTTTTGATTTGTATGATGGATGGCTGAACGAATTGTGCCAACAACTCTGGAATATCAATTTTTGACTAGGTAGACCTTTGGTTTGGGTTTCGGTGCACCCGAGCTCATTTTGACCCATTAGTTGAAAAGTTGAAAAATTGGAAACATGGATGTGGGACCCACATTTGGTCAAAATAACCTCGAATCGAAAATCCGACTTGCCAGTAGATCTGAAATGTTGATTTAAGAGTGTTAGCATATTTGGAGTGATTTTATGGTTTTTAAATCTCATTTCGACCCTCAGTTTGAAATATTGTGATTTTGAGTTTCGGGGATCAACTTTGTGAAAATGATATTTTTTCAAAAATCTGATATCATCATCGCGTTTGAAATATTGAATTTAGTATGGTTGCATAGTTCGTTTGCATGTATCGGACTCCGAACAAATTTCGAACACCCCGTCGAAGTCTGAATTAGACTAAAAAGAAAAAACAGCTTTTATTTGCTGTGTAGAAAAATCTGCACTATTTATACCAGTTTTTTGACCTATTTTGCTCATTTTTCTTCTTGTCTATTGAGAGTTAAATACTAAAATAGTGTGGGAGTTTAAAAGTGAAGTTTGTGGGAGCTTGAGATGCCATATTATCATATATTTATTGATTTTATTATGCACGAGAGTTTGCGACGATGCAACTTTTCCACATCTGATGGGATACTCATCAGAGTTGTGTAATGTTGATATGATGAAATGGTATCTAGAACATGTGTCTATTGTTTTTACACTTTTTGGGTTATCAATGATTCCATATGTTTTAGTCATTTATAATTCTATTGAATATGAACTATTTTAGAATGTTCCTCGGCATACAGGTGTATCAAATACTATGTTTGAGCTCATCACATTCTCTTGTTTTCTCATTCCATTGACAACAACAGTAGGAGGACAATCCTCTTTTCATCTCGAAGGGGGAACTGTTCACAAACAAAATTTGTTCAGGTAAGTTATATATTCAGAGCCATAGTGGAAAAGATTACCGGTTTGAAATTGACCATTCGTTATGTCATGCAAAATGGAACTATTTTCTTCTCGTCCATTCTACTCCCTCTGTCATTCGCGGGGTGACCATTCTTTGTATACGAATTGTTGTTGTAGCCAAATAAGATACAAAAAGACGCAAGAAAGAAAGCAACTTCATGACCAATTTAGCACTTCTCTCTATCAGAATAAATTAAAATGATATCGAGAACATGTGCCATAGTTTTTCACTTTTGGGGGTTTCGGTGATTTCATAGGTTTTAGTCCTTTCTAATTCTGTTGAATATAAATTATTTTGGAATGTTCCTCGATTTATAGGTGTGTCAAATTCCATATGTATTTCATCACATTTTTATATTTCCTTATTCCATTGACAATAACACTCGGAGAGATAATTCTCCTTGCGTCTTAACGGGGAAACTATTCACGAACGTGCCTATATTAATGAAAGCTATATATTGAAAGCCTTTTTAGAAAAGATTACTTGTTTAGAATTGAGCATTTGTCATATCATGCAAAGTAGAATTTTTTTCTTCTTGTCCTATTCTAATCCCTCTGCCATTTGGGGGAGTGGCATTCTCTGTATAGAAATTGTCAATGATGCCAAATAGGTTACAGAAAGACACAAGGATAAAAAAGAGCAACTTCATGAACAATTTAGCGCTTCTCTCGTCAGAATAAATTAAAATTAAGTAGTTTGATATTGTGACTATTAGTTGCGACCAAACGTAATGGCACCCAAATTAGTATATTCATTGAAACTACAATCTCAACACAACTTATTACAATCGTAATCATTCATTATTAAATTTTAAAATTTGTCAACTACTTCAAAGAGGTTAGTTGTTTGTTTATGTGAGTTTTAAATTCCAATAGAGGTTAGTTGTTTGTTCCATACCAATAGCATATTCCTTAAATTACTTGTGTTAATTTGTTGAATCTCCAATGGCTAATCTTCTGGAAGAGTATTTAGCCCATTTATCATCTCTGCACGCAGAGTCTGTTTGTTCTCGCTTGTTTCTTTCCTTGATTTTCCATTTGTATGTGTTATTGAAGCTAGATTTCATATGATTTTGTCTCTGCACGCATAGTCTATTTGAAGAGAGAGAGATAGGCCTAGTTAGAAAAAGTAAAGAGCATGTGTGTGTGTGAGAGAGAGAGCAGTCATTATACTTCTTTTGTGAAATACGAAAGACAATCTTTGGAATGTCTGAATGTTCCTATTTCATGTTAGGTATTTTGGGGCTTTTCAACCTTTATTAATTATATATATATATATATATATATATATATATATATATATATATATATATATATATATATTGGCATTTATTATTTTTTGTTCTTATTCTTTATTATTTTTATTTGTATTTGTTATGACATATGGATAGTTAGATGGCCTTAATTAACAACGATTAACATTACTCAATAACTTATTCCACTAGCCTTTTCAAACCATGAATATTTATTTCTCAAGTTGGCTAAAAGTATATACTTAATATAAGTCGACAATTTCGAACTCTACAATAGTAAATATATTGGACATTTTAAAATATATATCGCCGATTTCAAGACACACACTACTTTTTTCAGTCAGAGTTTGTGAATTCTTACAACAATAAACCACGTCAAAATGAGCATTTAGACTTCTACCAATGCATATTCATTGGTCTATCTTTGAGTGGTATAGACATTTTTTCACACGTTTGATTCCTAGCCTTCGAGTGTTTCTACTGCGCTAGAAACTTAGATTCATCAAATGGAACTTGTAGCAAACTGTTCCAATCTTACTTAGGTGACAGAACAATGACACACAGAGAGCAAAGTATTAATCTTTTAGAAATGTTCAAGTCTTCATCGATGGTGTATGCTAGTTGCTTGAGTTTCCTAATTGCAATAGGTCCATTTATCATCCATTTTATTACTAATCATGGCAATTAATCTTCCTCATGTGGCATTACAGTACACATAGCTAAAATTTCCTATACTTTTTAGTTTGAGCTATTCAAAAGTTCTGTTACATGCTGCATAAAACAACACGTGTGATAACATTTATAGATGCCGAGCATAATGGCATGGTAACTGTATTTACATATTCACCCGAGCCATTAAAAATACTCTCTTCAAAGCATCCGACCTGTCACAACCTAAAAATAAAGGTCATGATAGCACTTGACGCGGCGTACCATGTCAAGTAAGCCTATCACCCAAACCAATACAAAAAGAGAAAAAAATTTAGAAATATCTTAAGGTAAGTCTTCTAGAACGAAGCCGAACCATATAAGTGATCATAACAAGAAAGAACTTATCCAAAATACCAATCATGCCCAAAACTAGGTGTCAATAGTGTAAGAACTACTAGTACAATCCAGGAGTCAAATACATCAGACAAATAACCACAAAGGAATAATATCTGTCTCTGAATACTAATAAAGACATAACTACTATAGAAAGATAGAGGTGAACTTCGGATGCATGAATGTCCAACCGCTACCTTGGAAGCTCCAACAATTACCCGAGTCAAGCAAGCTGAGGTGCACTCTAGCTAGGACCTGCACCAAAAGGGCGCAATAGGCATGAGTACAGTTTACTTGTACTCAATAGGTATCATAAGCCGACCAAACAAAGTAGTAAATAAAGCATACAAGATATACACTAAGGGCACGTCACTTGCAATCAAAAAATGTCCTACAACGGTAGCCCACACCGCTTACACTAACAGTTCTATAATATCCATACATAATACAATACACAAGATAGGGATACAAATTTACATAATATCACATACCGATTGAACAAAAGAGGGACATGTATAGTCAAGATCATCAAGTACAATTAAAAGAGGATAGAACAGTTAGAGTTTAACAAGTCAAGATATAGAACAAATAGGTAGATGGCAAGTCAATATGGCAATTCAAACACAACATAAACACAATAAAGCGGATGGAATGATGATGATGATAATCCATGGTATTGGCACACAACCTCAAGTTTGGTACACAGCCTCAAGTTTGGTACACAGCCTCAAGTTTGGCACACAACCTCAAGTTTGGCACACAGCCTCAAGATCACCAATATCCGTAACTTTCTCCGGCATGATCCTTCAGAGATGGTCCATAAAGTCCAATATCCGATACCAATATCCATCATTCTAGTATTTCCAGTATTTTCAAAGCACATACATAACATAATACATAAATCAAGTACAACTACATGACAACAAGTTTATATAAAGCAGTAAAACGAACAAGTGAAATGATGACATGAGAATGACGATGCAATATTCACAACCATTCAAAATGAGTATTTCCATAACCAATCCACGTGATATATTTTCATACCCAATCCACATGATGTATTTTCACAACCAACCATAATGTTGCAATTCCATAACCACGTGAGCTAATATCCACTCATTACTTCTGTTTCATCCATGAATTTTCACATGTCTCATATACCAATAAGTATGGATATATCACAATATATCAATAAAACCACATTAGGTATTTCAACAATACAATACAATTATTCACATGTATTCAAGGCTATCAACACCACATAGGACCTCACACGGTCACACATATCACATCATAGCTCAATTTTAACAATTACACACATATAAGCCCCCACACGGGTACAAAATATAGATAGGCATTTTTCATAATTAGTTTCCACCCTTAACATGTATTTTATACCATCATTTACTAACCAACCCAGTCTGAAAGAGTTAAGCTATAACCAACCTCGAATGTCAAAATCGGTATGCTACACTTTGAACCCACGACCTTACTTATCACGAACGATCTCAAACTTTACTAAAAATATCAAATGTAAAATCTATGAGTCAAAACAAAACCAACGACACTCATATTGACTACTTTTGGTTTGGGATCAAAACGAACCCCCGAAATGAATTTTCAAAAAAGAAGGACAAAATTAAAACTTTATTTCAAAAACATGTGCCCTATATTTTTAGAAATCTACAGCTGAAAATTCAAGTCAAATCGAGTAAAAATGAGGTTCAAATTGAAGAAAAAATATTTTAAGCTTTACCGGGTAAAATCATTGAAATCCGGGTTAAAATCAAGAATTGGAGTTTTTTTAAGGGTTAAATTGATGAAAAACTAGTAGTTATAAGCTAAAAATATTATTCAAGTGAAAGGAAGTGAAATTGGGGTTTAAAATCAAGCTCTAAGATTTTTGGGGTTTTGAAAAATTAATTAAGAAATTGCTAAGAGAAGGGTGAATTCTTATCTTAAATCTATAATAAAACCAAGAAATACGTGTTAATCTAGATTCCCAAAACTTTAATTTCAAGCTCCCACACTATTTTTGGTTTCACTCCAAGAGGCAAGATGAAAATGAGCAAAATGGGCCAAAATGAGGTAAAAAATCTTCAATATCAATTTTTTTATCGATCGGACTTCGACGGGGTGCCCGGGATTCATTCGGAGTCCGATACATGAAACAAACTATGAAACCATAATAAATTCGATGTTCCATATGCGATGGAGATATCCAATTTTCAAAAAATATTGTTTTCACAAAATTGACCCTCGAAACCCGAAATCACAATTTTTCAAATCGAGGATCAAAATTATATTTAAAAGCCGTAAAATCGTACCAAATATGGTAACACCCTAAAATTGATATTCTAGATCTGCTGGCGAAGTCGGATTTTTCATTTGAGGTCATTTCGATTATGGATCCCACACCCATATTTTTAATTTTTCAACTTTTCGATCAATAGATCGAAATGAGCTCAGATGCACCGGGACCCGAATCAAAGGTCTACCTAGCCTAAAACCGATATTCCAGAACTGCTGACGTAGTCCATTTGGCCATCCATCGCATGAATCAAAAGATATCCCCATAAGTCTAAAATAAGGCTCTCGAAGCCATCAAAAGTCACAATATCGCATAAATGGTACCGAAATGCATCGAAAACCATACTAATCACTCCCACACCCCAGAAATACCATAATACAACTACGGGGAGGGGTAAAATAGTCAAATCACATAAAATCATAAATTTCACATATTTCATCAAATTTTTTTAGGCCATTACAACATCTACCACAAAATCTACTTCGTCCTCAAACTGAGGCAAAGAAATACCTGAATCAATGAAGAGCTGTGGATAAGAATTATGCATATCAGACTCGACCTGCAAGTAGTCTCATCTACAGGTCGATGTCGCTACAGGACCTTAACCACAGGGATCACTCTAGAGCGCAATCGCCTAACATCCCAATCCAAAATGGAAACCGACTCCTCAACCAACGACAACCGCTCATCTAATTGAACTGACTCCCAATGAATGACATGAGACTTATCTGGAATATAACGTCAAAACATAGAAACATGAAAAACTGAATGAACAACTAATAAATCAGAGGACAAAGCCAACTCATAAGCCATATCACTAATAGTCTGAAGAATCTCAAATGGACCAATAAACATAGGGCTAAGCTTGCCTCTCCTCCCAAACCTCATCACACCCTTCATGGGTGAAACTCGAAGGAAAACACGATCTCCAATTCCAAATCTCAAGGTACGAAGTCTACAATAAGCATAGCACTTCTGCCTTCTCTAAGCTGCTCTAAGTATATCCTGAATGACCCAAACTCTATCCAAAGACTCATGAAGCAAGTCCGTACCTCAAGGTCACACCTCTGAAACATCAAACCAACCTACTAGGGAGCGACAACGCCTACCATACAACGACTCAAAAGGAGCCATATCAATATTGGAATGGTAGCTATTATTATATGCAGACTTTGCTAAAGTCAAATGTTTCTCCCACTGGCCACCAAATTCCATCACGCATGCGCGAAGCATATCCTCCAAAATGTGGATAGTCTGCTCTGACTGACCATCAGTTTGGGGGTGAAACGCTATTCTAAGATCAACCCGAGTAATCAACTCATCCTGAAAAGTCTTCCAAAAGTAAGATGTGAACACAGAATTCAATCTGAAATAATAGACATCGGCATATCATGTAGACAAACAATATCACGAATATAAATATGAGCCAACCTCTCAGCACTGAATGATACCTGAACCAAAATAAAATAAGCTGACTTGGTTAATTGATCCACGATGACCCAAACACTATCAGAACCATGAGATGTACGAGGCAAACCAGTCATAAAATCTATGGTGATGCGTTACCACTTCGTTTGGAAATGGTCAACCTCTGAAGCAATCCACCAGGTCTTATATGCTCGGCCTTCACATGCTGAAAACATAGGTAACGAGCCAGAAAGTCTGCTATATCTCGCCTCATACCACCCCACCAGTAGTGCTGCCTCAAATCATGATACATTTTAGTCACACCTGGATGGTAAAATATCTGGAACAATAGGCTTCCTCTAAGATCAACCTATCCAATCACCCATTCTTGGCACACTAACTCGACTCCCAATCCTCAAAACTTTATCTGAATCAAGTGAGGCATCCTTAGCCTCCCCATTCAACAACTTATCTCAAAGGAACCTTAATCCAATATCGTCAAACTGATGAGCTCGAATCTGCTCCATCAAAGAAGATCTAGCCTCTATAAATGACAAAACCCACCCAAGTGTCGAACTATCAAGTCTAACCATTTGCTGAGTTAAAGACTGAACCTCTAAGGCCAAGGGCCTCTCTTGGGTCACAAGATTCTCCAAGCTACCCATGCTAGTTGATCTTCTACTCAAGGAATCCACAACCATATTAGCCTTGTCCGGATGGTAGAGAATAGTCAAGTCATAACCTTAAGCAACTCAAGCCAACGACGCTCCTCATATTAAGATCTCACTGGGTGAAGAAGTATTGAAGGCTACGATGATCTGATAAAATCTCACAATGTACTCCATACAAGTAGTGCCTCCATAACTTCAAGGCAAACACAACTGCGCACAACTCCAAATCATGGGTGGGATAATTCCTTTCATGAGGCTTCAACTGACGAGATGCATAAGCAATCACGTTGCCCTCCTGTATCAACACAACACCTAACCTAACACCTGAAGCATCACAAAAGACGGTAAAACCCACGCCCTCCTTGGATAAAGACAATATAGGAGCTGAAGTCAATAAATCCTTGAGCTTTTGGAAGCTCGCCTCACAAGCATCAGACCACTAGATGGAAATTTTTTTTTGAGTCAACTTAGTCAAAGGAGCTACAATAAAAGAGAAACCCTCAACAAAATACTGATAATAACATGCTAAGCCGATAAAACTCCCAATCTCGATGGGCGAAGTAGGTATATCCCAATCATTAATCGCGACAATCTTGGATGGATCAACCATAGTACCTTTCTTTGTCACCACATGACCCAAGAAAGAAATAGACTTCAACCAAAACTCACACTTAGAGAACTTAGCATACAACTTCTCGTCCTCCAATCTCTGAAGCACAATCCACAAATGCTCCTCATGCTCAACCCCACTTTTGTAATAAACCAAGATATCATCTATAAATACAATAACAAAGGAGTCGACATACTATCGAAATAACCGATTCATTAACTCCATGAGCTCAACAGGGGAATTGGTCAACCCAAAAGACATGATCAAGAACTCATAATGACCATATCGAGTCCGAAAAGCTGTCTTCAGAATATTCAAAGCTCTAATCCTCAACTGTGATAACCGAACCTCAAATCAATTTTCAAAAACACTGCAACACCCTGAGCTGATCAAACAAATCATTAATGCGAGAAAGATGATACTTATTCTTAATCGTCACCTTATTCAACTATTGATAATCAATACACATCCACATAGACCCATTATTTTTTTTCACAAACAAGACAGGCGCACCCCAAGGTGAAATACTAGGTCGGATAATCCTTTATTCAACAACTCCTACAACTTATCCTTCAATTCCTTTAACTTTGCTAGGGCCATCTTATAAGGAAAAATAAAAATGGGCTTTGTGCCCGACACAACATCAGTAGCGAAATCAATATCTCGATCTGGAGGCATACCAGACAAGTACGTAGGAAACACATCCATAAACCCACGGACAACTTAAACAAAATCCAAGGAAGGAGGTGAAATAACACGGGTGTCATGAATATGGTCCAGGTGAGATAAACATCCCCTCTCAACCAATTTATGAGCCTAAACATAAGATATAATCCTCTTAGGAACCAAATAAAATGCACCCTTCCAAGATATCCTTAGCACACCCGGCGAAGCTAAAGTCACAGTCTTAGCAAAATAATCTAAGACAGCATGATAAAGAACCAACCAATCCATGCCTAAAATAACAACAAAATCGACCATATCTAATACAAAAAAATATACCAAAGTTTTACGGCCAACAAAAGTCATAACATAAGATCGATACACTCGATCCACCACTAAAGAATAACCTTTCGGGGTAGATAGACGAATAGGCATGACAAGAGGCTCACTAACAAAATCAAAATCCAAAGTAAAATACACAAACACATGGGAGAAAGTCGATTTGGGATCAAATAACACAGATGCAGGTCTAAAACAAATGAGTAAGACACTTGTAATCACAGCATCAGAAGCATCTGCCTCAGGTATGGCTGGTATAGCATAATACTATCCACAACTACCAGCGGGCTGAGTAGTTTTACAACCACCACCACAGGCTCTACTATCTCTACCTCTCGCACCGTTGGTAGAACCTTTACCCCTCCCAGATAAAATAAGAGTAGCTCTAAGCACATGGCGAGAATAGTCCTTGGCCACATGACCAATCTTATCACACACATAGCAACCTCTATGACCAGTCTCAATAGGAGAATATATAACTTGGCCCCAACGGCCACCCTAAACTGCTGAACTAAAAGATCCACCACCTGAGCTCTATAAAGTCACCCACACTAGACTACCATGGCATCTACGAGAACCTCTAAAATCTCTGCCTTACGAGATTTGACTCTTGAACTGACCAAAACATCGCGCTTTCTTGGAGCCTCCTTGAGATGCACTAAGAATACCTTTAGTAATCTTGGCATAATCCATAATACTATAAAAAGAAGCCACAAGCACAACCACCTGAGACATAGCCAATTGAAGAGAGTCTTCCAAACCTTTCACAAACTTCAAAATCTTCACAGACTCGGTGAAAATGCTATCATAGGAATACCTGAATAGGGCATGAAAGCATGCCTCATACTCAGCAACTGTCATGGAGCCTTGCTCTAAATGATCAAAGTCATCACACATACGGTCTCTCAAACTAAAAGGCATAAATCTCTCTAGAAAAGACTCGATGAACTGATCCCAAGTCATTAGGAGAATCACGGGGTCTACAACTGACGAGCAACCTTGACTAATCTCTCAACTAATGAAATATAGTATAAGCCACACCATCCACGCAGAAAGAGTGAAACACAACTCAACATATAAGGTTATGAAAAAACTTCGCACGATAAAGAATAAAATGAGAAAAGTTTCCTAAAGATGTCTTATAGCCTCTCAAATATAGATACAGACGTCTACAAACCGATCCGTGAGATTCTACTAGACATTCCATTTTTACACCATTGAGACCAATGAAACCTGACTGCTCTGATACCAAATTTACACGACCAAAAAATGTGGGACATGATGACACTTGTTGCGACGTACCTTAACAAGTAAGCCTATCCCCCAAACTGATACAAAAATAGAGAAAGACAGAAATATCCCAAGGTAAGACTTCTAGAACGAAGATGAACCATATAAGTAATCATAACAATGCGGAAAGAACTTATCCACAATACCAATCGTACCCAAAACCATGTGTCAATAGCGTAAGAACTACTAATATAATCCAAGAGTCAAAAACTTCAGAAAAATAACCATAAAGTATTAAAATCTATCTTCGAATACTAATAAAGGCATAACTACTATAGAAAGATAGAGGTAAACTTCAGACGCAAGAATGCCCATCCGCTACCATAAAAGCTCCAACAATCGCCTGAGTTAAGCAAGCCGAGGCACACTCGAGCTCAGACCTTCAACGAAAGGGCGCAGTAGGCATGAGTACGGTCCACTTGTACTCAATAGATATCATAGGCCGATCAATTAAAGTAGTAAATAAAGCATACAAAATATACACTAAGGGCACGTCACTTGCAATAAAAAAATATTCCATAACGGTAGCCCACACCGCTTGTACTAATAGTTCTATAATATTCATATAAAATACAACAACACACATGATAGGGATACAAATATACACAATATCACATACAGGTAGAATAAAAGAGGAACATGTATAATCAAGATCATTAAGTACAATTAAAGGAAGATAGAATAATTAGAAGTTAACAAGTCAAGATATAGAACAAATAGGTAGATGACAAGTCAATATGACAATTCAAACACAACATAAACACAATAAAATGGGTGCAATGTATATGATGATGGTGATGATGATAATAATGCATGGTATTGGCACACAACCAAACTTGAGGTATGGTATTGGCACACAACCTCAAGTTTGGCACACAACCTTAAGTTTGGCACACAGTCTTAAGTTTGACACAACCTCAAGATCACCAATCTCCATAACTTATCTCTGACATAATCCTTCAGAGATAGTTCATAAAATCTAATATACGATACCAATATCCAGTATTCTAGTATTTCCAGTTTTTTTAATGCACATACATAACATAAGACATAAATCAAGTGCACATACATGACAATAAGTATATATAAAGTAGTAAAGCGAACAAGTGAAATAATGCATATGATGACATGAGAATGACGATGCAATATTAACAACAATTCAAAGTTAGTATTTCCACAATCAATCCACGTGATGTATTTTCACACTCAATCCACATGATGTATTTCCACAATCAACCACAATGTTATAATTCCACAACCATGTGCGCCAATATCGACTCATTACTTCCATTTCACCTATGAATTTTCACACGTCTCATATACCAATAAGTATGGATATATCAAAATATACCAATGAAACCACATTCAGTATTTAAACAACACAATACAATTATTCACATGTATTCAAGGCTATCAACACCACATAGGACCTCACACGGTCACACATATCACATCATATCTCAATTTTAACAATTACATCACATATAGACCCCCACACGGACACAAAACTAGATAGCCATTTTTAATAATTAGTTCCCACCCTTAACATATATTTTGTACCATCATTTACTACCCAACCCAGTCTAAAAGAGTTAAGTCATAACCTACCTCAAATACCAAAACCGATCCGCTATACTTTGAACCCATGACCTTACTTTTTATGGACGATCCCAAACCCCACTAAAAATATCAAATATTAAATCTAAGAATCAAAACAAAATCAACGACATCAATATTAACTACCTTTGATTCGGGGTCAAAACGAACTCCTGGAACGGATTTTTGAAAAAAAAGGACAAAATTAAAATTTTACTTCCAAAACATGTTCTCCATATTTTTAGAAATCTACAGCTAAAAATTCAAGTCAAATTGAGTAAAAATAAGGTTCAAATTGAAGAAAAATTATTTTTAAGTTTTACCAGGTAAAATCTTTGAAATCCGAGTTAAAATCAAGAACCTGAGTTGTTTTAAGGGTTAAATTGAAGAAAAAACTAGTAATTATAAGATAAAAATATTATTCAAGTGAAAAGAAGTGAAATTGAAGTTTAAAATCAAGACCTAAAATTTTTGGGGTTTTGAAAAATTAATCAAGAAATTATGAAGAAAAGGGTGAATTTTTATCTTAAATCTGTAATAAAATCAAGAAATAGGTGTTAATCTAGATTCGATGTACCAGACATGATGGCAGTATCAGATTTTCAAAAAAAACATCATTTGCACAAAGTTGATCCCCAAAGCCTGAAATCATAATTTTTTAAAACGAGGATCAAAATGAAATTTAAAAGCCATAAAATCATATCAAATATGCTAACACCCTAAAATTGATATTCTAGATCTGCTGGCAAAGTCGGATTTTCCATTCGAGATCATTTAGATCAAATATGGGTCACACATCCATATTTTCAATTTTCCAACTTTCCGATCAATAGGTCAAAATGAGCTTAGATGCACCGGAACCCAAATCAAAGATCTACCTAGCCTAAAATTGATATTACGAAGTTGTAGGCTTAGTCCGTTCGACCATTCATCGAATGGATCAAAAGATATCCCCATAAGTCTAAAATAAGGCTCTCGAACCAATCAAAAACCACAATATCGCATAAATGGTATCAAAATGCATCAAAAATCATGCCAATCACTCCCACACCCTAGAGATATCATAATGCAACATGGAGAGGGGTAAAATAGTTAAATTATTTAAAATCATAAATTTCACATGTTTCATTAATTCGTTTAAGTCGTTACAGAAAACGTGTTAGTGTGCGAGAGTTTTTTTCTTACAAGATTCAAGATAGGAAGGTGAAGTTGCAGCAGTTGTGTCAGCAGGAAGATTATTTCAACAATTCTTGGTTGATGCATATACAATGATTGAATTAGGTTGATTGAATTATATTAGGACTCATAAAAAACAATTCAGAGTTGCAATGTATAATATGTTACAATAAGCTATTTTACACGGAGAAACTAATCCTTTATCCCAAGGGAAAAGGTTTGTTCTACCATCAACTTTCACAGGAGGTACATGATACATAATTTAAGACTATCAAGATGCTATGGCGATGTGCAAACAGGCTGGATATCCTGATTTTTTTTATCACATTCACTTGCAATCCTAAGTGGACTGAGATTCAAATATATGTTACAAGTAAGGGATTAAATCCTGAGGATCTACAGACATTTTAAACAGGGTTTTTAAAATCAAACTGGATCGCTTGATAAAGGATTTGAGAGCCAATAAAGTTTTTGGAGAAGTAAAATCAGATATACATGTAATTTTTCATATAATATTTTAACATTATTTCTACTTTTATTTATTCCATAACTTCTTTTAAAATATTTTGCGCAATGACTTATACAATTGATTTTCAAAAACGAGGGTTGCCCCATGCTTATATATTGTTGTTCCTACATAAACATAACAAATATCTAACTGCTGTAGATATTGATAAGATAATTACAAAAAAAATATCAGATAAAGTAGCCGATCCTCATTATTACAAGGCCGTGAAAAGTTTCATGATGCATGGCCCGTGTGGTGCTACTAGAAGATCTTCTCCTTGTATGCAGAATGGGAGATGTACATAACACTTTCCCAAGAAGTACAATGGATGAACATGGTTATCTTATTTATAGAAGATGAGATAATTTAAGAACTATCAAGAAGGATCATATTGAGTTGGATAACAGGTTTGTCGTGCCACACAATCATTTTTTGTTATTAAAGTGTGGAGCTCACATAAATGTAGAATGGTGCAATCAGTCAAAATTCACTAAGTACTTATTTAAGTACGTTAATAAAGGGTATGATCGTGCCACTTCTGTTTTTTCTCGAAGTGTGCATGAGGAGGGTTCAAATGATGTAGATAAAATCAATATGTATTATAACTGTCGATACATATAACCTTGTGAAGCTGCTTAGAGGATATTTGGATTTACTATTCATTATAGAAAACCTTCAATGGAGAGAATATCATTTTAACTTCCAAATGAACAAAATATCATATTCTCTGATGATGATCCAATTGATAATGTTGTCAATAGGTCTAGTGTAAGGGAATCAATGTTTTTAAGTTGGTTTGAGGCAAATAAAAGATTTCCTGAAGCAAGACAACTAACTTATACCGAATTTCCTCTTAAGTTTGTGTGGAAATAGAATTTGAAAAGATGGGAGAAAAGAAAAAAAATTATATTTTTTATTGGAAGAATTTTTTACGTTCCTCCTGAATTCGGTGAGCTATACTACATCAGATTTTTGTTGAATATCATTAAAGGTCCAAAATGTTACACGGATCTTAAGTTTATCAACAATCACGATCATACCACTTTCAAAGATGCATGTTATGCACTTGGCTTATTGGATGATGACAAAGAATATGCGAATGCCATAAAAGAGGCAAGTAGTTGGGGTATGCCATCTATCTTAGGCAATTATTTTCTATGTTGTTATCAAATTCGATGTAACGGTCAGAAAATATTTGGCAAGAAACATGACGATTGTTTTCAGTTGATATCCTTTAAGAAGGAAACATATTATTGACTAATCCAGGTACGAATACAAATCTTATATCTTCAAGTTATGAGAATATTTTATATTATCTCAGTGCGTATGTGGCGATATAAATGGATTGTCTAGTTTTAGAATATTAAAAATATATGCTTTTTTGGAGGAGATAAATTGCTTTTATAGTGATAAATAAATGTCAAAAGCTTGAATGATTTAAGTGATGATATCTACTTTTGCATTTGTAATTCAATTACTAATGGCTGAACTATCAGTTAGATTTACTTTTATACACTTTTCAATTTAGTTCTAATTGTTATTGTTCATATTTTGTTTGAAGTGTATAATTTGTTGCTTAATCTCTTCTTACATTAAAAAATTCCAAAGATGCTTGATACTTGCATGAAAAATAGCGTGAAAGTTTCTTATTTCATAATGATAGTCAGTTAAGTAAGATAAAATTTAGCTATAAAACTAAGCGAATATGTTATATATATGCAAGACATCATCTCCACACCATTTCAAATCCTTTCTCTTTTTCTCCGTCGAACGAAGAGCTTTATATTAGAACATAAAATTAATATTATTGGGTCCAAATGTTTCCTCTAACATCTACAAATCAAATTTGAAAAGCACTATCCCAAGATATCCCTTAAAAAAATATAAAATAAAATTCTATGAACATCATTAAATTAGATAATTTTTTTTAATGTAATCATGTAATTTTAATTTTTATATTATTTTTTAAGATGCAGAGTTATGCGATGATGAAATAAAAAATCATTGTATACAAAAGTTGAAAAAAATCTTGAAAGATTGCGAAAGAAGTTTTCAAGATTTTCCAATAATGCCAAAACCTCTTTACAATGAGGAAAAAGTTGACAATAGCAACAGATTAGGCAATGATGAATTACGGTATAATAGACGTTCATTGTTGGATGAACATCGACGCCTATTACTGAATTTGACAAAGGAACATAAATCCATTCATGAGAAAATTATGACAGAAGTGGATGAAGACAAAGGTGGATTGTTCTTTTTATATGGTTATGGGGGAACTGGAAAGGCATTTATTTGGAGGACTTTATCTTCTCGTATACGATCTAGAGGAGATATTATACAAACTATTGCATCAAGTGGGATTGCATCACTATTGTTACCAGGAGGTCGAACTGCTTATTCAAGATTTGCAATTTCCTTCAATCCAAATGAAGATGCCACATGTATTATAAAGCAAGGTCGTTCACTTGTAAAATTAATCATCAAAATGAACTTTATTATCTGGGATAAGGCTCCAATGATGCATAAATACTATTTTGAAGCTTTTGATAAAACTCTTCGAGATATTCTTAGATTTGAAAACACTTCAAATTTGGATCGACCATTTGTAGGTAAAACAGTGGTTCTTGGCAGTTACTTTAGGAAAATTTTGCCTGTCATTACAAAAGGTACTCGACAAGATATTGTTAATTTTACTCTGAACTCTTCTTTTGTGACCCCACTGTGAAGTCTTGAAATTGACAAAGAATATGAGATTGTAGGGAATTAGTTAGGGTCACATTTAGAAGAGTTGAAAGAATTTTCAAATTGAATTTTGGAAATTGGTGATGGAAGAATTCGAAGTTATGTTGATGGCATTGAAAAGGTTCGAATACCTGATGATATTCTCATACATGATTATGATGATCCAATATCTGTAATCGTAGAAAGTACTTATCATAATTTCCTCAGTCATTCTAATAACATTGATTACCTTCAACAAAGAGCAATTCTTGCTCCGACTCTCGATATGGTGGAATCTATCAATTAATACATGATTTCACTCAATCACAATTCGGAGAAGACCTATTTGAGTTTTGATACGATTTGTATGTCTGATCATGCTCTTACAGCTTTAGACCAAGTGCATACACCAGAATTCCTAAATAATTTTGAATGTTCTGGAATTCCAAATCACTCTATTACTCTAAAGGTAGGTGTTCTGTGATGTTATTAAGAAATATCGATCAGTCATCACGATTATGTAGTGGCACAAGATTGATCATCATGAGGCTTGGAAATTGAGTTATTGAAGCCAAGGTTTTATCAGGTAATATGGTAGAAGAAAAGGTGTTCATCCCAAGAATGACATTGACTCCATTCGATGCGAGAATACCTTTTAAGTTTCAGTGACAACAGTTTCCAATTGTTGTGTCTTTTGTGATGACGATCAATAAAAGTCGAGGCCAGTCACTATCTCATGTGGGATTATTAGAAACCAGTGTTTACGCATGGGCAGTTGTATGTTGCTCTTTCACGCGTGACAAGTAGGAAAGGGTTAAAGATTTTAGTTTATGATGATGATGGAAAAATAACAAATGAAGCTAGAAATGTAGTGTACATTGAAGTTTTTCGTAATTTGATTTGACATGTTATTTTAAGCTTCCAAGATTCAAATGTTGCGATCATGAATGATTTAGCTTTTATTCAACATGTTCATGGTTTAGCTGCGGAACCATGTGTATATTTGATGGAATAATTTCATTGGTATCTTGAGTGTAGTTTATAAATGATTTACTTATCCGACACATATCTTCTTACTTTTTCTTTTTTGATGTTAGACAGGGTATATAAGGGAGATTGCTCAAGTTCGATTGTGTATGAGAGAGGTACAAATGAGATTGCTCCTTCTGTTGTTCGTGGAATCGACTGTGAGTGTACCAGTCATATGACTTTCATATTTTACTGCATAGTTGTTATACATGATATCACAAACTTAGTGTTATGACCACCTAAATATATTAGTAGTATCCCAGAGTTTGCAGAAAGCCATTTGATTCGCTTTCAACAAATTTAAACATTGGAATGATAAGGAAAATTTGCTTTATCCGGGAAACTGAAATACTTGTTATAGCTTTATTGAAAAGTACATGGTTGAAACTTGTATTGATATCAAAGTTGATATTTCTTTTCGTAGTATACTTTCATGTTCGTTCTTAAGGTTAAAACTTGAATGTTCTTATAACTGTAGCCCCATCAGCGTGCTGTGACAAATTTGCTTGTTGTAGCAGTCCAAGCATGTCTGATATAGACGAGCATTTTGTTATGTAATTTCTGTTTGTTTCTTTCGTTAAAATTGGTAGCTGCTCAGATGAGATCTTGTCTTGACAGGTGCTTCCTGATGCAGTTGAACCATTATTTTAAAAAATAATTCATCAGTTTGTGCATGATTTTTCAAGGCCTGAAGTATTCAAAATAACATCATATTTCATTAGGATAATATATGTTGTATGCAAACAGAATTTATGCTATATCTGTATTTAATATTTACGGGCCATATCGGTTGGACTCAGTGTAATCCGAGAAATATGCTTACACATACATTTGATATGTACAACATTTCTTCAAGTGTTTTTCATTTATAAACTATAATATAGTGTTTTATGTGTTAATATATTCACAAGTTTTGTCATTTCATCTTTCTGTTTTTGATGACTGGAGATATGCTACAAGACCTTATGTTGTATCGAAAATAAAATGAGAAGCCAATTTATGCAGCAGCTTGATCACTTTTTACTCTGTTCAGAGAGGTATTAGAATTCCCCTCTTTCCCTTTCTCTTTAAGTACCATCAAGTGCTGTAGAAAGGAGTTATAGAAAATCTTATAGCTTAATTGCAGCTTGATCCATTCTAACTTGAACTTTCATGGTTCTGTGTTGGTTAACTTAAAATGGATTCTAGGTGCTTTGCATGAATTATTTTTGGATGTGTTAGTAAATCCTGTCCGCTTAGTTTATTTCTCAACTTTATTAGCATCATTTCCAGTATCCCCTTTGGGTCCATAATATGAAATTCTCTCACTCGCCTCTCTTTCTCCAGTGAATAAAGACAATTTTCACTTACAATAGAAGGCCGTTTAGAGGAAAGCTTCAGATTTCTGTTAAGGAATAGAAGTGATTATAGAATGGTAGCCAAATTGGAAGCAAAAGATAAAGATAATGAAAAATATGTACCAGTTCTTTATAGAAAAAAATTGGCATAGTTTTCCAGATTACATAAGCTTTGCAATTGGATCCTAGAAGATAGTCTATTGTCTCTAACATGAAGGTCACATGCAATAAATTCAATAGTTGATTTGTTCTGAAAAATCTTATGAGAGGTCCAATATATAGTATTCTAGCTTATATTCCCGTGTCCATTAAAACAAAAGAATGCAAGGAAGCGTCTTCCCAGTCGAACAAAAAAGGAGCACATCACTGGAAACAAGTTTGTGCTATACTTGAGAATAAAGGAGAATTTTATTTTCTCACCCACAAGTCATCCCAATGTAATATCACCTAGATCCACCACTGTTTATTTGCTCTTAGGCTGATCTTTCAATTAATCCTTAATTTTTTCAGATAAAACACCAATCGAAACATAAACTAGCCGAGGCAAAAACACTGAATGGAAGTTAGAAGCAGCAACATTCAGGCCATATTGGGTATAAATTCCAAAATAAAACTAGAAGTAAAATACATGCATAATTTCAACCACTGATTTCATAGAATTGAAATTTTAGCTCATCCATTAAGTGATGATACTCTACATGAGAAATAATTACCTTGGTGATTCTTCTACAATATCATCTTCACCTAGCACTCCCTGTCTTAACACAGTCTCTAACATGCCAGCAGTCTGATATCTTAGTGTGTGTGCGCTTTCTCCTTATGGAAGAAGCCAATATGCAGACTACTTTTAGTGGTACCTCAAATGCAATAAAATTTGAAAAGAACAAGAAACTGCTGATAACAGTCTCAATTAAGTATGACCAGTGAGTAGATATAAGTTAGTTCTCTGTCTTAGTCAAGCTCACCTGTTGATATTTATCCATGGTAAGCATGTTGGTCTCTATGATTTTGTATTCAAACCACTCTGCAGGTTCATCATTACTAGAAAAGTGAGGTTGTTAATGTATTGTTAAGAATGGACCTTAGGCCTAACTCAATCACAAAAGCTAGCTCAAGAGGTGAGGATTACCACTAGTCCATTCCCAACCCATATGAGACTTTTACCCACTTTAACACCGCACCTCACACGCCCAGGGCCCAACTGGCGCCTGGTGCATGGATCGGGAGCCCAAAACACGCCCAGGGCCCAACTGGCGCATGGATCGGGAGCACCCCACCTCACACGCCCAGGGCCCAACTGGCGCCTGGTGCATGGATCGGGAGCCCAAAACACGCCCAGGGCCCAACTGGCGCATGGATCGGGAGCCCAAAACGGGGATGAATCTGGCTTTGACAATGAACTTTGGGCCTAACTCAACCTCAAAAGCTAGCTCAGGTGAGGATTATCCAAGTCCATATAAGCAAACCATTAGTCAATTCCCCAACCAATGTGGGACTTTTACCCACTCTAAATAACCTAAAAAATTTGAAGCCGATTATTATACTTGTCTTCCAAACCATGAAGTGTGCAAACATTACAGTATCCGAGTTTAATGAGGATGCACTGCACTACTTTTACTGCTAATTAATTTTATACTGTTAAAAACAAAACATCTAGAAAGTGAATGGGCCTATGAATTAGAAAGCCATGTTGGAATTTGTCCTTCCTAATAATTGCTCTAAATTATTGAGTAATTATTTTTGTGCTAGATATACCCATTGAGATAGATTCCAGATATACACAAAAAGCCCAAAGCAGCCGGTTTAGTTGTGTATCTATCTAGTCTCGGTTTTTTCTATGATGTTTTAGGATCGATAAGTATATTAACGTGGGATAGTAATTTGTTTAATTTTAACTTTAAGCTTAAGCGTAATTCTCAGCCGATCTTTTGTTAATGTAGATTGGTCCCTGTGTTAGTGTAGAAGGTTGACTTCTTTAATAGAGAATCATATTTAAGTAGAGACTATCTAATTTTAGTGTTATGCTGCATATTGAAGTTCTTTATAGCTCCTATTCTAATTCACCCGGATATTTCAAAAATGTTTAACTATATAATTGGCTCTCTTTGTTCTTCTATTGTTAAAAGTAAACATATTTTAGCAACCACAGTGTGTTTTCCATCAAGCAATTACAACGAGAGGGCATCTCCTTCTAGGTTAAGATGATGATGCTAAAAGTAATTGCTCGCATAGTTGGGCTTCATCACTTGATTTTGTTGAACTTCTATCCTTACCATCAGAGATATATACAGTTATCTATTTATGAAATTTTCTTTGGCATCAAAGTTGATATTTCTTTTGGAAGTATACTTTCATGTTCGTTCTTAATGTTAAAACGGAAAAGGTTCAAAAATGCCCCTGAACTATTTGAAATAGCTCAAAAATGTCTCTCGTTAGATTTTTGGCTCAAAAATACCCCTCCATTAAATATTTGGCTCAAAAATACCCCTCCATCTAACGGAATTCAGAAAAGGATCAAAAATACCCTTGAACTATCTGAAATGACTCAAAAATAACCCTCTGTTAAATATTTGGCTCAAAAATACCCCCCCTTTAACGAAATTCCACCAAGCATGCCACCTAGATAAAAAAAAACCACATGACTATGCCACATTATCATCCACATGTAAAATGTTAGTATTTTTTAATTATATGACATTCCTTTTTCTTTATTTTTATTTTTATTTTTTTGCAAAGCAGTGAAACGGAAAAACCAAAAAACCAATCTTTTGCTAATTACTTCATTAGTGTTTTAAAAGTTCTAAATTTTATCTTGTTATTGTCATTTGGGATGAGGGACAACTTGATCTTGATCTGACGTTGACTTGGAGGAGGAGTTAGAATTTTAAATTTTAAGCTAGCAAATGTAGATGTACTAATAATTGAGTTGAATTTACTACATGCAAATTCTTTTTCAAAATAAATGAATTCCTTTTAACACTTGTTTAATCATTCGAAATGAATTCATTTTTCTAAATTCAGTTTTGATGAATAATCTTATTGTTTTTAGAACAAGTTTGAAAAGAAGTAAAATGATACTTAGCATTGATAAATTATTATTTAATTATGTTATTCATTAACTTTTTGAAGATGTGTGTCACATTTAAAGATTAATTAATTTTAGATTTGAGGAGGTATTTATCAAATCATTTTAACATAAGCATTTTGAGTAAAAGTTAGCAAAGCCAAACACATCTTTTGGTAACTAATTTGAAGTTTAGTTTGAAATTTGTTACTTTTGCGAGTAAATCTTAATTTTAAATTTTACACTGGCCTAATAATTAATGGGTTTATCAGTTTAATAAGACTCTTTTGTTGGGTTTCACACTTTTAAACCTATTAACAGGAAAAAACTTGTTTTTTAGATGATCAAAGGAATTTGATAATAGCGATGTTACATTTAATAATTTTTTTCAAAAAAATATTATGTAACCACTGTTTGTTTACTTTGATTAAAAATGAAAAAGCCGTGTAAATTTTGTCCGTTTCACTGACATTTTTAAATAAAAATAAAAATAAAAATAAAGAAGAAAGGAATATCATATAATTAAAAAATACTAACATTTTACATGTGGATGGTAATGTGGCATAATCACATAGTTTTTTTTTTATCTAGGTGGCATGTTTGGTGGAATTTCGTTAAGGGAAGGGTATTTTTGAGCCATTTCAGATAGTTCAAAGGTATTTTGATCCTTTTCCGAATTCCGTTAAAGAAAGGGATATTTTTGAGCCAAATATTTTACGAAGGGGTGTTTTTGAGTCAAAAATCTAATGAGGAGCATTTTTGAGTTATTTCAGATAGTTCAGGAGTATTTTTAAGTCTTTTTCGATGTTAAAACTTGAATGTTCTTATCACTGCAACCCCATCAGCGTGATGTGACGAATTTGCTTGCAGCAGCGGTCTAAGAAGCATTTTGTTCTGTAATTTCTTTTTGTTTCTTTTGATAAACTTGCTAGCTGCTCAGATGATATCTTGTCTTGACAGGTGCCTCCTAATTTTTAAGATGTATGTTTTTAATGAATCTGACTGCTTTTCATAGAATAAGGCTTTTAAATACTTGGTTAAACGTGGAAATTACATGCCCTACTGCAAGTTTCTACTAACTATGGTTTTCTTTCTTTCTCAACTAGGTGTATATAAAGGGATTACAATTTCGTGATGTAGAAAAAGCTTCGAAGGCAATTGAGTCCCGTTTTGATGGAACTACTCTAAATCTTCATGGATCAACTAGGATATTTTTTGAAATTGAGAAAATTTTGAAGGAGGAGATAACTCAATTTACAGTTAGCTCCTTTCTGCTGCCATTTTTGGATTACTTTGTTTGTGTAGCATTTAATTTGATCAACATCGATGTGGTGGATTGCCATTTTAGTTTTCAATTCCCTTTGAAGTATTCATATCAGATGGTGCATTTTTTTTGGCAGTATAACTTGATACTAAGTACTTACAACTTTACCCTTATATGACTGAGCAAATGATTTTGATATTGATAATCTTGGCTAGGGTACAATGATGTTAACAAATGTTACATACAAGTACATTCATTAAAGAGTTGTTAGCTTTCTGATTTTAAGGTTTATAAGAATCAACATTCAGGTATAAGTCAATAAATGTCAAATGCATTTACGTGCATGTGTTGATAATGAAGGTTGTATCACCTATTCGCTTTTTTCATTGAACTCATTTATGATTTATTAGAATTTGGTCCAGTCACTTATTAAATCATATGTCAATCTTATTTTACTTTTACTAATCTGTGTGGATTTAGTGTCGGATTGATGTTAAAACTTTCATTATGGATGGAAATCGGGATGTGGTCATGTATAAACTTCTAAGGTTGAATAAAATATGGCTGAAGCTTTTGATGGAATCCTGTGTGTAGGATCGTCGTCTTGATTCATTACTATCATCTGATTGTACCGCTGCCAATCCCAAAACTACTGATCAGAAGCATCATAAATTGTCAGGTATCAATAAAATTAATCACAGGAGTAACAAGAGAAAAACAGAGACAGTAAAATTTATCCGGAAAGAGATGGCAGTGCATTGGAACCTAAATGACTAAATGATCATTATTCTCAATGGTCTTGGTGTCTGTCAATGTTGTAAACTACTGCAACCATATCTTTCGAGGAAGCTATTTCATTAGAATTTGTTAAAAGAATTTCTTTTTACTTTTGTTCATTTGGTAAATGCTCTGATTTAATTTATTTTTTATCAATCAATTCTTATGATTTTTCTTCTAAAAGAAATGTTGTCCGCGCATCACACGGGAACTACACTAGCAGAAATAAAAAGGAAAATAACTAAAATATAAACAAAACAGAAGAGTTAAATGGTAATCTTGTAATTAACCATGTAATTACCAATAATTCTCTCTCTATCTCTCTCTTACACACACAGAATGTCGAGAGTGTAATTCTCCCCTTTCAATCATACTTAATTTTCTGTTAATCAAGTAATTACTTACTAGATCAAACAAAGAGATCAAATTGTATAATTGCATTCAATTACGCTCAAATTTAATTTCCATGTGGCTTTCCAAACACGCCCTTAAATTGATATCATTATGTAGGAGTGTAAGTTCGACTTCCAATTTAACTTTTATTCATCCTTTGGTTCTAATTTTTTTTTATCTTTTTTGCTTATTAAGGTGTTAGATTTGATATGTTCCAGTTATGGCGGAGTGCTTGTTTGCATGGTTATAAAATTCACTTTGGTTGATTAAATAAGACTCATCAATATGAGAATATTCGTATTTGCTTGCACTTAAAAGGAAATAAGCTAGTTATATACTAAAAAAAAAATTTCATTGATTTTGATGGGATAATGCGACTTGATGGTCGTCTTTTTGTACATAATATGAGGGATTTGAGATGGGATATTATTAAGGAAGCATATAGCTCATAGTATTCTATTCATCCAAGATCTACAAAGATGTATCAAGATCTGAAGAAGCACTTTGGAGGATAAAGAAGAAGACGAAAGTCTAGTATGAATATAAAAAAAGTGATGGGTTAGCTTAGCAACTGATTATTCCGGTGTAAAAGTAGGAAAAGAATAGTATGGACTTTGTGGTAGACTTGTTACTTACTTTGTAGAAGTTTGTCAACTTGAGTGATAGCTGACAGCCAGTCCGCACACTCCATACTAGTACAGAATACTCACACGGTGAAATAATTAGCACGTATATATAAGAGTCCTTCAGATAGTTTAGTTGTGCTATGTGTGTCCATTTCTATAAGTTGTGTCTGAGGTGTGTAGTTCATGACTCAATTTTTATGAACACTTTTATTAGGAGTTGGGTACTTAAATTCAGCTTAGCACACTATTTCACGGGGAAATTTGTGATTTGTATGAGCGAATCATTCAAATCTTGGAGGATATCTTAGAGGCATATGTCATTTAATTTTTAAGGTCATTGGTATGATCAACTATCATTATCAAAGATATCTTGCAACAATATTTATTGATCCAACATTCAGATAACACCATTTGAAGCTTTGTATAAATCCAAAGAGTGATTTATGACTTTAATGGCTGCATTGTAGGAATTCCAAGATACTTGAGAGTGATTTGGATCTTTGATTGGATTATAGTATTAAAAATAGGTTTGACAATGGTTAAGATAGCCTCAGAATGGTAATTTGACGATTCTTATAAATCTTGTTTATAATCAATCTGCACATAATATTTATATATGAGAGGTTTCAAATAAAATTTGAGGAATGGATCGAAGTTAGTTAATTTTGAGCATTATAGTGTTTATTATCTTCCAGTGCCATGGATTTGTAATAGATTCAACTCCCTCTAGTTCGACACTACTCGATAGTTACGCACCTACGACCTCAACCTTCATATTTTGCTCAATACTTAGTTTGCCTAGGCTCATGAAATTAACAACACATCATGTTACGAGAAATCATTTTTAATGCCACAAAGAAAGCACACAAAATAGCCTTACAAAAATCAGCCAACACAGTCAATTATGACTGACCTGTATGTGCCTACATATAATCCACACACCCCACTCACATGCCATGCATATGGCTTATCCTAAAGCAAATGACATTCCCAACTGCCAGGCATTTCAAATTTTGATTGTGAACTACAAAAATACAAGTTCAATTGATGTTGCTGATTCAGCCAAAATAGTTGTACGAAAATGCTCCAACTGCCCATGCGTGTGCAAGTCACAGGCGTGAAACCTTCAAATTTGGTGCCCAGCTTTTCAGTCTGCCCATGTTCCTGTCTCATGCATAGGTTCTACATCTCACAACTTGCCATTGGTGTCCATTTTCCTTAGTCGTCTGCCTTATCCAACTCATAGCTAGCAAACTTATCTAACCGATGATCATGCCACATCATAGTCTTGCTTTGCCTTAACTTGCCTTAGCATGTCTATTCCTTTTCATTCCAAATCCATACCTTGCCTTACATGTCTTAGTCATGCCACTACAAGATCTTTCCATGCCCTGCCCCTACGTGTCCTACCCTGCCGATGTATGCCCTTGCCGGCAGACTAACCTCAAGTAAACTTAATCTTAACTGAAGTTATTGGGTCATGGCTAGGATCATTATGTAAGTCCCTATTCATTCTCAAGCCACCAAACTATCAGGCTAAGGGTTTTAACAAATTTCCTTCTTTGCAGAGTGAATGGTTGTGTTTGCAAAGAAGGAAACTTTTTGGGTTTTGTGTTTGCAAGGATGTGTTCATGCTTGCAAAAAAGAGTGCAGTCAGATTCAAGGTTGGGTCGCATTTGGTCATCATGTTAGTGATAAAATTGGGTTTGGTTTATGGATCATAATCACGGGAGACCGTTGCATTCCTGAAGAATAATGCATATATCTAAACGAAATTAAATTTCATTTTTAAACTTAGACTAATGTTTTAATTTGGGAGATTGAGAATTTTATTTTGGGTGATCTCAGGAGGGTTTTGCTTGATTTATTCTTGAGGTAAGATTTTAACAAGAATAAATAGAGAGAAGAGGGAGACTTGAATACAATGAATAAAACACCTCTATAAAATACTTTAGTTTCTTACTAAAAGACAGATACTTCAAATCCTAATAGATATCAACTAGATGTTATTAGATCTTGATAGACATTACTATAATGTAAATACATTTATAACACTCCACTTGAATGTCTAGATAGATAACGTGCCTCATTAAACCCTTACTAGAAAAAACTCAGTGGAAAAAAAATTTAGTAAAGGAAAAAGAGTACACATCTCCAACAATACATATATAGGTTGCCTCATTAAAAACCTTATAAGGAAAACCTAGTGGGACAAAATCTCATAAGGAAAAAAGAGTACAATGCGTATCAATTCTCCGTAGTAAGAACATCCTTGAACCTTTGCATCCCAATCTTGTGCAGCATCTTCTTGAAAGTTGCAATTGGAGAAGATTTGGTGAATAAATCAGCCACATTGTTACTTGAACGAATCTGTTGCACGTTAATATTACCATTCTTTTGTAGCTCATGTATGTAGAAAAACTTTGGCAAAATGTGCTTCGTTCTATCTCCTTTTATGAATTCTCCCTTAAGATATACTATGTATGCTGCATTATCTTTGTATAAAATTGTGGGTAGATTGTCATATTTCACACCACATTTTTCTCGAATGAGATGTATCATAAACATCAACCATACACATTCTCGGCTTGCTTCATGAATAACTATTATCTCAGCATGATTCGATGAAGTGGCTACGATAGACTGCTTTGTATATCTCCAAGATATGACAGTACCACCACATATGAACACATAGTCTGCTTGAGACCGAGCTTTATGCAGGTCAGATAAGTACCCAACATCAGCATGACCAATAAGATCGGGACTGCAATCTTTAGAATAAAACAAACTCATGTGTTTTATCCCATTCTGATGTCTCCTAGTAGGAGCATAAATATACCTTGCTAACAAATTGACTGAAAAGGTTATATCGGGCCTTGTAGTATTTGCAAGATACATGAGTGCACCACTTGAACTAAGATATGGTACTTCATAACCAATCTAATTCGATATATTTCTCATTTCAGCAAATAATCTATTGCTTTGAAAACTCTCTAAGAGTTTTAATAATTTTCAAGTTATAAGCTTATACAATATAAGGATTATCAATAAGTTTCCCAGAAACTTTTATATTTTGAATCCTTAAAGAAGTTTTCATATAAATTTTTTCAAGTGACAATATTCAACATTTCATATGTGACATCTTCAAGTGTCTGGACTGCAAATCAAATAAGTTTTACGCTTACTAAGATGCACTCTTTCATGTTACTTGATAAATGTTTCTATGTTAGCATGCTTAAATTAACATAGAATTTAGATCCTCGTGATTTTTTACAATATTGAACCAATATTGTATCAAAGATATCATTGATGATTTCTCAATTTGTAATGATTCACAATGCGACATAACATTTTGAGATCTCATCACTTCTTTATTTTCAGGTATCTAAACCTCTCATGAGGTTTCATGAAGTGTTATGTCGTAGGCTCTTCAAGAGCCATTGCCTTCTTATTATGATTATTTACACCTTATTTTTCAACGATTATTTTATTTGAACCGATTAGTCTACCACGCTTCATGCATGCAGAGACTTTGTCCTTTAGGGACATAAAATAGGAGCACTTGCAGCTTAAATATGAGATGCTTTCAGCATTTGACTTGAATTATCTTTTGAACGAGGATCTGGTGATTATTCCTAACCTATTTATAGCTGCTTATAATCTCCCCCTTATGTTAGGAAAACTAACATACATCCTCCATCTTATTTGAGGAATCCATCTTTATGCATCATGGTATATTCATTAATTGTACACCACACATCAAAACTATTAGAAGGAATAGTTGGTTCCTGACCTTGAACCAATTGAGAGGGAAGAAATAATCATAATATATTGGTCTAATGCATACAAGTGTTATTGTATGCAACATATCATATTTTATACCAATACATGAAACTTGGTTCTCATTAGTAATGGTTCAGCTATTTATTAAAGACATTCAATGCGAAACCATCATCATCAAGATAAATTATCTTGATTACACAACCTAAAAATTATGGTCAATTTATATTGGGCAAGTAACTTTATGAATGTCAAACGTAGGTTGATAATGAATGTACATGTGATCATCTTATTGATGCATCTTTTCAACATATCACATGATAAGTGAATGAGCCTATATTCACCCTTTATACTTTTCAGATTCTAAGGGATCAAATCCCAACATTAGTTGGTCCAACCAACTTATCATGAGAACAAGCAACATTAAAAGCTCATGAAGAATATTCGAATTCTTCAATATGTATTTAATACTTAATATGTACATCTTTAGGATGTCACAATCGTTCATGTCAATTTATGAACTTTTATACTAGTAAACTCTAAGTTTATCATGACATGTATTTTTCACTTTAGTAAATTTCAGATTTACTATTGCATGAATAAATTTCAAATTTACTACTTTAGAAGTAGATTTTAAAATAACTCTTCTCAGTTATTTTGTCTCTTTCGGAGGTGAGTTGTGATACCATCATAATCAAGTACACGTTTGTATTGATAAACTTTACTAAATATCATCACATTCACCCAGGGAATGGATCTATGCTTATAACAATTAAAATTCTCATTCCCATGAATGAAATATAATTGTTTCTTAAGCCTATCAAATTGATAGATTATAACCTCTTTTATAATATTGCTACTTCAAGAGCAAATCGAGGTATACATATGATCTAGAGAATTTTTCTCTAACATATCTTATGATCATAATATGCGTGTGAAAATATCATCACTTTTGATGATCATTATCATATTGCCCCCCATGCGTATATTCATGCATTCAATCACTTGTCTTCTTTCAGATATATTATGCACTGCTATCACATACACTTCAAGAATGAAGTAAGTTGTCATATTTCAAACTTATCATATATTGCTACCACATTCACTTCATGGAATGGAGCATATTCAATGGAACATATTTCACGACTTTTCATTAAAAACACATTATTTTGCCTTAGCCATCATAATATCATCAATATGGTGCATTGAGATTCAAACTCAACGTCTTACCCATATAAAAGTGTCTTAGGCATAAATCGATGGGACTTAAACCCAACATATTATCATCCCTTTTGATAATATTGTTTTTGAGGAATAAATTTAAAACATAAATGCATGGTTCCAAACTAATTATTTTTCCTCAAATCTAAGAATAATTATATCATTAGTAGCAAAAGACAACTAACACAAGGAATTACTAACCTTACCTTTAGATTTATAATCTTACCTTGTTTGGCAGAGTCTCGTGCTGATAAAATGTTATGAAATATAAATAGAAAACAACAAGAATAAATAGAGAGAAAGGGGATAATAGAGAACAACAAGAATAAATAGAGAGAAGAGGGAGGTTTCTTTATTTCTCTTCAGGGATGAAAGATATCTTGATTAAGAATACAGTGAGTAAAACTCCTTTATTTATAGGGGAAAATAATCCTAGTTTCTGACGAAAAGACAAATACTTCAAATCCTGATAGATATCAACTAGATCTTATTAGATCTTGATAGACATTCACTATAATGTAAATACATTTATAACACAATAATTTTATTGTAAACTGTTTTAAGTCTAGATATTCTAAATGGGTCAGGTTAGTTCACATGGGGTGACCCACCCAAACTAAATATCCAATATCTCCCACTTCACATACGATGGACTGTACCAAAACAAGTACCATGTTAGGAACAAACAAATTCATACATACAAATAGTTTATGCGACCTGCAAGCATTGAGGGCTACAATGTTTTATGACCAATTAAGATTGTACAAAGGCTCAACGTAGGAATTCAATCACAGGCCAAAAGAATACACTCTCAATCTAAGGATCATATTACTCGTAATATACTAGACTTCATTTAGTGTGTTATTAATTACTTATTCGATCCCTTATCCTCTAAATGGTTGAACTCGAGTTCATGTTTAACTTTATATACAAAATTACACTCGACATGTATATGGTTAGTGTAATTGTAGCTTAAGAATATAAGTTAAATTATTCATCTTCACCATTTCTTTCCTGGGAAAGATCAGATCTACGGTCACACTTCAATGAGTGAGCTTCAACCTAGACATCGAACTCCTAGCTGTCTCATGGTTGGACTACGAAATCTAAATATCTCATCTAATTGCAGCATTTGGTTTATGTGTAAGCCCCAAGTTCAAGTGCACTTTTATAGATTAGTGAACAGTTTATATATTGTAGGGTGATCTCTTCTTTTTTTGCTTTTCTTTTTACTGTTGTTTACGCAAAGAATGAGGCGCATAATAGGAGATCATTGTGGAATGACTTGATTTAGTTGCGAAGGAACATTAACCCTGGATCCTAAGTGGAGATTTTAATGTTGTACTTAGTTCTGAAAATAGGTTTGGATCTGGTTTGATCCTAGCTGAAACTTAGGAGTTCCAGGAATGGGTGGATGAACGTCAACTTACTGCTCTAATGAATAAGAATTGGTTTTTTACTTTCTGTAATAAGTAGGACCAGGGCTCTAGAGTTTACTTAAAAATAGACCGGTCCTTTGGAAACATATACTGGCTACAAATTTATGGGCATGTTGAGATAGAGTTTCTTAATCCTGGATCCCTGATCACTCTCTAATTGTGCTGGAACATAGACCAGTTACAAATATGAAACCAAATCCTTTTAAATTGTACTCAACTATGATGAACCATGTTAATTTTCAGGGTCTAGTGAAATACGAAATTAACAGATTAGTAAGAACTTTGAAGTAAGAACTGAAGGGGTTGAATACTTACTTAGCTTTCTATTCTCAAAGGTTCCAGCAGGCTAAAGTACAGTTAGATGCTATTAAGTCTCAGATGAGCAGCAGGCCTCAAGATCAGACTCTAATTGAAGATGAAAAAACATATTGCAAGAGATCACTAAGTGGAGTTTTATTGAGAAACATATTCTTACGCCAAAAAAGGGTCACATGGATCACCAGTGGTGATTCAAACACAAAATATTTACATGCCCAACTGAAGATTAGATCAAGCAGAAAATGTATAAATTCCATATGTACTGAGGGTGGTATAATGCTCATTGAACCAGAGAAGATGGAGAAAAGTTCATTGTAGGCTTCAAAACCTTATGGGCACCTCAACAGCAGTGTTGCCTTATCCAGATGTTATGTTATAAAGAGTGGTCATTATCTACCTATGACCAAAAATGCTCACCAATTCAAGTAGTAACTAACCAGGAGATACTAGATACTGTCAAAGGGATACTTTTAGAAAAGGCTCCTGGAAGAGACGGTTATCCTATAGAATTCTTCAACCAACAATGGTCAACAGTGCAGCCTTTTATTTGTAATGCAGTGAAGAGTTTTTTTGGAAAGGTAACATGTTCAAGTCTTTTCGTAGTACTGCCATTTCCCTTATTCCAAAAGTTCCTAATCCTACTATTGTAAAGAAGTATAGACCCATAGCATGTTGCACCACTATGTATAAGATCATTACTAAGATCTTAACTAATAGGCATAAGAGTGGAGTTGGTTCAATAGTGAGCCCTTCCCAATCAACTTTTATTAAAGGAAAAAGTTTTATGGATAATGTGTTAATTAGTCATGATATTTTAAAATGGTACACAAGGAGATACATGCCCTCTAAGTGTGTTATAAATGTTGATCTCCAAAAAGCTTGTGATTCTATAAAATGAGATTTCTTAAGGTGTGTTCGTGCAGATTTAGGCTTCCAATTAAGTTCATAAATTGGGGTGATAGACTGTGTTTCTTCTGTTACTTACTCCTTACTGATTAATGGTAGCCTAAGAGAACCTTTTCAGGGTAAAAGAGGCATTAAACAGGGTGATCCTATATCACCCTATCTTTTTGTCCTAGCCATGGAATATTTGAATAGAGTGATAACAGTGATGGCAAACAACCCTTTTTTTAGTTTTATCCAAGGCGGAGAAGGCTGAAATTGATACATATTTATTGTTGATGACCTCTTAATGTTTCGCAAGACAGAAAAGCAGTTAGCTCTATATAAAACAAGCTATTGAGAAATTCTCAGAGGCTTTTGGTTTACAAGCAAGTTGTCAAAAGAGCTCAATTTATTTCTTGGGTATTAAGCCTAATGTAAAGCAAGATATTCTCGGGTTGTTGGAATACAATGAAGGATCATTACCTTTTAAATATTTGGGAGTGCTTTCATCATAAAAGAACTTATTATAAGTCAATGCATGCCTGTGGTGGACAAGATTACCGAGAGAGTTAAGTGCTGGACAACCAAATTACTAAATTATGTTGGGTGGTTACAACTTATAAAGTCTATAGCTTTTGGAATGCAAACATATTGCGCTTAAATGTTCATTCTTCACAAAAAGATCATGAAACTGATAGAACAAGTGTACAAGACCTAGTTATAGACTGAATATGTGGCAAACTCCAAGAGAGCATTGGTTTATTAGGAAAAGTATGTCAATCTAGAGGAGCATCTGGTTTGAATGTCTTCTGTGTACTTGGAATAGGGTTGCAATACTTAAACAACTATGGGCTCTTCAAATAAAGAAAGATTGCTTGTGGGTGAAATGGATCCACATCTACTATATAGAGAGTGAGGCGGTTGAAATTTGTTTAATCTGAGTAATGCAACTTGGATAATTAGGAAGATTATAAAGTCAAGAAGGTTCATCATGACTAGCCAGTCTCTGCATAGTGGTTTATGCAACAAATTACAAATGATGGTACATGGTAATAAATTCAGCATTAAGAAGATGTATATCACTCTCAGACCACTCTTTCCAAAGATGTAATGGAGGAAATTCACCACTCACCCAGCCATTCATCCTCAACATAAGTTTTGTTTGTGGCTGGCTTTGCATAAAAGATTGCCTACTATAGTAAGATTGCAGAAAGTTGGTATTAAAGTTCCTGGAGCTTGCATTTTCTATGAAGACCCTGAGGAAACATTGGAACTTTTTTCTTCAGGTAAAATTACTAGGAGTTTGTGGAGCAGATTGCTACACTGGATGGGTGAAAGAATGATAGTGGGAAGTCAGCAAGATGAAGTAGTTAGGGCAATATTCTGGGCTAAGAAAAATCCAAACAATGTGGTATCTTCAGCCGTGCTTTTGCAATGGTAGTTATAGTAATTTGGAGAGAAAGAAATTTGATGCGCTTTCAGGGGGTCATTTTTAGCTAGAGAGACTAACTAGGAAGATAAACCATCTGCATCCACACTAGAGGTGCAAGTTTGAAGAAGTGGGCAACCTTGCTTGTAGATCTTAAATCACATTCCTTGACACATACACTAAGGAAGCTGGTAGTGGAGTCTGTTAATGGTTTATATAATTATATAGCTTTAGTTTTGAAATTTATCTAATCCTGTACTGTTGATATAACTAATAGGGATAGTGAGAAACAGGATTCAGGCCTATTTAGTTTTGTAATGTTGTTGTATTGGTATTAATGAAATACTTTAATTACAAAAAACAAGAAATAAAAGTTAATGTAAATTTTAGGATCTCACACAATGAAGAAGAAAAGAACCATTCTTTTATTTGTCCATTGATCGCTAAGCACACGTGGTATGAAACACGTGCTACAATGTTCTCTCCTTCTATTTGTGTTCTAGTCTCATTCTTTTAGTTATTTAACATAGTATAAATCTTGGTCTAGACACATCTAGATTTCTGACCCGAGTTCTCTCTTTAATGATCCTCAAACTCATCTTTTTAGAGACTCGTTGCTAGCTTACAAAATAAGTCATAACATGGTGGTGGAACTCATATCTTCTTGTTCTCAACATAGGAGATGATTGCTCATGTGAGAGAGTCAATATCGTGATTTGTTCGACATATTTTTTCAATAAAAACACATTATCACATGCATAAAGATATGAACATAAATTCAAGTGTCTTTTAATGATTAGAATGTTATAACAACCAAGACATTTTACAATATAGAAATCTTATTATAGCCTACACAAAACTGGAGCCATTACATGTTTTTCAAACATTCTTTGTAATATTTAAATGCTTAAAGATTCTCTTCAATCAAATAACTTTTTCTTTACTGCAGATGCACAAGCCACAAATTAAGGAAAGAGCTATGCAAGTTTGTTTCTTACTCTTTCACGAAATAGCACCACCATTATGAAAGCATAACTGAAGATCGTTTTTTCTAACATACCTATCACCAATCCAATCAACATCTGTATAACCTCTTCATATCTACTATAGTATAGTGAATAATTTGTAGTTTCCTTTAGCTATCAGAAAATTCTCTTTACTGCCTTTCAATTATCTCTTTCAATATTGGATTGATACCTGCTAACTAAATCTGCGACATAACAAATATATGGGCGAATACATATCATAACGTACATCAAGCTCCTAACAACACTGAATATGAAACTCAGGACCTATCTTTCTTTTCTTTTTCAATCTTTGGGTCATTTCAAGATTTAAAATTTCACCTCTTTCTGTAGGAGTATCCATAGGTTTACAACTATTTATTCAAAAACGTTCAAAACATTTCTTTATGTATGTTTTTTGGGATAGACTCAAAATCTTCTTGGAATGATCCCTTTGAATTTTAACACCCAATATATAGTCAACTTCACTCATGTCTTTCATGTCAAATGGCCTTGAAAGAGACGACTTAATAGTTTTCACATACTTGAAACTATTTTTGGCCAATAAAATATCATCCACGTATAAGGAAAGAATTACAAACATTCAATTTGACTTTTTCACATAGACACAATGATCTTCATCGATCATGGTAAAATCAAATAAAATTACTTCCTTGTGGAATGTCAGGTACCATTACTTTGAAAACTGCTTTAGACCATAAATTGATCTATTCAATTTACTAACTTTCTTTTCTCGGCCTTAAACAACGAAACCTATAGGTTGTTTCAAGTAGATTTCTTTGCTTAGCTTTTCATTGAGAAAAATAGTCTTCACGTTCATTTGATATAATTCTAAATTCAAATGTGCAACAATAGCCAAAAGTAAGCAAATTGAGGTGAACTTCACAACTTGTGAAAAACTTTCCTCATAATCTGTTTCAGCTTCTTGAGTAAAACCTTTTGCCATCAATCATGCTTTGTATTTTTTAATTGACCAATCTAATTTGCGTTAATTAAGAATTTATTTTTTTCCAATAGCTCTAAGTCTATGAGGAAGGTCAATTAGATTCCATACTTTGTTAGTTTTCATGTACTCTAATTCTTGTTTCATTGCTTTATCCATTCATCTTTGTAACACCCCGCATTTTGGGCTAGAACGAAAATCGTCATTTCTATGCGTAGATGATTCAAAAGCCATAAATCTTATGCAAATTTGGCATGTTAATCAATTATGTAGTGTGGAAACCTATTTGAGCATGAATTGAGATCATAGAGGCCCTCTAACTCAAGGACGAGTTGAAAGCTTTCCTATCATTCGAGTTTGAGTTAGCGTCAAAACTTGGGTCAAATTCAATCGACCATAACTATTTGTATATAAAGAATTGAAGGGCCTACTATATATAAAATGAAATCTCTTCGAATTATCTTTCCAACGATATCAATTTTGCCAAAATTTGATACCCGAGCGAAAAGTTATGGCCATTTTCGTGACTAAGATAGTAACATCGCGCGATTAGCGTGTGATGCACGTTCTGTCACCTGCACCCAATTTTCAGGTCCTGTTTTCACGCTTTTAAGGGCAAAAATGGTATTTTCCACCCCTTATTCAGCCATAACACGGGATTAAATCCCCCAAACACCAAAATAAGGTCAGTCTCTCAAAATCACCAAGAACACTTCTTAGGGTATCAACCCAAAGATCAAAATATCTTAAGATTTCATCGTGGGTTTTCAATAGTTCTTCAAGATTCGGAATTCCCATTGTGAGGGCTACAAGAATCACCCATCAATTGTTCGAATAGTATTCCTAAAGCATGAGTTCATTCAAGAGTCATAAATTAAGGTACGTGGGGTTTATCCTAAAACTACATGGACTTGTTGAAATATTCAAGTATGATTTAAAGATCTATCAAGAATGAATTTACAAAAGGGTTTTGGAATACATGACTTTATTATGCTTGATGAATGTTTAATTTTATTGTGATTTGATCTTTAGGCCTTTCCCCCTAAATTGATTTACATCTATATGTATATGTATGATATTAAAAATTTGATTGAGAGCATTATCATTGAAATCCCTCTCTTTGGTGATTTAGAGTTTATGAAACTGTTGAGAATGATTTGAAATGCATGATTTTTGGCTTGAAAATAGCTTACTCAAATACCATAGTATTTTGAGCATGATTTAGAGATTTAAGAGAGGAAGTTTCTTGATGTAAATATATTTTGTTAAAAGAGAAAGATTTGCATGAGATTAAGAGTTTTGACATGGCCACCTTGCATCATTGAAAGTTTGACAAAGAGAGTTGCATACATGTGTTTACACGAGTTTTAGAGAAAGAGTTCTTTGAAATAATTTATTGATAGGGTGGTCCCAAATTTATGTTTTGAAAATAGAGATTGTAATATGCTAATAATGGCTCAGAGATGTGACTTGCAAGTCAATGGTATGACGATACCATATGTATGTATGCCATAACAGAGTATGTTTTTAGAGAATGCATGTTTTAAAGACTTAAAAATGGGCTTAAAGGGGGTTAGGTGGTTACCTGAAGAAGGCTTGAGTTCAAGTAACCCTTGCGGCACACTTGGGTTGGAGGTTTCCCCGCCGAGTCAATGGCGGATTCCATATAGCCCATGGAATTTCAGAGTTGTAGGGTATACCACCTAGCGCATAAATAAAATAAAGAGTGTCACAGAGTTCAGATGATTTTACAAAATCTTTTGAAAATGCCCATGTGATTCCTTACCATATGATATTTTTATAAACTATTTTAAATTGCTCTCATATATGTTGAATATAAATTATTATTTTGGATTTGCTCTGCGTACCAGTACAATTGTATTGAGCCCCTACCTCCCAGGTTTGGAGGCTCAGTCTAGAGGCCCGGCTAATCAGTAGAGTATCCAGAGAGAAGTGATCCGTACAGTGGTGAGCCTTCTTTGTTCCAGAAAGACTGTTATTTCATATTATGTTATTCCTTTATTTTTGTCTACTGGGGCCTTGTCCCAGCTTTTCAGATAGTTTTCTTCAAATCATGTAGTGGACATTTCGCAGACTGTTCCAGATGTGGTTTAGTTGATTTCGGATTTCATTTCTTATTGTTAAACTGAATCGAGAGTATGACCATGTTTTCGTATTAGATTATAATTCTGTATTTTCTTTTATTATATGAATGTTGTGCATGATTATCAGATCAGATAGATTAGGATATCTGGGCCTTCATGGTTCTGAATGTCCGTCACGGCCAGGCCCTAGTTCGGGTCGTGAAATTTTTTTTCGGGGCTTGAAGCCTCAATTAAAAAAATAGTTTCATCCAATTACGTAGGAGATACCAAGAAAACATAATCCTCAATCTCATAAGATTATTTAGGTACTCCTTTTCTGGTACTCTTACGTAATTGAAGTTCACATTCCTCCATAGTATTTTGGAATTTAAAACTCCCACTTGGATCAGGAACTATTTCTTGATCTATTGGATTATAAAGTACGTCCAACGACATTATCTGATCATTTGAGTTTTTAGTATTTTGTAAAGAGTCACTATAATTTATTCCACCCTTTTTGGGAAGATTATTTTTCAAAAATGTGACATCTCAAGATTCAATTTCAGTAGTACTTTCATCCTCCAATTCACTAATATACACATATCCTTTGCAGTGTTCTAAGTAACTTAAAAAGATACATTTCTTTCATTTTGGACTTAGTTTACTAAACTCATTAAAATCATTTTTAATATATGCAACACAATTCCAAGGCGTAGATCATTAAGGTTTGGCTTATGAATAGTCCATAGTTCATAAGGAGTAGGCGATATTGATTTAGAAGATACTTATTCATTATGTAGGCTGCATATAATAACACATCCTCCTCAAAAGGAGATTAATAATTTTGTCTGTACTATCATAGACCTTGCATATACAACATTGTTCTACTTCTTTCAATTACACCAATTTGCTGAGGTGTAAAGGAGTAGTTAACTGTCTGATAATGTCCTTTTTAGTACATAATTTTTCAAACTATTTTGACAAATATTCATGACCTCTTTCGGGTTTTAAAGCCTTTATACTTTTATCAAATTTATTCTCAACTTTATTTATATATCTTTTGAAATATTCAAGTGTTTCGGATTTATGAGAATCAAATAGACATAATTGAAAGGTGAGAAACTTTCAATGAATGTAATGAAATATAAAGCATCATACCTTTCCCTACCATTCATTGGACTAAAGATATCATAATGGATTAATTGTAAGGAAAATTTATCTCTTTTAGCCTTCCCAAAAGGTTTACATAATTTTTTCAGCAAGACAATTTTCACATATTAGCATATCAATTTTGGAGAATGAACCTAGATGTTCTTCCTTTGTCAATATATTCGTTCGATCTTGTTCTATGTAACTCAATCTAGCATGTCATGTAATAAAGGCTTACAATCAAAAATGATAAAGTGATCATAACGAAGTTCAAAACCAGAAAAAATATTGTTTAGAGTTATTCTAACACCATTGTTATTAAAAAACAAATCAAAACCATCATTTTAAAAAATAGAAACAGATACTAAGTTTCATCGAAGCTCTGAAACATATATGACATCATGAAATAATAAAGATCGGTCATCACGCAAGTCCATTTTACAAGTGTCTATCCTTATGACTTTAATCTTGCATAATTTTCTACATGTCTACCTTAACCCCAGTGAAACTCAACGGAACTCCATAAATTCTTCTAGATCATGACTCACATGGTTGGTGGCTCTCAAGTCTAAAATCCACATAGGATAAGATTCAATTATTAATACAGTTCTAGAAATATATGTAGTACTCAGAGATGCATTTAGAAATTCTATCTTTTCTTATCAGGAAACATCACGAGCAAAATACCATAGAGCTTGGCAATTATAACACTTACTCTTGCTCATATTTATTTTTGAAAAAATATTTTTTCTTTTTGGAATTTGGTTTGTTCTTTTTCTCAGAGGGTCCTTTTTTGGTCACCTTACTGTAAGACCTCGTAAAATTTTAATAATTTTATTTTTGATCCTCCTACGTTCATAATATTAATTTTTGACTTGAATTATATTTAGGGATGTTAAAGGGTGTGTTGGAAGAGTCTCAGAATTTTTGAAAAGGGTTCAAGGTCATTTTGGGACCCTGAGGCTGTGAGGGCCTACAATATTAGCATGCCATGGAGGTTAGCCTGCACGATAAGGGCGTGGAATGGAGACAACCCTCTGTGATATTGGTGTTCTACACTGCTATATTAAATTTGTCTAGTTTTATTTTTTTTCACTTGGGGTGAGAGAATTTTATCCTTTTTACCCTTTTCATGACTTTTAAACATAAAAGATACCCTTTTTTCTTCAGTTTTAAGGATCAAATACCATTCTCTTCCTATTTAATGCTTAAACAAAGAAAAATCAAGATTTTTACAAAGGATTCACTATCCAAGCTCTTTTGAATTTACTTCAATTTCTTGTGTATTTTAGGCATGTATCTTATTTCCTAACTTTAATTTTTCATTGTGGCACTTTTTTACTCATTATCCATGTGGTTTGAATTAATGGGTTTGAAATTGGCTTGAGGGATTTTGATTGGTATTACTTGAATTACTTCTTTCATGTTTTAAATTGATAAGTTATGCTATAATTTATGGTTTTGGACTGAATGGGTGCATTGTTATGGGAATTGGAATGGGGAGCATGGGTTTTACCAAATTGATGACCTTGTTGGCTTAGTAATGGCATTAACCCCAATCCACTTTGTAAATTTAGTTTTTTTTAACATGGATAATTGCATAATTCAACTTGTTCATAAACCCATTGCATTGCATTAATGGATAATTGGTTAAAAAGGATTTGAAAGGCCTTTGGTGGCCATGGTTTGGATCTGAAATGGAACTTGGGAGTCTAATGGTTGCATCGATTGGTTTGGCATGATTATATGATAGTTCAAGCAAAATTGATATGATGATACCTAGTGCTAAATGCCTTAATATAAGACTTCTAGGTTAATGGTTGGGTTTATATGCAAACTATTTTATTTGGGCTTAAAGGAAATGGTGTAACTCACCATAAAGGTGTAGTCCCAGGGGAACTAACACTGGAAACCATGTTTGGGGTCTATATGATCGTGTGTTTGGTTCACATATTATATTTTGGGATAGCTAGAGCCTTGGTGTCTTTAGCCCTTCTTATGGATTTCTTGGTTCGTGTGGCTAACACACATTGGACCCTTTAAGTAAGGGAAGCTGAACCAATATAGCCAGTAGGTGACTTTAGGATGGAGCGAGCTACACAGTTGAGTTTAATGATCTAAACTCTCGCGTTCATAACCCTTGCCCCTATCCCGATATCCTATATATGTATGTATAATTATTGTGCATATGGTTTTGACTGATTTATGGCATTAACATCATTTTATCATTTTTCCTGAGTTATATGCCAGTGCTTATCCTACTGACTATCCCTGGACGCTACATCATTTCATGATATAGGGTTCAAAGGGTGTTCTGTTGCTCCTGTGCAATGTTACATGGTTCGATAAATCTATTGAGTTATTGTGAAGTAGTAAGCCTCCATCTATCGAAAGGCCAAGTTATTTTATCTATTTTTTTTTAATATTTCATTTTAGATTCTTTTGGTCATGGTCGGAGGCATGTCCCGACCTATTAGCATTTCTGGTTTTATAGGCTCTTATGGAAAAGTGTTATTGGATATTGATTTTGATTAATAGAATTCACATTTGACTATCTATCCTTCTTATTACTATTTGGTTGGCTTCTACTGTATTATTTTATTGTGTTTTGGATATTAGGCTAGGGGGTGGTCTCCGACTCATAGTGGGATTGAGATACCCATCAATATTAGGCCCTGATTTGGGTCATGACAAACTTGGTATCAGAGCATGGTTCAGGGTCCTTGGATGTCTACAAAGTCGTGTCGAGTGGAGTCTCTTTTATGGGTGTGTAACATGCCATACTTATAAGGGGGAGGTTATAAGGTGTAACACCCCAATTTTCTAGAATCAGAATGCCACATGGTGGTCATAATCTGAAGGACCACAAGCTAACCCTTATTTGGTACCTGCTGCAATAATTGTATAAGAATACTGAATAATGCCAAAAACTTTCCATAAGGTTCAAAACATCTAAAATAACCAATACTAAAACCTGAATACTAATACATCTGTCCGAAAAGCCTCTAATTGTCTAAACTGTGGAGCTGATGGGACATGCCCCCAACTAACTCCGTCTATTGAAAATAAACTGAATATAATGCCATAATAAAATAAGGATCTTCCTCGAATAAAGAGGACTCACTACTACGTCTACTACTGCAGACTGAGTCTGGTCTGCTAAGGGTGCTCTGGATCTCGCGCTTCTAAACCTATGGTATAAGACACCATAGAGCAGTAGAAAAGTATGCATAAGTACTTTGAATGTACTGGTATTCTAGATAAGGTAAGGCTACATAAAAGGGCTTATGCATGAACAGTTACTTATTTGAATAACACGAGAGTACTGAAGGAGGACATATGCATGAATGCACAAACCAAAACTGGAATTGCAGTAACACAGAATACGAACTCTGAATATGGGTTTTTGAATACTGACTTACTAATAACTGAGTCTACTAATACTGATGTCTGAGTTTTCTAATACTGAGAGACTGAATAACCGAGTCTATTGAGATTGATGTCTAATCTTGTTGATACTGATACTGATACTGATTTATTATATCTGAGATCAAGCCTATATAATGGGTGACCTTTGAGTTTACTGGTAATGATGTCTGATACTAGATAAACTGAATCTGGGATCAAGCCTATATAATGGGTGATCTCTGAGTCATCTGATAATGAATATGATTGTCTGAATCTGAGATCAAGCCTATATATAACGGGTGATCTCTGAGAGGTAGTCAAGCCTAGTATAGCGGGTGACTCCTCAGCTGACTTCTATTACTGAGACTGAATCTGAAATTGAGACTATGGGAGGTATTCATCTAACTGACATACCTCTTCTAGCTAGTTGGGGTCCAACCTGTACCCCAGTTGGAAGGGTGCCAGTACCGTGCCATGGGTAAAGACACTTCTCTCTGAACTCAGGATGCCATGCCTAATATAACGGGTGACACTTGGTTGGAGACAATCCTAATATAATGGGTGTCTCCTAGGAGGTAGTCAAGCCTAATATAATGGGTGACTCCTCATCCTGCACTGGCTTTGCAGTTCTGGAGGTATAGGGATTTCTACTAATGACTCTGCCTAAATAATGAGGAAGCCGCCATCCCTGCCCTTGCTCGGTGCTAAATCCTACTCCCAACTGAATAGACACTGAACTAATTCTTAGACTGTACTAGACTGAGCTGAATCTATTACTGTTCATATTTCTTGACTGATCTGACTGAATTCACTTGGTTCTGTTGACTGACGGAATACTACTAAGGTCTGAATTGAATATTGAAAACTACTAAGATCTGAGCTGAGTACTGAACTAAAGCTGGAATACTAATGATATTTGGATTACTGAGATTTCTTAAGTTCTCTAACTGTTTGAGAGTACTGAATTCTATAACTGACTGAGTTCTAAGAATCATGACTTGACTGAGATTATCGTGAAAACTAACACGGGCTCTAGACTTGTAGCTAAATTATCGGGTATAATTACCCCCAGGACACGATAAAATACAAGTAAAATATAACCATCTTAAATAATCATGACCATGGACTTTCATTCACCATTACAATCATTAAAGCATCTCTTAAAGCACTTGGAAATCATAAACATGTAATAGTATAGGGAGACATGCTACTAGCTCATACTCTATTCAACAAGGTCTTACAACATACATTTTACATGAATTTAAGAGTGCATAATTAGGGAATTTCATGATAATATTTCACAATTCATTCACTAAGGCTTTTCAAAAAACATTTGGCATGCATGAACTTACACACAATTGGGGATTTCTAGTCAACATGCTATAACGACTCTAATTCCTTCACATAAGCATTTTATCAAACATATGGGGAGCATGCTTTGGTTATACTACATATTCTATACTTAATCATCATGAATACATTAATATCATGCAACTTGGAGAGGGTTTACCATGAACATCATACAACTCATCACATACTAGAATCAACTCTTAAAATTGGTAGTCTAAATCATGAATTAAAACTAAATAATAACATGAACTTCAATTTCAATTCACATGAATCATGAAAACTCATAAATATAAGATCTTTGAATTTAGAAAAGGATTCTTGAAATTCTTGGGTGGAAGGAACCCAAGAATCAACATCTAATATTCTTTGCTATGTAATTCTTGAAAGAGTCACGGTGAAACCTTGATGATTTGGGTCTTGGATTAGAAACCCTAGGTCTTGTTCTTGAAGAAAATTGAGAGAAACCAACAATATTTGGGTGTAAATGTGCTGAATATCATGTTAAAAAGTATATATAGGGGTTGGGAAAAGACCCTTTTTGCTCTTGAAATTAAAATCTAGAACTAGAAAAATCCCGATTTTATGTGCTGGCGCGATGCGCCATAATCGCGCCAGCTTACTGAAAATTGGACAATTGGGAAACTGAGCCTTGGCGCGACGCGGTGGAAATCACATTGCCACCTTGGTTGTGAACTGGAAAAATACCACAATGCGGTGGTATCTTTCCATTTATATGATGGCATTTAGGAATGCTTCCTTTTCTTATGTTCTATTTCAAGATATAGAGTCTAGTTGTCTTGAAACTTTTCTAACTCTTGGCTTACTCATATTTTAGATCATGCCTCCCCGAATATCTGGCATTCATAAAAACTCTGCTAGAACCTCTATCCCACCTGAGGAAAACGTGCCGAGGACTTGCCCTATTTATGGAGTCCATGCCTGGTCTATGGTCCTTAATCTTGACTGTACTGCTCCACGTGGAGTTCCATCAGACCTTACTAGTCCTCTTTGCACCCCCCGAGCTGGTGATGCTTATGATCAGTCACCCCCGGAGTTGCTCATTTATTTGAGGTCACTCAAGTTGTCCAGTTTATAAGGTTGAATCCCCCAACCTTTACAGCTCTAAGTTTGAGGAGGATCCTTAGGGGTATATTGATGATATGGAGAAATTTTTTCAAGTTATGTATGCTACTGATTCTGAGGGTGTAGAGTTTATTGCATATCAATTGAAATATGTAGCTTATCAATAGTATAAGAAGTGGAAAGCGATAAGGGGTGATGTGCTGAATTGGTTCTGTAGAATGACTTTTTAGGTGCTTTTCTTAATCACTTCTTTCCTAAGGAGTTGAGGGAATCTAAGGATGAAGAGTTTGTGAACTTGAAGCAGGACAAGATGAGTGTAAATGAGTATGCTCTAAAATTTCAGCAGTTGTCCCGTTATGCTCCGAAGTTAGTGGCTAACATGAGATCCAAATTAAGAAAGTTTGCTTCTGGGCTATCCCGTGAGTTGGTATTGAAGTGTAAGGCTGCCATGTTGAACAATGAAATTGTCACAACCCGATACAGGGAATGGTCGTGATGGGTATCTTGAGTCCAACAAGGATTAGAGACCACCCAAAATACCCAAACCACTGATCATACCTAGCATCCCTTGTCGGATAAATTTTGAACATATAACAAGATATGACAATATAAAATTAAAGACATTGTAATGAGTCTATAACCAAAACCATATTCCATAACCAATTAACCATCTAATTCTTATCCCAATGCCAATACTAATACTAATTCTAACACCAATACTGACGCCGCCCATGCCCATAGTAGTCCAAAAAATCCTCTAGTCAGAACTAAAGAATATCCAATCAGGAGATGCCCCCGACCATAGACAAAACCAAAACCAAAGAAATAATAACGACAAAGAGAAATCCATAGCATGAAATGGGGTCTTTCGGAGTATGGAAGCTCACCACTTCAGTCTAACTCAAAAGTTATCCCTGAATCACCAAGTCACTGAGCAGAAGTAGTGGAAGTATGGTCAGTTCCTGCATCACATGAGGATACAACACCTGAAGATGGTTAGCGGTGTGAACGCTAGTAAGTAACTCAGGGAAAAATATAAAGTAATGCCATTAATTTAGAACTAAATCAAACCAGTGGGAATAAACATATGCAATTACATATATACATATATATCGTATCAGGATAAAAAATAAGGTTTAGCATGCATTTTAAAATATTAGCCTAGGTTGCGTAGTTTTACCATCAGAAATCCACCCATGGGCTATATAGGTCCAGTGTTAACCCAAAAATGGGCCCTAGTGCATCTAGCCACACGAACCAGAGATATCATAGATGGTCGGGGATTCCCTTGTACCCTTCACCCTCCATGATACACATATATATATATATGTATAGCCTTGAGGGATTCCATTGTACCATACAAGCACATGGTCAACAAGACCAATCCTCATGCCGGCAAACATGAGTTTCTAGTGTCCGTCCTTCAGACTCACACCTTCACGTCTAGCTATCACAGCCCCTATTATGCCAAATTAAAACATTTAACTCATAACCAAACCACCAATTCTAGGAGTCAATTATTAAGGCATTAGTAATTAGTAACGTCATAACAACTATATCTTGCAAGCAATATCATTAAGCCAATACTTAGGGGATTCCCATATACCCCGCAGACTTCATTATTAAAATCACTTGGGGGATACCCATGTACCCCACAAGATTTTCATAAATTATTCGCTTGGGGGATTTTGGTGTAACGCACAAGGTTTTCAAAACTGTCCTTAACTAATTAACCATTTATTCCATGCATTAGTTTCAAGAAATAAGTTAAACCAGACACCTTGGGGATTTTATTGTACCCCTAATCCAAATTCCCACTTTTTTCATAACTACAAACCAATTTTACAATACAAGGTTGGAGTCATAACCACTTCAAAAGTCACAAGTTTAGATAAAATTACTATTAGCAAGTTCAACCACTATACCCATGCACCCACACATTCAAAACTATATTTAAAACATGGAAACCATAATTAAACCATGGGAAAACATTATTCAACGATAAGCATTCAAAACCCCTAACATATATTTTAAATTAATAACAATACTATGAAATCCATACATTAAAATGTATGATTTTAATAAAATAACAATGATGGAGGAGTAACATGCCTGAAGTTCCACGAAATTTGGAAAAGATAGCAACCTTAGAACCCTAGATGATCACTTTCTTTGAAACCCTAGCCTTAGCTTGAATAGAGAGTTTGAGAGAGAATTTTGGGAGTGTTTTATTGAGAATATAATATGATAATGAAGTACCAATGAAGGTTTTAAGTCGTGGAGTTCAGTTAAAGTGGAAAATATCCAAATTGCCCCCAACTTAAAAGCTGAAAAAGTATCATCTTTGACTACGAGTCAACCATTGACTCGTAACCACTCCTTATGAATTGTGACCACGATGCGTAACCAAGACCCCAATACACTGTCAACCTTACGACTCAACCACCCAACTCATAACCAGACCCTATGACTCATACAGAGAACTCAAAAGGGTTAGACACTAGACAACCTACGTTTTACCTCACAACTCATAACCTATCCTTACGGCTCTTAGTGAGCCACTCGTACTCGGAGCAGAGTTAACCCACAAACTTACTGATTTGATTACGTGTAATACCCTGTACTTCTACTTAGCTTGAAATCATCCCAAGTATGTTAGAAACTTACTTTGAAAGATGAATCTACTTTTATATATGTGAAATTTTTAAAATCTTTAATTTTTGTCATGTGAGAAATTGAATTAGCTTTCCAACGATACCAATTTCATCCAAATCTGGTATCGGGGTAGAAAGTTGTGGCAGTTTTACAGAAAGCAGTCAAAACTGCCCAGGTGCGACGATGAGGGCCAATGGACCATCGAGCTAGTAACGGACCATCGCAGCGGAGGTAGTGAGACCACCTTCTGCCTAAGGATGATGGCTCAGGCCAACGGACTATCGAGCTAGTGATGGACCATTGCCCAAGCTGTCGCAGCAGAGGCAGTGAACCCCTATTCTGCCCAGGTACGATGGTTAGGACTGACGGACCATCGACCTAGCGATGGACCGTTGCACCCACCGTTGCATAGTTCATTTAGTTATTTTAAATCCATTTTTAAAAAGGTATTTGGGTTTTTTTCCACCCGTTTTAACCTCTAATTATATCAGATCAAGGCTCATAAGTTCATTATTCATCTATAACATCAAATTAGGGTTTTCTCTCAAAGATAATCCCCAAGAAAGAGATCTAAATCCTTCTTCAAGAAATTAAGAGATTCAAGTTCTTCAAGTCCAAGGACTTCAAGAAACTCACAATCAAGGTATGTCATGTGTTGATTCATGGGTCCCTTTCACCCATGAAGCTCAAGAATCTCTTTTCAAAATCTAAGATTTATGTATTTATGAATGTTCATGATTTAAATTGAATTGAAATTCAAGTTCATGATGTTGTGGGGTTTTGATTCATGTTTGAAAGATCATAGCATAAGGTGGCTTAACCTGTTATATAAGGGTTCCCACCATTCTTATTAGACTTACCTGTTATATGAGGGTTCCCACCATTCTTACTAGACTTACCTGTTATATGAGGGTTACTCACAGATTGTCCTTACCAGTGGTGCGGTATTGACACCCTTCCAATTGGGGTTATAGATTAGACCCCAACTTATTTATATTGCATTATTTGGGGCATGTCGATTAGATAACTACTTCCCACAGTTTCAATTATAGATCAGGACTGTCAGATACAGTTATTTAGTTTGAGTAATAGAACTCAGATAGTTCTTTAAATTTTCAAGACTGTCAGATACAGTCAACTCAGAATAACACGAAACTCAACTAGTTCCATCAGAACCTAGATTGTCAGATACAGTCGCTCCATATTAGTTATTTCAGTTATACAATTATCAGTATCTCATGTTATCAGTACTCAGATTCAGTAATCATGTTATCATAAACTTAGTTATAATGATTATGTATTCATGCATGTATTCTCACATTCATATTATTCAATTTCAAGACTATCAGATACAGCCATCTCAGAATAAGACGGAACTCATCTAGTTCCATCAGAACCTAGATTGTCAGATACAGTCACTCTATATTAGTTATTTTAGTTATACAGTTATCAGTATCTCATGTTATCAGTACTCAGATTCAGTAATCATATTATCACGAACTCAGTTATAGTGATTATATATTCATGCATGTATTCTCATGTTCATATTATTTAGTTAGTTAGTATAGTGCATACATGTGAACCCTTTGCATTCATCCTACCTCATATACATACGAGTACATTCAAACGTACTAACCCATTTGCGATATGGTGTTTTATACCATAGGTTCAGAAGCATGAGCTCCAGAGCATCAGTAGCATTCCAGTCTCAGCAGTCAGAGTTAGCAGTGAGTCCTCATCCTTCGAGGACATGGCCATTACTTTATTATCTCATTAATTAATTTATTTCAGTAGTTGGAGTTAGTTGGGGACATGTCCTATCAACTCCTTATTCAGACAATTTAGAGGCTTTTGGACTAGTATGTTTAGACAGTTATTTTAGTTGTTTTGGGTATTTTATACCCCACCCAGATATTATACTTTAACAGGTATTATGTCTCAGATCTTTGAACCTTACGGCCTTACAACCTTTATTTCTGTATTTATATAGTATATTTGCAGTGTTTAGGTACAGATATTAGTCATGGGTTAGCTTGTGGTCCTTCGAGGTCATGAGCATCGTGTAGCATTTTGGATGCCAAATTTCGGGTGTTACAAACTTGGTATCAGAGCCTAAGGTTCAATAGAGTTCTAGGAAGTTTGAAATTTGCATCTAGTAGAGTCTTGTATATGGATGTGTTGCATGCCATATTTATGTACAGAAGGCTATGAGATGTTTTAGGAACAGTTTCCCTTCTTTCAGTATTCATGTCATGCCAGTGAGCACAATCTCAAGTCAATCTGTCAGTCTAATCCATTTATCTTTCTTCTATAGAACCTGCCTCTTAAAAGAAGAAATGAGAATCAACCAATCCCTCAGCCCGAAGGTCCTTTGGGCGAACATATTTCTCATGCAGAGTTTAGAGATACATTCACTACTCATTCTCAGTCAGCTGCAGCTCAGAATGAATGACCTGCTATCGTTATGGCCAACCCAGTGGCTAATTCAGCTGCATCCAGGATTCGGGAATTCACCCAAATGAATCCTCCATCCTTTTTTTGGGTCTAAGTTAGATGAGGACCCTCAGGAATTTCTTAACCAAGTTAAGAAGGTTACGGATATCATGGGGGTTAATTCTAGTGAGAGTACGAAGCTAGCTGTATTTCAATTATTATACTTGGTACAATAGTGAAAGTCAGAGAGGGTTGTAGATACATGGCCTATTGAGTGGGAGAATTTTGCTACTGCCTTCTTAGATAGATTCTTTCCCCTAGAGCTGAGAGAAGCTAAAGTATTAGAATTTATCAACCTCATACGAGGCAACATAACAGTGAAAGAGTATTCTCTTAAGTTTGCTCAATTAGCCAGATATGCTCTTCATGTGGTTACAAATAGTAGGGCTAAGATGAGTAAGTTTGTCTCTAGGGTGAATGATAGTATTGTTAATAAGTGCAGGTCCGCAATGTTGAATAGTAACATAAACATAGCTAGGCTTATGACTGATGCTCAACAGATAAAGGAGCAAAAGATTAAGATAAGGGAGAAGCAGAATAAGAGAGCAAGGATAGGTAGTTTCAACTTTGCTCAGCCCAAATCAGAAAGAGGAAACCGTTATCAGTTTTTTCCTAAGTCAGCAATTCCAGCTCCTTCTTCAGCTAGTGCTCCATCTCCTAGATTTAGAGACGGCAACAAAGATAAAGTGCTAGGATCTAAGTCTCAGGGCAGTGTTAGCAGTGCCCGCACCTATCCTCTTTGCCAGACTTATGGTAAGAACCATCAAGGTATTTGCAGAGCTGGCAGTGGTATTTGTATTGGATGTGGAAAGCCAGGCCATAGAGCCAGAGACTTTCCTTATCCAGGTCCTTAGAGTCAACAGAATCGTTCCTCAGCTCAGTCTGGTCGCCCAAACCAGCAGGGTGCCACCTCCAGTGCTACTAGTGGGCAATGCCCAAATAGGCTCAATGCTCTTCAGTCCTGATAGGATTAAGAAAATTCTCCTGATGTAGTTACTGGTATGTTGCAGATCTTTCATGTGCATTTTTATGCTTTGCTATATCCAGGAGCATCTTTGGCTTTTGTTACTCCTTCTATAACAGGCGATTTCAAAACCAGTCCCAAAATTTTAGAAGAGTCCTTTTCAGTATCTACCCCAGTGGGTAAAACTATTATAGCCTGGTGGGTATACAGGAACTGCCCGGTTATGATATTTCAGAAAGTCATTTCAGCAGACTTAGTCGAATTAGAGATGAATGATTTTGATGTCATTCTTGGCATAAATTGACTTCATTCCTGCTATGCCATAGTCGATTGTAGAAATAGAATAGTTCAATTTTAGTTTTCGAGTAAACCTGTCTTAGAGTAGAGGGGTAGTACTCTAGCTTTCAGAGATCAGCTTGTTTCCTACCTTCGGGCACATAAACTGATATCTAAAGGATATGTCTATCATCTTATTTGAGTCAAGGACACTAGTTTTAAAACTCCCAGTCTTGATTCAGTCTCAGTCGTGAATGAATATTCAGATGTCTTTCTCAAAGATCTTCTAGGAATTCTTCCCTAAAGGGAAATAGACTTTGATATTGCTCTTCTTCCAGATACTCTGCCTATATCTATTCCACCATAAAGAATGGCACCAACAGAACTCAGAGAATTGAAAGAGCAGTTGAAGGATCTCTTAGATAAGGGATTCATCAGACCCAATGTGTCCCCGTAGAGCACACCAGTCTTATTCGAGTGCAAGTAAGACAATTCTCTCAGAATGTGTATAGACTACCGTCAGCTCAATAAAGTCACGGTCAAGAACAAGTATCCTATTCCCAGAATTGATGACTTACTCGATCAACTTTAGGGTGCCAGATATTTTTTTAAGATAGACCTCAGATTAGGGTATCATCAGCTCAGAGTCAGAGAATGTGACATACTAAAAATAGCTTTTCATACTCGGTATGGTCACTTTGAATTCCTAATCATGTCCTTTGGTATTACCAATTTCGTAGTAGCTTTCATGGACTTGATGAATCGGGTGTTCAAGCAGTACTTGAATATGTTCATCATAGTCTTCATAGATGATATTTTGGTATATTTCCGCAGTGAGCATGATCATGCAGACCATTTCAAAATTGTTTTTCAGACTCTCAGAGATCATTAGTTGTTTGCCAAATTCAGTAAGTGCGAGTTTTGGCTAAGGTCAGTAGCACTCCTTGGCCATATCATTTCTGGTGATATCATTAGTGTAGATCCTTAAAAGACTGAAGCGGTAAGAAACTAGCCCAGACCTGTCTCTCCATCAGATATCAGTAGTTTCTTGGGTTCGGCTGGCTATTACAGATGGTTTGTTAAGGGATTTTCTTCTATTGCATCCCCTATGTCTATATTGGCTCAGAAAAAAGTCAAGTTTTAGTGGTCAGATTCTTGCGAGAAGAGGTTTTAAGAGTTGAAGACTCGACTTACCTCAGCTCTAATTTTGGCTCTTCCAGATGATTCTGATTTGTTTGTAGTGTATTGTGATGCATCCAGAATAGGTTTGGGTTGTGTCCTCATGCATCATGGTAAGGTCATAGTATACGCCTCTAGACTGCTTAAACTCTATGATAAGAATTATCCTACTCATAATCTTGAGTTAGAAGTCGTAGTCTTTGCCTTGAAGATTTGGAGGCATTATCTATATAGAGTTTATGTAGATATGTTCACAGATTATAAGAGCCTTAAGTATGTCTTTTCTCAGAATGATCTCAATCTTTGTCAGAGAAGGTGGTTAGAGCTCTTGAAAAATTATGACATAAGTGTCCTTTATCATCTGAGAAAGGCCAACATTGTGTCCCATACTCTCAGTAGATTGTCTATGGGTAGTGTTGCTCATGTTGAGGACAGTAAGAAAAAGTTAGCTCAAGAAATCCATCAGCTTTCCAGACTAAGCGTTCGCTTAGTCGATTCATAGGAGGGTGACATATGGGTCGAGTAGTTCAGAATCATCTCTAGTTTTCAAGGTAAAGAAAAAGCAAGATATATATCCCAGTCTAGTTAAGTTGAAAGAGTCAGTCAAGGATCAGAAAGTAGAGGTTTTTTCTCAAGGAGGAGATGGTGTTCTACGTTATCAGGGTCATCTGTGTGTTCCAGGTGTAGCTGACATGAGGCAATGAATTCTTGCAGAAGCACATGGTGCGTGCTACTCGATTCATCCAGGGGCCACTAAGATGTACCGTGAATTGTGGGAGATCTATTAGTGAAGTGGGATAAAAAGAGATATTGCAGAGTTTGTGGCTAAGTGTTCTACATGTCAGCAGGTTAAGATAGAGCATCAGAAGCCTAGTGGGTCCATGTAGGAGTTCAGTATTCCTACTTGGAAGTGGGAAGACGTGAATATGGAATTTGTGACAGGTTTGCCTCATACTCGTCGCCAGCATGGTTCAGTCTGGGTCATTGTAGATAGAATGACTAGGTCATCTCTTTTTCTTCCAGTCTATACCTCTTATTCAACCGAGGATTATGCCAAAATCTACATCAGAGATTTGGTCAGATTGCATTATGTTCTGTTATCTATTATATCAGACAGAGGTACCCAGTTCACCTCTTATTTCTGGAAAGCGTTCTAAAAGGGTCTTAGTACCCAAGTTTATCTCAGTACAACCTTTCATCCTCATATAGATAGTCAATAAAAAAGGACCATGCAGACTTTAAAAGATATGTTGTAAGCGTGTGCAATTTATTTCAAGGGTAGTTGGGATGACCACTTGCCTTAGATTGAGTTTGCATACAACAACAGCTATCATTCTAGTATTAAGATGACTCTATTTGAAGCTCTCTATGGTAGGAGGTGCAGATCTCTAGTTGGTTGGTTCGAAGTTAGTAAGGCCTTAGTCATATGGCCTAACTTAATATTTGATGCCTTAGAGAAAGTCCAATTGATCAGACAAAGACTTCGGGCTGCTTAGAGCCGACAGAATTCTGATGTAGATGTGCGTAGAAAGGACCTCAAGTTCAAGGTTGGTGACTATGTATATCTAAAGATCTGTCCTATAAAAAGAGTGAAGGTATTCAACAAGAAAGCAAGCTTAATCCCCGATATGTCGGTCCCTTCAAGATTCTCAGTCGCTTCGGCAAGGTAGATTATGAGCTCAAATTGCCTTCAAATCTAGCCTCAGTTCATTTAGTCTTCCATGTATCTTTGCTCAAGAAGTGTATAGGTGACCCATCAGTTGTAGTCCCTATTCAGAGCATAGATGTTCAGAACAACCTCTCTTATGAAGAGATTCCAGTCGAAATTCTTAACTACCAGACTCGTAGACTGAGGAACAAAAAAGTCCCTTTAGTCAAAGTTTTTTGGCGGAATTAGTCCGTTGACGGAGCTACTTAGGAAATAGAAGTAGAAATGCAAACCAAGTATCCTCACCTCTTCTTCGCAAACTCAGATCTAGCTCAAGGTAACAGTTCTTCTTAAGCTTTTCAGTTTTATGCTCAGATTTCAGTGACAAGCTTGATATCCATTTCATGTTCAGAATTCCATTATAAACTTGGTATTAGGTACCATTGCATATTCAGTCAGTCATTCATGTGTCAGTTCAGTCTTGTATTCATGTATCAAATATGTATGTTCAGTTTGATGAGAAAATTATCTTATCAGTAATTCAGTCATACAGTCATAAATCAGTTACACATGTATCAGATATGCATGTTTTGTATGATATATTCAGTTATCAGTCATGAGATCATGTTCCAGTTATTCATGCTCAGTATGTACATTAGTTTATCTTCTCCCCTCTCACTCAGTCTCATTCAAGGATGAATGTTCTCAAGGGAGAGATATTGTAATACCCCATACTTCTACTTAGCTTAAAATCATCCCAAGTATGTTAGAAACTTACTTTGAAAGATGAATCCACTTTTATATATGTGGAATTTTTAAGATTTTCACTTTTTGTCATGTGGGAAATTGAATTAGATTTCCAACGATACCAATTTCGTCGAGCTAGCGATGAACCGTCGAGCTAGTGACGGATCTTCGCCCAAACTGTTGTAGTAGAGGCAGTGAGACCACCTTCTGCCAAAGGACAATGGATCAGGCTGACGGACCATAGATATAGCAATGGACCGTCGCCCAAGCCATAACAGCAGAGGTAGTGAACCCCTATTCTGCCTAGGTACGACGGTCAGGACAGATGGACTGTCGACCTAGAGATATACCATCGCACCCACCATCACATAGTTTATTTAGTTATTTTAAAGTGATTTTTAAAAGGTTATTTGGATCTTTTTCCACCCGTTTTAACATTTAATTATATCAGATCGTAAGTTCATTATCTATCTACAACATCAAATTAGGGTTTTCTCTCAAAGATAATCCCCAAGAACAAGATCCAAATCGTTCTTCAAGAAACTAAGAGATTCAAGTTCTTCAAGTCCAAGGACTTCAAGAAACTCACAATCAAGGTATGTCATGTGTTGATTCATGGGTTCCTTTCACCCATGAAGCTCAAGAATCTCTTTTCAAAATTCAAGATTTGTGTATTTTTGAATGTTCATGATTTAAATTGAATTGAAATTCATGTTCATGATGTTATGGAGTTTTGATTCATGTTTGAAATTACATATTCCAATGATTGACCCTAGGATGTGGTGATTTGCATAATAATCATGATAAACCCTTAAGTTTACATGTTGATTGATATATCCATGATTATTAGATGTGTTGATGATTGTATAACCAAAGCATGCTCCCATGTGTTCGATTAAATGCCTATGTGAAGAAAAAGTGCCATACTAGTATGATAATATGAAATCCCCATTTATGTACAAGTTATGCATGTCCAGTGTTTGATGAAATATCTTAGTCAATGAATTATGGATATATGTGTAGCCATTGTGGTGCTTTAGAACTTGTACTTCATGAAATCTCCAACTTATTGTATTATGGATTGTGATGTTGCTCGTGTATTCAAGAAAGTCATGCTTTGTCAGTTTCTTTCTATCGAGTCCTGGGGGTACTTGTACTCAAAAATTTAGCTGTGTGCCTAGAATTCAAGATACTCTCAGTCAAGCCATGATCCATAGAATTCAGTCAATCTCATGACTCAGGAAAATCTCAATAATCTCAGTAGTATTTCGTCAGTCAATGGAACTTAGTTAACTCAGTCCAGTCAGTTCAGTTAATCATGTTCAGTGTCTATTCAGATGGGAGTGAAAATTAGCACCGAGTAAACCCAAGGATGGGAACCCACCTATTATATTAGGGTGTGATTCTTAGAAGCAAATTCTTATGTTCTAGAACTACGTAGCCAGCGTAGGTTGAGACATCATAGCCTGTTATATGAGGGTAGATGATGTGGCTTAACCTGTTATATGAGGGTTCCCACCATTCTTACTAGAGTTACCTGTTATATAAGGGTTACTCACAGATGTACTTACCAGTGGTGCGGTATTGACACCCTTCTAATTGGGGTTATAGATTGGACCCCAACTCAGCTATATTGCATTATTTGGGCATGTCGGTTAGATGACTACTTCCCACAGTTTCAGTTACAGATCAGGACTATCAGATATAGTTATTCAGTCTCACTAATAGAACTCAGATAGTCCTTTAGAATTTTAAGACTGTCAAATACAGTCAACTCAAAACAACACAGAACTCAGCTAGTTCTATCAGAACCTAGATTATCAGATACAGTCGCTCCATATTAGTTATTTCAGTTATACAATTATTAGTATCTCATATTATCAGTACTCAGATTTAGCAATCATATTATCACAAACTCAGTTATAGTGATTATGTATTCATGCATATATTCTCACGTTCATGTTATTCAGTCAGTTAGTATAGTGCCTGCATGTGAACCCTTTGTATTCAGCCTACCTTAAATGCATACCGGTACATTCAAACATACTGGCACATTTGCTCTATGATATTTTATACCATAGGTTCAGAAGCACGAGCTCCAGAGCATCAGTAGCATTCCAGTCTCAGCAGTCAGAGTTAGCAGTGAGTCCTTATCCTTCGAGGACATGACCATTACTTTATTATCTCATTAATTAATTTATTTCAGTAGTTGGAGTTAGTTGGGGACATATCCCATCAACTCCTTATTCAAACAGTTTAGAGGCTTTTGGACTAGCATGTTCAGATAGTTATTTTAGTTGTTTTGGGTATTTCATACGCCACACAGATGCTATATTTTAACAGATATTATGTCTCAGATCTTTGAACTTTATGGCCTTACAACCTTTATTTTTGCATTTATACAGTATATTATGCAGTGTTCAAGTACAGATATCAGTCATGGGTCAGTTTATGAACTTCGGGGTCATGAGATCCGTGTAACATTCCGGGTGCAAGATTCGGGGCGTTATATTATGGCTTATCCTAGCGACCCATTACCAGTCCTTACAACTTGTATCCCCAAAGTCGTAACAAAGGCAGATACCTAAACACCATCTACTGAAATCTCTACGAATAGGGCCACCTGACCTTTAAGACATCATATGACTCATATGGTCAAGTCATAATCAAGGTAGTGAGCTCAAAGCTTAAAAAAATTTAAGGGCTAAGAATATATGGCATTACAGAAATGGATATCTCCAGGCTAGTGGTTTATATACAGCCGGTGGATGATGAAAAAAAGAAACAAGTAGAGATAAGATAGAGGCAAAACATGAAGTTTAGGTATTCAAATTACGGTACGAGTCAGTAAAATAGTGAAAGAGATAGTAAGCTGTGGACTAAGAAGAAGAATTGGGGAAATTCTTATTTACAGCTAGTGCTACCTATCCTAAGCCTTTAGGTGATCATCATTTTTAAGCTATAAGTGGTCCTAGGGCACAGGGTGCCTAGTCTTAGGCCAGTGGAGTTCAGTTAACCCCACTGTATCCTCCTTATTGATTTTTTAGGCAGCTTCACTGTGGTTACTGTAAGGAGGAAAGGAACTTGTGTTTCAATTATGGTCAGCCTGGTCATCTGCAGAGAAATTATCCTATAGCCAAAGTTTCCACTAGAGCTAATAAGGTTTCGGTTACCACTTCTTTTGCTCCTACACCTAAGGAAACCATTTTAAGTACCGACACTAGTTGGAATTATCTCTATGCTCTTGCTACTCTTCAGGAATCTTACACATCTCCAGATATTGTCACTGGTATGTTATGACTCTTCTCTCGTGATGTTTATTGTTTACTTGATTTGGATTTCACCCTATCTTATGTGACCCCATATATGGCTGTACACCTTGGTTTTGGTCCTGAAATTATTTTTGGTCCCTTTTTTTTCTACTCCAGTTGGTGATTCTATTATTTCTAGGAAAATCTATAGGGATTATGTGGTATCCATGTTTCATAGGAAGACATTGGTGGATTTGGTAGAGCTTGATATGGTTGATTTTGACGTGATCTTGGGGATGGATTGGATTTATTAGTTCTATACTTCTCTAGATTATAAGATCCGAAAGGTCAGTTTCCATTTTCTTAATGAACCAGTGATTGAATGGGAAGAGAGTTCCTTAGTACCCAAAGGGAGATTTATTTCCTATCTTAGAGCTCAAAAGTTGATTTTCAAGGGGTGTCTATATCATTTAGTTTGAGTTAAGGATTCTTACTCCGAAAGTCCTTCTATACAATCTGTCCCTATGGTTAATGATTCCTAAAGTTTTTCCCAATGATCTTTTTAGAATCCCTTCTAATAGGGAAATAGATTTTGGGAATGATCTTCTACTGGATGCTCATCTTATTTCTATTTCTCTTTATAGGATAGCTCCGACTAGCTAAATAAACCAAATGAGCAGCTAAAAGATCTTCTATATAAGAGTTTCATTCATCCTAGTGTTTCTCTATGGGATTCTCCTATACATTTCATCCGAAATAAGGATGGGTCTCTTCGAATGTGTATAGACTATCATCAGTTGAATAAGCTAACAGTAAAAAATAAAAACCCTCTTCCTAGGATTGATGACTTTTTCAATCAGCTTCAGGGTGCTATATGTTTCTCTAAGATTGATCTTCATTTGGGATACCATCAGTTGAAAGTTAGACAGATTGATATTCCCAAGACGGCTTTATGGACCCGATATGGCCATTATGAGTTTTTTATTATGTTATTTGGGTTGACTATTGCTACAACTACTTTCATGGATCTTATGAATCGAGTGTTTAGACAATTCTTGGATTTAGTTGTTATTATCTTCATTGATGACATTTTGGTGTACTCCAAAAGTGAGAAAGATCATGCCAATCACCCCCGAATTGTGTTGCAGACTCTTAAGGACCAGAAATTGTATGCAAATTTTTTGAGTGCGAGTTTAGTTAAGTTTTGTGACTTTTCTTGGGCATATTGTTTCTAGTGAGGGGATCAAGGTGGATCCACTGAAAGTTGAGGCAGTTAAGAAATGGCCTAGACCCATGACTCCAATTGATACTAGGAGTTTCTTGGGCTTGGCTGGGTATTATAGGAGGTTTGTGGAGAGTTTCTCATCTTTTTCTACTCCACTGATGAACTTAACTCAGAAGAAGATTAAATTTTTATAGTTCGATGCTTGTGAGGGTAGTTTTGAGAAGTTAAAGGATAAGTTGACTCATGCACCAGTTTTGACCCTACTCAAGGGTACTGATGGGATTGTGGGGTACTGTGATGTGTCACGTGTGGGATTGGATTGTATTTGATTTAATATGGTAATGTTGTAGCCTATACTTCCAGGAAGCTTAAGTTTCATGAGAGGAATTATTTAACTCATGATCTAGAGTTGGCGGTTATGGTCTTTGCTTTGAAAATCTAGTGCCATTATTTGTACGGAGTACATGTGGATATCTATTCAGACCATAAGAGCTTGCAGTATGTGTTTACGTAGAAGGAATTGAATCTTAGGTAGAGGCGGTGGCTCAAACTACTTAAGGATTTTGACATGAGCCTTCACTACCATTGAGTTAAATCTAATGTTATTATTGATGCTCTTAGCAGGTTGTCTATGGGGAGCTTGTCTTATGTTGATGAGGAGAAAATAGGATTGGTGAAGGATATTCATAGGCTGGCTAACTTAGGGGTTTGTCTTTTAGACTCTGAGGATGGAGGAAAGATTGCTCAGAAAGTTGGTTAAAATCATTTCTTGGTGCTGAGGTAAAGGAGAAGCAGGCTTTGGATCCCATACTTATGTAGATTATTGATGATGTGGGTCAGTAAAAGGTTATGGCTTTTGAGATTAGGGTAGATAGTATGTTGAGGTATCAAAGAAAGTTGTGCGTTTCTGATATTGATGAGTTATGGGAAAGAATTTTGGTTGAGGCTCATGAGTCTATATATATAGTTCATTCGGGTTCGACTAAGATGTATCATGACTTGAAAAAAATCTACTGGTGGAATAATATGCAGAGGAATGTGGTGAAATTTATGGCTAAGTGTATGGTTTGTCAGCAAGTGAAGGTTGAACATTTGAGGCCTGGTGGCATGTCTCAAGAGATAGAGTTGCCTATATGGAAGTGGGAGATAATTAATATGGATTTTGTTACTGGTCTTACACAGTCTCACAGCCAGTATGATTCTATTTGGGTTATTATGGATAAGATGACTAAGTCTACTCACTTCTTGCCTGTGAGGATTAATTACTCGAGAGAGAATTATGCTAAGTTGTTCATTCAAAAGATTGTTAAGTTGCATGGAGTGCTGGTGTCCATTATTTTAGACCGAGGTATGCAGTTTTCATCTCATTTCTAGTGTATGTTTCAAAAAGGTTTTGATACTCAGGTAAACCTTAGCACCACTTTCCTCCTTCAAATGGATGGACAAGCGAAACACACTATTGAGACTTTGGAGGATACGCTAAGGGCCTGCATGATTGACTTTAAAGATAGTTGGGTTGACCACTTACCTTTTATTGAGTTTGCTTACAATAATAATTATCATTGTAGCACCAAATGGCTCTTTTTTAGGCTCTTTATGGTAGAAGGTGTAGGTCTCCTATTAGGTGGTTTGAGGCAGGTGAAACTAGATTGTTTGGTCCTAACTTAGTTCACCAAGCCATAGAGAAAAATTAAAAAGTAAATAATTTTTAGTAACCAATAATTATATATATAATGTAATCAAATATATATATTATTTTCATCAAAAATAATTATGTATGTAATGTAATTTATATATAAATTTTTAAAATTACACCGATCACACGTAGTTGATAACCAGTATAATAATAATAAAAATCAATCATTCTTAAATTTTGTGAAAAAAATTACATTAAAAAATATATCAAATAAAATAAAAAAGTTACGTTAAACATAATAAATCTCTTTTACTTATGTTTCAGTATATGGAATAAATATTTTTCTTGTATATACATTAAATGACGTTAAACATGCATAATCTTTGTATAATGAATATATATATATACACATATATATCATACCATTGAGATAATGATCTTATGTTACTATTTCGGTCATAATAATGTAATATATAACCGATAATTCATTAGAATATAATGAATGTGTTCTATTATAAGGTAATATATACTTGTGGATGTGATATATATATACGCATTCAAGAGTTCTTATATATAAATATCTTATATATATATAAAATTAATCGATCACTCGTCTGAGTATGTATAAGAAATACATTGCATTATATTATTGGATAATATACTTGTGTGCATATGTGATATATATAGTACGTATTTAGAATTTGATATAGTCGATAGTGTGTATATGTGTGTATGTGTGTATATATATATAGATAGTATATACATATTATACGGTGAAGGTATACTAATGACATACTTAAGATAATGTAATCTATAATTCATCTGAGTCTTTGTGAAATATGTTCTATATATATTATTATGGGGTAGTATAATCGTGTATGTGATATTTATAGTACGTATGTGAAAGCTGATAGACAATTGAATATATGTATATATACGTATATCTTGTGTAGTGACATATGTAGTAATCGAATGCTAGATAACTAAATGTATATATCAGTATAATTTGAATGATACGTTAATATATATTATACTATTGAGGAAATAGATATACTATTTTGGGTCAATGTAGACACGCATATGTTGTTGAAGTTGTAATAACGTAAGACTAGTATTAAGAGGTATATATTTTTATATATATCGTATTTAAAAGCTAATTAACCAAAAATTTATCGTAATTTGAAAAATCATTGATATTATTATACGATTGAGGAAATATACTACTCGTGTTAATGTGAGGATAAAATAACTATTATCTGATTTATATATGTACGAATTGTATTAAAGTAATTGGATGTTGTCCGGTACCATACACAGTGTATGTACTGTGTATTTATATGTAAACGAATTGTATTAAATTAATTGAATGTTGTTATAAATATTATCGAATTTATTAAAATGTTAATTTGTTAAAAAATTATTTTAATTTATTAACTTATTTTTACAATTTATTAATTTATTAATTGTAATTTATTAAATTTTAATTTCATTAATTTTTTTAATTATTACACAACCCGACCACATGTGGTCAGTTTTCGTAATAATTGAAAAAAATAATATAATTCTTTAACCCGACCCGACCCGTAATACATAATAAAACACAAAATCACTCCAAAACCTTACTCATTTCCCGTCCAAAACAGTCACCAACCCCCCAAAACCTCCAAATCTCACACTTTAACAATAAACACCTAGTCTCCATGATTCTTTCTCTTTCAAGAAAGTTTGTACTCCATCCTAACTTTCAATTTTGGCTTTAATCCACTTTCAAGGAACTATTCCATCCTAAGTTTCAATTTTGGACAAGGTAACAATTAACTTTCATTAAATAAATTTAGCTTATTCTTATATCCACAAACTCATTTTTTAATATCTAGAAATGTTAAACGTCTACAGACAAATATCTTAGTGGTAATTTCGTCAAATGGTTGTGGTTTGAGTTCTAGGGTTTGGATATTTATTTTATTTAGCTTGGTTTTAGCTAATTTTTGGAATTTGAGATTGAATTAGCTAATTCTAGGCTTGTTCTAACATTAATTTGATTTTGAATTACCTAATTGGTTAGTCTTGACACTTATTTCTCCATTTTACTTATTAATTATTTAGTAGGTTTGGGGAAAAATCTTATTCTTATTCCTTTACTAAGTTATTGTAATTATTTAAGCGAAAGAGTTTCTTTGTAATAATTTTACTATTTGACAGATTTTGAATTTGATAAAAAGATTGCTTTGCTATTTTTTTGGGTGACCGCCTATCTCTTTTACTTTAATTTACGCCAAGCATAGGTAAGTTGATTTTTCTTTATTTTCTTATAATTAAGTCTTGTTATTGTACATTTTGAAGTATAGTGAAGCCATGTGTGGCCTTATTCGATTAACTAGCATTGTTCTTATCTTCTTGTTATTGTTCATATTGAAGTGTAGTGAAGCCGTGTGTGGCCTTGTTCGATTCACTAGCATTATTGTTGACATCTTGTCGGTCTTGTTGTTGTTTTTTTGGTGACATAGTCATTTGAAAATGGTTCAGTGTAGGGACTTTAAAGAGAATTTTTTATTTTGAATGTGGTTGAGTTGGTGACTTAGTTGCTTGAAAATGGTTAAGTGTAGGAACTTTAAAGGGAATTTTTCGTTTTGAATGTGGTTTGGTTGATGACTTAGTTGCTTGAAAATGGTTAAGTGTAGGAACTTTAAAGGATTTTTTTTTGTTTTGAATGTGGTTTGGTAGGTGACTTAGTTGCTTGAAAATGGTTAAGTCTAGGAACTTTAAAGGGATTTTTTTTGTTTTGAATATGATTTGGTAGGTGAGTTAGTTGCTTGAAAATGGTTAAGTGTAGAAAATTTAAAGAAATTTTTTTTGTTTTGAATGTGGTTTGGTAGGTGACTTAGTTGCTTGAAAATGGTTAAGTGTAGGAAATTTTTTGTTTTAAATGTGGTTTGGTTGGTGACTTAGTTACTTGAAAATGGTTAAGTGTAGTAACTTTAAAGGGAATTTTTTTGTTTTGAATGTGGTTTGGTAGGTGACTTAGTTGCTTGAAAATGGTTAAGTCTAGGAATTTTAAAGGAGATTTTTTGTTTTGAATGTGGTTTGGTTAGTGACTTAGTTGCTTGAAAATGGTTAAGTGTAGGAACTTTAAAGGATTTTTTTTTTGTTTTGAATGTGGTTTGGTAGGTGACTTAATTGCTTGAAAATGGTTAAGTGTAGGAACTTTAAAGAGAATTTTTTTGTTTTGAATGTGGTTTGGTTGGTGACTTAGTTACTTGAAAATGGTTAAGTGTAGGAACTTTAAAGGGATTTTTTTTGTTTTGAATGTGGTTTGGTTGGTGACTTAGTTGCTTGAAAATGGTTAAATGTAGGAACTTTAAAGGGAATTTTTTGTTTTGAATGTGGTTTGGTTGATGACTTAGTTGCTTGAAAATGATTAAGTGTAGGAACTTTAAAGAGAATTTTTTTGTTTTGAATGTGGTTAGGTAGGTGACTTAGTTTTTTGAAAATGGTTAAGTGTAGGAACTTTAAAGGAAATTTTTTTGTTTTGAATGTTCTTTGGTTGGTGACTTAGTTACTTGAAAATGGTTAAGTGTAGGAACTTTAAAGGGAATTATTTTGTTCTGAATGTGGTTTGATAGGTGACTTAGTTGCTTGAAAATGGTTAAGTGTAGAAACTTTAAAGGGAATTTTTTTGTTTGAATGTGGTTTGATTGGTGACTTAGTTGCTTGAAAATGGTTAAGTGTAGGAACTTTAAAGGGGATTTTTTTATTTTGAATGTGGTTTGGTAGGTGACTTAGTTGGTTGAAAATAGTTAAGTGTAGGAACTTTAAGGAAATTTTTTTGTTTTGAATGTGGTTTGGTAGGTGACTTAGTTGCTTGAAAATGATTAAATTTCTGTGACTTGATATAATTAGTTGAATCTGATTGATTGTGTAGATAGAACCTGATTATAGATGGATATATCAACGGAATAATGATCATAGAATAGGTATTAGGGAGGAATTTGTTGAAGGTGTCAAAAGATTTGTTGAACATTCTAAGACACTTGATATGTGGACACGTTATCGAGTTATTCATTATCCTTGTGTTAGATGTGATGGGATAAATCTTGTAAGTGAAGATGATGTAAAGGAACATCTTTATAAAAAGGGGTTTTACGAGGACTTTTTAAGATTGCATGGCATTCTTGGGGATGTTGCGCAAATAACTTCATTATTGGAGAAAGTAGTAGGTCTGTAGGGCATAATGAATATCAAGATACTAGGGTGACAGAAATGATGCACGATGCTTTTGGGATGCATCACGGGGTTGAGTTTAGGGAAAATGTTGAAGATGTTCCTAATAGCGAAGCGGGCAATTTCTACAAAGATTGTGTGCTGTTAGGTTACCCCGGCTTGAAGGTTCCTAATTCTTTCTATAAGGCAAAAAGATTGGTGTCAAAGTTAGGTCTCTCCTCGGTTAGAATTGATTATTGTGAAAATGGCTGCATGTTATACTTTAAGAAAGATACTAAGCTATAGTTCTGTAAGTTTTGTCAGCACTCTCGATATAAGCGTGGTTCTACAGGAAATAAAATTGCTATTAAGGCAATGCATTATTTACCCCTTATACCAAGGTTAAAGAGGTTGTATGCTTCAAACAGCTCAGCTCCTCATATGAGATGACACAGTGAAAATAGAAGGCCCACTGGTGTTATGTGTCATCCATCTGATGGAGAGGCTTGAAAGCATTTTGATGCAACTTATCCATATTTTGCAGCTGAGCCACGAAATATTTGATTGGGATTATGTGTGGATCGGTTCTCTCCTTTTTTCAGTTGGTGGTGCGCCATATTCATGTTGGCCTGTATTTATCACTCCTTACAATCTTTCTCCTGATCTGTTGATGACTAGTCCCTATATATTTTTGAATTATGTTATTCCTGGCCCACGTAATCTAAAAAGTGGAATAGATGTCTACTTGCAATCTTTGATTGATGAACTTCCAATTTTATAGCATGAGGGAGTTGAAACTTGGGACATCTCTCTTAAACAGAATTTTAATCTGCGTGCATATCTAATGTGGACTATTAATGATTTTCATACTTATGGAATGTTTTCTGGATGGATGACTGCTGGAAAGCTGGCTTGTCCATACTGCATGGAAAAAACAAAATCTTTCACATTGAGACATGGCAAAAAATTCATGGTTTGATTGTCATCGGAGTTTTTTTCTACCTGATCATGAATTTAGGAGACTCAAGAATACATTTAGAAGGAATAGAAGGGAATATGATGGTCCACCTCTAAGGCTGTCTGGCCATGACGTCTGGGAAAAGTTCAGGATTTGCCTAAAGCCAGCGAGGAACGATTGTACAAGCTTGATGGATATGGCGTTTCGTATAACTAGACTAAGCAAAGTATATTTTGGGAGTTAGAATATTGGCCAGATAATTTACTACTAAATAATGTTGATGTCATGCATACTGAGAAGAACTATTTTGACAACTTGTTCAACACAGTTATGGATGTCACCGACAAAACAAAGGATAATCATAAGGCCAGACTTGACTTACCAGAATATTTAACCGCAGAGAATTACACTTACAATAGGGGCCCAATGGTAATGTTCTTAAGCCCAAGGCTAGTTTTACATTCAAGTTAGACAAAAACGTCAAATATATGAGTGGGTTCAAAGTTTGAAGATGCCCGATGGATATGCCTCAAATTTAGGAAAGAGGGTTGATATGATACAAGGAATCTTGCATGGAATGAAAAGCCATGATTGTCATGTTTTCCTGGAACAATTACTTCCAATTGCTTTTATTAGTTTACCTGAAAACATATGGAAACCAATAGCAGATATCAGTTTGTTCTCCAAAGATTTATGTGCCACCATATTAAAAGAAGAAAATCTGGTGCAAATGAAAACTAATATTGTTGTTATCACCAACAAGCTGGAGAAGATTTTCTCGCCAACGTTCTTCGATGTGATGGAACATTTTTCCATTCACCTTATGCATGAAGCTCGGCTAGGCAGTCCAGTTCAAACTAGGTGGATGTATCCATTTAAACGGTAAGAATTTGCAACATTGTACAGGGCAATTGGAAAATTAAAAAGGGGTCCCAAAAACAAACATAGGGTGTAAGGCTCTATAGTCGAGGCATATCTTGTGAGAGAAACTTCTTAATTTTGTTCATACTACTTTTGTGATGAAGTTGCTTGTTCAAGAAACAGACCTAATCGTCATCAGGACGATGTGAATGATCCTCATTTGCAACCGATATCAATTTTCAATCAATCTGGTTATAAGGATAAAAAAACCATACCTCTCCGGCTCACTCCCACGGAGTGCAAGTCATCAACTTTGTATGTCATGCTGAATTGCTCAAAAATTGAGTCCTTTCTGAAGTAAGGAGATTAAAATTTTAACATATCTTATTTGTGTACTCATTCCCTTAAATAAACTAATTGTGTTTCCCATGTTGGATGTTCAGCTCATTTAAGACTCAATTCCACAAAAATCAAGTGTATGCATTCTTTGCAACGTGGTTTAAAAATGAGGTTCGTAAGTGTATTAATATTTCTACAAAGTTTAAACATTTACACATTCCTCAACTAAAATATATATATGTATAATATTTTTAGGTGCACCATTCACCAAATGCAGCTGCATACGATCAGCTCTTGTGAGATATTTCTTTGGGTCCAGTTGAAGCTAATGCAATGTCCCAATCCAAAGTAAATGGATTTAAATTTTCCACTAAACAACACTCCAGAATAAGAAAAACAAACAATAGTGGTGTTTGGGTTAAGGGTGATGATGATGTTGATTACTTTGGCATCATACATGAGATCTTAGAACTGGAGTATGCTGGTTTCCCAAAAAAAATTGTTCTCTTTTGATGTAAGTGGTTTGATCCAAGCACAAGAGATACAAGAGTACATAGGGAGCATAACATCATTGAAGTGAAACACAATAACTCATATTCTATTTACAATCCATTTGTTCTAGCGCAAAATGCTAAACAAGTGTATTATGCTCCTTATCCGTTGCGCAATGACAAGTCTGATTGGTGGGCTGTAATCAAAACAAAGCCTATAGTCCAGGTGGAAGTTTAGAATGCTCTGGAGACTGCATATCAAAATGAAATGCAGATTGATCACCAGCTAATGGACGTTGAATTAGTGGACGGTTTGAATCACCCAGAAAATATATTTGAAAAAGTTAATATTGCGAAAGAAGAGGCTGAGTGGGTAGGAGATGAGGAAACCTCCGAAGAGGGTGAATGGTTTAGTGGAGAGTCTTCAGAAGAGAAAGATTATTTGAGTAGGTTGTATTTATTATGTATTGATGTCTTTATGCTTTGTACTATATATTTACCTTTATGTTTCTTGTTTAAGATTGATATGCAATATACTGTTTAAGTTAGTTGTTTCCACTTTTCCATGATTTATATAGTAATAAAAATATTCTTATCTATATCTCGTGTTGTATTAGAGCGATTTGAAATGTGAATTAGTAACTTAAAATTAGTTACTTGGAATGTTTTCTTATATATTCATTTTGTAGGAACTAACTACTTGTTAACTTAACTTAATTTAGATGTCAGGCAGAGGTGACAAGGGTAAGGGAAAAGTTAATACTACAAAACCAAAAAAGAATAGACAACCTCTGGCTTATAGACGACCCACAGGTATTCATATATTTGAGGTTCGATTTACTGACGCGATAACACGACCCTTATATTCTAGGTCATCCGAGAATTCGATACCTACTCCTACGCATGTGGGGCCACTACATGGGTCTACACCGACTCATTCTTCTCCTATAACCGTGCCACAGCCAACACAGTACTATCGGATGGCCGCTGGCCCCTCCAGACATCTAACATCATCGATACCCTCCTGCAGCAGTCACGCATCTTCGCACAGTGATTCTGCTGGATCTATTGGGTTATCGAATCTTCAGCTTGAGGCACTCCATCTAGTGCTTCAGATCCGCCCACGCCAGTGCATCCACCATCACTTACTAGGCAGCCAGGAGACAGAGATGTTCTGGGAGAATTTATCTTGTTCTAGTTGCGAGAGGGTAAGATTTCTAAATATAATAACGTTACTCATTTTTCATTACTATATTATTATGCTTTATGAAATTACTGTTTGATCTTGTGTTGTAGGTTTAGGCCGGATGGTGGCGTTGGACAAAAGGCGCAAATATGCATTACTCGGCACTTCAACGGCTACTGGTACAGCTGGCAAAAGGTTCCAGAACTTGACAGGGATATAATGTTTGAAAATTTAAGGTAAGGATTTAACTTATCGAAACTTATTAACACTTTATTAGAATAAAAGATTGAATATTATATTTTTGTTGTAGAAATTTTACTGGTGAGAAGATGCAAATACATGTCTTATAAAGAAGAAGTTTTTCATAAGATATAGAGCCAAATTTAACGATCTCTTGGATTATACCCGAAAGAAATTGGTAAAACCTAAGTGGATTCCTGAACCCGTATGGCAATTGTATCTTCGCCACTAGAGTAGGGCAGAATACCAATTGTTGAGTAAAAAAGGAAAGAAAGTCCGGGCATCATCCAAGGGTGGCTCCCTACATACTGCGGGTGCCAAAAGTACTCTTGTTGTGATGGAAAAAATGGTATGTAACTTTTATAGTTTTAATTGTTTGTTTCTATTTAAATTTTTTTATTATTTGAACATTGATAATTTTTTCATATGCAGGAAAAAGTAAAGGGTAGGGAAATACCACATTATAAGCTATACGAGGAGATTCATGTGATGAAAAAAAAAACTCGACTGATGAAGATTTTTGGGTTGAAGCTCGTGCAAAAACTGTCCATGTAAGAAACAATTTATGAATTTTTTCCTTAAAGTTGATATTATTCAAGTATAACTATTTTAATATTTTTTGACTTTTAGTATTAACTTTACTTTGAATATAGGATGAATTTATGCGTCTTGTTGGTGCGTATCGTAGTAGTCAGACTCCTGAAAGTCAGGGTGACCGAATACTCCAACATATAGAGGAGGAGTTATGGGCAAAAGTTGTGGGTCCTACAAATAGAGGCCATTTGGTCGGATACCACAAAAAGTTTTTTAGCGATAATGCTAGGTGTTCGTCTGGCCCTTCTTACCCTAGCTCTTCAGTTGATAGAGAAATGATTGAAAGACTACAAAATATGGTTTCTCAACTCACTGAAAAGCTTGCTGAACAGAGAGAAAGGCAGAAGAAGACGGAGAAGGCAACAACATCACAATTCAAGAAGCTGTAGCAACAGTTGAGCTCTTTTATTAGGACTGCGGGGGTTATTCTTTCGTGTCCTGGTGATGCAGTTTGGGCTGCAAAGGGTCTAGGCCCCTTGGATGATTTCAGCACGGATGATGATATGGAAGACGAGGACGAATTCGATAATGATGACTTTTAGTTTTTTAAATTTTGTATTCGTTGTACTTTGAATTTAGACATTTTGTTGTATGGAACTATTGTTGTAGTATTTTCATACTCACTTTAGTTGGACATTTTGTATGTCTTGTACACTTTTGAAAGTATTTACATTTGATTTTTGGTTGTTATTACTGCTGTATTTGATTTGATACTGTTGTATTGCATTGTTGTTGTTGCATGCTGTATTTGGATTTTGATTTTTATTTTTTAAAAAAATTTCCAGAAAAACCGATCACAAGTGGTCGTTTTTTGAAATTTTTTTTGCAGAAAACCTACCATGAGTGGTTGGTTTTATAATAAATTAATTAATTAATTTATTTGAAAATCGATCACTTGTGATCAATTTTTTATTAAATTAATTAATAAATTTAATAAAAAATTGACCACCAGTGGTCGATTTTTTCCCTAAAATTATTTTTTTCAATTTTAATAAAATAATAATGAATTTTTAAAATATATATAGTTTTAAAAAATCGATCACTTGTGATCGATTTTTAAAAAACTACCACAACTTTACCGATCATACATTTTGGTCGGTTTTGTGGTTGATTTTTGGGGAAAACTGACCACACGTGATCGACTTTTGTGGTCGATTTTTCCCTATTCTTTAGTAGTGGATATTTTGACCATGACGCTTCTTGTAGTGTCAAACTTAATAGTCAGCTGCCTAAGACGGGTCACAAATGTACCCCCATATGTTCCTCGCAAGTGTACGTGTCTGGCATAAGCAGTACGATATTCCTCATATTCACGAATGAGGTCATCAACAATGAAATTAATAATTACTCTACGCGCAATAAAATCAGTCTTCTTTCAAGCTTTATAAGCTTCAAGATCTCTTCTATGTTGTGCAATGTTACCCTCACCTAGTTGACTTATAACATGATTATACCTTCAAAGGAATATTTCTCTTCCAGTACATATCATTGTTTATGACTCCAGATATCGTAATTGTCACCATTTAGTTTCTCACCTTTGTTCAAGTCTGTAATAATATTTTTTAATTTCATTTTTGTAAATGAGAGATAATCACACAAGTAAATTTATCAATTACACATGCGACTTACGCATTGAACAAATTAATTCACATAAAGATTTAATATATAGTGTAAAATTGAATGAACGCGTAAGTTTCCAATCATTGTCTGTGAACTAAACATTTAATCAAAATTAGAAATTAATTTTTTGATGTGTATTTTAATAATTTTTATTTAAGTCCCAGTACATTTAAATAAATAAATGAAACTCAGATAGTTCAAGTCGATAGTTCAAGTCTTTTTAAGATGTCACAGTGTTTCAGTTGCTAATTTTATTCTAATTTTGAATTAAAAGGCGTTGAACTAAAAAATTATGTTGAAATCACTGATTGAAAAACTTTAACTATTTTAGCAGTCTCTTTCCATAATTTTTGGGCAAGAGATTAATTGACGTTTATCATGAGGTTTGGCCAAGCCAACCTTTAGTCAATACAAAGCAAGAACAACAAATCATGTACCATAAAGCAGTGGGAGATTTGTTGAACTTGCAGTTGTACGAATCTGTCCTAAGTCTACTTTGAATTACTAGGAAACAAAATACTAATTCCACAAATCAAAAGTCTTGTATGTTTCTATATTTTGAGAAGAAAGGTGAAGTGGTTATTTGATCAGCGAAACTTGCCTTGAAGAGAAGACACCATTCTCCTTTTTAATAGAACGTGACAGTTACGTAGGAGGGAGTTATAACTCCCCATAAAAACTGATAACTTACGGTAGTTTTCTAGTAACCTCTTTTAAGTCTATCTCTTCTAAACGGATCAGATCAGTTAGCATGGGCGACCCGCCCAAACTAAATATCCAACACCCCTTATGGGCTCAAAGTTGACCTTTTGGTCCCCAAATAAAAATATAGCAATATGAGTGTCTAGCTTATGTATATTTCATATTTGACTAGATAGGGATCACTCAAAGGCATTAAGGGCGGGCAAATAGTAATGTGATACTTGCGTGTTTTGGGTTTAAGACAAGTTGCGATTTTCTAGACTCTAGGCAAAAAAAAAAAAATCCATTTCTCAAATTTGTGAAGAATCTCTATCAAAAATTGTTTGTAGCCTCGTGTCATCTTATTTGAAACTCTAGTTTCCTTCTATCCTATTAAAAAATTATAATCCGGTGCAATAGAGTTTTCGCTTTGTCTAAATTTGAAAAAAAATTGAATCATAAAGTTCTATTATACGCAATCTTAACTTGTATTTTTATGAGAGGTTATTTGCATCTTATTCTCGGGCTAAATTTCTCACCTAGGATCTAGATTTTGACAGGGTGAGGGGCTGAATTCGGACATTTGCCATTTACAAATGCTGCACAATCTTTTGTTGGTCAATCAGTAGAAAAGAAGCTACAAGTACGAGTACCACAACGGTTAAATCTCTGAAGTAAAATACAAATACATAGAAGAAAATTGGAGAAGTTAAAGAAAAAAATGACAGAAGAAATCAATCAAATAATTCCCAACTTGCGGTGGCAGGGGGTGGATCAAAAGTTTCCCACTTCGTGGTGATTATAACTGGTTTTATTTTAGCATTGGCAACTTTGAGCAAGTCAAGGGCTTCCACACATTTTTGCACTCTTTCACCCTGCAAGGACAAAAGTCATTACTTGCCAAAAGCTATACTATAATCAGGTGGAAAAATCACAGAAGACATGGATGTAAGGAAAACTTAGGGTAACATTGGCCCATTTGACCATGAATTTTTTTTTCACTTTTTTTTGGAATCTTTTTTATTTTATCTCAAATACAATTCTAAAGTGATGTTTGGTCATGAGAATTTTAAATACAACTTGAAACTATATTTGAAAAATTAAAAAACAAAAAAAAATTATTTTTACTTTTTTTCATCTTCCTTCTGTCACAAAAATTTAAAAATAACTCCAATTATATTCATGGACAAACACAACTCCAACTTCAAAAATTTTGATTTTCATAACCAAACACCCATAAAAGCATTTTGTTTAAATTGTAACAATTTAGCTAAGTTTGGTAACCTCTATCTAATTAAAAGTGCTCATGACACTTTAAACTCCTCTATGTTTGATCTTAATATCTATGAAAGATGTCTTTCTTAGCCAAAAACAAAAAAAAAGAAGCTCTGTATGAAATACTTTTTCTCGGTTCATCTTTACTTCTCTATATTATTAAAAATAAATGTCTAGTAATACTTATTCAGCTTGAATAATTAATGGATAATTTATCCATTTGTATCCACTTTACCATTAGTTATTAACAATAGTCAACTACCCAACAAATTTTTTAAAGCATTGAATTTATCATATTTTTTCTTATTATTTTGTTTCTTAAGATCGTGTTAACTCAATAGTGGGCAAGTAAAGATGGAAAGAAAATATATTATTGGTGCATTAAATTTTCAAACAATGAGCTTATGAAAGAAAATAAAATTGATTCAAGATTTTTTGACAATATGAGAATAGGTACCTGCAAATTATTCTGGGCACAAGCCTCGCCTTTTACAGAGATGTTATCCAACTTGACAGCTTGTCTCATTAACATCTCAATCAAAGTGGTGATTTGTAATTCTGCTACTTTTTTCCCATTTCCAATGGACTTTTCAATTGCAGATACCTAGAAAGATCTATAATTTATTATTCCCCCCGTTTCATAATAAATGAATTGTTGGATTTTCACACACAAAGTAAAAAATATTAAAAACATAAATTTAACACAACTTTTTATTTTTACCCAAATAAAAAGAAAAAGTTGACCTTGTAATACCTTTTTAAAAATTAATTGATTGTCAAATCATAAGGATAAATTTAGAAAATTTAGGAAACTTGATTAAGTTAATTGATTAATATTTTCAAAACTTTCTAATCTTTTCAAAAATACAAATCAACCCAACCCACACCCCTCTTCAATCCAAAGCAACCACACTCCCTCTCTCAACGGCTTCTCTCAACTCTCTCCCAACCAATAGTTCTGCAAAATTTCTCCCTTCAACCTCCTGCGACAAATAGTCGGGCGAGTTCCTTTTTGACTTTCAACCGTTAATCGACGTGAAGACTTCTCTGGCGACAACAACTTTGAGTTCTTCGTCGTCCCATTTCTTTTTTCACAAGTAAAAAATTATGAAGAAACAAAGGAACTTGAGCCAACTACTCTTTTAGTATTGAAATATGGACTGAATAAAACCCTAATTTCTGGCATTTCTTCTTCTTGTTGTCGTACTGTTGATTCAAATTTGTTGGTGATTTTTTATCACAGTTGATGTTCTTAGTATGTGTGTGTGTGTGTGTGATGTGTTGGTGTTGCTGGGTTGATTTGTTGTTTGTCTTGGTAAAAATGGTGTTCCAACAGATGAAACATCTGATGTGAAGACTTCTCCGGCGACAACAACTTTGAGTTCTTCGTCGTCCCATTTCTTTTTTCACAGGTAAAAAATATGAAGAAACAGAGAAACTTGAGCCAACTACTCTTCTAGTATTGAAATGTGGACTGAATAAAACCCTAATTTCTGGCATTTCTTTTTTATTTTGCAACAGATTAGTGATCTATTTTTATTCTTTCCAACGATTTACTCATCCGTTGCAATAGGTCGGTTATATGTTGCAACAAATAACATACCTGATGCAACAGATTAGTGATCTATTTTTATGGTTTCCAATGGATTACTCATCCGTTGCAACAGGTTGGTTATATGTTGCAACAGATAAACTACCTGGTGCAACAGATTAGCGATCTATTTTTTATTCTTTCCAACGGTTTACTCATTCGTTGCAACAGGTCGGTTATATGTTACAACAGATAGTATACCTGGTGCAACATATTAGTGATCTGTTTTATGGTTTCCAATGGATTACTCATCCGTTGTAACAGATCGTTAAATGTTGCATCAGATAAAATACCATGTGCAACAAATTAGTGATCTGTTTTTATTGTTTTCACGAATTACTTATCCGTTGCAACGGGTCAGTTATATGTTGCATTAGATAAAATACCAGGTGCAACAGATTAGTGATTTATTTTTATGGTTTTCAAGAATTACTTATCCGTTGTAATAGGTCGGTTATATGTTGCAACAGATAACATACCTGGTGCAACAGATTAGTGGTCTGTTGGAACTGTTATATTACTGTTATGCATTAATCAATTATAATTTATGTTATGTTCCTGTTAATTTAAGATAATATGACTCCCAAAAGAAAAGAAATCGAATCAAGTCCAAGTAAAGAAGCAAGTGCAGTAGCTCGGCTACATCCACCACTCTATGAGCTTGCTTTATAAGAGCTATCTCAATCAGGAGCATAAGATAATGAACATGGGGAGGAGGAATCTTTCAAAAGAGATTATCCAAATGCTAATAGCCCTTCCCCGAAGAGTTGGTCAAAACCTTCAACATTGATCGTTATCTTGTGAGAATGCAGTACGATGGTACCACAGATTTAACGGGTGATCTCATGGTTAAGTCAGTCATGAGAAAATCTTTCGACACCTTCAGAAAAATAATTCGAGAACAAAAATTGGATTCTTATTTCACGAAAAGCTGCTTTGGGCAATATCTTGATTTGCCGGAGGATAACAATGCTCGTTTCCAGATGAAAATAGTATATGATCTTCTCAAGCGCAGGTTTATTTATGAAAACAAAGATAAGATGGATGAGGTGTGGATAAATTACTGTGGCATGCCTATTTGTTTTGGTTGGAAGGAGTTTGCCATAGTTACCGGACTAAAATGTTATCCTCCTTTTCCTTCTCAAGTTATACCTACTCTGACCCAAAAAAAACACCCCGCACACCCAAAAAAAGCATAGGCAAGTCGAGTGATCGTGATGAACTAGTATCCATTATTAGTCCAAGCTTCAAAAATAAAAATTTGATAGAAGCGTTGAAAGGTAAAGGACTTTTAAAGAAGCACAAGCAATCATTGTGCTTGGTTGTGTTTGTACATAATGTTCTTTAGGCGAGAGACGTTAACAACAACATAAGCCTCGATTTATTAAATCTCTCCAAGAATCTTGAAACATTTAACATCTATGCTTGGGGTTATGAAAGCTTCAAAATGACTGCCAAATATTTGTTGTCTCCGTTAACGCCAAAAATAGTCAACTTATATGGCTTTCCATGGACCTTCATGGTAAATATTTTTTTTATCATGATATGATTCATCATTTTTTTATCCAATAATGCTTTTGATTTATTGGCATTATGTTATAGGCTTGGACATTTGAAGTCATTCCTTATTTGAGACAACAAGTGAACTACCAGAAAGAAGTTTCCTGTCCAAGAATTTTGAGATGGTTGTCGGCCAAAACTGATAAAAGTGCAAAATTTCTTAATCTTTTCAATCCTCTCAAGAAAGCAGTAAGTCCAATTCTATTCAAGTTTTTGTTTTAATTAATGATTAAATGATTTTATCATCATTCTTAATATATGTACCGATTTATTTTAGATTGTCCATCTGTGCCTTGTTCCGACAACCGAGAGTTAAAGATGTCATTTTTTCTTACTTTACGCTCTGTGCAAACTTTATCGGACCCTAAGATCATTGATGGAATAAAAATAGAATTGTTTGGAGCAACAACCATCACAAGAAAAATAATTTTGGAGGGTAGGACTAATGATGCTCCTCTTACAATTTTTGAAACAAGAAGCCATTATGATTATGATCATAATGGTTGTACAGATTTTTCTCCAGATTTTTTCACATCTAGCAAATGTGCTGCATGCAAATGTCAAGACTGCAAGGCGAAACACGATGGAGTGATTAATGCTATTAATGCACTAATTGCTTCTGTAAAGAAAATGACATCTAAGAGGGGTGTCATTCCATCAAAGAGGATTTCATATCTAGACATGCCACTAGAGATCAGGGCGGCTAAGAGGAGAAGGAAAGACACTTTCAAGGCATCATCAAGCATAAAAAAAGAAATATTGCAACGCTTTTGTCTTTGTCTTGCACCGATGTTCAGTGTGTAAGGGCCACAGGAGAGCAGCATGAGCTGAAGAGGGTGAATGTACATCATCAGTTCTAAAAAACAAACAGGCACATATCTGTTTCAATAGATGATACATCTACTGAAAATTATCAAATAGATATATACATCTGTTCCAACTGTTGTCTAACCTGTTGCATCAGATTCGTTCTTTGTTTCAACAGATGAGTCTTATGTTGCAACAGATGGGTCATCTGTTCAAAATTATCGTACTGCTCTGATTTACCTGTTCGAATTTGTCCCAAAAGATAATCCATCTGATGCAACATAAGACTCATCTGTTGCAACAGATGGACAATCTGTTGTATATCTCTACTTAGCATTAACAATTCTGGCTTTCTAGGTGGATGTCATAGTAGAAGCAACTGCTGAAGAGCATAATATCACAGTTCATAATCCATCAACTGCTTCCAAAGCAGAAGAAAAAGTGGAGCCTATTAGTTTAGGAGAATGGAAGAATTACCCATTTGAAGGGTTCAACATCTCGGACGAGGCTCCAAAAAATCTAACATAGTTGATCAATGACTATTCAGAATGAATTGTCAATGGGTTGTTAAAGCATCATGCCGGCAGGTACATAAATCAATTTTATAGATATTGGTTTATACAATTCTTGTTGTAAGAACCTGACATTAACACATATAAATCATTATGTAGAAAACAAAATGACTAGCGCTACAAAGTGAACGAATCGGGTCTTGGTTTTGATATGTTCGACTTTGTTGTTGTACATTTCGGAATGAAGAATTGGTTTTATTTGATGTCACAGCCCAAACTTGCTGGAATGATGAGGTTTAAATGCCATACATATTACTATTAATTAATACTTTATTTAATTGCATCTGCATTTTGATTTTTCATTACGTAATCCAAAATATTTGATAATATGTGCACCATATCGATGTCATTTTTTACTACCTCCAAAAAAAGGTCAAGTTACAAACATAAGAACAATACAGATACATGACAGGTAATTGCTTTGTACAAAGTTTACATCAATAATGTCAATGATAGGTATTGTCAACAACAATTGGAAGTTTCCTGAAATGAGGAATGCTTAATCAACATCGTCAAAGGTTTTAGCATTCCGGCTGGCTTACCTTGGCATTTGATCAATGAAGTGTACATCCCAATCAATTATGGTGATGAATTCCATTGGGTGTTCGTTGTCATCGTTCTAAAAGACAGGCACATCCGAGTCTATGACTCGATATCGCGAAGAAGATGTTTCGGGCCGTTGTCTGAGATACAAAAGCTGGCCAAAATATTGTCTACTTACCTTGATATGAGTGACTTTTTAGACCAAAAGGTTCGTACTGATTGGTCAACGATTGAAGCATACCGGGATAAAATGGCTAATCCATTTGATGTACAATATGTTGAAGAAATTGCTCAACAAACCATTGGTATCCCGTAAGTTTAAGCATCATGATTTAGTTTCATTTCACAAATTTCACAACGCTTGCATGAACTGCAAGATATGGATTATCTATTTTTTATAACACAGGAATTGTGGTCCTTCTGTTGCTGCCTACGCTGAGTATTTGAGCGATGGATTACAAGAACCAAATGATGAACTTGATGCCGAATTATTTCACAAAATATATGCTGCTCTTTTATGGAAATATGAAGAAGCGAAAGCTCAGAAGCCGTACGCAACCGATGTTAAAGATCCACGATGACCAAAGCCAAATTTTGTAGCACCACATGAAGAACAACTTGTCCATATTGATTAGATTTTTATAGCTTGAGTCCGTCAATGTAATAACCTATCCTTCTAGGTTTAACTTGTTGATTTATCTGTAGAGTAGATCGTTTGTACCCATAATGATTTTCTTTACATTTTATTTATTTGTTGAGTTATTTCATGTAATTTTCGAAGGCTTCTATTTATTTTATGCTGTCTATGAATATAATTTAATCCTTAGTTTTGAATATGTTAATTAAAATGGAGTATTATATTCAAATATCGCAACAGATAATACATCTGCTGCAACAGACAACATATCTTATCAGACAGATTTAGACATATGTTGCAACATGAGATGCAACACGTAGGTCATCTGCTAGAAATTATATAATGGGTTTTCTTACTTTTTTTATTTCCTCCAACAGATTACCGATCAGTTGCAACAGATAGATTATATGTTGCAATAGATCGTATATCTGTTGCGATAGACAGACTGGGAACATCTTCATAACGCAACAAATGACCAACCTATTCCAACAGATAATCAATCTTTTACAACAGGTACTATATCTGTTACGACAGATATAAAATCTATTGCATTATAAAAATTCAACTTGGCCAGACATAAAAATTATTGCCACTACATGTAAAGTGAATTGGCTTGAAATGAAAATTTGTTATCGTGTTCATCTCTGTCTTTGTACATGTTATCTTTTATACACGGGCTCCAACCATTTAGTTAGTACTCCATATGCCCAGACCTATTGCATTTTTCCCACAATGGTGTCGCACACACCGGTCATTTGTGGTGTCGCACACACCGGTCATTTGTGTCGGTCAGCAAACACTCGATGTATGCAAGCGAGTACGGCCCGCACACTGCACCGATTGTATTTCTTGGGATCTGAATTTTCTTATTTCGACCTTCAAAATCCCATGATTCCTTCGCCAAGACTTCAACCGACAAATGATCCATCAACTTACTCTGTGTCAACAACTTGGGCAACAACTTCAAAAGTGGCTGCATGTGGGTTAAAAACGTCTTCTCGCTGAAGATAGGTAAGTTGTAGTCATAAACCTTAATCTTTCCATCGTATAGTAGTATCTCAACAGTGAGAAAATGTGTGACAGCCACGTTCATGACTATAAGGATTCTCTTTGCCTTGGTCCAACTCTTGCCATGTGGATATGGCCTCTTCTCTCTAATATATTTAATCGTTTCTTCATCCCATTGGAACGTAGAAACTAACTGATCAAATATCGAGACACCAAAATCAGCTATCTTACAGAGATTAGCGTACCTATCCTCAAAATTTTTGTGGAAGTTGAGGTCCATTATCCTATCGGCAGCATCATAAGTATCCGGGCACGCTAATTGTCTGCCCCTCACGAGGCAGAGAATTTCATCAACATACTGTGGTATAAGAAGACAATTTTTAAATAGGTTAGTAATTGTAAAGAATAAAAACACAGTGGAAAAAATCTGATGCATAAGGTTCTCTGAATCAGTTCACAGATTACCCAGCCAACGCAACTTATGCAACAAATGTGTATTATGTTGCAAAAGAATACCAAGTTGTTGCAACAGATTACACATCTGCTACATAGATTCTTCTTCATGTAGTAGATTGGAAGGCTAGGTTAGCAAAAGTGAACTTACATTGTCCTCGTACCACACACGTATATTTGTCATATTTGAGAAGTCTTTGGAGGCAAATGAATGCATGGTGTATTCTTTTTTAACCTTCATCTTTATGAATTCTTCCAGTTCCTTCTTCTTCTCCTTGACAAGCACCGCGAATATGTCCACCTTCTTCGGCAGCCCCTGAACTTTAACAACTCTTGGAGTGGGAGAATTTGCAATTTTTGTTGATTTCAAAACGGAGAGAATTTGTCTAATTTTTTTTCTCTTCCTCCTAACCTCCACTGTAGGAGTGCATGGCTCCCTCACCTCGTTAGATGGTATGAAACCCCTCCTAGATTTCAACTCCTCGACAGCTTCAGTAATAGCTTCTAGATTTTTAAGGAGTTTATCCTCTTTGTCCTTGCACACTTTGCATTTGCAATGAGAACATGAGGGTCGGGAGGGGTGGAAGAGACCACTATAAAGGTAGGAGGGAACGGTGTAGGGGTGAGAGAAAGGACCTGTGCAAGGGGTGTTTTCAAAAGTATTTATTTTTTGCTGAGCACCAATATGCTCATAATCACGACTGACAACAATAGCAGCATCAAAATAGCTTCCACCATCACAAACAACTCCACCAGCAACACTCCCAGAAGAAGCACCCGAATCTGTTGCAGTTTGAGGTTGGTCGTGAAGAGCTTCAACATTAGGCTGACCTTGCCTAACTGCTCTTCTTATAGATGTTGCTCGAGCCAATTCTTTCTTTATTAACTCCATCGTTGGATCTTCTTTTGTATCAACAAGACCCAGAGTAAGAAAAGAAGTCATCCCCAGCTCATCAATGGTAGGCACGATCCAAGGATGCACAACTTATAAAAAAGACAGGAGGAATTTAAATCATATAATAATAATTTGCAGTCAGTTGGGTTACATGGGGCTCGGGTTATATAGATGTTAACACAGCCGACTTATGCAACAGATGATCTAGCTACCGCAATAGCTGATCTGTATGTTGAAATAGATTGATAATATATTGCATCAGATTACCCATCTGTTGCATATTTTGCATAAATGGGTAATCTGTTGAGCAGGGTTCAGAGAACCAGAGCAACAGATGGTTAATCTATTGCGATTAATTTATTGCGAAATATGGATCGTCTATCGCAACAGATTACCATCTGTTACACCAGTTGTAGTTGACGGGTAATCTGTCACAACAGACGACCCATCTATTGCAACAGATGGAACGTCTGTTTCAATATCTTTCTTTGAGGCAAATTATTTTAGTTGAAAGAAGACGTACTGCATCATCCGGAGGGTTAAAGAGATCATCCTCGTTAATATTTTTTTTTTGCTGCTCTCTGCTGCAGCCAACCACCTAAGGATCCTTGGATGAGAAGCTTTATCCGGGTAATCCTTGAAATACTTTCGAAGGGGAGGAATGACATCACATGCCCAAGCCTAAAAATTGTAAACAGGAAGCAAGCAAAAAAAAGTCATAACTATATTCAATATAAATTAATGAATGAGTAAAAATGGTGATCAATTTTACCATGAAAGCCCAAGGAAAGCCGTATAATATGGTCATATTTGGCTTTAGCTTTTTCATTAAATATTTGACAGTCAAGTAGTAACTGTCGTATCCCCAGGGATAATCGTTGAATTTCCCAAAATATAAGCAAGCGCCAACAAATCATGTTCTATGACTTTCCTAACGTCTCTTGCCAATAAAAAGGAATGGACATACCAAACTAAGCGCAATTTCTCCCTGTAGTGCTTTGATATGTCTTTATTCTTGAGATCCGCCATCAAATCCTTCACTCTGTAGCTAGATCCAACAATGCCCAACAACCCACCTTTTTTTACCTTGCGTTTGTTGGACCCTTTGTGTGTTGGTTTCTTGATGAGAGATTCTTCTGGACGATCGCATCTTAAGCCTGTCACTATGGCAAACTCTTTTAATCCAAAACAAATCGGTATGCCACAATAGTTGATCCAGACTTCATCCATTTTTTTCCGCCCTCCTTCGAACCTCCATCATCCCCCGCATACTTGATCCTGCGCTTGAGGAGGCCATATACCATGATTATTGGGAAACAAAGAGGGCGGGCCCCAAACAACTCAAGAAAGTATGCAAAGCAGCTCTTTTTAAAAAGTCCATCTATGTTTTCCTTCTTCATAATACTCTTAAGTTTGTGAAAAGGTTTCCCCAACTGACATTTAAGTACAATATCATGAAATACTGCTTTAGGGTTACTCATCGGCATCGCAACTCGAAACCAGTCCATACTAATAGTTTTGACAAAATCATGTTGGGATTTCAATGTTATTTCACGCCCTATTGGTGAGAAGGAGTTATCACTTTCCTCAGCTTCATTTTGTCCTGACTGAGATTGTTTTGGAAGTTCCTCCGAATCTATCTGTAGTCTAGCCTTTTTTGTTGGGTGTTCAGAAGTTGATCCACTTTCAGTTTCTTTTCTTTTGGGAGACATTTTTTAACTACAAACAATAGAAAAATAAAAAATACATTGCATTTGATGTTTGCATAATTTTTTTAAAAAGGTAAGACAAATTTCAATAAATTATTCTACACCACATAACAAAAAAAAATACTCCAACGGACAACCCATCAGTTGGAACAGATGGGAAATTTATTTGAAGACCTATTTAATATCCCCCAACAGATATTCCACCTGTTGCAACAGATGGATAAATTTCAATAAATTATTCTACGCCACATTACAAAAAAATACTCCAACGGATAACCCATCAGTTAGAACAGATGGAGAATCTGTTTGAAGACCTATTTAATATCTCCCAACAGATTTTCCACCTATTGCAATAGATGGATCACCACCACCACAACCAATCCACCAAGACCACCACCAATGCCACCAATACCAACACCAAGACCACCGACACCACCGCCAAAAAACACAAATACCAACACCACCAACAACAGCCACCAATAACACCACAAACACCATTCAATAATACCATGACAGTCAACAAAACACTAATAGAAAAACTAGGGTTTTCTCAGGTGCTTCCTACTTTTTTAGCATCAAAACTCAAAATTGTTAACCCATTCTAAAAGATAATACAACTAAAAGTCTTCTTTTACATCATTAACTAAAAAGACCTATTTTTTAGAATAAAGAACAAATTTAGAACTCTTCTCGAACTTTGTTACCTGCAAAGACAGAGTAAACGATGGATACAAGTGGGAATGAAGTCAAAAAAAAACAACTATATGTGGTCGTAAATGGGAAGAAAATCGACCTATTTTGAAAGGTTGAGCAATATGTTGAGTAGTTGTTTGTATTATTGAGAGAGAGAGAAGAACCCGAGAGACAGAGAGAGAAAGAGAGATAAGAGCGAGAACTTCAGATTTGAAATGAAAAGTTTTTCACGCAAATAGATGATTTGTATGGGTTGATTTGTAATTTTGAAAAAGAATGACAAGTTTTGAAATTGCTAATTTGGTTTGAATTGATCTTAATTAATTTTAAATTTTTTAAAAGATATAGTTTTTAAAACATTGAGTTGATGAGAACTCATTTCAACTCAGAGTGATCGATCGACGACTCGGATCGTGATGAACACAATACCAACTCCATGTAATTGCAAAGACTCGATTGAATTTATAGTTGACCCTATGAGCTTATTCATTCATCCCTAGTTCCACCTAAATCAACTTAGGTACTATCACTATGCTAACATTGAGTTGATGAGAACTCATTTCAACTCAGAGTGATCGATCGACGACTCGAGTCGGGATGAACGCAATACCAACACCATGCAATTGCAAAGACTCGATTGGATTTGAAATTGACCCTGTGAGCTCATTCATTCATCCCTAGTTCCACCTAAATCAACTTAGGTACTATCACTATCCTAACATTGAGTTGATGAGAACTCATTTCAACTCATAGTGATCGATCGACGACTCGGGTCGGGATGGACGTAATACCAACGCCATGCAATTGCAAAAACTTGATTGGATTTGTAGTTGACCCTGTAAGCTCATTCAGTCATACCTAGTTCCACCTAAATCAACTTAGGTACTATCACTATCCTAACATTGAGTTGATGAGAACTCATTTTAACTCAGAGTGATCGATCGACGAATCAGGTCGGGATGAACACAATACCAATGCCATGCAATTACAAAGACTCGATAGGATTTGTAGTTGAACCTGTGAGCTCATTCATTCATCCCTAGTTCCACCTAAATTAACTTAGGTACTATCACTATCCTAACATTGAGTTGATGAGAACTCATTTCAACTCAGAGTAATCGATTGATGACTCGGGTTGGGATGAATGCAATACCAACACCATGCACTTGCAAAGACTCGATTGGATTTGTAGTTGACACTGTGAGCTCATTCATTCATCCCTAATTCCACCTAAATCAATTGCAATGAAGTTTGTTGTAACAAACGACTAAACTGTTGAAATGTTTTAAACAGATATTCATATCTGTTGCAACAGTAACATATCTAATTTAATTATCAAATAGACATTTGCATCTATTATGACAGATGACTGAGCTATTGGAAATTTTCAAACAGATATTTATATCTGTTGTAACAGATGACATATCTGATTTAATTTTCAAATAGACATTTACGTCTGTTGTGACAGATGACTGAGATGTTGAAAAATTTCAAACAGATATTTATATTTGTTGTAACAGATGACATATTTGATTTAATTAATTATCAAATGGACATTTTCATCTGTTGTCACAAATGACTAAGTTGTTGGGATGGGATTTTTAAACAGATATTGATATTTGTTGTAACAGATGACTGAGCTGTTTGAATTTTTAAACAGATATTTATATATGTTGCAACAGATGACATATTTGTTTGAAAATCTTTTTTTCTCTTTTAATTTTAAAGCAAGCTTCTATCCGAGTAGATAATATCAAGTAGTACTTAATACTAAAGGCGGTAAAAAATGTTTCTTGGATATCTCAAAAGTAAGTTCATTGAGCAGTCTTGTCTTGTCTTTGCAATATCACTAGTCTTAGTCTTCCCCGTGCCCCTCAAATTATTAATGAAATTAATGAATATTGAAAACCCTCACGTCTACGTACACAATACATCTATAGAAATTATCTCATCTCTCTTCCTTCAGCTGCAGTTTATTTTATTCAACTCTCACCTTTTTCTTTCTCTCATCTTTAAGGTTATCACAACCTTTTTTCTCTCTTTTCTCTTCTCTTCTCACAAAGATTCTTTCGGATCTAAACCAATCCATATCTTTCCTCGACTGAAATTGCTCTTTTGATCCCCTTTTTGACATTAAGGTATGGTTCATTATTGCTCTTTCATTCTTGTCTTTTTCTTTGCTAGTTATTTACATCTGTTTTTTTATTTAATTACTATTTACCCATATCATATTTATTAAAAAATTTTGAAGAAACTTTTAAGTGTTGAATAAACAAATCGAGAATTTTTATTACAATATACGAAAAAAGTCATCTGTTGGGAGAAGTTTAAAAGCCTTGTTGGCAGTATCATTTCTTTTGTATGTATTTTGTTTGTTTCTTAATTGTTGATGGAGTTATTGATGTTGTTAGTGGAGCTGGTGTTGTTGAAACTTGTGGTGTGGTGTTGTTGATAGTTCTGGAACAAAGGATGTTGCTTCTTTGTTGTTGATGATGTTGTTGGAACAAATGTTGTTATTTCTTTGTTGTTGATGTTTTTTATTTGTAGTTTATGTTGTTGTTGATGTTGCAATAGATAGAGAAACTGTTGGAACAAATCAAACCACCAGAAAGGCTGGTTTGATGAATTCCAACAGACTCCACATCTGATGCAACAAACTCTACATCTGTTGCAACAGATGGATAATGTTCTTACTGTGACATCAATTTTTTTTCTCTTCTTTGTAGATATAAGGAACTGAAAGTTGATCAAATTTTGCCGGACCGTCACAAGAGACTGCAGTAAAGATGGGTTTGGAAGAATAAGTTGCATGCAGATGGAACCACTTTATATGTGGGAGGTATGTATTACTAATAATGTTATCATGGAAATACACATAGAGTGCACTAATTTTGTGAATGTTGTTTTTACTGATTAGTCATAGATTATTCAAACAAAATGTCTACAATTTTACAGTTAAGTTTGGTAGGCCTGAACTGATAAGGTTGAGGGACCATGAATATGGTTCTGATACACTGTTAAGATTTAATGTCGGTTGTTGCTCATGTTTATTTGTCAAGCATTGTGAAGGGATCTAGTTTTAGTGTCATTGTAAAGAGATTCAATAGTGATTGGACTAACTTTTAGGGTGCATTGGACCCTTAGAGGGCCTTTGAAGCTTAGCACTGCATCTAACAAGAACGAAAAACTAATATAGTTATTGCCCTAGCCCAAATTTATATGGTTGGGTTGCTCGGGGTGATGATTATACACCAGAAAGTGCGGTAGGAGAATGCCTTCGAGGGAAAATGGGTGGTTGATGGAAGACTATATCATCTGAGAGCTAATTGAAGAAGAGACACAGGGTAGAAAGTAACATCTAGCAAATCCGGCCGATGAAATTATCTTAAAAGATGCGAAATCTGAATCAAGTGCAAATATGAAAGTGTATCTGGTAATGTAATTTCGTCCGTTGTCTCTCTGAAAGAAAAATAATTCAGATGGACACTTTGCTAGGGAGCTGCGTGGTCGGGATTATCACCTAGATAGAAAATAGGAAAAGACCAACAAAGCAACCTCACCGGCATTGAGGGTTGAAATGATGTACAACAAGTCTAGAAAACTTATGCCAATAACAACTGCAGCTAAAATAAGGAATCTAAGCGAAGGCGATAATTTCTGAATTTTAAATTTCATCTCATGCCTTCATGTTTGTGTTTCCGATCAAGTCCACTGTCATTGACCTGATCGAAACCACAAACGAGATTGAAAGGCAAATTAAGTATCATTGCTTCCTTAGCAATATGGTTATAATTGATTGTGTTTTCTTGCCTTAGCATGCTTTCAACATTCCTTGGAGAAGATCAGATGTTTGATGTAGTATGTGAATCCCGATAATTTTCAAGCTTTCCTCCAGCTTGCTGATTCTGTATTCAAGCTGGTCGTTGCCGTCTTTGAAGTTGGTCAAGAGTTCCTTATCTCTTATGAGCTCGATCAGGGACACCACCTTCAAAGTTGTGGCATTTTAGGTTCCCTTCAGAACACCTTTTCCAGAAGCCTTAACGGATACATGGAGGGTCGTTGTGTTTATATTAGGTCAAAATGTGTTGATGCATACTGAAGATGTGGTCGCAACAGTTGAACAACACACTTTTATCGAGCGTTGCTTAATGTATCTTGCTCAACCAATTTGATAAATTAATAAGCATGGAGTTACGTAGCGTGTGATCTAAACCGACTCTACCAATCCTATCAAACATTACGTAACTCTAGGCTCATTACCCTATAAAAAAATATGACCGAGTTAGTGCACAAATCAAAGAAGCTCAATCTCTCAGCCTTTCTGCTGATCGCTCTTCTCCAATATAGATGACAAGATATCTACTATGCAAAAGTCTACACCATCGCAAGACATGATTTCCAGGGAGCAATTCTTAAGAAGACATCAACAGTAATCTCTCAATATCAAGTAATATTGAGAGATTCCTAGTCATGACTTCCCAAGACTTTCGCTACGGCAAGAATTTCTGCTGATAACAAGATATCCGCCATGCAAAAGTCTACACCAGATGGTCACTTATGTTGGATTCATTATCGGGGTTCTATCCATTGTCATCTGGTGTAGACTTTCGCATGGCGGACATCTTATCATCAACAGAAATTCTTGCCGTAGTGAAAGTCTTGGGAAGTCATGACTAGGAATCTCTCAATATCACTTGATATTGAGAGATTACTGTTGATACCTTCTGAAGAATTGCTCCCTAATAAGCATGTATGGCGACGGTGTAGACTTTTGCATAGCAGATATCTTGTCATCTATATTGGAGAAGAGTGATCAGTAAAAAAGCTGATAGATTGAGCTTGTTTGATTTGTGCACTAACTGGGCCATATTTTTTTGATAGGGTAATGAGCTTGGAGTTACGTAACGTTTGATAGGCTTGGTAAAGTTGGTTTAGTTCACACGCTACGTAAATCCTTGCTTATTAATTTATCAAATTGGTTGAGCAAGATGCATTGAGCAACACTCGATAAAAGTGTGTTGGTCAACTGTTGGGACCACATCTTCAACATATATCAACACATTTTAACCTAAAACAAACACAACGACCCTCCATGTATTCTTTAAGGCTTCTGAAGAAAGTGTTCTGAAGGGCACCTAAAATGCCACAACTTTGAAAGTGGTGTCCCTGATCGAGCTCATAAGAGATGAATAACTCTTGACCAACTTCGAAGACGGCAACGACCAACTTAAATACAGAATCAGCAAGCTGGAGGCAAGCTTGAAAATTATCGGGATTCACATACTACAGCAAACATCTGATCTTCTCCAAGAAATGTTGAAAGCATGCTAAGGCAAGAAAACACAATCAATTATAACCATATTGCTAAGGAAGCAATGATACTCAATTTGCCTTTCGATCTCGTTTGTGGTTTCGATTAGGTCAATGCCAGTGGACTTGATCGAAAACACAAACAAGAAGGCATGGGATGAAATTTAAAATTCAGAGATCGCCGCCTTCGCTTAGATTCCTTATTTTAACTGCAATTGCTTTGGTATAAGTTTTCTAAACTTGTTGTACATCATTTCAACCCTCGATGCCCGTGAGGTTGCTTTGTTTGTCTTCTCCTATTTTCTATCTAAGTGATAATCCCGACCACGCAGCTCCCTAAGAAAGTGTCCATCTACATTATTTTTCTTTCAGAGAGACAACAAACTAAATTACATAATCGGATAAACATTCATATTTGCACTTGATTTAAATTTCACATCTTTTAAGATAATTCCATCGGCCAGATTCGCTAGAAGTTACTTTCTACCCTATGTGTCTTCTTCAATTAGCTCTCAGATTATATAGTCTTCCATCAACCACCCATTTTCCCTCGAAGGCATTCTCCTACCACACCTTCTAGTGTATATTCATCACCCCGAGTGAGCAACCCAACCATATAAATTTGGGCCAGGGCAATTTCTATTGGTTTTTTCATTCTTGTTTGATGCAGTGCGAGGCTTCAAAGGTGTTCTCAGAGTCCAATGCACACTTAAAGTTAAGTCCAATCGCTATTGGTTCTCTGCAATGACGAAAAATATTGATCTCTTCTCAAAACTTAACACGCATAAACACGAGCAACAACCATCAGTAATTTGTAATAGGGTATCTGCACCATCTTCATGAGGTCCTCAGCCTTATCTATTTCGAACCCATCAAACTTAACAATACAATGCAGAATTTTATTTGAATGATCAATGCCTAATCGATTAAAAACTCCATTCACAAAAACATTGTACTTTGTGTGTGTTGTCCCGGTGACCTTCTCAGTAATACATACTTAACTCTCACACACATGATAGTGAATCCATCTGCACTCACCTTATTCTTCCTAGATCATCTATGACTTAAATTGAATAAACAGATGACTATCTAGTTGCAATATATGCCACATCTGTTTATATTGTCAAATAATTGGAGACATCTGTTACGACAGTATGTTGTAAGCTATCTAACATAAGAAATATATCTAGCAACAGATTACCCATCTGTTAGATTTATTTTAAAGCAATTTTCTTTTCTTTCTGAGATACAATAATTTATAAATAGGTCCCTCCATACAAATATGGATGATCCAGATTCGTACAAGAATATTCATATCGAGTCCTTGCGTGAACTTCAAAGGCAGTTTGATGAACTCCAGATAGATTTGGCTGACTTCGGAGCAAAGTTGAGGAGCAAGGCTGCCAGATAAAAAATATTTGATTGATAATACTAATAATAGTAGTAATAATAATTAAGTACTCCCTCGATTTCATAATAAATGAACTGTTGAATTTTGGCACACATATTAAGAAAAAAGCATTAAAGACATAAATTTATCACAACTTTTCATTTTTACCCCCAAAAAAGAAAAAGTTGACCTTGTAATACCTTTTTAAAAGTTAATTGGTTGTCAAATCATAAGGGCAAATTTAAAAAAGAATTCAATGATTCACTTATTTTGAAACACCAATAAATATCCCAACAATTCACTTATTCCGAAATGGAGGGAGTAATATTTTTTATTTTAGCGTATGTATTTTCCTTCTTTTGTATATCGGATCTACCTAAGGGATTCAAAAATCTATATTTCATTTGGTGGTCAACTTTGAATTTTTAATTCTTATTTAGTATTTAATAATCATTCTATTTATTCCTTGTTCTCAACATGTTGATGGTTGGTGATAGAGATTGAACAATTTGTGTTAACAGAGGTTAATCTGATGCGACAGATCGATCATATGTTGCACCAGATGGTTATTAATAAAAAAAGGTTATTATTGTTATTGAGAGGGTGAAAAGACATGATTTTTCGATTATTTAATATGAAAAATGTTTCATAAATAAATAATAAGGAAATAAATGATAAACACAATTTATAACCGTAAAAGAACGGTTATTTAATTTTAATAACTGATCGTGACTTTTCACCATTTTTGTTTTTGAATTTGTTTTTTAAAATTATTTATTATATAATAAAAAAAAGTCACAATATTGGATTAATTAACTTATATGATGATTGTTAAGAAAAACAAGGTGAAGGTCATGACTTTTTGTCTAAAACAAAAACACATACATTCAATAGTGTTGCTGATGCATCAAATTCTCATCTGTTGCGACTGATGTATCAGCTGTTAGAGGAAATCAAAAAAGATATTAATATAGAACGTTCATTTATTGCTACAGACGGTATATCTGTTGCAACTGATGGTTTATCAGATTCAACAGATATACAATCTGTTTCCAGAAAATAAAAAAAGAATTTGAAAAGGTGTTTATTTTAATGTATAAAATAAAAAATTCAGCAAATTTGGATTAGTGATATGATGATAATTTTTTTTTAAAAAAAGTAGATTATATATTGCAACAAATATATTATCTGATGCAACATGTTCACTATTGTTGCAACAGATGATATATCTATTGTCACAGATGATTTATCTGATGCAACCGATATAGAATTTGTTGTCACAACTCAATAAAATGGTTCTTGAAAAGAACTAATTAATAATAATAATCTGAAAAGTCATGACTTATCACAATATTTATTTTCTTAATTTAATAAAAAATATAATTAATGAATGAAGGTGAACAGTCGCGCCTTTTTGCCTCTCATTCAAATTCAATCCTCTATAAATAGGTCCTTCCTTACTTAATCGTTCATTCAACTACACTCTATTTATTTATTGCATCTCGTCTTTCATATTACACTCTAGAAGATTATGGCTGACCCAGTGTGGGACGTTGCTTTTCTGCAACACGCCGTGAATGAACTTCAAAATCAAGTTCGTTACCTGCAATGGGAACCGGGAGGAGTTAGAGCAAGAATGCTCCGTGAGATACGCATGCTGAGGAGGGCCTTGCTACTTTCGGTTGAAGATTGGTTGGCTGACAATGATAATGATGATAATAATTAGATTTTATTTTTCTTTTAGTCTATTATATGTATTTTTATTTATTTTTGTTTAATAAGAAAATTATGTTTGATCTTTGATGTTTTAATCCATATTTAATTTTTATTCTGTCTATTATCTTCTCAACAATCATGTCGACGATTCGACGTAAAAAGAAATAATTTAGAATCCAGTAGCAATAGCAAGATTTATCTGTTGGGTTTGTGGCAGGGGCTGATATGTTGTTCAAAACAGATTACTCATATGTTGCAATAGATAAGAAGTCTGATGCAACAGATAAATAATCTTTTTAACAGATTACTAGTTTGTTGCTTGGCTCTGACGTTTTAATTCGTACTCCCTCCATCTCAAATTATCCGTCACAAATTGAGATACCATATTGATTAAGAAAAATAATTAATAACATGTATAGTTTACCATAACCCACTAATCAGTTGGTGGGACAATAGACGTGTTTGAAATAACCATTATTTGTTATTCAATCAAAATTTCATAAGAGAAGAAAGCTTTCAACGTCGGTCGTCGTATAGTCTCCCTATTAAATGATGTTTCCATTTTAATTTGAAGAAAAAATGATTAATGCAAAGGGTAAAACATGGATTTTTATTTAATCTTTTCTTGATTAATGAAAAAAGACAAGTAAAATGAGAAATCGAATTAGGAAATTTGGGACGGGTAATTGAACGTAAGGAATGATTTTGAATCCAGTAGCAATAGCAAAAGTTGAAAAATATTGGTTATCTGTTGGGTTTATGGCAGGGGCTGATTTGTGTTATTCCAAATAGATTAATCATTCGTTGCAACAGATAATTAGTCCGGTGCAACAGATAAATAGTCTGATGCAACAGATAATACGTCTGATGCAACAGATTATACGTCTGATGCAATAGATAAACAGTCTGATGCAATAGATAAATCTTCTGATGCAACAGATTACTCATCTGATGCACCAGATGATTGATCTGTTTAAATTGTGGGCACTTATATTGGATTCATGATCGGGGTTCTATCTATTGTTGAAAAAACAAAAGTGTACCCAGATGAGAAATACGAATAAAAATAATAATTCTACTTACCAAAGTCACCTATGAAGTAATGTTAACGTGGAAAGTGATGTAGTAAACAAAATTTGACCTAAGAAATTAGTCAGATGGCAGCAGTAGAGTTGTACCAACAACAACAACAAACAGTCGACAAGAAGAAGATGAAGATGATAATGAAGTAGAAGATGAAGAGGATAATGAAGCAGAAGATGATGAATAAAGCAGCAGAAACAATGAACAACAAAAATCGCTAAGAGAGAAAACAACAATGGATGAGAAGAGTGAGAAAGACGTCTTTTTTTCCTCTGTTTTCCATTATTTTAGGTAACCATTGGCATCAAAGTGTAAATTTAAAAACTTGTGGGTTATGTTCAAACTTTTCCAACTTTCTTAATCCATAATAAATTAATTGTCACCTCCAACTAATAATTAAGATTTGTGTCACCTACACCTCATTTTAAAACTTTTTTGTCACCTGTGGCCCAAAGCCCCAGTTAGTTACCATTTTATTACATTGACAATTTACTGTTTTGACATAATACATAAACATGTGCTTTAATTTGAGCTTAGCTAGTATTTATGTCCTTCAACTTTAGATGTACCAAAGTAGGTACTTAATCTCATATAAAGTTGAACAATCAGACACACACGTCCTATATGACGCCCTGCATGTTGTCTCACGGGAATTGCCTAATATAACTTAATTGCATTTATACTTATCTAATATAATTTGATTGTATAAATATTTGTTAAAATTGTTAATACAAAGTACTTAAACTCAAGAATTTACAACAACAAACATATTCTATGTAATCTCACAAGTGAGGTTTGGAGAGAGTGAAGTGTATGCACATTTTATCCGAAGCATTTCAAAAGAAGTTGGAAAAAGGGAAGACACAAATAAAACCAAGAAAAATAATGAAATAACGCAAAATAAAAAATAATATGCAACATCAAAAATACAAAATAATAATAACAACGAAAAAATACGATAATCGAAGCACAAATAAATACAGGTGATAACCGAAAAAGGAGTTATAAATCAAGAGTTTAACTTACATAAATCGATAGTGTAAAGAAATTGTAATATTATCAAGACATCTAATCCCCACTTTGTGGGAATACACTGGGTTTATTGTTGTTGTTGTATCAAGACATCTAAACATCTACAGATTATTCATTAAGGGGTTGTTTGGTAGAATATAGTTCTATCTCTAATGTCTAATGTCTAATATAATAAAAGTGTCAAGGATCTTATAAATACTATTTGAACTGTTTGCTCTTCATTAAAATATTTACGTGTTAGAAAAAATTATCTTTTTATTATTTTTCTAATTTTTACAAGTTGAAAATTCATAGAAATTTAGTTCTTAAATCTTTCTTTATTTGACTTATGTACCGAAACTTTAGGACCTTAAAATCAATTAAACTTTTTACCTTAGATAATTTTTTAATTAATTTAATTAATTAATCGTACTAGCATACATTCTTTTGAAGTAATGTTTGTATGGAAATTGACAATCGTTTAATAGTAAAGTTGTGAACTTTGAATAACAAATTTTATTTATATTACCCTTAGGGGTCATTTGGTTTGAAAATGGTTATCCCGGAATAAAATAAAAGAACACATTTTCTTTATTTGGTTGAAGGGATTAATCCAACCCGGGATAACTTACTCCACCATTTTTTCCTTTGTCCCGGGATAACTTATCCCATATACATGGTGGGATAAGTTATTCCGGGTAATCCCAGGATAACTAATCCCGGTATTAGTTATCCCGGAATAACCATTTTCAAACCAAATCACACCTCAGTTCTTATAGTCAAGTTTTACAGTTATCTTTTTTCTTTGCGTATGGATCAATTTGAGTAAAATTTTGTTCACAATTAATTTTAGTTATAATTTCTTTAGATTTAGTTATTTAAATTACTTATGAAATCCATAATATTTAATATTTTTAAATCTTTTAGAATTTACCTTATAAAAAATTCTACAATTCTATTTAGGTAATATTTTAGATCAAAATTTTCAAGTAGCATATCCTCTACTTGACCTTTTCTTCTTATTTTGATATTGATTCAAGTAGTATCTTTATTTTTTAAATTCATTATTGTCATTTTTATTCCTTAACAGTAAATTCTCACCTTTTGATAATTTCTCACCTTTCTTTTTTAGTTGAATATTTCTAATAGAAAAATAGAAAGAAATAAGCATGTTTTTCGCCGAATGAAGTACTGGTCAAAAAAATAAAGATTTATCTCTTTTCTTCTTCTTTTTTCTTTGTTTAGCTATGACATATGTCCTAAAATATGTGATGAAAATCCTCATAAAATAATTATATGAGAAGAATCACGATAAAATAAAAATATGAAAAGAAATTAGATGTCTATTTTTAATAAGAAAAATGGACTAAAATACCCTTCAACTACGTAAAGTAAAATGGTGCAAAAACGTCCTCCTACCTATTGGGCCTAAAATGTTATTTTCATCTACATATTGGGCCTAAAATGCATTTCTCACCTACCTATTGGGTCTAAAATGTCCTTCCCGCGTCTACCTGTTGCGCTTATTTTGCCTTTTTATTTAGGCAAATTACATGAAAAGGTCATCCTTAAAACTTAACTACATAAATAATAGTACTTTTTCAATATTACAAATATACATACATACATACATACATACATACATACATACATATATATATATATATATATATATATATATATATATATATATATATATATATATATATATATATTACAAATATAGTCATTTAAAAAAATCATAAAAGATAATTATAATTCCTAATTTAATGCTATAACTAATTATCAATTCATCTTAATTTAAGAGATTTTTTTTAATCTTCAAACTATATTTGAAAATTATATATCTATATTTATCTCTCTCTCTCTCTCTCTCTCTCTCTCTCTATATATATATATATATATAGTCTTTCCTTATGATAGATTGATGACGACATTCTTATGGGAAAATCATCATGGTTAGGTGTGGAGTCGTATATGCAGGGAAAGTTTGAGTAGCCGTGGCATTACGAATTTGGATTGACATGATATATATGGTAAAGTATGAGTAGCCATAAGTGTTGCCCTCGTTAGAGACAGAAAGCGTGATGGTGGCTTGCTTGATGCTATCGATAGTTAATCTTGGGTGGTAAACATATATATATATATATATATATAGAGAGAGAGAGAGAGAGAGAGAGAGAGAAAGAGAGAGAGAGAGATTTTATTTAAGCGTATTAATTTTTAAAAAATATAATTAGAGGTCATTTTAGTAACAAATATATGTAATAATTCAATATTTATCAAATCAGCATAATATATGGGTGACATATTTGTATGATTGACGCATATCTCATTCTCTTTGGTTCGTCAGATGTGAACTATATGCATGATTTCTATAAGTGTTGACGTTTATCGGGTTTAAAGTATTTTGAGTTGTCGTTATTTCAATATCTTTCAAATTATGCTTGAGAATTACTTAAATATATATTTTAATTTTGTTTAACATAATACTTAAAAAATAGATAATTAGAGGTCATTTTAGTAACAAATATAAGTATTGATTCACAATTTATCAAATCGGCATAACATAGGGGCGAAAGACTAGTACCATCAACACTTATGTTTCACTCTCTTTGGTTCGATTCATATGAACTATATGCATTATTTTTATAATGAGTTGATATTTACCAGGTCTAAAGTATGTTGAGTTGTCATTATTGAAATATTTCACAAATTACATTTAAAAATAATTCAAATATATAATTTAATTTAATTTTAACATAATAATTAAAACATAATTAATTAGAGGCCGTTTTAGCAATAAGTAGTGATTCATAATTTACCTTGGCATAACATAGATGCTAAAGACTTGTACGATTAACACTTATTTCTCACTCTTTTTGGTTCGACACATATGAACTATATGCATGATTTTTATAATGTGTCGACATTACCAGTTCTAAAGTGTGTTGAGTTGTCGTTACTGAAATATTTCACAAATTATATTTAAAAATTATTTAAATATACAATTTAATTTTATTTAAATATAATAATTAAAGAATAATTAATTGGAGGTTAATTTAGTAATATATAGAAGTAACGACTGGCGTAACATAAAGGTGAAAGACTTGTATGATCAACACTTATATCTCACTCTCTTTCGTTCGGCAGATGTGAACTATATGCGTGATTTCTATACTGTGACAATGTTTATTAGGTCTAAAGTATATTGAGTTATCGTTATTGCACTATCTAACAAATTATGTCTGAAAATTAATTAAATATATATTTTAATTTTATTTAAACATAATACTTAAAAAATAATTAATTAGAGGTCATTTTAATAACAAATAAAAGTAATGCTTTACAATTTATCAAATCAGCGTAACACAGAGGCGGAAGACTTATGGATCAACGCTTATGTCTTACGCTTTTTAGGTCAACACATATGAACTATATGCATGATTTTTATAATGTGTCTATATTTACCAGTTCTAAAGTGTGATGAGTTGTCGTTATTGAAATATTTCACAAATTATGATTATAAATTATTCAAATATATAGTTTAATTTTATTTTAACATAATAATTTAAAAATCATTAATTAAAGGTCATTTTAGTAACACATATGTAATGATTCACAATTTATCAAATCAGAATAACATAGAGGCGAAAAACTTATAGATCAACACTTATGTCTAACTCTTTTTGGTTCGACATATATAAACTATATGCATGATTTTTTAATGTTTGACATTAACTAGTCTAAAGTGTATCGAGTTATCGTTATTGAAATATTTTATAAATTATATTTAAAAATTATTTTAATATACAATTTAATTTTATTTAGATATAATAATTAAAAAATAATTAATTAGAGGTTAATTTAGTGCTCCCTCCATTCCATAATAAGTTAGTTATTGGATATTGGCACACATGTTAAGAAAAAAAGCAAAGACATAAATTTATTATGATTTTTCATTTTTACCCTTTTCAAATTTCAAAATCTTAATAATGATACATCACTCCCAAGACACATTTAATGGAGGGTAAATTTGAAAAAAAAAAAATTCAACATCTATCTTGAATTGTGAACCAACACAAAAAAAATACTCCAACAATTTACTTATTATGAAACGGAGGGAGTAACATTATAAATCACAATCCGCAATTTATCAAATCAGCATAACATAAGGTGAAAGACTTGTGCGGTCAACATATCTGTCTCACTCTCTTTGGTTTGTCACATATGAAGTATGAACTATATGATTTCTATAATATGTCAATATTTACCATGTAAAAAATGTTTGAGTTGTCATTATTGAAATATTTCACAAATTATGTTTAAAAGATATTCAAATATATAATTTGATTTTATTCAAACACAATAATTAAAAAATAATTAATTAGAGGTTAATTTGGTAATATATACTCTCTCCGTCCAATTTTATGTGTCAGAGTTTGACCGAATACGGAGTTTAAGAAATAATTAAAGACTTGATGCATTTTACCAAATTGCCCTTTATTAAATAAATATACTATTATTATTTTTAATTAACTGGGGCTTTATAAGTGGAACCAATAAGGATAAAAGTGAAATTGTGTGTTTAAATAGTTACTAAATAAGAAAAGATGACTTTTTTTTGAAACAAACAAAAACGAAAATGATGACACATAAAATGAGACGGGGGAGCATAAGTAAACGATCTGCAACTTATCAAATCTGCGTAACTTAAAGGTGGAAGACCTGTATGGTCAACTCTTATGTTTCACACTTTCTTTGGTTCGACAGTTGTGAACTATATGCGTGATTTCTATAATGTGTGGACGTTTACTAGATCTAAACTATGTTGAATTATCATTATTGCAATATCTTACGGTGGATACTTATTTTACACAATCAAGTACCCGTACCCGTACCCGTACCCGTACCCATACCAATACCAATACCAATAATAATACAACATAATTTGCACAAATATTTTTTTTTATATAGATCAAACAATGTGGTGAATAGGAGTGTTTACGATCTAATTTATGAAATCAATATATGGTTTAATTTGATTTTAAATTTTAAAAATAGTTAGTATTTATTTTGATTTTGATTTTACCTAAAAATAATCATAGCTCGAAGAGGAATAAATTGTCCTTCAAATCATCTCTTTCTTTATTTAAGTTAAGAAAGAAGTCAAATACGTTTAAGCTTTTTGTCTTCGAACCTACAAATTATATATATAAAAATTTTATAATTATTTGAATATATGATATTATTTTTCATAACTAAATATAAATATTTTATACCTTATAATCATTAATTTGAGTTTAGCCTACTAATTTTATATGTACTATGATATTTTTAAATTCTATTTCTTGAAAAATATGACCAAACATAACACTTCAAATCTAATTATCTATATGCGGTATAGTATATGACTTTTTTTTAATGTACTTCAATAGATTGATCCTTTGATTTTTGAAATGGGGCGATCTCTACAATTAAACAACATAAAATGCTATAGTTTTAAAAAAAATATTGAAAAGCAATGTAAAAGATTCAAATATCCTTATCTAATAATCATAGATATCAATTTATTAATTTCCAATATTCACTTAAAATAATTAATTTTTATTATTTTATAATTATAAATTTATCATTAGCTAGCTATAAACCAAACTATCAAACCAGATTGATAATTTTTATTTTAATTTAAACTTTTAAAATTGACTAAATTACTTTATTTTGATTTTGATCAAAAAATGATCCCAATTGAATCATGAACACTCACTACTTAAAAAAAGAATTTGACACCCTTTTATTTCTTGGATTGCATATTACAATTGTGTGTTACTAAGAACTTAAAATAGTTGTAGTTCAAATTTTATCAAATAATATTGTATGACAACCAATATTTATAATTTCATTCAAATTTAGTAGATCAAAGAATTATTTTTGGGTTGATAAAGAAATAAAATTAAAAATTGAAATAAAATAAACAATCAAGAAACATATTTAATAACGAAGATTATGACTAAGACATAATTCAGAATTTAAGCATAGAAATATGACATATTTTTTATTTATCAACTCCACTTTCCAAATAATTAAGATTACTTTGATTAAGTTATTTTAAATTTTATTCGTAGATATTATTTTAAATTTAAAATGAAACTGTTTGAATTGGAGGATATCTTGTTCAATTAAAATTTTTTATCCTCTTTTTAGTAGACTAATATAAAAGAATATAAATTTATCTATATATTATTATTAAAAGGAGAGTAATAGTATAAAATGCACATATTGTATTTTTCAAGTATAAGTAATGTATAGTTTTTAAATTTATGTAGAAATCTTTTATACTCATTAATTGTTGTTGCATAAATTAATTTTAGTTGTTCAATAAGTTTAGAGAATGGGAAAAGTTACTGTATTTATTAATATATTTTGGAGGGAAATTTAGTTTGAAAAATATGGTAAAAATTAAAATAAGGCTATAGAAATCTCTTCAGAATTATGACCAAATTTGGGTCAAATAATTATGGCCATTTAGCTCCCTTCTTTTTCCATCGTATGTTTTCAACTTAATGTGCTTTTCTATTATCATGGTATTTTCATGATCAGATTAGTGTTAAAGCTAATCAAAGTACCAATGCAGCTGTATTTTTTAAATCCCAAAAGTATAGAAATACGGTGCTTCATTTTAAAATATTTGGTAATTATGACATTGAGTTTTTTAACTGTCCCAAGTTCCTAATGCAGAAAAATTATTTGTAAAATTATTTCTAAAACTGGCACAAACGGTAAGAGTACGAAAATCATCTAACAATTATTTATATTATCAATGCTTGTACTTTTATATAATTATGATATTGATAATTTATATGGTCGAAAAACAAAGCAACATATCAGTAATCTTATTGATTTTTGGTTTTCTGTGCAAACTTAATTCGTGGGTCAACCTTTTAGTTTTGGTAAAAAAATTTGTCGACTAGATAACTTTAATTAATGTTTGTTCTGAAATTTATATGGAACTTGCATACTAAGAATTAGTATGACCTACTTTGATTTGACATAAAATTTATGAAAATAAAAAAGATTTTTGAATTTTATGGCGTTGAATTAAAATTATAATAAATGTATCAAAATGCCTTTTAATCTTGTGGTGCTATACATGTCATGTGAAAAGTTGAAATTAAAGTATTACCAAAAAGGGAAAGGAATCATTTTTTTTTAAACGGACTAAAAAAAAGTAGGTTATTCCTTTTTAAACGGAGCGAGTATTATTTTTAGAGTTGATCTTTTTAAATAATATAAAAGTTTTATGATAATGATAAAGGACAAACGTGGAACGCTCGAGTTGTGCGTTCTCATAGATTAGTTAAGAAAATAATGAATGCATTAATTTTGTGTAATTAATACCTTGTTTAGTAAAATTTTTCATTTTATGTGAGACTTATATTTGCATTAGTTATACAATTTATTCGATATTAAAATGTATTACTAATGCATGAAAATTCACTATATTAATATGCAATGTATCTAGTACATGCATTAGTATGGTTAAAGTCACAATTGTCCCTCAAAATATTTTCCACCATATTTATGGAAGGTATTTTTGTAAAAAAATAAATTTTTAAAAATTGTGCAGTTAATGTTATTTTTAATATACCAAATCAAACACAACAGAAGAAAAATGAAAGCGTAACTAACGCAAGTATTATTAATACAAATATTATTGATATAATATATTTTGTACTGTTCTTATACACTCTACCAAACGATCCCTAAAAGTGAAATAGTATGTAATCGTTGAAGATATAATATATTACCCAAACGATCCCTAAAAGTGAAATAGTATGTAATCTTTGAAGATATAATATATTACCCAACATTGTGTGACACAAATAATGAAAGAAATTTGAATCAAAGCTCTGAAGTTTTGTCCATTCTTTATCGTAATAATATCTCGGGTTTTGCAATGACAACTCAATATATTTACTATAAGATCATTAATTAATATATATCGATGGTTAGCTGATTGACGGCTACAAAAATAGTTGAAGCCATATCCAATAGAAAAAGATGTTATTCAAACTCATTTCAAGTAAAGCTGAGTGCTTACCTGTTGAGCAAGTTTATCAATCTCGATAGAGACGTCGTTAATGAGTCGATGCGTGGCTTGAATTTTGGCGTTCTTCCTCATTTGTATGAATCTTTTCTCCTTGCTTTCTGGATCTTCTATTAAAATGACTTTTGATCTATCTTTGACTCCACACATGTCTAAATATTCTCCATTCTCTCTTTCTTTTCCTCTGCATATTATTCTCTGTTCTCCAGGTTGTAACCCTGTTTCTTCTGTTAATAGCTTCTTCAGTTCTCCTGCATAAGAGCACCTAATGGTTTTACTATATCCAACTTTTAACAGTCTCAATATGAATAAAATCATGTACGAGTAGATTTTGAACCTTATTACGTAGCTTTGTCCAGGAGATAGCGGCACAAATTAAGCAAGTGCACCGTAAACGTGTCTATTATTTCATACCCCCTCCGTTCTCTTTTACTTGTCACTTTTTGACACTGTACACCTATTAAAAAAATTAATTATTGATATGATTATTTTACCATATTATCTCTATTAATTAATGTTTGTAGTAATATGTCTTGAAAATAATTTAGAGAATAAATAATTAATGCTAAAAATAAAATAAAGAAAATACTTTTATCCTTTCTTGATATATCAAAAGTAACAAGTAAAAATAAAAATTTAATAAAAATAATAACAAGTAAAAAGCACCGGGGGAGTAATTTTATAGGGTTACATATCACATGCCAAACTACCGGTATACAATATTGTCTATGAAGCGTAATAATGACTAATGAGTAAGCAATAAGCATTATAGTGTTGCAACAAACTGAAAATTATTTCATACTTTCACTTGACAAATCAATATTTATTTCATAATTTGATTCTATTCAACTTTAACAAGTAGAGAATTTGAAGTTAAAATTCTACAACATCCGTTCTAATCATAGAATAAATCTGATCGCAACCTTTTTATGATTTAAATAAGTCTTTCTTTATGATCATAATTTTATAATATATCTTTGAATATTTTAACTTATGACTTGTAGTATTTTTTACATAATTTTCAAATATATAAATTTTCACAATCAAAATTAAACTATTAATAATTTAATGAGTATTCAAGTGAAATAATAATTTTTTCCATTCACAAAATTTTAACATTTTCTTCAAATAAAATTCACGTCAAACTTCGACTTTTAAATTAACTTCAAGTAGTCATCGTAGTCTTCTTCTTCTTCTTCTTTTTCAAATAATAATTAACCAAATATTGTCCAAATGCCTACCTAATGAATTAATGATTATGAAAATTGAAAAAGGCAATATAAGCAAGCTTACGTTCTCCAGTAAAAACTTGTCAAACACATTAGATCAATGAGTTTTAAGGGTCGTTTGGTGTGAGGTATAAGGGGTTAAATAGTCTCGAAATAAAATGAAGAATTAATTTATCCCATATTTGATGTGAGATATTAGTTAGCATTGAGATTATATATTCCACCATTTACATCATAGTGATGGGATAAATTATCTCATATACATATGAGATAATTAATTTTGAAATAACTTTTTTCCAATCAAACGACCTTATTATTAACCCTGTTCCAAAATCTTTTGATATTTTCCATATGGTTTATTACTCTTTTTGTCCTCTTTATTCATCCACTTTTTTTATACCTTAAGCTGTTTGGGAACATAAACACATTATAATACACAACAAAACATCAGTGCCCTCGCTCAGGGCTAAATTTGACACAGAAGTTAACTTATTCTTCAACTTCTCAAAACTATCCTCACAAGCATCAATCCACAAAACCTTAACCTACTGCTGAGTTAACTTCGTCATATCAAAATGTTCAGCAATTTTTGTTCAATTTATAATTATCAGTGGATAATTTATCTATTTCTACTCATTTTATTCTTAACATTAAATACGATTCATTGCTAGCATTTGATTATAGATTCTCAAATATTTTTGACAAATAATATATGAATAAAGATTTGGGTAAAATTTTACCATGTGTTTGGTCATAATATTTGAAAAACATATTTCATTTTTTTTAAGAAATATGATTTATATTCAGAAGTTCTAGAAATTATTAAAACTAACCATAAGTTTGTATTATAAGAAATAAGAAATGTGCCTAACATTTTCTTAGAAGTTGAGAAACAGAAGAAAATCAAGTATATTAAAATTTCATTTGTATAAGTTGTATTATTATGTACATGCACACATTCGTCGAGAAAATATATTTCTAGATTATATTTGTGTTCTAATGTACGTGTATATGTTAATTGAGGTCAATGAATAGTGAGTGTTTTTATGAAAGAAAAAGTTTGATGTAAAATTTAAACTTTTAAAAGTTTTCAAAATTCTTTTTTTGGCTCAAATACTAATTTTTTTCTAGTATTCGGAAATTTAAAATATTTGTCAAAAAGTTATGAAATAATGACAAATTATATGGTTAAATATTATTTATCAAGTTTTTTCTCAAATTTTACTTGAAAAAACTATAGCTAAACGGGTATATTATCTAGTGTATTTATCAAAATATTAAATTTATTATATTCAAACATAATATGATAAAATTATTATTATTATTTAATGCTTTTTAATTTCGCGCTAATAGAAACATGGACAAATAAAAATAGACGAAGCGAGTAAAATGCAGTGATGAAGCGAGAATTTTCACTAATGAGATTCATAAGTGAAAGTACGAACTAACTGAAAGGGTTCAACATCTACAATATATACATAAAAAATAATTTTAACCATATATATATATAACATAATTTTTTGATGAAGGGGATTCGAATGACCCTAGTCGAAGGATAGCTCCGCCCTTGATAACATGTTTTTATTTTGAAAAGCGATTTAGTTTTTTATCGAATGTGTCTGAAGGTATGAATTATTTTCAACGAATTAAATCAGCTTTTGTAAAGTATTAAATGCTTCTTTTTACGAATTTATGTAATATTTTTTTATTTTTTAAAATTTAAACTATATAAATTTAGATCAATACTTTAAAATATTAAAAATTATTTTTTTTCATCCCAATTTATTTAATGTTTTTCAAATTTTTAGATTCAAATAAGTCTATTCTTGACTGTTATTTTTTTTAATTTCTTTTTCAATTTATTGAATTGTTAATACAATCATTTTGCCTTACATTACTTTTACGTAGTTTTTACTATATATATTTTATTTCATAAAATTAAAAAATTTCATATCTAAATTCACGATCAAACTTACATTATTTAACTCTCCGAAAGTAAAAAGTTCATTTATATTAGAACAAAGGTAGTATTTATAATACTTTATCATACAATTTTTACATTTTTAAATGTTAATTTTGCATAATTTACGTTAGATCCTAAACTACACAAACAACTATATATCCCCTTAATAACTTTCAAGTGAATTTCATACCACTTCAAAAATATTATACCATCGTCACTACAAAAATTACAGTATACACGCGCCACGTTGGAACCATGTCAGACCCACATAAATAATTTTTTTTTATATCCCATATATATATATATATAACTTACCCCTAATCTTTCTTCTCCAAGCCCCCCCCCCCACGCCATCCCCTCCCCCCTCCAACACTCCATATATATAAATATATAATCTATAATATTGTGTGAAAACCTTTAGAAAAACGATTTGAACTTTTTGCCCTTCATTAAAAGACTCTCCTTTAAACAAAATTGTCTTTTCACTATTTTTCTAATTTATTATTTAATTATTTTTTATTATATTAATAAAAGTGTGAAGACCTTTAGAAAAGTGATTTGAACTTTTTGTCCTTCATTAAAAGACTCTCCTTTAGACAAAACTGTCTTTTCACTATTTTTCTAATTTATTATTTAATTATTTTTTATTATATTAACTAGACTTCCTAAAATATATGAGACTCATAAAATACATGGTATGAGAATTAATTAATATTTTCCTTTCTACTATACTTCCTAAAATATATGAGACTCCTAAAATATATGATAAGAGAATTGATTAATATTTTTTTTCTACTGTTCAATTAGAAAAATACTCCTAAAATAAGACCCTATTAATTAAGGAAATACTTCTATAAATATTGAGATGTACGTTAAACTAGAGAACAAACCGATTTTCCTATTGGGAGATTGATGCATATCTAACTTGAGTTACTTCTATAAATATTGAGATGTACGTTAAACTAGAGAACAAACCAGTTTATCTATTGGGAGAATATGATTGATGCTCATCTCACTTGATTCGATTGCATGTATAGATTGGTGGATGCTTGATTTTCTAACCCTCAACTTCTTCACTATTTTTGTCGGCATAATAGAATTCAACGTGTGTAAATGTATATATCTTCTTTGTTTTCATTCAAAATTATTCTTTAGGGTCAAAATTTTCGCTCAAATAAGAATTAGTTGGATCAAAATCAAAGCTTTGTGATCACTATTATATTGTTTTTTATAGTTTACAGGTCGTAGATGAATGTCGATTGACTTTGAAAAATTTCTTGTATAAATGTTAGATTTAATTGTATTGTTTTGATATCTTTATTATCTTATTATTTTATTTTAATTTACAGATGCTAGATGAATGTGGGTCGGCTTTGAGTTTTTTTATTAGGTAAAAGTTAGGTTTAATTGTATTATCATAATATCTCTATTAGTTTGTTATTTTGTGGTAGTTTACAGTTCATGGATGAATCTCGATCAGCTCTGAGAATTGTTTGCGCGTAAAATTTAAGTTTAATTGTATTATTTTGATATCACTTTTATCGTATTATTTTGTTGCAGTTTACGTGTGATAGATAAATGTTGGTCGGCTTTGAAGAATTTTTTTATATAAAGGTTATGTTTAGTTGTATTATTTTGATATCTTTATTATCGTATTATTTTATTATTATTTACAGGTGGTAGATGAGTGTCGGATAACTTTGAAAAAAAATTTGAGTGTAAAGATTATATTTAATTGTATTATTTTGATGTCTCTATCATTATATTATTTTGTTGTAATTTACAGATGGTAGATGAATGTCGATCGACTTTTTAAAATATTTTTGATAAAAATTAGGTTTAATAATAAATTCTCCATCTTTACTTACTCAAAATATATTAAATTTAATTATTATATTCATCTTTATTATTTAAATAAATACTCTACTTAGTGTAATATTTGAACTCATCAATGTGAGATACACGCATAAGGCGCGTACACCTAAACTAGTATATTTTATTATGTTATAAACGAGAATCAATAGATTCGTCGTCCTCACACAGGGAGAAAGGAGAATATGCTTTAATGAAGTCAAATAAGAAAGCTACATGTGTCTATTATTTCTTTGTTTATTTAGGTTTGTGTACTCATTGTCTTTTGTGTTTTTTTTTTTTTATCTTTCCTTATTTTTTGGTTTATATTTTTTGTCTGTTTCAATTTATTTGATATGTTTTAATCTAATAGTATAAAATTTCAAGGGATCAAAGAAACTTTTAAAATATATGTTCATAAATAAGGGTATGCCAAACATTCTAAAATATTTTTTTATTTTGTGTATTAAATATGTCAAGTGGATAGTTGAAATTAAAGAATTTGTAAAAAAAAAAAAAAAAAAAATTTAAAGCAATTTAAGAGGAAAAATAGGTCAAATAAATTGAAATAAGGTAGTAGAAAAAACTTAATAACTTAGTTGATTGACTATATGAACTCTCACCTTATTGTTGAAGATTCAATTCTCACAATTTAGTACCTGTTTGGGATTGCTTATTTCCTGAAATACACACTTATTTTGAGAAAAAAAAATATTTTTTTTAAAATAGGGGTGTTTGATAAACTTGCAAAAGTGCTTTTAAAAATAAGCAAAAGCAGAAAAATATTTTTTTACAAGTTTAATTAACGTTTGATGTTTAAAATTTTACATTCATATTTACGTCATAATTCTTTATGATTTATATATTATTATTTTATTTCACTCATTTTTATTTAAATAAATTTGAAAATATCATTGATGATGATGACTAAAGAATATATAATTTTTTGTTATTTATTATTAATGATAACAATTGACAATCACGTTACAAGATTATATTTTGACAGAACATGTAATTTTTTTCTTGAATATTTAATTTTAAATGAATAATTCATGAAAATAACATATTTGTTACAATGTAGTGTGTATTCAATTGATAAATGTCGTTTTTGGTCATTTGTCTAAAAAAGCACTTTTTTAAAAAGATTATCCAAACACAATTTATTTATTAAAAATACTTTTCACATGAATTTATCAAACACAAATTGCTTTTTTTGTTAAAGCATTTTTTTGAAAAACTATTTTATAAAAGTGTTTTTCAAATAACCAGTTTTGTAATAACAATATCAAACGGACTCTTAATCCTGCTCTCCATTCTTCTTCTCCTATATACCCCTAATTTTAACTGAAGACTAAAACATAATTTCCTACACAATCAAGATTGTATTAGTAATTTCCTTAGTTTTTTTTCTTATTTAGATAAGTTAATTTTTACATAACTAAAAAACTATATTAAATTAATAGTAATTAATCAAGAATAATATAATTAAAATACTTTATACTTTCTTTGGAAAAATTGAATCATAAAGAGTGTGTTCAAGAAAAAATCATAAAATATAAATTAGAGGAAACAATAGATTACTTTTTATATTTTTATTGGGTGATTTTGTACAAATACTTTATACTTTTTAGATATAAGTTTAATGAGATGCATATTAAATATGCCACTAAATTATATTAATTATGTAGTAAAATATTACTGTCTTTGGACACCTTTAAAGCTACCTATTACGATATTCTTTTCGGGGGTTAAAACATTATAATTATATATTTGAAAGCATGGGCCTCTTAAAACTAGTATATATATATATTCCCCTAAATCTTTCTCCTGCCATCCCCTCCCTCCCCCTCCAACACTGCCCCGCCACCTACCCTTCCACAACACTGCTGTCGCTACCCACGCCGATTCTTCATTTGAAAACTCCAATCCTCGTTTCCTCTCTTTTCTCCCCACACCACTCAATTCTTTTCTTTGAAATTTGAACTCGATATTTTTTGAGGTTTACTATTTTTTATTTTGAATTAAATCATTAGAATTTTGATTTTTGCAAATAATTTGTTATGTATTTAATTGAGGATGATTGATGAATAAACATCAAAAAAAATAATCGTTGAAATTTTAATTTTTGAAAATATTTTACTATGTATTTAATTGAAGATGGTTGATGTTTAAGGGTGGAATAAAAGAAATAATGTTGAAATTTTGATTGTTGAAAATATTTGTTATGTATATGATGGGAGATGATTGATGCGTAAAAGTGAAAAAAAAAATAAAGGAAGGAGAAGAGGAGTGCTTCGGTGTGAGGAAGATGAAGAGGAGGGGTGGCGGTGTGTGGAAAAGAAGAAAGGAAGAAAAAAATATAAAATTTAAAGTGAATTTTACATTTTTGGCCATTTAAGCGTTGAAGGTTTTGCTATTTATCATGTCAGTTATTTAGGTGTTATAAAATTCAGTTGAAAGTTATTTAAAAAAAAAATAATTATTAATAAAATTAAAGTGTTGAATGAATTTTGTAGATAAGTTAGAGAGGTATTTTAATGTCTTTCTCAATTCAATTCAACTTTAAACATAAATCAAATCAACTCCCAAAATATTACATAAACTAGGACAAAATCTAAAGTGAAACACAAACTTACCAAAAGTGGCGTGAGGATTCACCACCATTTCATAGCGCGCAGCGCCATACGCCACACGAATCCGCAAATTCTGAATAATTGGAACGTTTGAATTATCACTCCTTCGCTGTACTAACATTCCTCCGGGCCTCATTTCCCATTCTGTCACCTCTTCTTTCAAATCCGCAGCCCTCGTCGATGTCGTTCTCTCGACATTCTCGGCTTTTTTACTGTTGAATTTCGGCTTTCTCTTCATCATTTTCCTCGTTGCCTCACAATGCCTACTCTTTTTTTTTCTAGCCGGAGAAAATATCCGGTGAAGCTTTATTTTACCGACTTGAACCAACTATTTTTATTTATAAAAAGGATCATCAATTATAATATGTCAATCTGTGGGCCCCATTGATCCGCTCACACTCGAACACGGCCCACCCTCACCTACTATATAATTTTTTTATTTTAAATATGAATCTGTGTAATGCTTTTTTTTTTTTTTAAATAACAATTACATTTCTGTGTTGATTTGATTATCTTGATTTAACTTAGTATCGATTTTTAAAAGTTGAAAAAAAAAAAAAATTTATAATTTTAAATTAAAAATATTGAATGTACTAAAATATTATTTAGTTCTGTGATTTTGACATGACATATGAAAAGTTGAATTTAAAAAATTGTTAAAAAGGGAAAAAATTATTTCAATTTAAATAGATTAAAAAAAAAGAATGACAAACAAATTAAAATAATAAAAATCGATGTATATTTTTCATAGTGATCGTTTTTTCGTACGTAAATTTTGTAGTGGAAGTTACTGCAATACGTTTGAATAACGTAGTGATAATTCAAAATTTCAAAGAGTTGAATGAAGATTATGATTATGGATTGAAGTAGTTAAGTTTTACCAAAAAAAAAAAAGTGTTTGGTAAAGTTTATGGTAACATAATAAAATATATTTACCTAACTTGAATTATGTAAGTTATATCCTTGTCACAAATGATATGATGCATTTTTTCGAGGGATGTGAGGCCAAAAATTATATATTTTGCTACCATTTTTTCACATTTAGTGCTTTTTATTATTATATTGAGTTTGGAGTTCACGAAATACGCTTATGTTGGTTATTTTGATGTATTGGATAAATGCAGAAGTTTGAGCGACAAGCCATAAATCACCAACCTGAGTTTAGTTTCAAGTGCATAACTGAGACTAAACTAGCATGAAGAAAAAAGAAGGCGGCGATCAAATATCCACCACCACACTACAACAAGCGAGGCCCAATGCGTCGTGGCAATGGAAAAAGGAACAAGAGACAGCAACCAAATGAAACCACTACCTAGATACTCTATCAGGAGGCGCTCAACGACGGTGGGTGCAAGGCAGTAATGTAAAATGGCATCGAATTTTGTACTTTGGGCTTTGAAGGGTATTTTTGTCCCATGGGTTTTAGAAACATTATATATACATCGTAAACATTTGAAGGGATCATCAAGCCTAGATCACACAGGAAGAGAGAAGATCAATATTTTTGTTGGTTTTCTTTAGTATTTCAGAGAGAAGAGTAATATTTTCGTTGGTTTTCTTTAGTATTTCTTTCTTTAGTCATTAAACTTATGCATTCATGATTTGATTTCTTTTGTTTGTAATCAAATCACGAGTAGCTAAACTTCTAAATTCTAGGATTGTGATATGTATATGAAAGTCCCTGATGATGGAACTTAACCTCATATATTACTTGTTCGACTGCGTATACTTGCATATGCGTTAGCCGTAAAAAGAATTTGATTTTTTTTTGGTAACTAAATTTCATTAATCACCAAGTAGAAAATTATAAAATTATAGAAGGTTTTGACAACCGCCTACTACTCAACTATGCCAACATTTACACTACCTAGAGTGTTAGAATCATACTACTAGCTAGTTCTTTGAATCTAGTGGTGCCCTGACAAAACATGTGTACACTACATCTCTGGTCACTTATTTGTCTATTCTACACATTTTTTTCCAAATATCTGGTTATGCTCTAGCAACACACAATAAGTGAATTCAATGAATGTCATCTTGAATAATGAAGCATGAATTGTTTTCCCTTTAGCCTTCTGAATGATCCAATCCATATGCATGTCTCATGTTGGTCGCAATGATTCTCTCAACTGTAGCCAAGTGAGTAGGCTGGTCCATGTTCTCTTTACTCCTATAAAAGAAGCAGTTGCTAAACAAGTAAACATTAGTTTATCTTCTTGTTGGCAGAAAACACACTTTATATTAACTTTTATACCCCTGTTAGCCAGCCTATCAGTAGTCAGTAACCTTTCCTGCTCATAAAGCCACATAGTGAATAGAGCTTTGGGTCTAGCGTAATTGTGAAACATTAGCCCCTTCCAGCTCACTCTTTTTTTAATCCTCTAGCATCAGGTCGTTCAGCTGTCTAGTGATCTTCTTTGAAATGTTAATACTAAGCTGTCACTAGTGTGCCCCAAGCTTCAAATATAATATAATATGTATGCACCAATTTAATCCACATTGTGTCCTTTTTGGCAGTCATATCCCAACAAAGTTTAGTAATTGCTGCTTTGTCCATTTAGCCATGTTCAGAATGTTAAAACCCGCAACGCACTTTGGAGAACACACCTTGTCCTAAGCTACGAAAGCTTTTTTAGTTATGACATTAGACCCAGACCACACATAACTTTCCCATTAACTTTTAATAGTTTTAAGCACCTTAGAAGGAACAGTGAAGAGTTGAGCCCAATAGAATTGACTGCCATATAAAATAGACTGAATAAGTTGCATTCTACCAGCATATAACAAATGCTTTGCTGTCCACGAAACTATTTTTACTCTAATCTTATCAATCAAAGGATTGTTGGGTTAATAGTAGATGAAAGAAGTGCGAATGGAAAAATGGAGAGTAAAAGGATGGAGGGAAGGAGACACTAGAATAGAAAGTGTACTCCCAAATTGACAAGTATACTCTCTCTTCCACATTGATGGAAGAAGAGAACTTGAGAGTGTTTATATTGATGAATACTTACTCCACATGGCAAGTGAGGTAAGAAATAATAGATGCCTCGTGTCATCATCGTTGTTGCTTGCTTGGCTTTGGATGAGATCTATCTTTTTGGGTAAATTTCAGAAATAAAATAAATAAATTCAATCCAAAAAGTGTTTTGAAACTCCATTTAAATATACATGCATGCAGTAATAACAGATGCAATATTCGAAGTGAACTGGTGCCATTGTTTCAACGAATCGTTGCACTGTTTTGCGAACTGATGCATTGCTTTTGTGTTTCTGTCTCTGAACTGGTGCAGATTTTCGAAACAATGTTTCCTAAACTAATACATTGGTTCGAACACTCTTCAATGAAGTGATGCACTGTTTCGAACTGGTGCACTGTTTCAGCAAAATATTGTACTGTTTTGGGTAAACAGACATGCATTTTCAGAAACATCACACCTCTAAGATCTGTCTCTTTTCAGAAGAGGCATCTCTTGGCTATAAAAACCTAATTTCATCCACACGTTTTGGAGGCAATTTTTTTCAGATTACAAACTTCTTCTTGTCTTAACAAAAACTCTGTGTGTGATCATTAAACCGTTGAGTGCGTTGAAAGAATCCGCCTATTTGAGGTACCGCTATAGTCGTATTGAAGGTCATTTTATCCTGCGAGGAAGATTCCATAACCTCGGGTACAGTGAGGGGAATTATTCCTTAAGGAAAGTCCGTGAATTCAGACGACTTGGCCTTAATTATTTCTGTTTCATCTTTATTTTTTTGAAAAAATAAATACACCTCTTGGAAAGGTCATTTTGATATTGTGTTGAGGGCATTTGATGCTTCATTGTGTTTTTGTTTATACATGAACTCGAGTTGAAGTTGTTGTTTTACTATACAGATTTCTGCGTACCCAAATATATTGTGGGAAATAACTAGGACTTCACTGGGTTAGGACATCTTCTTTGTAGAAAGAGGCACATCAAGGTATTTGAAGAGAAGGTCACCACTTGAACAGCCTAATAGATTCAGAATTTACCTCCTTTGGAATTAATTGTACCCTTCAAAATAGACAGAAATCTTGCCAAGATTGACGTGCAGCCTAGAGGCTTGAGAAATTTTTTGAAAAGCTCCATGTAAAGTGGATACAACCAGAACTTCACCCTTAGCAAGCGTCAAGAAATTATCTACAAAACATAAGTGAGTAATACCTAACTTTACATATCTAGGGTGATACTAAAAATCTTTATTTTCCTTCAGATTTAGAACCGTCCTTCTCAATTACTCCATAGCTAGTGCAACTAAAAATGAAGACATAGTGTCTCCTTCTCTAAGACCCTTTGCTATTGGGAAAGGTTCACTAGATTCACCATTGATCAACAATACTGTAATTCACCTTTTATACAAGTCATAATCCAAGTGATAATTTACCAAGAAAGCTTAATGTTATCAAAATTTGGTGCAAACATATATCCATTTAGTAAAATCATATGCTTTTCGGAGGTTCACCTTGATGATGCACCTAGGATAAATATGTTTCCTATCGTAACTTTTGATGAGTTTATGAGCCATGATTATTTTATCTCTAATTTTTTTTTTCAGGAATAAAATCTAGCTTGTGCTTCATTAACAATAGTTGACACATGTTGTAATCTATTAGTAAGAATCTTATTAATCAATTTTTATGCAATGAAACCACATGTAATTGGTCTATAGTCCTTAACTGTGACAAGGGCCTGAACTTTTGATACTAGAGCCACAACTACACAATTAATAGGCTTGAATAGCATACTTGTAGCAAAAAATATGTATTACTATCAATATAACCTCATGCTTGAAAATATGCCATGTTTTCTTGAAGAAGACTACATTATATCCATCTAGATCTGGAGGTTTATCATCACCTATTGCTATCAAACTCTTTAGGATTTCTTCCTCTATAACATCCTCACGTAACTTGAGTTCTTAATTCAGTTGAAGTTTAGAACTTATTTTTATGATAAGAGTTATGTATTGTAGGTAGTGATTGTGGTGCTGGTCCCATCAGACTCTAATAGAAAAACTTAATCTTCTCTTTAATAGCAACAGGATCAATTAATAAATTATATGTCAAATTGTCGGGTTCTATAATATGTTTTCTTTGGGCTCTCCTTAACAACTGCAAAAAAGTACTTTGCATATGAGTCTCTTCATTAAATTCATTGAGCCCTAGACTTTACTTTATAGTACTTTTTTCAACTAGTGATAATTTTTCAAGAGCTTGCAAGGCTATTTTTCTTGAAACTGGAAAATATCATATAAAAACTATAATATTCTCCTATGTAGTGGTAAGAAGAATTTTAACCTTTGCAATTCTTTGAGATGTAGCTTTTAAATTTCATTTTGCTGAGGTTATTCAAGTACGGCTTTCAGACTCTCAGTTTCATCCATAAATTCTTCCCTAGGTTTTGGTCTAGTTTATACTGTCAATTTTGTTCAACTATTTCCAAGAAATCCTTACGATCCTCTCATACATTGAAGAAATTCAATGGGACTTTGATATTTATCTGAGCACTGGACAGAGTGATAGACATTGGAGAATGTATCACATGCCCCTATTTTTCATCCGTTCAATTCTATTCCTTATTCTAGATTCACATGTTTATTTGTTAGACCAAGTATAATAATCACTTTTCTAAAGCATCTCATGTAATGAGCAGCCATAAAGGCATTTAACAAATTCCTTTATCATATAGCACTGGATTGGATTTTCTGCACATCTGTCTTGAGGATACAATAAGGCATTAAAGTCACCACTAGTAACCTAAAGCATTTGACTACCTTAAGTTATCCCTCTCAAGATCAACCATAATGTGTTCCTAAGTTCAATAGTATTAGATACATAAATAACTGTTAACAAATAAATGTCTCCATCTGCTATGGTCCTGACCTAACAGTGTAACAATTGTACTTCTTCCTTCAAAAGAGTAATATGACAGTACTATGTCCCACATTATCCAGATACAACCATTTGTAGTAGTAGTATACTTATTTAAGAAACCCCATCTAGAAGTAATGTTGGTATTGATTCTAGTAGCTTTGTGACCTTACACTCTAGTTTCTACTAGGCCTACTAACTTGAACTTTTTGTTCCTTAATAAATTCTTTACTTCATTATGCTTATAACTCTTATTCAAACACCTGACTTTCTAAAAAAATGAATTTATATGGTATTGTGTACATTCTTTCTATCAGGAGTGGTCAATCTCACACCACCAAAGTCACTCTGAATACTAGCGAATCTATTTTAGAAGGAGAGAGAGAGGGACATATCCGGACAATTATCTAAAACAAGTTTAGGAGTTGCAATAGCTCTTCTCTTTAAGGACATTGTTTGAAAACTGGACTCATTTTGTCTCTTGGGTTGCTTAGGCAGGGGTGATGCAGGGGTCTCTGGAGTAGGTGTTAAACTTTGCACAACTTTCTTATCTCTAGCATGTTCTTGTGGCTCCTGCTTAGTTGGCTCAATAGTGTCAAGTTTTTTTCCCTTGCTCATAAACTATTCCTTTATGTTGTCAGGTTTTATTATTCTCTTTGGCATCTCTTCCTTGGTTCTAGGAACTTGCTTAGGGGTCTCAAGTGGACAAATGCGACCACCAGTTTGGCATTTCTAGCAAAACACAAGCTTCCAGTCATATGTAATCTACCTTTTAAAAAATATGGCCATGGAGATCAAATAGTGACTGAATAAGGCAATGGTAAACTAATGCTGACTTTAATTAAAATTCTGGCAAAAGGACACTCTACATTTCTTGGTTGTACATCCATTAGCATATATTGGAGTACCCACTGAGCTATAAATCTTACTTAATGAATCACAACTCCAACAATTTATATGCAACTTATTTGACAAAGAAGTAGCCCTCTTTATGCATATACAACTCTAGTTGAGCAATTCCTTCCAAGTCTGGGTGATGTATCACACTATCTCATTATATCTAGGATTTTCCCCAATAACGTATGTAAGTAATGCACATTTTCCATTTTTATTCCCCTTTTCCATCTCTGTCTCATTCAACTGAATTACAGCTTTCATCTTGACAAGTATGGGAGGTATATAGCTCAAGGACATACCATTTGCGACATATATATTTTTCTCAAACAAGTCAACCCATGGCTTAGTAGGTGCTTTCCTCTTTTCCTTTCTCTTGAGCTCATTCTCTATCATATTTGGCAATACATTTATATTAGCTTGATTAAGAGTAGCCTAATTTACTGTTCCATTGAGATCTGAAACTTGGTTACAAGTTGAAAACCCATAATAATAAATTTTACTATAAGTTGGAGGAGTGTCACTAAACTGAAGTTTCTTACCTATTGTCGTCGTTCTATCAGTGGTTTGTACCCGAGAATCAATCATAGGTGGAGGTGTAATCATCTCTTAATCGAGGAACCCATGCTCTAGTAGCAACAGAGCTACCAAAAATGGTCTTTAGGGGTATTCCTTGACCTCGTCCCCGTCTCTGCCTTCTTCATTTCCATGGTTGTCAACCTCGACATATGTTAGTTAATATGCGCTGAGAGAATTTTTAAAATTTTTATGCTTTTGCCAAGGGTGTAAGTTAATAAAGATTGATCGACTGATGAATATTCATAGGTTGGTAATTCTTGTTTATACTGTGGGGGACCTTACTTGAATATATTTTATCATAATTTTCTAGGATCAGGTTGTGTACATCTCCGCTATCCTTTGTGTGAAACATTTGTAGTATGTGTGATCGTGTGGATGGTCGTTGAAATAGTTTTCCTAACTCTTATTCCTTATCTTCTAGCCCTTTTTATGATTTTTCCATTGTTTATGATGTTGAAAAGAGTAATGAAGTTGAGGATGTGGAATGTCGTGCTCAGATGAGTGATTTGATGAGATAAATAATGGAGCATAACGCACTGATGATAGAGCATACTACAGAACTGAAGGAAACCCTAGAAAGTCTTTAAGGCCATAAGCGTAGAGATACATGCTGAGGTTGAAACTTGTAATGATATCCAAGTTATAGACTTAGCTAATACTTAGGATGACCCTCAAATAAAAGAAGAGAGCCAGTTTTTGAAGGAATTTAACTTTGATAAAGTGAAAATAGTGAGTCAATCATGGCTCGAGAAACAAGTTGCACGAATGATATTTAATGAGTCTCTTTGCTATCTCTTATCAATATGACAACAAAACTAATCAAAGGTGGAATCAAAGTCATACAATAAGTAGAGTAAGGTGTCTGATACCCAATCACTAATTGTTATGGATATTGTCCAGCTTGTACACCAGAAAGATGAATCCCAATGATTCAACTATCTTATTTTGGTTGATGTTTGATACAAGCCAAATTGCCTCCTAGCCCTTTGGATGAGATACGTCTGATGCTCGAGGTGCTTGACGATTCCTTAGTGCTATTAAAATATGCCACATGGATGAACATTACCATTAAAAAGGGTCAAAGGACTTTGACGAGGTCGAAGGAGTGCCAACGGGGCTCAAACGTCCCTTATAAGGTACATGCACCCAAGGGGCTTTGGATCCATCTTTTATCTGCTCTAGCATTTCAAGAGTCGGGTCAAAATAGCCCATAGTGGGCCTTTTCTTGCAATGGGGTCACTTTTGGGCCCTAAATGTGTAATAATTAGCCTAAACTATAAATATTTGGGAGCTAGCTTATTTTTTTTAGTTTTATTTTTGATGATGTGCGTATGAAAACTCTTGAGAGAGTGATTGAGAGCTTGAAAAAGCTTTTGTTGAACCTTGTTTAGAAACGGTGGTTGTAAGGGCATTTCGATTCCCTTGCGGTCAACGTAAGAGATTGGTGCTTGTTGATAGATGAATTAGGGTTTTTAGAGTTTAATATACTCTTTAGTTCTTAATTCTCTCATTTTCTTTGTGTCTATCTGTCTATCTTTATCACCTATCCTTTTATTCTTTCTTTTTCTGTAACACCCCTCATTTCGGGCTAGAACGAAAATCGTCTTTTTTACGTGTAGATGTTCCAAAAGCCATAAATACTATGCAAATTTGGTATGTTAATCAATTATGTAGTGTGGGAACCTATTTGAGCATGAATTGAGATCATAGAGATCCCCTAACTTAAGGTCAAGTTGAAAGCTTTCCTATCGTTCGAGTTTTAGTGAGCGTCGAAACTTGAGTCGACTTCAATTGACCATAACTCCTTGCATATGACGAACTGGGTGGCCTACTATATATCAAATGAAATCTCTTCAAATTATCTTTCCAACGATATCAATTTCGCCTAAATCCGATATCGGAGAAAAAAGTTATGCCCATTTTACTCCAGCATGTCAGCCTAGAAAACTGAGTGATGACATTTCTGATAACTTATCAAGTCTGACGGCTTATCACAAAATGTGGTCAGGCTTAGGCAGAAACCCATAAAATCCAACTCCCAAGTGACGACATTTGTGATGACTTATCACAAGTCTGACGGCTTATTACAAATGTCGTCAGCAGAGATTTTCAGCAATTGGGAAGAGGTTTAGTAAGGGTATTTTGGACTTTTCCTTCACCTCCCACGACCTAAATAATCAAAATCACATACTTAATCATCATAAATCATTTTAAACAACCCTTAATCCTCTTTATTCACAAGAACAATATTAGAGTTTCCTCTTAAGATCATCTTTTAAGAAATTCAAAACTCCATTACTCCTTCTTCAAGATAAGCAAGAATCTAAGATTTCTAATCCAAGAAGTTCAATAAAGTTCCCAAGAACATCAAATTAAGGTCATCCTCTTCAAGAAAGAAATCAATAGTTTAGCATCACAATCCAAGAATCTCAAGAAAGCTTTCAAGATCATCTCCTAGGGTTTCAAGGTCAAGTTCTTTACATCAAATCAAGTCTATTAAGGTATGTGGTTTTGAACAAGAACACCCTTTTGTTCTTGTGCCCAAAAGTTACATATTTACGTAAAGTATTTCGTAAACTCATGGAGAATTCCTATCATGTTATTATATTGTGAGTTTTATGAAACTATGTCTTACCCAACCTTTGAGTTGTAATATTATTATGCATATTACTGTTTTAAATTGTCAATTTATGATTTAAGTTGCATAATTCAACATCTATATCATATTTTGAGAATTTCAAGTCCTGTTGTTGTGAATTGAACCTTATGGTTAAAGCATGAGTTTACAAATGAGATGCTAGTAATTTTTAAAGCATATCAAGAAGTGAGTTTTGATTGTAAGTTAAGATAAAAATCCACATTCTTGAGTTTGAAGTAAAAGGGATGAATTTTCGCTCCCAATATATATATATATATATATATATATATATATATATATATATATATATATATATTATTGATTTGTTTTAAGGTGGATTTTCTTAAGTAAGGGAGTAGTATTTAGCACTGAGTTGGGTGTGATTCCAAGGTCTCATTCCCCAGAACTACGCACCCCCGTAGGTTTCTGATATACCCCAAGTGGGTTAAGATAGTGATCACTAAAGTTAAGGTTCTATTCGATGGCAAGGATAGAATAGCTCTCCCCAACGTGGTTAAGACGTTGGACTCCATGTAGCTTACATAGTTTATGTCAGTTAGAAGAAATTCCCAAAGTAGTCCCTCACTCTATCTAAGATACAAGTATATGTATTTTGAAAGCTATGAGTCCAAGATTTCTAAGGCTCTCAAGTGTCAAAATCTTTAAATTTCCAAAGAAGTTCCTAGTTTTCATGAGATTAAAGTGTATGCTCTGAAAGATGTTGTTTTAAGACTTTATCTATCTTACAAGTTTGAGAATAAAGAAAGAATGTAGACTTAGAATGAAGTGCAATGACTCACGTCATTTATATTACCTGTTTTCTTATTCATGATTATGACGGTCTTAATTCAAGCTATGTGAGTCATCTATACTAGCATGCGTATTTTCTATAAGGATTTATGATATTGATTATTTAATTGCATACACCCCCACATACTCAGTACATTTCCAAAGTATTGATCCACATATACGTCTATGTGTTACATTTTCTTATAATGTAGGTACAAGACTTAGTATGCACATTCAGATTCAGTTAGCTCGCAGCTTTCAGTCAACAGGTGATGAATCCTTTTGATTTAAGGGTTTGATCCAGATAAACAGTTTGAGCAGTTCTTTATTTTCCTATTTCAGTCGTATTGAGTTGGGATAGTTGGGAGTCATGACCCGGCTATCTAAAGTCAGTATTAGTAGAGGCTTCATAGACAGTCAGCAGAGTTAATGTATTCAGTTTTAGTTTTATTTTGGTAAAAACAGAGTTGTAATCTTGTAAAGTTCAGATTTGTATTGATCAAGTTCAGAAAAGTTTTTATGTTCTCGCTGATTTTATACAGATTTAAGCATTTTATTCAGTTGCTTATGAGTTATGCCAGTAGAAGGGTTATCTTGGGGTCACTTGTGATCCTAAGCATCGTGTGACATCTCGGGACCCGATTTTGGGGCGTTACACTTTCATATTTCAATTTCATCATTTCTTTAGTTTTTTCTTAATTCTAGTTTTCATAGTCTGATCGTTATCATTTGGTATTAGAGATGAGTTTGATTTCGTTCCTACAAAGTCAATCTTAGGTCTAGTCGTCGACAAAAATCACTAAGAAAGTTACTATTCATATTTTAGATCTTAGGTAAATTTTTGAGTCTTTGATTTTTCTTGTGTTTCTAGTGTTAGAGTCCAAATATTAAATTTGAGCTAAATCAGAGTTATATTGAGCCTTCTATTATCGTTGGAAGCTTGAGTTGAAAAAAATTTAAAGTGGATTGAAGATCTGATGATTTTGTTGAAGAATTTGAGCTAAATGATATTTGGAATGAGTTTAGAAGGTTGAAAAGTGCCTAGGTTTAAAATTTTAACTCATTCTGAGCTAAGGAGAAAAAGTTTAAAAAGTTGGCGTTCTTGGAGAGATTGTTATCTTCATCTTGAATATTCATCCAAAATTAGTTGTTTGATCCAAAAAGAAGGAAGAAAAAGAGTGTAAAAGTGTTTATACTAAAGCATCTCCAAATATTCCAAAAGAAAGTGCAAAGAGGACCACAAAATGGGCAATTTCGACCATTCAAGTAGAGAGTGGCGGCCAACGTGCTCTTGACCTGCACCCAAGGTATGCTGTAGCGGCTCCCAGTCTACTGCCGCACCTCAAGGCAGTGTGTAAGCCTTCACCTACATTGGAAATGCTATGGACATGCATCCCAGCTGCAACAGCATGCCAAGACAGTTTCTCCTGCGTTTAACATGTTGTTGACATGCGCCCAAGGTGTGTAACATACCTCAAACACAGATCAACCTTTCCCAAAGCCAATCCAAGTTTCCAAATGCAAATTCCACACTTCAATTACTCCTTTGCTTAGGTTTGATTCCTTATTTCTATCATGATTCGAGACTACCCCTGGTCGTAACACGGTGCTTAGAACTACAAGTGATCCTAAACTAACCCATGAACTGGCCTGATACTTGAGCAAATGATTTAATGTATATATATATATATATATATATATATATATATATATATTCTAAATAACCAAACGGAAGCATAATCAACATGAGATAAGCTATTTCAATACATAACTGACCAAAGTTTACAACACAGAAATATGAGAGAGAGGAACTTAAATTACAAATACTGACTCTAACTGACCAACTAGCCTCCACTATACTGACTATAGGTAGTGGGGGCATAACCCCTAACTATCTCCTATCAATACATAAGAATAATGAAATAAAATACAGGAACTGCGACTGACTTGTGTCCTCGACATAAGAGAACTCATCACCAGCTAACTGAATACTACGAACTGTTTGACCCTGATATGTGACTGCCTATTGTACCTAATCATTAAGAAATGTATCCATATACATATATATGTGGTTTGTACTTTGGAATTTATTGAGTATATGGGGTTGAGTGCATAAGTAAACGGAAATTGAATATACTTTCAAATCATGCATGTTAAGTGTAAAAGGACTCACCATGGTCATGAATAAAACTGAAAGCTAAAATATTGTAAAACATAAATAACAAAACATAAAATAATAAGCTTAGTGAGTCATTACACTTAGTTTCTAAAATCTTTACTTTTGTTCTTTCTTGTAGAAGATTCTTATAACCGACATAAACCTTGTGAACTATCATGACGTCCAATGTCTTACCCACGTTTAGGAGAGTTGTTCTACCCTTGCCATCAAAATATAACCTCTACTTAAGTGATCACTAATCTTGTCCCATATTAGGTAAATAAGACACTCTCTAGAGAAGTCCCTTAAACCCATGGTGGTTTGTAGTTTCTGGGAAATAGGATGCGCTACACCCACATTCCCTTCTCGGTGCTAAATACTACTCCCAATATGTATATATATATATATATATGTTCATACTTAGGAAATCTACCTTAAAATAACATATGGGTTTGTAAACTAAAAATCGACTATGCTTCTCTTACTTAAATCATACTCATGGGTGAAGTTATGGATTTTGAATCTTAAATGTGATCATAATATCAAAACTTCAAAAGTAAACTTTAATCAAATTGCAATAATTGTAAATTGAACTTGTAAGCTTAAACATCTTATAACTCAAAAACTTGTGCTTAAGTCTTGAAATTCATACATTATTTCATAAAAACTTATATCAAAATATCATGCCCAATGCTCAAATTGGAATCTTTCATCAATTAGCCCAACTTTAAGTCAAGATAATGAAAATCATATTGTAGTAGCAATTATGAAAGTCAAAACATGAATATAGACAATTTCTTGTGTAAATTAAACTTCAAATCGCATGATAATATCGAAAATTCAAGAATATGGAAATTTAGGTATGAACCCTAGTATACATCATATCAATTCAACTTTAAAATCAAGTTTTTGGGCACAAGGATGAAAGGTTATCCTTGCTCAAACCCCAAATACCTGAATTTTTTGACTTCTTGAAGGGAACTTGGATTTGGAGCCTTGGGAGTTGAATTCTTGGAAGAAACCCTTGCTTTTTTTTCTTGAGAATTTGGGAATAGAGGGATTTTGTATTTGGTGTATTTTGGAGTTATGGTATAATGAATCACGTTTATATTAGGTATCGGATAATTTAGGGCTTAAATGACCAGTTTACCCTCGAAAACCTAAAGAGAAATATGGGTTTTAATGTTTTTGGAAATAGGGGTGTGCCACGCCAAAATTACGGAGCACAGACGTCGTGCCACTCTGAAATCGCTCACCCTCACTGGTTCCTTACGAAAATGCTCATAACCTTTCACTCGGGTATCGAATTACGGTGAAATCAGATGAACTCCAAAATTTGATAGGGAACACAATTTTCTATAATTTAATAGGTCTTGAACTCCAAAATTCCATATATTCCAGAAGTTATACATGTTCAAAATTTACCCTTGTAGGATCGACTACCAAAATTTGGTTAAATTAAAAGCTCTTAACTCAACTTTGCTCTAAGTGTTTCCTATGAATATTTTTCACCTCGATAACGCTTTACACACTAGGTAAATGATCATTACACATATATTCATATACAGATCATTGGATTAGAGTCTATATACGTAGGAATGAAGGTTCGAATTCTAGCCCAAAAATGTGGGGTGTTACAGTTTCATTCCTAATTCTTAAATTCATCTCTTGATTCTTATATGATCAACAACGAGTAATTCATTTATTAAGTTTCTTTATTAGTTCTTGAGTACAAATTTCTTCATCGTCCGATTTTTTTCAAGCTTTTCTGTTTTTATATCGTTGTTAGTTCTTGATCCAAGTTCTTACATCTTTAATTGAGTCATTCAAACAAGAATTTATTTCTACCTTAAGCCATAATTGGTAACAAGAAAACTCATTGGAGTATAAATGATCTATCAACACTTGTAATGCCAATTAGGAGAAAACACAAAGGTGTGAACTTTGAGAGGTTGTAAGGTTGATTTTTTATTTTTGTTTAGTATTTCTTTTATTATGTACCATAGATAACGACACCTCAAATGCTATCTTAGCGGTCCTTGAAGTGATCGACTAAGATAAATGACAAGTGTGGGAGAATGGATAACATGATAGATCATATAAACTATCGCAACTCTAACCTTTAAGATCCCTTAAGTGGACATGCTCCAAATGAACTTCAAGGCAACCAAGATAACTCTTGAACTCTAGTAAATATGAAATATAATTGTAAGGCTAGTATCCAACAAAGTGTTAATAATAGCTTATCTTTAGGAGAGCCTAATGTCTCTTTACTTCTTAATGATAATGTACAACTTGAGAGCGTGGATACACTAGTTGATCCTAATGATGACAAAATTGACACTTCTAGTAAGATCGATTTGTGTCCACCTAGTGTTGAAGCCAATGTGATGAATGATGGTACATTATCTTGTGAAATTTGTGTTGATTAACTTATGTGTGAAACTAAACCACTACTTTAGGATGTTTGTGATGTTATTAATGAACCTCAAGTGAGTGATGATATTGAAAATGTTGGTCAAGTAAATAGGAGTGACCCTTTGAGCATGACTTTTAGTGAGGCTCCTATTACTTGTTTGGATCATAGGGATAACCATGTGTTTGAAACATCTTTGACACTTGATAGTTGTATTTTAGAGAATGAAATTGTATGTCCTAAATCCTCTTTATTGATAGATACTTCTCTCTTTAAGAAAAATATCTTGTTTGAAGATGAAGAAATCACTCCTAGTGGAATACCTAGTGGTATGGATAGCATTAATGATGTATCTCATCTTGAGGGCGATATCCCAAATTACAACCCACTATGGTGTGACAATATTCCTCTTAAGGATGGAAATCTCTTTTTTTAAGATGATAGTACTCTTAAGGAAAATGAAAGTGAAGTTTTGGGAATATATGATCAATTGGGTGATGATAAATTTGATTTACTTGAATGTTTGAGAAACCCAATTAGTGATTGTTCCTATGAAAATAATTGTAGTTGTGATCATTTATACTCTCCACCCTTGTTTGATAATTATGAGGATGAATTGCTTAATTCTTTTGATGACTTGAGTAATGACTCCTTTGATGTTAGTGGTGGTTTGTGTCTACTTGAGGATTCACTCCTTGAAATAAAATGTGTTACTTGTTTGGAAATTATCCCTTCTTCTTTGTGTGCCTTTATTAATAAGAATATTATCTTGAATCTGATAATGAGTGTATGCATGAGGATACCTTAGTTGAAGTTAATTTGTGTGATACCTTTCTCTACCCTCTCTTTGCTTATGAAATTCTAAATAATCATGTAGAGGGTAAACTTAATGGTGAAAATGTCACCTTTTGGGAAAGTGAGTATTGCCATGACCTCTGTTCTTGGATAATTCTTCCATTTGACCCCGGTGACCTAATGGGATATGGTGATTTTCATCCACTCAACTTGATGCTTGGTCTAGATGATAAGAAAAGTTTGAATAAGGATTTTGAGACCCTTTCCTATGATGGAAAGCCTTTCTTGGGAATTTATAATTCACTTGATAGACCCAATTTATGCATGGGAGGCATTTTCAACAAAGTTGAATATTCTTTAATGAAGGAGAGTAAAGAAAATATTCAAGAGAGTTCACCATTGTGCATCTACCTACTTGACCAAGTTTTCACTACTTGTAGGTAAAGGAGAGAGTTTCCTCTTGAAAACACTTTGGGTGAATTCCATTTATGTGATACCCTTCTTTATGAGTTGTTTGAAAATAGTGACTCATTTATTAAAGGTGGTTTCATTCTTAAGGACCCCAAGGCAAATGTGTCATTGTCTTTTTGGGGATGTAGCTTACATAATTTCATCCTTGTTTGACACACTTGTGCTTAAGTTGTGTGGACCACAACTTGTGGTAGCTAAGTTGATTATTTGTTTATTAAAGACTCCATAAATGTTAAAGACTTCTGTCCACCTTCATAGGGTTGGGCAATTTGAAGTATCTTATGTATCTCTTGGGAGCATTTCTACCACCATAACTAGGGGGAACCCAACTCTTTAGAAGAATCAATTATTTTGGTTCGGTATGGTTTCAATTAGGGTTCCTATTCTTTCTAGTAGCATGGCTCTATTGATAAAATCCCTCTTCATAGAGAGTTGTTTGAAAGAAAAAGGTTATATATGCTTAAATGTTTTTATTCCATCCTGGTGTGCATTATGTGCTAAATCTATTGATCCAAGTGGCATTTTTATAGACATTAGTACCTTGGATGATGTCTTTATGCTTGATTCCATTCTATTCTACCTCTTTGCCTATGATAATGTCTATGTTAGTCGTGGAAATATTTTATCAGGATGTAGGAAACTTGTTGATTTGTCCACTTGGTTGAGTAATAATGCTTTATGGGCCATTCACATCTTTGACCCTGGAAAACCCTTGTAGATTTTTGAACCATTGGTGGTACCACTTTTAGTGTGGTGTCTTGAAGAGATAATGAAAAAATTGTGTCTTATGGCTCCTAAGATAAATGTAGTCTTACTATCTTGGCTTGTTGATGCCATTATGACCTTTCTGGTTTCCTTATGTTTTTATATTTGTCATAGCCAATTCCTTTGTAACCTTTTCAATAAGTTTTTCATAATTAAAACAAAGGATCCTTGGTTATATCTGAAGTGTGTTCAACCTTGTCATGATGCTATGATTATTTATGCAAACCCTAATCATCATGTCATGAGGATGTTGTATTTGTTTGTCCTTCTTTTAGTTTTGCAAGGTTTGGATATGTAGTACCCCAAAGTTTCCTAACTAATTTCGTCTCAAGAATGTCAAGTATTAGCTTCTAAATTGAATGAAGATCATTTCATATGGAATTTACTAGATTTTCACTTTTAGTTATATGGGAAATTCAATAAGCTTTCCGTTGATACCAAATTCGCCTAAATCTGACAACCGGGTAAGAAGTTATGGCAATTTAAAGTTTCAGTCGTAAAACACCATCATCTCAGTCAGTGGCGCATCACGCCATAAGACAAAATGACATTTGTCAATTTCCAGTAAGACTCCGTGATTTCATCACATCACGAAGGGCTCCCAAATTCCAATTGTCAAATTCCAGTAAAGATCTACGATAGCACCGCGTCGCGCCATCGTCCAATTTCCCAGTTGTCAAATTCTAGTGACACGTCGCGATAGCGCTGCGTCGTGCCAGGGTTCCAAGTTGGTAAATTTTCACAAAATTTAAATGACGCGTCCAGGGTTAAATGGGTCTTTTCCCATTGTTGTGCTTTAGAACTCATGCCATGAATTACTTTTATGTTATCGAGTCCTGGGGGTACTTGTACCCAACAATTTAGTTGTGTGCCTAGAGCCAGTGTCATGTTTTCACGATACTCTCAGTCAAGCCATGATCCCTAGAACTTAGTTAGTCATGTGACTCAGGAAAACTCAGTCAATTCAGTATCAGTCCAGTAACCTCAGAAATTCCAGTAAATCTCAGTAATCTAGTAATCTTAGAAGTCTCAGACAATTATTAGATCTCAATAGTATTCCATCAGTCCACAAAATTTAATAAACTCAGTCTAGTCCAGTTCAATTAATCTTGTTCAGTGTCTATTCATATAGGAGTAGTAATTAGCACCGAGTGAACCCAAGGATGGGAACTCACCTGTTATATAAGGGTATGATTCTTAGATGCAATCCTTATGTTCCTGAACTATGTAGCCAGCGTAGGTTGAGATATCATAACCTGTTATATGAGGGTAGATGAGGTGGCTTAACCTGTTATATGAGGGTTTCCACCATTCTCACTAGAGTTACCTGTTATATGAGAGTTGGTCACAGATTGTCCTTACCAGTGGTGGGGTATTGACACCCTTCCAATTAGAGTTACAAATTGGACCCTAACTCAGCTATAATGCATTATTTAGGGCATGTCGGTTAGATGACTACTTCCATAGTTTCAGTTACAAAATCAGGACTACCAGATACAGTCATTCAGTCTTAGTAATAGAACTCAGATAGTTCTACAGAATTTAGGACTGTTAGATACAGTCAACTTAGAATAGTATGAAACTTAGCTAGTTCCATCAGAACCTAGACTGTCAGATACAGTCGCTCAGTATCAGTTATTTCAGTTATACAGTTATCACTATCTCATGTTATCAGTACTTAGGCTCAGTAATCTTATTATCACGAACTCAGTTACAACTATTATGTATTCATACACGCATTCTCACATTCATGTTATTCAGTCAGTTAGTATAGTTTATGCATGTGAACCCTTTTGCATTCAGCCTACCTCACATGCATACTATTATATTCAATCGTACTGATGCATTTGTGCTATGGTGTTTTATACCATAGGTTCAGAAGCACGAGCTCCAGAACAACAGTAGTAGCCAGATTTAGAAGTTAGTCCTTATTATTTGAGGATGACATTATTAGTTATTTCATTAATTCAGTTTATTTTTCAATAGATGGGGTTAGCTGGGGACATGTCCCATCAACTCCTTATTCAGACAGTTAGAGGCTTTCCAGGCTATCATGTTCAAAAAACTTATTTCAATTGTTTTGGGTATTTCATACCCCACCTAGATGTTATATTTTATCAGATATTATGTCTCAGTTTTGAATCTTATAGTCTTTCAGCCTTTATTTCTGTATTTATACAGTATATTATATAGTGTTCAGGTACAGATATCAGACATGGGTTAGCTTTTGGTCCTTTGGGATCATGAACATCGTGTAGCATTCTGGGTACCAGATTCAAGGCATTACAAACTTGGTATTAGAGCCTAAGGTTCAATAGAGTCCTAGGAAGTCTGAAAGACGTTTCTAGTTGAGTCTTGTACATGGGTGTGTTGCATGCCACATTTATGTATAGGAAGCTATGAGATATTTTAAGAACAGTTTCCCTTCTTTCAGTATTCATGTCGTTCTAGTGAGCATGACCTCAAAATTAATTTCTCAGTCTAATCTATTTCTCTTTCGTCTACAAAACATGTCTCCCAATAGAAGAAACAAAAATCAGTCAGCCTCTCAGCCCGTCCAAGAAGTTTCCTTGGACGAACGCGTTTCTCATGTAGAGTTCAGGGCTACATTCACCACTTTTACTAATTCAGTTGCTGCTCAAAATGAATGACCAGCTGTTATTTCGGCCAACCCAGTGGCCAATTCAGCCACCGCCAGGATTTGAGACTTCACCTGAATGAATCCTTCATCTTTTTTTAGGTCTAAGTTAGAAGAGGATCCTCAGGAGTTCCTAGACCAGGTTTAGAAGGTTACGAACATCATGGGGGTTACTTCTAGTGAGAGTGTTGAGCTAGCTGTATATCAGTTGCATGATGTTTTTCACACTTAGTTTAAAGAGTGGAAGTCAGAGAGGTCAGTTGATGTAGGGCCTATTGAGTGGAAGGAGTTTGTCACTGCACTTTTAGATAAATTCTTTCCCCAAGAGCTGAGGGAAGCTAAGGTGTTAGAATTTATCAACCTCAAGCAGGGAAATATGACGGTGAAAGAGTACTCTCTTAAGTTTACTTAATTAGCCAGATATGCTCCTCATATGGTTGCAGATAGCAGGGCTAAAATGAGTAAGTTTTTTTGGGGTGAATGATAGTGTGGTCAATGAGTGCAGGTCTGCAATGTTGAATAGTGATATGAACATAGCCAGGCTTATGACCCATGCTTAACAAATAGAAGAGCAAAATATTAAGATGAGAGAGAGGTAGAATAAAAGAGCAAGGACAGGTAGTTTTAACTTTGCTCAGCCTAAATTAGAAGGAGGGAATCGTTCTCAATTCTATCATAAGTTATCTATTCCATCTCCTTCTTCAGCTAGTGTTCTAGTGCTGAAATTCAGAGACGGCAACAGGGATAGAGCGTTAGGCTATAAGTCTCAGGACAGTGTTAGCAGTGCCCGCACCTATCCTCTCTGCCAGATTTGTGGTAAGCACCATCAGGGTATTTTCAGAGATGGTAGTGGTATTTGTTTCGGATGTGGCAAGCCAGGCTACAGAGTCAGAGACTGTCCTCAGCCAGGTTCGCAGGGTCAGCAGAACTGTTCCTCAGCTCAATCTGATCGCCCAAACTAGCAGGGTGCCACCTCTAATACTATTAGTAGGCAGCACCCAAATAGACTTTATACTCTCCACTCCCAGCAAGATCAGGAAAATTCTCCTGATGTAGTTACTGGTACGTTACAGATCTTTCATGTGCATATTTACACTTTGTTAGATCCAGGAGCCTCCTTGTCTTTTGTTACTCCATTTATAGCAATTGATTTCAAAGTCAGTCCCGAAGTTCTAGCAGAGCCCTTTTCAGTCTCTACCCCCATGGGTAAAACTATCATAGCACGACGGGTATAAGGAATTGTCCGGTTATGGTATTTTAGAAAGTTACCTCATTAAACTTAGTCGAATTAGAGATGACTGATTTTGATATCATTCTTGGCATGGATTGGCTTCGTTCTTTCTATGCCACAGTCGACTGCAGAAATAGAATAGTCCAGTTTTAGTTTCTGAATAAACCCATCCTAGAGTGGAGGGGTAGTACTTCCGCTTTCAGAGGTCAGCTTGTTTCCTACCTTCGGGCAAGGAAAATGATATCTAAGGGATGTGTCTATCATCTTGTTCATTTAAGGAAACTAGTTCTAAAACCCTCAGTCTTGAAATAGTCCTAGTCATGAATGAATATTCTGATGCCTTTTTCGAAGGTCTTCCAGGAATTTCTCCCGAAAGGGAAATAGACTTCGGCATTCATCTTCTTCTAGATACTCAGGCCATATCTATTCTGGCATACAGAATGGCACCAGCAGAACTCAAAGAACTGAAAGAGCAGTTGAAGAATCTCTTAGATAAGGGATTCATCAGACCCAGTGTGTCCCCATAGGGCGCACCAGTCTTATTCGTGCGCAAGAAAGACGATTCTCTCAGAATGTGCATTGATTACCATCAGCTCAATAAGGTTATGGTCAACAACAAGTATCTTCTTCCCAGAATCGATGACTTGTTTGACTAACTTCAGGGTTCCAGCTATTTCTCTAAAATAGACCTTAGATCAGGCTACCATCAGCTCAGAGTCAGAGAATGTGACATTCCAAAGGTAGCCTTTCGTACTTGGTATGGTCACTTCGAGTTTCTGGTCATGTCCTTTGGTCTTACCAATGCCTCTGCAGCTTTCATGGAATTGATGAATCGTGTGTTCAAGTAGTACTTGGACATGTTCGTTATAGTATTGATAGATGATATTTTGGTTTATTTTTGCAGTGAGCGTGATCACGCATACCGTCTCAGAATCATACTTCAGACTCTCAGATATCATCAACTATTCACCAAATTCAGTAAGTGCGAGTTTTGGCTAAGGTCAGTAGAATTCCTTAGTTATATCATTTTTGATGATGACATTAGAGTAGATCCTCAAAAGACCGAAGCGGTAAGAAACTGGCCTCGCCCTGTCTCTCTATCAGATATCAGGATTTTCTTGGGTTTGGCTGTCTATTACAGATGGTTTGTTGAGGTATTTTCTTCTATTGCATCCCCCATGTCCAGATTGACTCAGAAAAAAGTCAAGTTTCAGTGGTCAGATCCTTGTGAGAAGAGTTTTCAGAAGTTAAAGACTTGACTCACCTTAGCTCCAATTTTGGCTATTTCAGACGGTCCACATGGGTTCATAGTGTACTGTGATGCATCCAGAGTAGGTTTGGATTGTGTCCTCATGCAGCATGGTAAGGTCATAGCCTACGCCTCCAGACAACTTAAACCCAATGAGAAGAATTATCCTACTCATGATCTTGAGTTAGAAGCCGTAGTATTTGCCTTAGAGTTTTAGAGGCATTATCTATACGGAGTTCATGTAGATGTGTTCACAGATCATAAAAGCCTTCAGTATGTATTTTCTCAGAAAGATCTCAATCTTCATCAGAGAAGGTGGTTAGAGCTCTTGAAAGATTATGCCATGAGTGTTATTTATCATTTGGGCAAGGCCAATATAGTGGCTGATGCTCTCAGTAGACTGTCTATGGGTAGTGCTTCTATGTTGAGGACAGTAAGAAAAATTAGCTCAAGAAGTTCATCTTCTTGCCAGACTAGGTATTTGCTTAGTCGATACAGAAGAGGGTGATATATGGGTTTAGAGTAGTTTAGAATTATCTCTAGTTTCCGAGGTGAAAGAAAAGCAAGATAGAGATCCCAGTCTAGTCAAGTTAAAAGAGTCAGTCAAGGATCAGAAAGTAGAGGTTTTCTCCCAAGAAGGAGATGGTGTCCTACGTTGTTAGGGTTATTTATGTGTTTTAGGTGTAGATGACTTAAGGCAACGAATTCTTATAGAAACGCATGGTGTGCACTACTCTATTCATCCAGGGGCCATAAAGATGTACCACGACTTACGGGAAATTTATTGGTGGAGTGGGATGAAGAGAGATTTTGCAGAGTTTATAGCAAAGTGCTCTACATATCATCAAATTAAGATAGAGCATTAGAAGCCTAGTAAGTCTATGCAAGAGTTCAATATTCCTACTTAGAAGTGGGAAGAAGTGAACATGGACTTCGTAACGGGTTTGCCTCGTACTCGTCATTAGCATGATTCAGTTTGGGTCATTATAGATAGAATGACCAAATCAACTCATTTTCTTCCAGTTCATACCTCTTATTCAGTCGAGGATTACGCCAAGCTCTACATTAGAGAGTTGGTCAGATTGCACAGTATTCCGCTATCTATTATCTCAGACAGAGGTACCTAGTTCACCTCTCATTTTTGGAAAGCATTCCAAAAAGGTCTTGGTATCCAAGTTCATCTAGTATAGCCTTTTATCCTCAGATAGATGGTCAACCAGAAAGGACCATTTAGACTTTAGAAGATATGCTGCGAGCGTGTGCAATTGATTTCAAGGGTAGTTGGGATGACCACTTTTCTTTGATTGAGTTTGTATACAACAACAACTATCATTCCAGTATTAAGATGGCTCCATTCAAAGCTCTTTATGGTAGGAGGTGCGGATCTTCAGTTGGTTGGTTTGAAGTTAGTGAGGCCTCAGTTATAGGGCCTGACTTAGTATTCAAAGCTTTAGGAAAGGTCCAAATAATCAGAGAAAGACTCTGGGATGCTCAGAAACGACAAAAGTCTTATGCAGATGTATGTGGAAAAGATCTTTAGTTTAATATTGGTTATTATGTTTATCTAAAGATCTCTCCCATGAAGAGAGTGAAGAGGTTCGGCAAGAAGGGAAAGCTCAGTCCCTGATATGTCTGTCCCTTCAAAATTCTCAGTTGCTTTGGCAAGATATCTTATGAGCTCAAATTACCTTCAGATCTAGCCGCAGTTCATCCAGTGTTCCATGTCTCTTTGCTCAAGAAGTTTATAAGTGACCCATCAGTTGTAGTCTCAATTCAGAGCATAGATGTTTAGAACAGCCTCTCTTATGTGGAGGTTCCAGTCAAAATTCTTGACTATTAGACTCGTAGACTGAGGAACAAAGAAGTCCTTCTAGTCAAAGTTCTTTGGAGAAATCAGTCCGTTGAGGGAGCTACTTGGGAAGCAGAAGCATACATGCGAATCAAGTATCCTCACCTCTTCTCTGCTAACTTAGATCTAGCTCAAGGTAAGAGTCCTCCTTAATCTTTTTAGTTTCATGTTTAGATTTCAGTTACAAGCTTAGTATACAGTTCATGTTCAGAATTCCATTTTAAACTTGGTACTAAGTACTATTGCATATTCATACATATGTTCATGCATCAGATTAGTCGTGTGCTTATGCATCAGACATGCATTCTCCTTGTGAGAAACTCAGTTATCAGAAATCTCAGTCATGTGTTCATGAGTCAGTTAAGTGATGAAATCATGCATCAGATATGAATGCTCAACATAAATCTTAGAAATGTCAATCATGTTTTAGTTGTTCATGTTCAGTATATACTTTAGCTCATCGTTTCTTCTACCTCAATCAGACTCATTCGAGAATGAATATTATCTTCTAAATTGAATAATGATTATTCCATGGGGAATTTACTAGATTTTCACTTTTAATTATATGAGAAATTTAATAAGCATTCCATCGATACCAAATTTACCTAAATCCGATAACCAGGTAAGAAGTTATGACGATTTAAAGTTTCAGTCGTAAAACACTGCCATCTCAATTAGTGGCACGTCACGCCATAAGCAAAAATAACATTTGTCAATTTCCAGTAAGACTCCGTAATTTTACCGCATCGTGGAGGGCTCCCAAATCCCAATTATCAAATTCCAGTGAAGCTCCGCCATAGTCCCGCGTCGCGCCGTCGTCCAATTTCTCAGTTATCAAATTCCAGTGACACGACGCGATATCACCGCATTGCGCCAGGGGTCCAGGTCAAAAAATTTTCACAAAATTTAAATGACGCATCCAGGGTTAAATGGGTCTTTTCCCATGATTTTAGTTCAGCATTAAACATAAAATTTAACACAAAATGACCTAAGGATATCATTATTCACTCTATTTTTCCCCAAATTGAGTTGCTCTCTCTCAAGCCAAGAAACCTTTGCTCTCAAATTCAAGGGCCAAATCATAAGAACTCTCCATCAATCCTTCCAGATTCATTAACTCAGGTATGTCATGTGTTGATTCATGGGTCTCTTTCAGCCACGAAACTAAAGAATCTCTTTTCAAAATTCAAGATTTGTATATTTATGAATGTTCATGATTTGATTGAATTGAAAATTATTTTTCATGTTGTTGTTTGGTTTTGTTCCATGTTATAGACTATTAATTAAAAGAATTAATTCTAATATATGATGAATTACGCGATATTCATGATAAACCCTTTAATTTACAAGTGGATTGATGTATCCATGATTATTAGATATGTTGATGATTGTATAACTAAAGCATGCTCCCCATATGTTTGACTAAATGCTTATGTGAAGAAAAAGTGTCATACTAGTATGATAATGTGAAATCCCCATTCATATACAAGTTCATGCATGTCAAGTGTTTGATGAAATGTCTTAGTCAATGGATTATGGATATATGTGTAGCCATTGTTGTTCTTTATTATGCTATTGAGTCTTGGGGTTACTTGTACCTAATAATTTAGTTGTGTGCCTAGAGCCAGTGTCATGTTTTCACGATACTCTCAGTCAAGCCATGATCCCTAGAACTCAGTTAGTCATGTGACACTGAAAATAGAGTGAATTCAGGAGCAGTCTAGTAATCTCAGAAATTCCAGTAAATCTCAGTAATCCAGTAATCTCAGAAGTCTCAGACAGTTATCAGATCTCAATAGCATTCCGTCAGTCCACAAAATTTAATGAACTTAGTCTAGTCTAGTTCAGTTAATAATGTTCAGTGTCTATTCATATGGGAGTATGAATTAGCACCGAGTGAACCAAGGATGGGAACTCACTTGTTATATGAGGGTGTGATTCTTAGAAGAAATCTTGGCGTTCCTGAACTACGTAGCCAGCATAAGCTGAGATATCATAGCCTGTTATATGAGGGTAGATAAGGTGGCTTAACTTTTTATATGAGGGTTTCCACCATTCTCACTAGAGTTACCTGTTACATGAAGATTGCTCACAGATTTTCCTTACTAGTGGTGCGGTATTGACACCCTTCCAATTGAGGTTATAGATTGGACCCCAACTCAGTTATAATGCATTATTTAGGTCCTGTCGATTAGATGACTACTTCCCATAGTTTCAGTTACTGAATTAGGACTATCAGATACAGTTATTCAGTCTAAGTAATAGAACTCAGATAGTTCTACAAAATTCAGAACTGTTAGATACAGTCAACTCAGAACACTATGGAACTCAGCTAGTTCCATCAAAACCTAGACTGTCAGATACAGTCGCTTAGTATCAGTTATTTCAGTTATACAATTATCAGTATCTCATGTTATAAGTACTCAGGCTCAGTAATTATGTTATCACAAACTCAGTTATAGCTATTATGTATTCATGCATGCATTCTCACGTTCATGTTATTCAATCAGTTAGTACAATTCATGCATGTGAACCCTTTGCATTCAGCCTACCTCACATGCATACCAGTACATTCAATCGTACTAACGCATTTACGCTATGGTATTTTATACCATAGGTTCAGAAGCATAAGCTCTAGAGCATCAGTAGCAGCCAGATTTAGTAGTGAGTCCTTATCATTTAAGGATGATAATATTAATTATTTTATTAATTCAGTTTAGCTTTCAGTAGATGGAGTTAGTTGGAGACATGTCTCCTCAACTCTTTATTCAGACAGTTAGAGGCTTTTCAGACTATCATGTTCAGACAGTTTATTTCAGTTGTTTTGGGTATTTCATACCCCACCCAAATTTTATATTTTATCAGATATTATGTCTCAGTTTTGTACCTTATGGCCTTTCAGCCTTTATTTCCGCATTTATATAGTATATTATGTAGTATTCAGGTACAGATATCAGTCATGGGTTAGCTTGTGGTCCTTCGAGGTCATGGGCACCGTATAGGATTCCGGGTACCAGATTCAGGGCGTACAGGATTTGAAGTTAAATCCTTTTTAAGAAAGGAAAGATGGTAGAAGCCTAATTAGCTCCAGATCTTTGAATGGGATAAATATGATGATCGAGGTACTTGATGACTTCTTAGTGCTATTAAAAGATGCCACATAGCTGAACATTATCATTAAGGAGGGTCAAATAACTTTAACGAGGTTGAAAAAGTACAAAATGGGGTTTGAAAGCCCCTTGGAAGGGATATGCGCCCAAGGCGCTTTGTATCTACCTTTGATCCGCTCTAGCATTTCAAGAGCGGGTTAAAATAGCCCATAGTGGGCCTTTTCTTGCTATGAGGTCACTTTTAGGCCCTAAATGTTTAATAATTATCCTAAACTATAAATACTTGGGAGTTAGATTATTTTCCTTAATTTTGTTTTTGATGATGTATGTATGAAAACTCTTGAGTGAGTGATTGAGAGATGAAAAAGCTTTTGTTGAATCTTGTTTAGAAATGGTGGCTGTAAGAATGTTTCGATTCCCATGTGGTCAATGTAAGAGATTGGTGCTTGTTGATAGATGAATTAAGGTTTTAGAGTTTAATATACTCTTTAGTTCTTAATTCTCCTATCTTCTTTGTGTTTGTCTATCTATCTTTATTATCTATCCTTTTATCTTTTTTCTTTTCATATTTTAATTTCATCATTTCTTTAGTTTTTGTTGTTATTTTCTAGTTTTCGTAGTCTGATCGTTATCAATGCTGATATTAAAGAGGTGTACAAAACTGAGAATGTCATAAATAATAAAATTTTAGAGGTGGGGCTTATTGGACCTCATTCTACACATTTTTTGATATTGTGTTTAGTTGAAGTGGGAAATTTATGTTTTAAAAATGAATCATGCGTGTGATACCTCAACTTAGGATAAGAAGTCCCACATCGATAAAACATAAGAGGAATGTTTGATATATAAGTAAACAAGTCTTACTCCCTAGTGACATATTTTAATTCCACGCTCAAGTCTGCCTAGGTTAGAGCGGACAATATCATTAATGGACTAAGTTTAGACAAATTTCTGTAAGGCGGAGAAAACCAAAGTCTTGAGTCTAGGCAAATCCTATTTGGTAGGACAAACCTCAAAGAGGATGCTTAGTCCATAGAGGGATTGTATGTGACATCTCAACTTAGGATAATAAGTTCCACATTGACATAGAACAGGAGAGATGTTAGGTATATAAGTAGCACACCTTACTCCCTAGTGATGTGCTTTAAAGTCTTGTAGGTCTAGGCCCAAAGTAGACACTATCACTAGTAGGTTGGGCCAGGCCATTACAATATGAACTCATGATCATTCTACTAAACTGAATATATTATTTGTATTATTCTTAAAAATATCTAATATTATCTTAAAGCACCGATAGTAAAAAATGATTGAGTGGTTCACTAGTTGAGAGCTGATCTTAACTTCCTTAGGTTAAGGGATTAAATCTCACTTACCTCCATTGGATTACTTTTTAAGTTTCTTTTTCAAAGCCACGTCTTCTTCATATTTTTTTATTTAAAATTCTAAAGTAGAACACACAGAGTAGTAGCCTAAACTCATGAATTGATGATAATTTTTATGCTAATATAATTAAATATATTTTTCTCACCAAGTTATTGTCACAATAACATTTTATATCTTATCTTTAAAAAGTAATGATGTATCCACTATCTTGAAATCCTGAATTCAACTTTGTTTAGTTGGCAACATGGAAATCGATCTTTCCGAACCAATGGAGAAGTGTGTGGATGAGAAACAAGACCCTTATATTCTAAATTTTTTCATGCTAGTATGACAAGAGAACATTCATCTCTTAAGGGCTAAGAAGTACAAGATGCGACACCTATTGCTTGCTTAGTTCCTTTATATTTGCACAACTGTTTCATAAGCATCGCAAAAAACTAAAAAAGAAATTAGGGGTGCAATTCATATCCTCAAAGTAGAATTAAAAGTGATGAACTTGATGACGTTGTACCAAAATGTTAAATTAGATGTTTATTGGGAGGCAACCCAATCTATAATAGTGTATTTTTTCTTATAGTATCACTTTTTTTTTGCAGATTAGAGAAGTCTTAATACCCTTAATTGAAGCTAAGGAGTATGTCTGAGTTTAAGTGTATATCGTGCTATCCTTGATAGAAATTGAGGAAAAATGCTTCTAGATAGGCCCTAGAGAGCCTCAAAGAGTATTTCTTACCCTTCTCTAAATTCTTGTTGATATAAATTATTTTTTAGGACAAAACATGATTTTAATTGTGATGTGAGAAATCTTTCGATATTTGTAAGGTCGAGAATGAATATACCATAGGATTTTCTTTTATTTTAGTAATCAAATAAAAAATTCAATAAGATTTTGTATTTTATTCTATTTTATTTTTTGTTTTTTAAGTAAGTTGTCTCATCCATCTCTTGATTTTTCTTATGACCTCGGTTCTTTTTTAAGGGACCTTTGAACCAGATAAATTTTACATTTTTAGAGTAACTTTTATTTGTTTGAAGAGAAAAAAAAAGACTTTTTTAAAACTTGGTTGATACTAGCATGTTTAGCCCTAAGCTTGAGTAATATTTTTCTGCGATTGCTTGAGTGTTGAACAAAATAACAAACTTTCTGACACCTAGCTCTCATTGTTGTGATTCTATATATACCTTATTCTCATTTTGTAATTTGTGATGGCCTTATCTATCTTAAGAAATTGATCTATCGTTATTGATACTTGTGTTATGAGAATTGATATGTGACAAATTTCTTACATATATTTCATGTTTTGCATAAAAGAAAGATGAGTTACATAAAAGTGGGTCATGTACAAAATATATATGTAATGCTTGTATTAGTAATGCTTGCATTAGTTATGCTTGTATTTTCTTATGCAATATTTGGTTTGATGTATTAAAAATAACATGAATTACAGAATTTCTAGTAAATTTTTTTCTTACAAAATACCCTCCATATATATGTTGAAAAGGATGTGAAAAAAAATTAAAAAGAGCTAATTATGTCTTTGATCATGTGCATGCATTAGATCCATTGTATTACTAATACCATATATTTTGAGGTATTAGTAATACATACCTCAATACACAATAGAGTGTATAACTAATTCAAGCATTAGTTATACATAGAAAAAAATATACCAAACAAAGTACTAGGAATACACAAGACCAAGGGCGAAGCTACAGTGTTATAGGGGGTTCGGGTGAACCCAGTAGCTTTCACATAGGCCTTATATTTGTATTAAAAATTTAGGAAGATAGGTATATAAATTGTCCTTGTGAACCCACATTAACTGATAACCAAGTGACCTAGTGGTAAGCGTACGACCTGTAGAGCCGTCAGCTACAGAGGTAGTGGGTGCAAAAACTACTGTCTGCATTACATTTTTTCGTGTTTTAAGTTTCAGCACCCAAAACCTTCGAATTCTAGCTTCACCTCTGCACAAGACTAATACATGCATTATTCCTTTTTATGCACTCTATCAAACGACCCCTAAAAGTGCTCAAGGCACAAGTAAACAACCTCAGTGCTAGCTTGTGAGATGTACGGGGTGCCCCCGACTCATTCCTTTGATTCTAATGAAGAATCAAATAAGGATGTAGTGATGGTGATGATTATGTAGTCCTAATGGCTTAGTTAGAATTGGATATATTGGAATTATTTTAAGCGTGCCTTACTTTGTTAGAATTGGATATATTGAAACTTCTTAAAATTGTGAATTTTTTGTTAAGTTGAACTTTGGTGGAAGTTTACAAGAATTTGATGAGCTTTTATGATTATTCATCTTAATATTGTTAATTAAAATGTTGATTGAAAGTTGTGTTGGTCTTTTATGATTAATTTGGTAGCTTTAGTGCTGGTTGAAGCTGAATATATGAATTGTAATTTATTTTATTAGGGGCTGCTAAAATTGCATGTTTCTGCATATGTTTTGTTTTTCGTTTTGTAGAAGATCAGCTGACTAAGCTTGTCAAGTGGGTCGGGCTGACTCGGCCCACTTAAAGGACCCAACCCAATTTGACCCGGCCCGGTAAGCCCTAGGGCTTTAGGGTTTCTGGTCCTGGGCCAATTATTTTTTTAATTTTGACTCGGTTAACCCAGCCCGGACCAAGCTCGGTCCAGGCCCGCCGATTAACCGGCCCAAGCCAGCCCGAAATCTATTTTTTTTTTTTTAATTTTGGGGTTTTGGCCAAACTAGCCGTTGGCCCAACGGCTACATAACCGTTTTTGGGTCCAAACGGCTAGTTTGAGCCCATTTTTTTTTTTTTAAAAAAAATTACTTTAAAAATTATTTTTTAATCCCAAAAAATATTCTATAAATACCCTACACCTTCAAATCATTTTTCACACAATTTTTCACTCTCTCAAATCTCATTCTCTCTCAAATCTCAATTCTCAATTCTCAAATATTCAATATATTTAATTTCTTAAAGTATTCACTTTAATTTTTTAATTTTGCATTTACAAAGTACGAGCAGAAGTTTCTAAAGTCACAACCTTCGGATACTTCCAAAGTTTGGTATTGTCGTTCCATCTCTTACGTTTATTTTATTTATTGTATTAATTATTTAATATTTAATTTTATTATATTTGTGTATTTTGAAATTTTGTAGTTTAATTTAATTTATACTATAGATAAATTAAAAAACCTCGCTACTAAAGGTGTTAAAATTTTTTGTCCTGGAAGCGGTAGTGATAGTAAAATATGAATTACTAGCCGTAGAGGTAGTTCAAGTAGTAGATATACTCGTGTGCCTTCGCCTATGGTACCGCTTGGTACACCTTTTGAGGAAGAAATAGGTATAGGTGCTCACGATATGGATTATGTAGAAGCTCAGGAAAATTACAGTATAGAAGAAGAAAATGAAGTAGATGCGGTTAATTTAGACGAAGATAATGAAAATACTGGTGAGACACTCGCAGTAGGAAATGCTAAAGTTAGATCTGAATCGGTTAATCTCCCTCCCCGTCCTCCCTGTGCCGCAAGACCTCGTAAAATAACTAGTGTTGCATGACAATTTTTTAAACGTATATCAGATACTGAGGTGCAATGCAATATTTGTCAACAAATATATAAGAATAGAAGCGGAGACAAGCAAGGGGGTACGGGTACGTTAATGAGACATATAGGTGAAGCTCACGAAAGAAAGTTAAATATTGCACGAGGTGGTGGGGATGTTGGTGGGCCAATGCAAACTAGAATGGACACAGCAACCGGTCAGGTAACGAAGAAGTATAATAAATTGAGGGACCGGGAAGAAATAGCTAAAATGGTAGCTGCGGGTTGTTTGCCTTTTAGTTTTCCTTCTTCTGATGCCTTTATTCATTATATACAAGAAATTTATAATCCTATGTTTAACGGTATTCCTAGAAGTACTTGTCGGTCTGATATTTTTAGACTTCATTCACAATATTATTTTTATTTATCAATATTGTTAAAAAATATTTAATGTAGATTGTCCTTAACTTCTGATCTTGGTCGTGCTGTAAATAAAAATGATTATTTAACCGTTACTTGTCACTGGATGGATAGTAATTTTATGATGGAAAAACATATTCTTGCTTTTTTATATGATGAAGATCGTAAACATACTGAAGATTTTATTGCTGATTCTATTGTTAAAGTTGCCGGATATTATGGTATCAAAAATAAAATTTTATGTATTACTTTTGATAATGCTTCTAACAACAAGACTGCTATAAAAAAAATTAAAATCTACGCTATCTCCGTCGTTGCCTGAAATTTTTCATATTAAGTATGCATGTCATATATATAATTTAATTGTAAAAGATGGTCTTGAGTTTTTTAAGCTTTATATTGAAAAAATTCGTCTTGCTGTTGGTTTTATTCAAGGAAATAATCGTAGATCGAGATTAGAGAATTTAAAGTTAAATGTCAAGAAAATGGACTTGCACCAATATTGATGCCTGAGGAAATTGATATTAGATGGAATTCTACGTATGATTTTTTAAAAACTTGTTATGAATATAAAATTCCTATTACACTAGCTTTTAACCAATATTACGGTTCATTTGCTGATTCTGCTGATTGCATGCTACATGATTCTGATTGGGTTGTGATTAAGGATCTTGTTAAGTTTTTAGAAAACATTTATGTTGCTACGGTTGAATTTTTCGGTGCTTATTATCCTACTGTTTGTAATATTTTGGCATATATAGCCGATATTTCTTGTTTGCTCAAAGAATATAAAAATAAAGAAGGTTATAAAGAAACTGTTGGTGCCATGTTTACTAAATTAAAAAAATATTTTTTCTCGATTCCTCCTATTTACTCTGTTGGTGCTATGTTAAATCCGTGCATGAAATATAATAATATGAGACACTTTAGTACTATTATTTATACTAACTTAGAAATAAATATTTACCATGATTCTAAACAAGTACAACCTGATTTGTGGACGGCTATGAATGATCAAAGGATTACATAGAAAAATTATATAATCACTATGCTGATTTATTTGATTTAGCCGTACCTACAAATATCACTCCAACTGTCGCTCCTCATCCTTCCGAGGAGCCATCATCTTCTAAAAGACCAGCACATAGTAGTTTTCCTGATTCCTTTTATGATTTAACTTGTTGGAACAGTGTTGATGAAAGGCTTACACATCAACTTATCGGGAAGAGCTGAAATATTATCTTCGGTCGGCTCTAGAGGATCGCAGACAATGGATCAACACGTTGGATTGGTGGAGGGGTAATGAAACACAATATCCTGTGCTTTCAAGATTAGCTAGAGATATCTTGAATGTTCTAATGTCAACCGTTGCATCAGAGAGCACCTTTAGTCAGGGACGACAACAACTTGGAGATAACTAACACTCATTGGGATGCAATGCAATGAATGTTCTAGTTTTCCTCAGAGATTGGATTAGAGCGGAAAAAATAAATCAAGGAATGGAACCTGAGCTGAGCGACGAGTTGAAACTTGAAGAAATTATGTCTTCACGGGAGAACTCAGCATAATCAAGTCCAATGCATGATTTTGCCCTTGTTGACTTCAACTATCCTATGCAAGTTCCCGTTAATATTAACATGCATGAGTTGAAAAAAATGATGCATAATTTGTAGATTTTTCATTCATGTAAATTATAAACTTTGGATCATTTTGCAATCAATAAAATTTCCCAAATTCATTCACTCCTTAGTCCTTATTTTTTATATTTTTTTCATTTAATGATTTAAAATTTTAAATTGAATTTCTAGTTTTCTACTTTAAATTAAAAACTTACTTCTAATATATTATTAATTTACTACCAAGTATTATTGATTTATTATATTAAGTAGCATATGTTTTGAATACATGTTTATATATCTTCTATAGACGTGTATATTTAACGTATACATGTGTATATGTTTTACAAATTAGTATATAACTATATCTATATATATTGTAATGTATATATATATATATATATATATATATATATATATATATATATATATATATATATATATATTGTAGTATATTTAATTTAAAATATTACATATACATAGAATAGAGTGTATATATGTGAATATATTTTCTATAGACGTGTATATTTAACGTATAAATGTGTATATGTTTTATAAATTAGTATATAACTACATCTATATATATTGTAATGTATATATATTGTAGTATATTTTATTAGTAGTAGTATATATACATTGAATGGTACATATACATGTGTATATATCTTCTATAGATGTGTATATTTAACGTATACATGTGTATATGTTTTATAAATTAGTATATAACTATATATATATATATATATATTTTGTAATGTATATATATTGTAGTATATTTAATTTAAAGTATTACATATACATAGAATAGAGTGTATATATGTGAATATATCTTCTATAGACGTGTATATATAACGTATACATGTGTATATGTTTTATAAATTAGTATATAACTATATCTATATATATTGTAATGTATATATATTGTAGTATATTTTATTAGTAGTAGTATATATACATTGAATGGTGCGTATACATGTGTATATATCTTCTATAGATGTGTATATTTAACGTATACATGTGTATATGTTTTATAAATTAGTATATAACTATATATATATATATATATATATATATATTGTAATGTATATATATTGTAGTATATTTAATTTAAAGTATTACATATACATAGAATAGAGTGTATATATGTGAATATATCTTCAATAGATATATATATTTAACGTATAGATGTGTATATGTTTTATAAATTAGTATATAACTATATCTATAGATATTGTAACGTATATATATTGTAGTGTATTTTATTAGTAGTAGTATATATACATTGAATGGTGCGTATACATATGTATATATCTTCTATAGATATTTCTATAGAAGATATACACATGTGTATAAAAAACGGTACATTTGTATCAATGTAAATACACATGTATACTTTAAATATACATGTGTATACGCACCATTCAATGTATATACATTGATACAAATGTATACATGTGTATATGTTTTATAAATTAGCATATAACTATATAACTATATAACTATATATATATATATATATATATATATATATATATATATATATATATATATATATATATATATATATATTGTAATGTATATATATTGTAGTATATTTTATTTAAATTTTAAAGTAGTACATATATATTAAATGATGTGTATATATGTGTAATTGTGTATATAATGTATATAGGTGGGTATATATAATGTATATTGATAATTTTTTTTTTTATATTTTTGATCGTGTTTGATCGATTTTTTAATCGGATTTGACTGGGTTTAGGTAGGTTTGATCGGATTGGATTAAGTGGGTCGGGTTAGGATTGTTTTTAATTTTTTTAATGTTAAGCTCGGCCCAGCCCACTTAGACCCCAACCCAAACCCGGCCCAACCCACAAACCTGTTAAATGACACGGACCGATTCCGGGTTGGCCCGACCCAGCCCATATGACAGTCCTACAGCTGACTGATCGATTAGTTTGCTGATTTTCTGTAGAAAAAGATATAAAAATAAGGAAAATATGGAAAATTGATCTTGTTCGTTGGTTTGTTCTTCATCTTGGTAGACGACAATGTCAATTTATTTACTTTTTAAAAATTAATTTAAAACATTTCTAGTAATTAAAAATAAGTAATATTAATTAAATAAAATAGAGATTGTCTGTTGATTTATTTAATTTTATTTCACCTGGTTTTAATTCAAATCAAACAAAATGAATTTAAAAGAAAGGGAAAGGACAAAAACGGTACTTCAAGTTAAACTATTTCCATGAAAATGACCATGAAATTTCAAATTTTACTTTCTAACCATTTCAATTTAGTGGCTTGTTCTATATCGTTTCTACACACCTTCTATACAGTTTTTATACATATCTTATACATATAAATATTTTATACGAAAATTATACAGTTTTGATACACAATTTATACAATAACTGCACATTTTTTTTTTGCACATTTTATACAACAATTATATAAATTTCATACATTTTCTGTATATATATATTTTTATATATTTTATATATATACATATTTGATAGAATTATATAATTTCTATACAATATCTTATATAGATACATATTCTGTTTAACAATTATATCGTTTTTATATAATTTAATTATTATTTCTAAACAATAAAAAAATCAGAATATTTGATCAGTTAATAAATTTAAAGCAAAAAAAAATTTGAAATATTTTTAAAAGGGTTGAATTGCCCAAGTTGAATATTGTATCAGTATTGTATATAGCTTATATCAATATTGCAATAGACTAAAAGTTAAAATGATCCAAATTAAGAAATGACTATAAAGCGAAAATAGTACATCTGATTGACCACTTTTTGGAACCTTTTCAAACTTGAATTATTTGTTTTAAAAAGTGTTATAGAGTGTACTTTTCACTTTTTACTTTCGGTTTCCGTTGCCCTTTATTAGATTTAGTTTTAAGTAAGAATTATTTCTTGGGCGTTAAGTGTAATCTTGTGCTGTTTAAAATCTTACATCAACAAATGTCTTATGGGCTGGCTAACCTCACTATTACCTCCTTTAAATTGCAAACAAACTAAGAAGCTACTAATGAAGGATTACTCCACATAAAGCAAAATTGATAGTCATAATTTTACCTAATCAAGACAAGCCTAACAAAACCAAGCTCATAGAAAGACCATAATATCTTTTCAAGTACATTACTTGTACCCAATAATAGAACATCAAGTGGTCCATTCATATCCGGTCTTCTTCAAAAGTAAACACAAACATTATATCATCTTTGGATCCTTACATTGTCGGCAATCTTTTGCACAGCTGTAATAATGGCTTGTTCTATCCAATACATCGGTTAAGAACATCATTTGTCACATCATTGTTAGATAAATCAATAATTATCGCTATTAGTTTTACTATTTAAAAGTTTCACAGTACTCACTTGATTTGTAACTTATACTCCTCCGTCCGTCTGTATTTACGAGGTATTGTTTAAAGTGGCACATAATTTAAGAAAGAAATAAAATATTTTTAAAAACATGAGTTAAATAAATATTATATGTTTATATAGCTATTATTATTTTATTTAGAATAAAAGAAATTTTTTAAATTAAATTAACTTTAATTATAAAATGTGGTTTTTTTAAAAAAATAGATTAAAAAAATAATATAAATTGGACTGGTAGAGTATATGATTTTTTTCCACGTACTACTTACGTTTGGAAAATTTAACCTTCAATATTTTGGCGTTTAATGCTTTTAATCTCGAGTAAACTTAAATATAGAATGACAATAAGAAATGTGTCGTGATATGTAGAGAACACAATAGTCAGATCGTACTTAAGTAGTTAAGTGGTTGAGTAATGGTTAAGTTTAGTAAGAAAATAATAAAATAAAAGCAAAGATATTTTTAAAGTATTCTTATCATTGGTTTTATTTGTTTAAATGTATTTGTTCGAAAACTAAAGCTAAAAGCAGCTTCAGTGACCCATGTTCCAAAGTGATTATCCTGATTAGTACTATGTCCATTCCATTTTCTTGATGCACCAGTTTTTTGGTTAAAATTAAGGGCTAAACTTGATGGATTTCATCAGTTTTTTTTTTAATTAAAATCAGGTGAGAATCAATGGACTTGATGATGTCGGTTTAACATGGGTCGATTTGAGCTGGTCAACGAATTAAATCGGTTAAATTTGATGGACATTCGCCGATAGTAAAAAAACCAAAAATAAAAATAGTAAGAGAAAAGAGCAGAGTTAATTGCTTTTATGCCAACTAATGCAAATTGCTCTAACGATTCTATATATAACCACAATCACAACATTGAATTTTGAATCACCAAGGAAAAAGATACTCGATAATTACCATGGAAGGGTGGGCTGCTGGAGGCGAAAAGAGAAGAAAAAGGAAGAAAATTTGACTTTATCTTCGTTTGTTTCCTATTGTATTCCAACTTAAGTAATTCGACAACCAAACTTGATCTGAATTCACTAAATGGTTCTAATTTATTGAGCTATAGTTTATCCTATATTGAAATTTTATTATACGGCTTCAATAGTGCTTTTTCATTTTAAAAAAAATAAAATTAAAGGGAAATGACATAAACAAGATGAAATTATTGATACAAAAATGGTCATTGAGTTTTAATTTCATTCTTTTAGCTATTTGGTGAGATCTTTATACAATATTGATACAAATTTGATACATATCTTATACAAATATGTATTCTATATAATAACCATACAGTTATATATATATATATATATATATAAATTCTATGCATATCATATTAAAAAATGCATATTTTATATAACAGTGATATAATTTTTACCCATAAATTCGCTGCTCTATTTTGTTTTAAGAACTGTGTCAGTATGTTATATAAATTGTATCAATGTGGTATATGAACTATAATTGAACTATCTGGGTCAAAATGACCCAAATTATGAAATGACTATGATATGAAATTTATTTAGGTTGACTGACCATGAATGTCCACGTCGTTTTTCCAAAATTTAAAGGAGGCCATAATGGTCATTTTATCATAGGAAAAATTAAATCATAACACCAATAATCTTACAATATCTATATAATATTTCATATGTTTTATTTAACTACATCACATTCTAAATTTTAAGTAATGTATCCGAAGACAGTATATATTTGAAGAAAGTTGAGTAATGTATCTGAAGATAGTATGTATCATGAGTTAACTTATATATTCTGAATTAATTATGATCATGATATATTGTAGACACGTGATTTTGATCCTCCTCGAGTTCAATATATATATTTTTTGGTATTAAATATTTATATTTGGTCCGATATTATTTTAACTCTTATTTTATTTTTAATAAATTTTTAGTTAAAAAATAAATAACTAAAATAAAGTTAATTTTGAGATATTTTATTTTTATTCTAATTTTAAAAAATAATACAAAAATTAAATAATATTTTTCTTTGTAAATTTTAATAAATAAGTTTGTAGTTTTAGTACTATCTTAATTAAATTTATTAGTTATTATTATATTTAATATTATTTTATTTATTTATTTATTTATTATTTTTATTTGTTATTATTATTATCTTCTCTCTCTCTCTCTCTCTCTCTCTATATATATATATATATATATATATATATATATATATATATATATATATATATATATAAAAGATTCAAAATTTAAAAATAAATCCTATCCTATCTGCCTATAACTATTCCTCCTAATTTCTCCTATTTAAGGATTTTCCACTCTAGATAAAAAAGAGGAAGTACGTACTGTTCTGCCTACAGACACTGAGACAAAATAAAAATCAGACTGAGGAAAATATGAAAAAGAAAGAGAAAAACAGACTGTGAAATACATTAGGAAAAAAAGAAAAAAAAGGGCGAAGTTGAATTCGGGTTCCGTTTGAGTTTTCAGTGCCGATTGTTTCTCGCATTATTATCCAGTTCGAATAATTACAGGTTCTTTTTCAATCTTGAACCATTTTATGTTGTAAGTTTATTGAAAAGTATGAAGAAAAATATTCAAGTGATTTGATGCACTATTTAGTCTGTAATTGATTATGTGAATTTTTTGTTACTACATGTTGTGTTATTAAATTACGGAATGTTTATATATATATTTGTACGCAGATATATTGGGTATCAATAGTGTTATTCTCTATCACAGATTAAAAAATAAGGAACACAAATACTCTGTACACATCATGTACACAATGCTGCCCAGTGCTTTATTTTTCACAGTCATACACAGATTCAACAATACACACATAAGCACACACTTACCATCGGAATACACTTTTACACACAGAGACACCATTCCATATGCACACAATACACATTCACGCACACACTCAACAACACACACCCATATACATCAACACCTACACACACCTGCATAGTAGAAAAATAGAAAAAAATGGAAAGAAAAATAAAAACAGTGAAGAAAAATGAGAAAAATAGTGGAGAGATCGAAAAAAGAGAAAGAATGGAGATAAATAAGAAGGAGTTGCGGTAAGTTCTTTCCGAAAACTCGTCGGAGAACAACCTGAAACCCACAATTTTCTAAAATCCGATCAAAATTTCCTACCAAATCATCCCAATAGTCTCTCTCGTCATTTTTTGGTGAAACAACAACAAAACTAGTGACCAAAAATCGTCGAAAAATGGTGAAAACCACCAGCGAAGCCGTGAGCGATGTCACTTTCTATTCAGTCCAAAATCACTGCTAGCCACATCAAAACCAGCAGGTTCCACCCCTCTCCCCCTTCACTGCCACACACCGTCACACCGAAAAAATAACAACTCCGACGAAGACCCATGGCTGCCACCCTTCTCTTGCCGTCTTTGTTCACTTCCGTATTGAAAGTGAATAGATCTGACCGGATCTTTTTATTTTATCTGAATTACTCTATTGAAATCCATTGAAAAGCAACACTCTGTTATTTCAAAAATTAAGTTTAAATTGTTAATTATTTATGTTTTGCTTAGACTGATATCATATAGTTTTGAATCTGTATTGTTTTAAGGTAAATAAACTTTAGGGATTATCATAAAAGTAATAAAACATAGTTAATTTTTATTGATTTGTGTTATTTTATTTTCACTATTATTAATTTATTTATTTTTATTTTGTTATCTTTAACCAAGCTTGATAATTGTTTGTTATATTAATTTATCCTTTTAAATAAATTTTGTTCAAATTTACTATTAAAATTAGCTAACATTTTCAGTAGATAAAGTTTTAAAATATTAGGCAAGTATAACATAATAAATTTTCATCTAAAAATATCTTCAGATAAATATTGCTTAGTTTATTATTAAGGTTATTTTTGAGTGTATAAGGGATAAACAAATGTCTTTAACGCAAGGTAAATTTTAGGCAAATTTAAATATTCATCTCAATTAAGAATGTGGCGCACACATCTTTTGAGGTATTTAAATATAATTTAAGGATGCAATAATACACCTTGACAAATATTTTTCTAAGATTAATTTTTACTGATTTATTTAATATAAATAATAGATAAATTTTAGATATTAAAAATGAGCAAGCCTAGGCACCTAACATGATTTATAAAATAGTTTAAGTTAAGATAAGTCAATAAAAATGACCGTGCTATAACCACGAGACTCGAGGGATGCCTCACACCTTCTCCTCGGTCAACAGAATTCCTTATCCATGTTTTTGTTTTCGCAGACCAAATAAAATAGTCTTTTTCTTTTGATTAGAGATTCAATAAGGTGACTTGAAATATCATAACTCGATTTCAAGTGGTGACTCTATAAATAAATTAATCGCTATTCAAAACCGTCACTTTAATTAGAAAAAGCCTTCGACCTCTATTCTTTTGAATGAAAAAGGGGTGTGTCATCTCTGACGACTCTGCTGGGGATATATTAGAATTCGAGCTTTTAATATTGACTTTTACTTGCTTTAATTATTTTTATATTGTGTTTGTTGGCCTTATATGTACTTGTCACTCATTTACTGCTTTGATATGTTGAACTGTATTTATAAATTGTCTTCTCTCATGCATCCTCTCTGACTTTATGAAATAGGATAGAAGAAATGCAGCGCATGCATCCTACATTATTTTTGAGATAGCCGGAGTGTCAAGACACCTGATGAAGGATTATAGTCACACATGTTAGGTGAGGTTAGGATCGGCAACGAAGGCGGAGTATTACTGCTACCAATTAAGTTGTCCCTCCCCGACTTGAGTGTCCGCTCGGGTAAGCCAGTCTAGACACTTATCCCTACCAGGCTAAACTTAGTAGAACTGAAACTCAGAATCAGGTTATCCCTATCAGGTTCTGCTTTATTTGCATCATGTGAATTTGACTTAGAGGGACTCGACACAGGGGTCGGGTTTGTCTAGACTCACTTTATAATGACCAACATGTGCATCCTACATTCTCTTTGACATTTGTTTGGAAGGCTATTTGATTGTTGACCGTCTTTTAGGGAACTTTGAAATGCCAGAGATTATATTATTCTCAAATTTAGTGAATCATTTTTCAAAGAAAAAAAATATTTTTAAAAGAAAGAATTTTTTTTAAATATATAGTAACATAGTTTTACGGTCTTCAAGAACTATGAGGGTCTGATTCTTATTCTTTAGTGAGCTACATAGGAAATCCTCCTCGGGATACGACCCTGTATTTTAAAAATTATTATTCACAAATTTATTAAAGAATATTTTTGAAAAATAATAATAGAAATAAAAATAAAAATCATAAAAAATGACTATTTTCATTAGTATTGTTATATTATCTTATTTTTTCAATTCTTCCTTTCTTTTTCCTTTTATCCTCAAATTTAATTTTTGTATATATCTTAATAGCCTTGAATCTTTAGGGATCATGAGACTGAGTTTTGTATGACATATATTTCAAGAACTGCGCACACCTGATTCTCATCTTAATGATATACGTAGGAAGTCCTCAATGGATTCGGTGATCTTAAAAAATAGTTGTCTTTCCTTTTAAACCAAAAAATAGTTGTTTTCAAAAATAAAAAATATTATTTAATAAATTCAAAAAATAAATAAAAAATTCTCATTATTAAAAAAAAAAGATATGTTTCTTCGTATCTCCAATTTTCAAAAATTACGCACAACTAATTCTTATCTTATTAAGATACGTAGGCAACCCTTCTGGGGTTTGGTGATCTTTTCAAAAAGAAGATAAAGGAAAAAGAGTTTTTGAAAAAAAAAATTGCATTCTGACGCCTTTGTTATTTCTTACTACACTTAATTTAAGGTGGTTGGTTTGTGGTATTTTGGTTAGTCCTCCATATTACATCAAGTCCAGGGAAGAGAATCATGTCCAGCAAGAATATAAAGAGTGACACCATGGATCAGACAAAGAGTCAGGAAAATGAAATTTTAAAGCAAGTGATTGTGAGTTTGAGGCAACAAATGATGGAAATGTATCGAGCTTGGGCTAGTGGGTTGCCTCTTCCTCCATTTTTCACTATTGACCCTACAAATACTTTGAGTTTTTCACCAAAATTGCAAGTTTAGTTTTCTGCTATTGGTTATTCGCTACAACATGCCTCAGAATCTACTCCAAGACAAAAGCATACCAATGTTTCCATCACTCACTCCCTTGATCTTCAGTATAAATCTACCACATTGATCGCACCACCTATAGTATCTGCTTCTGTTTGTCTACCCTCTACTGAGGCTTCCACCTTGGTTTTTCGTCTGGCTATTAAACTTTCCCAATCTGCTAGTGTGTCGATGTTCAACACTCTTGGTAACTATTATACTCTTGATCCCACATCTATGTTAATTGGACCACCAGAATTTCTTACTAAGAAGTCAGACATGACAGAAGAATAAGAGAAAATGGCTAGGAAAATAAAGAGCCCAAAAAATTCTATGAAAAATTCTCAGGGAATTATGAATTATGAAGATGTTAGATATAAAGACTGGGGCATTTCCTTAAGTGTTAACCTTCATCCTAGCCTTGAGATATCTATGAGGATTCTACAAAACACTTGGGGAAGATATTGCCATCAGTTGAGAGGGACTGAAGGAAAGAAAAAAGAAAACGTACCTATTGTTGTTACAGGGGCAAAGCAGAGCTCAAGAGGTCTAACTTATCAATATTGTCAGTCTCAATCCCGAGATTGCACATCAAATCAATGTTCTTACCTAAAACAAGGTTCCTCTTTGCAAAATCCAAGATATTTTATTCCAATTCCTCAGTATCCTCTGAACTATGCACAATTTTCTTATCCACAATGGCATGCACCGGTCCCTCAACATCATCCTCGAGCCCCACATATTTATCAAGGAAATTCTAAGTCCAAGTTTCAATCGAGGACAGAGTTTGCAAAGAGAAGAAATTCAAAGGATAATTTTACACCAATTGAGGAGTCGTATGCAGTTTATTCCAGAGATTGAGAGACTCGGGCATAATCACTCCTCTCTTTGAGTGTACTCCTGATCCACATTTAAGAAATTTTAATCCTCATGTACGATGTGCATATCATTCTGAAATTCAGGGTCACAATATTGAGGATTATCGTACTTTGAAAAGAGAAATAGAAAGGATGATTCAAGAAAAATTGATTGTAGTGCAAAACATTGACACTACGAACATCACATGAAACCCTTCACCAACACATGGTAATGCACAATACGTGGGAAGTAATGAGCTAAGCATGGGGATCCAGAACTTATTTGTTGAAGGAAATATGTTGGACAGTGGTGAAAGTTCTATCATGCTGATATGTAAATCAGTGGCTAAGATTTCAAGCTTAACAATTGGGAGGTCACCCCTCTCCCTACTATGAAAGAGTCTTGGTAGTTTATTTGTTTGTCTTTCTGCAATTTGAATCATTCTAGGGTTGTAATTCAGATTTTTACCTTGGTATTTTAGGTTAAAACTTTGTCTATCTTTGTTTTTAATGAAACATAATTTTCCTTTGTTTTATTTTGTGTCTAATATTTACTTATTTATTTTCTATTATACAGTTCTTTTTATGCAGATTCTAATGATATGACATGTATGAAAAATTATCAACTAGATTTTAAAACCAAATCTAATTATGAAATAATAAATAAAAAGGTTGAATACGATGAAGAGGAAGCATTTGAGGATATAAACAAAGATTTTAAACAGTTTGAGAATAAGTCAAATCCTAATGTGGATAAAATTGAGGCAATCACTTTGTAAATCAAAAATGACTTGATCATTAATTAGAAGATCTAATTCAAATATTTTGAATGGGATCAATCAGAGGATATATAGTCTCCATCGTCAAGAAAAATAAAAGAAAGTTAGCTCCCAAAGAGACATGAGTCATCCATGTGGAGAAAGTAAAACACAAGGGGACTTGTATGTTTCATAAGCATGAAAGAAGTGACACATATGCATGTTCTTAGTGAAGGTCAGTGTTGAAAAGATATGTATGATCTCATATTTCACCCCTAGATTGCATGTTATATTTTTGTATTTTTAAGGATTGATATGACGAAGGAATTTTATTTTTCTATCCAAATGTTGTGTCATCCTTTGTTACCTTTTTTAAGCTTTCATTTTATTTTCTTTCATACACCTCTTTTAGAATCAAAATAGAGTCTAAAAAAAATCAATCAAAAAAAAATATGAAAGAAAATAAAAGTGTCAAGAAAGAGAAGTATAGTCAGAAAAAGTACAAAACAAAAGAATAGAGTAAAAAAAAAAAAGAAAAGAGAAAAACTCTCTCTCTCTCTAAAAAAAAAAAGAAAAAAAAGAAGATGCAAGAAAAAGAGAGCCAAAGTTAGTAAAAAAAATCAAGCAAAAGAACAAGATGCCTAAACTACGTTTGACCCGATTCTTCCTATAACAACATACGTAGGCAGCCTTACTTTGGGGTTCGGTCTAACCAAGAGAAAATTCAAGTTACCCAGTATGTGATAAAACTGGGTCAAAATTTATTTCCTTAAGAGTCGATTCCAAAAGTTGTATGTTTCACCCAATGTTATGTAAATTTTTATGTCTCATGCCTCTCTTTCTTTCTAACCTTTTTCAACAACAAAGTTACAACCAAGGAAAGACCTTCAGATCGATATTTGAGAATGTCAAGGCTAAATATGTTATGGGTGCATGATGTTTCGTATGTTGTGCAATATTCTAAAAAAATAAATAAAAACGAGAGTCTTATTAGTGAAAACCCTTTTGGGAACCATAAGGCGACAGTGAGCTGAGAAAAAAATAAAAATGAGATAGGTATTGACAAAAACCCATTGAGGTGCCACTAGCCGAAGGAGGATTGTGATCTAGAGGGAGTATATTCAAAATTGATTTCATTTCAAACTCAATAAATGGACAAAATTTGTAATGATTAGTGTGGGTAGATCAAGTTGTTTAATTCAAAATGCATGTCATGATTGCTGGAATCGGCTACCACACCCAAATAAGTTTTCTTCTATCGTTTTGAAAAAGAGATGCCTATTGTTTTCCCCTTTTTTTTAGTTTATTTCTATTTTTGATTTTTTGGTATCTTTGTCATCAAATAAAAATTATTGTCATCTTTCGCGTGTTTTCATGTCAAAATCATGTTAAGTCAAAATGAGAAAAGACTTCAATACTTGCTACCAACTCCTTCAATGGTATAAAGCAAGACAAAAGGTCAACGTACAAAGGCAATGTTTCAAAGTAAAGTAAGGTACTTATAATGATTATGATCTGACAGTTTTGGACTCGTAGAAAGATAAAAGGTGTATTGAAAGTTGAACTCAGAGGCATCATACATGAAAGATATGATTCAAATCAAGAATTTTAGTAGTCAGTCGGGGTCAGAAGTACGATGAGTCAATGGATATTTATCAAGATTTTAAAAGGAGTTGAGTATGGCAAGTGCAAGAGCAATCACCTCAAAACCCGAATGCCACAAGCCGACCATCCTGTTTAAAACTAATAAGTTTTCTTTGTATGAAACAGGAACACTTGCTACCTTCAAATCGAAGGCTTCAAAGCGCAAACATCTAGAGGTGCAATTCCTCATTTTTACAAATGCAAGAGGCAATGTTGTTGTACAGGTTTGGTAATCACAATCATGGTAAAACTCATCATCTTGCACCCCTAAGAGATACATTCTCTAATTTGGGTCTTTCATGTCTCATAGCTAGGAGATCCATTTCCTAGTTTGAACCGATAATCCTAAAAGATGCATTTTTAGTAAGAATCTTTCACTTTTATTCTTAAGAGACAAACCTGTTGGTCTCTGTCATTCAATTTTATCCTCAAGAGGTGCATTTGTTGATCAAAATCTTAGGTTATCTTTGTACTATACGTCATTGCAAGTAGTTGTTATTGGGTTTGATGCCCGCAAATGCTTTTAATGATAATATTGAGGTAAAAAGAAAATTTAGTTCCTGTTATTTGAAACTTCACTTTAGGACCCACCTATAAAATGAGACTTTATTTTTCTGAAAATGAAGCTTTCTTTATCATACTTTATTTTTCTGAAAAATGAAGCTTTCTTTATCATAATCTTTGTATGGGATAATTTTCGTTCTAGTTTTAATTTCAATTCCAGGAGCCCGCTTGAAGGACAGGATGAAGAAAAGTAAGTCCAGGAGCTCGCCTGAAGAACAGGGCGAATAAAAAGTAAGTCTAGGAGCCCGCCTGACGAATAGTGTGAAGAAAAGGAAGTCCAGGAGCCCTCTTGAAGAGCAGGGTGAAGAACTGTAAATCTAGGAGCCCGCCTGAAGAACAGGGTTAAGAAAAAGAAAGTCCAGGAGCCCACCTGAAGAATAGGGTAAAGAAAAAGTATGTTCAAAAGCCCGCCGAATAATAGGGTACAGAAAAAGTAAGTCCAGGAGCCCGCCTGAAGAACAGGGTAAAGAAAGTAAGTCCAGGAGCCTGCCTGAAGAACAGGGTGAAGAAAATAAGTCAGGAGCCCGCCTAAAGAATAGGGTGAAGGAAAGTAAGTCCAGGATCCTACCTGAAGAACAGGGTGAAGATAAAGTAAGTCCAGGAGCCCGCCTGAAGAACAGGGTGAAGAAAAAGTAAGTCTAGGAGCCCGACTGAAGAACATGGTAAAGAAAAAGCAAATTAGGAGCCCGCTGAAGAATAGGATAAATATTATCAGTTGCAAATTTAGGAGCATGCCTGAAGAATAAGGTGGATTTTTTCAAGTTCAAGTCAGAGGAAAGTCTGAAAAATGAGTCAATTGTCAAGTTCCTCTCCAATGCCAAGATGCCAACATGAAGGAACATTTCATTTCTTTCAAATTTCAACTCAAAATAACGAGTATCTCACCATTTGAGAAGTCATGAAGATTCAAGTGAAGATTCCAGAAAAGCCGTGCAATAGATAGGATCTTTCACTTGTATCTTTATTTTGATTATTGTTAGTCATTTGGATATAAAAACAGAAATAACAGCAAACTCGACAGAACCTCATTTAACTTCTAACTCGTTCTCTCGCTATTTTACCTTTGAACTACATGTGATCTAATTCCCTTATAACCCGGGATATGTAGGCGGTCCAAAACCAGGACTCAGTTACATCTTTTATTTTATTTTATCTTCACTTTTTGAATAATCGGAGGGTCAAAATCATCTCTTTGTCTACTTTTTTGTATGAAAACTCTTCGAGATTTCAAACAAAGAGGGGCAAAATATAGACACGTGGTTTTAGCCTCCCTGAGTTAAGTATATATATTTTTCGGTATTAAATATTTATATTTGGTTCGATATTATTTTAACTCTTATTTTATTTTTAATAAATATTTAGTTAAAAAATAAATAAGTAAAATAAAGTTAATTTTAGGATATTTTATTTTTATTCTAATTTTTAAAAAATAGTAAAAAAATTTAAAAATATTTTTCTTTTTAAATTTTAAATAAATAAGTTTGTAGTTTTAGTACTATCTTAATTATATTTATTTTCAGCTATTTATAAAATTTTATTTTATTTCCTTAAATATAAAAATTAATTAGTTATTATTATATTTGTTATTATTATTTTTTATTTTTTATTTTTATTTGTTATTATTATTACTATCTTCTCTCTCTCTCTCTCTCTCTCTATATATATATATATATATATATATATATATATATATATATAAAGGTTCAAAATTTTAAAAAATATCCGCCTATAACTACTCCCCCTTATTTTCTCTATTTAAGGATTTCCCACCCTTGATAAAAGAAGAGGAAGTACGAACTATTCTTCCTACAGACACTGAGACAGAATAAAAACCAGACTGAGGAAAATATGAAAAAGAAAGAGAAAATCAGACAGTGAAAAACATCAGATATAAAAGAGTAAAAAAAGGGTGAAGTTGAATTCGAGTTTCGTTTGAGTTTTCAGTGCCGATTGTTGCTCTCATTATTGTCCAGTTTTAATAATTTCTTGAACCATTTTATGTTGTAAGTTTACTGAAAAGTATGAAGAAAAATATTCAAGTGATTTTATGCACTATTCAGTCTGTAGTTGATAATGTGAATTTTTTGTTACTACATGTTGTTATTAAATTACGGAATGTTTATATATATAATTGTACACAGATGTATTGGGTATCAATATTGTTATTCTCTATCACAGATTAAAAAATAATGAATACAAATACTCTGTACACATCATGTACACAATACTGCCCAGTGCTTTTGTAATACCCCACATTTTGGACTAGAATGAAAAATCGTGATTCTTATGCGTTGATGTTTAAAATCTTTAAATCCTATATAAATTTAGTGTGTTAATCAATTATGTAGTGTGGGAATATATTTTTGCATGAATTTAGATCATAGAGGTCCCCTAACTCAAGTACAAGTTGAAAGCTTTCCTATTGTTAAAGTTTTAGTGAGCGTCAAAACTTGGGTTAAATTCAATCGATCATAACTCATTGTATATGACGAACTGGGTGGTTTACTATAGATCAAATAAAATCTCTTTGAATTATCTTTCCAATGATACCAATTTTGCCTAAATACGATATTGGATCAAAGAGTTATACCTATTTTACTCCAGCATGTCAGGCTGGAAATAGTATGACGATATTTGTGATAGCTTATCACATTTGTCACGCCCTATCACGAAGGTCGTCAACCTTAGGAAGAAACCAGCTCCTAAGTGACATCATTCGTGATAGCTTATCAGATTTGTGATGCCCTATCATGAAGGTCGTTAGAGTTAGGCAGAAATCAGCCCCTAAGTGACGACATTCGTGATAGCTTATCATATTTGTGATGCCCTATCACGAAGGTCGTCAGCTATGATTTTCAGAAACTGAGAAATTTTTTTATAAGGGTATTTTAGCCTTTTACTTCACCTTCCACGACTTATAACCCTAAAGAGGCGTAATTTTTCTCATTTTTCTTCAGTTAAGCATCTTAAAAACTCTCTTACACTCTCAACCACAAGATTAGGGTTTCCATCAAGCTCATCTCTCAAAAGCAAGATTCAAGCCTTTTTCCAAGATAATCAAGAATTAAGTTTTCCAATCCAGAAAATCATCAAGGTTTCTTTTCTAAGGTATGCGTGTGTTTATTCATGGACTCCTTTCGTCCATGAAGTTCAAGAACCCTTTTCTAAAACTATATATTATGGTTTTCATGTTATGAATAGATTGTTGATCATGTTTATGTGTTGAATGATGCCAAGATATAATCTTTATGTGTTATTATGAATCTATGACATCATATGAGTTGAAAAAATGTAAGTTTGATTATTTATGATGAGTAATTGTATGATTTACACCTATGCCTAAGCTGTGCATGTAAGGTGTTTAATAAAATACCTAAGAGACTAGAAATCATGCATTATAGCTAAATTATGACTAAGGGAAGGATTCATGATAGGCCTCTATGATTCGATGTCATCCATGTTGATAATGTGTCTTGTGAACACTGTTGGATTACTCATGAACTAGTCTTATGGAATTATGTTATGCTTACTTGCAAAACCCACTCATGTACAAAATGTAGAATACCCATGTACTTCATGAAATTCCCCAAGTTATGATATTATGGATTGTGGTTATAATATGTAATGAGCATGATATTGAAAGTTATGCAAGTATATATATGTTGTATGAAATTTCCTTCCATGAAATAGATTGTTAAGAACCATGCTTAGTATGAAATCCCTTATTTATGATATTATGGATTATGGACTCTACTCTTATATCAAGTCAGTCATGTGTGTTAGTTTCCTTCCATCGAGTCCTGGGGGTACTTGTACCTGAAAAATATAGCTGTGTGCCTAGAGCCATGTCATGTTTTCAATATACTCTCAGTCAAGCTATGATCTATAGAAATCAGTCAGTCATGTGACTCAGGAAAACTCAGTAATCTCAGTAGTTCAGTATTCTCAGTAATCTCAATAACCTCAGTAATCATAGTAAATCTCAGTAACTTCAGTAGTCTTAATCATTCCTCAGAACTCATTATATTCCATCCGTCATTAGAATCCAGTAAACTCAGTTTTAGCTCCGCGAAACAATACCACTAGTATCAGTTTAGTTAATCAATATCAATTCAGCAAATTAGTTCAGTTAAGTTATTTAGTTTAGCCCAGTTATTCAGTTCAGTGTCTTTCGTATGGGAGTAGGATTCAGCACCGAGCGAACCTAGAGATGGGGGCTCACCCGCTAGAATAGGACTGAGATCCCTAGAAGCAATCCCTAAGTTCTAGAACTACGTTACCAGTGTAGGTACGAGATGTCACCCATTAGATAGGACTGACGTACTCAGGGGTCACCCGTTAGCACATATATATGTATAGGACTGATCCCAAGAGTCACCTGCTAGATTAGGACTGACTCCATAGCAGATGTCTTTACTGGTGACGTGATACTGACACCCTTCCAGTCAGGGTAGAGATTGGACCCCAGTCTACTTATCTTGGGGCATGTCGGTTAGATGAATATATCCCACAATTTCAGTTACAGATTCAGGACTTTCAAATACAGTCAACTCAGTCAGTAGTACAGATTCAGTACTATTAGAGATAATCAATCCTTATCATTATAAATAGACCTCAAGATCACCCATTAAACAGGACTGATCTCAACTATAGTTAAACAGTATCAGAATTATCAGATTTAAAGATCACCCGCTAGATAGGACTGATCTCAGATTCAGTTACTCCATATAAAACAGAACTCAGATAGTTCCATCAAAATTTAGACTGTCAGATATAGTCACTTAGTATCAGTTACATCGGTTAGACCGATCATTACAGTTATATCAGTTATCAGTTTTCTAAACTCATGTATCAGTCATATCAGTTATCAGAATTCATGATATCAGTATTCAACTTCAGGATTGTCAGACACAGTCAACTAGTCCAGTTTTTCATAATTCGAACTGTCAGAAATCGTCATTTATCTATTCAGGATCTCAGTATCAGTACACTCATATTGTCAGTATTCAGACTCAGTAGTCAGTATCTCCACGAGTTCAGTTACAGTTATGTATGGATGTATGTATTCTCACATTCATATTAGTCAGCATTGTTCATGCATATAACCCTTTGCATTTAGCCTACCTTACTCATATACTCAGTACATTCAGACGTACTGATGCATTTGTGCTAAGGTGCTTTCTCTTATATTACACCATAGGTTCAGAGGCACGAGCTCTAGATTAACAGTAGCATTCCAGTGTTCAGAGTTTGCAGTGGTCCTTCTTATTTGAGGACGATATGGTTATTGCTACATTTACTATTCATTTGCTAGATGGAGTTAGTTGGAGACATGTTCCTTGAACTCCTTATTCAGTTCAGTTAGAGGCTTTCAGACTAGATGTCAGATTAGGTATTCAGATCTCATTATTTTCAGTATGTATGACTTGTTTTGGTATTGTTATACCTTTTTCAGACATTTTGTTATCAGACGTTTATTCAGTTCGAACCTTATGGCCTTTCATATTTATGTTTCCACATTTTATGTATATTATGCAGTATACAGGTACATATATCAGTCATGGGTTAGCTTGTGGTCCTTCGGGGTCATGAGCACCGTGTAGCTTTTCAGTTTAGAAAATTGGGGTGTTACAGCTTTATTTTCCACAGTCATACACAAATTCAACAATACACACATAAGTGCACACTTATCATCGGAATACACTTTCACGCACAGAGACATCATTCCATATGCACACAATACACATTCACGCACACACTCAACAATACACACCCATATACATCAATACCTACACACACCTGCACAGTAGAAAAATAAAAAAAATGGAAAAAAAATAAAAACAGTGAAGAAAAATGAGAAAAATAGTGGAGAGATCGAAAAAAGAGAAAGAGTAGAAATAAATGAGAGGGAGATACTGTTTCGACGAGTTCTCGCCGGAAACTCACCGGAGAACGACCTGAAACCCACCATTTTCTAAAATCCAACCAAATTTGCCTACCAAATCATCCCAATAGTCTCTTCCGTCATTTTTTGGTGAAACAACAACAAAAATAGTGATAAAAAACCACCCAAAAATGGCAAAAACCACCGGCGAAGCCGCCAATGATGCCATTTTCCTATTCAGTCCAAAACCACTGCTAGCCACGCCGAAACTAGTAGGCTCAGCCCCTCTTACCCTTCACTGCCACCCATCCATCACACCGATAAAATAACAACTCCGATGAATCCACATGGCTGCCACCCTTCTCTTGCCGTCTTTGTTCACTGCCGTACTGAAAGTAAATAGACTTGATTGGATCTTTTTATTTTATCAGGGTTACTCTGTTGAATTCCATCGAAAAGAAATGCTCTGTTATTTCAAAAATTAAGTTTAAGCTGTTAAGTATTTGTGTTTTGCTTAGACTGATATCATATAGTTTTGGATCTGTATTGTTTTAAGGTAAATAAACTTTAGGGATTATCATAAAAGTAATATAACATAGTTAATTTTTGTTGATTTGTGTTATTTTATTTTCACTATTATTAATTAATTTATTTTTATTTCGTTGTCTTTAACCAAGCTTGATAATTGTTTGTTATATTAATTTATCCTTTTAAATAAATTTTGTTCAAATTTACTATTAAAATTAGGTAACATTTTCAGTAGTTAAAATTTTTAAATATTGGCAAGTATAAAATAATAATTTTTTATCTAAAAATAACTTCAAATAAATATTGCTTAGTTTATCGTTAAGGTTATTTTCGAGTTTATAAGGGATAAACAAGTGTCTTTAACGCAAGGTAAATTTTAGGCATATTTAAATATTCATCTCAATTAAGAATGCGGCGTACACATCTTTTGAGATATTTAAATATAATTTAAGGATACAATAATGTACCTTGACAAATATTTTTCTAAAATTATTTTTTATTAATTTATTTTGTATAAATAATAGATAAATTTTAGATATTAAAAATGAGTGAGCCTAGGCCCCTAACATAATTTATAAAATAGTTTAAGTCAAGATAAGTCAATAAAAGCGACCGTGCTAGAACCACGAGACTCGAGGGATGCCTCACACCTTTCTCTCAGTCAACAGAATTCCTTACCCATTTTTCTGTTTTCGCAGACCAAATAAAAGAGTCATTTCCGTTTGATTAGGGATTCAATAAGGTGACTTGAAATACCATAACTCGATTCCAAGTGGCGACTCTATAAATAAATTAATCTCTATTCAAAACCGTCACTTTAATTGAAAAAATCCTTTGACATCGATTCTTTCAAGCGAAAAAAAGGCTGTGAGTTATATAACAACCAATGTATCTAAGATAAAATTTTTCAGGCAACATAATGTATTATTTGGTGTAATATTGAAAATATATGGGATAAGGAGAAGTTAACTTCTATAGTAATGAAATTTATGCTATTTATACTTTATTATAAGGTAAAAACTATACAAAAGGACAATAGCCCACAATATGCGGATAAGAGCCCAAATAGCCCAAATCGTTAAAGATTAAAAAAAATAAATAATAAAAAGCAAGTTAAAAACAAAAGACAAAAAAAGAAAGAAGAGAAAAATGAGTATCTAGAAATAAGATTCTTTAAAGCAAATCAATCATCTCCTCATCTTCAACACTATAGTTAAATAGCTTGACTAGCTAAATGAAAAGCATGATGTAGAGAAAAAAGAAAATAAAATTGCTCCTACGTCATAACTGATGCATAGATTTGTAGAAAGACAAGTTTGGAAAGATTTCATCATAGACACTCAAAAATCTGAAAAGCATCATGAAATTTAATTTCGGAGAAGATTTTTTACAACTCGAAATACACATATCTAACCAACTATTTGTAAGTGAAATCATTTTCCTTTTTCCTTATAAAACCTCTAAGATGTTGGTAGATTATTTATTGCTACTTTATTTTCTCAAAAAGTTGAGATTAATAAGAAGCTAATACCAGTGCAAAAGAGAACGAAATAAATAGGTCCATCATCACTAACTTTCTTTCTATATATTTCAGCTAAAATGACTTAATCAAGTCTCCCTAAGATTGCTTGAATAAGTATTGACCCAATTATATTTATGTTTCTTATTTGATTGTTCAAGTTGTCTTTACTCATTCTTGATTGTTGATTAACTCTTAAGTGGTTAAAATTCATATTTTGGTATCGTTTGATTATGAGATTAGGAATTTGTGATTTGTCCAGATCAATAATTGCTTTGCCATTTTATGGTACCTCTTGGTATGATGAATAGAAAATAAGCTATTTTACCTACAAAATAAAGAAATTTGGTTAGCAAAGAAATTTGCTAGCACATTTTCTTATTTGATTGTGTGCTCCACTTTTACCTTAGCATTAGTCCTTATCATGTTAATTCATTTAATCTCCATAGCAATGCACCAAAGATCCTTTGAGATTTCATCTAAGAATATTTCGAGGATTAGTAAATCAGTATTTAACACCAAAGGCACTAACTGATGATAATTACAGTACCCCAAACTCAATCTCAATATCACTACTCATCCACCTCAAATACAAAATGCATCTGAGCTAGGGATAGGATTCTCTTTAGAGGCACCATCTGAGTTGCATTTGTATGGACCTACTTTATACATTCTCTAATAAACAATCATCACAAAATAAATGGCCGTGAGAGGCACCACACCGATCCTCTGGTAGGAGAACATACATTACCTTTTAACCCAATACTTAACCGATTTATTTAGAAAAAAATATAAAAATTAGCAAGAATTGATGATAAGAATCTCAAAAGTTAAGTAAATAAAAATGTGAAAGTCTATTACATTCCTAAGATCCGAAGTCATAGTATGAAGGATGCTAACAAATAATGCCTAAGAGTATTATAAAATCTCTTTTAAGTAAAATATTATCTGAAAAAGACATGTAAGTAAGAAGATCCATGGTAGCTTGAATGAAGTAGCTCAACCTTAAATCGGTCACTGAACAATGCTAGATGTGAGGTCGTGTTGAAGTCTCTGGAACACAATCTGAACTTAGAAAAGATAAGTGTAGAGATAGTATCAGTAGAAACACTATGTACTAATAGGTATCATATGTCGATTCAAAATAGTATCAAGTATATTTAATGAATCTACAACATAAATAAACATGCACATCAACACATAATTAAGTAATTACATTTATAAGATAAATCAAGCAAATCCATACACATCAAGGTGAATAAATAATGATATATAAGTCACCCAAATATATTTAACACCACAATTTTAGTCCCAAATTTTTTTTTGAGTTTTTAAACTTATTACCCAAACTACGACTCTCTCTATGAGTTGTAAGGTATCTATATGGGTCATAGGACCCTAGTCGTAGGATGACCAGTAAAGATCTCCTTTGTTTCTATCTTGGTTATGAGTGGTGCCTAACGAGTTGTATGGACTCTTTATGAGTCGTAGTGTGCCTTCCATAATGAAACCAGTGTGATGGCCTAAGTTTCTTCATAGGGTATTATTAGGTCCCTACAAGTCATATGGTCTGTACACGAGGCGTAATATATGACTCGTACAATAACCAATGAAGGGTCCTTGAGCTATTTCCTTGACTATGACTCATGGTGATGAGTCGTAGTGAGTCCTTATGAGTCGTAGAGTGACCCATAGTTACTATCGATAAATTTTCAGCTTTTTAATTAAGGGCTCTTTGGACATTTTCCCTCTTTCCCAATTGTAACCCAGGACTTAAAATCCCTTTAGGTATCATTATCACTCTAAAATAAATCAAAATAACCTCTCAATCTCTCTCAAATACCCAAGGTCAAGAACACTTAGGGTTTCCAAGAAGTTGGTCAATTAGGGCCTCAAGGTTGATTTTTCTCCATAGTTGTGATACTTTCAGACATGTTACTCTTTCCCAAATATTATTTTATGAAAATTATGTGTTTTAAATGGTTTAATTGTATGGATTTGAATGTGGGTTTTGACATGGGTTGAGGCTTTTGGAACGGATAATTCTTGAATTATTTTCTCATATTTTATGAGTTGTTCATGCTTTGATTTGATTATTTTTGAACTAAGGAGGTGCATCGATGTATGAGTTGGAATATGGGTCAAGGTAATCCCCCAATTTGATGTTTTAAACTTGGAAATTAGTTTTGAATTATTTTATTCCCTCAACCCATTGTGCAAATGGCTTTGAATTATGGAATTGTCACTTGGTTTGACTTACACACCTATACTATTGCTAAACAATGGAAATGAATTTTTAATGCTTTGTTGGCTATATTTTGGTTTGATAAACTAAAGGTAGTCGAGGAATTCCTCCAACTTAATTTAATGAATAAAGAGGGTCGAGGCATTCCTCCAAGTTAATGGAATTGTGAATTGTAATGGCATAATTATGAGCTTGCAAGCCAAATGCTATGACGATACCTCTGGTGTGCCTTAATGTATAATTCCTTGGTTAAAAAATGAGTTATGTAAAATATGTTTTAATTGGGATTAAGGGGTGTTATGTAGCAAATTCATGAAGGTGTAGGTCTCGAATGACTTATACTAGAAACATACATTTGTTGATATGAGAGTTGGTCTTGATAACTGTGTGTATGATTCACATTATTGATATATTTTATATCTAGGATTGACGTGGGGTCGGGGCATACCTAGTCTTCCTTGATACCTTTGGTTCATGCGGCTAACATACATTGGGGCCCTTTCAACAGGGAGAGCTGAAACCATATATCCCATGGGTGCCTGTCTATAACGGTTGAGCTACATAGTCCAGGATAATGCTTTACCATCATTCTTAACCTTGTTCCATACCCTAACATCGATTATATATATGTATGCATGTATGTTAAACTGTACAACAAGTTTGGATTAAACTTTTGACTGATATTATTTTACCCTTACCCTAAGTTGCATACTAGTCCTCGCCCCACTAACCATCTCTAGACGTTGTATCCTCAGGTTATACAGTGTCTAAAGGAACTTCTACTTTTCCTGTGCACTGATATGTGACCTCAGAGTTGGTCGTTGCAGTGAAGTGGTAAGCTTTCATTCTCCAGAAGACTTGATCATTACGTTAGTTTTTCTTTTATAGATTAGAACTAAAGACTTCATATTTACATTGTCATTGTTATTGTCAAGGTCGGGGCATGTCCCGACGTAGGTTATTTTTGGTATAGAGGCTTTGTGGATGTTACTATGGATTGGGGATTGATGTTGACACTCTTAGATGTCTTTGAAACCTATTACTTTCTATCTTATTATATGTTCAGAATTCAGCCACTATCAGATATGTTATATTCTGTCTAACTTGGCAAAGGGGGTGGTCTTTGGTCCTTAGTGAACTTGAGATACCTGTCACGGACAGGCCCTAATTCGGGTCGTGACAAAGTTAGTATCAGAGCCTAGCTATATGGTCAATTGGGTGTGCACAAAGCTATGTTTGAAGTAGCATCTCTTTCATGGGAGTATAGTGTACACATTTATGAGGGAAAGGCTATGAGACATTTAGCAATGTTTTCCTTTCCTGGGTTCTACTTTCGGGCTATAGAGTATAATGTCTTGAAACACCTCTAATCTCTATTTGTTCATATTTTAGATCACACCTCCTCGATGATCTGATGCTCGTGGAACTTTTTCTGTCCCACCTAAGGACAATGTGGACAAAACTCATCCTACTTATGGAGTTCAGAACCGGTCTAGGGCTTCAGCTCCTGATTGTACTACCCTATGTAGAGTTCCACCGATCCCTATCTGTCCTTTCTGGGCTCCTCGAACTTATGATGATCATACCTTACCACCCCAAGGAGACATTTCTGATGCTGAGTTCTGTCAATCTATGCATTTGCTGACCTAGTTTGTGATATCTCAGTTACGTTAGTCGAGTCCTACTAGTACTGCTATGAGTTCTTATGAGGTAACTCGAGTCGGGCAATTTTTGAGTCTCAATCCTCTGACTTTTACTGGCTTTAAGGCTGAGAAGGGTCCCCAAGGATTCATAGATAAGATGGAGAAGATTTTTTGAGTTATGTATGCTTCTGACTTTAAGGGTGTGGAATTTGCTGCATATCAATTGAAGGATGTGCCATATTAGTGGTATGGGGAGTGGGACCAGTCTAAAGGTGATGATGCAGGGTTGGCAATCTGGGATGCGTTTTTGAGTACTTTCTTGGATTGTTTCTTTCCTCAGGAGTTGAGGAGTTTGTGAATCCAAAATAGGTAGGATGACCGTGAAAGAGTACTCCTTGAAATTTTATTCGTTGTCTCATTATGCTCATGAGCTAGTGTCTAGCATGAGGTCTTGGATAGGGAAGTTATCTTTGGGTTTGTCTCGGGACTTGGTGCTAGAGTACAAGGCTGCCTTATTGAATAATGATATGGATATCTCTAGGATTGTGGTGTATATATAGCAGGTTAAAGATGAAAAAAAGAGACAAGCCAAAATAGGGGAAAGGCAAAGCAAGAGGTGTAGGTATTCTGAACAGGGTGTTGGCTAGTAGAATAATGTTAGTGATGGTAGACAATGGTCTAAGATGAGGTGCAGAAATTTTGGTTCATATTCTACGACTAGTGCTCTATATCCTAAGCTTTCTGGTGATTGCCTCTTTCATAGCTATAGTGGGTTTAAGGCAAAAGGTTCCCAATCTTAGGACAGTGGGGCCCATTCGGCTCTGTTGTATCCTCCTTGTAGATTTCATAGTTAGTGGGTTTTATGATGAAGGGAGAAACAAGTGTTTCAGATACGGCCAGTTGGGCCATATTCAGAGGAATGATCCCTCTGGCGATGTTGCTACTGGGGCTAATAAGGTCCCAACTGTGGATTCTTCAGCTCCTACATCAAAGGGTGATACATCAAGCTACGACACTTGCCAGAGCTGTCTTTAAGATCTTTCCACCCATTAGGAATTTGAGGCATCTCCTGATGTTGTTACTGGTATGCTAAAACATTTATCTCATAATGTGTATTTTCTCTAGATCTTGGATCTACCCTTTCTTATATGACCTCTTATGTGGCTATTCATTTTGGTTTTGGTCCTGAGTGTATTTATGATCCCTTTTCTATTGTCAAACTCGGTGGGTGACTTTATTTTAGCTAGGAAAGTTTATAGGAGTTGCATAGTAACTATCTGTGAAAGGGAGATGTTGGTGGATGACAGTGCCCAAGTGCACATACAAGTGTACGTGGTCTACGAAGTAATATAGTAACCTTCAAGAAAGCTGAATATTGATCCCACAGGGACTTGTTCTAACAACTATTGCACTTCAGTTCACAATTTAGATTCAATAGATGCAAGAGTAACTAAAATAAAGTTTTGAATATTGTAAATTAAAGTAAAGTAAGCAATGTGTAAAATAAAAGACTTGAGACAATCAATGGAGTAACACCCAGGGTTAAAGCACCTCGAACAATCATACTATGTTAATGAACTTCATTCGTTAACTTGCTTATCTTGGTTTTTGATTCGGAGGGTTAATTGCATAATCATGGTCTCACAACCTCTAATCATTTACCTAACTTGGACATTACAACTACATCATTGAGCGGGGATGTAATAATCTAATTAATTTCTGTAAGCTATCTTCCTACGTGTGAATCAAGTAAGTCCTATAGGTACATCCCCGTTCTAGACACTAATTCAAATTCCTTATTTCATAAATAATAAGAACCCTACTTTGTTTATCCCTATGTTCTATCTCCCTGTTCCCTCTCCCGAGATCACAAGGTTGACATATATGTATGCTAAGAGTGATCAATCCTCAAAATAGTTAAAACAAGAATAAAAAAGAAACCAAAAATGGTAAGTGAATTAAACTAAATTAATTCAAAACAATAGTCTTCATGTTCTTGGCTTTAACCCCGGAAAGGGAGTTCTTAGCCACTCATAGTCATAATCATGATCCAAAAGGTTGAATTCATGTTATGAATTATTAAAAAGCTGATTAAAGAATGTAAAAACCTAAAGTTGAAGTTGCAGCAGACTCCCTTAATCTCTAAGATGTTCAAAAGTTGACTTACAATGAGTACAAAGTTATATTTATAGTAGAGGGGAAAGCCCAAGCCGCGTAGGAATGGATTTACAAATTTGGCCGTGCTTGGGATTGCTAGTGTGGCGCGTTACATTTATTGTGGCAATACCACTGCATTGTGGTGGATATATCATGTGCTAAGGGGCACTTCACATTTGAAATATCATGGGAAGAGTGGCGCGTCGCTAACCAAACGCGTTGGCTTACTGGAATTAGCCTCTTAAAATTTGGTTAAGTGTTAGGGTCCCTCTTGCCTTGTGGTGTTATTTTTCCTTCAATTACAACTTGTTACTCATCAAATTATCATAATATTTCACTTATCAATCATCCTATGCCATTTTACACCACACATTAGAGCTCAAAACATCAAACAACCCATAACGATGAACCAAAAACTCGAGCTAAGATTAGGCTAGTTCCATTGATCTTCAACTTTATTTTCCGACTCTTGACTTAATCAAATTAAAATTTGCACATTACAAATAAGGTGTTCCACATATAAATACACTTATTAAACCATTTAGAACTTATTTAACGCATTAGAATCCAATGAAACCAACTAGACACATACCTAGCTCAAACTAGTAAAACTAGTTTTCTCGATTGATCTCTAACTGACTCAATTAAGTACAAACTTGTTTGAAAACACTTTTAACCATTGTAATTACATCATTGAACACTTATATACTTATTTATATCAATATCACATATAAAACACACGAATTGTCCTAAAAACAGACTAAATAACCTCGAATAGCAACACTAGAGTGCATAAATACACCCAACATCATCACCCCACACTTAAAGCCTTGTTCGTCCTCGAAAAACTCTTAAATCTAAGCATAATAAGAGAAGGAAATTCTACACTTCTACTAATACAAGATATTCAAGCTATTACTATGACTACATAGAATGTTATGTACATAATTGAACGCTGAAGAATACTACTTACAAACAAACTAGACTCAAGAATTGACTCAACAAGTAGCAAACTCATGCATATTGATCAATAAAAGACAACATACTAATCCCCCACAGTTATCAAATATGTGCCCCTCACAACAAGAGAGCTACCCATAATTACTCACAATAATGCTATTAGAACAATATGGGTCCAAGAATCAAGTTACACTCACTCTCACAACGAATTCACAAGTTACACATAATGAACCATAAGCTTGCCCTTAGTGTAGTACTCCACTAATATCAGAATGTGAAGCTTAGGATCAAATAGGTATTTTTGGGTTGTAATGCAGGCTAAGAGATGGGTAATAACTATTTTGGACAAGAATAGTGACTATGTTCCATAAGCTATTTAATACACTACATTATTCAGTAAAAACCAATCTCCAAAAACCAGATTACACCACTTTTGTTTACCCCATTCTTTTGTTTTTGCCCCATCTTATGGTGGGAGCATTCTATGCAAAACTCATTCAATTTGAACAAATTTCTATTTTTTTCATTACTTAACTGCCAACCACTATACATTAATAATTGTTTTTTCAATTACCCTAATAACTATCACTTTGGGGCTTCAGTTTCAACTTTTTCTTCTTTAATGTCACATTTCTTAACTCACTAAATTTACACTAAAGCACTTAGGAGCTTTGGATCAAATTAAGATTTATCAAAGAAGGGATTATACACATGAGGCTGCTAAAGAAAAAGCTAAGGGATTAACGGGGCTTACTAGGATTATGCACAAAGGTAGGTCAAAAAGACATTATAAAACAAGGATATCAAAGAAATACCTATATCATATCCTAAACCCACACTCCTTATTTCGCTTTGGACACACACCAAACAAGTTCTAGACATCACATGCAACAAGGAATATACATATTCCTTACACGCACATGGCACATGCTAAACTCATGTTGGATCATCATAGACTTAAGCAAACAATAACATAGAATTCAAATTAAGCCAACAAGTACAAGAGTCATAATCATGAGCCCAGGAGTTTCAAAAGTAGTAATTCATACAATCAACATGCTTTTCCAAACAAAACACTTGCATCATGCAACCGGTTATAGCACCGACAAGAACATCTTACTTATTCCTAACCTAAAAAATTTTAAATTTATCCTAAAAATGGGAATTTTCTCACCCCACACTTAAAAATCTACTTTGTTCCCAAAGCATACTTTAAAAGTAGAGATAGAAATACTTTCTGAGGCCTCTAGGCCTAGCTAGTATCATTTTCATATATCAAGAGGGTCCAGGGACCCCACACTTAGTCTTTGCCATGCTTCTTAGCTCAGGTTTTCATTATTTAGACTTCCCATCAACCCGTGACTCAACAAACAAAAATTATGTGAAATAAAAAACTAAAAACTAAAAATAAAACATACCTACTTAACTTGGGTTGCCTCTAAAGCAGCGCCTAATTTAGTATCACGGCACTACCAAAATTAACTTAACCAAGTTCCTTCATCTTTTTCTCACACTTGGAGGCCATCTTCTTATTTGCTTCTAACCTCTTGTGTTTGAACTCTCAATGTCAACAACTTTTTAAACCATATCCTTTTCAGGGTCATCAACCTATATCATGTCAGGATTAGGTAGTTGTGGCTTAGGGTGCTCAATGAGAGTGTCTAAAGAGGTCTTTTATGAAATAGACTCCACCACCCCACATTTATCTCCTTCAATCACAGTTATCATATATAAGTCTTTATAGTTGGGTAGTGTGTTAAGCAGTTTGTACACTTTAAAAACTGCCTCTTCATCCTCCAACCTCATTGTGAGATTACCCTCTCTCATTAATTAAAGCTCTACTCATTGCTAAATATAGATTTCCCAAGATGATTGGTACCTATTTATCTGCTTGAAAATCTAGAACAATAAAGTCAGTAGGAATAATAAATTTACCAACCTTTATGAGGACATCCTCTATCACTCCTTTAAGATGGGCTATGGTCCCGTTTGCCAATTGCAACAACACAGAGCTCGGTCTAGGCTTTCCAAAGCCAAATATGTTAAACAAAGATAGGGATATCAAGTTGACACTTTCCCCTAAATCACTAAGTGCTTGAACCACCACGCTATTGCCAATATAAATGGGGAGAGTAAACTTTCCATGGTCTTTAAGCTTTTTCGATATCTTTTGAGTAACCGTAAAACTACACTCCTCAGTGAGTGGTACTGCCTCTACATCCTGCGACTTAACTTTATTAGCCAGCACATCCTTTAAGTACTTAGCCTACTTGGGCATTCCCTAAAAGATATCTAAAAGAGGTAAGTTAATGTGTAGCTCTTTGAACGTGTCAAAGAACTTCTTGAAGCAAGCATCCTCTTTTGCCTTCATATGATTCTATGGTAAGGGTAGTTGTGGGATCTTCACTTCTTCAATAACTTTTTCTTTTGAGTACTACAACTTTTTTTGGCTTTTCAGCAACTTGGCTATTAAACTGTTTAGGACTCAAATCAACATCCACCTCCTTAGTTTCCTTTGGAGGTTTTCCATAAAGATCCTTACCACTCCTCAAAGTGATTGCCATTACTTTTTTTGGATTTTTTGTATCTCTTGGAAAACCACCTTATGGCCTAGTATTTAGTGTATGTGATAACTGTCCCAACTGCAACTCTAAGATTCTCGTGGCCGATTGCTGGTTCTTTACATCTATATCCAACTGTGTTTGATTAACTAAAATCTACTTTATCATCTCTTCCAAGTTATTAGTTAACTAATTTCTTTGTGCCTATGGTTGTTGATTTTGCCGCTGTTGGGCGTTCCACCACTTAATCTGCCACTTCATGTTTAGGAATTACCATAATTTGGTCACTAAACATTGCCCATAAATATTACTGACTTTGGATTTTCAGCATACATGACCATAGAATGACCACTATTTCCACAAACCTCACATCAACCACAGGTCTGCTGAACTGTATTAACTACCGCTACAGAATATGTCACTCCTACTTTAGACTGCTGAACTGAGTGTTTATCAAATTTTGTAATACAACAACCTGAGATAATAAAGCAATGTATTGGTCCACCTCCAACATACCCATAACTATCTTCGTGGCACTCCTAAAATCACTATGCGACTCTGGATTTCCTTGTACAATATGGTTTAATAAGCTGTACAGATCATCATACGCCAACTCAATGCTTCACTACCTGGATCCAAATCTTGAAAAATATTTGTGTTGTTATCAAGTGCTTCTACAAAAGTATGAGCAAGTACCTCATTGGACTGTTGATGATCTAAACAGTCTCAAAGAAGTGCCTTGAACCACTTCCAAGCATAATAGAGGTTCTTGTCTGGCCTTTATTTGAACCTCATTATCTCACTATGAAGTTTCATAGTCATGCCAGATGGAAAGAATTTGATGAGTAACTTTCCCCAATAAGTGAATAGGGGAAGAGTGTCAGCCTCACATAATCAACATTCACATCTGCCTGAATGAATGTGTTAGTGAGCTTAATGAAATTCTACAAGTGGACCTATGGATCTTTATGTGCAAGCCCTATAAACTGTCCACTTCTAATCAACAACCATACCATATTGTTCTTTAGCTCAAATATCTCTCTTACAGTGGTTTCTAAAAAAGTGAGCTTAGATTTGTTGGAGGTGGGATAGCCACTTCTCTAACTATCCTTTCAGTGGCTTGTTCATCAACCATGATAGCAGAATTATCTTGATCTTCTTTAATTTATGGAATATGGGGGATAAGGATTACTTCTCTCCTTCATTGATGGGAAAGTTGCTCAGGTTTTAGGCTTGGTTCAATCAATTCCTGATCTCTTACCAGTTTACTACTTTGAAATCCTATTTCCTACAAACACAAAAACAAAACAGAGTGTAAAAACACCAAAGAAATCTAAAAATCAAAACAAAAAACAAAATAGTTGCCAAATTACAAGTCCCCAATAATGACACAAAAAACTTGACAGCGCCCAATCACACATAAAAGTGTACGTGGTTGATGATAGGCGAATTTACACGCCAATAGTGCTATATTTCACCCATATTTTAGCTAAGTTTTGAGGACAAAATATATAATTCATGCACTTTTAGTCCTTTTTCCTGTAAGTGAGCTAACGAACATGATTAGCAAGTTTTTAGGTATAAATGATGCCGAATTCAGCATTTTATGGATAACTTGATGCCAAAGAAATCTTCATGAAAGGAGGAAATCAAATCTTGGACGCCAAGGATCAAAAGTGGCGCATGGAAAATCTGTCCCGGGCAAAAACAACAATTCTGAAGACTTTAGGGACTAGCTGTAACCTATTAGGATTAGGATAATAATGCAGTAATTTATTAGGATTAGGATAATGATACATTAACCTAGTATAATTGGGTTAAGTATTTCATTAGCTTAGTAGGATTTGGTTAAATATTTCATTAGCTTAGTAGGAATAGGATATGAGTATTATAAATATCCTATTTTGCTAGAGATTTTTATTCATTCCATCATTCCACACAATTCCCCCATTCCATCAATTCCCATCCATCCACCATCCACCATCCATCCATCCATTAAAACAATTTTCTTTATTAATTCATTGTTGACATTATTTTTCATCTATCCAATTCTTAATTTCCGCAACAAGAGAAACGTTACTTGCAAAGAAAGTCACGCCTAACGCCTACCACCCTATACCTAACAGGATCTTTATTGTGGTATAATAACAATGTCGATTGTGATTTCCTTCGCACTCATGGGTAACTAAACTTCTCTGTTGGGGTTATGGAAGCCTTATGAGATACTATCTAAGGCTATGAGTTTGTGAATTCGTGACACGTGTGTTGCTTATATCATTATTCTCTTCATCTTAATGCAAATTCTTGTGGGTGCAGACGCATAGAATAACGCCAGTATAACATTAACCTGTTTGAAAGAAAAGTTATATGTCTGGAAAAGAGATAATGTCAAGGTAATAGGGTCGCATCCCCTATTAAAAAGTTAGTGCCGTAACTGGATTAACCTCTTGGAGAATTTGTACCGTTAGATACACTTTAAGCTCGAAAGAGTTAAAGTGAAATAGTCCTTGTTGAGGTCGAAAGACGCTTAGATTTACCATCGAATACAATTCTCTATAAGCACATGCATGTCTGAATTCTGCACAACTCATAGTCAATAGAGATGTACAACTCATAAGGTGGACATACCCCCAACTCCTCAATTCTCATTGTTTTACAACCGACTAAACATTCTTTCTTTTTACGTTGCTATTTTCAGTTTTTACTTTAATATTTTGGTTACACATTACAATCCCCCCTTTTTACGAGACTTGCACTAAAAGTCTAGTAATCGTTGCTTACTTGTTGACCAAGCTATTCCCTGTGGGATCGATACCCAACCTAGTTGGGTTCTATATTTGCTAACGACCGCTTTACACTCCTACGAGAGCTGTAGATTGAGCGTTATCAAAAATTGGCGCCGTTGCCGGGGAATACGAGTGTCAATTAAGTTTGTGATAATTACTAGACCCTTTGGTCAAAGATTCTCGTACTTTGACTTTTAGTTTTTGTTTTTGTTTTATTCAGGTTTGTTCAGTGCACCAATGGATGCACAACGTGAAATTGAAAGGATGGCTGCTCAAGTGCATCAACAGAATATTGATAATCCAGGATGGGCAACAAATCCTGATGATGAGGACCTGGGCGATGAGGAGCTACTAAACCCACGACATATTGCTAAGATGGCGGCACCCATGCAGAGAAGAGATCGTCAAGCTAGGTTTAGGCCTGAACGCCGAGCTATGCAAATACCGTTCGATGATGATAATGATGATCTTGATGGAGCTGGTGCCACAAGAGTCATTATTCTTCCGCCATTAGCGCCCGGAGCCAAGTTCAACATCACAAGCACCATGATTCAATTATTGCAACTCAAGGGATTATTTGGGGGACTAGCAGGCGATGATCTGAATATGCATCTCATCAACTTTATTTTTACATGCAAGTCGTTTGACAATCCTGGCGTTGGTCAGAATGCAATTTGATTACGCCTATTTCTATTGTCTCTGTCTGGGGAGGCAACTCTATGGTTGAATGGGCTGACTCCTGATTCTATTACAAATTGGAGGCAATTGAGGGACGCTTTCCTAGAAAGATTCTTTCCGCCATCCAAAAGAGCATAATTAAGAGATGAAATCGGCAACTTTCGGCAGCTTCCAACCGAAGCTCTTCATGAAACATGGGAGAGGTTCAAGGTGAAGCTTATGAGGTGCCCAAACCATCACATGACCAATGTCCACCTAATGGAGATACTATACAGAGCCTTGAATTCAATAACTAAACCAGTGGTGGATAATGCGGCTGGAGGATCATTTATGGATCTCACCTTTGGGCAAGCAAGTAATATGCTAGATCGGATGACAAAGCAAAGTAGAGCTTGGCATACCAGGGATTCTGAGGTAGCAAGCCCCACTTTATCTATTGGCATGACTGCTAAACAAAGGAGAAGAGAAGAAGAATGTGATCAAGACATGGCGCACATGATAATGCAGATGGATCTTCTTACAAAGCATCTATTCTCAGGGAAGACCAAAAAAGTTAAAGCTGTTGCATCAAAAGAAAGAGAGGAATCCGATTCCGAGGAAGAAGCCAACTACTTGAACAATCAGGGGGGTTTCCGAGGTAATGCCCAAGGAAACCAAGGTCGGAACTATTATGATAATTCAGGATATAAGGACCGTGATCAAGGTAGTTGGAAGGATAAGACTGACAGGAGTGGTTTGTATGTTCCTCCTGGAAGACGTGACGCCGCTGCATCTGGTTCTAGAAATATGTCAATGAAAGATATGATGGCTAAACTATTGAAAGGAGTAGAGGCAACTAATACGGGAGTGAATGAGGTGAAGAACGAATTGTCCTCAATGAAGCAATTGGTTGACTCGCATTCCACTTCAATAAAACAGCTGGAGCAATAATTGAGTCAATTATCTGCGGTATTCAATCAAAGAAAGGCTGACACTTTACCTAGCAACACTGTGCAAAATCCAAGGAACGATGGATCATGCATGGCTATTACTACTAGGAGTGGTAAGGTGCTGGAAAATTCATCCCAAAGCAAGCAAGTGGCCGAAAATAAAGAAGATGAGGATGCCATAGACAATGACCAAGACGTCCATGACGCCACCCCTAGTGGTTTGCAGCCTGAAAAGACCAAAATTTGAAAGCAAGAGGAGAAGAAAGCCGTGGAGAAAACAATTCCATATCCACCACCACCTTTTCCTCAAAGATTGAAGAAGATTGCGGATGATACAAAGTTCAGCAAATTCATGACGATGTTAAAGCAGCTGGCCATTAATGTTCCGTTGGTAGAGGCACTAGAGCAAATGCCTGGGTTCGCAAAATTCATGAAGGACCTTTTAACAAAGAAGCGGGCGGTAAGCTATGAGCCGGCAGATAATGTTCACCATTGCAGTGCAATTGCTACAAGATCGCTAGTTCAGAAAAAGGCCGACCCTGGTGCCTTCACTATTCCTTGCACTGTTGGCTCTTTGAACTTTGCCAAGGCATTGTGCGATTTGGGTGCTAGCATCAATTTGATGCCACTATCCATCTACAGGAAGTTGGGGTTAGGCGATCCGACGCCAACCAACATGAGGCTCGTGATGGCTGATAGGTCGGTAAAATGACCTGTGGGTATCTTGAATGATGTGTTGGTGAAGGTTTCTTCATTCATCTTTCCTGCAGACTTTGTTATTTTGGATTGCGAGGTGGATTCTGAAGTTCCCATAATCTTGGGACGTCCTTTCCTTGCAACAGGAAGTGTGCTTATTGACATGAGAGCTAATGAGCTTTTATTTCGGTTGAATGACGAAGTGTTCTGCTTTGATATATGCAAAGCAATGAAGCAGCCCAGCAATATGAATGTGTTCTCTATAGCTGATGTTCATTATGAGGATACGAAAGAAATATCTGTAGAGAAACAACTTACTGTTGAGCCATTATCTGCTGCGCTGCTGAATGTTGAGCATGAGGACGATGGAGATTATAAAGAAACTATGTGTGCTCTAAAAAATAGGGTCATATTCTCATGCTCCTAAGAAGTTGGACCTTGATCTTACAAATCAGCCTTCACAAATAGCGAAGACTTCCATTGTAGAGCCACTAATGCTAGAATCAAAAGAGCTCCCCAATTACCTAAGGTATACATTCTTGGGATATGGAAATACACTTCCGGAGAGTGTTGTGGATGATTTAAGTGAACAGCATGTAGAGACTCTCATCTCTGCTCTGATGAGGTACAAGAGAGCTATGGGTAGGAAGATTGATGATATAATTGGTATCTGTCCTGAGGTATGTGTGCACAAGAGTCATATCGAAGAAGATTGCATGCCTACAAGTAAGTATCAGCATCGTCTGAATCCATTCAGAAAATGATGCCCCATCTATCTCGATGAAGAGTAAGTAATCGAGATAGCTATGTCGTGCCGCGACAATAAATCAAGCGCTTAGTGGGAGGCAACCCATCATTTTTAAATGTTTTTAATTGTTTTTGTTTTCTTAGGATTTTGTCGAGCCACGACCAAAACTAAGGCGCTTGATGGGAGGCAACCCATCGTTCTAATCATTTTTGTTGTCTTTGAGCAAGTGTAGGTACAAAAGGTGTCAAAGAGAAGATTGGTTTCAAATTTTGATTTGGAAGGATTGCATGTTGAAGGTGGTAAGTTAGGAATAAAGATGCAAAAGGCTATGGATTGAGCATTGCTCATAAAAATATAGGCATCGAACAAGGCTAGGCCTAGGTAAAACTAGGTCACGAACAAGGCAAGGCCTATACTATGGCCTAAGGTCTCGAAATCTAGCGTGCCATAGCATAGGCGCCGCCCATGCTCAAGTATGCCATAGCATAGGCGCCGCCTATGCTAAAGCCTTTTGTCTCTGAATCTCATATGCAATGCTAAAGGCGCCGCCTATGGTCACTAAAGGCTTTGCAATAGGCGCTGCCTATGCAAAAGCCTTCTGGTCAACTAGGCATGGCCTATGCTATGGCATTCTGCTCAACTAGGCAAAGCCTTAGGCACCGCCTATGGTCACTTTTGACTCCAAATCCGATTTTAAATGGGTCAAAACCTGACCCAACCTTTTCCTATAAATATAAGACTTAGTCTTTGACCAAAAACACATTGCAAACCTAGCATAAGCACCGCCTACCTTTCCAAATCCTCTCAAAAAAATTTTCCTTTTGCTCTTTTACTTTGCAAGAACATCATCCGAGGTCATCAACCAAGTAAGTACTACTTTGTTCTTCATTTATATTCCGTAAGTACTACACTACTACGCCTATTATGAATTGTTAAATCTTGAAGTAGTATTGGTGATTTGAATGTGATTGAATTGTTGTGATACAACTAAGTGAGTAAATGAATACGTAAGGATGATCTTAACTTGTTTCCAACTTGTATTTGATTATGATGCACTGTCATACTTTTGCGGAATTGACATGGTCCCAAAAATTGCATAATCTTGTCAATAGAAAGCTTACATGTTGGAATGACTTATTGATAACGCTCAATCTACAGCTCTCGTTTGAGTGTAAAGCGGTCGTTAGCAAATATAGAACCCAACCTGGGTTGGGTGTCGATCCCGCAGGGAATAGCTTGGTCAACAAGTAAGCAAAATTACTAGACTTTTAGTGCAAGTCTCGTAATGAGGGGGGATTGTAATGTGTAACCAAAACAATAAAGTAAAAGCTGAAAATAGCAAAGTAAAGAGAGAAAGATTGTTACGTAAGTTGTAAACAATGAGAATTGAAGCGTTGGGGTTATGTCCACCTTCAGAGGTATACGTCTCTATTGGCTATGAGTGTGTAGAGTCTTGACATGCAATTGCTTATAGAGAATTGTAGTCGATGGTAAATCCAAGCGTCTCTCGACCTAAACAAGGACTATTTCACTTTAACTCTCTCGAGCTTAAAGTGTGTCTAGCGGTACAAATTCTCCAAGAGGTTAGTCCAGTTACGGCACTAGCTTTTTAATAGGAAAGGGTGTCCTACTACCTTGACATTATCTCTTTTCCAGACCAATAACCTTTCTCTCGAACAAGTTAAATGTTAGACTGGCGTATTCTTGCGTTTGCAACCACAAAGAATGTGGATTAAGATGAAGAGAATAATGATATAAGCAATATACGTGTCTTGAACTCACAAACTCACAGCTATAGATAGTAAATCATTCGGCTTCCATAACCCCAACTAAGAGGTTTAGTTACCCATGAATGCGAAGGATATCACGTTTTACATGGTGGATGGCGTGTGAAAGAGGTGTTAGGCGTGTGGTTTTGGTGATTCCGTAGCGAGTAACGATTCTCTTGTTGTGGAATTTAGGGATAGAAGAGTAGAAGAAGAAAAATAGAATTAATGGGAAGATTAGAAGAATTGTAATTGAGAAGTAGAATGTCTGAATGAATAAAAATCTCTAACATGATAGGGTATTTATAATACTCCTATCCTACTCCTACTAAGCTAATGAAATAAATAACCAAATCCTAATATACTAATGAAATCCTTGACCCAAATGTACTAGGGTAAGGTTACAATATCGTAATCCAAATAGAATAGTAAAACACATAACCTAATTGCACTAGGTTAATGTATCTTGGTAAAAATCCAGCTTTGTGTCTGTAAGTCCCCAAAGTCTTCAGAAATGCTATTTTAGCCCGGGACAGATTTTCCATGCAGCAGATTTGGTCCTTTAGGCATCCAGCTCCTTTCCATCTCGTTCGTGAGCTTTATTTTGCGTCAAGTAAGCCATAAAATGCTGTATTTTGCATCATTTATACCTGAAACTTTACTAATCATGTTTGTTAGCTCATTTATAGGAAAAAGGACTAAAAGTGCATGAAATAGATAATTAGTTCTCAAAACTAGGCTAAAATATGGGCAAAATATATTGATATAGGCGCGTAAATTCGCCTATCATCAACACCCCACACTTAGAGCTTTGTTCGTCCTCGAACAACATATCATGTCCTTCTAAACATCGACTTAGGGTTTTTACAGCAACAACACAAAACATTCTTCAAGACAAGCACAACAATTATCAACAAAGAGTAGCTTTCCGATCATAAGTAGAAACAATTTAACCTCAAGCATAGACTCATGATGGTGATCAACTCGCATGCAAACGTTAAGGTACATAGAATCATATACAGCTATCCAAAAACTCATCAACCATGTGTGTCTCACAATATAGTACCCACAATCACTCACAAGTATAGCATATTTTTCAAACATGGGTATCAAAATGTCCTTGCTCTCACTCTCACAAAGAATTCACATGTAGCAACTAATGACCATAGTCTTGCCCTTAATGTAGTACTCCACTAAATGTCAGAATGTTAAGATTAGGATCAAGTAGGTCTTTTGATGGTTGTAATGTAGGCTAAGGGACGGGTAGGACTATTTTGGCCAAGAATAGTGACTAGGTTCCTAAGCGTTTTTAATACATCACTTTGTATCATTGACACTTTTTTCTTTCAACCTTTCTTTATTTTATTCTTCCACCCTTGTTCTCATCTTTTGTTTTTCAATTTTAAGCACAACTCACTTTTCAGCTTTCTTTTCCTTTTTCTTTTCACAACATACCTCTTATGATAGCACTTTCTTTTTCATAACACATTCAAGCACCATTACAATTTAAAGCATCATACTCAACCAATTTCCTCTTATGTTGTCACATGACTTTTTCACTTTAAAGCACTTAGGAATTTGGATCAAATTACGGTCTTGAAAAAAATGGATTAGGCTTACATACAAGGTTGTCAAAGAAATAGGCTAAAGGCTCAAAAGGGTTTAACTAGGATGATGTCCATGGGTAGGTAAAACTGAAGGTAAACAAATATAGGTTGCCAAAGAAATGCCTAAATCATATCCTAAACTTACATTCCTTATTTTCGCTTTGCATACATACCAGGCAAGTTCTAGCATCAGCCACAAACATAGAATATACTATTATCTCACACACACAAGGCACATGGTCGACTTGCTTGGAAGTAATATAGACTCTCGACCCAACAATTGAAGGAATTGAATCACATAATATCACATAATAAGTCACAACTAGAGCCTAAACGTCTCACTATTCACAATTGTGGCACATACTCTTGTTATAATCTCATGCTGCCTATCAAAATAATTTCATGCGAAGCTAGAAAAATTTGACTCCTAAAAAATAAAAAAAACGTTTGAAAATAAACAAACAACAAAAAAAAAAACAAAGTAAACAAGCAAACATACAAACATAGGTGCAAACAAGGAAGTATAGCATACAGATTCTGCCACCCCACACTTAGACGGGACACTGTCCTCTGTGGAAAATAAATGCGAAGAACCTGGTTTAGTCGGACTCCTCATCAATGTCGGGGGTCATACCCCCTTCGTCTGAATCATCATAAGAGTCGTCGTCAGAGTTCTCCTCATCATCAGAATCAGGCAAGCGTCTATCATCATCAGTTGGCACGTCATCGTCCAGAGGTTCCTCAAAATATACGCCCACTCCACACATCTCCCGGGCATGCCTGTTCATTGGGTAGTCGTGGTCCAGCTGTTGGAGCTCTTCAGCAGTTGGAATACGTCCACCACTCATCATAGTGAATCGTGTCATGCCATAGAGATGACGGAAGAAACTCTCATCACGAGCATGTCTCTCCGCAGTAGTAAGGTTGACTCCATGAGTTGTTTCAGCATCTTTGACCTTTGTGAGGTCAACCTTCTTTGGGTTATGTGGGAGGTTGTGGTCAGCTGGTTCCTCTTCTATATCCTCCTTCCGCAACATTGCTGTCAACAAATTGCCGAATGTGAAATGGGACCTTCGGTGGAGTCTGGCCTTCCTCATGGTAGATCGAATGATTGCCCCAAAGTTGATAGGGACATTCGTCATCAACGCATAAACCAAACACACTCTATCTCTTGATATCTTGGTGTATTGCATCCCAGGAATAAGGCATGAGTTGACAATGCGCATCCAGATTCTTGCTTCCCTATTTAGTGGAGCATAGGGGAAGGTGTTGTGACGACCTATTTCCTTATGTCTGCCCCATCTTGCCATCGATCTGCTTCCACAAAGCGTGTATCTTATCGCTCTATAAGGAGGCCTGCTGTACAGCTCTTTGTATGGTGCAGGGTCGACCGAAGGTAGGCCAAGAAAAGAGTTGATCCATTCCGCTGTAAGCTGTAACACTTGGCCCCGAATTTTGACTTCGTTGCCTGTTGTGTTTGGTGACCAGTTGGCATAAAATTCTCTTGTCAAGTCAAGATTGCACTCTCCCATGTCGCGGAAGATGAAATCTAGCTTCAAAGCCATTATTTTAGCCAACATTTGCGGCTCCTTCTTTGCTAAGGTCTCCTTGTTGATCAAGTCGACGTGCACATATTTCTTTTCTTTGTTGCTGCTGTACCATGCCTTGGCTTCTTCCTCAAGAACCCATTTTATTCCGAACATTCTGCGTGGTAGGTGTGCTGAAGATGATTCTCCTTGGTCTTTTCGACTTCTCTTCTTGTCCTTTCGGGACGTGGTAGCCTTCTCCTTGCCTTGCTTTGCTTTAGGTGCCATTGTACCTGAGACTAGAAATAATGTTAGTTGCAGCACAATCTCACTTTATACAATCTATATGCAAGCATTAGGGGTACCACCCCACACTTAATCTTGTTAGCACAAATCAGTGAAGTAAAAGTGGTCGAGTACTCAGATTTCGTCGACATACGTTTTAGGATTGTATTCCGACAAGAAAATCAGCATTACATCACTTATTTGCAGCCATTGGACTACTTTCATGGTGGATATAGCAACACTACAACCTAGGGGTTATCACATGGAATTATTATTCTTACAACAAGCACAACCTCCTAAGTCGATAGGCACTATAATCTTATCCCGATGGCCGGGATAGTCTATCATGTAATCATCCAACCAACAATCTTAAGCAATATTCATAGCCATATCAATTCAGCAATTATCATAACAATGCTATCGAAACAAAATTCAAGTCGGAAACAAGTCAAGAATTCCCTACGTATATATTTAATCACACGATCTTGTAACAATTGTCCAAACACATGAACATCACCACCAATCTCACATGATTTAGCAAAATATAATAAGCATATCAACGTAGTACTTACGATAAATAGATGAAGAATAAGAGAGTACTTTCTTGCTTGAAGATTGTGGAGAAGTTGTTGTGAATTGGAAGAACAAAAGAAGAAAATTTTGAGAGGATTTGGAGTGTTATGCGGCGCCTTTAGGGTTGTTTCTAATGTGGTTGTGTTATAAAACCAAGTCCCCTTTATATAGGAAGAGTATGGGTCGGGTTATGACCCATTTACAATCGGATTTGGGGACAAGATCACCATATATGCGGCACATATCTCTTGGCATATCAATGACATATGCGGCGCATTGTCCATGGCATAATGGGACATATGCGCCGCATAGTCTATGGCATTTCTAGACATATGCGCCGCATAGTCTATGGCATTTGGTCTCAGTATCTCAAATGCCATAGCATAGGCGGCGCATAGTCAAAAGCATACCTAGGAATAGGCGGCGCATAGTGTATAGCACACTAGATTCCGAGTCCTTAGGCTATAGAATAGGTTGTGCATCGTTCGTGGCTTATCTTTACCAAGGCCTAGCCTTTCTCGAAGCCTATTATGACGTGAGAAAGGCTCAATTCATAGCCTTATGCATCACCATTCCTAACTTACCGATTTTACCATACAATGCGACCAAATCGTCAATTGAAATCAATCTCCTTGTTGCATACTTCGTGCACCTATATTTGCTCAAAACAAAATGAAAACGATTAGTACGATGGGTTGCCTCCCACCAAGCGCCTTAGTTTTGGTCGTGGAACGACTCTTATTTTTGGATTTTCATTTATTAAAAAGAAAAAATACTAAAACGATAAAACGACAAAACGATAAAACAATAAAACGATGGGTTGCCTCCCATCTAGCGCCTTATTTATTGTCATGGCACTACGTATTACTCTCGAGTACTTAGACTTCGTCGAGATAAGTGATGGCCATGTCATTCATCGAGTAAAGAGGACCGATATAGGGCTTGACACGTTGTCCATTCACTTTGAAGATAACACCCTCATTGTTTTCCAATTCGACTACTCCAGATGAGTAGACTTGAATGACTTTAAATGGACCAGACCACTTTGATTTTAACTTACCTGGGAAGAGCTTGAGTCTGGAATTAAAGAGTAGTACCATGTCACCTTTTTGGAAGTTTCGTCGAACAATCCGCTGATCATGATACTTCTTCATCCGCTCCTTGTATAAATCTGATCTTTCATATGCATGGAGACGGAATTCATCTAGTTCGTTCAGCTGCTCCAACCTCAGGTTATTCACATCATCCCAATTCAGATTCAAGTGCTTCAATGCCCACAATGCCTTGTATTCAAGCTCGATGGGTAGATGACAAGCCTTCCCATAAACTAGCTGATAAGGTGACATGCCAATGGGTGTCTTGAATGCAGTCCTATACGCCCATAGTGCATCATCTAGCTTTCGAGACCAATCCTTCCAATTCGCATTGACCGTCTTGGCAAGGATTTGCTTGATCTCACGATTGGAAACCTCTACTCGTCCACTAGTTTGAGGATGATAAGGCGTAGCTACCTTGTGTTGCTTGACTCCATACTTGGCCAATACAGATTTGAATAGCTTGTTGCAAAAGTGAGATCCTCCATCACTTATGATAGTACGAGGTACTCCAAAGCGAGAGAAGATATTCTTCTTTAAAAACGCTACAACATGCTTTCCTTCGTTATCGGCCAATGCTACAGCTTCAACCCATTTCGACACATAATCCACAACAACCAAGATGTACTTCATTCCAAACAAATTCACGAATGGTCCCATGAAATCAATACCCCACACATCAAAGAGTTCTACCTCCAGAATTTTGGACATGGGCATTTCATGGTGTTTTGAAATAGCACCTTGACGTTGGCATTGGTCACACCTTCTCACGTAGTCGTATGCATCTCTGAATATTGTAGGCCAATAATAACCACTTTGCAAGACTTTCCTTGACGTTCGATTCCCTGCATGATGTCCTCCAACTTGCGAAGTGTGGAGTGCTTCCAATATAGTAGGCACTTCTTCATGGGATATACATCGTCGAATGATACCATCCGCGCATCTTCGAAACAAATAAGGCTCATCCCAATAGTAGTGCTGAACGTCATGCATAAACTTCCTTCTCTGGTGGTAAGATAAATTGGAAGGTAACACATTGCTCACCACGAAATTTGCAAAGTCGGCATACCATGGTAAGTTCTCCATTGTTGTCGCTAGTATCTCCTCATCAGGGAATGCATCATCAATCTGATTTTCTGGTTGCGCCACATACTCATTCTCAAGTCTAGATAGGTGATCAGCCACTTGGTTCTCGCAACCTCTTCTATATTTGACTTCGAAATCGAACTCTTGCAGCAACAATACCCATCGAATCAGCCTTGGTTTTGCATCTTTCTTTGTCATTAGATACCTAAGAGCTGCATGGTCTGTATGAACGAGCACTTTAGTACCCAACAGATAGGCACGGAACTTCTCAAACGCATACACAACCGCTAAGAGCTCTTGTTCAGTGACAGTGTAGTTCCTTTGGGCTTCATTGAGGACCTTACTCGCATAGTAGATAGGGTGAAATAATTTCTCCTTTCTCTGTCCAAGAACAGCACCAACGGCTACACCACTAGCATCACACATGACTTCAAACGGGAGCGTCCAATCTGGTGCTACCATGATAGGGGCTTCAATGAGTTTTTCTTTAAGGCATTCAAATGCCTTTAAGCAATCATCATTAAAGTCAAACTTCGCATCTTTCTCCAATAGTTTGCACAATGGACTTGCAATTTTGGAGAAGTCTTTGATGAATCTACGATAAAACCCAGCATGGCCAAGAAAACTACGAACTCCCTTCACCGAAATTGAAGGTGGTAGCTTCTCAATTACCTCTATTTTGGCGCGATCAACCTCTATTCCTCTTTCGGAGATCTTGTGCCCAAGAACAATTCCTTCTTTTACCATGAAGTGGCACTTCTCCCAATTCAGCACAAGGTTGAACTCTACACATCTTTGTAATGCCATGCTCAAGTTCACCAAACATGCGTCAAAGGACTCACCAACAACTGAAAAGTCGTCCATAAATACCTCCAAAGTGTCTTCTACCATATCAGAGAAAATAGACATCATACAACGTTGAAAGGTGGCTGGTGCATTGCACAACCCGAATGGCATGCGTTTGAAGGCAAAAGTACCATATGGGCATGTAAACGTTGTCTTCTCTTGGTCTTCGGGGGCAATACAAATCTGATTGTATCCTGAATAACCATCCAAGAAGCAAAACCATCCTTTCCCCGCTAATCGATCTAGCATTTGGTCCATAAATGGCATGGGAAAGTGATCCTTGAGCGTCCAAGAATTCAGCTTGCGGTAGTCCATGCATACTCTCCATCCAGTAACGGGCCTGAGTGGAATAAGCTCATTCTTTGCATTAGCAACCACCATCATACCTCCTTTCTTGGGAACACATTGTACTGGGCTTACCCATGTACTGTCAGAAATAGGATACACGACTCCTGCGTCTAACCACTTGATAATCTCCTTCTTCACCACCTCTTGCATTGGTGGGTTTAGACGTCTTTGATGTTCAATGGTGGGTGTGCACTTTTCTTGAAGCTGAATTTTATGTGTGCAAATCCCAGGTGGAATACCAATGATATCCGCAATGGTCCATCCAATAGCTCTAATATACTTGCGTAAGATTGTAATAAGAGCTGCAACTTGTTGCTCACCTAAATCGGCTGCTACTATGACTGGAAGAGTGTTTCCGCTTCCTAAGAATGCGTACTTCAAATGGCTTGGCAGCTCCTTCAATTCTAACGTGGGTGGTTCTTCAATAGATGGCTTAGCTGGTGGTGTGGGTCGATTCTTGAGATCAAGATCCAGCTTCTTGGGAGTATAACGATATGTTCCTAATCCCAATAGAGCACAAATATCATCTTCAGAAATTTCAGCATCATCATCCTCTTCTTTCATGAACAAAGCCTCCAAAGGATCATCAAGAATGTGCTCTTCTACAAGTAACTCTTTCTCGTCATCAAAGACAACATCAGCCACCGAAAATACACTTAGATCTTTGGGTTGCTTCATTGATTTGCAAACATCAAAGCGAACCACTTCATCATTTATTCGGAATGAAAGCTCATTAGCTCTCAAATCTATGAGCACACTTCCCGTAGCAAGGAAGGGGCGTCCCAAGATTATGGGAACCTCTGAATCTGCTTCACAATCCAAGATGACAAAGTCTGCTGGAAATATGAATGAAGATACCTTTACCAAGACATCGCATAGAATACCAACCGGTCGTTTTACTGACCTATCCGCCATCACAAGCCTCATATTAGTTGGTGTAGGATCTCCTAACCCCAACTTCTTATAGATCGATAATGGCATCAAGTTGATGCTGGCTCCTAAGCCACACAATGCTTTAGCAAAGTCCAAAGATCCGACGGTGCAAGGAATCGTGAAAGCTCCGGGGTCGGCCTTCTTCTGAACTATCGATCGAGTAGCAATTGCACTACAATGATGCACATCATCTTTCAGCTCATAGCTTGCTGCCCTCTTCTTAGTCAAAAGATCTTTCATAAACTTCGCATACCCAGGCATTTGTTCAAGTGCCTCTACCAATGGGACATTAATAGTCAGCTGCTTCAACATGGTCATAAATTTGCTGAACTTAGTGTCATCGGCCACCTTCTTCAATCTTTGTGGAAAAGGTGGTGGTGGGTATGGAAGTGTTCTCTCCATGGCTTTCTTCTCCTCTTGCTTCCGTTTATTTTTTTCAGGCTGCACGTCACTAGGTGAAACGTCCTTGACGTTGGAAGTAGATGTTGCAGCTTCTTCTCTTATGACGTCACTAGGTGTGGCGTCCATATTTGCTGTTCCGTCAACCACTTGCTTGCCTTTTTCTGAAGTTTCCAGCACCTTACCACTTCTGGTAGTGATGGCCATGCATGACCCATCATTCCTTGGGTTTTGCACAGTATCGCTCGGTAAGGTGCCAGCCTTTCTTTGATTGAATGCTGCTGAAAGTTGGCTTAATTGCTGCTCTATTTGCTTGATAGAAGTGGAATGAGAATCAACTAGTTGCTTTATGGAGGCCAAATCGTCAATTACCTCCTTAACTCCCGCACTCGTTGCTTCCACTCCTTTCAATAACTTAGCCATCATGTCTTCCATAGAATTAGATGTGGTGGTATCACGTTTACCAGGGGGAACGTACAAACCACTCTTTTCATTATTTTTCCTCCAACTACCTTGGTCTTTGCTTCCTGATTTATCATAATAGTTCCGACCTTGGTTTCCTTGGGCATTCCCACGGAAACCCCCCTGATTGTTCAAGTAGTTGGCCTCCTCTTCTGAATCAGATTCGTCTCTTCCTTTTGACGCAATAGCTTTCACTTTTTCAGTCTTCCCTAATAGATGCTTTGTAAGAAGATCCATTTGGGTTTTCATGTGCGCCATATCTTGATCACGTTCTTCTTCTCTTCTTCTTTGGTCTGCAGACATGCCAATAGATAAAGTGGGGCTTGCTACCTCAGAATCCCTGGTATGCCAAGCTCTACTTTGTTTCGTCATACGATCTAGCATGTTGCTTGCTTGACCAAAGGTGAGGTCCATAAAAGAACCTCCAGCTGCGTTGTCCACCACTGGTTTAGTTACTGAATTCAAGGCTCTATACAAGATCTCCATGAGGTGAACATTAGTCATGTGATGGTTTGGGCATCTCGTTAGCTTTGTCTTGAACCTCTCCCATGTTTCGTGAAGAGCTTCAGAGGGAAGCTGACGAAAGTTGCTGATTTCATCTCTTAATTGAGCCCTCTTGGATGGCGGAAAGAATCTTTCTAGGAAAGTATCTCTCAATTGCCTCCAATTTGTAATTGAATCAGGAGTCAGCCCATTCAACCATAATGTTGCCTCCCCAGAAAGAGACAATGGAAATAGACGTAATCGAATAGCATTCTGACCAACACCAGGATTGTCAAAAGACTTGCATATAGAAATAAAGTTGATGAGATGCATATTCGGATCATCGCCTGCTAGTCCACCAAATAATCCCTTGAGTTGCAATAACTGAATCATGGTGCTAGTGATGTTGAACTTGGCTCCGGGCGCTAATGGTGGTGGAATTATAGCTCCAGTGGCTCCGGCACCATCAAGATCATCATCATCATCGTCGAAAGCTGGTTGCAAAGGTTGGCGATCATACCTATACCGCGCTTGTCGACCTCTTCGATTGGCAGGTGTTATAATTTCAGCATCACGCCTAGGGTTCAGTAACTCGTCATCACCTAAATCTTCATCGTCAGGATTTGTTGCTCGTCCAGGATTATCAATGTTTTGTTGTTGGACTTGAGCAGCGGCAAGAGCAACTAATCTTGCTTGCTCGTGTTGAGCAGCCATCCTGTCGATTTCAGCTTGTGCTTCCATTCTTCTAATTCGTTGTGGTTCAGGATTGATTGGTAATAACGGTTGACCAGAACTTCTAGTATGGGGAATGCACTAAAGTAAAAACCTGCAAGAAACAAAAACAAAAACTAAACGTAAAAGTACGAGAATCTTTGACCAAAGGGTCTAGTAATTATTATGAACTTGATTGACACTCGTATTCCCCGGCAACGGCGCCAATTTTTGATAACGCTCAATCTACAGCTCTCGTTTGAGTGTAAAGCGGTCGTTAGCAAATATAGAACCCAACCTGGGTTGGGTGTCGATCCCGCAGGGAATAGCTTGGTTAACAAGTAAGCAAAATTACTAGACTTTTAGTGCAAGTCTCGTAATGAGGGGGGATTGTAATGTGTAACCAAAACAATAAAGTAAAAGCTGAAAATAGCAAAGTAAAGAGAGAAAGATTGTTACGTAAGTTGTAAACAATGAGAATTGAAGCGTTGGGGTTATGTCCACCTTCAGTGGTATACGTCTCTATTGGCTATGAGTGTGTAGAGTCTTGACATGCAATTGCTTATAGAGAATTGTAGTCGATGGTAAATCCAAGCGTCTCTCGACCTAAACAAGGACTATTTCACTTTAACTCTCTCGAGCTTAAAGTGTGTCTAGCGGTACAAATTCTCCAAGAGGTTAGTCCAGTTACGACACTAGCTTTTTAATAGGAAAGGGTGTCCTACTACCTTGACATTATCTCTTTTCCAGACAAATAACCTTTCTCTCGAACAAGTTAAATGTTAGACTGGCGTATTCTTGCGTTTGCAACCGCAAAGAATGTGGATTAAGATGAAGAGAATAATGATATAAGCAATATATGTGTCTTGAACTCACAAACTCACAGCTATAGATAGTAACTCATTCGGCTTCCATAACCCCAACTAAGAGGTTTAGTTACCCATGAATGCAAAGGATATCACGTTTTGCATGGTGGATGGCGTGTGAAAGAGGTGTTAGGCGTGTGGTTTTGGTGATTCCGTAGCGAGTAACGATTCTCTTGTTGTGGAATTTAGGGATAGAAGAGTAGAAGAAGAAAAATAGAATTAATGGGAAGATTAGAAGAATTGTAATTGAGAAGTAGAATGTCTGAATGAATAAAAATCTCTAACATGATAGGGTATTTATAATACTCCTATCCTACTCCTACTAAGCTAATGAAATAAATAACCAAATCCTAATATACTAATGAAATCCTTGACCCAAATGTACTAGGGTAAGGTTACAATATCGTAATCCAAATAGAATAGTAAAACACATAACCTAATTGCACTAGGTTAATGTATCTTGGTAAAAATCCAGCTTTGTGTCTGTAAGTCCCCAAAGTCTTCAGAAATGCTATTTTAGCCCGGGACAGATTTTCCATGCAGCAGATTTGGTCCTTTAGGCGTCCAGCTCCTTTCCATCTCGTTTGTGAGCTTTATTTTGCGTCAAGTAAGCCATAAAATGCTGTATTTTACATCATTTATACCTGAAACTTTACTAATCATGTTTGTTAGCTCATTTATAAGAAAAAGGACTAAAAGTGCATGAAATAGATAATTAGTTCTCAAAACTAGGCTAAAATATGGGCAAAATATATTGATATAGGCGCGTAAATTCGCCTATCATCACTTATTCATCGAGATGAGAATTAAGGTTGACTACCGACATATGAGGTTGCGATTATTTCTAGATGCTATACCTTGATTCAATCTCTATGTAGTAGTCATGATATATCAAACATGAAAGGATAGTAAGATGACATGAAAGTATGACTGCGCTGAACATATGGTTGGAACATATCACCTAAATTTATGTCGATGAAGTCTGAGTAATCGGCAACATTCACTTATCTAGTTTGTGTCAACAAATTAAGTGTGGGGTGGTGCCACTATTATCTGTTTGTTGATTATATCCACCGAGATGATGCTAACATGACTCTATTGAGCTCTCAGGTACAATGGCACCAAACGACAAGAAAAGCAACCACTTCACAAAGAGGCCAGAAAAGAGGAAGAAAAGAGCAAGGTGAATCCTCCGTGCTGCAAATACCTCGACGCACTCTTGGAATCAAGTGGGGTACATTTTGAGGAACTTCTGAGGATGACGACTCTGATGATGATTCCGATGCAGGGGGTATGATCCTGAACATAGAGGATGAGTCCGACTAACCAGGTTCTTCTTATTTATTTTCCACTGAGGACAGTGTGTCCTGTCTAAGTGTGGGGTGCTGGTATTTGCATGCTATACTTCTCTATCCACATTTGCATTTATGTTTTCTTTAGTTTTTTCGTTTATCATTTTTTTTAGTAGTTAAATTTTTTTTACTTAGCTTTGCATGAAATTATTCTAATAGGCAGCATGAGATTATAACAAGAGTACGTGCTAAAATCATGACTATTGAGACGTTTAGGCTCTAATTGTGACTCACTATGTGATATTGTGTGGTTTAATTCCCTCATCTATTGGGTCAAGAGTCTATACTACTCTCAATAAAGTCGACCATGTGCCTTGTGTGTGTGAGGATATTGTATATTCTATGTTTGTGGCTGATGCTAGAACTTGCCTGGTATGTATGTAAAGCGAAAATAAAGAGTGCAAGTCTAGGAGATGATTTAGGCATTTCTTTGGCAACCTATACTTGTTTACCTTCTTTTTACCTACCCGTGGACATTATCCTAGATAACCCCTTTTGAGCCTTTAGCCTATTTGCTTTGACAACCTCATATGCAAGCCTAATCCATTTTTTCAAGACCATAATTCGATCCAAATTCATAAGTGCTTTAAAGTGTAAAGTCATGTGACAAAATAAGAGGAAATTGGGTGAGTATGATGCTTTAGAATGTAATGGTGCTTGAATTTGTTATGAAAAAGAATTGCTATCATAAGAGGTATGTCATGAAAAGAAAAAGGAAAAGAAAACTAAAAAGTTAGTTATGTGCATAAATTGAAAAACAAAAGAGGTGACAAAGGGGAGGTAGATTAAAAGAAAGAAAAAAGGTTGTTTGAAAGAAAAGTGTTAGTGGCATAATGTGATGTATTAAAACGCTTAGGAACATAGTCACTATTTCTGGCCAAAATAGTCCTACCCGTCCCTTAGCCTACATTACAACCTGTAGAAGACCTATTTGATCCTAAACTTAGCATTCTGACATTTAGTGGAGCATTACACTAAGGGCAAGCCTATGGTCATCAGTTGCTGCATATGAATTCTTTGTGAGAGCGAGAGCAAGGATATTTCTATACTCATGTTTGATAAATATACTATGCTTGAGAGTGATTATGGGTACTATATTGTGAGACACACATGGTTGATGAGTTTTGGGTAGTGGTGTATGATTCTTTGTACCTTAACTTTTGGATACGAATTAACTACCATCACGAGTCTATGTTAGAGGTTGAATCGTTTCTACTAATGATCGGAAAACTACTCTTTGTTGATAATTGTTATGCTTGTCTTGACGAATATTTTGTGTGGTTACTGTGAAACCCTAAGTTGATGTTTAGATGGACATGATAGTTTGTTCGAGGATGAACAAAGCTTTAAGTGTGGGGTGTTGATGATAGGCGAATTTACACGCCAATAGTGCTATATTTCACCCATATTTTAGCTAAGTTTTGAGGACAAAATATATAATTCATGCACTTTTAGTCCCTTTTCCTGTAAGTGAGCTAACGAACATGATTAGCAAGTTTTCAGGTATAAATGATGCAAAATTCAGCATTTTATGGATAACTTGACGCCAAAGAAAACTTCACGAAAGGAGGAAAGCAAATCTTGGACGCCAAGGATCAAAAGTGGCGCATGGGAAATCTGTCCCGAGCAAACACAACAATTCTGAAGACTTTGGGGACTAGCAGTAACCTATTAGGATTAGGATAATAATGCAGTAATTTATTAGGATTAGGATAATGATACATTAACCTATTACAATTGGGTTAAGTATTTCATTAGCTTAGTAGGATTTGGATAAATATTTCATTAGCTTAGTAGGAATAGGATATGGGTATTATAAATACCCTATTTTGCTAGAGATTTTTATTCATTCCGCCATTCCACACAATTCCTCCATTCCATCAATTCCCATCCATCCACCATCCATCCATCCATCAAAACAATTTTCTTTATTAATTCATTATTGACATTATTTTTCATCTATCCAATTCTTAATTTTCGCAACAAGAGAAACGTTACTTGCATAGAAAGTCACGCCTAACGACTACCACCCTATACCTAACGAGATCTTTATTGTGGTATAATAACAAGGTTGATTGTGATTTCCTTCGCACTCATGGGTAACTAAACTTCTCTGTTGGGGTTATGGAAGCCTTATGAGATACTATCTAAGGCTATGAGTTTGTGAATTCGTGACACGTGTGTTTCTTATATCATTATTCTGTTCATCTTAATGCAAATTCTTGTTGGTGCAGACGCATAGAATAACGCCAGTATAGCATTAACTTGTTCGAAAGAAAAGTTATATGTCTGGAAAAGAGATAATGTCAAGGTAATAGGGTCCCATCCCCTATTAAAAAGTTAGTGCTGTAACTGGATTAACCTCTTGGAGAATTTGTACCGTTAGATACGCTTTAAGCTCGAAAGAGTTAAAGTGAAATAGTCCTTGTTGAGGTCGAAAGATGCTTGGATTTACCATCGAATACAATTCTCTATAAGCACATGCATATCTGAATTCTGCACAACTCATAGTCAATAGAGACGTACAACTCATAAGGTGGACATACCCCCAACTCCTTAATTCTTATTGTTTTACAACCTACTAAACATTCTTTCTTTTTACGTTGCTATTTTCAGTTTTTACTTTAATATTTTGGTTACACATTACAATCCCCCCTTTTTACGAGACTTGCACTAAAAGTCTAGTAATCGTTGCTTACTTGTTGACCAAGCTATTCCCTGTGGGATCGATACCCAACCCAGTTGGGTTCTATATTTGCTAACGACCGCTTTACACTCCTACGAGAGCTGTAGATTGAGCTTTATCAGTGGTATACCAAGTAATATAGTGGCCTTTAATAAAGATGAATATCTATCCCATAGGGAATTTTTCTAACAACTATTCAATTTCAGGTCACAATTTAGATTCAATTGATGCAAGAGTAACCAAAATAGAGTTTTGAATATTGTAAATTAAAGTAAAGTAAGCAATGCATAAAATATAAGACTTGAGGTAATCAATGGATTAAAACCCAGGGTTAAAGCACTTCGAACAATCATACTGTGTTATTAAAATTCATTCATTAACTCGCTTATCTTATTTGTTGATTCAGAGGGTTAATTATATGATCATGGTGTCCCAACCTCTAATTGTTTACCTAGCTTGGACATTACAACTACATCGTTGAGAAGGGATGCAATAATGCAATTAAATTTTTTAAGCTATCTTTCTATGTGTGAATAAATTAAGGATTTTAGGTACATCCCTTTCCTAGACACTAATTCAAATTCCTTATTTCATAAATGAATAAGAACCCTACTTTGTTTATCCCCACATTCTATCTTCCTATTCCCTCTCCCGAGATTACAAGGTTGACAATATATGTATTCTAAGGGTGATCAATCCTCAAAATAGTTAAAACAAGAATAAATAAGCAACTAAAGATGATAAGCAAATAAAAAAATCAATTCAAAGCAATAGTCTTCATGTTCTTGGCTTTAACCCCGGAAAGGGAGTTCTTAGCCACTCATAGTCATAATCATGATTTAAAAGGTTAAATTTATGTTATGAATTATTAAAAATCTAATTAAGAATGTAAAAACATAAAGTTGAAGTTGCAGCAGCCCCCCTTAATCTCTATGACATTCAAAAGTTGATTTACAATGAGTACAAAGTTATATTTATAGTAGAAGGGAAAGCCCAAGCTATGTAGAAATGGATTTACAAATTTTGCCGTGTTTGGGATTGCTAGTGTGACGCGTTGCATTTCTCGTGGAAAGAACACCACATCACGGTGGATATATCATGGTCTAAGGGGCACTTCACTGTGGAAATCTTATGGGAAGGTGAATGGATATATCATGGAAAGATCTTTATATGATAAAAATGAAGGATGATGCTGGTCACCAGAAGGTGATGGATTTTGAGATTGGTCGTGATGGTATCTTGTAGTACCAAGATAAGTTGAGTGTTCTCAATGTTGATGGACTGAGAGAAAGGATATTGGCTGAAGTTTATGAGTTGAGGTACACCATTTATCCTGGTTCAATGAAGATGTATCATGATTTGAAAGATATCTATAAGTGGATTACATAAAGTGGGATGTGACCAAGTGCATTATTTTTCAACAAGTGAAGGTAGAGTAATTTAGGCCTGGTGGTTTGTTTAAAGAGATTGAGTTTCCTGTGTGCAAATGGGAAGTGATTAATAGAAGTTTCATTACCAGTCTTCCATGATCTCAAAAATAGTTTGATTCGATTTGGGTCATGATTGATAGGATTTCTATGTCCACTCACTTGTTACAGTGAAAACTACTTATTCAGTGGAGGATTATGATAAGCTTTTCATTCAGGAAACCATCAAGTTGCATAATGAGCCTATCTTTATTATATCTGATCATGATACACAATTATCATCTCATTTTTGGTATACTTTTTAGATAGGTTTGGGATTAGCACCACTTTTCATCCTCAAATAGATGGTTAGGTAAAGAGAATAATTCATACTTTAGAAGATATGCTAAGGTCTTGTATGCTCAATTTTGGTGGTAGCTAGGTTGATGATTTGCCTCTCATAGAGTTTGTATATTATAATACTTTCCACTCTAGTATTGAGATGGGTCCTTTCGAGGCCTTTTAAGGTAGGAGGTGAAGGTCTCCTATTGGGTGGTTTGAGGTTGGTGATAATTGGTTATTTAATCCTGACTTGGTTCATAAGCCATGTAAAAGGTGAAAATGATATGGGATAGACTTAAGGCCGCCCAAAGTCACCAAAAGTTGTATACCCTGTACTTTTTCCTAGCTTGAAATAATCTAAAGAATGTTAGCAACTTACTTTGAAAGATAAATTTAGTTTTCTAAATGAGCTATTTTTAAGATTTTCACTTTTCGTCATGTGGTAAATTCAATAAGCTTTTCATCAATATAAAATTTGCCTAAATCCAATAACCAGGTAAGAAGTTATATCTATTTCAAGTTCCCATTGTAAAACAGCGCCATATTGGTCAGTGGCGCGCCGCGCCATATACTAAAATGGCAATTGTACTTTTTCAGTGTCTTAGTGAGATTTCCTTCACGTCGCGCCACATTTACAGGTCATAAAAGAAGGGATAATATAATGGCTCCATGTCGCGCCATCCCTCAATTTCCTAATTGTCAAAATCCAGTGACACGGCGCGATAGCGCCGCGTCGCGCCAAGGATCCAATTCAGGAAATTTTTACTAAAATTAAATGACGTATCCAGGGTTAAAAGGGTAAACATCCCACCCCTATTTAATCCCTTTAACACGTGATTTAACCACTTTTCATCCAAAACATACTAGTTTCTCTTACGTTTCTCTCAAGAACAAGCTAGGGTTTTGATAAAAGATCCAATTTCAAGAAAGTTTCACCGTCGATCTTCATGAAATCATGAACTATGGTATGCATTGTGTTCATTCATGGATTCCTTCCATCCATGAAGCTCAAGAACCTTGTTTTATCTATAAATCATGGTATTTATGTTGTTGGTTATTTGTAATCATGTTGTTGATGTTGATTGATTTCAAAGTTGGAATTTGTATGTGTTTATCATTATATTATGTTACCATGCATGATAAAATCCTTGAATTTAGTTTCTTATGATGTGTAAGTTGATGAATTCATTTATGACCTAAGTTGTGCATGCAAGGTGGTTGATAAAATGTATGGAAAAGTAGAAATCATGCTTTATAGCTCAAGACATAAGATAAATATGACATGCTTGTCATCCTCCTATGTTTAAATAGTTTCCATGCTATCATTGTGAAATGTGTATGTTGTCGGAATGGCCATGATATTATAATATGAGATTATGATATGATTATTAGGATTCTCATCCATGTTACATAGTATGATAACCTTGTACTTCATGAAATCCACAACTTATTAAATTATGTATTGTTGATATGGGTCTTGTACTTGATAAAGTCATGCCTCGTCAGTTCCCATCTATCAAGTCCTGGGGGTACTTATACTCAAAACATTAGATGTGTGCCTAGACCCATGATATGTTTTCACAATACTCTCAGTCAAGCTATGATCCTAAGACTTCAGACAGTCTTATGACTCAAGAAATCTCCATGATCTCATGAAATTAGGAAGTTTTCAGATATCAGTAGTAATTCATCAGTCAACGAAATTCAGTAACTCAGTCCATATTTAGTTCAGTAAATCATGTTTAGTGTCCATTCAGATGGGAGTAGAAATTAGCACCAAGCAAATCCAAGGATGGGAACTCACCTGTTATATGAGGGTATGATTCTTACTTGCAATCCTTGCATTCTAGAACTAAGTAGTCAACATAGGTTGAAATATCATAGCTTGCTATATGAGGGTTCTCACTATTTGCACTAGAGTTACCTATTATATTAGGGTCACTCATATGTTGTCCTTACCAGTGGTGCGCTATTGACACCCTTCTAATTAGGGCATAGATTAGACCTCAATTTAACTGTAATGCATCATTTGGAGCTTGTCGGTTAGATGACTACCTTTCATAGTCTCAGTATCAGTCTCAGTAAAATAACTCAGCTAGTTCCATCAGATATAGGACTTTCAGATACAGTCACTCATGATATCAATTATCAGAATTTAGTCATTAGTCTTGTTAGTCATCAGCATACTCATTTTATCATAATTTCAGATATAGTTACTATGTATGCTTGCATGTATTCTCATATTCATATTAGTTAGTTAGACAGTATTATTCATGCATATTAACCCCATGAATTTAGCCTACCTCACATGCATACCACAGTACATTCAAAATACTAATGTATTTGTGCTATGGTGTCTTATACCATAGGTTCAGAGGCACAAGCTCCAGAGCATTAGTAGATTCCAGATATCAGCAGTTAGAGTTAATAGTGAGTCCTCATCCTTTGAGGACATGATTATTTCTCTATTATCTCATTAATTAGTTTATTAGTTGGAGTTAGTTGTGGACATATCCCATCAACTCTTTACTCAGACAGTTCAGTCAGTTAGAGGCTTTCAAAACTATTATTTTTAGACAGTTATTTCAGTTGTTTTGGGTATTTCATACCTCATTTAGATGTTATGTTTTACTTCAATTATGTCAACCTTATGGCCTTTCAGTTCATGTTTCTGCTTTATTCAGTATATTATGCAGTATACAGGTACAAATATCAGTCATGGGTTAACATGTGGTCCTTTGGGGTTATGAGCACGTGTAGCGTTCTGGGTACCATATTTAGGGTGTTACAAACTTTGTATTAGAGACTATGGTTCAATAGAGTCCTAGGAAGTCTGAAAGCTGCATCTAGTAGAGTCTTGTACATGGGTGTATTGTACGCCATATTTATGTGCTGGAGGCTATAAGATTCTTTAGGAACAGTTTCCCCTCTTTCAGTATTCATGTCGTGCCGGTGAGCATAATCTCAAGTCAATCTCTTAGTCTAATATATTTCTTCCTTTCTTCTACAGAATATGCCTCCTAAAAGAAGAAACAGGAATCAGCTAGCCCTTTAGCCCGAAGAACGTTTTGGCGATCATATTTCTCATGCAGAGTTCTGAGCTGCATTCACTGCTCTTACTAAATCAGTTGCTGCTCAAAATGAATGACCAGTTGTCATTGTAGAAAACCCAGTGGCTAATTCAGTTGCAGCCAGGATTTGGGACTTTACCTGAATGAATCCTCCATCCTTTCTTGGGTCTAAGACAGACGAGGATCCTAAAAAATTCCTAGATCAGGTGCAGAAGGTTACAGACATAATGGGGGTTACATCTGGTGAGAGTGCTAAGCTAGCTGCATATTAGTTGCAGGATGTGGCTCATACTTGGTTCAAGTAGTAGAAGTTAGAGAGGGCAGATGATGTAGGGTTAGTTGAGTGGGAGGAGTTTGCTTCAGCTTTTCTTGATAGATTCTATTCCTTAAAGATTAGAGAAGCTAAAGTGCTAGAATTCATCAACCTCAGGCAGGGCAATATGACAGTGAAAGAGTATTCTCTTAAGTTTACTCAGTTAGCTAGATATGCCCCTCATGTGGTTATAGATAGCAGGGCAAGGAAGAGTAAATTCGTTTCAGGGGTGAATGATAGGGTGGTTAATGAGTGTAGATCCGCCATACTAAATAGTGACATAACTTTAGCAAGGATTATGACACATGGTCAACAAATAGAGGAGCAGAAGATTAAGATGAGGGAGAAGCAGAATAAGAGAGTAAAGACAAGTAGTTTCAACTTTGCTCAACCTAAGTCAGAAGGAGGAAACCGTTCTCAGTGTTGTCCTAAGTCATCAGTTCCAACTCCTTCTTAAGCCAGTGCTCTAGTTCCTAAGTTCAGAGAGGGAAATAAAGATAGAGCACTAGGTTATAAGTCCCAAGGCAGTGTTAGCAGTGCCCATACCTATCATCTTTGCCAGACTTATGGCAAGCACCATTAGGGTATTTGCAGAGTTGGTAGTGGTATTTGTTTTGAATGTGGAAAGCCAGGCCACAGAGTCATAGACTGTTTGCAACTAGGTCCTCAGGGTCTATAGAATTTCTTCTCATCTCAGTTAGGTTGCCCAAATTATTAGGGTTCCACCTCCAATGATACTAGTGGTCAACGTCCTAATCATCTGTATGCTCTTCAGTCTCGACAAGATCAGAAAAATTCTTCTGATGTAGTTACCGTTACATTACAGATCTTTTATGTGCATGTTTAGGTTTTGCTAGATCTAGGAGCTTCTTTGTCTTTTGTCACTCCTTATATAGCAGTCAATTTCAGGGTTAGTCCTGAATTTCTAGTAGTGCCCTTTTAAGTCTCTACCCCAGTGGATAAAACCATCATAGCCCGGTGAGTATACAGGAACTGCCCGATTATGATATCTTAGAAAGTCACCTTAACAGACTTAGTCAAATTAGAGATGACTGATTTTGGTTTCATTCTCAGCATGGATTGGCTTCATTCCTACTATGCCACAGTTGACTGCAAAAACAGAATTGTCCAGTTTCAGTTTTTAAATGAACCCATCCTAGAGTGGAAGGGTAGTGTATCCTCTTTCAGAGGTCATCTTGTTTCCTTCCTTCGGGCATGGAAAATGATATCTAAAGGATGTGTCTCTCATATTGTTCGAGTTAAGGACACTAGTTTCGAAACTCCCAGTCTTGAATCAGTCCCAGTAGTGAATGAATATTCAGATGTCTTTTCCAAAAATCTTCCACGTTTCAAATATAGACTTTACTATTGATTTTTCTTCTAGATACTCAACCTATCTCTATTCTGCCATACAGAATGGCACCAGCAGAACTCAAAGAACTGAAAGAACAGTTGAAAGATCTCTTAGATGAGGGATTCATCAGACCCAACATTTCCTTGTGGGGCATTCCAGTTTTATTCGTGCACAAGAAAAACAGTTCTCTCAGAATATGTATAGACTACTATCAACTCAATAAGATCACGGTCAAGAACAAGTATCCTCTTTCCAAAATTGATGACTTGTTTGACTAACTTCAGGGTGCCAGTTATTTCTCTAAGATAGATCTAAGATTTGGCTATCATCAACTCAGAGTTAGGAAATATGACATTCCAAAGACAACTTTCCAAACTCGATATGGTCACTTCAAATTTCTAGTCATGTCATTTGGTCTTTTCAATGCCCCATCCCCTTTCATAGACTTGATAAACTGTGTGTTCAAGCAGTACTTGGACTTGTTCATCATAGTCTTCATAGATGATATTCTGGTCTATTCTTGCAGTGAGCGCGATCATGCAGACCATCTCAGGACAGTACTTCAGACTCGTAGAGATCATCAGCTATTTGCCAAATTTAGTAAGTGTGAGTTTTAGCTAAGGTCAATAGCATTCCTTGGTCACATCATTTTTGGTGATGGTATTAGAGTAGATCCTCAAAAGACCAAAGTAGTAAGAAACTAGCCTCGCCCTATCACTCCATCAGATATTAGGAGATTCTTAGGTTTGGTGGGCTATTACAGACTATTTGTTGAGGGATTTTCTTCTGTTGCATCCTTTATATCCAAATTGACTTAGAAGAAAATCAAGTTTCAGTCGTCAGATCCTTGTGAGAAGAGTTTTCAGGAGTTGAAGACTCGACTTACCTCGACTTACCTCAACTTTAGTTTTAGCTCTTTCAGATGGTCCAGATGGGTTCGTAGTGTATTGTGATGCATCCAGATTTGGTTTGGGTTGTGTCCTCATTCAGCATGGTAAGGTCATAGCCTACACCTCCATACAACTTAAACCCCATGAGAATAATTATCCTACTCATGATCTTGAGTTAGCCATCGTAGTCTTTGCCTTGAAGATTTGGAGGCATTATCTCTAAGAATTTCATGTAGATGTCTTCACAGATGATAAGAGTCTTTAGTATGTCTTTTCTCAAAAAGATCTCAATCTTCGTTAGAGAAAATGGTTAGAACTCTTGAAAGATTATGACATGAGTGTCCTCTATCATTTGAGCAAGGATAATATAGTGGCTGATGCTCTCAGTAGACTGTCTATTGGTAGTGTTTCTCATGTGGATGATAGTAAGAAGAAGTTAGCTCAGGAAGTACATCATCTTGCTAGAATAGGTGTTTGCTTAGTCGATATAGATGAGGGTGATATATGGGTTTAGAGTAGTTCAGAATCATCTCCAGTTTCCGCGGTGAAAGAAAATCAAGATAGAGATCCCAACCTTGTCAAGTTGAAAGAGTCAGTTCAGGATAGAAATGTCAAGGTTTTCTCCCAAGGGGGAGATGGTGTTTTGTCTTGTCAGGCTCATCTCTGTGTTCCAGGTATAGATGACTTAAGGCAGTGAATTCTTGTAGAAGTGCATGGTGCGCGCTGCTCTATTTATCTAGGGGCAACAAAGATGTACCGTGACTTGTGGAAAGTATATTGGTGGAGAAGGATGAAGAGAGATATTGCAGAGTTTGTGGCTAAGTGATCTACATATCAGTAGGTTAAGATAGAGCATCAGAAGCCTAGTGGTCCAATACCAGAGTTCATTATTCGTACTTGGAAGTGGTAAGAAGTGAACAAGGACTTTGTGATGGGTTTGCCTCAAAATCGTCATCAACATGATTTAGTCTGGGTCATTATAGATAGAATGACCAAATCAGCCTATTTCCTTCCAGTCCATACCTCTTATTAAGCCGAGGATTATGCCAAACTCTACATCAGGGAGTTGGTCAGATTGGACGGTGTTCTGCTATCTATTATCTTAGACAGAGGTACCCAGTTTAGCTCTTATTTCTGGAAAGTGTTCCAAAAGGGTCTTGGTACCCAAGTTCATCTTAGTACGACCTTCTATCCTCAGACATATGGTCAAGTAGAAAGGACCATCCAGACTTTAGAAGATATGCTAAAGGCGTGTGCAATTTATTTCAATGGTAGTTGGGATGACCACTTGCCTTTGATTGAGTTTGCATACAACAACAACTATTATTCCTGTATTCATATGGCACCATTCAAAGCTCTCTACGGTAGGAGGTGTAGATCTCTAATATGTTGGTTCAAAGTTAGTGAGGCCTCAATTATAGGGCCTAACGTGGTATTCGATGCCTTAGAAAAAGTCCAGTTGCTTAGAGAAAGACTCCGGGATGCTCATAGTCGACAGAAGTCTTATGCAGATATTTGTAGAAAAGATCTTGAGTTTGAGATTGGTGACTATGTATATCTAAAGATCTCTCCCATGAAGGAGTGAAGTGGTTTGGAAAGGAAGGGAAACTCAGTCCCTGATTTGTTGATCCCTTCATGATTCTCAGTCAATTCAGTAAGGTAGCTTATGAGCTCGAATTACCTTCAGATCTAGCCTTAGTTTATCAATTCTTCCATGTCTCCTTGCTCAATAAGTCTATAGGTGACCCAATAGTTGTAGTCCCTATTCAGAGCATTGATGTTCAGAACAACCTCTCTTATGAAGAGATTCCAGTTGAAATCCTAAACTATCAAACTCGTAGATTGAGGAACAAAGAAGTCCCTCTAGTTAAAGTTCTTTGTTAAAATTAGTCCATCGAGGGAGCTACTTGGGAAGCAGAATCAGATATGCGTACCAAGTATCCTCACCTCTTCTCTGCCAACTCAGATTAAGCTCAAGGTAACAGTTATCCTTAAGCTAACTCAGTTTCAGGTTCAGTGTTCATCACAGACTTGGTATCAAGTACCATTGCACACTTAGTCATGCATTCATGAATCAGTTACACATGCATTAGATATGCATGTTCAGTATGACATGTTCAGTTATCAATCATGTCAGTCATGAGATTATGTTCTAGTTATTAATTTTCTGTATGTATATCAGTTATCTTCTCCCCTCACTCTCAGTCTCATTCGAGGATGAATGTTCTCAAGGGGGAGATATTGTAATACCCCATACTTTTTTCTAGCTTGAAATCATCTCAAGAATGTTAGAAACTTACTTTTAAAGATGAATCCACTTTTGTATATGTGGTATTTTCAAGATTTTAACTTTTTGTCATGTGGGAAATTCAATAAGATTTCCATCAATGTAAAATTCGCCTAAATCCGATAACCAACTAAAAACTTATAACTATTTCAAGTTCCCATCGCAAAACAGCGCCATATTGGCCAGTGGTGCACCGTGCCACAAGCCAAAATGGCAATTGTTCTTTTCCAGTGTCTCAGTGCGATTTCCTCTGCGTCGCGCCAAAGTTCTAGGTAGCAAAAGAAGGGGCAATGCGATGGATCCACGTCGCTCCATCCCTCAATTTTCCAATTGTCAAAATGCAGTGACACGGCACGATAACATCGCATCGCGCCAAGGGTCCAATTTGGGAAATTTTCACTAAAATTAAATGACGTGTCCAGGGTTAAAATAATCAACTACCCATCCACTTTTAAGCCCTTTAACACATGATTCAACCACTTTTCACCCAAAAATATACTAGTTTCTCTCAAGTTTCTCTCAAGAATATGCTAGGGTTTTCATAGAAGATCCAATTTCAAGAAAGTTTCACCGTTAATCTTCACAAAATCACAAACTAAGGTATGCATTGTGTTCATTCATGGATTTCTTCCATCCATGAAGCTCAAGAACCTTATTTTATCTATAAATCATGGTATTTATGTTTTGGGTTATTTCTAATCATGTTGTTGACGTTGATTGATTTTAAAGTTGGAATCTTTGTGTGTTTATCATGATATTATATTACCATGCAAGATAAAATCCATGAATTTAGTTGCTTATGATGTGTAATTTGATGAATTCATTTATGTCCTAAGTTGTGCATGCAAGGTAGTTGATAAAATGCTTGGAAAAGTAGAAATCATGCTTTATATCTCAAGACATAAGCTAAATGTGACATGCTTGTCATCCTCCTATGTTTAAATAGTTTCTATGCTATTATTATGAAATGTGTATATTGTCAGAATGGCCATGATTTTAGAATATGAGATTATGATATGATTATTAGCATTCTCATCCATGTTATATAGTATGATAACCTAGTACTTCGTGAAATCCACAACTTATTAAATTATGTATTATTGATGTGGGTCTTGTAGTTGATAAAGTCATGCTTCATCAGTTTTTTTCTATCGAGTCTTGGGGGTACTTGTACCCGAAATATTAGTTATGTGCCTAGAGCCATGTCATATTTTCACGATACTCTCAGTCAAGCTATGATCCTTAGACTTTAGACAATTATCAGATAACAGTAGTATTCCATCGATCACCAAAATTTAGTAACTCAGTCCATGTTCAGTTCAGTAAATCATGTTCAGTGTCTATTAAGATGGGAGTAGAAATTAGCACTGAGTGAACCCACGGATGGGAGCTCTCCTATTATATGAGGGTATGATTCTTAGAAGCAATCCTTGAGTTCCAGAACTATATAGCCAGCATAGGTTGAGACATTATAGCCTGCTATATGAGGGTAGATGAGGTAGCTTAACCTGCTATATAAGGGTTCCCACCATTCTCACTAGAGTTACCTGGTATATTAGGGTCACTCACATGTTGTCCTTACCAGTGGTACGGTATTGACACCCTTCTAATCAGGGCATAGATTAGACCTTAATTTAACTATAACGCATCATTTAGGGTATGTCGGTTAGATGACTACCTCCCACAGTCTCAGTAAAAGAACTCAGCTAGTTCCATCAGATTTAGGACTGTCAGATACAGTCACTCATGATATCAATTATCAGAATTCAGTCATTAGTCTTGTTAGTCATCAGCATACTCATTTTATCATAATTTCAGATATAGTTACTATGTATGCTTGCATGTATTCTCATATTCATATTAGTTAGTTAGCCAGTATTATTCATGCATATTAACCCCATGAATTTAGCCTACCTCACATGCATACCACAGTACATTCAAAATACTAATGTATTTGTGCTATGGTGTCTTATACCATAGGTTCAGAGGCACAAGCTCCAGAGCATTAGTAGATTCCAGATATCAGCAGTTAGAGTTAATAGTGAGTCCTCATCCTTTGAGAACATGATTATTTCTCTATTATCTCATTAATTAGTTTATTAGTTGGAGTTAGTTGGGGACATGTCCCATCAACTCTTTACTCAGACAGTTCAATGAGTTAGAGGCTTTCCAGACTATTATGGTCTGAAAATTATTTCAGTTGTTTTGGGTATTTCATACCTCATTTAGATGTTATGTTTTACTTCAGTTATGTGAAACTTATGGCCTTTCATTTTATGTTTTTTCATTATTCAGTATATTGTGTAGTATACAGGTATAAATATCAGTCATAGGTTAGCTTGTGGTCCTTTGGGGTCATGAGCACCGTGTAGTATTTCGGGTACTAGATTCGGGGCGTTACAAAAGTCCTATGTGGATATAAGGCGTAGGGAGTTGGAGTTTAATTTGGATAATTTGGTGTTCTTGAAAGTATCTCCCATGAAGGGAGTGATGTGGTTTGGAAAGAAGGGAAAGCTCAGTTCTCGATATATTTATCCCTTTTGTGTCTTGAGGCAAGTGGGCCATGTGGCTTATGATTTGGAACTGCTGACTAAGTTGGGTTTTATTCATCCAATTTTCTATGTTTTGATGTTAAGGAAGTGTGTGGGTGATCCTTCCTTGGTTGTTCCTTTAGATAGTGTTGGTGTTTTGGATATTTCGTCTTATAAGGAAGTTTTGGTTGAGATCTTGGATCGACAAGTCCAATGATTGCAGACTATTCAGTGAAGGTTCTATGGAGGAATCATAAGGTTGAAGAAGCTACTTGAGAAGATGAAAATGATATGAAATTCAAATATCCATTCCTGTTTCCTGCCTTGGAAAATCATGCTTGAGGTATGTTTATTCCTTAATATCTTTGTTTTCTATCTTTGTTAAGGTAAGTGTTGTTGTGTTCTGTGTTAAATCATGCTAATGGATGTGTTATCTCATCATTTGAGGACAAATGATCCTAATGGAAGAGAATATAATGCCCCAAATTTCGATCCCTAAATTTCTTGAGTTTTTGAACATACTACCCAACCTACGATTCTTCTTACTAGTCGTAACATGTCTGTACGAGTCACAGGACCCTAGTTGTAGGATGACCGGTGAAGATCCCATTTGTTTTAGTATTGGAAATAGGTGGTGCCTAACAAGTCATATGGACACTTTATGAGTCGTAGTGTGCCATCCATAATGAAACTAGTGTGATGGCCCAAGTTTCTGCTCAGGGTACGATTAGGTCCCTACGAGTCTATGGTTTGCACACGAGTTGTAGTGTTCGACTCATAAGGTATCCAATGAAGGCTCCCTGAGCTACTTCCTTGACTACGACTCATGGTGATGAGTCGTAGTGAGTCCATACGAGTTGTATAGTGACCCATAGTCACTGGCGATATTTTTTTAGCCTTTTAATTAAGGGCACTTTGGATATTTCCCCTCTTTCCCGATTATGACCCACGACTTAAAAGCCCTTTAGGGTATCATTATCACTCTAAAATAAATCAAAATAACTTCTTAATCTCTCTCAAATCCCCAAGGTCAATAACACATAAGGTTTCCAAGAAGTTTGTTAATTAGGGCTCTTAAGGGAGATTTCTCTCTATAGTTGTGATAGTTTCAGGCATGTTACTCTTCCCCTAATCTTATTTTATGAAAAGCATATGTTTTAAATGGTTTAATTAAAGGGATTTGAATGTGGGTTTTGACATGGGTTGAGGTTTTTGGAACGGATGATTCTTAAATTGTTATTTTATGTTTTTTATGAGTTATTCATGCTTTGAATTGGGCAAAATGGTTCAATGGAACCTTGTACTATGTCAGTTTTGTAAGTTGGACACTTCTACTTATATGTTTGTCATCTAGACCCTTGAACCCACTAAAAAACTATATTTCAAACCCTTTGACCATTGACCAGGCCTATGTGGCATTAAAAGGGCTAACTAGTATGAGGCGCGTGCAGGCACACACCTAGGGTGCGAGTGGGGGTCAATTTTTGATCAATTTTATATTAAAATAATTTTAAAAATATTAAAAATAATATTAAAATAATATTTTTTTTTAAAAATAAACCCCTTCCCTAACCCCGTCCCCTGATCAACCCCTCCCCACCCCACCCTACCCTCCATCCATCTCCTCTCTACCCACCCCAGCCTCCATCCAAGCCCCCCACTCTACCCACCTAGCCCCTTTCCTCACCCCAACTCTGCCACTATACTAGCTATCCCTATCTCCTTCTCAACTATCCAACCCAAATCACCCCCTTTCCGCAGCTCAATCTTTAATCCATTATGACAAAACCTATTTTCACTTTCTTGATTCAAATAGCTCAAAGAATCGTACGAAATTTAATAAATTACACTTGAAATAAGAAGCAAGAAGAATAAGAAGATGAATTTTCACTTTCTTGATTCAAACAGCTCAGAGAATCCAACAAAATACTTCTTAAATTCTTCAGCCCTCACTTTTCAATTTTCTGAAAGGGCAAGAAGAATAAGAAGATGAATTTTCTATTTTCAATAGGCTGAATTTTCAATCAGAATATATCTTACACAAAGTATTTAAATGGAAAATTGAGACTCCCTAAAGATTTCGAACAAAATTTAATAAAGTACACTTGAAATAAATTACCATTTTAAAAAAAATAATCATAATCACTTTGTAGAAGAATAATAAGGTGAAGATAATGAAGGAAAAGAAGAAGGAGAAGAGAAAGGAGAAGAAGAAATAGAGAAAGAGAGAGGAACGGGAAAGAGAAACAGGAGAAAAATGAGGAAGAGAGAGGAAGGGGGGTTAGTGTTTTATTTATTTATTTATTTATTTATTTATTTGTTTATCCAAATATAAAAGTAAAACAACAATAATTTTTGATAAAAAAAATTGAAAATTCATTATGTTTGTGTAGGTGAATTTATAGTTAAAATTTTAAATTAATTGGAGAGAAATTTCAATATTCGGAATAAATTTGATGTTTAGTTAAATTTATTGTGTTTGTGTATTGGAATTTATAATTGAAAATTTAAATTTATAGTTAAAAATTTAAATGAATTTAAATTAAAAATTTATTGTGTTTGTGTATTAGAATTTCTAGAATTTATGAAAAGAATTTATTTAGTTAAATTTATTTTAATATTTAATTTCCCCTGTAGCATTTTAAAAATAACATAAAATTTAATGTAATACTTAAAAATAACGTGGAGACTGATATGATAGCTGACGTAGTAGACGTGGAAGCTGACATGGTGAAAGTGTGTTACACTCACCAAAAAAGTGTTTAAATTGTTTATTTTTAGTGGGTTCAGGGGTCTAGATGACAAACATGTAAGTAGAAGTGTCCAACTTACAAAACTGACACAGTACAGGGGGTTCATTGAACCATTTTGCCTTTGAATTGATTGTTTTTGAACTAATGAGGTGCATGGGTAAGGGAATTAGAAAGGTGGTTGAGGTAATCCCCCACTTGTGCAAATAGCTTTGAATTGTGGAATTGTCACGTGGTTTGACTTGCGCACCTATACTCTTGCATTGCATAAATGATTAAACAGTGGCCATGTATTTTGAAGGCTTGTTAGCTGTGTTTTGATTCGTAAACTAAAGGAGGTCGAGGCATTATTCAAACTTTATTTAACAAACAAAGGGGTCGAGGCAATTCCCCAAGTTAATGGAATTGTAATTGGCATAATTATAAGCTTGAAGCTCAATGGTATGACGATACCTGTGGTGTGACATAATGTATAATTCCTCGGTTAATGAATGGGTTATATGAAACTTGTTTTAATTGGGCTTAATGGGGGTTATATAGCTAAGCCATGAAGGAGTGGGTCTCAAATGAATTATACTAAAAATTCACATTTGCTTACATGAGGGTTGGTCTTGATGACTTTGTGCATGGTTCAAACTGCTGATATATTTATTTATCTAGGATTGATGTGGGGTCAGGGCATTCCTCGATTTTTCGTGATACTTCTAACTTGTATGGCTAATATGCTCTGAGGCCCTTTCAGCAGAGGGATTTGAACTCATATAGCTCCTGGGTGCCTTTTTAAGATGGTTTAACTACATAGTCTAGGATAATGCTTTACTATCATGATAAAAATTGTTTCCTACCCTAACGTATATTACATTAATGTATGCATGCGTATGAATATGTACAATAAGTTTGGAATTGAATTTTTGACTGACATTATTTTACCCTTTCCTTGAGTTACATGCTAGTGCTCACCCTACTAACCATCTCCAAATCCTGTATCCCCACACGATGAAAGGTCCAAAGACACTTTTACTTTTCCTACGTAGTGATAGGTGATCTCAGAGTTTGTCATTGTGGTGAAGTGGTGAAGTTCCATTTTTTAGAAGTCTTGATTATTCCATCGGGTTTACTTCCAAAGATTGGAATTGAAAACTTCATAATTACATTGTCTTTGTCATTTTCAGGGTCAGGGGAGTGTCCTGATATAGGTTGTTTCCTGGTATAGAGGCTTTGTGGATATTACTGTGGATTGGGGACTGATGCTGACACTCTTAGATGCCTTTGAAACTTATTACTTTCTATCTTGTTATATGTTTGGAATTCAACCTCTGTCAGATGTGTTATGTTCTGTTTGACTAGGAAAACAGGGTGGCCTCCAACCCTCGGTGGACTTGAGATACCCGTCATGGCTAGGCCCTAGTTTAGGTCGTAACATAAATATAACAACTCATTACATCTATGCACATATAATGCAATCGTATCACAAATATAGAATTGTGTCAATAATGATCCTACAACAATATATTTTTCTGTATTCCATTAGTCTCATTCCATACCTTATTATAACTTACAAGAATCACTCATCTGTACACACATGCTAAAGGTTTTTTTTCTGCCGAACTAGTTATAACCTGCAGGGAACAACCTTGGGTCCATGTATCATACTGGTGTGATGGTATCCGCTCCATAATATAATCACTCATCCATAAGCTCACATCAAATTTGATCCATTTAATAAAAAGTAGTAAATGTATTCTTTAATCATAATCACTCATTCATTAGCTCACATCAGACTTGAGCTACTTAATAACAGAATCGTAAGTATATTCTTAGGCCTCTTTCAATGCGTCCAGTATATTATCATATTCAACTATCTCTCAGGATATTATCAGCAAGTACACAATAAGTTTAAGAAGTGTACATCATAATCATAAGTCATTTTAACATAGACTTTAAGTAATTATATAGCTTAATTCGTACAAGTATTGTCAAGCTTGATTAATAAATAATCATAGACTGTCCGAAGAACTATCAACATTCTTATCACTTCAAAATACATATATAAGACTAAATCAAGTATAACTCCATATAAATTGTACCTTACCTCAATCAGAGGACCCGAATTAATCAAGCTAATTCACATAAGTTTCTCATTTCCTTAATGCCACTAAATGTGCAAACTCTAAATTAAACAATTAGAAGAGTAATTAATCGTATACTCTTCAAATATATGTCTAAGAAAATTAAACCCTCAAGACCTACCCTATTTTATGATCTATAAAACTACCTAACTGACAATAAACCATCAACTAGTTACACAATACTCACATTATCTCAATTCATGAAGTCTCTACTCTAATTACCCCCCTTTTACGTAATTTGATGAGAAATGTCCCATTTTTATTGAAATCAAGGTTCCAAATCACTACAATTTCATGTTAGGAAGTATTAATTTACAATAGGAAAGCATTCTACATGATATTGCATCTACTCATAGATTTTTTCCACACTTTTTATGAACCTAGGATTCTAACTCTTAATGCCACCTTAACAATCTCCCTAATGATTCTATGATGTTAATTGATTAATAGGTAAGAAAAATAATGGAATAACTTACCCTAATAAGTAAATAAACCCTAGACTTGGGAAAATTAACTCTCTAGAGCTTTGGGATGAGGTTTTGGAGTTTATGGCCTAAAAATCAGAATAAGTGACTTAAATTAGCATTCTGCAATAGGTCATTGTTGTGGTAGAGATTTTCTTGTTGTGGAAGATACACTATGGTGAAATAGGACTCGATATGGTGGGACTTGTATATTTGCCTAGTTCCACTATGGAAGGACTCCAATCGCTACAGTGGTCCTTAAATAGATCAAGAAAAAATGAACACTATCCCCATTTCACAATATAATGTTTATACTTAAGACATCATGAAGCAATTCTGATGCAGAATCCACTAAATTCACATGCTAAGAATTTACTCATAGTTTAATAATTTCGTAAGAAGGTCTATATTACTTGGCCAGTCCCTAATGGAATACGACACCACAAAATACAACACCATGAATCATAGTTCACCATAAACAAACATCACACAAGTTCTTAGTTTTAAACCACTCCACCTTAAGATTTTATTTGCTCAAATCACTATTAGAACTCTAATAGAGTACTTGAGACTATATTAATTTATATCTATTGGAAGAGTCATTACATCAGATACCAAGAAAACAATCGTTCATCCTTAAATGGAACAGAAAGGAACAAAGAAGATCACTTGACTTAGTGAAAATCTAGGAAAACTTCCTATGCCTGTCTAATTAGATATACTAAGTGGCCTTCTAAAAAATGGTTCTTCACAGATGCAGTCTCTTTTGACCTCAACTTGTGGACCTCTCTATCTAAGATAGCCTTAGGTTCCTTTTTATGTGACAAATTCTCATCAATCATGACCAAATCCCAACGAATAATACAATTCCCATCACCATGATATTCTTTTTTTAAAATAGGGAAATTATAATGACTTAATTTTTGGTGATTTATGTGAAATGTTTATTTCTATATGATCTGACTATTTTACCCCCTGGTTACATAATGGTATTTTAGAGTATGGAGATGATTGATATGGTTTTAATGTAGTTTGGTATGATTTATGCGAGATTATGATTTTTGATGGTCTTAAAGTCCTATTAGTTGACTTTGGTCAACATCTCTCAATTTGTGTGTCAGATGGTAAAATTAGCTATGCCAGCAACTTTGAAACGTTGATTTTAAGTTGGTATTGTTTTGTGGCTTTTATATCTTATTTCAACCCTCTCTTTTGAAAGTTGTGAAATTTTGGTCTCGAGGGTCAATTTTATGAAAATGACATTTTTCTCAAAATTCTGTTTATCGCCATTGAGTTTGGAACGTCAAATTTATTGGGGTAGCATAATTTGTTTGTGTATTAGTAATTTTGGATGAATACCGAAGGGTCTGCGGAGACTTGAAATTATCCAAGTCTCCCGCTGGTGCACCACTCAGCTGGTGTACTTGCTTAAGTAATGCTTTGGTATCTTAAGTGACTTGTCCTGATAGCCAAACTATCGCTTAAGCAACACCAGGATTGCTTAAGCGATAGCTTGGTTGTTTAAGAGACATTGGTATGCCAGACACCTGTCGCTTGAGCGATAGATAATATGGATACGTGATGAGGCGGGAGTCACTGCGACGCTTGTTCACTTAAGCGATAGCCATCTAAGAGACCCAGTAGTCACTTATGCGATGCCTCAGTGAGTTATTTTCTAATTTTTGAGATTTTTTCACCCTTTTCGAGTCAAGGAGTTTGGGGTTTGAGTTTTTTCTTAAAATTCTATTCAATTTTTAAGCTTGGGTAAGCCTTAAATCCCCGATAAAATTACTTTCTTTAATTTTATAATTTAATTCTTTTTAAAACTTGAACCTAAAGTTGGAAGTCAGGGATTTTGGCCAGAAAGGCCCAAGTTAGCATTTTCTTCAATTCAAACCCCAATTTTGACCCATTTTCACTTGGATTTTCTTCTATGGGTTCCCTTAATATTGGGAAATATGTTTTTAGACTAAAATTATGGTTTTACCCTTTTTTCAGAAACCCATTTCAGGGGTTCATTTTGAACTTGATTCAAAAATAGGCAATATGGGTATCGCTGTGTGGGTATAATTATTCATCTTTCCCCTGCCTATTTTTGTTATATGTCTATATAGTTGGACTATTAGTGGAGATGGTGTGGGCTAGTGTTTGGGGCATTTTTCAATTACAGGTGACGTGCCAATAGTTCATATTTATATTCTTTATTTTTACTTTACTTTATCGGTCTATGATACCTACTGAATACATGTGGATTATATTCATCCCTACTCTACCCTTTTGGTACAGATCCAAATATGAGTGCGTCACGTGGATAGCTGATTTAGGTAGTATTTGGAGTCTATTTGAGGTAGCGATTGATCTATGCATTCAAAGTTGACCACTATCTTTTTTACCTAGACTGCGTCTTATTTTATTCAGGGACAAAGTTTGTTTGCTTTTTGGATATCTTATATATATTTTGACTTCGAGTTGTATTAGTGGTTCTTACACTGTGACACAAGATATTGGGAGTTGGTTTGGTATCTCTGATTATATTTCCAATATTATTATTTTGTGTGGCTCGGCTTTACTCTAGAAGCCTTGAATTGGGTTTTGGGATTGTTTTCCCTTGTTATATTAGTTTGGGTGATAGGCTTACTTTTCAAGGATTTCCGCGATGAGTGCCATCATGACCTTAGATTTTGGGTCATGACAAATTGGTATTTGAGAAAACATGTTTTCAGTGGTGTCATCAGTGTAAGAATAGGGTGTCTTGTAGAGTCATAGATCGGTACGTATACATTCATATCTATTTTCGCGAGGCTATTAGATATCTTTAAAAATTTTTCTTTACTTTGTTCTATATCATGTGGATCTTTCATGCATTGTATTCTAAGTTATATTTTATTCTTTTTTACACAGATGGTGAGGGATAGATCCAGTGAGGCTAGGGATGTATATTTATTATCTGAGGAGAGGGCCAGTCTAGTTGGAGTAGTGGTTTGGCTTAGTATGGAAGATGGGTATGAGGATCTTCCCCATCTAGTGATAGCACAAAGGGACTCTCCCTTAAGCCTTGAGATGAGCATATTGGTGATATGGGTCCTACTCCAGTCCCACAAAGTTCTTTCACCCTTGTCTTGGAGGGATTGTTGATTCAGTTGTTGACTGGTATAGAGGGTGGTCCTATGATTGCTCCTGGTGTTTCTCCGATTTTGAGTATAAATCATCTTGTTATACCTGATGAGTGGTGAATTTATCACTCATTTGCACTTAAGAATAGTGGGCGCTACTGTGAATTAAATATATTATTGTGAAATATTTATGATTAAATGCACTAATTTCCACTTTTTTTCATGCACACAGGTGATAAGATAGAAAAATGTTGATTTGAGCTAAATAAAGATCAAAAGGAGAAGAAAAGTGCATAGCTGAGGACCCAGCATGGATCAGGCTCAGTTACTACAATTGCGGTCTGACAAGATTAGGTCATCCACCGTGATCACATAGATCTTATCGCAGTTACGATAGCCACGATCGCGTTAAAGCGGATGCAATCGTGGCTTAGCGAGATTTTGGCCCAGGGAAATTTAGTAATTTCACTCAGACAAACCCAATTATTTTTAAAGGATTAAACCCTTTTTGTTTTGGGCATTCTATATTATTAGAACATCTTATAATTTGAATATTAAACCATAAATTAGTAAAAAATTATAATTTAATTCGGAAACTTTGAATTTAGTATTTGTGATGAATGGATACTTTGAACAATCCCTATGGTATATTTTTCTCTCCTTTTGCTTCATAGGTAGCTAAACTTTCATTGTCTTGGGATTATGTTGAACTAATGTGTAATTAAGTATGTGTTGTGATGTATTTGTATATATTCTAGTTTGTTTATGATAGGTTTCGCTATTGCTTGGTTAAATTAGTTGGAATTTGTGGGTTAAAGCCTCAAATACCCAAAATGGGTTTATGGGTGAAAACTCCAAACTCTTGAAAGCTCAAACCATCCTTGAAAGAGGGGTTTGGGTGAACTTTTGGAACTCATATCATCTTTGAAAGAGGGATGTGGGTAATAATGCGATAGTAGCAAATTAATGGATATTGTTTGCTAATTTTTTCTATCTTAGATATAAGGGTGATTAAGAAGTTGACTATATCTTTGGCATGTTCCTAGGAATAGAGATTCCCAATAGAGGTAATAGGTGGTTGAAATTTGACACACTTGTTGGGTACCCGAAAGGGTTAACGAGTGATACTCTTGAGGTTTTGTTGACAAACTAGCCTCAAGGATCTTACACCTAGCCTACCATATTATTGACAACTAGCATGTACATTAAATCTTTATGCACCAATGAATAACTTGCCCTTAGGTAGACATAATCCCAAGATTCTTCTCATATCGAATTTAAACCACAATTATTGTTCACTTTGTTGACTTGAGTTGCTATTGAAAAAACACGTGCCAAACTAACCGTCCCCACTCATTTTTATTCATGCATTTTATTTTATTCATATTGCGGGTAGCTTATTAGTAGCATATTACACCCAAAGGACTAGAATTCTAATTTTGCTCCTCGTGGATTCGAACTCAATGAAAGAAGAGCTATTGACAACGATCATCCTCTACCGAGGGGTGAAATTTAGTTTTCACTTGTGCGGTGTTGAGTGTTAATTTTGGTACACCCGTAGTGGTTTGTATTTATTTAGTTGTTGTTTTTATTTCTCTTTTAGGTGATTTTTGTAGTGTTCATGAATTCACGAGTGATAATGCTAGAATTTTTGAGTCTTTTGATGGCCCTCTTGATGTTGAGAAGCAACTCAATGAGTGTCATGTTGCATATGCTCTAAATGAAGGGAATTTTCAGAGGACAAGCCTATGAGGACTCCAACTTGCACTTGAAGAACTTCATCAAAGTGAGTGCACCCTTTGATATTGCACACATAAACCAAGAGTTTATCTGGCTTCATCTTTTCCTATTTTCTCTAATGAGAGAGTCGGTGTTGTGGCTTTGCTCTCTTCCAGCTGGATCCATCACCTCATGAGATGAACTCACCGAGGTCTTCCTTGATTGGTATTTCCCATCATCCAAAATGCACCAATTGTAGGATGAGATCATAAACTTAAGATAATTGAATGGGGAACAATTATACAAGGTGTGGGAAAGATTCAATGGAAAACTCTAGCATTGTAACAACCACGAGGTATCGGAGAAGATGCTTGTCCAAATCTTCTACCAGGCACTTGATCCGCTTAGTAAAACCGTGGTAGATAATGCAGGAAGGGGCTTTATTTTGAAGTTGACTTATCATGCGGCTTCAAATTCTCCTGATAAAGTTACTAAGCAAAACTGGCGGTGGCATACTCGGGATGGTAAGGTACCAAAAGGATCTCCTAATACCTCTGTGGTTGACAAAGAACAAAAATAAAGAGATGAGGAGAGAGAGGAGAATATGGCAATAATGATAACTCAATTGGAGCTTTTGATAAAACATCTAATGGGTGCACCCATAAAAGCAGTGAATGCCGTGACATCCAAGGCATATGATGATGAAGAACACAAGAAGCTTGATGTGGAGATTCCGTATTTGGCCAATTATTTGGGGGGTTCCCACCCCATTTATTAAAGGCAAAGTGGGAACCAAGGTCTGAACGAAAGAGATAGGGACTGTGTTTGTGATTGGATAAGGATCACGAGTATGATCGTTATGTGCCCCCTCATGATCGGGAAAAGGGAAAGGATTCCAACTCCATTGACCCCGACAAGTATAAAATGAAAGATATGCTAGCGAGGATTTTTATGAAAGTTGAGGGAATAAGCAAAGTAGTCCGTGAATTGAAAGGAATTTTTTGCAACTCAACCAAACGGTTGTATCCCACCTTACTTTGATGAAATAATTAGAGACTCAAACTAGGAAAATCTCCACTCAACTCAATTCTAGCCCAATGGGAGGCCTCCCTAGTGACACCATTCTGAACCCAAAAAATGAAGCCCAAGTGTTGGCTATTTTCACTAGGAGTTATAAAATCCTCACGTGATCTTATGGTGGATGTTGAAAGGAGCCTGATATGGAGAAAATTGTTGTGAATATTTCTAATCAAGATACTCCAAAGTCTATTGAAGGGAAAGACAAAGAGCTAGTCTTGAATAAAGAAGTTAATGGTGAAAAGGGTGATCCCAAGGTAGTTGAATATGATAAAGTGAAAAGTGATCCAAAGCCTACCACGATTGTTCCCCCTTCATTCCATTAAAGTTTCAAAACAAGGAGGATAATGCTAAATTCTAAACATTCATGGCCAAGCTTGCCAACCACTCCATTAATATCCCATTGCTTGAGGCTATCCAAGATATCCCAGGGTATGCTAAGATTATGAAAAAGTTGATGTCAGTGAAGAATCTTGGTAAAGGTCATACCATTGAACTCACCAATGGGTGTAGTTCCATCATGAGTAGCAAAATGGAAAAAAAGAAATAAGACTGCATGTCAGGACTTGAGACTACCCCCTTGTCGTAACATAGTGATTAGAATCATAAGTGATCCCAAGCTAACCCACGATATGAAATACTACTTGACCAACTGATTTAAATTGTATAAAAACTAAATTTGTTTAGAGAAATCCCAATCATGAGAATGTCTGAAGAAATATAATACTAACAAAATTTATAATATGATTAAATTGAAGAAAAAACTTGAATTATATGTAATGACTCTAGCTGACTATCTATGAAGCCTCTACTGTACTTACTATAGATAGCTGGGAAATGCCTCCAACTACCACTAATCAATATATATGAATAATTAAAATTCAACACATGAACTATAATATACTGGAGTCCCCAAAATATGAGGACTTATCACCTGCTGGCTAAAAGTTGAGAACTGTTGGATTACAATGTATGGGCTACAACTGGTACCTACATTATGAAAAAATGAAGCTACATAGACGTATATGTGGTCAGTACTTTTGTAATGTACTGAGTAAGTGGGGGTGTATGTAATAATTAAAACTAAATAGATACATAATCTTAAAACATGTATGCTAAGTGCAAGTAGACTCACCAAAAGATTGAAATAAACTGAAATCAAAAGTATCTTAAATGATGAGTAAAAAACATAATCTGATAAGTTGGTGAATTGCTATACTTAGTTTCTTAATCTTTACTTTTGTAGAATAAGTAGAACTAAAGTTGGGAAGCAGTAAAAACATGAATACTAGAATTGAGGATTATGTATGGATACTGAGAATGAAAACATAAACATGTAAAACTGAAAAGGGAATACCAAGTATCACATGTACTAACTTGATCTGAATGTAAAAGCATAAACATGTAAAACTGAAAAGGGAATACCAAGTATCGCATGTACTAACTTGATTTGAATAACATGAATAATCTGTAAAATTGACTAAATAATTACTGAAATCTGATTACTTGGTCAAGTAAACCTAACTGGGATAAACTGAATATTGAATAAAACTGTGGGAGCAGTCATGTAATCGATAAAAATAATGTGAGCAATCATGGAGTCCAATGTCTGACCCATTTGAGGAGATTTGTTCTATCCTTACCACTAAAGTAGAACCTGAACTGGTGTGATCACTAAACTAAGCCCATATTGGGCAAGGGGAAACATTCTTGTTTGAGGCCCCTAAACATGTGGTGGCACGTAGTTTCTGGGGAAGTAAGATGCTCTGAACCCACACTTCCCACTCGATGCTAAATCTTACTCCAAACTGAAATACACTAAAATGCTAACTGGTGCATGCAGTGAAGATGATAAGCTCAGGTCATAGTATTTTGAAAATATCAGTGCATATAGAGTCTGAAGTAATCATAAATATGTAAACTGATAGTTCATGACATGAGCATAACAAACTAAGTTTAACAATAAAATCATGGGCTGATTGACTTGTAATTTGAAAAGTCTTAAATAACAAGTAAACACAGAAGTACCAGGTATTCATAACCCGCCGGCACTTAATGATTACTAAAATATAATATACAACTCTTAAAATAGTAATATAGAGTCAAAATTTAGAGACCCAAATTATTGGACCGTTCAATATATGAGTATAATACATGAATTTAAGTATAGGGACATATCAATATATGAGTATAATACATGAATTTAAGTATAGCGACATATTAAACTTAGTAGAATAACAATTTCTCTTCAAAATAATGAAATTCAAGAAATAATTTCAAACTTTTAGTTTAGAATATAAATAAGTACAACTCTTATGCTCTTTAGTCCTTTAAATCACAGGGTAATGTGAAACACCCTGGTTTTTGGACCTTGGAAAATTTCTTGGAATTTTGGTCTCAGGACCCAATACAACTTGAGGGTACGATCCATATGGTGGGGTACAAATGGTATGGTCAATCGTATGCTAACCAGTATTGGTTGGTGGGATGGATTTTGGTCACTAGAATGGATATGACTTAGGGGTATAAGACGTATTGGTGGTTATAGATCATTTGGTTCCTTAACATAATCTTACACTTGGTTACTTAGGTTGGATCTGAGTACGAGTGGCTCACTATAAGCCATAAGCTAGGGTACGAGTCATACCCAGGACTTGTATGGTGGGAAAATATCTAAATATTTCTTGGGTTTAATCTCGCCATGGATATGGATGAAAGGTAAGGATCATATGCTTTGGATACGACTTCGTTGGATGAGTCACATGCTGGACAGTTTTGGGTCCAATCATTGAGGTTAGGATATGTGTAGATGGTACTAATCATATTGAAGGGTACGACCCGTGAGGGGCAGTCGTACCCCTGGGATAAAATTGTGTACAAGTTAAGTGGGGTATTCTGGATATTTCTCTACTTATCCTAATAAGGTCCCATGACTTCTAACCTACTTGGAAGGTTATTTACCCTATTATTCCATTTATTAAAACTTAGAAACTCTTCTAAAACACTATAATTCTCTCAAAAGCTTTTGGGTAGGGGAAGCTATGGTTTCAACTAGAGGATTTATTTGGGGCTTCACTTGGTGATTTCTTTCCATCATCATCTTGGTTTAAGGCATGTTCTCTTCCCTCATTATTAATTTTAACCAGAAGTATGGTTTTTATGAATGTTTTCATGACTTCATTGATTGTATGATTTTTATTTTCAAATATTATTTGGGGTTTTTTATATTAAATGGTTGGTTATGGTTTTCCATGGTTTTATTTATGCTTTATGTGCATTAATAGTTGTTTTGGATTATTGGATTATATGGGAATGGTTTAATGGTAATTGGAATTGATTTTAGCTATATTATGCCCCCAATTTGTTTGACAAAATACCTATAATAATGTTTTTATTGCATTGAGTATTTAGATGGAACTCTTGCATGTTTTAAAACGTGGTAAAGGAACTATGCATGGGTTAAATATCTTGGAAAGGTAAATGGCTAAATAGTTATGCTTTTGGGGTACTTGAAACCCCCGAAGTGGTTTAATTTGGTAAATTGAAGGGTACTTAGAAGTTCCCTTAAACCTATCTATGGTTGGCTATGATAGTACTTGCAAGTACGGTTGGTTTGATGATACCACCACTAAATGGCCTTGGTTAATAAATGGAAAATAGATTGGTTGGTTTCTTAGTAATGGTTTTAATTAAGCAATAATAGAGGGATATGTAGCAAAGCCGTGGAAGGTGGAGGTCCTTGGGAGACCAAAAATAAAAACTTATATTTGCTGATGTGAGGTTGGTCTCGATGACCGTGTGCCTGATGTCATAATATATTTTAAGGGATGGACTATTCATCTTAGGTTTTCTTCACTGGTCGTGTATATAGACGCACTGGGGCCCTTTTAGCAGGGGGAGCTGAACTCATATAGCCCGTGGGTGGTTTAGGACGGCAAACCTACACATCCCAGGTAAAGGATTTAAAGGCATACTAAAACCAGTCCCCTTTCTCGACATGGTTATATATATGTATGGTTGTGTGCATATGGATGGTTTTGCTTGGTTTTATAAATGATATTTTTATCATTATTCTGATATCATGCTAGCGTTCACCCGCTAACCCATCTACTGGCGCCTGTATACCCATGCTATGGAGGAACCAAATGTTCTACTCCTCCTATATAGTGATTGTCTTATGGATCAACATTTGGACTAAAATGGTGAGCTTCCATCCTTTTACAAGGCTCCATTTCATGTTATGGATATTTCTAGACACTTTAATTTTATTTTGGATATTGGTTTTGGCCATGGTTGGGGCATGTCCCAACCAAATTTTATTACTTTTTTGGTTAGAGGTTTTGTGGTACAACTATGGGTTGGAATGGGAAGGATTGGTATAACTGTCAACCTTAACACTAGTATTAGTATTAAGTCTTTCATCATCGTACATAATTTCTCATTGTTCCATCATATTTTATTTTGGGATTAATTATATAATATTTTGGAACATCTTTGGTTATGGTTTGGTTTATGGCCCTTGTTTCAGTATCAGTTTTGTATGGTTGGATTATTAGATGGGATAGTTGGACTCGGTGGGGTCGGTCACAGATATGATCCTATCCCAAAGTCTTTATGTGAGCTATTGCAGTTATTTGCTCAAAATTCAGCCAACTTTAGGAAAGCGGCTTGAGTTGGGTAGCAGGGGTGGTCTCTGATCTTAATCAAACTTGGGATACCCAATATGACAAGGCCCTCGGTCAAGTCGTGTTAAGTTGGTATCAGATCCTAGGTTCATGGTCAATTGGAAGTACACAAAGTCATGTTGAGTAGAGTCTTTTTTAGGGTATGTAACATGCCACACTTATAGGTGAGAGGCCACAAGGCCTTTCAAAATGTCTCACTTTCTTGATATTCTATTTTCAAGGTTGGAGTTTCAATATTGGAATCTTCTCTAATCTTTTTTTTCTTGTCTTTCAGATCATGCCTCATAGATTTGGAACATAAAGAAATTCTCCTATCCCATCTGGTGGTAATGCTAAAGGAGTACATCCTACTACTGGGGTTTACCTTTGCTCTCATGGTACTATTACTAATAGTTTTGGAGTTCTACCAGTTGCTACTAGTCCTCCTTAAGGTAAGGTGAATAATGCAGAATTCCCTCAGTCTATTCATATTTTTGCTCAAATGGTTGCTACTCAGGCTGAGAAGGGTGTGACTATGCTTTGTTTACTGAGGCCACAAGGGTTGGCCAATTTATGAAGATGGGTCCTCCCACTTTTTTTGGAGTAAAGGTGGAGGAGGATCCATATGGTTTCTTAGATAAAATGGAAAAATATTTTAGGTGATGCAGGATACCAATGTGGAGGGGGTAAACTTTGCAGCTTATCAGCTCAAAGATGTTACATATTAGTGGTATAAAAATTGGGATAGGGATAGAGGTGATGTGGAAGAATCAGTCTTGTGCGTACCTTTTCTAAGCCCTTCTTAGATCGTTTCTTTTGTTAAGTGTTGAGGGAAGAAAAAATAGAGGAGTTTGTAAACCTCAAGTAGGGGAGTATGTTTGTTAAGGAATATTCCTTGATGTTTCATCGATTATCAAGGTATGCCCCTGATTTAGTAGTTGACATATGGGCAAGAATGAGTAAGTTTGCTTTTAGGTTAAATCGAGATTTGATTCTGGGGAGCAAGACTATCTTGCTGATTAAAGATATACACAAATCTAGGTTGACTATTCATATACAACAAGTGGAGGATGAAAAGAGGAAGCAGGTAAAGTTTGTGGATAAATAGGGTAAGAGGAGCAGGTTTTCTGACCAGGGAGGTGCTCAGGCTCAGGGTGGTCGGGATGGTGGAAAATGGCAGAAAAAGAAGTGGGGGAGTTCTTGTTCCTACTCTTCTGCTAGTGCTCCTTACCAGGAAGGCGACAAACGTCATTAAGGTGGTGATAATTTTTGGGCATAGGGTGCCTAATCTCAGTCAAGTGGAGGTCAGTCAGTTTCTTTATGCCCTCTTTGTCGGTTCTGTGGTCATCCTTATTAGGGTTATTTCAATGAAGAAAGGGACAAATGCTTCAAGTGTGGCCAGGCAGGTCATCGGCTCAGGGATCGCCCGATTTATAATGCTTCTATGGGGTTAAATAAGATTCCTGTGGCTTCATCTTCTTCTCCTACACTTGGTGGTTTTGCATTTACGTCTGTTGTTGCTCCTGGTTCTCATGTTGGTCGAAATAGGTTGTATGCTTTGGCGTCCTGACAGGAATTTGAGGTATCACATGTGTGTCTATGATGATCTTAAATGAGTTGAGCATCTCCCATATGTATGTGAGATTTTTGTATATTCCTTATTTCATATGAAATCTAGAACTTGCCCGGTGTGTGTAAAGTGAAATAAAGAATAGGAGTTTAGGATATGATTTAGGCATTTCTTTGTAGCCTTTTTTATATTTTTTTTTGACCTACCCTTGTGCATAATCCTAGTTCAATCCCTTTGAACCCTTAGCCTTTTTCTTTGGTAGCCTTATATGTAGCCTAATCCCTTATTTGATAGACCTTAATTTTATCCAAAAAGTTCCTAGATGCTTTAATATAAAATTAATTAATTTGAGGAGTATGAAAAATAAGAGGGAAAAGGTGAAATTTATGCCCCAAGGTAATACTTATTGGTCTTGACAATTGATGTGTGGTGGATGGGTGTGATAAACATTATGCTAGAAAATTACCATGGCTATGAAAAAAATAAAAATTGATTCATATGGTAATAAATAATAGGCTCACCATCTGTTTGTAAAAATGCTTAAAAGAGAAGGGGCAAACTAAAATATATGGGTGGATGGAAAAAGTATAATTTGGTTGTTGGAGACTGGTTTTAAATGAATAATATAGTGTATTAAAGCGCTTGGAGAAGTTAGTCACTATTCTTGGACAAAATAGTTTCTACCCGTCCTTTAGCCGATATTACAACTCGGAAAAAACCTATTGATCCTATACTTGACATTCTGATAATAGTGGAGCACTACACTAAGGGCAAGCCTATGGTTCATTGTATGTAACTTGTGAATTCTTTGTGACAGTGAGCGTAATTTAATTCTTTTACCCTTTATGTGATAAATTGCATTACTGTGAGTGATTATGGGTAACTCTCTTGTTGTGAGGGGCATATGTTTGATAAATGTGGGTGATTTGTACGATGTCCTTTATTGAGCAATATGCATGATTTTGTCAATTCTTGAAGCAATTCTTAAGGCTAGGATGTTTCAGAGTAGTGTTCTTGAGCTTTCAATTGTGTATATAACATGCTTTGTGTAGAAACTTGCATTCCATGTAGTCATTGTAGTACTAGCTTGATTTTCTTGCATTTAGTAGAAGTGTAGATTCTCCTCGACTTAAAATTCTTAGAGAAAAGAGTTGTTCGAGGACGAACAAGGATTTAAGTGTAGGGTGGTGATGTTGGGTGTATATATGCATTCTAGTGTTACTATTCTAGCTTATTTATCCTTGTTTTGAGGATAATTCATGTTCTTTATGTGTTAATATGATATAAATAAGAATCTAAGTGTCCAAGTATGTGACTAAAATGGTCCAATGTGTTTTCAAATAAGTTTGTACTTAATTGAGTCATTTAGAGTTCAACCCGGAAAATTAGTTTTACTAGCTTGAGCTAGGTATGTGTCTAGTTGGTTTCGTTGGGTTCTAATACATTTAATTTGTTTTAAATGGTCTAAATGTGTAATTATGAGTGGAATAACTTATTTTTGATGTGCAAAGTTCAATTTGATTAAGTCAAAAGTCGGAACATAAAGTTGAAGATTGTGGCAATTAGTCTTATTTCAGCAATTGTTTTGATTCATTGTTGAGAATATTGTGTTGGTTTGATCTCTAATATGTGGTTTGTGTTTATGTAGGAGGCTTTATGATATGAATATGGTGATATATTGATGATTTAATGTCCGTAAATTCATTATAAATACACTACAAAAGGCATGGACAAAGAATATGACGTTCAACACTTAGAATAAATTTTGGACGCAAATTCCAGTGAGCCGACATGATCTCGACGCGTTGCATATAATCTACCACCTCTAATAATTCTGTAAGAGATGCATCATGTCATTCGTTCCGATTCTATCATCGACGCTTCGTATTGTTCTTGTCAATGCAATCAGTGAAGCGTCGCTTTGGGGTAAATCTTGTAGGGTCAAATTGTAATCTCACTTTTACACAGTTTTGGCATATATTACAAATTTAATATGTGGCACACATTTTAAGGGTTGATGGGAATCTTTATATTCCCTTAATCCTACAAGGATTATGATTAAGGTATTATATATAGAATCTTTGTTAGGCAAAAGGCATATTGGACAATTCGGTGGAGATTATTGAAGCGGTGGAAACTGTGGTGACAATTTTGGATAATTCTCATTATTACGTGGCTGCTGCTACACTAAATAGGTTTTTTATTATTATTTATTTAACTTTTAATTATTCAAAACATGTATTCAATAATTTAGATCATACTTATGAATATTATTGGCTCAACCCCCCTTTCCGGGTTAAAGCCAAGAACATGAGTACTATTGTTTTGGATTAATTTTGTTGAATTTGTTTATCACATTTAGTTGTTTGTTTATTCTTGTTTTAATTATTTTGTGAATTGATCACCCATAAAATACATATATTGTCGACCTTATGATCTCAGGAGAGGGAATAAAGAGATAGAATGTGGGAATAAACAAAGTATGATTTGTATTCTTTTATAAAATAAAGAATTCAAATTAGTGTCTAGGACCGTGATGTACTTAGATGCCTTACTTGATTCAAACATAGGATGATAGCTTTAATTCACTTAATTGGATTATAACATCCCCACTGAACGATGTGGTTGTAATGTCCATATTATGTAAGAGGTTGGGAAACCATGATCATGCAATTAACCCTATGAATCAACAACTAAGATAAGCAAATTAGAGGAAGAAGTTCAATAACATAGTATGATTGTTCAAAGTGCTTTAACCTTGGGCTTTCTCCTATCGATTGTCTCAAGTACTACATTTCCGCATTGTTTACTTTATTTACATTACAATATTCAAAACTCTTCTTGGTTACTTTATCTCAATTGTTAAACTAGAATTTGATAGTTATCGATACAAGTCCCTATGGGATCGATATTCGGCTTTCCTGAAGACCACTATATTACTTAGTAGACCACGTATACTTGTGTGTGCGCCTGGGTGATGTCAAGTTTACACACATAGGAACAACAGTTCAATGTCTAGCTAAAAAATGTGGGGTGTTACACCCTGTGGCCTTTACCATTCCATTCACCATTGGAACACATAAGTTTGAAAAAGCTTTACGTGAACTTGGAGAGAGTATTAATCTCATTCCTTTTGCGGTATATAAGATACTTGGTTTGGGCATTCCTACTCCAATGTCAATGATGCTTTTGATAGTCGACCGATCTATCAAGAAACCATTTGGTGTTGTATTTGACGTGTTGGTGAAAGTGGATTGATTCATCCTCCCGACAGATTTTGTGGTGCTAGATTGTGAAATGGACAAAGAGATTCCTATCGTTCATGGTCGACCTTTTTTTGCCATCGTGAGAGCCATTGCTAATTTGGAGCTTGGGGAAAGAGGTTTAGAGTTCATGATGGTGAAGTGTTCTATCGGGTGTCCAAAACAAGGAAACAACCCATAGAGATTCAAGTGGTATCGGTGATCGATGTTGAAATCGAGAAAGTGAATGAGGGGACTATCACGCCTCAAATCATATTGGGGCGTACTGGCACCAGTAACCGAGGAGGCCCGGGAGAACCAACTCATAACCTTATACTTCCCATGCATACCTCTATGACAACCCAAAATTCGGACAACATCATGTTGCATATAAAAGGAAATAATCACCTGTATAAGCTCGAGCACACATATATATGTATATACAATACTTGGCCGTTGGAGCTATCACGTCTGTTAACAAAATACCACCTTGACTGTACATTAGGTCTACAAAGCCTTTAGACAATACACAGAGTTTAACTAAGGTCGGGATACACCCCGCCATATAACTAACTTCTATACAATACCAAAAGTAACTGGATATGACACGGAAAGGCTCGAAGCAAACTGGAGCTCACCAAAAGCAGCTGGATATCCTGGCTCTTACTTGTGCGGTGTATGAGCTGAGATACCTGTGCTTGCAGCATGAAATGCAGGTCCCCCGTGGGGGACGTCAGTACGAAATATGTACTGAGTATGAAAAGCTGTAGATAATCACATATGATATAGGAGCTCTATAGAAATCAGAAACAAGTGAATAAATCATAATAGGAGTGGACCACACTTACTAGAACTTGTGACAACCTGTACATTGTATTTATTCAATCACTTTACCTTCGTTCTTATCATCTTTGTAATCATTACTATATTGTACCGTGACCATTAGGATGCCTCCAGTACATATCAACGAGGATCGACCCATGATAGGCTTATGCCCCTGGGATACCACCCATAAATACATAAATAGGGATCGACCCATGATAGGTTTATGCCCCTGGGATACCACCCGATAAGAGGGAACTTCCATCACTTAGTTAAATTAATCTTTGAGATTGTTATTTCTGTCACCATCATATTTTTGATCATTTGAAACAATGATACATCAATAAGAGACATATAAATAGATCATCAATGCAATAACAATGAAGTAAGAACTCATTGGCATATCAATGAAGTGTCTTGGAGTCATCAATGCCATAACAATGAAGTGGGAACTTATTGGTATATCAATGAAACGTTTTGGAGTCATTAATAGCCCATGGGTCTTGTTTGAGTAACCGGATACCTTCTGACATTCATTAGTGCAATAAACATGTAAGATTTGGAAAAAAAGTAAGTGTTGGAATGTCTTGACATCTTGTAGGGTGTAAACAAGTTCATTCATAACGTAGGACATCATACAAAACCATTATGGATCATATGTTACTGAATAACTTTGGAAATTTTCTTAATAGAACAATTGTTCACTTTCATGCCAAAGATATGGTATAGAGTATGCTTTACATACCTGACTGTCAACCTTTAATACTAGTCCCAAATGGACTTCCCGTCTTTTCGGATTACTTATCTACAATGAACATATATAGCAATCTAGTATTAGTGACCAAACATCACAATTCAATTATTTGAATTCACCAAACTAGTGGTTAAGTAGTAAGCCTTAATTACACCATAAAGGGTGTCACTTTAACCCTCTTATACTCCAATTACATTCACATACCATGCATATTCATACAACATCCTCCATTATCAAGTTTGGATTCATTTATCCTTCCAACCAATCCATTAAACCAAATTTAGCCATAGACATAAATAATTATCAATTCAATAGTATATCACCATATCCACCTTCCATAACTCAATTACCATATCCACCTTCAATAACTTAATTACCATATCCACCTTCCACAATTCAATACAACCAAACTATGCAAAATAGTCCATATCCTTATTTTCATCACCTTTCAATAACAACCAATACATATAATCCTCTATCACACATATACATATGGAAAAGAACAAAGGTAAACAACATTCATACCTTAGAATTCACCTCTTGATTATGCAATCCTGTTTGCACAAATAATAGGTGCCGTTCGAAGATCTCGAGATGACAAACGCAATGATCAGATTACTTTGGAATTTCTACGGTTGAATCAAAAGTAATTTAAAGGTCAAATTTGGATAGGGTTTGTTCTTTCTCAATTATTGATGATGAAAATGAGTTTTTGAACTCATATACATGTATATATACACATATTCCCGTCCATAATATAATAGGAAATGACCGAAATGCCTTTAAAATTTAAATAATGTTAAATCTATTCTTTGGTTGACTGTTTTGATAAGCTAAAGTAGATCGACCATAACTCTTTACTCCGATATCGGATTTGGGTGAAATTAGTATAGTTGGAAGGATAATTCAAAGGTATTTCATTTCATATAAAGTAGGCCACCCAGTTTATCCTGTACAAGGAGTTATGGTCATTTGAAGTTGACCCTAAAAATCTATTTTGATAGGCTGAAGTAAAACGAGTATAAGTCCTTACTCAGACGTTTGATTTGGATGAAACCAATTGAATTGGAAAGAAAACTCAAAGATCTTTCTTTTCATAGGTCTCAAATCTCCTAGTTCACTATATTAAGAGAGTTATGATTGTTCGAAGTTGACCCAAAAATTCGGCTGGCCTTAGTAGTTTGTGGGCAGGAAATTTTCCTGCACATTTACTATTCCCAAATATCCCGGCCACCGTTTTATAGTTTTGAACGTGCTCGATTATCTCTGAAACCTATCCATTTTTGGAAATCTTTATATCGTTGGAAAGCTTATTCAATAACCTTCGCATGTAACCATCGACGAGCAAATTCTGGTATAAAAAAAATAAAAAAATTAATTCCATATCAATAAGACCAATACACGTACTTGAATACGCCAATACACATACTTAAATATGGGGTGTTATAGGGACCCTTAAGGACCCAACTTGAGAAAGAAGTAAGACATTGTGCCACGATGACAACTTAGTCGCTTTGTGCACGACAACCAACAAATGCCACAAAAATGCCTCGTATCCTTTGTTTTTAATTTTGTAGTGTAGATTTTAATTTTGCCATTTGATTAATTAGTGAATTTGTAGCACTATGGAGTGTGTTGAACGTGATTGAGCAGGGGAAAGTGTTAAATCTGTGCATGATGAACTAAATAGGGAAAAATGGGTAAAATTGAGCAATGAGCTGAATAGGAAAAAATAGGGGTGCAAAAATGCTCTCTGTTATAGAGATCATGGACCTTTAATCATGGTGTCGGTCACCAGTATGTCCGCGATCCCAGAAACTTGATCGCGATCGTGGTCAAGATAGGTTAAAAGGCCATCGAACTCCCTATTTTCCCCAAACTCTTTTCTCAAAGTTTTTCTCAATTTGCACCCTCTCTTGAGCACCTTTGTGGCATTCAAAAGCTTCAAATCATCCCTCTTGAATCATTCCCGATGATAAGTATTTTAAATCAATGTTTTAAATATGGAACATAGGCCATAGAATGCACATTATAGGGAAGGCCTAAATCTATGATTTTCCTTGTTAAATATGTATTGTAATGAACTTGTATGGTTGTTAGATCCAAGAACATAGTGTGAACACTTGTGGGGAAGTATTGAGTACCCAAAATTATGTGTGAAATTAAGTGAAATGAAGTGTGCACACCACGTGCTCGATCAAATGCCAAACTGATAGATAGCAAGTTATTTTCACATTTTAAGGGCATAGTCGAGTACTTACTAAAAATGTTCAATGCTTTCATCAAAAAATCTTGTGGTAGAACATGTTTTGGCCGAAAATCTAAATTTTGCGAAAATGGAAATTTTTGAATTGAAACCAGTCTCAGGAACCGCGATCATGGTACCATGGCCTGTAACTGTGCTAATTGAGGCTGATTTACTGCCTGGGCCACAAATTCTGCACTTCAAATTTTTGACTAAACACCACCAAGTAAACTTCCCATGATCTTTAATGAACTATATGACATAATTTATGAATGTATATATCAATGATTAATATGGTTGCGCTGTTCTCTTGCTTTTCAGGATCATATAATTGAGGAATATGACCAACTCTGATTCATGGCACCCAAGTTCCACACTCTTTACTATGGGTATCTTTCGAGGAAAAAGCTGCTCCCAAAGAGAGGAATATGCTTGGATAATGTGCCAAAAAAGATTCCAAAATTTCATGACAAGCTTGTGTCCACGGGGTGACGTTGCTTTGCCCTGAATCCTTGCAAGACGAATGAGCATTGGGTTCAGGAATTCTATGCTAACCTTAGCATAGTATCCTTCTAAGACCCATCCAACATAACTATCAGGATTCGGGAGATGGTGGTAGACTTCAGTGTGGAGAAAATCAATGATCTATATGGGCTCCAAAATGCAAACATGGCCAAATTTGAGGTAAAAAGAAATGAGCTGGGCAGCTATTTGGTAGAGAGGTTATGACCGAGCAAGGAGGTCTCTTAGCTAGCAACAAAAAGAAACATATCCATGAATGACTTCACCGTTGAGGCTCGGATTTGGATGAATATCATCTGTAGCTGGGTCTCCCCTTGCACCCATATGACAATGGTTCCTGATATGAGTTCTTGGATGGTGGCGTGCATTATGACAACATCTCTTTGGATGTCGGTTAAATTATGATATCTGATATAAAATTCTTCAAAAGCCAAGAAGGTACACACCTCTCTTTTGCTTATTTGATTACAAAGTTATACATGCGAACAGAAGTTAAGGAGTACCCGAGATATACTTGGGTGCACCCTAACACCTCCATCTACCTTATAAAAATTAGAGGTGAGGGCACATCGGGAAAGAGAAAAATATAGCAGATTGATTTAGGTAAATCAACATCTTAAGAGTCAGAGTCTTGCAGACCATCCATAACCAACGCTTTTGATGATATTTTTAATGAGTTGAGAGACATTAGGGAGTTTGTGTCAGAATTTCCCCAAGGGTCGGGAGAACCCTCTACCACCCGCCACTCATATGTGTCATGCGATAACTATAATAAGTACCCAGAAGGATCAAAAGAAGAAGGGATCTACCATTGTTAGTCTTGAGAGAGCCTACTTATCTTTGGTGGAGTCGAACTGAAAACTTTGAGCTTCACATAGGAAGATGGTCAAAAGGAAGAAAAAAATGGATAAATTCTTCAGCAAGATGTAGAAGGTAGTAAAGGGCCTTTCAAAGGTCCTAAAACCCTGAGATAGACTACCTTTCTTTGGAATTGAGAGCGATGTGAGGCCTTAGCTGATTGGTCAGATCTTGAGGATGCAGGTGGAGATGCAGATGATGAGAGCGAGAGCAGCACTTGATGAAGTTTCAGGTAGCACCCTTATCCCTTCTTATGCTTTATTATTTATACAGTGAGTACACTACAAAGGTTTTAGTTGGGGGGGCCTGTTTCTCTACATTTATTTTTTTGGGCTTGTATTATAGACATTTTTCGAATTTTTGATATTTTTTGAATGATTTATATTTTTATTTAGGTTGTAATATTTGGGCACTCTGATGGTGCCCACATTTGCATGAATTAGTCACTCTGTTTTGTTTTTATATTATTGCTTTATCTTGATTTTGCTTATGATGATATTATATGAGCTTTTCCCTATGATAGATTAAGTCACAACATTCTTAGGGGAAAAGCATCATGGTTGGGTTTTGAGCAATGGATGCAGGAGAATTTTGAGTACCCATAGCATCAAGGTCACAAATGTAAGAAAAGTCTGAGTACGTGTGGCATTTGGAATTTGGGATCGTACTTTTACCTATGGTAAGGTCTAAGTAGACATATGGTTTGCCCGTATGAAATTGTAATGCCTAGAGTCTGTACCCCGGGCGCCACATGGTACTCATAATCCCGAAGGACCACAAGCTAACCCATGACTGGTACCTACTGCAATAACTGAGTAAAAATACTGTAATTATGTGGGAATGGGCGGAAACATATGCCATAAGGTTCAAATCTATAAATAAATCTGAATGTCGTATCCAAATACCAAAATTGAATATAAGTACTGAAAAATTAAACAACTATCTGAAAATACTCTAGTCTGTAAAGCCACTAAAACTATCTGAACTGTGGAGTTGATGGGACAAGCCCTCAACTAACTCCGACTACTGATACGGGAATTGAAATACTGTAAATAATAAGTGTGTCCTCGAATAATGAGGACTCACCACTACTCTGACTGCTGAAAGTCAGATCTAACAAGGATACTCAGGAGCCCGTGCATCAAAACCTATGATATAAGACATCATAGCACAAAAGTAAGCATGTGTCAGTACTTTGAATGTACTGGTATGCTCAGTGAGGTAGGCAAAAATACATGGGTTCATGTGCATTAACAATAATAAATTAATAACATGAGTATGACTGAGTAAAAGTACATGCATGTACATATAGACTGTAACTTAGATCGTGTTAATACTGAGTACTGAATCAAAATACTGATAATGGATATCTGGGTTTATGAATACTGTATTACTAAATATTTGAATGACTATTTTTGGCATTTCTGAATACTGTGGAACCATACTGAGTTCCGCACTAAGCTGAGTGACCATGTTTGATAGTTTTGAATCTATAGAACTGAACTGAGTTTTGTACTGAGACTGAGACTGGAACTGAGACTGTGGGAGGTAATTATCTAACCAACATGTCCCTTTTCTAGTTGAGTTAGGGTACAACCTATAACCCCAGTTGGAAGGGTATCAATACCATGCCATGGGTAAGGATAAGCTGTGAGTTAACCCTCTCTAATAGGAAGCTCTTTCATCAACCCTCACTGATAAGATAACTTGGATAAGAAGTATCAACCCTCATAATATTTGGTAGGAAGATATCTCAACCTACGCTGGCTACATAGTTCTGGAACAGAAAGATTGCTTCTACGGATCACACCCTCTACCGGCAGGTGAGTCCCCATTCTTGGGTTCACTCGATGTTGAATTCTACTCCCAACTGAATAGACACTGAACTGATTTCTATTCTGTACTAGGCTGGATTGAGCTGTTGCTGAGATTACTATTTAGCTAAACTGAACTGAGTTTACTGAGTTTCTTTAACTGACGGAATACTACTAAATTCTGTTAGCTGACTGAGTTAACTGAGGTCTAAACTGGATACTGAATTAGACTGGACTAATATGGATTAGTTTTCCTGAGTTCTATAACTGACTGAGAGTACTACTAATCATGTCGTGACTGATACTGCTCTACGACTTACCATGGCTCTAGGTAATCATCTAAATTGTTGGGTGCAAGTACCCCCATGACTCGATAGCATAAATTAAGAGACATGGCATAACATGAAACATGTAAACTATGAACTTGATCATCATTTATACATTTGGGTATTTTAATAAACACTTGCATGATATAACTTACAAATAAGCTTACATGATATGATTTCATTCTCTTAATAGTTTACATGGACACTTTATCAAGCACTTGGTGAGCATAGAATATGCACATAGTATTAAACAACAAGTGAGCATCAAAGTTCATCTCTAATTTCATAAGTCAAAGGTTTGTCATGGATTCACATGAATCTACACATATAATGATCAATTTCAAATGAGATATATATACATATAATCATGAATTAGGAACATAATCCAAATAGAAATAATGGATACAGTTTAATTCCAACCATGGAAATCATAAAATCAATTACTTGAAGTGCAAAAGAGATTCTTGGACTCCAAGGGTGGAAGAAACCCTTGGATGAACACTTCACATACCTGTGATGAAGAATTTTTCAAAGTTTATGGTTGAATCTTGAGTTCTTGATTTGAAATTTAAGCTCCTATGGTTTTGTTCTTAAGCTAATTAGAGAATGAATGACTATAATTTTTCTATAGGGAGTTTAATTTTACGTTTTGGGGGCTGAGGGTCGAGGGAAAAAGACCTAAATACCCCCAAGAACATGGTCTTTTAAATGAATGAAAACTGGGTTACCGACGTGCAGGCTGACGCGGTGCGTCAATGCCATCAACGCGATAGCCAATGCTTCATGCCATGTTCGTGTCGTTTCACTAGAATTAGGCACTGGTAGCTGGGTGCCAAGATTGCATTGATCCATTATTTTAAGGTTACAAAGGGGTTTCAAACAAAGCCTAAAAAATTAGAAACTTGTCCGGAAACACCTACCGACATTCTTGATCATGAATCAACCTAAACATCAACATTTAATAAATGTAAAGGTCGCGAAATAAGATTTTCAACCTTTGTTGGTTAAAATGACACTAAGTCTGAGTACTTAGTTAAAATATTCTAAGTCTGGGACCCCTTTACAAGCCTAAAGGACTGAATTAAGCTTAGGATTTTGTGGGGCCTTACATTATCTCCCCTTTGGGAAAATTTATTCTTGAATGCGACTACTGAGACTGAGAATACTGAGAGACTGACTTACTTACTGCATATAAGCATCTGGAACATGACTATATGAATGATATTATTGGTATTCTGAATTATCATACTGAACATGCATTCTGATGCGTAAGTATAGCTGAACATGATTTATGAATAAACGACTGGGTTTACTGATAAACTGAATCTATATACTGAACTAAGATATCTGATGCATGGATACATGATTGAACTGGCTCATGAACGTATAACTAAACATGCATTGGTAACTAATACAAAATTTGTAACTGAAATCTGAACATAAAACTGAGTAGGTTCATGGAAAAACTATTACTTAAACTGGAAAATACTGATGGACTCAAGATCATTTTTGGAGTACACATGAACGGGAAAATTAGAACATGAATGAGATTGGAACGTGATACATGAATTGAATATCGTGAACTGAAATGAGCCCCTTGAATATGTGGCTTACAGATGAGATTGTAACCTGAAGGTCAACTTATGAGTATCCACTACTCCAAACTAGATTCGTTACATAAAGAGAATTAGGAGGTTTAGGACATGAAAGCTCAAGGTTATAGTGTATCTCCCCATTGGAACATTATGTCCCTTGAAGAATGCTGACTTGACTGAGATACTGAGGAAAACTGGGGCAATGCACAAGACACCTACGAACTGAATCATGACTGAATATCAGGGATCTGAAACTGAGACATGATACATGAAGTGATCTGAACACACACTACTTGATTGATCCATCTTGGAATAATTTAATTCGCGAGAAATTTGAATAGAGCGACTAGATAGAAAGGCAGAAACCACACTCGAACTTGTCTGTCTGACTTCTAATACTGAGTTACGGGCTTTATGGACTAAATCATACTAAAAACTTATTCTCAACTATACTCTCCAGCTTAGTACAACACTTTACCTGGGATTAGTAAAAAAATATTCACATGGACATTGCGCACGAATGCATAAGCATACTAGCTTGTTTGACTAACTGAATGACTAATAGCTGAATATTGGACAGGTAAGATTGAACTATACTTAGTCTGAATAAATCGATTGAAACTATAGGGTATTGTGCATATGAGGAAGGTACTGACTGAGTAACATGATATAACTGAGCATAAATTCATAAAAACTATATTATCTTAGAATACAAGACCAAGTATAAAATATGGTTCTGAAATATTCTGTAAAATGAGGTACTAAAATGCTGATAACTAAATAAATGATAACTATATGCTATGGTCAAGAAAACCTGAAACTAAACTGAGTTACTGATCTGATTACTTGACTGAGACTGACGCTATAACTAAGACTGTAATCGAGACTAGGATTGATACGGTAACTGGGATTAAACACACTATAAGGCATGAGTGTATAAGTCATAAGATGCATCACCTGAGTTTGGAGTTCATGATTTCACGAAATATAATTCGTACTGCTGAGTAAACTTGAGCACCTCATACTAGGAATTGAAAAGGCACACAACTCTGTAGAAAGTGTGTGAATATAAGCTGTGTTCATGGAGCTGAGATGTAAAGCATGCATAGGTATCATGATGGCTGAAGTACAAGCTTTGAACTGAGGTAAAGACGGGTTGGGTATCATTCCCACTTATTAATTTTTTGCACATACTAATATTACTACTAAAACCTAGAAGCCTGCCTTTCTTAGATATCATTACCGAACAGTTCCTGTATACTCGCCAGGCTATGATAGACTAACTCTCTGGGGTAGAGGCTGAGAAAGGTTCTGTTAATATTTGGTCTGACCTTAAAGTTAAATTCTATACAAGGAGTTACAAAAGATGGACTAGCTCTTGGATCTGATGAGACATAAACATGTAAATGGGAGGTCTGTAACATACCAATTACCACATCAGGAGAACTTTGGGAGCTTCCTATTGGCGGCACTGGAAGTGGCACCCTGCTGATTTGGGTGACCATACTAAGCTGAAGGACGACTGTGCTGACTTTGTAGACCATTCTTAGGATAATCTCACACTCTGTGACCTGAATCCCCATATAGAAAACATACATCACTGTCGGCTCTACATATACCCTTATTATTCTTACCACATTCTTTGCAAAGTGAGTTAGTACGAATACCACTCGCACTACTCTGGGTTTTGGAGCCTGGCGCCCTATGATAACTGTTATTCCTGAACCTTGGTATTGGTGTACTATCTAAATATAGAACTGGGGCTAAAAAGTTTTGGCTAAACTAAGAATGGTTCCACCCTCTAACATTGGCTGGGAAAAAGTAAAGCTACCTATTTTGGATCTTTTATTTTCTCTCTCCTTCTTCTTAAGTTTTTATTCCTCAATCTATTGAGAATGGACCATAAGCCTAGATATGTCCATCTCTCTAATCAACATCGTAGTCCTACAATCCTTAACCACTCTACCCGATATCCCAAGTACAAACTTGCTCATTCTGGATCTATTGTCTGCTACTACATGGGGAGCATACTTGGCTAACTGAGTGAACTTGAGGGAATACTCTTTCACACTCATACTGCCCTACCTGAGATTGATGAAATCTAAGATATTGTCTTCTTTCAGCTTTAAGGGAAAGAATCTATCTAAGAAGGCTATAGCAAACTCTTCCCACTCTATAGGCTTTGCATCAACACCCTTATCTACCTTCTACTGCTTAAACCATGTATGGCCTACACTTGTAGATGATAGGAAGTTAACTCAACACTCTAACTAGAGTTCACTCCTATGATATCTGTAACTTTCTACACCTGATCAAGAAATTTATGGGGTCCTCATCCAACTTAGACCCGGTAAATAATGGAGGGTTAATTTGGGTAAAGTCCTGAATCCTGGAAATAGTAGTATTGGCCACTGGGTTGGCCAGAACAGCTACTGATCTTTCATTCTAGGCTTCCAGAGAATGAGCTAGGCTGGTAAAGGCTGCTCTGAACTCCACATGGGAGACATGCTCGCCCAAAGGATCTAGATGGATGGGCTGAGGAGCTAACTAATCTCCCGTTTCTCTTACCTGAGTCCTCTTTGGCAGTATATTCTGTAAATAAAAGAGAATTTAGGATTAGAAAGAGAGTGCAACTGGAGCTTATATTCACTCGCTCGACATGAATCCTAAAAGAGGGGAAACTTTTCCTAAAACATCTCGTAGCCTCTTATCCATAAGTGTGGAGCACAATACACCCATGTACAAGACTACTATATGTGGATTTTAGACTACTTAGGACACTGTTGAAGATTAGGCTCTGATACTAAGTTTGTAACACCCCAAGTCTGTACCCTGGATGCTACATGGTGCTCAAATTTCTAAAGGATCATAAGCTAACCCATGACTGGTACCTTCTGCAATAACTGAGTAATAAATACTTTAATTATACAAAAATGGGTGGAAATATATGCCATAAGGTTCAAATCTATTAATAAATCTGAATGTTGTATCGAAATACCAAAACTGAATATAAGTGCTAAAAAACTGAACAACTGTCTGAAAATACTCTAGTTTGAAAAGGATCTAAAACTATCTAAACTGTAGAGTTGATGGGACAAGCCCCTAACTAATTCCAATTACCGATACTGGAACTAAAATACTATAAATAATAAGTATATCCTCGAACTAAGAGGACTCATCACTACTCTAACTGCTGAAAGTTGGATCTGCTAAGGATACTCGAGAGCCCATGCATCGGAACTTATGATATAAGACATCATAGCGCAAAAGAAAGCATGCATCAGTACTTTGAATGTACTGGTATGCTCAGTGAGGTAGGATGAAATGCATGGGTTCATATTCATGAACTTTAATAACTAAATAACATGAGTATGACTGAGTAAGAGTACATGCATGAACACATAGACTGTAATTGAGATCGTGCTAATACTGAGTACTGAATCCGAACCAATATCTAGGTTTATAAATATTATATTACTGATTATTTAAATGATTGTATCTAAAAGTTTTGAGTACTGTGGAACCATACTGAGTTCCACACTGATTTGAGTGACCATGTCTGATAGTCTTGAATATATAGAACTAAACTAAGACTGAGACTATGGGAGGTAATCATTTAACTGACACGCCCTTTATCTATTTTATTTGGTGTCCAACCTATAAACCTAGTTGGAAGGACATCAATATTGTGCCACGGGCAAGGACAAGCTATGAGTTAACCCTCTCTAATAGGAAGCACTTTTGTTAACCCTTACTGGTAGAATAACTTGGATAAGATGTATCAACCCTCATAATATCTGGCAAGAAGATATCTCAACCTACGCTGGCTATGTAGTTCTGGAACACAAGGATTGCTTCTAAGGATCACATCCTCTGTTGACAGGTTAGTCCCCATCCTTAGGTTCACTCAGTGCTGAATCCTACTCCCAACTAAATAGGCACTAGACTGATTTCTAGGCTGTACTAGGATGGATTAAGCTATTACTAAGATTACTATTTAGTTTAACTGAATTGAGTTCACTGAGTTCCATTGACTGATGGAATACTACTAAATTCTGTTAGGTGACTGAGTTTACTAAGGTCAAAATTGGATATTGAATTAGACTGGACTAATATAGATTCTATTGAGTTTTCCTGAGTTCTGTAACTGACTGAGAATACTACTAATCGTGTCATGACTGATACTGTTCTATGACTAACCAAGACTCTAGGTAATCAGCTAAATTATCTAGTACAAGTACCCCTAGGACTCGAGAGTATACATTAAGAGACATGGAATAACATGAAATATGTAAACTATGAACTTGATCATCATTCATACATTGGGGCATTTTAACAAACACTTGCATGATATAACTTGCAAATAAGCTAACTTGACATGATTTCATTCTTTTAATAGTTCACATGGATACTTTAGCAAGCACTTGGTGAGCATAGAATATGCACATAGTATTGAACAACAAGTGAGTATCATAATTCATCTCTAATTTCACAAGTCAAGGGTTTGTCATGGATTCACATGAATCTACACATATAATGATCAATTTCACATGATATATATATATATATATATATATATATATATATATATATATATATATATATATATATATATATATATATATATATATATATATATATATATATATATATATATATATATATATATATATATATATTAGGAGCTTAATCCAAATACCAATCATGGATACAATTTAATCCCAACCATGAAAATCATAATCAATTACTTGAAGTTCAAAAGAGATTCTTGGACTCCAAGGGTGGAAGGAACCCTTAGATGAACATTTCACATACCTGTGTTGAAGAATTTCTAAAGTTTATGGTTGAATCTTTAGTTCTTGATTTGAAATTTAAGCACCTAGGGTTTTGTTCTTGAGCTAATTGGAGAATGAATGACTATATTTGCTCTATAGGGAGTTTAATTACGTGTTTTGGGGGAAGAGGGTCGAGGGAAAAAGACCTAAATCCCCACAATAATGCGGTCTTTTAAATGACTGAAAACTGGGTTACCGATGCGTAGGTCGATGCTGCGCGTCGATGGCATCAATGCAATAGCCAACGTGTCGCACCATGTTTGTGTCCATTCACTGGAATTAGACACTGGTAGCTGGAAAAATTATTAATCAATGCGATAGTTGATGCAGTGCGCCAAGATCGCATTGATCCACTGTTTTGAGGTTCCAAAGGGGCTTCAAACTAAGTCCAAAAAATTTGAAACTTGTCTGTAAATACCTATGGACATTCATGATCATGAATCAACCTAAACATCAATATTTAATGAATGTAGAGGTCGCTAAATAAAATTTCCAACCTTTGTAGATTAAAATGACACTAAGTCTGAGTACTTAGTAAAAATATTCTTAGTTTGGGATCCCTTGACAAACCTAAAGGATTGAATTAAGCTTAGGATTTTGCGGGGTCTTACAGAAAGCCAAAATGTAAGATGAAGGCTTGAGTTGGTGCCATAATAAGCAAATTGTGTATGGTGCAAATGCAAATCAAATACCCCTCCCCCCATCCAAAATTTTTCAAAAATCAAGGGGATGAACGTGAGCAACCTTGTAACAAAACTTTTTCTCTTTTTATGACTCCAAAAACTTTGGTTTGTTAAAATTGGTAGATACTCTATTTTTTTTGCCTCTAGTGGAAGGGTCAATTGAGCCTTCTTGATGAATTTTTATGCCATGTGTGTTGAGCTTGTTTGTCTAAATCTCATGTGTACTTGTACCTTATAGAAATTATCCCATTACTCTCTCATGGATAATTTTGATTGTACTTGGTTGGTGATATGATCTTAGGCTATATTTTTGATATTGGAAGTCCACTTTAGCCTAAAAAGCCTACCCTTACATAGATGTTATCCCTAGTTTCCCACTTTGAGTCTTCAGACTTTTCTTTGAAAAACATATTTCAAGCCGTGAGTCTTTTAATTTTTATCCCTCATTTAAACCCTACCCTCTTTGAACTTAAAATTGCAACTTGAGGCTAAAAGCCTAAATTAGGGGTGGTGAAGATTGGAAGAGGTAACTTTGGATCATGAAGTTATAAGTGAGTGCCAAGGAGATTAGGCATTAAGAACAAATGAATAAGAAAGAGAAATGATCCAACAAAGAAAAGAGTAGCACAAAGGGTGCAAGAAAAAGAAATGAAAAGAAAATGGGTGAACCAAGGAAATAAAAGTAGGCACATGTGTAAAGACTGAAAAAAATAGGTGATCCATAATCAAAAGTTGTATATAATAGTGTGATGTAGATGTTTCAAGAAGGGTATATCGACGTTCCTCCTAAATGATATACTACCCTACCCCAAGCCTATGTTACAAGCTCAAAAATCCCTTCCAGATCTCCAAGCAAGTGTGTTTATTCTAGTGGCGATTGAAAATAGGGGCAAGATTATGGCATGGTACTTGGTAGCATTAGAGTCCTTGGGAGAGAGAGAGTTGTGCAGTTAAATTCCTTGTTGCATACTTGATAACTTAGTGTGTGGAGTTTTCCTTCTTGTGAAGAGGTATGTAAACAAGTTGAGGCGAGTGATTTTATCATCTCTTAAAAAATGAGGTAAAAATAGTATAGTGTAGTTGAGGTGAAAGGTGAATCACTTCTTGAGTACTAGTCATTGTCGAACGGTTGCTCTTTAAAGTCTACCACACCATTATAATTACATTTCATGTTGAGGGGAATTGTGGGAATAGTATTGCCCATGTTTGATGAGCTATTTGTGCATTTAAATAAGCTCAACTCATTGTGATCATTAGGTCATATAATTTGGGCATAAATGTGCCCAATATCATGGAAATAAGTAGTGTTACTTGAGGAGAAGAAATACTTTAAGTTGGGAGTGTTGATGAGTAGTGAATTTACCACTCATTAGTACTCAATAATCCTGTATGCTACTGTGAATTGAATGTATAGTTGAGACATGTTTGTAATTAAATGCATGAATTTCCATATCTTTTGTATGCAAACAGGTGATAAGATAGAAAGATGTGGATTTGAGATAAATAGAGTAAAAAAGAGTAGAAAATTACACATTTGAAGACCCTGCACGGATCAAGCTCAATTATCGTAATTGCGGTCTGAGGGCCGCTATCACAGCATGTCAAGATTAGGTTAGCCACCGCAATAGCTTAGATATTATCATGGTTGCGGTAGCCGCAATTGTGGCAAAGCTGATGCAATTGCAGCCTAGCGGGATTTTGGCGTAGGGCAGTTTTGTAATTTTACTTTGCCGAACCTAATTCCTTTCAAAGGCTAAAGCCTTTTCTCTTTTAGGCATTCTAGACTATTGGAATATTTTTGAATTTGATGTTTAAACCCTAAACTAGGTAAGAATTGTTTTAATTTGGAGACTTTGAATTTAGTATTTGTTAAAATGGATGCTTTAAACTTTCCCTATGGTATAGTTTTCTCTCTTTTCTTCATGAGTAGCTAAGCTTTTATTGTCTTGGGATTATGTTCAACTAAGGTAAAATTATGTGTGGGTTGTGATGTATTTATGTATATGCTAGTTTGTTGATGGGTTTTGCTATTGCCTAGTTAAATTAGTTGGGATTTGTAGGTGAAATCCTTAAGGGACGACCCGGTTCATACCTACTCCGTAGGTGTCGGGGAGGGGGGGGGGGACCACTCCGGGCCTGACCTACGCACCCTCACCCCAGCTTCGCTAGAGGGGCATTTCGAACCCTCGACCCTGGCACACCACGGTAAGCAAGTTTACCGCTGAGCCAAGGATTTGTAGGTGAAATCCTTAAATACCAAAAATAGGTTTGCGGTTGTAAACTCCAAACTCTTGAAATCTTAAACCATCCATGAAAGAGGGGTTTGGGTGATTTAAATCCAACTAGCATGTACACTAAATCGTTATGCACTCATGCATAACTTGCCCTTAGGTTGACATAATCCCAAAATTCTTCTCATATCGAATTTAAATCACAATTGTTGTTCACTTTGTTGACTTGAGTTGTTATTGACAAAACACATGCCAAACCAAACCCCCCATTTATATTCATGTATTTTATTTTATTCACATTGTGGGTAGCTTATTAGTAGCATTTAACACCCATAGGACTAAAATTCTAATTTTTTTCCTGGTGGATTTGACCTCAATGAAAGTTAAGCTATTGACAACGAACATCATCTACTACTTTTGATGGTATAGGTGAGTCTTATAAATACCAACACCTTCTTATGGTACTCCACAGTCTGCAAGTGCGGTTCCTCCTTCTGTGCTTGTGTCTAAGTATTGCATTATGAGATTTAGAGTTTTCCATGCTTTTATATTGCCTCCTCAGATGTTTACTATGCCTCCTATTATTTTGAGTACAGTTATGTCTTTAGAGGATTAAAAGAGATTTGGGATATTCACTCTTTTAGGCCACCTAGGTTCAGTGGTGTTGTAGGTGAAGATGCCATTGTGTTCTTGATGGATTTTTGTGAAAAGTTAAATAACCTTGGTTTGTTTGAGTTGCATGGGGTTGCTTATACTACTTATGAGTTAAGAGATGTTGCTAGATGTTAGTGGAGGTCACTTAGTGGTAGTCGACCTCTGGTTTTTCCATAGATAACTTGGCATGAGTTTCATAAGGCCTTTTTAAACAAGTTTATGCCTTTTAGTTTGAGGGATCAGATGAGAGATGAGTGATTTCTTAGAGAAGGACTGTCTTGCATGTGATTAGAACTTATGTGTCGTACGGTCAGGTCAAGACTGGAACCATAGAGTTATATGGAGGATGGTGTATGGTTGTCTAACTCACTGTCAAGGGTACGACTCAAGGCTATGAATGTATGATCTGGTGGTGAGTCAATAAATCAACTTGTAACCTAGGAAAATTTTTACAGTTTCTAGCTGAGGGCAATTTGGAAATTTCCCACTTAAAATAACTAAGACCCCATGTCCCTATAACACGTTTTGGTTATTCATTCCATAATTTACAGGAGTAAACATCCTCTTTACTCTCTCTCAAAATCCTCTATAGCATAATTAGGTAGGGTTTCTCCAAAGTGGTCATCTAAGGGCTTAAGAATCAATTTCTCTACGTGAATATTGGTAATTCAGGTATGTGACTCTTCCCTCATTGTCAGTTTACTCAAAGCCTATGGTTGAAGTATTGTTCATAAATCATTAATGGTGGTTTTTAAACCAAGGATAAGGGGTTTGAATGCATATCATTGAATATTATTTTCTATGGTTTAAGTTATGATTCTGCATTTTTTGAAAGAGGGGTTTGAATGCATATCATTGCATTTTTTGATCTATGGTTTAACTAGGCAAAGCTAAAGGCGCCGCCTATGCCATTTCCTTTGCTCTCTGAATCTACAATGCCATGGAATAGGCGCCGCCTATGCCCAAATAGGCCAAGCATTAGGCGCCTCCTATCCTTCCCAAAACTCTCAAAACTCCTATTTTTGTTCATCTAACCTTGCGAGATCATCTTTCGAGTTCAACACCAAGTAAGTTCTTCGTTTATATTCCGAAGTTGTTACAATCTTACGCTTGTAATGGTTTGTTAGATCTTGAAATAGTGTTGGTGATTTGAATGTTTTTGGTTTGTTATGATACATCTAATTGAGTGAAAGAATACATATTGGTGTTCTTGACTTTGTTCCAACTTGCATTTGATTTTGATACACTGTCATACTTTTGCGAAATCGATATGGTGAAGTAATTGCATAAACATCAAAATTGAATGCTTAAAATGCTTGAATGACTCGTCCATCGAGATAAAAATCATGATTGAATACAAGCATGAGATGTTGTAATTATTTCTATATCATAACTTGATATGATCTCTACGTAGTAGTCTTGTTCAAAAGGTGCATTAATCCAAACATGAAAGTATAATCAAGATTACATGAAATAGAGTTGCATTGGTAGTTAAGATGACATGAAGGTATGACTGTTCTGAACATAAGGTTGGAACATATCGCCTATATCTAAGTCGATGAAGTCTGAGTAATCAACATCACTCACTTAATTAGTTTGTACCAACAAATTAAGTGTGGGGTGGTGCCACTATTGTTTTGTTTTTCGATTGAATCTTCTGAGATAAAGCTAACATGACTCTATTAGGATCTCAGGTAGAATGGCCTCAAAAGGACGACAAGGAAAAAAAAAGCACCCACCTCACAGAAAGGTAAGAAAAGAGCAAGCTGAATCCTCTGTGCTGCAAATACCTCGACGCACTCTTGGAATCAAGTGGGGTACATTTTGAGGAACTTCCGAGGATGACGATTCCAATGATGATTCTAATGCAGGGGGTATGACCCCAGACATAGAGGAGGAGTCCGACTAACCAGGTTCTTCTTATTTATTTTCCACTGAGGACAGTGTGTCCCGTCTAAGTGTGCGGTGCTGGTAGTTGTATGCTATACTTCCTTACCTACATTTTCTTATTTATGTTTATTTGTTTTATTTTTTTTTAGTAGCCAAATTTTTTAAATTTTTTTTTGTTAAAATTTTGCATAAAATTTTTCTGATAGGCAGCATGGTATTGTGACAAGAGTCTGTGATACAATCATTACTATTGAGACGTTTAGGCTCTAAATGGGACTCATTGTGTAATAATTTTGTGGTTCAATTCCTTCATCTATTGGTTCAAGAGTCTATACTACACCCAATAAAGTCGACCATGTGCCTTGTGTGTGTGAGGCAATAGTATATTCTGTGTTTGTGGCTGATGCTAGAACTTGCCTGGTATGTATGTAAAGCGAAATAAAGAGTGTGAGTTTAGGAGATGATTTAGGCATTTCTTTGGCAACCTGTGATTGTTTACCTTCGTTTTATCTACCCATGGACATCATCCTAGATAACCCCCTTTGAGCCTTTAGCTATTTTCTTGGACAACCTCATATGTAAGCCTAATCCATTTTTTCAAGACCATAATTTGATCCAAATTCCTAAGTGCTTTAAATTGTAAAGTCATGTGACAAAATAAGAGGAAATTGGGTGAGAACGGCGCCTTAGAATGTATTGGTACTTGAATTTGTTATGAAAAAGAGTGGCTATCATAGAGGTATGTTATAAAAAAAAGAGAAGAGAGAAAAATGAAAACAAAAATAAAAAGTTAATTCTGTTCAAAATTGAATAACAAAAGAGGTGAGAAGGGGTGGTAGATAAAAGGAAAGTAGAGAAGTTGTTTAAAAGAAAGTGTTAATGGCATAATGTGATGTATTAAAGCGCTTAGGAACATAGTCACTATTTCTGGCCAAAATAGTCCTACCCGTCCCTTAGCCTACATTACAACCTGTAAAAGACCTATTTGATCCTAAGCTTAGCATTCTGATATTTAGTGGAGCATTACACTAAGGGAAAGCCTATGGTCATCAGTTGCAACATATGAATTCTTTGTGAGAGTGAGAGCAAGGATAATCTTATACCTATGTTTCGAAAAATGAGATACTTGTGAGTGATTATGGGTGATATATTGTGAGACATACATGGTTGATGAGTTCTGGGTGGTTGTGTATGATTCTCTGTGCCTTAACTTTTGAATACGAATTAACCATCATCACGAGTCTAAATAGGAGGTTGAATTGTTTCTAGTAATGGTCAGAAAACTACTCTTTGTTAATAATTGTCGTGCCTGTCTTGATGAATATTTTGTGTTGTTACTGTGAAACCCTAAGTAGATGTTTATATGGACATGATATTTTGTTCGAGGACGAACAAAGCTTTAAGTGTGGGGTGTTGATGTTAGGCGTATTTACACGCCTAAAGCGCCTTAATTTACCCATATTTTAGCTAAGTTTTGAGGGCAAAATATATAATTCATGCACTTTTAGTCCTTTTTCCTGTAAGTGAGCTAACCAACGTGATTAGCAAGTTTTCAAGGTATAAATGATAAAGATTTCAGCATTTTATGGATAACTTGACGCCAAAGGAAACTTCACAAAAGAAGGAAAGCAGCGTTTGGACGCCTATGGATTGAAAGTGACGCATGGAAAACTTGTCCCGGGCAAAAACAACATTTCCAAAGACTTGGGGACCAGCAGTAACTTAGTAGGATTAGGAAAAGTATGCAGTAGCTTAGTAGGAATAGGATATGGGTGTTATAAAAACCCTATTCTGCTGAACTTTTCAGCATCCATCCATCCATCCATTCATCTAACCAATTTTTGCCACCCTCATCCTTATTCCTCCCTATTCGATACTTTCCCCTTTTCTCCATTAGTTCGTTGTTAACATTATTCTTCATCTATTCGACTTTTAATTTTCATAACAAGAGAAACTCTACTACCAAGGATTTCACGCCACAAGTGACGCCATTTACATACTTCTTGTGAGATTGTTGTTATCTTGGTATGATGATGATGTCTATTGTGATTTTCGTTGCAATCATGAGTAGCTAAACTTCTTGGTTAGGGTTATGGAAGCCTTATGAGATACTATCTATTGCTATGAGTTTGTGAATTCTTGACACGTATGCTGCTTATATCATTCTTCTCTTTATCTTAATATAAATTCTTGTGGTTGCAAACATATAGAATATGCCAGTATAGCATTAACTTGTTCGAAAGAAAAGTTACATCTCTGGAAAAGAGAGAATGTCAAGGAAATAGGGCACCAACCCCTGTTTAAAAGTTAGTTCCATAACTGGATTAACCTCTTGGAGACTCCGTACCATTAGATACGCTTTAAGCTCGAAAGAGTTAAAGTGAAATAATCCTTGATGGTCGAAAGAAGCCTGGATTTACCATAGAATACGAATCTCTATAAGCGCATTCATGTCTGAATTCCGCATAACTCATAGTAAATAGATACGTATAACTCATAAGGTGGACATAACCCTAACTCTCAATTCTCATTGATTAAAACCTATCAAGTACTCCATTTTACTCTTCTATTTTCCGTTTTTACTCTACTATTTTGTATACATCATTTGCACGCACAAAATCCCCCCTTTATTCGCAGAACTTTTATCAAAAGTCTAATAATCGTTGCTTACTTAGTGACCAAGTATTCCCTGTGGGATTCGACACCCAACCCAGTTGGGTTCTATATTTGACAACGACCGCTTACACTCTTATGAGAGCTGTAGTTTGAGCGTTATCAGTTGGACACTTGGTAGTGACTGTTTAGTTATGGTTATAGACTTTATTTACTATTTTTAAATTATTATTATTTTATATTGTTATATGTTTAGAATTTAGCTGACATGGGGTGTAGGGTGGTTAACGGTGGGGTATTGGGGTTGGTATCCCATCTTAGTTAGACTTTAGATACCCAGCATGACAAGTCCCTAGTTAGAGTTATGTCAGCTATGCTATACCTGCTAGGCCAGAGGCAGAGGCCTTTGATGCTGTTATCACAACTATTCTCCCTGTTTGTTTTAGGTCTGCATCTATGTTCTTTGATCTAGGATCAACTTTTTTCTATGTTTCAGTATATTTTAATTTAGGTTTTGATTTTACTTGTGAGTCTCTTGATATTCCTATCTATGTATCTACCTTTATAATAGACTCTTTATTGGCAGATTAGGTGTATCAGTCTTATGTCAAGACATTTGTTGGGCATGAGATATGGGTAGATCCAATTGTCTTGATATGGTAGACTTTGATATCATCTTGGGTATGGATTAGTTAGCTCTTTATCTTCCTATCCTAGATTGTTATGCTAAGATTGTGACTTTAGCTTCACCAGGTATGCCAAGGATAGCTTTTAAGGGTATGCTTCATTCAGTTCCCAATAGAGTTATATTCTGTATTCAGGCTCATCGTTTGGTTGAGAGGGGAAGTTTGTCTTATTTGGCTCATATTCATGATACTAATATTGCTTATTCTTATTTGTTGGATTCTATTTGTATTGTCGTTGATTTTATAGATGTTTTTTCTATTGAATTTACCTGGTATGCCTCTAGATCATGATATGAACTTTGCTATTGATGTTGAATTGGGCACCAAACTTATTTTTATTCTTTCTTATATGATGGCCCCAACAAAGTTAAAGTAATAGATTAATCAGTTGTAGGACTTATTGGAAAAGGGATTTATCAGCCCTAGTTTATCCCTTTGTGGTGCGCCTATCTTGTTTGTAAAGAAAAATAATGGGTTTAGGCATATGTATATTGATTATCGATAATTAAAAAAAGTGATAGTTAAGAATAATTATCCTTTTTCTCATATTGATGATTTATTTTATCATCTTCAGGGTTCTTTGGTGTTTTCAAAGATTGATTTGAGATCTGGGTATCACTAATTGAGAATTAGAGCTTTGGATATTTCGAAGACAACTTGTCAAACTTGATTTGATCATTGTGAGCATGTCCTTTAGGTTTACCAATGCCCCAACTGCGTTCATGGAGTTGATGAACTAGATATTTTGACCATATCTCAGCTCATTTGTCATTATATTTATTGATGATATCTTGGTTTATTCCATGAGTGACACCAATCATGAGGATTTTTTTCACATTGTACTACAGATATTGAGGGATGAGAAGTTGTATGCTAAGTTCTTTAAGTGTGAGTTTTTGTTAGAGTCTGTCTATTTCTTGGGTCATATGGTAACCAAGGAAGATATTATATTTGATCTGACCAAGATCGTGATTGGGATAGGCCTACTTCCCCTAATGAGATTTGGAGTTTTATTAGTTTAATGGGCTACTATCGATATTTTATTAAGGGTTTTTCATCTATTACAACTCCATTGAACAAGTTGACTTAGAAAAGATTTCCTTTCAATGGTCTGATACTTGTAAGGCGAGCTTTCATAAGCTCAAGGATTTGTTAGGTTTAGCTCCTATCTTGACTTTGCCCTCAGATTTTACGTGTTTTCCAATTTCTTGTGATGCTTCTGATGTGGGATTAGGTGCTGTGTTGATCTAGAAGGGTAAGGTGATTGCTTATTCTTCTCATCAGTTGAAGCCCCATGACATAAATTACCATACCCATGATTTAGAGTTATGCACAATTGTTTTTGCTTTGAAATTGAAGAGGAACTACTTATATGGTGTTAGTTATGATATTCTTGAATTATCATTGCCTTCATTACTTCTTCACCCAGCGAGATCTTAATATGAGGTAATGCCATTGGTTTGAGTTACTTAAGGATTATGACTTGACTATTCTTTACCATCCGAGCACCGCTAATATAGTCGTAGATGCCTTGAGTGAAAAGTCAACTAGCATGGGTAGCTTGGTGTATCTTTCTACCCAGGAGAGGGCTTTGGCCTTAGAGGTTCATTCTTTGGCTAACCATATAGTTAGGCTTAATATTTTTAACACTTGGGTGTGTTTTGAAATTTATGTAGGGTAGATCTTCCTTGATAGAGCAGATTTGGGCTTATCACTTTGATAATGTTGGATAAAGAGTGATTCGGAATAAAGTGTTTAGTGGTGAGGTTAAGGAAGCCTCACTTTATTCAGATGGTGTTTTGAGGATAGGAGGTCGAGTTTTTATGTCGAGAGTGGTGGATTAGATTAGATGATTTTGGAGAAATCCTTTTATTCTAGATATTTCATCCATTTGAAAGTAACTAAGGTGTATTGTGATTTGAGAGAGCATTATTGGTGGGGTGGAATTAGGAACGATATAGAAGATTTTATAGCTCGTTGCCTATGTTTCCAGCAGGTAAATGTTGAGTATTTGAGACTTGGTGGTTTGCTTTAGAGGTTACCCATTCTCGATTAAAAATAGGAATGAATCACTGCAGACTTCGTGATTGGGTTGCCTCGTACTTCTCGTGGTTCTAATAGTGTTTAGGTCATCATGGATTAGTTGACCAAATCTATTTATTTTATTTCAATTCAGGTCTATTTTAGTGCTAAGAGGTTGACCTATGTCTATATTCCTGAGATTTTTTGTCTTCATGATATGTTGGTGTCTGTCATATAAGATTGAGGTTCAGTATTCATATCCCAACTTTCAAGAAGGAGTTGGGTACTTGGATTTATCTTGGTACAATATTTCACCCCCAAACTGACGGCTCTGTGCTTGTGTTATGGACTTTGGTGGTCAATGGGAGCAACATCTAGCTTTTACAAAATTTACATATAATAATAGCTACCATTTTAGTATTGAGATGGATCCATTTGTAGTTTTGTATTGTAGGCATTGTCGCTTTCCAATTGGTTGTTTGATGCTTTTGAGATTAGACCTCAGGTACGTATTTTCTTTGTTAGCCTTACGATACGATTTGGATCATTCTGGATAGACTTCAAGCGACTCAGAGTGGGATGAAGTGTCATACAAATCATACACTTTTTGCCTTGGTATTTAGTGTTGGTGATCGTGTCTTACATTGTGTATCTCTAATGAAGGGCGTGATGAGGTTTGGGAAGAGAGCCAAGCTTAGACCCATGTATATTGGACCTTTTTGGGATTCTTTGAATTATATGGGATGTGTCTTATGAGTTATCATTACCTATAGTTTTTTATGTTTCTATTCTTCAGTTTTACATTCTGGATGAGTCTTATGTCATTTATTGGGGTTCAATTCAGTTAGATGAGCGATTGTCTTTTATTGAGGAGCCTCTCTTCATTCTAGCTTAGGATGTTACACGATTGGGGTCTATAATTAATTTTATGGTTGAGCTTCAGTAGAGATATCTACCTATAAATACATCTACTTGGGAGGTTGAGTCTAATATGCATATAATTTATCCCTAGATTTTTGCCGATTCAAATATTTCTATTGCCTTTAGTTTGAGGATGAACTAGATTCTTAGTGATGGATGAAGTAATGACCTGATTTCTTGTGATTTGTGTGAAATAATTATTTCTATATGATTTGACTATTTTACCCCTCCCCATTATTGCAATGTGGTATTTTTGAGGTATGGGGATGATTAGAACAGTTCCCAATGCATTTTATTATGATTTATGCGAGATTGTGATTTTTGATGTCTTAAAGGTTTATTAGTTCAATTCAATCAACATATTTTAATATGTGCATCAGATGGCAAAACGGGTTGCGCCAGCAGATTTGAAATGTCAATTCTAGGTAGGTAACTTACTTGATATGGTTTTTGTGTCTCTTATATCTCATTTTGACCCTCGGATCAGAGAGTTGTGAAATTTGGGTCTCGAGAGTCCATTTTTTAACATTGATGTTTTTTTGAAAATTTGTTATTTCCATTGTGTTTGAAGCATCGAATTTAGTGGTGTATTATAGTTTATTTGCATATTCGGAATTCCGGATGAATCCCGAGGGGTTTGCATTCTCCAAGTCTCTATTTTATGCACTGCTCAGCTGGTGCACTTGCTTAAGTGATGCTTTGTTCGCTTAAGTGACTTGTCCTGACAGCCAATGTGTCTCCTATGCGACACCAGGCTTGCTTAATTGATTGTCGCTTAAGCAATGGCCTGGTTGCTTAAGTGACACTTGTGTGCCATAAACATATCGCTTAAGAGACAACCAAGCTATGAACATGATAAGGTGGGCTTCATTATGTGATGCCTGGTCGCTTAAGCAATAGCCGCCTAAGTGACCTCGTAGTCTCATTGGTGATGCCTGGGTGAGTTATTTTCCCATTTTTGAGATTCTTTTATGTTTTTGAGACTTGGAGCTTAGGGATAGAGTTTTAAGCATTTTCTTCTATTTCTAAGATTGGTTAAGCTTCAAATCCATATTACAACTACTTTTCTTCGATTCCATCATTTAAATCTATTTTAAACTTGGGTTCAAAGTTAGAATTGGGGGATTTTGTCTCGAAAGGCCCAAATTATCATTTGCGATGATTCAAACCCGTATTTCAACTCATTTCTACTTGATTTTATCCCATGAGTTCCCTTAATCTTGGGAAATATGTTTTTAGACTAAAATTTTGGTTTTACCTTTCTTTTAAAAAAACCTGTTTCAAGGGTTCGTTTTGACCTCAATTAAGAATTGGGCAATATGTGTATCGTTGGCTTTTTTGTTTGTGTAGATTTAATATTTGTATGTTTTAGTTGATTCTGGGTCCATTTGTGTAGGGAAATCTTCGAATTGAAGGCTTTATGGATCAGTTTTTGGCATTCGAGGTAGGTTATGGCTTAATTTTCTTTAGACTGGGCTGGGTAGTTTTTTATAATGTAAAAGCATGCTATGAGGATGTGGTTGTATCATGAAAAATGTGTTATGGTGATTTATGTCCCCGTGTAAGGGGCCTATATGGGTAATATTTGATGGTTTTGAGACATTATTTTCTATATGTGACCGTGTGGAGTCTTATATGATGTTGTGCCTGGTAGTGATGTATGTATGTTTAGTTACACTCATTTTGGTAGGGAAAGCCTAAATTTTAGGCCTTATGTGGTATCAATTACACTTTCTTGCATGTTTCACTTGACGATTTTTGCTATTATATTAGATCATGGATTATTGGTTAATTTGAGTGGATTATTGACTCACATGGTTAGTATATTGGTTGGCTATTGGATATTCTCTCATTTTGGTTGGTTGTGAGCATTACATCATCATATCATAGTCATTCATGAAACATTGCTACCTTCGTGGAAATATTGAAAACACTGGCTTTTTCTGACAGAAAATTGGACATCTTTAAAAACCCTCTATCGATATATGTGTTGGAGAAGAGATATTGATATTAGTTGTATATGGATTGACAAATCCCTTATGGGTCCTACCGCAGGAGCACAACTTAGTAGGGGTATACGGAGGTTGTGCAACAATGTCGTACATCACATCGTCATCATTATCCTTACATTTCATATGTTGTGTTTATTCTGTGATTGTAATTCTATTTGTGACTTGATATCTGTCAATTTGATCTATCTTCATATACTTGTAATCAGTGTATGTGTACAATTGTTCTTCTTTCCCCTACCTATTTTTGTAATATCTGTATATAGTTGGACTGTTAGTGGAGACGGTGTGGGCTAGTGTCTAGGACATTTTCTAATTGCAGGTGATGTGTCAATAGTTTGTGTTTATATGCTTTATTTTTTCTTTACTCAGTCGCCCTATGATACCTACTGAATACAAGAAGATCGTACTCATCCTTACTATGCCCTTTTGGTGTAGATCCAAGTATGAGTGAACCATATGGATAGCTGATTTAGGCGGCATTTGGAGTCTATTCGAGGTAGCGGTTGATTTATGCATTCGGAGTTGACCACAATATTTTCTTACCTAGACTATGCCTTATTGTATTCAGAGACAGAGTTTGTTCCCTTTTTTGATATCCTATGTATATATTGACTTTGAGTTATATTAGTGGTTCTTACACTATGACACCAAGTTTTAGGATTTGGTATGGTATATTTGATTATATTTCCGCTATTATCATGTTGTGTGGCTCAGTTTCTCTCTAGAAGCCTTGCCTTGGGTTTTGGGATTGTTTACCCTAGTTATATCAGTTTGAGTGATAGGCTTACTTGTCAAGGCTTACAATAACGAGTGCCATCATGACTCTTGGTTTTGGGTCATGAAACACATGAAACACTGGATGAACTCCCGATAAACTGATGGCAAAGCTAATTCATTAGCTACCTTCCCAAAATGCTTAAGAAATCGCAATGAACCTCGGTCTAAGCTTTCCTCGCTTACCAACTCTCATCACACACTTCATAGGTGAAACCTTTAGAAAGATCCATAACATGAAATAGAGACTTCCAAAAAAAATGAAAGCTGACCACTTTAGTCCAAATGCTGATCCCCGAGTCAATTACTATGTAGGAGGAGTAGAACGGCTAGTTCCTGCATAGTGTGGGTATACAACAACCAATATGGGTTAGTAGGTGAACGCTAGCATAATCTCAGGATAAATATAAAATAATGTCATTTATAAAACTAAGTGAAACCATCCATATACACACAACCATACATATATAGATATAACCATGCCGGGAAAGGGGACCGGGTTTAACATGCCTTTGAAAGCTTTACCTGGGCTTTGTAGCTTTGCCTTCCTAAACTAACCACAGTCTATATAGGTTCAGATCCCTTTGCTGAAAGGGCCCCAGTGTGTGTAGCCATATGACTAGGGAAGAAAACCTAGGATGACTAGTACATCCCCCAAAATATAGTGTGACATCATGCACATGGTCACAAAGACAAACCTCACATCAGCAACTATGAGATTTCAGTTTTTTCCTAGCGGGACCTCCATCTTCCACAGCTTTGCTACACATCACGCCATTATTTCCAAATTAAAACCATTACCAAACAATCAATAAATCCATTTACCATTTATTAACAAAGGCCATTTTGTACTGGTATCGTCATGCCGACCATACTTGCAAGTACTATCCATAGCCAACCATATATAGGTTTAAGGAGACTTCCAAGTGCCCTTCCATTTACCATATTAAACCACTTAGGGGATTCCATTTACCCCACAAGCATAACTATTTAGCAATTTAATTTTCCAAGACATTTAAACCATACATAATTCCTTTACCAAGTTCTCAATCAAGCAAGAGTTCCATTAAAATACTCAATACAATAAAAACATGCTTATAGGAATTTGGTCAAACACATTGGGGGCCTAATATAATCAAAACCAATTCCAATTTCCATTAAACATTCCCATGAAATCCAATTATCCAAAACCACCATTAATGAACAAAAAGAATAATTAAAACCATGGAAAACCATAACCAACCATTTAATATCAAAATCTCCAATTAATATTTGAAAACCAAAATCATACAATCAATGAAGTCGTGAAAAATTCATAAAAACTATGCTTCTATTTAGAATTAACAATGAGGGAAGATAACATGCTTTAAACTAAGATTATGAGGGAAAGAAATCACAAAGACAATCCCCAAATCAATCTTCTAGTTAAAACCCTAGCTTCTCTTGCCCAAAATTTTTTGAGAGAATTATAGAGTGTTTTAGAAGAGTTTGTAAGTGTTAATGATTGGAAAAATAGGGTAAATAGCTTTCCAAGTAGGTTAGAAGTTGTGGAACCTTATTAAGATAACTGAAAAAATGTCCAGAATATCCCCACTTAAGTTGCACAAAATCCCGTCACAGGGGTACGACTGACCCTCACGAGTGGTACCCTTCTATATGAGTGGTACCCTCTACTCGTATCCCATGCCTCAATCTTTGGATACAATACGTTCCAATATAGATTCATTCAACCAAGTAATATCCAAAGCATACGATCCATACCCGTCATCCGTACCCCTGGTAGATTTAAACCCAAGAAGGATTTAGACATTGTCCACCATATGAGTCCTGGGCACGATTCATACCCTGGATTATGACTCATGGTAAGCTACTCGTACTCATATCCAACCTAAGTAATTAAGTATAAGATTAATTTAAGGAACCAGACAACCCGTAACCACCAATACGACTCGTACCCCTAAGTCGTATCCATTCAGTAACCAAAATCCATTCCACCAACTAACATTGGTATGCATACGGCAAGACCATACCATCCATACCCCATCATACTACTCGTACCCATAAGTCATATTGGGTTGAGAGATCAGAATTCCAGGTAATTTTCTAAGGTCCAAAAACCATGGTGTTTCAGTCTTCCCCACTAGGAACATTCAGCCCTGCATGACGAATAAGGTGGGGGTAACCACACGCACAAGTCATTTGCATTATCAAATATATTACCAATCTTTAACAAAGTTTCAAAAAAAGAAGGCAAAGATATTAATCTTTCCTTTAACAAACTCTAAAAATAAAGATGTGTTTAAAAATAAATGCCTTCCGGACAAATCCCGGGAGCAGAAAAAAATGCAAATATTTGGACTTTATGTCCTCTTCCGTTTCCCAAGTATCTTTTTACACCTTATGGATCCACCACAGAAACTTAACCAAAGCCACATACTTGGTCCAAAACCAACGAACCTGCCTATCAAAGATCTCAATCTGGATTTCTTCATAAGACAAAGAATTTGTGATACCCAGTCCTTCCAAAGGAACAACAGAAGATGGATCACCAATGCACTTTCTCAACATAGAAACATGAAATACTAGATAAACATAGCTCAAGTTAGTAGGCAAATCTAGCTCGTAAGCAACATTACCAATTCTTCGCTAAAAATTATAAGGACCAATATACCGGGGACTGAGCTTCCCCTTCTTACTAAATTGCACTACTCCCTTTATGGGAAATACCTTGAGGAAAACCTTATCCCCAACCTCAAACTTCAAGTCTCTACGCCTAACATCCACATAGGACTTTTGCCAATTTTGGTCCACCTTAAGCCTCTCCAGAATCACCTTCACCTTCTCCATGGCCTGGTAAACCAAGTCAGCACCAAACATATCCACCACACCAATCTCAAACCACCCAAGAGGATATCTACACCAACTACAATACAATGCCTCAAAAGAAGCCATACAACTACTGGAATCATAGCTATTGTTGTAAACAAACTCAACCCAAGGTAGATGCTTAACCAAAATGCTACCATGATATATCACACAAGCTCGAAGTATATTCTCCAATGTCTGAACAGTTCTCTCTACTTTCCCATCCATCTGCGGGTGGAAATCAGTACTCAGACTAACCTTGGTTCCTAACCCTTTTTGAAAACATCGCTAGAAGTGAGATGTAAAATGGATGCCACAATCAGAAATAAATGAAGCAGGCACTCCATACAGCTTCACAATCTGCTGAAGATACAGCTTCGCATAATCCTCCACCAAGAAGGTAGTCTGCACTGACAAAAAGTGGGAAGACTTAGTTATCCTATCCACGGTGACCCAAATTGAATCATATTGATTTAAAGGCCGAGGAAGACCGGTAACAAAGTCCGTAATGATCACTTCCCATTTCTATTTAGGCATATTAATTTCTTGATATAAACCTTCTAGCTTCATGGGCTCAACCTTAACCTATCAACACACCATACACTTGGCCATAAAATCTATTATATCTCTCTTCATGCCATTCCACCAATAAATCTCCTTGAGATTATGATACATCTTAGTCGAAACAGGATGAAAAACATAGCGTGATTCATGTACCTCATCCAAAATCCTTTGTTGCAAACCATTGACATCAGGAGCTCAAAACTTCTCTTAGTACTGTAAAGTATCATCACCACTGATTTTAAACACCTCTATCTTTTTCCCACTAATGTCCATCTTAATTTAAATCAAGATAGGATCTAGCACTTGATTCTCCTTAATCTTCGCACTAAGAGATCATTAAAACACTTTTTGGACCATCACACCATCATCCTTGGAGTCCAAGAGGCGAACTCCAAGATTAGCAAGGAGGTGAATATCATTTATAATTTCCCGCTTTCGTTCCTCCACATGAGCTAAACTCCCCATGGATAACCGGCTAAGAGTATCAACAACCATGTTAACCTTACCTGGATAATAGTAAAGACTCATATCATAGTCTTTGTGAAGTTCAAGCCATCTCTTCTGCCTATGATAGAGCTCCTTCTGAGTGAACACATACTATAGACTCATATGATCGAAAAAGATATCCACATGCACACCATACTAATAATGCCACCATATTTTCGAAGCAAACACAACCACCAATAGCTCTAAATCATGAGTAGGATAATTTTTCTTAAGTACCTTGAACTGTCTGGTAGCATAGGCAATTACATTCCTATGCTGCATCAACACATAACCAAGCCCTACCTAAGATGCATCACAGTAAACCTCGAATCCAACATTACCTTTCGACAAGGTCAGAATTGAAGTTGAAGTCAGCTTATTTTTGAACTTTTTAAAAACTCCTTTCATAAGCATCTGACCAAGAAAACTTGACCTTCTTTTGAGTCAACTTAGTCAAAGGAGTAGCTATCGATGAAAATCTTTCCACAAACCGCCTATAATACCCAGCTAAACCCAGAAAGCTCCAAATGTTGAATGGATCGTGGGTCTAGGCCACCTCATAACCACAACAACCATTTATGGATCCACCATGGTCCCTTTACTAGAAATAATATCACCTAAGAAAGTTATAGCGTTCAACCAAAACTCACACTTGGAGAACTTGGCATACCACTGCTGTTCTTTTTAGGTCCGCATCACCACATGAAGGTTATTAGCATAATCCACCTCACTCTTTGGATTAAAAAAATGTCATCAATAAACACAATAATAAAAAGATCCAAATACTAACAAAAAACCTTATTCATCAGACCGATAAATATCGCTGGAGCATTAGTCAATCAAAATGACATCACCAAAAATTCAAAGTTCCTATACCGAGTATGAAAAGCCGTCTTAGGGATATCTACCTCCCTAATCTTTAGCTAATAGTACTCAGACCAAAGATCTATCTCATAAAAAAACTTGGTACCTTTCAACTGATCAAATAGATCATCTATCCTTGGAAGAGGACACTTGTTCTTGACTATCAGCTTGTTCAACTGCCTATAGTCAATGCACATCCAAAGGGAACTATCCTTCTTACACACAAACAACACCGATGCACCCCATAGGGATATACTAGGACGAATAAACCCCTTATCTAGAAGATCCTTAATTTGTTCCTTGAGATCTCTCAACTCAACCGGTACTATTCTATTTGAAGGAATAGAAATTAGATGAGTGTCCGGAACCAAGTCAATACCAAACTTTATTTCCCTACCCACTTACCTAAGACTGTGCACACTGTGTGCAAAAATTATCACTACCTTGATAATGCCTGTCGCTCGACTGGTAAGGAGAACTAGAAGAAGAGAATGAACCAAAAATACCCTACTTTTTTTCTATCATTTTCCACCATCCTAACAACCCTGAGATTGAGCATTTCCTTGGTCTAAAAACTTGCTTCTCTTACCTTATCTATACCTAAACTCTGCCTGATTCCTCTTTTCATTCTCAACTTACTGCATATGAACAGTCAACCTAGATATGCCTCATATCTTTAATCAATAAGGTAGTCTTTCTCTCTAAAACCAGATCTCGATTCAACCCAGAAATAAACTTCTTCCTTCTTGCTCGAATGTCAGCAACTAAATCAAGAGCATACCTTCACAACTGGTGAAACTTCAAGGCATATTCATTGATAGACATCCTCCCCTACATAAGGTTTACAAACTTCTCCATCTTTATTTTCCTTAATTCTTAGAGAAAGAAATGATCTAAAAATGGCTTAGAGAAAGTATCACACAAGATTGATTCTTCCACATCAGCCCTACCCTACCACACTCTTCATACAACTGATATGCAACATCTTTGTGCTGATAAGCTGCAGAGTTTACCCCCCACATTGGTAGCCTACATCACCCAAAATATATTTTTCATTTTATCTATGAGGCCCCGTGGATCTTCTTCCATCTTTACTCTAGAAAAAATGGGAGGACTATCTTTAAAAATTTGCCAACCCTTGTGGCCTCAGCAGACAAAGCACCAGTCGCACCCCGCTTAGCCTGAACAGCAACCATATGAGCAATAACATGAATAGACTGATAAAATTTGTCATTACTCACCTCTCCTTGAGGAGGAATAGTAGCAATCAATGGAACTCCTAAAATATTAGGTATAGGATTGCGAGATTGAAATAAACCCTAGAGGTAGGATGTACTCCTTTAGTATTATCCCTAGATGGGATAGAAGAATTTTCTTATGTTCTAGATCTATGAGGCATGATCTGAAAGATGAACAAATAAGGATTAAAGAATAATCCAGGAATGAGAGTCCAACCTTGAGAACAGAATACCATGAAAGTGAGACATTCCTAAATGCCTTATAGCCTCACCCATATGAGTGTGGGATGTTACACACCCTTAAAATAGACTGTACTTGACATAATTTTATGGAATCCTAATTAACCATGAACTTAGGTCTGATACCAACTTGATGCAACCCAATTAGGGTCCTAGTTGTAATGGGCGTCCTAAGTCCGACCGGGACTGGAGACTACCCCATGGCCCAACCCAACCTTCAGACGCCTATCTTAAGTTATCTAAAATTTTAACATGTAGAAAGATAGTTCAATAACTCACTAGAATCCTATGGGATAAGATCACAATTATGAACAGCCCAACCGAGTCCAACCATCCTATACCAATGATCCAACCATACCAAACCAATATCGAAACAAGGGCCAGAAACCAGACCATAACTAAAGATGTTCCAAAACATAATAAAATTACCACCAAAATAAAATATGATATAACAGTGAGAATAATGTCCGATAATGCCAGCCTCAATACCAATACCAATGCTAAGGCTGGAACCAATACCGAATTTGCCCATTCCAACCCATAGTGGTACCATAAAGCCTTCAACCTAAAGAGTAATAAAATCTAGTTGGGACATGCCCCCATCCATGGTCAAAACCAATATCTAAAATAAAATCAAAGTGTCTAGAAATATCCATTACTTGAAATGAATCCTTCTAAAATAATGGAAGATCACCACTTTAGTACAAATGCTGATCCTATGTCAATTACTATGTAGGATGAGTAGAATGGCCAGTTATTATAAAGCGTGGGTATATAATTTCTAATAGATGGGTTAGCGGGTGAACGCTAGCATGATCTCAGAATAAGGATAAAATGTCATTTATAAAACCAAGTGAACTATTCATAAACAGATAACTATATAGACACACACATATATATAACCATGCTGGGAAATGGGGCGTGGTTTATCATTCCTTTAAAACCTTTTAAAAAGGGCATTTTGGTCGATTCCCAAGCCCCAATTCATCCAAAACAAGAAATTAAACCTATTCTAAAGCATTTTATACTTATTTTCATCAATTCTCGCTCAAAGAAAAACCCTAGAACTCAAAACTTATTCTTCAAGAAATCAAATTTCCTCCATTGTTTCTCTAAGAAAACTCAAAATTGAGAATTCCCAAATCAAGATAATCAAGAGTTCACCATCGAAAAGCACAAATAGAGATTCAAGTTGAAGCTTTCTTAGAAGTTTCATCAATTAAGTTTTGTGGAGTTTATGAACAATGATCCTCTTTTATCCTTGTCCCCAAAACCAAGTTTTTATTTAAATTGAATGATTATACATGAGTTTTAAATTGGGATTCTTACCTATTATTGCTAGTTGCAAGATTATGAGATTTCAAATACTTTAGAAGTTGAATTTCATGACTATTTTCATATTTACATGCCTATTACAGTAAATTTCAAATTTTAAGATGAATTCTAATTAATTACATTATCAAATATGAACTTTATGATGTTTTGACATTAGATTGATGCATGGGTTATTATCCTAAGATTGAATATTATTATTTCATGAACAATTACTCTTTAAGCATCAAATAATTAGTTTATTTTTAGATTTTCAGTAAAGATTTGATATTTTAATCATCATATAAGATTTTGAATCCACTTTATAGATTACAAAAATCTTATTAGCTTTACTTACAGATTGAATCAGATAATTACAAAACTAGTTTCATAATAGACCCTTATACTAGTCTTTAAAAGTGGGTTTCCAACAGAACGAGTATACAGATTAAAACGGAGTGGTATTTAGCGTCGATATAGAAGTTTGGGATTAGCATGCCGTATCCTCCACAGAACTACATAGCCAATGTAGGTACAAATTCAGATTATTTCAATTTCTATATAGATGACAGATACAGATGTTATCACTTAGAATAGGTTGAACTCATTGGCAAGAGTATGACGCCTCTCCCTATCATGAGGGTTTCCCCTTGGAGAATAAGATGTTGGACTCTATGTTAGCTCACATGGTTTACGTCGGTTAGAAGAACCTCCCTAAAGTTATAAGCTTACAGCATAATAGAAAAGATTAATAGAAAAAGCTTTTAGAAACACTAAGTTTAAAGTCTCACTACTATACTCAGATTCTTCCTTACAGAAAAATATCAGTTATAGATTTCATATCTCAGATAAAGAAGTGAGTCCTTTCAAAACTTAGACAACATGATTTATAGACAGAAAACTAGTACAACTTTTAGAACTAAATGTTATGACACACTAGATTTACAAAGTATGATTTATTATTCATGATTATAGATTTCAGTATGTTAGGTATTCCAGTTTGTGTGAGTCTTTTACATGTAGCATGCATGGTTTTACAAACTATGATGATCAATGATATTATATTTTACCTATGCATTTCACCCTATATACTCAGTACATCCTTAAAGTACTGATCCACATATGCGTTTATGTGCTACATTATCTAATAACATAGGTTCAGGTGCTTAATTCTAGCAATGTGAGTAATTTAGATCATCTTCATCTATATCCTAACAGTTGGTGAGTCCTCATACTTTGGGGACATAGTTATTTAGATTTTTATCTTAGATGATTTAGTATTCTTTTTAGTCAGTTCAAGTTAGCTGGGGATTTGTCCCAGTGGCTCTCTAGTTATTAGTAGTACAGTCTTGTCGGACTACTAGATATGATTCAGACTTATAGTATTGGTTTTTCCAACATTATATTCAGATTATTCTTAATTGACTCAGACAGTTTTCCATATTTAGCATGACTATTATGTCTATATTTCCCTTATTATGAGATTCAGAATTAGTAGAAGGCAGACAGGGTTAGCTTAAGGCTATTTGTAGTCTGGAGCATCGTGTGATATCTCAGGACCAGGCTTCGAGGCATTAAAACTTGGTATCAAAGCCTAAAAGTTTTAAGAGTCCTAGGGAGTCAGACAAGTTGGGTAACGTATAGTCTTGATCATGGGTGTGAAGCGCGCCACATTTATGAACAAAAGGCTATGGTACATTCTTAGGAAATCATCTCCTTCTTTCATGATCTATTATGCTTATATTATCTCTACCTACTTGTAACTTGTGTTTTTATGTGATAGTTTAATATGCCTCCTCATCGAGCTAATGCCCACAGAAATGATAGCCACCCACCCCAATCTGCTGACCCTTTGAAGGAGAATATATCCCATGCTAAATTTAGGGTTGCTTTTCACGCATTAGCCCAATATATGACTGCTAATGTTCAGGAAAACCATCAGGCGACAGTCCCACTTTAGCAGAATGGGTACTTAGTAACATCTAGAATTAGAGACTTCATGAGAATGAATTTTCTAGAGTTCTTTAGGTGAAAATAAGGTGAGGACCTACTACTCTATTAGATGAGGTGAAGAAGATCATTTAGATTATGCATGTTTCTGAGGAGGAGAGTGTAGAGTTAGCATCCTATAGGTTAAAGGATATAGTGTATGATTGGGTAGTTATGTAAAAGAATGGTAGAGGTGAGAATGCACCTCCTACGAGTTGAAAAGTGTTTCAGAATACATTTCTAGATAGGTTCTTCCTGCATAAAATAAAAGAAGTTAGGATAGAAGAATTTATAAACCTGAGGTAGGGCTCGATGATAGTGAACCTTAAGTTTAATTAGCTATATAAGTATGCCCCTGATATGTTGGTTGATCCTAGGGAAAGTATAAGGAAATTTTGTTACTGGTGTATCTAGCTTAGTAGTTTAGGAGTGTAGGACTGCTATGCTTATTGGAGACATGGATCTTGCTAGATTGATAATTTATGTTTAACAGATTCAGATAACAAAGTTAAAAGGAATAGAGGGGAAATAAAATAGCTAGAATAGGGCAGTTTAAGTATGTCCAGGCTAGGTCTTAAGGTGGGAATCATTCGCAGTCTTAGAATCGTTCATCTATGACAACACCATCTTCAGTTAGTGCTCCTGCTCCTAGTGCTAGATAGGAGTAGTGTTGTAAGTCTTCTATGTCCAGATCTCAGAATAGTATGAGTGGAAGACCTAGTCTTCTAAGCAAAGGAATAGAGATGTTCGTCCCTAAACTCAGGCTACTAGTGCACCAGCTCCTCTAGGTCGTCCAGTCTCTCCTTAGGGTGTGTCATCCAATCCCAGTGGTGTTCTGCACCAGAATTAGTTTTATTCTTTATCATTCCATCAAGAGTAGGAGAATTTACCAAATGTTGTTACTGGTATTCTTCACGGCTTTCATATTGATGTTTATATACTGTTAGACCCTAGATTGAATTTTTCTTATATGACCTCACTAGTTGCAGTGAATTTTGAAATAAGTCCTAAAAATATTCCTGGGCCCTTCTTGTTTTCTACCCTAGTCAGTGATTTAGTTATTGCTAAATAGATCTGTAGAAAGTGTCCTATCACCGTTCTTCATAAAATTATGTTAGCAGACCTAATAGAGTTAGATATGGTTGACTTTGATCTTATTCTTGGTATGGATTAGCTCCATTCTTGTTATGTATCTATAGATTATTTCACTTGAGTAGCGAAGTGTTAGTTTTCATATGAGCCAGTCTTTGAGTGGAAAGGTAATTCTGTATCTCCCAAGAGTCATTTCATATCCTATCTTAAGGCCAAAAAGTTAATCTCCAAAGGGAGTATCTATCATCTAGTTTGTGTTAAAGACACTAAGTCTTAGACTCCGAAAGTTCAGTTAGTCAGAGTACCCAATGAGTTTCTTGATAGGGGTACCTCCCGATAGAGAAATAGAATTCGGTACTGACCTTCTTCTAGATACTTAGCCTATCCCTATCCCTCTATACCGTATGGCTCTAGCTGAGCTTAAAGAGTTAAATGAGCAACTTAAAGATTTTTTAGATAAAGGTTTCATATGGCCTAGTGTTTATCCATGGGGCGCTTCCGTCTTATTCGTGTAAAAGAAAGATGGTTCTTTGATAATGTGCATTGACTATCGTTAGCTAAATAAAGTCATTGTCAAAAATAGTATCCTCTCCCTAAAATTGATGACTTATTCAACTAGCTCCAAGGTGCAAGTTATTTCTCAAAGATAGACCTTAGATCCAACTTCCATCAACTTAAAGTAAGGGAATGTGATATTCCAAAGACAACTTTCAGAACCCGTTATGGTTATTTTGAGTTTCTAGTCATGTCCTTTGGGCTAACAAATGAACCAAAAACCTTCCTGGACTTGATGAACAGAGTGTTCGAAAGTATCTAGATATATTTGTCATAGTCTTTATCAATGATATTCTTGTCTATTATCGTAGTGAGGATGATCATGCAGACCATCGTAAAATTGTATTGGAAACTTCTAGAGATCACCAGTTGTTCAGAAAATTCCACAAGTGCAAATTTTGGCTAAGGTCTGTAGCTTTCCTTGGTCATATTGTCTAGAGTTGATCCCCAAAAGACAAAAGCAGTAAAGAATTGGCCTAGACTTATTTCTCTATTAGCCATTAGAAGTTTCTTGGGTTTAGATGGCTATTATAGATATTTTGTTGAGTGTTTCTCGTCTATTGCATCTCCTATGTCTAGATTCACTCAGGAGAAGGTTAAGATCCAGTGGTCAGATTTCTGTGAGAAAAGTATTTAGGAGTTGAAGACTCAATTCACTTCAGGCCTAATTTTAGCATTACCTGATGGTACAAATGGTTATGTTGTATATTGTAATGCCTCTAAAATTGGTTTGGGTAGTGTTGTGATGCAGAGAGGTAAGGTTATAGCCAATGCCTCTCGACAACTTAAGAATCATGAAAAGAACTACCTACCCATGATCTTGAGTTAGCTGTTGTTGTGTTTGCTTTGAAAATCTGGAGACATTATCTATATGGGGTGCATCTTTATTAGATAATGTGGTTAGAATTGTTGGAGGATTATGATATGAGTGTGTTGTATCATCTGGGCAAGGCCAATGTAGTGGAAGATGCCCTAAGTAGATTGTCTATGGACAATGTTGCTCATATGGAGAATGATAAGAAGAATCTAGTTTGAGAAGTTCATCATTTAGCTAGATTGAGTGTGAGGCTGCTTGATTCAGCTAAAGGGAATGTTCAGGTTCAGAGTAGTTTCAAATCTTCTCTAGTTTCAGAAGTGAAAGAGAAGTAGGATAAGGACTCTAGTTTGGTCAAATTGGTGGAGTTAGTTAAAGACCAAAAGGTAAAGGTTTTTTCCCTAAGGGGAGATGGTGTATTGAGATACCAGAGTAGATTGTGTGTGCCATGTGTTGATGATTTGAGGCTGCAGATTTTGGCATAAGCACATGGTGTGCGTTACTCTATCCATACAGAAGCCACCAAGATATACCGTGACTTGCGGGAAATCTATTGGTGGAGTGGAATAAAGAAATATATAGCAGAGTTTATAGCCAAGTGTGCAACTTGTCAACAGGTTAAGGTAGAGAACCAAAGACCTGGTGGCACCTTACAAGAATTTGGTATTCCTACTTGGAAGTGGGAAGAGCTAAATATGGACTTTGTGACTGGATTACCCCATTCGCGTCGTCAGTATGATTCGATTTGGGTTATTGTAGAAAGGCTGACTAAGTCAGCATATTTCTTACCAGTTCATACCTCCTACATTGCTGAAGATTATGCTAAGTTGTATATCAGAGAGTTAGTTAGATTGTTTGAAGTTCCTTTGTCTATCATCTCGATTGGGGCACTCAGTTTACCTCCCAGTTTTGGAGAGCCTTTCAGAAGGGTCTTGTTACCGAAGTTCATCTAAGTTCAAATTTTCATCTGCAGACAGATGGTTAGGCAAAAAGGACCATTCAGACTCTAGAAGACATGTTGAGGGTATGTTTTCATGATTTTAGAGGTAGATGGAATAAACATTTGTCATTGATTGAGTTCACTTATAATAATAGTTACTATGCTAGTATTCAGATGGCCCCGTATGAAGATCTTTATGGGAGGAGATATAGATCACCAATTGATTGGTTTGAAGTAGGTGAGTGATAACGCCCAAACTACAGCTTTCGTTAGAAAGTGTAAGCGGTCGATGTCAAATATAGAACCCAACTGGGTTGGGTGTCAAATCCCACAGGGAATACTTGGTCACTAAGTGTTGTAATTATTAGTAGACTGTTGGTCGAAAATTCCACAAAAGAGGGGGGTTTTAATTTAGGCGTGAACTAATGTTAACAAAGTAACGAATGAATGATTTGTTTAGTAAGATTTAATCATAGAGATTTATAAGTTAGGGTTATGTCCATCTTGTAAGTTCTACGTATCTATTAACTATGAGTAATGCGGAATTTAGGCATGCATGCACTTATAGAGATTCGTATTATAATGGTAAATCCTAGTGTTTCTCAACTATCAAGGATTATTTCACTGTACCTCTCCCGATCCTAAAGTGTATAACTAATGGTACAAACTCTCCAAGAAAGTTAATCCGGTTAAGGCATCAACGTGTAAACAGGGGTTGGAAACCCTATTTTCTTGTCACACTCTCTTTTCCAAACATGTAACTTTTCTCTCGAACAAGTTAATGCTATACTGGCATATTCCCTATGTTTGCAACCATAAGAATTCAATTAAAACGAAGAGAGTAATGATATAAGTAGCATACACATCAAGAATTCACAAACTCATACCAATAGATAGTATCTCACAAGGTTTCCATAACCCTAACAGAGAAGTTTAGCTACTCATGATTACAACGGAAATCCCAATAGACATAATCATCATACCACAACCTAGAACAATCTTGGCGATGGAAGTGATCTTAGCGTCACAAAGAGAATACCGTTTTTTCTCTTAGCCGCTCCCAAGTTAGAGCCGTGTTTCTCTGTTCTAAACTTACAGAATATGTAAACTCAATAATGCAAAGTGTCGAATGATAATTGATAATGAATGTGCTGAAAAAATTCAGCAATAAGGTTTTTATAGTGTCCTTCTCTACTAAGTTGCTACTGCCTCCTTAAGTATTTAAAAATACTGGGTTTGCCCGGAAAAAAGTTCCCATGCATCACTTTCAGTCCAAAAGCTGCCTTCCCTCTAATGTGAAGTTTTCCTTTGCTGCTCATAAGTCCATAAAGTGCTGAAATCTTCATCATTAATACCTGAAAAACATGCTAATCACGTAGGTCAGCTCACTTAAAGGAAAATGGACTAAAAGTGCAGGAATCATATATTTTGTCCTCAAAACTTAGCTAAAATATGGGTAAATTATGGTTCTTAGGCGTGTAAATACGCCCAACATCACCACCCCACACTTAAAGCTTTGTTCTTCCTCGAACAAAATATTACATCCATGAAAACACTCAACTAGAATTTCACAATAGCAACACAAAATGTTCAATAAGACATGGACAACAATCATTAACAAAGAGTAGGTTTCTTGATCACTACTAGAAACAATTCAACCTCCAACATAGACTCGTGAGGATGGTTAATTCGTATATATAAGTTAATCCACAAAGAATCATATAACACTACCCAAAAATCATCAACCATGTGTGTCTCACACAAGATATCACCCATAATTACTCACAGTTTTGCATTTTTCGAAACATGGGTATAAGATTCTCCTTGCTCTCACTCTCACAAAGAATTCTTATATTGCAACTGATGACCATAGGCTTGCCCTTAGTGTAATGCTCCACTAATATCAAAATGCTAAGCTTAGGATCAAATAGGTCTTTACAGGTTGTAATGTAGGTTAAGGGACAGGTAGGACTATTTTGGCCAGAAATAGTGACTATGTTCCCCAAGCGCTTTAATACACCACATTATGCCATTTACAATATCTTTTAACAACCCTGCTACCTTTCTTTCATCTACCACCCCTTTTCACCTATTTTGTTATTCAATCATAAACACAACTATCTTTTTGTTTTTTTTTTCTATTTCTTTTTTTTCTTTTTTTTTATATTTTATTTATTTATTTATTTATTTATAAAAAAAAACCTCTATGATAGCCACTCTTTTGCACAACAATTTCAAGTACCAATACACTCTGAAGCATCACTCTCCATTCTCCTCTTATTTTGCCACATGATTCTACAGTTTAAAGCGCTTAGGAATTTGGATCAAAATGGTCTTAAAAAAACCCTAGACCTCAAAACTTAAGCTTCAAGAAATCAAATTTCCTTCATTGTTTCTCCAAGAAAACCCAAAATTGAGGATTACCAAATCAAGATAATCAACATTTCATCATCAAAAAGTACAAATAGAGATTCAAGTTCAAGCTTTCTTAGAAATTTCATTAATTAAGGTATGTGGGGTTTATGAACAAGGATCCTCTTTCATCCTTGTCCCCAAAACCAAGTTTTTCTTTCAAATTTGTATGATTTTGAATGATTATACATGAGTTTTAAATTAGGATTCATACCTATTATTGCTAATTGCAAGATTATGAGATTTCAAGTGTTCTAGAAGTTGAATTTCATGACTATTTCATATTTACATGCCTATTGCAGTAAATTTCAGATTTTGAGATGAATTGTCATTAATTACACTATCAAACATGAACTATATGATGTTTTGATATGAGATTGATGCATGGGTTACTATCCCAAGATTGAATATTTTTATTTAATGAACAATTATGCTTTAAGCATTAAGTATCAGTTTATTTTTAGATTTTCAGTAAGAATTTAATCTTTTGATCACCAGATAAGTTTGGAATCTACTTTATAGATTACAGAAATCAGATTAGCTTTACTTACAAATTGAATTAGATAAATGCAAAACTAGTGTCATAATAGACCCTTATGCTAGTCTTTAAAATTAAATTTCCAAAAGAAGGAGCATACAAATTAAAAGGGAGTAGTATTTAGCACCGAGCTAGAAGTGTGGGATTAGCATGCCCTATCTTCCACAGAACTACGTAGACAACATAGGTAAAGATTCAGATTATTCCATTTTGATATGCATCACAGATACAAATGTTATCACTTAGATTAGGTTATACTCTTTGGCAAGAGTATGACACCTCTCACCATTGTGAGGTTTTCCCCTTAGGATAATAAGATTTTGGACTCCATGTTAGCTCACATGGTTTATGTCAGTTAGAAAAACCTTTCTAAAGTTTTAATTTTATAGGATAAAAAAAAATAATAACATAAAAAACTTTTAGAAAAACTAAGTGTAAAGGCTCACTACTATAGTCAGATTCTTCCTTTCAGAAAAACATCAGTTACAAATTTCAGCTCTCAGATTTCAGATATAGAAGTGAGTCATTTCTATACTTAGAAAACATAATTTACAGATAGAACACTATTACTAATTTAGGAACTAAATGTGATGACTCACTAGATTTACAAAGTATGATTTGTTATTCATGATTACAGATTTCAGTGTTTCAGATATTCCAGTTCGTGTGAGTCATTTACATTTAACATGCATGGTTTTACAAAATATGATGATGAATGATATTATGTTATACCTATGTATTTCACCCCCATATAGCTAGCACATCCTCAAAGTACTGATAGTTTTGGCATTCAGGTTCTCAGTTCCAGCAGCGTGAGTAATTTCGAGCATCTTCATCTATATCTTGACGGTTGGTGAGTCCTCATAATTTAGGGACTTAGTTATTCAAATTTTCATGTTAGATGATTCATTATTCTTTTCAGACAGTTTGAGTCAGTTGGGGGTTTGTTACAGTGGCTCTCTAGTTATTAGTAGTAGAGGCTTATCGAACGTCTAGATGCAATTCAGACTTACAGTATTGGTTTTATAGAAATTATATCAGACTATTCTTAGTTAAATTAGACAGTTTTCCATATTTAGCATGACTTTTATGTCTAGATTTCCCTTATTATGAGATTTAAATTTTGTAGAAGGCAGAAAGGGTTACCTTAAGGATACTCGTAGTCTTGATCACCGTGTGACATCTCAAAACCAGGCTTTGGGGCATTACATAGACCTTGGTACATTTAAAGACAAAGAAGATTTAGACACTGTCCACTATACGATTCCTTGGTATGATTCATACCCTAGCTTACAGCTCATGATGAGCTATTCGTACTCAGATCTAACCTAAATAACCAAGTATAAGATTAAGTTAAGGAACCAAACAACCCGTAACCATCAATAAGACTTGAATGTAGTTGTATCTATTCTAGTAACTAAAATCCTTCTCACCAATCAACACTGGTCAACATATGGCTGGATTATACTGTCCATACCCCAACATACAACTCATACCCATGAGTTGTATTGGTCCTGAGATTAGAATTTTAGGAAATCTTCTAAGGTCTAGAAACTAGGCTGTTTCACCTATGGTATCACTTCAAAAGTATCAAACCAATTAATGAGAGATCAATATCTCCTCCTATAAAATATACCAAATGGAGCTATATCAATACTTGAGTGATAAGAATGTTATTATATGCAAACTCTACCAATGACAAAGATGGTCCCAATAATCACCAATGTCTATGACATATACGCAAACTTCCAAAATCTAAATCATCTGCTCTAACTGCCTAACCTAATACCCAACTCAACCTGAATTTTCCTCTAAAAATTCTAAGTAAACTGAATACCTCTATCAGAGATAATAAAGATTGAAACTCCGTGTATTCAAATAATCAAGTGGATATAAAGCTTTCCTATTTTCTCTAAGTTATAAGATACTTGAATTCGAATGAAGTGTTCAGTCATAGTCAACCTATCAACATTTATAAATGTCAAACTAAAATTCCTCAAGGTCTTTGTAAGACCAACCACAAAATCTATTGCAATTATTTCTAAATTTATTAAGAAATGGAAATTCTTTTATGTTTCCCTCTAGGCCTCTAGTGTTGATACTACCTACTGACAATTTGGATACTGGGAAACAAAATCAACAATTTCACTATTCATCCTACCATACCGGTAGTATTATCTTAGATCATAATATATATTGGTGGAACTAGGATGTATAGAGTAGCTCAAGCTATAAACCTCTATAAGGATATTGTGAATCAGATCAACAACAAGGGAACACTTACGAACCCTGATCTTTTAAATTCCCTCATCATTAATCACGACTTTCTTAGCCTCTCTATGTTAGAACTTATCATGAATTTTGCTTAACTTAGAATTCTAATACCATTTGTCCTTAATTTGTACTAGAAATAAAGTCTTTATCTTCACACAAGCTTACAATCCATTATCTTTGAACACCATAAGTCACATTAAATTGTTAGCTAGATTATAAACCTCTCTAACCAACAGATGCCTCATAGCCTCCAATCAAGCTAGGCTATTCATACTTCCAAACATCCTACTCAAAGTATAATCTACTATATTTGTCTTACCTAGATAATATAAGATATTAATGAAACACCTAGGCATTGAACCATGGAGAAATTTATTCATTTGAGGTCACTGGGTGGGTACGACTAGGGGCATTAGTTGTACCCCTTGGATATGAGTCGCATGCTTTTTCTGCCCCTATCCTACCCTAGGAAGTGTAGAGAGGGTTACAAAATGTCATAGGTATCAGTGATACTCCAACCAATCATAACTTTATGTATGAGTCATACCAAGACTAATCGTATAAAGTGATGCCTTAATCAAACGTAGACTACTTTTCGTACGGGTGATATGTATGAGTTAGTGCATGAGTATTACCCCTTGTATACAACTCAAAGATATGTAGTCATACCATAACCAATATAGGTGACCTAGTATAAGCCTAGGGTACGAGTTAGGGTACCACTCGTACCTTAGGGTACGATTGACTCAACGGAGTTGCACTCAACATCGTGGCTAATTTTCTACTTTTAGTTGAGGACCTTATGGTCATTTAACTATCCCAAAAACCTAAGTAACTTAACTATATAAGTGTATATGGACTCCTAAAACACATAGTTTGAGTGGATCAAACATCCAAAACTCTCTCTAAAACTCAATTGTGAAGAATTAGAGGCTAGCGTTTCAAGGATGATCTTCAAGAGGCAAAATAAAGTCAAGATTCTTGGTGAATCAATTTGTCTAAGGCATGTAACTCTTCTCCTTGATAAATAACTCTAAACCCATGTATTTTACACTTGAATTATTAAGTGTACATGGTGATTTTGAAATCAAATAAAAAGGGTTTTATTGCCTAATGATGAATAATATGGACCTTTGCTTTGTAATATGTTAATACATGTATTTGATGATGATTTTCACATGTGGGTGCTTGCAAGTAACTCTAATCTTGATGTTTTCTACCATGAAAAGGCTTTGGTTAAGGCATGTACATAAGGTGTTTGTGAAAATTGTCTAAGTTAATTGTCTTATTTAATGTTGGTGATGTTTTGAACTAGGGAAATGGCCCAATAAGTATGAATAGTTGTTAAATGATATTTTAAAGGTATTATGAGACATGTATGGTAAAATTGATGACCTTTTTGGCTGATGGTTAGTGAGGGGTTAAAGTCCCTAAACATGAAAATGAATTTGAATTGTGTGCTGAACAAAAGTGTGGTATGAATGTTGTATAATATTACTAATGAAATGTGAATAGTTTGTGAGGGTCTTGGTGAACAAAAATAAAATTGTATGATGAATTTAATTAAGGCATTGGCCTATTGAAATAGTTGAGCAACAAAGGCTCCCATGTGGACCATGTGGTCATGTGTAGTGTTGAATTAACTAAATGGGTTAGTGTCCTTAAGTGTGAATTAAATAGATGATGATGAATAGATAAAGGGTTGGAGTCCCAATATCGATTAATGATTGTTGTAATGGCTTGAAGTTAAAGTTTCTTTCCTGATTAAAGTGATTGAGTTTAAAGTCCCCTGCCTAATAAAATCACTTGCGGGTAAAGTCCTTTACACAATGAGATCTCTTGAGGTTGAATTGCCTTGCAAAATAAAATGGCTTGGGATAGAGTCCTCTATCTAATGCGGCATGAGGTTAGAGTCCCTTACCTAATGTATGAGTATGTGGTTAGAGTCCCTAACCTAAATAAAGGTGCATGGTTAGTTAGAGTCCCTTGCTTAAATGTATGTATATGTGGTTAGAGTCCCTTGGTTAATGAGTGTATATGTGGTTAAAGTCCTTCATTTATGTAATATGTTAATGTCATTGGAGTCCCATATCTAATAAGAATTGTTTGAATCTAAGTGTTCAAGGTAGGAGTCCTCCACTTTATGTCTCTTGATTGAGTGCTTTGAGAATGTTATTAGGACTTGTTTACTTTTTTGGCATGTGATATACCAATATGAATGGATAAGGTTATGAATATGGTTGAATATGATATATTGACTTTTTGTTGATTGATGATGCTATTTTATCCTTATCCTTGAGTTACATGCTAGCGCTCCAATCACTAACTATCTCTGAATGCTATGTTCCCATGCAACATAGGGGATAGAGCATCATATTCTCGTCTTGTCCAGTGATTAGTTGATCAAAGCAGTTCGTGCATTGACTTTGGAGTGCTTAGCATCCTAACTTTGGAAGAAATTCATTCTTGGTCCCCTATCTTTAGACTTAGTCTTATTTTAACTTGGTTTTGCTATTTTTAAGGGCTTGTCCCGATATATATATATTTCTAAACTTTGATTTGTATAGAGGTATGAATCACTATGGACTTGAGTAGATTGGTTATTTGATGAATTTAATAAAGTGTTTAGACATATTAAAGTTTTAACTTGTAATATGTTTTTTTTAACTATCTTATTATATGGTTAGCATTCACCCAACCCTTGTGATTGATGTGATGATTTGGTTGGCTTATCGGGGTGACCTCCAATTTATGTGGGATTGAGGTACCCATAAGAATGGTCTGTATTTGGGTAATCTCAAGTTGGTATTAGAGCCTAGGTTTATGGTCAGTTGGGTGTCCACAATACCATGTCAAGTAGGGTCTCTTTTATGGGTTTGAAGCATGCCACACTTATAAAAGAGGGGTTACGAGACATTTTAGGCAATATTTCCCTTTCTTGTGTTTCAATCTCAAGCTATAGGGTATAAGGTCTTCGATCACTCTGATTTCCATTTGCTATCTTTCATATCATACCTCGAAAGAGATATGAAGCTTAGGAAACTACTTCTGCCCCAACTAAGGGCCCTATGATTGAAACTCATCCAACTTCTGGAGTTCAATCCCAAGCTACAACTGCAATATCTAACCATCTTCGTGGGTTTCCACCTGTCCTCACTAACCTCGACTGTGAGAGTACCCTTCTATTTTGTCACCTCAAGGGGATGCTACTAATGCCAAATTTTATTTCTCTATCAATTTCTTGACTCAATTGGTAGCCTCCCAATCAATGCATGGTGCTCCAAATTCTATTTTCTTTGAGGCCACAAGAATTTTACAATTCATGAGGTTGATCCCTCCTATGTTTATGGGTACGAAGGTCGAGGAAGATCCTTAAGTCTTTATTGATAAAATATAGAAGATCTTTTAAATCATGCATGCTTCGGAGATTAAACCCATTGAGTTTGCTTTCTTCCAATTGAAGGATGTAGCATACCAATGGTACGCGTGGTGGGAGTTGGCTAGAGGTATAGATGTTAGTCCCTTCATATGGGAGGTTTTATCCAAGGCTTTCTTAGACCACTTCTTTCTTTAAAAGTTGAGGGAAGCAAAGGCAGAGGAATTTGTGAAAATGAAGCAAGGGAGGATGTCCATTCAAGAGTAGGCCTTCAAATTCCATCAATTGTGAAGGTATGCTCCCGAGGTAGTTTCTAACATGAGAGCTACGATGCGTTAGTTTGTTCTGGGATTGTCCTGTGAGTTAGTTCTTGAGAGTAAGGTAGCCTTGCTATTTGAAAGCATGGATATTTCTAGGTTTATTATGCATATGAAACATATGGAAGAAGATAAAAATAAGCGATTTGATTTTAGTGAAAAACAAAGGAAAAAGTTTAGTTCTTCCGAGCCTAGTGGTAGATATGGTGGCAAGTAGTCACAGAAGAAGTGGGTGAGTTTGAGTTCTTTATCATCGGCTAGTGTTCGCTATCCTTACCTAAAGTTGTCGGGTGATCATCGGTCTTAGTTCAGTGGTTGATTCCAGGCGTAGGGTGCCCAACCCCAGGCTAGTAGTGGCCTGTCGCCTCTACCCCGCCCTCTTTGCAAATTCTATGGTCAGAGTCATCATGGTTAGTGTGAGAAGAGGATATATTGATGTTTTAGTTGTGGTCAGATCTAGAACATGCAACGTGAGTGCCTATCTCTAGCAGCTTCTTGGACCAACAGGGCTCGTATTTCTACCCCATCTACTTACACACCAAAGGGTGTTGTATCTTCTTCTGCTTCTATTTCTAGTATCGATGCTATCCAGAACCACTTGTATGCTACTACTACTTGACAGGATTTTGAGGTATCTCTCGATGTTTTTATGGGTATGTTGAGACTTATCCCCCATGATGTGTATTATTTTCTTGATCCACAGTCCACTCTTTCTTATATGACCCCGTATGCAACTGCATATTTTAATAATGGTCCCAAGATTTTGTCGGTTTCATTTTCCATTTCTACCCAAGTAGGATACTATGTGATTGTTGAAAGAGTCTATAGGGTGTGTGTGGTATCTATTGGTGGTACATATACTTTTGTAGACGTGATAGAGTTGGACATGGTCAATTTTTATATAATTCTGGGGATTGATTGGTTGCATTCGTGTTATGCTTCCTTAAATTATCAAACCCATAGAGTCATGCTTAAATTCTCTAATAAGCTGATCGTTGTATGGGAAGGTGGTTTTTTATGCCTAAGGGGAGATTCGTTTCTTATCTTAAATCTCAAAGATTGATTTCAAAGGGGTGTTTGTATCATTTGGTCTGAGTTAAAGATTCTAACTTGAAAGGGCCTTCTCTAGAATCCATTCCCATGGTTAATGAGTTTCCCAAGGTGGTTCCCAATTATTTTTTGGGTATTCCCCCTGATAGGGAAATTGATTTTGGGATTTATCTTGTTTCAAACACTCATTGAATTTCTATCCCTCCTTATAGAATGGATCCAGCGGAGCTTAAAGAGCAATTGAAGAACCTCATAGATAAAGGTTTCATCCATCCCAGTGTGTCTTCTAGGGGTTCTCCTGTATTGTTTGTGCACAAGAAGGATTGTTCCATTCGGACGTGCATTAGTTATCGTCAGTTGAACAAAGTGACTGTAAAGAATAAATATCCTTTTCCTAATATAGATGATTTGTTAGATCAACTTCATTGGTTATCTTATATCAGGTCTTCATCAACTTAAAATTAGGGATGCGGATATCCCTAAGAATTCTTTTAGAACTTGGTATGGTCACTATAAGTTTCTCGTCATGTCATTTGGGTTGACCAATGCCCTAGAAAAATTTATGGATTTGATGAATAGGGACTTTTGTCCATTCTTGGACATATTTGTCATTGTATTCATTGATGATATCTTAGTCTATTCTAAGAGTGAGATGATCCATGTTGATTACCTCTGTGTCGTGTTACAAGTTCTCTAAGTGTGAGTTTTGGTTCAAAGCCGTAGCTTTTCTTTTTCATGTCATATCTAGTGAAGGGATCAGGTAGATCCCTATTAGGTTGCGACGGTTAAGAAGTGGCCTAGACCTACGACTCTTACTAGCATTCAAAGCTTTTTGGGTCTAGCCAGTTACTATAGAATATTTGTAGAGAGTTTCTCTCCTATAGCTACTCCATTGACCAAGTTGACACAAAAAAAGGTCAAGTTCTTGTAATCGGATGTGTGTGAGGGTAGTTTTGAGAAGTTGAAAGATAAATTGACTTTGGATCTGGTTTTGACCTAGCCCGAGGGTAATGATGGCTTTGTGGTGAATTGTGATGCTTCTCGTATTGGTATCGGTTGTGTGTTGATGCAACATGGTAGGGTGGTGGTCTATGCTTCTACGCAATACAAAGTTCATGAGAATAACTACCCTACTCATGACTTAGAGTTGTCAGTCGTGGTTTTTGGGTTAAAAATTTGGCGACATTATCTTTATAGGGTTCATGTTGATATCTTTTCCAATCATTAGAGTCTTCAGTATTTGTTTACTCAAAAGAAGTTGAACCTTTTGCAAAGAAGGTGGCTTGAGTTATTGATAAACAATGACATGAGTCTTCATTACCACCCTGGTGAAGCTAATGTATTAACCGATGCTCTTAGTAGATTGTCTATGGAAAGTTTGGCCCATGTGGATAAGGATAAGCGGGAATTGGTGAAGGACATTCACCATTTGGTAAAACTTTGAGTTTGACTTCTAGACTCTGAGGAGGGTGGTGTATTTGTGCATTCGATATCTCAGTCATCTCTTATGGTTGAGATAAAGGAAAAACAAGTATTGGACTCCAACTTGATGAAGGTCTAGAGTAATGTGGGCCAACATAAAGTTATGAAATTAGTGATAGTGATGGTATCTTGAGATACCAAGGTAGACTATATGTTCCCGACATCCATGGATTGAGGAAAAGGGTTATGGCAGAGGCTCATGAATCCTATTATGCTATTCATCCTGGTTCCACCAAGATGTATCATGATCTTAAGGAGTTCTATTGGTGTGGTAATATGAAATGAGATGTTACTAGTTATGTGGCCAAGTGTATAGTATGCCAACAAGTGAAAGTTGAGCACATGAGGCCCGAGGTCATGTATCAAAAGATTTGATTACCCAAATAGAAGTGGGAGGCAATTAATATGAATTTAATTATCGGTCTTCCTCGATATCAGAATCAATGTGATTCTATTTGGGTCATTATTGATATAATTACCAATTACGCTCACTTTTTGCTTGTGAGGACTAATTACTCGGTGGATGATTATGCTAAACTATATCTTGCAGAGATCGTGAAGTTGTACGATGCTCTGATTTCAATTATCTAGGATTGTGGTCCTCTATTTTCATCTCACTTTTGGAAGTCATTCCAAAAAGGTTTGGGTACTAGAGTGTTCCTTAGTACTGCTTTTAACCCGCAAATGGATAGGCAAGCGAAGAAGACCATAAAAACATTGGAGGATATGTTACGGGCTTGTGTGATTGACTATGGTGATAGTTCGTATGACCACTTTCCTTTGATTGAGTTTGCCCATAATAATAGTTACCATTTTAGCATTGGCATAGCTCCTATTAAGGCATTATAGGGTAGGAGATGTCTATTTCCTATTCGATAGTACAAAGTTTGCAAGGGTAAGTTTCTTGGCTCCGATTTAGTTCACCAAGCCTTAGGAAAGGTGAAGGTGATTCGTGATTGGTTGAAAATTGCTCAAAGTTTCCAAAAGTCCTATGCGGATATGAGGCATAGAGACTTAGAGTTTGGTGTTGGCGATTGGGTATTCTTGAAAGTGTCTCCCATGAAGAGAGTGATGCAGTTTGGTAAAAAGGGGAATCTTAGTCCTTGGTATGTTAGTCCCTACTTTAATGTGTGGAGGGTTGGAAACATTTCCTATGAGTTGGATTTTCCTTCTAGCATGAACTTCATTTACCATGTTTTACATGTTTCTATGTTGCGGAAATGTATGGGTGATCCATAATTGGTTGTTCCCTTGATGGATTGATATCTCGGACTGTTTGTCCTATAAGGAGATCCCGGTGAGGATCTTTGATCGGCAAGTTTGCCTATTGCAAACAAAAGAGGTGGCTTCGGTAAAGGTTCTATGGAGGAACCAAAAGTCCAAGGAAGTGACTTCGGAGGCGGAAGAGGACATGACGTCCAATTATACGCATTTGTTTCCCGTTCTGGGAACTTGTGATGAAGGTATGTATTAATCTTCTTACCTTAATTTATGTCTTGATAGACAATGGGTTAATGTACCTAATGTTTTGAATTGAGTTATGCCTTATTTAGATAATGGGTTAAAGTTCCCAAGCTTTGGATTCATTTATATCTTGGTAGACCATGGTCTCAAGTCCCTAATGCATTGGAATTATGTGTGTCCTTATTGAAAATGGTATTAAGTCCCTAGTATTATGAGTTGATTCATGCATTTGATAGATGATGGGTTCGAGTCCCTAGTCTTTGAGTTAAGCAAGTATATTTGATACGTCGATGGGTTAAAGTCCCTATGTTGTGAAATGAGTAAGCATTTTGATAAGTAATGGGTTTGAGTTCCAAAGTTAATGAAATGAATAGTCGATCGATGGTGATCATGATGTGTGTTGTATCCTTGTTGTATGCCTTGTTTCGACTTGTTTAAAGGTTTGTTTAATCTGTGATAATATGTTAACTTGTGTTCATGTTTGCCATACCCGTCATTCGTCAACGAATGATCCAAGTGGGGGAGAATTGTAACACCTAGACTTTGAACCATAGAGATGTTTCTGCATTTAAGGTAACTAGGGTGGGTACGACTAGGGGCATGAGATGTAACCCTTGGATATGAGTTGTATTCTCCTTCCCTTCCTCTCTCGTACCCTAGGAAGTGTGGTGAAGGTTACTCACTATCCTAGGTACGAGTGAGCCTCCAACCAATCATACCTTAAGGTACAAGTTGTACCAAGACCAATCGTATAGAGTTATGCCTTGATCAAAAGTGTATTGTTTTGGTACGTGTGATGTGTACGAGTTAGCGAATGAGTCGTACCCTTTGGATATATCTTAAAGGTTTATAGTCGTACCCTAACCATTATAGATGACCTAGGAGAAGCCTAAGGTATGAGTTAGGGTACCACTCATACCTAGGGGTGGCAAACGGGCGGATTGGATTTAATTTGGACGGGTTAAATATGGATCGAGCAAAAATGGTTTGGATTGCAATCCGTCCATTTAAATATGGGTAAATATGAATTTGGTCTAATATGGATTGGGTAAAAATGGTTTCAACCCGCTTTAACTCCCAATTCAAAAACTTAAAACTTCTATATCATATCAATTTGAATTTTTTTCCACTTCTTTTTTTTTTAGTTTTTTCTTTTTAGTTTTTTTGTCTCTCTTCTATATGTAGCCTTTAGTTTTGCAACAACAACAAACCCAGTGTATTCCCACATAGTGAGGTCTGGGGAGGGTAAGATGTACGTAGTCCATACCTCTACCTCTAAAGATGTAAAAAGGCTGTTTCCGATAGACCCCCTGCTCGAGACACAGAATACTACACAAATACATAGTAAAGCATGGAAGTAGGCTTTAGTTTTCTTTTTCTTTTTTTTTTTCATTTTTTTATCATTTCTTTTTTTTTCTGTCCTCTATCTCTACCCTCTACCCTTTATTTCTATTTCTTTTTTCTTTTTTTTTCCTTTTCCTTTTTAGTCTCCTTTTTTTTTATTTTTTTGTTTTTACTTCTTTCTCATTTTTTTCTTTTTTGGTTGTATTTTATGTTTTATATTTTTTTAGTTTTGAAGAACATGGTTAAATCGAGTACAAATTATGGATGATGACTAAAATATCGTAACCACTTAGTATATTTGTTTTTACAATCATCTTTTTTTCTTTTTTCTTTTCTCCTTTTTCATTATTTTTTCTTTTTGATTTTTTTTCTATTTTGTTCTTCAATTCTTTCTTTACACTTTTTTCTCTTTTCTATCGCTAACTTCTACCTCTCTTTCTATTTTTTTTTTTTCTGTTTTTGGTTTCCTTCCTTTTTTTACGATAATAAAAATACCATAAATGCATAATAATTTATATTCGCCCAACATTTATAATTCAAGGGCTATGTGCATCCTCAGCCTTATATATTTTAGTCTCAAGAAAATACAATTAATTTATATACTTTTTTTTAGTTTTTCATCCGGTGTCCGGTGCTTACATTGGAGCCCTGACTAATCTGGATCGGGCGTTGCAGGGTCCATTAAGGTGGCAACGCTCCCAACAGAGTTTTCTCCATAACCAGGGTCATACCCTCGACCTCTGGTTAAGGGTGGAGTAGCCCCATCCACTGCACCACAACCCATGTTGATTTTAATTCATATATTTATTTGTATATAAATACAAATGATAAATTGTACATATTGACAACTAAATTATTCAAATACAAATAATAAATTTATTTGAAATATATAGTATGATACAAATAAATTTAAAGTAAAAAAATATAAAATGCAATGACAAAAAAAAGATGAGGAAAAGAATATAAAAAATAAGAAAAATGATAAAAATGACGAACCAAGTATGAAAAAGGGGGAAACGAAAATACAAAAAAAAATAATGCAAAGAAATAAAATTGACAAAGAGAAAAATGATGAAAAAGAAGAAAGAAAAAAGTGTAAGAAACGAGTAAAAAATAAGTGGAAAATTGATAAAGAAAAAAAAGTAAATTAAAGGAAAAAAGAAAGAAAAAATAGTAAATTAAAGGAAAAAATAAAGAAAAAACAAAAAAAGAAAAAAAAGAAAGAGAAATAAAAGATAGAAAAAAATAATAATAAAGGAGTGAGACTATAGATTATATTTAATTGATAAGAGATATTCTGAATTATATAGGCTAAATGGGATAATTAGAAGCTTATATTTATTAATCCATGTAGGTCTCAAGCGAATACAAGTGATGAAATAAGAATAAGAAAGGGGAAAGCAAAAAAAAAAGAATACAAAGAAAAAAGAAATAAAAAATCAAAAAATAGATGAAAAAATGAGAAAGAAAAAAAGAAATTATTACGAATGAGTAAAAAAATGAAAAAGAAAAAAGTAAATTAAAGGAAAAAAGAAAGTAAAGAAGAAGAAGAAAAGAAACTAGAAAAGAAAAAAAATTAAAACTTTAAGCATAGGTGGGTGATCTCTCTGTTAAAATGGGTACCCATATTTTATCCATTTTGTCCATATTTGTATGATCTTTTAAAATGAGTTGAAGTTCATATTTACCCATTTAAAATATGAGTAATCCAATTCACTAAATATGGGTTAAATGGACCTTTTTCACAAATATGGGCTGAAATTGACACCCCTACTAATGCCCTAAGGTACAATTGACTCAAGTGAGTTGTACTCAACATCGTGGCCAATTTTCATCTTTTAGCTGAGGACCTTATGGTCATTTCCCTCACCTGAAAAACTAAGTAACTTCACTATATAAGTGTATATGGCCTCCTAAAACACATTTTGAGTGGATTAAACATCCAAAACTCTCTCTCAAACTCAATAAGTATGAGTAGGTGTTAAATGTTATTGTAAAGGTATTATGAGCCATGTATGGTAAAATTAATGACCTTTTTGATTGATGGTTAATGAGGGGTTAAAGTTCCTAAACATGAAAATAAACTTGAATTGTGTACTGAACTTAAGTGTGGTATGAATGTGGTATAATAGTACTAGTGAAATGTTAATAGTTTGTGAGGGTCTTTATGACCATAAATTTAATTGTACGATAAATTGAATCAAGGCATTGTCCTATTGAAATGGTTGAGCAATAAAGGATTTTGTGAGGAATATATGGTCATGTATAATGTTTAATTAACTAGATAGGTTAAAGTTCTTAAGTGTTAATTGAATAGATGATGATGAATGGGAAGAAAGTTGGAGTCCCAATGTCGACTAATGATAGTCATAATGGTTGGAGGTTAAAGTCCCTTGTCTAATAAAAGGGATTGAGTTTAAAGACCCCTGCCTAATAGAATCGCTTGCAGTTAAAGTCCCTTGCACAATGAGATATCTTGAGGTTGAAGTGCCTCGCCAAATGAAATGGCTTGTGTTAGAGTCCCTTATCTGATACATCATGAGGTTAGAGTCCTTTGCCTAATGTGTGGGTATATGTTTTGAGTCCCTAGCCTAAATGAAAGTGCGTGGTTTGTTAGAGTCCCTTTCTTAAATAGATGTTTAGGTGTCTAGAGTCCCTTGCTTAATGAGTGTATATATGTTTAAAGTCCTTTGTCTAAGTAATATGTGAATGTCATTAGAGTCCCATAACTAATAAGAATTATTTGAATCTAAGTGTGCAAAGTCGGAGTCCTCCACTTTATGTCTCTTAATTGAGTCCTTTGAGAATGTTATTAGGACTCGTTTACTTGTTTAGCATGTGATATACCTATATGCATGGTTAACGTCATGAATATGGTTTAATATCATATATTGACTTGTTGCTGACTGATTATGTTGTTTTATCCTTATACTTGGGTTACATGCTAGTGCTCCATTCACTAACTATCTCTGGACTCTATGTCCAAATGTGACATAGGGGACGGAGCATCATCTTCTCTTTCTGTGCAGTGATTAGGTGATCAAAGTGGTTCATGCATAGACTTTGGATTGGTGAGCTTCCTTACTTCGGAAGACATTCATTCTTGGTCCCCTATATTTAGACTTAGTCTTATTTTGACTTGGTTTAGCTATTATCGGGGGCTTGTCCCGACATATACAATTCTAAACATCGATTTTTATAGAGGTATTGTGGATGATTATGGACTTGGGTATATTTGTTAGTTGATGAATCTAATTAAGTGGTTAGACTTGTTTAAGTTATGAGTTGCAGTATGTTTTTTCGCTATCTTATTATATGATTGAGATCACCCGACCTTTGTGATTGATGTGATAATTAGGTTGGGTTTTGAGGCAACCTTTGATTCACGTGTGCTTGAGGTGCCCATACGACATAGCCTAGTTTTGGGTCGTGTCAATTACATCTTAGTATTTGAGCATCTCCGTCCATCTACGCTGCCTAAAGTTTAATCCCTCTACAGAAACACATGTTGCGGACGGTGATGATCACTAAATACCTCACGATGGACATCATAAAGATAGTTCCTCTAAATCTTAAGAGAAAACACTATGCTTCCAACTCTAAGTCATGCGCATGATATTTCTTTCATGTACATTCAATACCTTGATGTATATTCAATGACTTTCTTATCTAGCATCAAAACAATACCTAAACTAAAATATAAGACATTATGATAACAACAAAGTCCTTATCGTCCACACACAATAGGAGCTATAGACGACAAGGTTTTGAGATTTTGAAAGTTCTCCTCATACTCATTATATCAGAGAAATAACACATCTTTCTGAGTCAAATGAGTCACCTAAAAAGCAATAGTGGCGAACCCATTCATGAATCAGTAGTAGTAACTAGACAATGCCAGAAAGCTACAAGTCTCAGTAACTGTAATAGGCCTAGACCAACTCGTAACTGCCTCTATTTTTTGTGTATTGACCATAATCCCTCCTTTGAAATCATATGCCCCACGAAGGACACAAAAGTTAGTCGAAACTTACACTTACTAGGTTTAACATACAATTGCTTCTCTTTCAACAACCCCGAGACAACTCTCAAGTGGTTTTCATGCTCTTCCCTACCATTCCAATACACCATAATGTCATCAATAAACATAATTAAAAATAATCCAAATAGGTCTTGAAAATTCCATTCATCAAACTCATAAAATTAATTGGGGCATTAGTAAGTCCAAAAGGCATCACCAAAAATTTATAATGCCCATACCTTGTCTAAAAAATAGTCTTAGGAATATGTTTTTCTTGAATCTTCAATTGATGATATTCAGACCTTAAGTTACTTAAAGAAGATTGACACACCCTAAGGTTGGTCAAACAAGCCTATATGGGGGAAGAGGATATTTATTCTAGATAGTGATCTTGTTCAGTTAGCGATAGTTACTATACATACACATACCTCCATCTTTCTTCTTCACAAACACCATAAGAGCAGTCCCTAATAAACTCCATACTGAGAAGGCTCTGCAACTGATCTTTCAACTTTCTCAACTAAATCGGTGCTATCCTATATGTAGGAACAGAAATAAGTGAGTATCGTACTCTAAATAAATGGAAAAATCGATATCATGGTCTGGTAGCATGGCAAAAAATCTATGGGAAACACCTCAAAAAACTCACAGATTATTTGAACTGACCTATTAAGTAGAAACTCTTCAATAGTGTCCCAAAGTTGAACTAAGATTGGAAAACACTCTATCTCTATCAACTTTTGTTAACCCTTACTGGTAAAATAACTTGGACAAGATGTATCAACCCTCATAATATCATTTTAACTTCTATTTGTTTTGTAATATATAAGGAATATGTAGGGTTTTATTTACTTAGCTTATGAATGAAATGTTAAGCCTTACAAGACAAAGAAACACACGTCCTCTTTCCTGAGGAACCCAAAACTGAAATTGGGGCTTAGACAAGTGTAGAATCACTTGTATTTGCATTTGCTTGGAAACATTGATGCTTGGCTGGTATATTCCGATCTTGTGTCTTTGTAATAGATAGGTTTATTATTGTGTGTAATTTTAAGGGTCCAAGAGCTATCATTATTGGGCTATTAACATTATAGCTTCATGTGGTCTATCTATCTATCCTTTTTTCTTTTGTAACCTTGTATCCATTTTGTATCTTGTATTGTGTAGCCGTTTTTGTTGTTATTGTTGTTGTTGTTCTCATTTTTGTTTCATCGTGTGTTGTTAACTTAGTTTGTTATTGTCTGCAAAAGGTGTCAAACACCTAGTTATATTGTCCTTCTTGTATTTCATTCTTGAATCCGAGAGTGGTCTCCAAAAGGGTCCTCGATTCTTTGAATTAGTGGACTATTTTTAGAGTGTGTTTGGACTGTTTTGAGCCAATTCCGTGTGTTCCTTGGTTTTCTTGTATCACCTTCTTGAAAAGCATTCGACCTTGAATCCGTACCTTTCAAATCAAGAGAAGACAAACAAGTACACATCCCCATGGCATGATGGGTTAGGGTTAGCAAAAATAACACATCAACATGCTATGCTGAGGCGGGAAAAATATGAAGTATAGCCACGAGTCATTTGTTTTAATCATAAAAAGATTAGTACAATTGCTACAAAGGAAGTGGCTCAGCAAGCATCAAGACAAAAGGAAAATAGGCTGAGAGTCATCCTTTCCCACCCTAAGATGGTACCGTGATCAAATGGAAAATTTAGCCAAGGGCCTAAGCCGAGGCTAGCCCTTTCTTCCCCTAGAATGTCACTCCCACATTCACACACAAAACATTTTCATACACATGATCTCTATGAACAAAACTAATTGCAATGCTTTTACCACACAAAATGTTCAAAGAGTCATGCGCATTATCAAGATCAATTCTATAGACACCATCACTAACTTGAGAATTTTTAACCACTCTATTTATATGCTCAAGTAGTGAACTAAATTTAAGAGTAAATTGATCATCATGCACACCTAGAGTACACATTTCCGAGACTACACAATCCTTGCCCATAAGAGTACTTTCATCTTCCGAGAAGAGATTTCCATCTTTAGGAGAAATATTGTCACACCATAGTGGGTTAGCATATCGGCTATAGCCTTCAAGGCAAGCCATACCATCATTTTCACCACCAAGTTCATTAAGAGTGTTTATATAATCTTCAAAAAAAACATTAAACCTAAAAAGAGCATGATCTATCTCACGGATAGATTTGGAACTAGTAAGTTCTTCGCTCTCTATAAGTTCACTATCAAGTACCAAAGATATTTCAATCTCCTCTTTACCTTGGTATGGGTCGGGGTAGCCCACCTCTTCCTTTGGGAAGCTTTCGGTACAAGGTGTTTGGACAAGAGAAGTTGGATTTTTCTGGGATAAGTTTAGGTAACAGTTGGCGTAGCCTTTCCAGGTGCCATTTTATTTCTTCAATATCATCACTAATGTGATTAAACTTGGCATCAAGATTAGTGGCATACATGGTACCTATAGCAAAGGACAAAAACAAACAACAAAACAAATTTGTTAGTTCAAAATGCCTCACGACATTCTCACTCTCGGTTTTACCTCACACTTGATTTCACAAGTGTTGAAAGCCAGCTTGTACTTCGTGAGTGATTGATGGTCGAGTTTACTTTTGTACGGAATGGATTTTCGTTTGATTTGACTCAAAGAAAATTTGTTTACGGACTTGAAACAACAAGATACAATGAATTCACAAAAGAGAAAAGCACACAACAAACATTTAACACGAATGAACGAACACAAAAACTAACTAACAATCTAGTAGATGAGTACTAGTTTGCCAATTATTATTAGAATCAATGAAATTGAAACTAAGAAATAGGAAATGGAAACTACAAAATCTGAATTTGATCCAAAATTTGACACGTGAACAGTAACTTGATGTGGCAGCCACGTATTGGTTGCGGTCTTTCTAAGAATTGTTATTCACAAATGTTCATGTCTTGGTCAAAAATTTAATTTGGATTGGTGGAATTTTGTTTTAGGAGGGGCAAATAAGTTTAGGAGCCTTTTTCAATTTTCAATTTGCAAAACTTTGTCTTAGTTGTACTTCTCCTAAAAAAATGGGTCCTTGAATCATGGAAAGTTGTTGGAAAGTTGTTGAGATGTGATTGACTAGTTGATGAGTGATGGTAAGTCTTTCAAGACTAACAAAGCTGCACCTTTTTCCCTTCACCTTTATAGATCTAAGGTTCACTTTATTTTAACAAGATATGAAGGTTGTGAAGAACTTCAAGAACAAAATCAACAATCACCAAGAACAACCAACAACAATCTCCAAGAACATCAACAATTTCACATGGCCAACTTCTTATTTTCACAATAGAATATCTTCAACACTTGGCCAAAACAACTACAACTTCAACAAAATGCTTCTTAGGCCACCAATGAACAACAATATCATGTGTCCAAGCTTATAAAAACAACAAGATGAAGGACAGAAGGCCAAAACAATACACCATAACAATGTTAAACAACAAATCGGCCAAGTCCAAGTTCACGACTATAATTTGAACAATACAAGCTCAAACTTAGATTAAGACTTAAAGTGTTAGTGAAAAACAAAAATAACACTATAAACACTCAACACAAGTAAAAATCTCAGTCCAAACACAACAAGAAAACAATTTTTAGCCAAGAACACAAAATGGACAGATTGTTATTTTTCTAGAATTTTCAGATTTCAACAAGTGAGCTAGCCCAAGATTTGATCTTGTAGGAACAAGATCAATCCATGATCTGATACCAAATGATACGATAATGACCACGAGAACACTAAATACACCCCAAACAGTCCACTAATCAAAAGGATTCTTGGACCAATTGGAGACCTCACTCGGATTCGACAATTACAACAACAATAATGAAATGAAGAAGGTGTTTATCACAACAAAATAGCAAAAACAACAATAATATGAAGACAATATAAACAACAACAAAGTGGTAACAATAAAAACACCTCACGGGTTACATTAACAAACACAAGAAACAACGATTACAACAAAATAAAAAGGATAGTTAGACAAAATGAAGGTGTAGTCGTAAAAACCCAACAGCCTATTCCACTTTTGGACCTTTAAAAATACACACAACGAATACCTAACTCCTACGTTGGCACAAGAGTGACCTAGATCTCCCAAACATCCAACGTTTCCAAGCTTGAAACCAAGACGAGTGATTCCACACTCAAGTTGATTTCTCTTGTTACAATTTCGGCCAAGGAGGGCCATTCTTAAAAGAGAGATGTTTCTAAGTGTTGCACATTCATATTTAATAAAAACTAAGACTAAAAACCCTAAGAGGTTCTATCTATAGTGTATTACAAAATTGAATACAAAATGACCACAATACCCCTCAAGGGTGAGGTGGCCATAAAGTGTAACTTAGGGGCTGTTTTTAGTGCATTTAGGCCCTCTTTTACACTTCACTTGTGCACTTCCTTGGATGAATTCAATACACACTTGTTCTTGTCCATTATCGTGGTCGTACTTGTATCATCCTCCCTTCTGATACAAGAATAATCACGAAAATAAACTTATGTGGGTATGTATTGAAAGCAACCAAGTGTATGTGCAAGATAAGTGTAACTAAAGGCCCAAATACACACCAAAGCAGCCCACTCCATACACTAGAGGGGCAACCTATTCTTGAAGGGCCTTTTGGGTCATTTTAACTTCTATTTGTTTTGTAATATATAAGGTACATATTGGGTTTTTTTTACTTAGTTTATGAATGAAATTTTAAGTCTTAAAAGACAAATAAACACAAGTCCTCTTTCCTTGAGGCACCCAAAACTAAAATTAGGGCTTAGACAAGTGTAGAATCACTTGTATTTGCATTTGCTTGGAAACATTGATGCTTGGGAGGTGAATTTTGATCTTGTGTATTTGTAAGAGATAGGTTTATTATTGTGTGTAGTGTTAAGGGTCCAAGAGTTACAATTATTGGGTTATTAACATTATACCTCCATGTGGTCTATCTATCTATCCTTTTTTCTTTCGTAATCTTTTATTCGTTTTGCATCTTGTATTGTGTAGCCGTTTTTGTTTTTGTTTTTGTTTTTGTTGTTCTCTTGTGTTGTTAACTTAGTTTGTTATTGTCTACAAAAGGTGTCAAACACCTAGTTATATTATCCTTCTTGTATTTTATTCTTGAATTCGAGAGTGGTCTTCAAAAGGGTACTCAATTCATTGAATTAGTGGATATCTTTAGAGTGTGTTTGGACTGTTTTGAGCCAATTCCGTGTGTTCCTTGGTTTTCTTGTATCACCTTCTTGAAAAGGATTCAACCTCAAATTCATACCTTCAAAATCAAGAGAAGACAAATAAGTACACATCCTCATGGCATGAGGGGTTAGGGTTAGCAAAAATAACACATCAACATGCTATGCTGAGGCGGGAAAATTTTGAAGTATAGCCACCAGTCCTTTGTTTTAATCATAAAAAGATTAGTACAATCGCTACAAATGAAGTGGCTCATACAAGAATCAAGACAAAAGGAAAATAGGCCAAGAGTCATCTTTTTTACCCTAAGATGGTACCGGGATCAAATGGAAAATTTAGCCAAGGGCCTAAGCTGAGGCTAGCCCCTTTTTCCCTAGAATGTCACTTCCATATTCACACATAAAAACATTTTCATACACATAATCTCTATGAACAAAACAAATTGCAATGCTTTTACCACACAAAATGTTCAAAGATTCATGCGCATTGTCAAGATCAATTCTACAGACACCATCACTAACTTGAGAATATTTAGCCACTCCATTTACATGCTCAAGTAGTGAACTACATTTAGAGTAAATTGATCATCATGCACACCAAAAGTACACATTTCCGAGACTACACAGTCCTTTCCCATAAGAGTACTTTCATCTTCTAATTAGAGATTTTCATCTTTAGGAGAAATATTGTCACACCATAGTGGGTTAGCATATCGGCTATCGCATTCAAGGCAAGCTATAACATCATTTTCACCTCTAGGTTCATTAAGAATGTTCATATCATCTTCAAATAAAACATTAAACCTAAAAAGAGCATGATCTATCTCACAGATAGATTTGGAACTAGCAAGTGCTTCGCTTTATATAAGTACACTATCAAGTACCAAAGATGTTTCAATCTCCTCTTTACCTTGGTGTGGGTCGGGGTAGCCTACCTCTTCCTTTGGAAAGCTCTCATCACAAGGTGTTTGGACATGAGAAGTTGGATTTTGTGGGATAAGTTTAGGTAACAATTGGCGTAGCCTTTCCACGTGCCATTTCATTTCTTCAATATCATCATTAATGCGATGAATCTTGTCATCAAGATTAGTGGCAGCCATGGTACCTAAAGCAAAGGACAACAACAAACAACAAAACAAACTTGTTAGTTTAAAATGCCCTAGCACACTCTCACTCTTGATTTTACCTCACACTTGTTTCATCAGTATTGAAAGTCGTCTTATACTTTGTGAGTGACTGTGGGTCGATTCTACTCTTGTCTAGAATGGATTTTCTTTTGAGTTGACTCAAAGAAAATTTATTTACGGACTTGAACCAACAAGATACAACGAATTCACAGAAGAGAAAAGCACACAACAAATGTTTAACACGAATGAACGAACACAAAAACTAACTAACAATCTAGTAGATGATTACTAGTTTGCCAATTAGTATTGGAACCAATGAAATAAAAACTAAGAAACAACAAATGGAAACTACGAAATATGAAATTTGAGCCAAAATTTGATGCGTGAATAGTAACTTGACGTGGCAGCCATGTATTGGTTGCGGTCTTTCTAACGAATTGTTATTCTCAAATGTTCAGTCTTAATCAAAAATTTAATTTGGATTTGTGGAATTTTGTTTTAGGAGGGAAAAATAAGTTTTGGAGCCTTTTTCAATTTTCAAGCCTTTGACTTTACTTGTACTTCTCCTTAAAACATGTGTCCCTGAATCATAGAAAGTTGTTGGAAAGTGGTTGAGATGTGATTGACTAGTTGATGAGTGATTGTAAGTCTTTCAAGACTAACAAAGCTTCAGCTTTATAGATCTAAGGTTCACTTCATTTTAACAAGATATGAAGGTTGTGAAGAACTTCAAGAACAAAATCAACAATCACTAAGAACAACCAACAACAATCTCCAAGAAAACCAACAATTTCACACGGCCAACTTCTAATTTTCACAATACAATATCTTCAACACTTGGCCAAGACAATTACAACTTCAACAAAATGGTTCTTAGTCCACCAATGAACAATAATATCATGTGTCCAAGCTTATAACAACAATAAGATGAAGGTCACTAGGCCAAAATAGTCCACCATAACAATGTTCAACAACAAATCGTCCAAGTCTAAGTTCACGACTACAATTTCAACAAATACAGGCTCAAACTTAGATATAGACTTAAAGTGTTAGTTGAGAACAAAACAAACACTATAAACACTTAATACAAGTAAAAATCTCGGCCAAGACATAACAAGAATACAATTTTTGGCCAAGAACACAAAATGGACAGATTGTTCTTTTTTTGGAATTTTCAGATTCTAACTTTTTTTTTTCAAGTGAGCTACCCCAAGATTTGATCTTCTAGGAACAAGATCAAGCCATGCTATGATACCAAATGATACGATAATGACTATGGGAAAACTAAACACACCCCAAACAATCCACTAATCTAAAGGATTGTTGGACCGATTGGAGACCTCACTCGGATTCGACAATGACAACAACAATAATGAAATGAAGAAGGTGTTTATCACACCAAAACAACAACAACAACAATAATATAAAGACAATATGAACAACAAAAAAGTGGTAACAATAACAACACCTCACGAGTTACATTAACAAAAAAAGAAACAAAGATTATAATAAAACAAAGAGGATAGATAGTTAGACAAAATAAAGGTGTAATCTTAAAAACCCAAGAGCCTATTCCACTCTTGGAACGTTAACAATACACTCAACGAATACCTAAATCCTATGTTATCACAAGAGTTACCTCGATCTCCCAAGCATCCAACATTTCCAAGCTTGAAACCAACACGAGTGATTCCACACTCAAGTTGATTTCCCTAGTTACAATTTCAGCCAAGGAGGGCCATTCTCTCAAGAGAGATGTTTCTAAGTGTTACACATTCATATTTAATAAAATATAAGACTAAAAACTCTAAGAGGTTCTATATATAGTGTATTACAAAATAGAATTCAAAATGATCACAATACCACTCAAGGGTGAGGTGCCTATCAGGTGTAACTTAGAGGCAGTTTTTAGTGCATTTAGGCCCTCTTTTGCACCTCACTTGTGCACTTCCTTGGACAGATTCAATATGCACTCGTTTTTATCCATTATCGTGGTCGTACTCCTATTAACCTTTAACCTAAAACCCAACATATATGACCATATTTGTTATTTTCTTGTCCCTAGTGATCGCATTATCTTAGATGTTATACTGTATTATTGGCAAGATTTGAAAAATATGAATTGGTCTTGAAAATTTTGCGTAAACGTTAGCTTTATGGATACTTATTTGTTCTCTTTTTTGGATATTTTCTATCTGAAATGGGATTTCCATCATGTGCGCCTGTTGGATTGTGTCTTCGGGATAACTTGGTAGTTCTGTGGATCTTCTAGACCATTATAAATTTGGGAAACATCTTGATTTTTTCTGTAATAGGTCATTACCACCCTTTATATTTGGGACACAATACCTCAGGAATATGGTGGGGGATATAGAAATAAAGAAAGCTAAAGGGATAGAACTCAATCAGCTGTCCAAAAACCCTCTTATGTGAGACACCAACGTGTACACTCTTGGATCTTCTCACGGATGCATTTCTTCTTAGAGAAGCAACATCTGTGGATAATTTGTTGGTTTGAGTCCACCTTATAATCCTTGATGTTCTCTCTTAGTGTTTTGGGATTGCCAACTCAAGGCTTGGTTTGCTCTACTAATGCAGTTTAGTCGTAAGATTTCCCGAGTAACTTATCTTTATGTTATTTATAGGAAGGTATTGTGTTACCTTCAGGTGCACAAAATTTAAAGAATGAATATAAGGAAAAGAAGCATAAAAAGAATAAACATAGAAATGGGTTGAGAAAACAGGATCCTAGCAGTTGCATTGACAAGGATCACATTCTAAACAGGGATAATGATAAGAAAAATGGGAGTAACTCGCAGAATTATGGTCCAGATTTTTTCCTGAGACAACAAGTAAAGGTAACACGTAATACGAGATTCATTTTTTGCAATATTGGTTAAGATCCAAGATTAAAATTTGGCATTTTTTTGCTGTAGCAATTTTCAACAACAACAACAAACCCAGTATATTCCCACATAGTGGGGTCTGGGGAGAGTAGAATGTACGCAGTCCATACCACTACCTCTACAGAGGTAGAGATTGCTGTAGAAATTTTAAATGGCTTAAATGATTATGCTTGGCTTGCAGACTTCAAATGAATTTTATGCTTCTTTCCATGATCCAGTTGCTTTCTGTGTTCTCCATGATCAATTTTAAGATATCATCTAATATTTTTTATGAACTCTTTAGCATAAAAATGTGCAATTGTTGAAGATGTTATGCATTTGGTGGTCTATGTGGTTGAGATATTTACAAAAACAACAATAACAAACCCAGTGTATTCCCACAAAGTGGGGTCTAGGGAAGTGAAGTGTACACAATCCATATCACTACCTCAGATCAAATAGAGAGGCTATTTCCAACAACCCTCGACTCAGGACGTATATTTCTATTATTTGTTCAGATGTTTGTTTAAGAAACTTCTATTATGGCATTAATAGATTAGCTAGTTAAAAACTTTTTTTCTCTCTCTTAATGAAAAACCCTAAACACTAAAACTTCAGTCGGCCAACATGGCTGGTATCTTCGCCGGTGGGCTATCCCATCGGACGTATTTCCACCTTTAATAACTAGAGCTGATATTTACTAAACAACAATAACTCCCTCACCCATAGTGTCGTATTTCAAATTTCTTAAACCTAAGGTTCAATATACGCCTACTATTCCTCCTAAACTAGTTATTATGATACAAGGAAACCCACAATCACATCGAAGAAATCTGAGATAAGTGCATTGATCATATAAGAAAATCTTCAATATGCAATAGGAAAGTTTTCGTGTGGAAAACTGAACATTAATGAGTTAAGGCGAGTTATACCTAGTCAACATGGCATTAAAAGTGCATGCACTATAGGAGTATTGGATACATGACATATTTTGCTGAGGTTGTCCATATTAGAAGATTATGTTCATATGTTATCAACAACAACATTTTATGTAAAGACTAAAGAGACGTACTGACAGATGAGAACCTTTAAGTGAGATCCATGTTTTGAACCTAAGGTTAAAACAACAACTGGGGCTGCTTGGATATCATTACCAAATCTCTTACCAAATTTTTTTGCTAAGAAGTCAATATTCTCTATTGCATTAGCTATAGGAAAAACACTTACAACAGACATGGCAACAAAGAATCAGACTAGACCCGGCTTTGTTAAGGTGAAAATTTTAGTTGATTTGGTGGCAAAGCTTTCATAAAGGTTTAAAATCAAGGCAAAATGACCTTCTGGACCCTTGTACTATGTCGGTTTTGTAAGTTGGACACTTTTACTTACATGTTTGTGATCTGGACCCTTGAACCTATTAAAAAATAATATTTTGCACCCTATGACCATTGACCTTGCCTATGTGGCATTGAAATGGTGACTAGGACAAAGAGAGTGTAGCCACTCACCAGGGGGTGCGAGTAGTTTTCATTAAAATAATTTAAAAATAAAATAAAAATAATATTAAAATTTAAAAAAATTAAAAAGGATCCTTTTTTTTCCTCCATCTTTTTTAATTTAAAAATATTTTTAAAAAATTAAAATATTTTTTCCCTCCCTACCCCAGCCCGTCTCCACCCCCACCCCACTCATCCTCGTCCAACCCCACCCTCATCCCCCACCCCAACACCCATCTAGCCCATCCCCATCCCTACCTCAGCCCATTCCCACCCTCCACACCCTACCCACCCCCATACCACCCCACCCTTTTCTAGCCCCACTACCTCACCCAGCCTCGTCCCCACCCCCCACATCTCACCAGCCCTATCCAGCCCCTTCTTACCCCACCCCCTGCCCCACACCCTTCCCAGCCCCATCCCTACCTTACCCCCATCTCCTTCTATCCCCCCACCCTACCCCAACACTCTTCCATCCCCCCCCACCACCTTTACTTTTTATTTTAATTTTCCCTAAGTTCAATTCTTTTCATTTTTTGGAATAAAATTTAAATTTGAAATCTTTTTTTTTTGGGAATTAAAATTTAAATTCGAATTGAAAGTGAGTGATAGTGAATATTGAAAAAATTAGTGAATTTCGCTTGAAAAAAAATAAACTTTTTATGATTTTGTAAAGATATTCAAATTTAAAAATAAAAAAATTATTATGTTTGTATATATGAATTTATAGTTAAAAATTTAAATTAGTTGGATAAGAATTTTAATTATTTGGAATGAATTTGAGATTTAATTTGTGAGAAAAAATAAAAACATGATTATTCAAAATTTTCAACAATTATAAATTTTTCTTATTTAATTAAATTAATTTTAATATTTAATTTGTTATTTAGCATTTTAAAAATGACTTGGAATTTAATTTAATCCTTTTTTAAATTTTTTTAAATGACGTGATAAATGACATGGCAGATGACGTGACAGATGAGGCAGACGTGGCAGTTGACGTGGAGAGTGTGTGTTACACTCACCAAAATAGGGGTTTAAAATATTGCTTTTTAGTGAGTTCAGTGGTCTAGATGACAAATATGTAAGTAAAAGTATCCAACTTACAAAACCGACATAGTACAAGGATCCAGAAGGCCATTTTGCCTAAAATCAATGAAGAAGATGATGCTATAGGTGAAATCAAGTCAAAGTGGATACAAATTCAGTATGATTATATGCTAAAATATTATAGAGAATGTTGTTTATAAAGGCATGATGAGGAGATTGTTAGTATGTACATCTAGAATTATTTAAAAAGGAATAAGAGAATAGTATAAGAAAAACTTCAACAGAAAATATTAGTGAGATAAAGGAAAAGATCAAAAAACAGGAATGCAAGGATGGAAAAGGACTGACACTAATAAATACAAACAAGAATGGATGACTAGGAGAAGGAATAAGTACAAAAAGGATCAGCATGGTCATATCCAAGGAGAAATTGAATACAAGGATAATAATTCATTTGATACTTTACAAAATGTAGAGGAAAACAACTATGCAGAGAATGCAGAGAATGCAGAGAAAGACAAGTAAGTGGAGAATATTTCAAAAGAGAGTACTAAAGAATGGATGACCCACACATTTGGCAAAATAGTATAATTTGAACAAGGTGCAAATAAAGAATATAGAGCCTAACACAGTTAAATCACATGAGGTCAATAAGGATTTAGTGAAGAATATAGAAGATCCAGATAATGATAACGCTCAATCTATAGCTCTCGTAGGAGTGTAAAGCGGTCGTTAGCAAATATAGAACCCAACCTGGGTTGGGTGTCGATCCCACAGGGAATAGCTTGGCCAACAAGTAAGCAACGGTTACTAGACTTTTAGTGCAAGTCTCGTAATAAGGGGGGATCGTAATGTGTAACCAAAATATCAAAGTAAAACTAAAAATAGTAAAGTAAAAAGGAAAGAATGTTTCGTATGTTGTAAAACAATGAGAATTGAAGAGTTGGGGTTATGTCCACCTTCTGAGTTATACGTCTCTATTGGCTATGAGTGTGTTGGATTCAGACATGTATGTGCTTATAGAGAATTGTATTCGATGGTAAATCCAGGCGTCTTTCGACCTATTCGAGGATTATTTCACTTTAACTCTTTCGAGCTTAAAGCGTGTCTAACGGTACGAATTCTCCAAGAGGTTAATCCAGTTACGGCACTAACTTTTTAATAGGGGATGGGACCCTACTACCTTGACATTATCTCTTTTCCAGACAAATAACCTTTCTTTCGAACAAGTTCAATGTTACACTGGCGTATTCTTGCATTTGCAACCACAAAGAATTTAGATTAAGATGAAGAGAATAATGATATAAGCAGCATACGTGTCATGAACTAACAAACTCATAGTAATAGATAGTATCTCATACGGCTTCCATAACCCCAACAGAGAAGTTTAGTTACCCATGAGTGCGAAGAAGATCATGATTGACATTGTTGTTATACCACAAGATTGATTAACTTCGTGTAGCACAAGTGGTAGGCGTGAATTCCTAGGCAAAGTAACTATTCTCTTGTTGCGGAATTTAAGAATAGAAGAATTAAGGGAAAGATTTCGGAATTGAGAAGTAGAAGAATAAGAACTAGAATTTATGAGGAATGTATGAAGATGAATCAAAATCTCTAGCATAATAGGGTATTTATAATACCCATATCCTAATCCTACTAAGCTAATGAAATACTTAACCAAATCCTACTAAGCTAATGAAATACTTAACCCAATTGTACAAGGTTAATGTATTATTATCCTAATCCTAATAAGTTACTGCAAGTCCCCAAGGTCTTCAGAAATGCTGTTTTAGCCCGGGACAGATTTTTCATGCATCACATTTGGTCCTTAGGCGTCCAAGCTTCCTTTTCTCCTTCCGTGAAGCTTTCTTTGGCATCAAGTAATCCATAAAATGCTGAATTCTGCATCATTTATACCTGAAACTTTGCTAATCATGTTCGTTAGCTCACTTACAGGAAAAGGACTAAAAGTGCATGAAATATATAATTTGTTCTCAAAACATAGCACAAATATGGGCAAAATATATTGATATAGGCGCGTAATATCGCCTATCATCAACACCCCACACTTGAAGCTTTGTTCGTCCTCGAACAAGATATCATGTTCATCTAATCATCAACTTAGGGTTTCGCAGTAACAACACAAAATATTCATCAAGACTGGCATAACAATTATCAACAAAGAGTAGTTTTCCGATCATTAGTAGAAACAGTTTAACCTCTAGCATAGACTCGTGATGGTGGTCGACTCATATTCAAAAGTTAAGGTACAAGGAATCATATATAACTAGCCAAAACTCATCAACCATGTGTGTCTCACAATATATCACCCATAATCACTCACAAGTATAGCATCTTTTTCAAACATGGGTATAAAAATATCCTTGCTCTCGCTCTCACAAAGAATTCATATGCAGCAATTGATGACCATAGGCTTGCCCTTAGTGTAATACTCCACTAAATGTCAGAATGTTAAGATTAGGATCAAGTAGGTCTTTTGATGGTTGTAATGTAGGCTAAGGGACGGGTAGGATCAGCTATTTTGGCCAGAAATAGTGACTAAGTTCCTAAGCACTTTAATACATCACATTGTATCATTGACACTTTTTTCTTTCATCCTTTCTTCTTCTTTTCTTCTACCACCCTTGTTCTCCTCTTTTGCTTTTCAACATAACTCACTTTTCAGCTTTCTTTTTCCTTCTTCTTTTCACAACATACCTCTTATGATAGCACTTTCTTTTTCATAACACATTCAAGCACCATTACAATTTAAAGCATCATACTTACCCAATTTCCTCTTATATTGTCACATGACTTTATACTTTAAAGCACTTAGGAATTTGGATCAAATCACGGTCTTGAAAAAATGGATTAGGCTTACATACAAGGTTGTCAAAGAAATAGGCTAAAGGCTCAAAAGGGTTTAACTAGGATGATGTCCAAGGGTAGGTAAAACGAAGGTAAACATATGTAGGTTGCCAAAGAAATGCCTAAATCATCTCCTAAACTTACACTCCTTATTTTCGCTTTGCATACATACCAGGCAAGTTCTAGCATCAGCCACAAACATAGAATATACTATTAATCTCACACACATAAGACACATGGTCGACTTTATTTGGAAGTAATATAGACTCTTGACCCAACAAGTGAAGGAATTGAACCACACAATATCACATAATGAGTCACAATTAGAGCCTAAATGTCTCAATAGTCATAATTGTAGCACATACTCTTGTTATAATCTCATGTTGCCTATTGGAATTATTTCATGCGAAGCTAAAAAAATTATTCCTAAAAAACGACACAAAAATAAAACAAAGTAAATAGAGTAAAAAAACATAGATTCGATAGAGAAGTATAGCATGCGATACTGCCAGCCCACACTTAAACGGAACACTGCCCTCAGTGGAAAATAAATACGAAGAACCTGGTCAGTCGGACTTTTCCTCAATGTCGGGGGTCATACCCCCTTCGTCAGAATCATCATAAGAGTCATCGTCAGAGTTTTCCTCCTCATAGGAGTCTGGCAAGCGTCGATAGTCATCGGTCGGCACATCATCGTCTAGAGGTTCCTCAAAGTAAACGCCCACTCCACACATATCCCGTGCATGCATATTCATTGAATAGTTGTGGTCCAGCTGTTGGAGCTCTACAGCAGTTGGAACACGTCCACCACTCATCATAGTAAATCGTGTCATGCCATAAAGATGACGAAAGAAACTCTCATCACGAGCATGTCTCTCCGCAGTAGTAAGGTTGACACCATGAGTTGTTTCAGCATCTTTGACCTTTGTGAGGTCAACCTTCTTCGGGTTATGTGGGAGTTTGTGATCAGCTGGTTCCTCTTCGATATCCTCCTTCCACAAGATTGCTGTAAACAGATTACCAAAAGTGAAGTGGGACCTTTTGTGGAGTCTGGCCTTCCGCATTGTAGAGCGAATGATTGCCCCAAAGTTGATAGGGACATTCGTCATCAAAGTATAGACCAAACACACTCTATCTCTTGATATTTTGGTGTATTGAGTCCCAGGAATAAGGCATGAGTTGACAATACACAACCAGATTCTTGCTTCCCTATTCAATGGAGCATAGGGGAAGGTGTTGTGTCGTCCGGTGTCTCGGTGTCTTCCCCACCTTGCCATGGATCTACTTCCACAAAGTGTGTGTCGTATTGCTCTATAAGGAGGCCTACTGTACAACTCTTTGAATGGTGCTGGGTCGACCGAAGGTAAGCCAAGAAAGGAGTTAATTAAATCCGCGTTGAGCTGTAACACTTGGCCCCGAATCTTGACTTCGTTGCCTGTGGTTTTCGGTGACCAATTGGCATAGAATTCCCTTGTCAAATCGAGATTACATTCTCCCATGTCGCGAAAGATGAAATCCAGATTCAACGCCATTATTTTTGCCAACATACGCGGCTCCTTCTTCGCTAGGGTGTCCTTATTGATCAAGTCGACGTGAACATATTTTCTTTCCTTGTTGTTCTTGTACCATTCTTTGGCTTCCTCCTTAAGAACCCATTTTATTCCAAACATTCGGCGGGGTAGTTGCATGGAGGATGATTCTCCTTGGTCCTTGCGACCTCTCTTCTTGCCCTTTTGGGAAGTGGTAGCCTTATCTTGTCGCGCTTTAGGTGCCATTGTTCCTGAGACTTAAACAGTATTCATGTTAGCATCAACTCAAAGGAAACAATCTATAAACAAGCCTTCGGGGTACCACCCCACACTTAGGTTCGTTAATACAAAACAGTGAAGTGAATGTAGTCGATTACTTGAACTTCGTCGACATACATTTTAGGAACTATATTCCGACAAGAAAATCAGCGATGCATCACTACTTGCAGCCATTGCACTACTTTCATGTTAGGTATAACAACACTACTACATAGGGGTTACATCATGGTATAGTTATTTTCAACAATCACAACCTCCTAAGTCGGTAGGCAACTATAAGTCTTATCCCGATAAACGGGATAGTCTAACATGTAAGTATCCAAGTATCAAGCTTAAGCATTTTTCATAACCATAGCAATTCCGCAAATAGTATAACAATGCTAGTAAAACCAAATTCAAGTCGGAAATAAGTCAAGATTATCCTAACGTATATGTTTACTTACATGGTTTTTGTATCAACAATCCAAACACATTAACATCACCAATAATCCTTCAAGATGTAGCAATTCATAATAGACATAGTAACGTAGTACTTACGAGAAATAGATGAAGAATAAAAGAGTACTTACGTGATTGAAGCCTTTGGAGATGGTCTTGTGAATTGGAAGAGCAAAAAAGAAAATTTTTGAGATGATTTAGGTGGATGTGTGGCGCCTTTAGGTCAATTTCCAATGTGCTTAAGTTTCAAGACTAAGTCCCCTTTATATGGGAAAACAATGGGTCAGTTTTTGACCCATTTACAAACGGTTTTGGAGACAAAAATGACCTCTATGCGGCGCATAGTGCTTTGCATAATCATAGTATAGGCGGCGCATAGTGTAGTGCATTTAGGGACATATGCGGCGTATAGTGTATAGCATTTACGAACATATGCGCCGCATAGTGTATGGCATTTGAGATACTGATACCTAATGCTATATCATAGGCGGCGTATAGTGTATAGAACACTTAAGCATGGGCGGCGCCTATGTCTTTGCACACTAGATTCCGAGACCTTAGGCTATAGTATAGGTTTTGCATTGTTCGTGGCCTAGTTTTACCTAGGCCTAGCCTTCCTCGATGCCTATTTTGGCATGAGCAATGCTCAATCCATAGCCTTATGCATCCTTATTCCTAACTTACCACCTTTACCATACAATACGTCCAAATCGTCATTTGAGACCAATCTCCTCGTTGAATACTTCTCGCACCTATATTTGCTCAAAACCAATGAAAACGATTAGTACGATGGGTTGCCTCCCACCAAGCGCCTTAGCTTTGGTCGTGGCAAGACTCTTATTTTTGGATTTTCTCTTATCAAAAGCAAAACAAGTAATAGAACAAAAGAAAGACAAAACGATAAACAAAAAATGATAAAACAATAAAACGATGGGTTGCGTCCCATCTAGCACCTTATTTATTGTCGTGGCTCGACATAGTTTCCTCGAGTACTTAGACTTCATCAAGGTAAGTGATGGCCATATAATTCATTAATTCAAGAGGACCGATATAAGGTTTAACACATTGGCCATTCACTTTGAAGACAACACCATTATTGTCTTCCAATTCGACTACTCCAGACGAGTAGACTTTGATAACTTTGTATGGACCAGACCACTTAGACTTTAACTTACCTGGGAAGATCTTCAATCTGGAGTTGAAGAGAAGTACCATATCACCCCTTTGGAAGTTTCGTCGAACAATTCGCTGATCATGATACTTTTTCATCTGCTCCTTGTATAGGTCTGATCTTTCATATGCATGGAGACGAAACTCATCTAATTCGTTTAGCTGCTCCAACCTCAGATTCTTAGCATCATCCCAATTCAAATTCAATTGCTTCAATGCCCACAATGTCTTATGCTCGAGCTCGATGGGTAAGTGACAAGCCTTCCCATAAACTAGTTGATAGGGAGACATGCCAATGGGTGTTTTGAATGCAGTCCTGTATGCCCATAGTGCATCATCAAGCTTCCTAGACCAATCCTTCCTATTCGCATTAACCGTCTTCACAAGGATTTGCTTAATCTCGCGATTGGAAACTTCTACTTGTCCACTAGTTTGGGGATGATAAGGCGTAGCTACCTTATGTTGCTTGACACCATACTTGGCTAAAACTGATTTGAATAGCTTGTTGCAAAAGTGAGATCCTCCATCACTTATGATAGTACGAGGTACTCCAAAGTGAGAGAAGATATTCTTCTTTAAGAACGATACAACACGCTTCCCTTCATTGTCGGCCAATGCTACAGCTTCCACCCATTTCGAAACATAATCTACAGCAACCAAGATGTACTTCATTCCAAATGAATTCACGAATGGACCCATGAAATCAATACCCCACACATCAAAAAGTTCTACCTCAAGAATTTTGGACATGGGCATCTCATGGTGTTTCGATATAGCACCTTGGCGCTGGCATTGGTCGCACCTTCTAACATAGTCGTAGGCATCTCTAAATATTGAAGGCCAATAATAACCACTTTGCAACACCTTTCTTGCTGTCTGATTACCTGCATGATGTCCTCCAACTTGGGAAGTATGGCATGCTTCCAAAATATTAGGCACCTCTACATGGGATATACATCGTCGAATAATACCATCCGCGCATTGTCGAAACAAATATGGCTCATCCCAATAGTAGTGTTGTACGTCATGCATAAACTTCCTCCTTTGGTGGTAAGATAAATTGGCAGGTATCACATTACTCACCACGAAATTTGCAAAGTCGGCATACCATGGTAATTTTTCCATTGTCGTCGCTAATATCTCCTCGTCAGGGAATGCATCATCCATCTGAATTTCAGGTTGCGCCACATTCTCATTCTCGAGTCTAGATAGGTGATCAGCCACTTGGTTCTCGCAACCTTTTCTATCTTTGACTTCGTAATCAAACTCTTGTAGCAGCAATACCCATCGAATCAACCCTGGTTTTGCATCCTTCTTTGTCATTAGATACCTAAGAGCTGCATGGTCTGTATGAATGATAACCTTAGTTCCCAATAGATAGGCACGAAACTTCTCAAATGCATACACAACCGCTAGGAGCTCTTGGTCTGTCACTGTGTAGTTCCTTTGGGCTTTATTTAGGACCTTACTTGCAAAGTAGATAGGATGAAATAATTTCTCCTTTCTCTGACCAAGGACAGCACCAACGGCTATACCACTAGCATCACACATGACTTCGAACGGGAGAGACCAATCTGGTGCTACCATGATAGGGGCTTCAATGAGTTTTGCTTTGAGGCATTTGTATGCCTTTAAGCAATCTTCATTAAAGTCAAACTTCACATCTTTCTCCAATAGTTTGCACAATAGACTAGCAATTTTGGAGAAGTCTTTAATGAACCGACGATAGAAACCTGCATGGCCGAGAAAACTACGAACTCCTTTCACCGAAATTGGAGGCGGTAGCTTCTCAATAACCTCTATTTTTGCTCGATCAACCTCTATTCCTCTTTCGATGATTTTGTGCCCAAGAACGATTCCTTCTTTTACCATGAAGTGGCACTTCTCCCAATTTAGCACAAGGTTGAATTCTACACATCTTTGCAACGCCATGCTTAGGTTTGCCAAGAACGCCTCAAAAGACTCACCAACAACTGAAAAATCGTCCATGAATACCTCAAAAGTGTCTTCAACCATCTCATAAAAAATAGACATCATACAGCGTTGAAAGGTGGCTAGTGCGTTACATAACCCAAATGGCATACGTTTGAAGGCAAACGTACCATATGGGCATGTAAACGTTGTCTTCTCTTGGTCTTCGGGGGCAATACAAATCTGATTGTATCCTGAATAACCGTCCAAGAAACAAAACCATCCTTTCCCCTCTAATCGATCTAGCATTTGGTCCATGAATGGCATTGGAAAGTGTTCTTTGAGTGTCCAAGAATTCAGATTTTGGTATTCCATGCATACTCTCCATCCAGTGACGGGTCTGAGTGGAATAAGCTCATTCTTAGCATTCGCGACCACCATCACGCCTCCTTTCTTGGGAACACATTGTACACCTTCTTCACAATTTTCAGCATCCTCATTCTCTCCATTCATAAGCACAACCTCCAAAGGGTCATTAATGATTTGTTCTTCTTCAAGTAATTCTTTCTCATCATCAAAGAAAACATCAGCCACCGAAAATACACTTAGATCTTTGGGTTGATTCATTGATTTGCACACATCAAAGCGAACCACTTCGTCATTTATTCGGAATGAAAGCTCATTAGCTCTCAAATCAATAAGTACACTTCCTGTAGCAAGGAAAGGGGGCCCCAAGATTATGGGAACTTCTGAGTCTGCCTCACAATCCAAAATAACAAAGTCTGCCGGAAAGATGAATAAAGAAACCTTCACCAATACGTCAAATAGAATACCAACAAGTCATTTTACCGACCTATCCGCCATGACGAGCCTCATATTGGTTGGAGTAGGATCACCCAACCCCAACTTCTTGTAGATCGATAATGGCATCAAATTAATGCTGGCTCCTTAGTCATATAATGCTTTGGCAAAATTCAAAGATCCAACGGTGCAAGGAATAGTGAAAGCTCTGGGGTCGGCCTTCTTCTGGACTATCGATCGGGTAGCAATTGCACTACAATGATGCACATCTTCTTTCAACTCATAACTTGCTGCCCGCTTCTTATTCAAAAGATCCTTCATAAATTTCGCATACCCAGGCATTTGTTCAAGTGCCTCCACCAATGGAACATTAATGGTCAGCTGTTTTAACATAGTCATGAATTTGCTGAACTTTGTGTCATCCGCCACCTTCTTCAATCTTTGGGGAAAAGGTGGTGGTGGGTATGGAAGTTTTCTCTCCACGGTTTTCTTCTCCTCTTGCTTCCGTTTTTCAGATTTTTCAGGTTGCACAGCACTGGGTGAGGCATCCTTGACATTAGGAGTAGGTGCTGCGGCATCTTCTCCTTTTGCGTTGTCATCCATGCCCGCAACTTCGTCAACCACTTGCTTGCCTTTTCCTGAAGTTTCCAGCACCTTACCACTTCTGGTAGTGATGGCCATGCATGACCCATCATTCCTTGGGTTTTGCATAGTATCGCTAGGTGAGGTGCCAACCTTTCTTTGATTGAGTGCTGCTGAAAGTTGGCTCAATTGCTGCTCTATTTTCTTGATTGAAGTGCAATGAGAATCAACTAATTGTTTCATGGAGGACAAATCATTAATTACCTCCGTAACTCCCGCGCTTATTGCTTCCACTCCTTTCAATAATTTAGCCATCATGTCTTTCATACTTCCAGAATAGATGTGGTGGTGTCACATCTACCAGGGGGAACGTACAAACCACTCTTTTCATTCTTGTTCTTCCAACTACCTTGGTCCTTGGATTTATCATAATAGTTCCGACCTTGGTTTCCTTGGGCATTCCCGCGGAAACCCCCCTGATTGTTCAAGTAGTTGGCCTCCTCTTCCGAATCAGATTCGTCTCTTCCTTTTGACGCAATAACTTTCACTTTTTCGGTCTTCCCTGATAATAGATGCTTTTTAAGAAGATCCATTTGAGTTTTCATGTGCGCCATATCCTGATCACGTTCTTCTTCTCTTCTTCTTTGGTCTGCAGTCATGCCAATAGGCAAAGTGGGGCTTGCTACCTCAGAATCCCTGGTAGGCCAAGCTCTACTTTGTTTCATCATACGATCCAGCATATTGCTTGCTTGACCAAAGGTGAGGTCCATAAAAGATACTCCAGCTGCGTTATCCACCACTGGTTTAGTTATTGAATTCAAGGCTCTATACAAGATCTCCATTAGGTGGACATTAGTCATGTGATGGTTTTGGCATCTCGCTAGCTTTGTCTTGAACCACTCCCATGTTTCATGAAGAGCTTCAGTGGGAAGCTGACGAAAGTTGCTGATTTCGTCTCTTAATTGTGCCCTCTTGGATGGCGGAAAGAATATTTCTAGGAAAGCGTCTCTCAATTGCCTCTAATTTGTAATTGAATCAGGAGTCAGCTCATTCAACCGTAGTGTTGCCTCCCCAGACAGAGACAATGGAAATAAGCGTAATCGAATTGCATTCTGACCAACACCAGGATTGTCAAACGACTTGCATGTAGAAATAAAGTTGATGAGATGCATATTCGGATCATCGCTTGCTAGTCCACCAAATAATCCCTTGAGTTGCAATAACTGAATCATGGTGCTTGTGATGTTGAACTTGGCTACGGGCGCTAATGGTGGTGGAATTATGGCTCCATTGGCTCCGGCTCCGTCAAGATCATCATCGTCGTCGTCAAAAGCAGGTTGCATGGGTTGGCGATCATACCTAAACCGAACTTGACGACCTCATCTGTTGGCAGGTGTTATGATTTCAGCATCACGCCTTGGGTTTAGTAACTCGTCATCACCTAAATCCTTATCTTCAGGATTTGTTGCTCGCCCCGGGTTATCAATGTTTTGTTGGTGTACTTGGGCGGCAGCAAGAGCAGCCAATCTTGCCTGTTTCTATTGAGCAACCATTCTTTCAATTTCCGTTTGTGCCTTCATTCTGCCAATACGTTGTAGTTAAGGATTGATAGGTAATAACGGTTGACCAGAACTTCGAGTATGGGGCATGCACTAAATAAAAACCTGCAGTAGAGAAAAACAAAAACTAAAAGTAAAAGTACGAGAATCTTTGACCAAAGGGTCTAGTAATTATCACAATCTTAATTGACACTTGTATTCCCCGGCAACGGCGCCAATTTTTGATAACGCTCAATCTACAGCTCTCGTAGGAGTGTAAAGCGGTCGTTAGCAAATATAGAACCCAACCTGGGTTGAGTGTCGATCCCACAGGGAATAGCTTGGCCAACAAGTAAGCAACGGTTACTAGACTTTTAGTGCAAGTCTCATAATATGGGGGGATCGTAATTTGTAACCAAAATATTAAAGTAAAACTAACAATAGCAAAGTAAAAAGGAAAGAATGTTTCGTAGGTTGTGAAATAATGAGAATTGAGGAGTTGGGGTTATGTCCACCTTCTAAGTTATATGTCTCTATTGGCTATGAGTGTGTCGAATTCAGACATGCATGTGCTTATAGAGAATTGTATTCGATGGTAAATCCAGGCGTCTTTCGACCTATTCGAGGATTATTTCACTTTAACTCTTTCGAGCTTAAAGCGTGTCTAACGGTACGAATTCTCCAAGAGGTTAATCCAGTTACGGCACTAACTGTTTAATAGGGGATGGGACCCTACTACCTTGACAATATCTCTTTTCCAAACAAATAACCTTTCTTTCGAACAAGTTAAATGTTATACTGGTGTATTCTTGAGTTTGCAACCACAAAGAATTTCGATTAAGATCAAGAGAATAATGATATAAGCCGCATACGTGTCACGAACTCACAAACTCATAGCAATAGATAGTATCTCATTCGGCTTCCATAATCCCAACAGAGAAGTTTAGTTACCCATGAGTGTGAAGGAGATCACGATTGACATTGTTGTTATACCACAAGATTGATTAACTTCGTGTAGCACAAGTGGTAGGCGTGAATTCCTAGGCAAAGTAACGATTCTCTTGTTGCGGAATTTAAGAATAGAAGAATTAAGGGAAAGATTTCGGAATTGAGGAGTAGAAGAATAAGAACTAGAATTTATGAGGAATGTATGAAGATGAATCAAAATCTCTAGCATGATAGGGTATTTATAATATCCATATCCTAATCCTACTAAGCTAATGAAATACTTAACCAAATCCTACTAAGCTAATGAAATACTTAACCCAATTGTACTAGGTTAATGTAACATTATCCAAATCCAAATAAACTAATGAAATACTTAACCCAATTGTACTAGGTTAATGTATTATTATCCTAATCCTAATAAGTTACTGCAAGTCCCCAAAGTCTTCAGAAATGCTGTTTTTGCCCGGGACAGATTTTCCATGCATCACATTTGGTCCTTAGGCATCCAAGCTTCCTTTTCTCCTTCCGTGAAGCTTTCTTTGGCATCAAGTAATCCATAAAATGCTGAATTCTGCATCATTTATACCTGAAACTTTGCTAATCATGTTCGTTAGCTCACTTATAGGAAAAAGGGCTAAAAGTGCATGAAATATATAATTTGTTCTCAAAACATAGCACAAATATGGGCAAAATATATTGATATAGGCGCGTAATATCACCTATCATCAGATAACAAGGAAATTACTCAGATTTAAGATAATGTGAAACAAGAGAACACCACAGAAAAGAAGGCAACAACAATACAACATGCATAGCAGGAGAATATGGCAGAGGAATTAAGTGTAATTGTTGTGTCGAAGGTGGAGTGTTGCCATTAGAAATATAATCAGAAATTGGCAATAAGGTTTCTTTAGGAAAGGGGAGTCAAGACATTACTAATATGGATAACAACTTACTAAAGTGGCTAGGGAAGGGGATCTGTCTCCTAAACATGTCGATAAACTTAAAGAGTGTTACTCAAAATGAAAGAAGAAAAGAGTAGCTTCATATTTGGCTGTGCATGTGTCACACCCTTTTTTTGCACCCCTTTTTCGCACGAAGGGTCGAAGGATTTTTTCCAATTAAAGTGATGGTTTTGAATATGGATTAGTTTATTTACAGAGTCTCCACTTGGAATTAAGTTGTGGTGTTCGAAGTCACCTTATTGAATCCCTATTCAAAAGGAAATGACCCTATTTAGTTTATTTACGATCGCTTTATTGACTATCTTGACTTAAACTATTTTGAATAAATTGTGTTAAGGCCTAAATTCACTCATTTTTAATATACTAAAATTATTTAATACTCTTGTATTAAATCGGAAAAATATTAATTTTTAACAATATTTATCAAGATGCATTATTGCATCTTTAAAATATTTTTAAATGTCTCAAAAAAGATGCGTATGCCGTATTCTTAATCGGGACAAAATTTACTTATTCTATATTTGCCTAATGTTTGAAAGCTTGATATTTATCTATTTGACGTGCTACTTAACCTTAACAATAACCTTAAGAAATATTTATTTGAGGCGATTTCAAGACAAAAATTAATTATCTTATACTTGCCTAACATTTAAAAGCTTTGCCTACTCGAAGTGTTACCTAACCTTAACAGTAAACTTGAGTAAAATTCATCTAAAGAGATAAATTACTTTAGCAAACAATTATCAAGCTTTGTTAATGACAGTAAAATAACATAAAATAAAATAAAACAAATAATAATAAAAAATAAAATAGTACAAATACACAAAAAGTTAACCATATTATATTAATTTTATTATCATCCCCAAAAATTTATTCACTTTAAAATAATACAAATCCCAAATCATACGATATATTAGTGTAAGCAAAAACACAAATACTCAATGGTTTGAATTCAACTTTTGAAATAATAGAGGCGTCACTTTCCGACGGGCTTCGCCGGAGTAATGACGGATAAAACTCCAATCAGATCCAACCATTTCTGGTCAGTAGTAGCTTTGGATTTAGGGTTTTCAATGGTATTTATTCCATTAAGGGTGGACGACTCAGGATCTTTCTGGCAAGACACGAAAAAGAGGAAAAGGGGAGAAGGAAGTAGTGGTGGAGGGAGACGACGAAGTAGCTGGTGGTTGTTGGCGTCGCTTCACTGGTAGCTTCAGTGACTGGTGGCTGAGTTTTTTGGCTAGGTTTCACTGGTTTTGGGGATTTCTCCAGCGGATCTAGTTTTTTTTTTAGGAGGGGTCGTCGGAAGGAAAGGAAAGAGGGAGGTGGCGTCGAAATGGTTGATGGCCACCGGACTTTTGGTGAGTTTCGTCGGAACAATAATGAGTACTACCAATGATGTTTCTCAATTGCAAATTCAGTGGATTTCCAATGCAAAACTCGCCGGAAACAGTCAAGGATTACCATATTTCTCTCTCTCTCTCAATTTTTCTCTCTGCTTCTCCTTTTTCTATTCTTATTTTCTTAATTTTCTACTCTATCCCTGATTCAATTCTATCTGATTATTACTCTGTTTTCTTTATTTTTCTATTGTCTCTATCTATCAATCACTGATTTTTTATTTTTTGTGTGTGTGCCTGCAATTTTCCAATAAGGGTGTGTGTTTATGTATTGCTGTGCATGTGCATTTGAAAACCAGTGTGAACTACGTAATTTCATTGGTATGTGAGTGTGCAATATCTGATTGTGTATTATAATGTCTATTTTTCTTTTCATCTATTTCTGCTTTTCCTTTTTGTTCCAAATTTTAACTTAATAGAATTAATAAACAGAATTTTAATATTCAACACTTCTATTGAAAAAATATATAAAAATTCAGTAAATTAATACTATAACATATGGTAATAAAAGATTCACATAAACATATATACTAAATAGTGTATTGGGTCAAACATTTTTCATTCATACTTTTTTCATAACAAAACTCATAACATAAGTGATATGGAATTGGATAAGGACCTGAATGATTTGTTGAGTAATGAACAATGAAGCTTGTCACCGGAAACATCAAGTGAAACTCGTCACCGACAACTCGAGCAAAATCTGAATTCAACTTCACACTTTTTTTTCTGTATCTAATTTTTTATTATTGTTTTTCTCCCTCTCTAATTTTTTTCTATCTCAATCTCACTAATCTTGTATGTATCTATTTTGGGGAGGGGTTGAGGGAGTTATATCTGACAAAGGGATGTAGGACGGAAGTTGAGTGAAGATCGAATTGTGGGGGAAAGTTGGGTAGTTTTTTTGGGATAATGTTGTTTTTTCAAATATAAATAATGATAAAAGAATATTAATTAATTAACTTTTATATTTAAGAAAATATAATAAAAGTTTGTAATAATCTAAAATAAATATTTTTAAGAGAATAATAAAACTACTAGCCTATTTATGAAAATTAAAAGAAATATATATATATATATATATATATATATATATATGTGTGTGTGTGTGTGTGTGTGTGTGTGTGTGTGTGTATGTGTATTGAATTTTTGTATTATTTTAAAAAAAATATCTCAAAAATATAACTTTATTTATTATTTTTTTATTTATTTTCAACCAAAACTTATCAAAGATAAAATAAAAGCTAAAATAAATATTGGATAATATTTAATGTAGAAAAATATATTAAACTCAAGGAGGGTGAAAAATCACGTGTGTACAACATGCACATTCAAGACAAACAAGAAGTACTACTTTAAAGGTAATAAGTAGACATGAATTCTTTGATTTGTAATATTAGATCTGTTAATACACAGAAAACATTCATAAGACTTATTAACTTACAAAGGAGATACAAAATTTATTTTGTTGGGTTGATGGAACCATTTTAAAATAGAGAAGAGTTGGAGTTGTACAGAAGAAGATTGAGGCTCAAACACGCTTTTATAAATATGAATGGTAAAATCTGGGCCTTTGTAAATGGATGTATGGATGCGGAAGTTTTATGAGATGAATATCATCTTTGAGAGTTTATGATCAAAACAATGAAGTGGATGTTGTGATAACTCTTGTGTATGCTAAAAGCACCCAAGGAGAAAGAATGCAGTTGTGAGAACTCTTGTATGAAGTATCCATGGATTATCTAAAACCTTGGATAATGGGAGGTGACTTTAATATGATTACTAATGAAATAAGAAAATTTAGGGGGACAACTATATCTTATTTTGATGATGATCAACTGACAAAAAGGAACCAGGTCCCTAGGTCTTCATAAATTCAGTACATCTATCACTATTCTGCGCAGATTTTTCTATTAGTGTAACAAACTGCGCAGGTGAGCTTATACCTATCAGGACACGTAGCCCAATAATATTTCTACCCTAATCATTATTCAGTTATAAATAGAAAATAATGATCCTCAACTCACTAGTTTTTGCAATCAGATTGTTCAAAGAGAGAAATCGACAAAAATTCAAATATCGCCCAAGTCCCAATCTTTTGTGTGCTGAGAGATTGTGTGTTCTTGATTCAAGTCTTGATCTGTAATTGAATTACTCATGTTATAAGAGTAATGTTTTTCTTGTGTTCTTGAGAGTGCTTAGGTAGAGTTACCTAATTTGATATTGGTTAGAGTTAATCAATATTGAGGTAGGTTCTTGGCAGAGTTGTCAAGGTAGGTTTGTAATAGAGTTGTTACAAACTGCTGGAGCTTAGAGTTAAGTTCCCATTTGAGTTTGTAATCAAGAGTTTGATTATAGTAGATTGTTGAGTGCTTATGAGGTCAAACTATGGGTTTCCTCCCTTTAGCAAAGAGGTTTCCATGTTAAATCTTTGTGTACTTTAATTTCCTGTGGTGTTTTATTTCTTTACCGCTTTACTGTTTGATTGCCTTTGTTTGACTCTAAGGAAACTGGCCCCTCATAGTGTGGTGAAACCCCCACATTTCAATAATTGGTATCAGAGCAAGGACACTCTAAAAGGCTCATACCTAGGGTGATTTGTTGATCATGGTTGATCCATCTAGTCTGGAAGAAGGGCAATCTACCACTAGACCACCCCACTTTAATGGGCAGTACTATGGTTGGTGGAAAACCAAGCTGTATGACTTTAATATGGCTGAGGACAGTGACATAATAGATATAATACTTGATGTCCTCATATGCCTATTAGATAGGTCAAAGAAAGAGACATAAAAAAGACGGTTGTCAAAAATAGGAGAGAGTTTGATGATGCAAATCGAAAGAAAGTTGAAAAGAATTATAAAGCAAAGAAATTGCTTGTCTGTGGCATAGGACGTGATGAGTATAACAGGAATTTTTCTTGTGAAAATGATTAAAAAATCTTGGATTTCCCAAAGATTATTCATAAACGAACAACTGATGTGAAGGATTCAAAAGTTGACATGATGACTAGTCAGTATAAACTTTTTCTATGAAGGAAGGACAGACAATTCAAGAAATGCATACAAGATCCACTTCTATCACAAATGAGCTGCACTGCTTAGGAGAATTGATTCCTTTATATAAGTAAGTGAGAGAAATTCTAGGTGTTCTTCTTAAGTCCTTGGAAAGCAAAGTGGATACTATTACTGAGGTAAGAAACCTGAAGACGCTTACTATGGATAAACTCATTGATAATCTAAAGACTCATGGAGACGAAGGAAGCAAAAATGGAAAAAAACTCTAGCATTGAATACTTCAAAATATGATTCAAGTGAAGAAGACACTGATGTTGCCTATTTGGCCAAAAGGATTTTTAGAGTTATGAAGAAAAGTGATCAGTTTCAAAGAAGAGGATGTAGCAGCAAGAAAGGAGGCAATGTTAATGTTTTTCATAAAAGTAGAAGTCCAGAGCATTTCATTAAGGACTATTTAATGCACAAAGTGTATTACCAAGAATATCTCAATACTAGAGGTTACAAATGAAAGAACAGAGACTAGATCCCTGTAAAATCTAAAAAAAAAGACTGCAGCTGATTATGCAGTGAAGCAGGTCCTAGCAGTGTAGGGAGATTCCTCCCGTGAATTTGATGAAGCTAAAAAGGCTGAAGATATGGTTGTGGAGGAGTATGAAGTTACCTATGATTCCTTGTTTTATAGCATGGAAAACACTGAAGATAAAAAAAAAAGAGGTAACTCTCTCTGACATTAAGGAAAATTTAGATAACTACTCTGCTAGAAAGATAAACAAGTTAGAAAAAGTGTTGATTGATTTTGTGTAAACTAACTACTGTGAAAAATGTTCTAGAAGAAAAATTAGAGAATAAAGATCTTGAATTAATTACTTTAACTCTCCAGATATCTGAAACAGAGGAACAGTTTACTAAACTGAAATTTGAAAATCTGAATTTAATGAGTTAATAGGAGAAAGTAAATGATTCTAATGATAAAGGAAAGAAAGAAGCTTTAAGTATTTATATTAAGCTTAAGAAATATTGATGGATTCTCAAAAACATCTTATGATTGCACCTCATAAGAATGAAAGATTAGAAATAGACCTGGTCCATCTAAGGGAAAAACTTAACAAAACACTAAAATGGACCACATTCTCTCAAATACTTTCTAATTTAACTGGTCAGAGTGTTAATAATGGTAAATGTCTTGGATATCAGTATCAAACCCAATCACTTGGGTCTCAATGGAAAGTTGTTCATGGTATTAGAAACAAGGTCCAAAAACCTTTATGTACTTATTATGGAAGAGATGAACCCATGAAGGAAAACTATTAGTATTAGCTTAAAATCTAAATGAGCAATACTAAATACTTCTAGCAGGAGAATTATTATCCAAGGGTTTTAGGCCGTTGAAAAATATAAAGAAGAACTCTTTACCTATATAGGACAAAAGGAATTTGATCAAACCTTTGTCTTCCTATTGGGAACTCAAACTCAAGTGAGTTCCCAAATATAATAAATGACTATATTTGCATGTAGGAGGAGGGGAATACAGTCAAAGATGGTTCATGGATAGTGGAATTTCAAAGAATATAATACGGAGGACTGACTACTTTTATTCTCTTAAGGCACATCAGGGTAGACTCTTTTGAAAATGATAAAAAGGGTTATATCTATGGTGTGGAAAGATTGTAAAATCACTCGATCAAGCAATAAAAGATCTGTATTATGTGAATGGCCTCAAGTACAATCTTCTAAGTGTTTCTCAAATTTGTGACAAAGGCAATGAGATTAAATTCTCAGTTGATGGATGTACTATGTCAAGCTTGAAGTTTGGGAGAGTTATTCTCAAAGACAAGAGGATAAAAAATATGTATGTAGATGATTTGGAGTCTTTGGCTGATGGAAAATTAACTTACTTAAGTGTTCAAAGTGAAGATGCTGATTTATGGCACAGAAGGCTGGGACATATAAGTTCCTCTTTGCTAAACAAGGTGATTTCAAAGGACTTGGTCTGTGACATGCCAAAGCAATTTTGAGACAACAAGGTTTGTAATACTTGTGTTAAGGGCAAGAAAACCAGGTCTTCCTTTAAGTTGAAGAATCAAGTGAGTACTTCTAAACCCCTTGAGATATTGTATATGGATCTATGTGGACCTGTTAAAGTCCAAAGTAGAGGAGGAAAGAAGTATGTGTTTTTAATTGTGGATAACTACTTAAGGTTTACCTGGACAATGTTCTTGAGAACAAAGGATGAAACCTATGAGGTTCTGGTTACTTTTGCCAAGCAAATTCAAATAAAACCGAATTATAAGATTACAAAATTCAAATCTGATCATGGAACTTAATTTGAGAACACCCAAGTTGTTGGATTCTATTCATGGTGTTCCAACAAGTGAAATTTAAGCACATGAGGCCTGGAGGATTGAATCAAGAGATTGAGTTGTTTATGAGAAAATGGGAAGTGATCAACATAGAGTTCATTATCGATCTTCCTTGGTCTCGAAATCAGTTTGATTTGGTTTGGATTATCATGGATAGGATGACAAAGTTTGCTCATTTCTTGCCAGTGAGGATCAATTTTTCATCAGAGGATTATGCAAGGTTGTACCTCTAAGAAATTGTGAAGTTGCATGGGGTGCCTATTTCTATCATCTCTGATCGTGATATGCAGTTTTTATCTCACTTTTGGCATTCATTTTAGAAATATTTGAGGACCAAGGAGAGTCTTAGTACTGCTTTCCACCTGTAGTCGGATGGGCAAGCGAAAAATCTATCTAGACATTATAGGATATGCCTAAAGCTTGTGTAATTGGCTATGGTGGTAGTTGGGTTGAGAATTTGCCTCTTACATTGTTTTCGTAAAATAATAGCTACAAATCTAGTATTAGAATGGCTTCATTTGAGGCATTGTATAGTAGGAGGTGTAGATCTTGTATTGGGTGGCTCGAGGTTGGTGAGGCAGAGATATTTAGCTTAGATTTAGTTCACTAAGTTATGAAGAAGGTAAATGTGATTCAGGATAGGCTTAAATATGCCCAAAGTTGCAAAAGTCCTATGTGAATGTAAGGCATAGAAAGTTAGAGTTTGAGGTTGGGATAGGGTGTTCTTGAAGGTGTTTCCTATGAAGAGAGTGATGCGGTCTGGGAAAAAGGGGAAGCTTAGTCCCGGGTATGTTGGTCCTTACTTTGTTTTAAGAAGGATTGGTAATATTGCATATGAGTTGGAGTTACCTTCTAGTTTGAGTTCCATTCACCTGATATTCCATGTTTCTATGTTGTAAAAGTGTACGGGTGATCCATCACAAATTGTACCTACCAAGGATATTGGTATTTTGGATTCTCTATCTTATGAGGAGATCCTGGTAGTAAAGGTTCAATAGAGGAACCACAAGGTCAAAGAGGCAACTTGGGAAGCTGAAGTGGACATGAATTCCAAATATCCATACCTATTTTTTGCTCCAAAAATTCATGTGTAAGGTGTGTGTTGTTCTTAACATCTTTGTTTTTTAAATTAGTTAAAGGAAATATTTATTTTCTTAGTATCTTTGTTTATTAACTTGGTTAAAGGTAAGATTAGAGATATCTGGAGTCCAAATCGTGCTTGTACTTCCTTGTCCCATCATTTGAGGATGAATGATCCAAGTGGGAGAGAATTGAAACACCTTGGGTTTTGGCCCATTGAAATTTCCTGAGCTATGAGCTCACTATTGTTGTAATGACTCATCCTATGAGTCGTATGATGTGCGCGTGGGTTATGTGGCCTAACTTGTAAGGTGTCCAGTGATGGTGGTTGAGTTTTTATTGTGGTTATGGTTTGGTGGTATGGGTCATTCGGTATGGTGACAGGTCATTAGGATGGTCCTTCATCAAATTAAAACTTAGTAACTTGACTTGGCTTTGAGGAAGAGTGGCTCACTAGGAGCCGTAAGGATAGGTTATGATTCATTTTGACAAGTCGTACATTGTCCAGTGTAAATACCTTTGCATTCTGTCTTGAGTACTCTAGGACCATATGAGTCGTATGGTCTGGTCATGAGTGGGGGAGATGGATCATATGATGGATAGTGTTTGGGTGTCCAACTCATTCTCTTGGTGACAACTTGATGATATGAGTCACATGTTCTGGTACAAGTCACGGGGTCGACGTGTAACCACCTGTGGCATATTTATAGTTTAAGTTGGGAGTATTCTATACATTTCCCTCTTTTAAATCCTTTAGATACCACGACATAAAACACCTTTTCGGACTTTATTAAACTACTATTCTCAATCAAACACTATTAAAATCTCTCTCAAACTCTTGATTCAAGCAAAGGCTATGATTTTTTTAGGATAATCAATTAGGGGCTTTCAAGAGTGATTTTCTTCATCTTCCTTGCTGTGTAAGGCATGTTAATCCTCCCTCATTGTTATTTTACAGAGAGCATATGTTTTAATGTATGATTTTCATGGTATTATTATGGTTATGCAATAAAGGTTGGGGGTTTTGGGATGTTCATGGTTGAATAATGTTTCTTGTGATTTAATTATGCTTCCTTTCATGCTTTTAGTATGATTTTGACACTGTGGGATGCATGTTAATGGCAAATGGATTTTGGGATACTATGGATTCTAATGTTCCGGCTTTTTACGGAATATTTTACAGTTTTTTAAAGGGAAATTATATATTTCAAGCAACTGATGTTGTATTTAATACTGAATTTTAGTGTTTTCAGGTTAAGGAGTTAGTTGAAGAAGAAACTTGGAAAAATAGCAGAAAAAGGCCACTGATGGGCAAACTGGTAGATCATCAGCCATGCGTCGGACCGCCAGGGTGATCGTCAGAGTAAAATAGAAGAGAGCTAATGATTGACCTCTGTGATGGTCTAAGTGGCGGACCGTCAACTATCCGACGGACCGCCAACTTATCCGTCAGGATGAAATAGAACATGAAATTTTAAAGGACCAAGTGACGGCCCATGCGACGGACCGCTAGCCCCTAACAGCCCACCAACATGACTGTCAACCCTTAACCAGAATTTGTCACTTTGGGACCAGTAGCAATAGACCGTCAGTCTTTCAACGGGAAGTCGAGGTTACCGTCAACCTGGACACAACTTTTCTGAGTTTAAATTATAAATCCTCTTTACCTAGGAACATATAAATACCCAGTTTAGGTTTTATTTATGTATTTTTTTTTATCATATTTCCATCTGAGAAACATTATTGTACGTATTATTCTTTGTGATTCAAGCAAAAATTGTGGATCTAGTTATCTTTATTCAGATTCTCATTAAAGAATCAAGAACAATTATTGTAACCTTTGTAAGTAATCCTTTGAATCTATTTATGAAGAACACATTGATTTCTTCTTCTTTTTCTCCTTCTTCTTCTTCTTCTTCTTCTTCTTCTTCTCTTGAGATGTGTGGCGAAACTCCCATAACTAGGGTTATGGGAGCCTTGATGTGATTAACTGATTGGGGTTGTGAGAATGCTTAATTTCTATTTGTAATACAGATTGTATAAACCATTCTTCACATTAAAGACCCTTCTTGGTTGCAAACTTAAAGGGTAAGCCCAAGAACATTACTTGTCTGAGAGAAAAAGTATATGTTGGGAAAAGAAGGAGTTTACATGATATCTAAAGGCCTTAACCTTTGGGGTTATGAGTTGATGCCTTAACAAGGATTGACTCACATGAGAGATTAATTGAATAATTCATATGTTCTTTGATTTCGAAATAATTAAAGGGTAAACTACCCATTGAGGTTTAGAAACAAATGGGTAATCATTAGAATTAAAAAAACTCTTGCAATTGAAGTGTAAATTGGGAATTTAAGAGAATTCATAACCCCATCTGTTTGAACATCTTGGTGAACATAGCTCTAGTTTGTTTGATATTATTGAATTAGTACTTGTATAAAATTTATTGGCTAGAATGCTACTTGTTACAACCATTTAAACACTATTACAAATTCAGAACCCCCTTACTCAAGAACCTTCGATCAACAGTCTGTTAACAACTATAACACTTAGTTTGCACAGTATTCCCTATGGGATTCAACACCAACATAGTTGGGTTATATATTTGACAGCGACCGCTTACACTTTCTAACAAAAGTTATAAATTGGGCGTATCAAATTTTGGTGTCGTTGTCAGGGAATACGATAGTCAATTAAGTTTGTGATTGTTAATTGAACCTTGGTCAAGTTTCCCAAATTTTACCTTTATTTGTTGTTTTTGATTCATTACAGGCTCATTGTTATTTATGCCACGCACCAGAAGTTCAGGAGAACCGTTATTACCCTTCAATCCTGAACCACATCTAATTAGTAGAATAGAAAAACAACAAGAAGCTGATAGACTAGCCACCTTGGCTAGAGCACAGGTTAATCAGCAAAATGACAGTCAACCAGCTCGTGACCCTAATCCTGATGAGGAGGATTTGGGGGATGATGATTTGATCAACCCAATAAACAGGAGAAGTGTGGAGAATGTAGAGGTGGATGCGAATAAAAATCGGGTATCTAGAGTTAGAGCAAATTGCCAACCTGCTATGCAATTTAATCATGATGAGGATGACTTGGATAAAGCTGGTGCTACGAGAGAGATTATTGCACCTCTATTGGCACTTGGGGTAAAGTTCAACATAACCAACACCATGATACAACTACTCAATCTCAAGGGGTTGTTTGGAGGACTTCCAGGGGATGACCCGAATATTCACTTGGTGAATTTCATCAACATTTGCAAATCCTTTGATAACCTTGGTGTTAACCAAAAACATTCGTCTTTAGTTCTTCTCGTTGTCTCTATCTAGGGAGGCAACCATATGGTTGAATGAGTTGACCCTTGACTTTATAACAAACCAGAGGCAATTGAAAAGAGCTTTCCTAGAAAGGTTCTTTTTTCCTTCCAGGATGTTACATTTGAGAGATGAAATCAACAACTTCAGACAATTACCAAAGGAGACACTGCAAAAACTTGGATGCGATTTAAAAAAAATTGACATAGTGTCCCAACAACAAGATGAATGATGAACATTTAATGGTGATTTTCTATAGAGCTTTGAACTCTATAACTAAACGAATAGTTGACAATACAGCAGGGGGAGCATTCATGGAGATTACATTCAATGAGGCTGTAGATATATGGAGCAGTTCACTAAGATAAGTAGAGCTTGGCATACCAGGGATTCTGTGGTTGCAAGCCCCACTATATCTAGTTATATGTACATAGAGCAATATAGGAAAGAGGAGAAACATGACCAAGATATGGCACACATGAAAACCCAGATGGACCTGCTTACTAAACATTTGCTATCTGGGAAGACTGAGAAGGTAAAGGGTGTGAGGATACAAAGTAGAGCTAATTCTAATTCTGATGAGGAAGCCAACTATCTATAATCAGGGGGTTTTTGAGGCAATAACCAAGGGAATAAAGTTCGGAACTATTACGACAAGTCTAGTTACAAAGATAGGGACCAAGGGAGTTGGAAAAACAAAAATGACATGAGTGGATTGTATGTACCTCTTAAAAATTGGGATAATGAAGCTACCAGTTCAGGTAAAATGTCCATAGAGGATTTGATGGAGAAACTATTAAAAGGAGTTGAGGCAACCAATGTAGGGGTGACAACGATGAAGAGTGACATATCTTCCATGAGCTAGCTAGTAAATTTGCACTCAACTTCTATCAAGAAGTTGGAGAAGAAGATGATCCAAATCTTATCATTATTTAATCAGATGAAGAGCAGTACCTTATCGAGTGATACAGTGCATAATCCTCAAAATGATAGGTCTTGCATGGCAGTCACTACTCAGAGTGGTAAAGTACTACCTGGCCCGTCTGTGGGCAAGGCTGTGATTCAGGATGTGATTGAAGAAAAGGTAGAAGATAATGATACCTATCTAGTGGAGTCTGAGATACTAGATGGTAATAAGAGTACATCCAACCATCGATAGGTTGATGAGTTAGAGGAAGTGAAGAGAAAGGAGAAGGAGGCAATGGTTACTACTCTTCCAAAAACCACCACCGCCCTTTCCTCATCGACTGAAGAAGAAAGCTGATGACATAAAGTTCAGCAAATTTATGGCAATATTGAAGCAGCTGACAGTTAATATTCCTTTAGTGGAGGCATTAGAGTAGATGGCAAGTTACTCCAAGTTTATGAAGGAACTCGTGACAAAAAAAAGAATAGTTAGCTATGAACTAGTGTATAATATTCACCATTATTGCGCCATCTCGACAAGATCCTTGGTACAAAACAACGGTAACTCAGGAGCATTCACCATCCCTTGTACGGTCGGTTGACATTTCTAAAGCTTTATATGATCTCAGAGAAAGTATTAACTTGATTCTACTTGCTATTTATTAGAGGCTGGGTCTAGGGGATCCTACACCTACAAATATGCGATTAGTGATGGCGGACAGGTCTGTGAAGCGGTCAGTGGGGATATTGTATAATGTGTTGGTAAAAGAAGCCAACTTTATATTTTCTGCAGATTTTGTAATTTTGGATTGAGAGGTACCCATAATATTGCGTATACCTTTCCTCGTAACCGGGAGTGCCCTTATTGATTTGAGGGCCAATGATTTGTTATTTAGTCTTAGTGATGAGGTGGTTCACTTCAATGTGTGTCAATCGATGAAGTTACCCAAGGAAATGGGTGTATTTTCTATTGTTGATATTTATTATAAATATGAGAAAGAGGTTCCGATCGATGAGAAATTTGTTGTGGAAACTCTGGCTGCAGACTTGATGAATTTTGACAGTGAAGACATCGAGGAGTATGAAGAAGCAGTGTGTTCTTCGATGGGAATGAGATCCTATTCATATTCTCCCAAAAATATGGACTTAGATTTGAAGAACCGACCAACACCTCCAGCTAAGCCATCCATCGAGGATACATCGATGTTGGAGTTGGAGGAGTTGCCAGGGTATTTGCGGTACGTGTTTCTAGGCAGTGGAAAAATATTACCTGTGATTATTGCTGCTGATTTGGGTGAGAATTAGGTTGAAGTACTTATCTCTGTGCTTAAATGATATATAAGGGCCACAGGATGGACTATTGCTGATATCATTGGGATTCCTCCCGGTATTTGCACTCACAAGATCCAGCTGGAGAAAGATTGCACACCAAACATTGAGCACCAACATTGTATTAATCCACCAATGCAAGAGGTGGTTAATAACGAGATTATTAAATGGCTGGACGCAGGATTTGTATACCTAATTTTTGATAGTAAGTGGGTAAGCCCTATCCAATGTGTGCCCAAGAAAAGGGGCATGACTGTTATGGCAAATGAGAAAAATAAGTTGATTCCCCTTAGGCATGTGACTGGGTAGAGAGTTTGTATGGACTATTGTATTCTCAACTCATGGACTTTAAAGGACCACTTTTGTAATACCCCAATCGTTTCTTAAGCCTAAATCCGTCTTTTGAGTGGATATGTATGACTTCTAAAGTGATTGATATTTATATAGAGCATTGAATAAGCTTTCCATCGATAACAATTTCATTGAAATCCGACATCGAACGAGGGAGTTTTGGCCGTTTTAATAAACGGTATCGGATCGCCCAAGTTTGACGGTCGACCTGGCAAACCAATAGGTCCACGGTGGACCTTCAAGTGCCCCGTCAAGCCAAGGTAGACTCCTTTTTTAGGACATTATGTGATGGCCAAGTTGGTGGACCGTCAAAAAGTTGACGGACCATCAAGGAGTCCGTCAGGTCGAGACAAAATATCTCATTTTTGGCCCTCGAGTGACGAATGACTTGGTGGTCCATCAGTTTCCTGATGGACCATCACTTCGACCATCACATCGAGGTAGAATTGCCCAGATTTGGCACTCTAGTGACGGATGACTTGGAGGTCCATTAGTTTCCTGACGGACCATTACTTCAACCTTCATATCGAGGTAGAACGATCCCGTTTTGACACTCGAGTGATAGACGATCTGGTGGACCGTCAGTAGACTTGACGGATCATCAGATCGACCGTTACAGGCCTCGATCAGCTAATTTTAGCTTTTTCAAAAGGGCATTTTGATCATTTCTGCCCCATATGGTCTTATATATATATCCTAGTAGAGAATAGCCATTCATTTTCCTCCTTTCCTCTTCCAAGAAATATCTAGAATTTAGGGTTTTTTTCAAAACCCAAAAATTCAATCTTCTTCCACGAAATTCAAGGATCTTCCATAGATTTCTCCAAGTTGTTCGAGAATTAAGTTCCCTAAGTCAAGGGCATCAATAATCTTGGTCTAAAAGTGTGAGAAAGAAGTTCCAAACAAGTTTCTACATCTCCAAAATTATAATCCAAGGTATGTCAGGCTTGAACAAGAACACTCCTTTGTTTTTTGTGCCTAAAGATTTACTTTCTATTATTGATTTACATGATTTTGCAAGTGGTTTTACACCCAAAATTCTTTATTTATGATTTATGAGATTTGAGTTGAATAAGTTTGATATTTATGATTATTTCACCATTATGTTTCTTAAATTGGGAATTTATTCCGTGAGCTGTATATTGTTATTACTTATTGATGATTTCTAAGCAATTTAAGACAAGTGTCATGAGTTATGCCTTTCCATGAGAAATTTGACTTTTGAATATATATATCGATATTTAAGATTGAAAGTCAAGAATGAGTCCTATGATGTTTTCTTAAAGCTTTTGATATTTGAAAAAGATTTGAAAAGCAAATGTACTTGATGTTGAGAAAGATTGTGTTGAGTTGAGTGGGGTTAGGAATCTACAAGATGTTTATGATTTACAGATGAGATATATATTTATGTTTTGGTCTTTAAAATAGACCCATGAGTTGATATTGATTAAGGTGGATTTCCTAACGCGTTCTGAGCTGAGTTTGGGAGGAGTATTTAGCACCGAGCAGGAAATGTGGTATTTCCCTGAAACTACGTGCCACCGTAGGATTGATGTTGATAATTATGGGCCAGAGGCCGAGTATGGGATTTTAATAATGAGATTGAGGTTGTACTCCCTGGAAAGAGTACGACACCCCCGCTAATATAGGGTTCTCTCCTTAGGAGGGCAAAATGTTGGACTCCATGCGGCTCACATGGTGTAGTTATGTCGATTATAAGAAACTCTCACTTCCATAAATATCTAAGTACTATGAGATACCGAGTCACTCTAAGTCATGAGTCAAAGAGTTTGAGTTGAGTTAAATGATTTATGAGATTTATGAAGCATATGTTATTATTGATGACTTACAGAAATGATGTTTTAGATAATTCAAGTGAAGAGAGTTATTATTGTCAGCATGCATGATTTTTTTATACATTTGTGATATCATTTAAAATGCTGCATCCACCCCCACATACTTAGTACATTCCCAAGTACTTACTCTCATACTCTTTTGTATTCTATATTTCCTCATGATATAGGCTCAGGTGCTCAGTCTCAGCAGGGACAGTGATCTTTGAGTTCCTTCATCTGTATTTCTGCGGTTGGTGAGTCCTCATGGTTTGAGGACCTGTGTATCCAATTTTGTCTTGTTAATAGATGGTTTTTTACTTTTAGTTCAGTACGAGTCAGTTAGGGATCTGTCCCAATGGCTCCTCAGTCCTATGTAGTAAAGGCTTTGTTAGACTAGTGTTCCAGCATGTACAGAGATTTTAGTATTTTGTTTGTATAGAACCGTATTACTTTGTATCTCAGTATGTTCATGTTATGATTATTCTTCACTACTTTATGATGATTCGTGTCGTAGAGAGTTCTGAAAGTGATGACAGGCTTAGAGGGTTAGCTTGAGGCCATGTGTGGCCTTGAGCACCATGTGATATCTCGAGATAGGTTCTCAGGGCGTTACAAGCTTGGTATCAAAGCCTAAGGTTCAAGGAGTCCTAGGGAGTCTGACAAGCTGCGTTACGCAGAGTCTTGATCATCGGTGTGTAGTGTGCCATATGTATGAGCAAGAGGCTACAAGACGTATTAGGAAAAGTTATTTCTTTCTTTCAAGATTCAATCGTGACTATGACTGTTTGTCTCTGCTGTTAATTCTGCTCTCTTATGATAGAAAATGCCTCCTCGTAAAGCTTGCAGAACCAATGAATGACCTCAACCCATTGATTTTTTAGGTGAGACGATGTCCCTTACCAAATTCCAGCCAACATTCCAAGTGCTAGCCCAGGCGATCACTGCCAACGTCCAAGCTACCCAGGCTACAGTTCCATCTTCGCAAGGGAATAATTCTGCTGTAGCCCGGGTTTGTGAGTTTATGCAAATGAATCTGCCTGAGTTCTTTGGGTCAAAAGTAGGTGAAGATCCACAAATTTATTTAGATGAAGTGAGAAAAATCACTCAGGTTATGCACGTGACTAAGGAGGAGAGTGTTGAATTGGCTGCCTATCAAATGAAAGATGTTGCTTATGATTAAGTGGAGATGTGGAGGAAGAGTAGAGGGGAGAATGATACTCCTGTGACTTGGCAATTATTCCAAGATGCCTTGTTAGATAGATTCTTTCCCCTAAAGCTGAGGGAAGCAAAATTTAAAGAATTTATGAACTTGAGACAGGGCCCCATGACAGTCAAGGAGTATTGCCATATGTTTAACTAGTTATCTAAGTATGCTCCCAGTATGATGGCTGATTCTAGAACTAGTATGAGTGAGTTCTTGGCCGATGTATCTAGTTATGTTGTGAAAGAGTATAGATCTGCTATGCTTAATAGGGACATAGACCTTTCAAGGCTAATGATTCATGCTCAGCAGATTGAAGCGGACAAATTGAAAGAGAAAGAGAGTGAGAGGGAATAAGAGAATTAGATCAAAGCAACAGGGGTATAGTCAGACCAGATTTTTTGGAGGAATCTGCCCTAAATTCTAGAGCCGTTCTCTTATGCCAGCGCCTTCATCAGTCGGTACTCCTGTATTCAGAATTAGGCCAAAGTAGGGTAGTAGGCCTACTATGTCCAGGTCCCAGGATAGTTTGAGTAACATACCTCGTCCTCCCCGATGTTCAAGGTGTCGTAAAGACCATCCCAATGAGTGCTTAGTCAGTCAGAGGGGCTGTTTTGGTTGAGGTAAGTTAGGCTACAATTTCAGGGATTGCCCATATGCTAGATAGGGGAGTCACAATGTTTATTCTCAGAGTCAGACTATTAGTGCTCCAGCCCCTGTAGTTCATCCTACTCTTCCTCGGGATGCCTCGTCTAGTACTGCAGGTGGTTAGTGTTAGAATCCTTTTTATTCTATACCACCCCGCCAGGAGCAGAAGAATTCACCAGATGTTATTACTGGTATGCTTCGTGTATTTCATTTTGATGTGTATGTGTTGATGAACCCTGGGTCAAGTCTTTCTTATGTGACTCCATTGGTGGCTGTGAATTTTGAAATTAGTGCTGAAAAGATTTCTGAGCCTTTTCTAGTCTCTACACCAGTGGGTGAATCTGTTATCACTAAGCAAGTATATAAGAAGTGTCCTATCACTGTTCTTAACTGAGTCATGTTTACAGATTTGATTGAGCTAAACATGTTTGATTTTGATATTGTTCTGGGTATGGATTGGCTACACTCTTATTATGCGTCTATAGACTATCGTACCCGGGTAGTCAAGTTTCAGTTTCCCAATGAGCCAGTCTTTGAGTGGTTCGAAAATTCTGTATCTCCTAAAGTTTATTTCATATCCTATCTTAAATCTAGGAAATTGATATCCAAGGGTTGTATCCATTATTTAGTCCAAGTTAAGGACACTAAGTCTTACACTATAACTATTCAGTCTCTTAGTGTTGTAAATGAGTTTCCTGATGTTTTCCCGGAAGATCTCCCTGAGGTACCTCCCAAGAGAGAGATAGAATTCAAAATTAATCATCTCCCTGATACACAACCTATTACTATTCCTTCGTATTGTATGGCCCCCGCAGAACTTAAGAAGTTGAAAAAGAAAATCAAAGATCTTCTTAATAATGGTTTTATAAGGCCCAGTGTGTCTCCCTGGGGTGCACCCATTCTATTCATGTAAAATAAAGATAGTTCATTGCGCATGTTCATTGAATATCGTCATCTTAACAAGGTCACAGTCAAGAAGAAGTACCCTCTTCCTAGAATTGATGACCTATTTGATCAGCTGCAAGGTGTCAGCTACTTCTCGAAAATAGACCTGAGATCCGATTATGACCAACTTAAAGTCAGAGAGTGTGATATTCCAAAGACGGCTTTCCACACTCGTTATGGTCATTTTGAATTCTTGGTCATGTCCTTCAGGCTAACAAATGCCCCGACAACTTTTATGGACCTCATGAATCGGGTGTTTAGACTGTACCTAGATATGTTCGTTATTGTGTTTATAGAAGATATCCTTATATATTCCCAGAGTGAACACGACCAAGTAGATCATCTTTGAATTGTCTTACAGACCCTTAGGGATCAAGAGTTGTTTGCCAAATTTAGCAAGTGTGAATTTTGGATTTGGTTAGTTGCCTTTCTGGGTCATATTATTTCTTCTGATGGTATTCGAGTTGATCCTCAAAAGGTAGAAGCTATGAAGAATTGACCTAGACCTATTTTCCCGTCTAATATTAGGAGTTTCTTAGTTCTAGCTATCTACTACCATTGTTTTGTCAAAGGTTTCTCTTCCATTGCTGTTTCTTTGGCCCGATTGACCCAAAAGAAGTTTAAATTCTAGTGGTCAGATTCTTGCGAGAAGATTTTTCAGGAGTTGAAGACTCAACTCACTTCAGCCCCCGTTATGACCCTTCCTAATGGTGTAGATGATTTTGTGGTATATTGTGATGCTTCCAAAGTTAGTTTGGGTTGTGTGTTGATACAGAAGAGTAAGTTCATAGTCTATGCCTCCAGGCAGTTGAAACCTCATGAAAAAAATTATCCAACCCATGACCTCAAGTTTGTTGCAGTGGTTTTTTCTTTGAAAATGTGGAGACACTATTTGTACGGTGTTCATGTTGATGTCTTTATGGATCACAAGAGTTTACAGTATGTGTTCACTCAGAGAGAGTTAAATCTTCGGCAGAGGCAATGGTTATAATTACTAAAGGACTATGATATGAGTGTGTTGTATCACCCGGCATAGCTAATGTAATGGCAGATGCCCTTAACAGATCGTCCATGGGTAGTGTAGCACATGTTGAGCAAGATAAGAGGGACTTAGCCCATGAAGTTTATCATTTGGCTAGGTTAGGTGTTAGATTGCTCGACTCAGCTAAGGGTAATGTTTGGATTCAGATTAGTTCGGAATCTTCCTTAGTTTTGGAAGTGAAGGAGAAGCAGGATATGGATTCTCGTTTGGCTGAATTGAAAACGTCCGTCAAAGACCAAAAGGTGGAGGTTTTCTCCCAAGGGGGATATGGTGTATTGAGATTTCAGAATAAATTATGTGTGCCTGATCTTGATAATCTGAGTCAGATAATTATGGTTGAGGCGCATGGCGTGCGGTATTCTATTCATCCTGGTGCTACCAAGATGTACCGTGATTTGCTAGAAATTTATTGAAGGAATGGTATGAAAAAGGATATAGCGAAGTTCGTATAAAAGTGTGCAACTTGCCAGCAGGTAAAGATAGAGCACCAGAGACCCGGTGGTGTGATGCTAGAATTTAACATTCTTACTTGGAAGTAGGAAGTAGTGAACATGTATTTCGTGACCCGTTCATCATGATTCTATTTGGGCCGTTGTAAGCCGTGGGTGGTTTTAGGACGGCAAAGCTACACAATCCAGGTAAAGGTTTTAAATGCATGCTAAACCCAGTTCTTTTTTTTGGCACGATATATATGTATCTATGTGATCACATATGGTTATTTACTTTGCGTACTGGCATCATTTTATATTATCCTGGAGTACATGCTAGAGTTTATTCTACTAACCAACTTCGAGCGTTGTATCCCCACGCGATGCAGGAACCAACCATACTACCATTCCTCCTGCTTAATGACTTGGATCTGAGGACAACTTTGAGTCAGACTAAAGTGGTGAGCTTTCATACTCCGGATGGCTCCATTTCATGATATGGACTTCTTTATTTTTGTTATTTCTTTGGTTTGGTTTTTGATATGGTCGGGGGTATGTCCCAACTGGATGTAATTAATTCTGGATATAGGCTTTGTCAGACTACTATAGGCTTGAGTGGTGTAGGAATTGGTGTCACCCTTGGTATTGGCATTGTGGTTGGCACCCATTGGATAATTGGTTGAGGTTGTTGTATTATGATTGTAGACTTTATTTAATGTCCTTAAACTATTAGTGTTTTATCTTGTTATATTTTTAAAATTTATCCAACATAGGGTGCAGGGTGGTTATGGTTGGTATTGGGGGTGGTCTCCGGTCCTGGTTGGACTAGAGATGCCTGACGCGACTAGGCCCTGGTTTGGGTCATGTCACTACACCTCTTACCAGACAAAGCCTCGAACGGAGCCATTCCAATGCTAGATTTGGTAGATATTATTATAGGCAAACTCTATAAGAGGAAAATGCTCAACCCAACTGCCACCATAGTCAATTACGCAAGTCTGAAGCATATCCTCCAATGCCTTAATAGTTGTTTCTGCTTGCTGATCTGACTGTGGGTGGAAAGTAGTACTAAGACTCACCTTTGTCCCCAAACCTTTCTGAAATGACTGCCAAAATTATTATGAAAACTATGTATCGCGATCTGAGATAATTGAAATAGGGACCCCATGCAAATTCACCATCTCATAAAGATACAACCTTGCATAATTCTCTGTCGAAAAATTTTCACCATTGGTAAAAAGTGAGTAGACTTCGTCATCCTATCCATGATGACCCAAATCAAATCAAAATAATTTCGACACCAAGGAAGATCAATAACAAAATCCATGTTTATCACTTCCCATTCCACACAGACAACTATATCTCTTGATACAATCTTCCGAGTTTCAAGAGCTCAACTTTCACTTGTTGCCACACCATGCACTTAGCCACAAAACACGCCACATGCCACTTTATGTCAGGAACACATAAACTCCCTTGGTATCGTAAATCCCTCAGTCGTAGATTAATACGACTGATGCGCCTCAGCTAAAATCCTCTCTCGCAAACCATTTATGTTAGGAACACATAACCTCCCTTGGTATCGTAAGGTACCATGACCACTAATCTCAAAATCCATTATTTTCTGCCCACTTACATCACCCTTGATCCTCATCAAGATAGGATCTAAATTTTGCTTCTCCTTTACCTCAGCACCCCAAAATGACTGCGCCACCTTCTGCATTAATACACCATCATCCTAAAAGTACAAGAGGAGAACTCCAAGGTTAGCTAACCGGTGAACATTCTTCACCAATTCTCGCTTTCCCTCATCCATATGAGCTAAAATCTGCATGGATAACCTACTAAGAGCATCAAAAACCATGTTAGCTTTACCTGGATGGCAGTGAAGGCTTATGTCATTATCCTTGAGTAACTCAAGCCATCTCCTTTGCCTGAGGTTCAGCTCTTTCTGAGTAATATATTGCAGGCTCTTATGACCGAAAAAGATATCCACATGCACTCCATATAAATAGTGATGCCAGATTTTCAAGGCGAACACCACAGCTAACAATTCCAAGTCATGAGTCAGATAATTCTTCTAATGCACCTTCAACTGTCTAGAGACATAAGCTATCACTTTGCCATGCTGCATCAAGATGCAACTAAACCCCATATAGGACAAATTACACTATACCACAAATCCATCCATGCCTTTAGGCAATGTCAAGATTGGAGCAAAAGTTAGCTTATCCTTTAGCTTCTCAAAACTACCATCACAAGCATCAGACCACAATAACTTTACCTTTTTCAAAGTCAACTTAGTCAACGGGGCAGCTATAGTAGAAAAGCTTTCCACGAACCTCCTGTGATAACCGGCTAAACTCAAGAAGCTATGGGTCTAGTACACTCCTTAACCACTGCAACCTTTTGTGGATCCACCATGATCTTTTCACTAGAAATGAGATGACCCAAAAAAGTAAAGGCATTTAACTAGAATTTATATTTCAAAAATTTGGCATACAATTGTTTCTCCTTCAGGATCTGTAATACAATTCGAAGGTGATCGGCATGATCCACCTCACTCTTAGAGTATACCAGAATATCGTCTATGAATAAAATGAAAAACAAATCCAGAAACTGGCAGAAGACTCTATTGAGAAAGTCTATGAATACCGCCGGGTCATTAGTCTACGCAAAAGACATGACTAAGAAATCAAAATGCCCATACCAGGTATGAAAGGCAGTCCTAGGGATATCCACCTCCCTAATCTTTAACTGATGATATCAGGACCGAAGATCAATCTTGGAGAAAAACTTAGCACCCTAAAGCTAATCAAACAAATCATTTATCCTTGGAAGTTGATACTTATTCTTTATCGTCACCCTATTCAACTTTTGGTAATCAATACATATCTGAAGGGAACAATCCTTCTTATCCAAGAATAAAATCAATGCACCCTACAGAAATGCTAGAACGGATGAAACCCTTGTATAAAAGATCCTTTAGTTGCTTCTTAAGATCTTTAAACTCTGTCAGAGCCATTCTATATGGGGGAATAGAAATAGGATGAGTATTTGGAACTAGATCAATCCCGAAAGCAATCTCCTTACCAAGAGGAACACCAGGAAAGTCATTAAGGAAGACCTTAGGAAATTTATTCACCACCGAGATGTAATGTAAATAAGGACCCTCCAAGTTGGAATCTTTAAATCGGACTACATAATAGAGACATCCCTTGGAAATTAATCTTTGGGCTCTAAAGCATGAAATAAACCCCCCTTTAGGAGCTAGGGAACCACCCTCCCACTCAGTAACCAACTCATTAGGGGATTTAAAGATGACCTTATGGGTCCGACAGTCTAGAGAAGCATAGCACGAGTGCGACCAATCTATCCCCAATATGACATCAAAATCAACTATGTCAAACTCAAGCAATTCCACCAAAGTCTCCCGACCACCCACAGATACTACACAACCCTTATAGACTCTCTTGGAAACCACAAAGTCACCCATCAGGATAAAAAAAAGGGTCCAAACTATACTCAGGACCAAAACCAAAATGCACAACAATAAATGAGGTCGCATAAGAGAGAGTGGACCCCAGATCAAGTAAATAGTAAACATTATGGGAAAAGAGTTTCAACATACCAGTAACGACATCAGGTTATGCCTCGAACTCCTAATGGGTAGTGGAGTCGGTTCCGACCAATCCGGAGCCAAATGGTGCACCCTTTGGTGTCGGAGCTAAAGAAGAGGTAACATGAACCTTATTTTCCATAGATTCAACCTTACCAACAGGACAACTTTTAACGATATTCCTTGGCTGACCACAGTTGAAGCACTTCTCCCTTCCTTCATAACAGTAACCCTGATGCAATTGACCACAAAATCTAAAAGAAAGATAGGATGGAGTTGACTAGGCCCTACTAGCCTGAGATTGGGCACCATGTGCCCTAAAATTGTCACTAACATGAAAACTCATATCTCCTGACAACTTTGGGTAGGGAGAAGTTTCCCTCGAGTAAAAACCAAAATTTCCCCACTTGTTGCTGGACTACTTTCTATCATCCCCACCACTCTGCTGTTAGCTACCACCCTGCTCAGAAAATCTAAACTTCTTGCTCTACCTCTCTTTAATCTTTGTCTGCTTCTTATTATCTTTCTTAACTTGCTGCATGCACATAAATAACTTAAAAATATCAATGTCCTTGTTCAGTACGATAGCCTTACTCTCCAAAATCAAGTCTTGGGACAACCCAAAATTGAACTTCCTCATTCTAGCCCTTATTTTAGAAACCAACTCCCGAGCATACCGAGATAACGAGTGAAACTTCAAGGCATACTCCTTGACTGACATCTTACCTTGATTCAAGTTAACAAACTCTTCGGCCTTTACCTCCCTCAACTCCTATGGAAAGAAGTGGTCCAGAAAAAGACTAGAGAAATTATCCTATAGGGTTGACTCAGCATCATCACCCTTTGATTGTTCCCACTCCTCAGATCATTGGTATGATACATCTTTCAGCTGGTAGACAGCAAATTCCACACCCTTCATGTTTGTAGTATGCATAACACAAATGATCTTTTCGATCTTATCAGTGAACACAAGAGGTCTCAACCTCATAAATTGGTTAACCCTGGTGGATTTAAAAGATGCAGTAATAGAAACACCATGCTCGGACTAAGAAACTACCAACTAGGTCAACATATGGATAGACTGATAAAACTCAGCATTTGTCACATCAGCTTAAGGAGCTTGAGAAGGACTGGAGCAAACCGGTGGAAGTCCAGGAAAGCAATCAGGAAATGGGACCCTAGACTGAGTTTGGAACCTATAAGTAGGATGGGTCCCATCAACATTGTCCCTAGGTGGGATAGAGAAGTTTCTGTGAACTTTAAATCATCTGGGAGGTTTGATCTAAGAAGCAAACAAATGGGTGTTAGAGAATATTTTAGGACCTTAGACTCTACAACTTGCAAATAGAATACGGGAAAGAGAAATATTCATAAATGCCTTGTAGCCTCTCCCTTATGAGTGTGGCATGCTACACACCCTTAAAATAGACACTACTCAACACAGCTTTGATGGACACCCAATTGAAGATAAACCTAGGGCTCTGATACAAATCTGACATAAACCAAACTAGGGCCTAGTCATGTTGGGCATCTCTAGTCCAATCATGACCAGAGATCACCCCAATATCAAACCATAACCGTCTTGCACCCTCTTTCGAATGAATTCCAAACATATAACAAGATAAAATAATAATAATTCAAGGACACTAAATAAAGTCTTTAATCATAATCCAACAACCACAACCAATCATCAAATCAGTTCGAACCCTAATGCCAATACCAATATAAAGAAAAACACCAATACCAATACCATCCATGCCTATAGTAGTTTGACAAAGACTCTAACCCAAATCAAAGAACATTCGGTATGAACATGCCCCCGATCATAGCCAAAACCAAAACCAATGAAATAATAATAATGAAAAGATATCAATACCATAAAATGGAGCCTTTTGGAGTATGAAAGCTCACAACTTCAATATGACCCAAAGCTTACCCCGAATCCAAGTCATTGAGCAGGAGGAATGGTAGTATGGTTGGTTCCTACATCGCTTAGGGATATAGCACCCGAAGATGGTTAGGGAGTGATTGCTAGAATATAACTAAGGGATAAAGATAAAGAATCCCATCATTTAAAACCAAATCAAATAACCCTATGCAATCACATACATGCATACATATATATGTATATATATTAGGCCGGGATAGGGAACAAGGTATAGCATACATCAAATCCTTAATCTGGGCTGAGTAGCTTGACCGTCCTAAAACTACCCATAGGCTGTATGGGTTTGATTCTTCTTGTTGAAAGAGCCCCAGTGTGTGTTATCCATATGACCATAGAAAATAAACTAAGATGACTAGTACATCTCCAAAATATAAAGTGTGACATCATGCACATGGTCACTAAGACCACCCTCACATTGGCAAATACTAGTTCTCAGTGTCAGTCCTCCTGGGACCCCCACCTTCCACGACTTTGCTACTCAACCCTCTTTAAGCCTATATTAAAACCATTTACACATTCCCAACCATTTACCAAGAAGTCTTTTAATGAGGCATTAACCATTGGTATCGTCATACCAAAATTAGAGCTTGCAAGTCTACTACCTTATAAACCAATAAAAAAAATTAGACTCCATGATTTCTAATTAACCAAAACCATTTATAATCAAACCATGAACACCAGACCTTTCCAAAACCTTATAAAACAAACCAAAACCAATTCATGTTTCTTTAACTATTTATGCAATGCAAGGATTCAAGAATAGTCAAGTTATGTGACAAACAGATTCTTATTGACAATTTCATAAAAAGGTTGAGGGTATGCCATTATCAAAGCCAAAATCAACAATATTTGGAGCTCAACCATGACCCCTCAATAAAATAACCATTCCCTTGCACCCACATGTGGAAAACCATAATTAAAATAAAGAAAACCATAAGAAACAATATTCATCCATGAACAACCCAAAACCACCAATCTTTATTTCAAAACCAAAATAATAGCATGAAAAAACATACATCAAAACACATGCCTTCAGAAAAATAACAATGAGGGAGGAGTCACATGCCTTAGACACCAGGGAAGACGGAGATAAACCACCCTTTAAAGCCTTAATTGGTTATCTTAATGAAACCCTAGCCTTTTTCTTAAAAAAGAGTTTGAGAGAGATTTTAAGAGTGTTTGATTGGGAAAATAGGTTAATGAAGTACCAGGTGGTTACGAGTCAATCCTGTGACTCGTGACCATAATATATGACCCGTACCATTAAGTCATCACCAAAATAGTAAGTTGGACAACCATACACTGTCCACCATACTCCATGATACCACTCGTTACCAGACCATACGACTTACATAGTCTAGTCGTACCTAGGACAGAAACCAAAGGGATTGGATACTGGACAACATACGACTCAACCTTATCATTCATAACCTTATCATCAAGGCTTTTACTGAGCCACTCATACAAAGATCCAAGTCAAGTCACTAAGTTTCTTATTTGATGACGGATAGTCCTAAAAAGCTGTCACTACCCCTAATGACCCATACCACTAAGTCGTAACTATAATGAAACCTCAACTACCATTCACTGGACACCTAATAATTTGGGTCACCTGGCCCATACCTATACCACAAGAATTGTATGGTGATTTGTTACTAGGGCAGTGAGCTCAAAGCTCAAGAATTTTTCAAGGGACAAAACCCAGGGTGTTTTACAATACAAATGCAAGATGGAATTAATAATCACAAGTAGTGTTCAACAACAGTCACAAACATCTAATTCAAATTAGATTCAAGTAATAGTGATCAAAACAAAACTTACATTTTATGAGAATTAAGTAAATATTATAAACAACCAAAAAATTCTACATTCCAAGTAAAGAAAGAATATCCCTAAATAATTGAAATCAAAAGTATGCTTAAAGGACAATTTACCACTTACTCAAATGAGCATTACTAACCCAGTCATCAATCACAAAAATGTTTGAAGACCAAATAATCAAATATCCATTTTAGGAGTGCACATTCTAGATTGATATCTATAGTGTAATTTTTCATCCTATTTCTTTCACCAATCTAACTCTCATTTATTCTTATGAAGACTGGTAAATTTTTTTACTAACTAGTAATCCCTACACTCAAGTTATCAATAACCTCAAGACATATCCCATTTAGCCAATTATTCGATTACTCTAATCTATTCAATTTACAATTCTAGTTATAGTCTTACACCTTTAAATGTCTTACTTTATACCACTTAGCAAAACTTGGATTTAGGTTTTTAAGTTATATCATCACCCTCTCTAATCCTAATTAATTCTCTTAACTATCTTCTAGCAAGAATATTCCATACATTAAATTTACACAAATACCAATTTCACCCCTTTTAAGGTATTAAAGAGTAGCTCTGTAGACTAAAGGTCATCTAATTCTATTATATTAACATTCACATATTAAACTCTATAAATCATCAAGTAAGTCATACAAATACAAGCGCCCATCAAGGGATCCACATAAAATACAATAACATATAATTATATTAATATCAAATTATTTCTATATTTTATTCATCCAAACTCCATGCTCTTAGGCCTAGACATGAAATATCCTATCAACTATATTTATTACATGAAACTAATTTAAATTTACTATACAGTAAACCATAACCAACGTCGGTCAAAGATATTCAAATAAGAATGTCATACCAAGATTACTCTTTCTTTATCTTCATTCTTTTATAGCCCAATAATCTAGAAATCAAACAATTATAAGAGTGATTAAGTTACTGCTTTTTGAAAAACTACCTTGAGAATTCAACTCAACAATTGTATCCTTATTCATGGTCGAAATAATTACCTAAGGTCAATTAACCTTAACTAGATCTATCATACTTAACCCATCTCTATTAGTGGAGTTTCAAAGCTAAGGATTTTATTCATATTGAATTAAAGGTTCCCAATAATCACATTTCCAGTTTCAAAACAAAAAGTTCATGCTATGAATCATTTATTGACAATCTAGAAGTAATTTTAGGAGATAATAACCCAACCCATAGGCTTTTCCCATTATCTTATGAACTTAAGGTTCAAATCTCCAAGAATTCCACCATTTAATATTATTCTAATGATTCTAGGATTTAAGGATTGACATACAAAGAAGATAATGAAAAAGCTCACCTCAACAAAGAAGTTTCACCCATAAAGTTAGAAAATCTCCTCCCTAGAACATAGAAATGAAGTTTTTGAGTAAAAAACCCAAACAAATCAAATATAAGGCAATATATTGCCTAGGTAATCTACCTATGTAGTTGTACCACTATGTTGGTTAACTTGTCAGTCTAGACATTGTTTAGTAAAATAGTTATAACTTTTTTACTCCAAAGGCGGATTAAGAAATGGTCGGATGTGTTGGAAAGAAGACTCAAAGATATTTCATTTAATAGTTGTTGATCCCCATAAATCTTTATATTCTAGAAGATATGCTTTTTTTATATTGATCTTAGTCTACACAAAGCTCAGAAATCAATCAGTAAGAATACTTCTAACTAAAATTTATGCTCGGGGTATTATATGACCTTAATTCATGTTTAATTCACTATTATACTATATTATTGATCCTATAACTTATGATGAAATAGATTATTTTTTTACCATAAATATTTTCTATAACGATAGAATAGGTTGTTACAATGGCATAAGAAAACTACTGTGAAGGAATGAAATTAAACTTCTAGCTCTGCCCTAGAAATTTTTATCATGAAATCCAAAAGGATACATTGATTTTTACCTCAATTAGGTGCACTCCCTTTTCTCCATTGCTCTAGAGACTTGATGTAACCTTAAGAGATTTTTAGAATTAAGCCATGTTCTAATTTATAGCTTGATAGAAATGGGTAACTAAAAACTTGGGTGGACTGTTTGTTGGTGCCACGCTATAGCAACCTTCATGCTATTAGCATACTATTGATATAGAGGGACAATTCCTGTTATTGTTGGATGACATCAGTCTACCCCAAAATATTACACATAGAAATTATTTTACTAAATTATTTGGGTATCTATTGTAATGATATTAATGATATTCCAACATCTTGTGCCCTCAGGATACACTAATTTTAGTATCGACAAGATGAATTATTACAATAGATACAAATTATTCATCTTTCATCCTTGAATGATAATGGTAGGAAAAGAGCTAGACAGAAATGTACCTAGGTCATTAACACTCGTACACTAATTATAAAACCTTACCTCAAAACATCACTCACCAAACTTGTACAAAGAGGTTGCCCGAGTTACACTGCATATGAATAATCTCACATAATTTATTACAATCAAAACTCGTACAAGGACACTTTGACAAGAGATAATGAGTACCTAAGATAACTGGGGCCTTGCCAATATATCTAAAAATTAATTAATAATTAAAATAAGAAAAGTAAAAAAAATATTTTCCTCAAAAGTGTAACAACCATAGTTGTAAATTTTACCTTTTATATATTTTGACACTTTTACCCCTCTCCATAGTTAATATATATTATTTGTGAGTGGTGATATTGGTTGTAACTATCTATGATGTATTCTAGAGTGATTTGGTGTGAGTTTAAGAATTTTAGAGGCTTTTAAAGTCATGCATTTGACTTTGATCAAAATTTTGTGTTTCGGGCGTCGGATGGTGATTTGGACAATTCCATAAGATTTAAAATGTCAATATTGGGTTGGTAGAATATCTAGTTTGGGCTCTAAGCATTTATTTTTCTTTTTGACCCTTTTAATAAAAACTAGCTAAAATAAGCTTAGAGGGGTCCCTAAGGCTAAAATATTGTAAAACAACCTCTTTTCATAATCCATTATGTCTAGAATTGAAATAATCCTGTAGCATATCTTGTATATTTTTGTGGGGTCCCAAATAAATCTCAAGGGTCCAATCAAGACTATTTTTCCAAGTCCCAAATTGTTGGTGTAGATTTCTGGTGCAGCATTAGGGGCTTTATAATGATTGCATAGACATACATCATGATCGGGGCCATTGACAAGCTTATTGTAATTGAGAGATGGGACACTTGTATTGCTAAGAGTTATGGACCTAGTCAGGCTGATTCATTATATTTGAAAGGATCAGGATTTTAGTCACAATGACCAACTTCATGCTGGTCAACATTGACCCTCACTATCATAAGATGGGGACCACGATTATGATGTATTGTTCACCTTAACAGTATAAATACCTCATTTATATGATTTCTCACCATTTTTAGGCTGAGAGTTTTTGAGAAAGATGATTGTAAGGGATTTCTTCATCATTCATGCTTTGGTAATCTGTAAACTTCTTTTTCCATAATATCCCATTGTTTATATGTTCTAAATAGATTTAGAAACTTAATTTACAAATGGATATTTGAGGTTATTTACAATATAAGCTTTAATTTGGTTATTTTTTAACTTGAAAGTCGATTTCACCTTGTTTTTACTTGTGTTTTCAGATTTAGACACCTCTTAATATGAGGAACATGCTTCTAAAATAAGACTCCATATTTAACCCTTTTATTTTGAAACCGATATTTTTGAACTATCATTGGACCCAAAGTAAATATAGCTAATATGGGTATCTTTAGTTCTTTTTGGATGTGCTAATATATTTTTGATTATTTTAGTTTGTTTCCAGACTACTCATGTAATAACCTCTAGGTCATTCTTTGCATTTTCGCTCATCTTTGTTGTTTAGAAATTTCTTATAGGGGCCCTAAGAGATTTATGACTTGCTGGAGCTGACAGCTCGATTACTAAGCATCGTTTGGCTTTTAAAGCCAATTCTTTTTTTTTGAAATCTTTGTCAGTTTAAATTGGATAATGAGTGAAAAATTCAGCCAAACGAGCTTATATGTAAATTATGACAGTTCCAACAGCTTCAAAACATTGATTTTAGGCTAGGTGGACCCTTGGTTTAGGTCTCAAGGCTCCCATACTTATTTTAGGCCATTGATCAAAAGTTAAGAAAAATGGAATATGGGTGTGGGACCCACTTTTCATCAGAACTACCTCAAATGGAAATTTTGACTCCGCTATTGAGTCTAAAATGTTAAATTTTATAGGGTAGCATAATTTATTTGCATATACAGGATTCTAAATAAATCCAGAAGGTCCGGTGGAGACTCAAAATAATTCTAAGTCTTAACTTGTGCTAGTGCATTCGCTTAAGTGCCAACTGGGCCGCTTAAATGGCCAGTTGGTCGCTTAAGCATCCTATTTTCACCAGCAAATAACACTTAAGTGATGCCTTTAGTGCTTAACCAATGGCTGCTTAAGCGGCCAAAGGTCACTTAAGAGACAACACACAGACTCAATAAGTATTGCTAAAGCAACACTTTTTCGCTTAAGCGACTAGTGCTTAAGTGGACCAGTGTCCACTTAAGAAACACTTGGACAACAAGAAACACTAAAATTTCCCCACTTATCCCATTTTCTCCTATTTTTCACCCATTTCCAATAATGTAGAACCCTAAAAAGTGTGAAAACTTAGGAGAATTATTAGTGGGTAATTTTTGGGTGTTCATAAGCTCGAGTAACGTGTTTGTTTTCTAAATTCTTGGTATGCTTACATCAATTTTATGATTAAATTCTTTACAATTTTTCAAAATCCCTAGAATATTGGTTGGTTGATTGTAGCATCATTAGAGCTTGGAATTCACCCATTCTTGAGGGTAAATATTCCTTGAACATCAGGGGATGTATTGTTGGTTTTGAAAGTGCGATTCTACAAGTGGGACCCATACAGGATATTTCTACATGATTTTGGACCTAAATACAAAAGTTCAATATGGGTACGGTATTCTTGTTTTGATGAGTAGATTGTAATTCTGGTAGCATGGCATCTTGCAGAAGCATCTCATAAAGGGAAATCATTAGTTCAACGTATTCTTCAAGATCTTATTTGGCATCCAGGTAGGCTAGGTTTACCCTCTTCATAGATTGAACTAATTTATAGCATGATTATGCTATTATTCTAGATATGGGATAAGATTTGGGCATTGGAAGTATGATTGATGTAATAGGTATTATTTTCACTATTTAGTCTATTAAGGAACTGTATTTTGGATAAAATTAACTTAGGTTTTCATGTTTTAGGTAGAATTGCTATCTTAGGGCTAATTAAGGCTTAGTTAACATCTAGAAGTGAATTTATATACCTTAGCCTAGTTCGGGTAGAATTTTCCTCAGAATGGTTTTTAGAGATTAGAAGTGGGCCCTTCTGACATAGCCTAGGCCATCACACCTTTCATGGGACTCAAAAAAATACCCGATCACCAACTCCAAATATCTGGGTCTGAGCTTGCCTTTTCTCCTAAATCTCTTCACACCTTTCATGGGACATAGAGAAATACCCAATCACCAACTCCAAATATCAAGGCACGAAGTCTATAATCTGCATAAGACTTTACCTACTCTAAGATGCCCTATACCTATCCTGAATCACCTTAACTCTATCTAATGATTCCTAAAGCAAAATGACATTGCTTACCATACAAAGCCTCAAAAGGATACACTCAATACTTGAATGATACCTATTATTATACGTGAACTATTCCAAGGTTAAGTGTAGCTCCTAATGACCTTAAAAATCCATGACAAAATATTGGAGCATATCCTTGAGAACCTAAATAGTCCACTCTGACTATCTATCAGTCAAAAAATTAAAGGTTGTATTAAGATCCACTTGAGTACCCAACTCATCTCAAAATGCTCTCCAAAATCTAAAAGTGAACATTAAACCCCAATCTAAAATAATGGATATAGGTACACCATGCAAATGGACTATCTCACTAACATGGATACGAGCCAACCCCTCAAAACTGAAAGATATCTGAATAGAAATAAAATGTGCCTAATTGGTCAACTAATACATAATGACCTAAATACCATTAGAATAGTGGGAAGGAAAAGGGAAACCAATTATAAATTACATGGTAATCTACTCCCATTTCTACTTGAGAATTGGTAATCTCTGAATTAAGACACCAGGTCTCTATTGCTCGACCTTCATCTGCTGACAACATAGGCAATGAGCTATAAAGTCTACCATATCTCTCTTCATACTAATCCACCAATAATATTGTCTCAAATTTCTAAACAACTTAGTTGTACTCGGGTGAATAGAATATCCAGAATTGTGAGCCTCAGGTAGAATTGATTGAATTAAGTCATCAAACCTCGAAATATAAATACAGCTATTAAATATCAAAACACCCTCAAAATATACGGTAGACCTATTGGAATCACAACTCAAAATTTATTTATCATGGTTTCATTACACTATCGATGCTTAAAACTGTGAAAATATGTAAATACTTAGGAAATCTTGTTAGATATGATGTGTGTTATTGTGTCTGTTGTTGGGAAACTATATTGGAAGCGAAGTGGACCAAAATAAATAGAAAAAGCTCTAAAAAATAAACACACTTCCTGGACTATGATCATTGGATGACTATACAAATTGTAGCTGAATTCATTATAAGACCAGTGCGAGCTGTTGAATTAATGAGTCAAGTTATGGCTGGCTATAACTTGTAGGGACTGACTATAAGTCGTAAGAGAAAGTAAAGAGCCAAAAGTCCTAAAGATAGCTAAATAGAAGGAAGTAAAAAGCTAAAATTCCTGAAGATAGCCAATTTAAAGTCATAGTAGAAACGATGGTGATTACGAGTTGTAAGGTCAGGACATGACTCGTGAGAAGGAATCATTCTAAAAACAATGCAAAAAGTTCTAAAAGGTGAAAATCTACTGGAGTGACAACAACTCTATCCAACAAATCACAAGGTCTAACAATAAGTAATCATTACTAACCATAGAATAAAGGAAACAAAGCTAACAATGAGTCGTCATCAGTCCAGATGACTCATTGCTTATGTCATAGACACTGCTGACTTTAGTTTCCTAGTTTGTTTTGGTTAGGTTTTCTATGTTATTTTGAGACACTATAGATACTCTTTTGATATTTTTGTAATAGTTGACACACTCATATTATTCACAAACATATATTTGATTCTAAGATTAAATTTTGATCATGGAATCTCTTTGTTCTTGGTTTTGGTTTGTTAATTAATTTGAGACGCAAGGTTTTATTCTTCCAATGTTATGAGATTATTTTATTGCATTATTTATTGAATTCCATAGAGTTTCTTCCAACTATGAGTGGCTAAATCCCTTAACTAGGGTTGTGAGAACTCTGGAAAATAACGAAGTAGGGGAAGTGTGTGGTTCTTCTAGATCATTGTTTATGCATGCATTATGATCTTCATTGGGTTGTGTTCTTCCTTAGATACTAAAATATCTAAGTACTTTCCTATATTCATGATCATCTTCATAAGAGAGTTCATGATTGGGAAATGAAGATTACAAAAGTGAGTCAAGGCTATCAACCATCATCTAATTATCTTGATACTCACAAGGTAATAGTTAAATTGGGATCAAAGATAAGGGTTTGAAAGATAACACTCTAAATATCATAAGGTCAAGATTTAAATTTACCAAGGAGTTCATAAGATAATTGGTGATACCTATCTTGTCAGGTTTTGTATGTGTGGCTGACTTGAGGTGAATTTATGCACCTTAGTATTGTTATCTTAGCTTATTTAGCCTTGCTTTGAGGAAAAATTATGTTATTAATGAGTAAATAATGATATAAATAAGTATTTAAGTTTTTAAGTACATAATTACAATGTTTAAGGTGTCTTTCAAACAAGTTTGTACTTTATTTGGTCACTTGGAGTTCAAACAAGAGAACTAGTGTTACTAGCTTGGGCTAGGTGTTGTTGTTGTTGATAGCGATGGATTATAACGTGTGAAATGACTTCCTAATGGTATTATTGTGTAATTATGTGTGTAAAAACTTTTTTATAATTTTCAATGGTCAATTGGATCAAGCCAATAGTCAAAATAATAAGTTAAAGATCAACGTGGGCAAGCCTAGTCTTAGCTCGAGTTTCTAGTTCACCGTTCTTGATATTAAGCTATTTTGAGCTCTAATTCATGGTGTTTTATGATGTATAATGCCTTTTTAGTTGATTATGATGATATATGGATGATTAAAAAGTTGTATATCAATGTAAAACAATACCACAAGGCTTGATATTAAATGACAAAGGCTTAAAATGAGTTTAGACGTCAAAAGTGCAATTTCCAGTGAGGGTAGGGGAATGAGCCCATGATGCACACCTTTATCACTAGGAATAATAATGGTGGCATTAATTTCTCTCTCCCTTTCATCAAGGCACATTACATGATACTCTCTCTCATGGATAAAGCAATCTGGCGCACAACTTAGTCTCACACCGGCCAAAATTCTCCAACTATAAATAGGGCACTTACACACTTTGTATGATACCTTGGACGAGTTGGGGTCTTAAATATGGGATGATACACAGTTTAATTAGGGTTTATTTCTCTTTAATTTAGCTTTTTAATGGATTTTATCACGTGTTTATTGAATTGTATTACGATTATGTCTATTAGTGGATAAACACCCCAATTCCTTGGTTATGGCAAAGAACATGTTTACTTTCGCTTTGAATTAATTTTATTTGGATTGGTTATCATATTTTACTATCTTTTTTTTATTATTTCTACAACTATTTTAAGGATTCATGACCCTTAGAATACATATATTGTCGGCCTTATGAACTAGGAGGGGGAATAAGAAGATAGAACATGGGGATAAATAGAGTAAGGTTCTTATTCTTTTATGAAATAAGTATTTTGAATTAGAGACTATGATAGGGATATACATAGAATCCTTGCTTGGTTCACTTGTAGGATGATATCTTAATACGTCTAAATGGATTATTACACCCCCGCTCAATGATGTAGTTGTAATGTCCAGTTAGGTATAAGGTTATAGTTTGGGAGACCATGATCATACGCTAAACCCTACGAATCAAAAACCAAGATAAGCAATCTAACAAATAAAGTTCAATAGTGTAGTATGATTGTCCATAGTTATTTAACCCCGAGTTTTCATCCATTGATTGTCTAAAGTCTTCAATTTTCAGCATTACTCTAGTTTACTCTTACTTTACAAACTTTCAAAACTCTTTTGGTTATGTTGTACTAATTAATCTCAGTAGTTAAATTAGAATTGGATAGTTGTTTAACAAAAGTCTCGGAGGGATCGGTATTCGTCTTTTTTAGAAGGCCACTTTCTTACTTGGTGAAACCATGTAACCTAGCGTGTGCACTTGGGTTCAATAAGTTTTTGGCGCCATTGCTGGGGATTTGTAAATTGGCAACTATTTTGATTTAGTTTTAGTTTTTATATTTTGTTGGTGCTTTTCACTTGATCTTGGTATTGAATTTGCAGAAAACAGATCTATGTAGTAGTAAATTGGCAAGGGATAGGGAATTAGTTGAACCAAGTCCCGAACCCGAGCAATGGTTTCATCAATTAAAGAGTGCAATAGTCCTTATTCCCTACATACTACAAATTCTGGAGAAAAAAGACAATCCTTTTCTAATGGCTGAAGATCAACCGGCCTACAGGACAGTTCGCTTAGTGGCAATCCTACTTTCGATTAATTTGACCTCCTCTTTTCAGAATCCAGCTGTTTGAGGTAACTTTGAGCTGAAATAGAACATGGTGAAGCTTTTGATCAGTAGTGGACAGTTTATGGGGCTTTCATATGAAGATCCAAAAGTCCATCTGTGGAACTTTCTTGAGATTAATGACACATTTTTTCCTATGGGTGTGTCAACTGATTATGTTCGGCTATCACTATTCCCTTTTCGCTATTGGGGGAAGCAAAAAGTGGTTGAACATTGAGCTGGCAAGTTCAATTACAACATGGGATGACTTACCCCAAAAATTTATTATCTAATTCTTTCTATTTGGAAAGACTGCGAGACTGTGCAGTAAGATTGTGTGCTTCAAACAGAAGCTAGATGAGAATTTAAATCATGCATGGGAGAGGTTCAAAACTCTTCTTCTGGATTGTCCACATCACCAGTAGTCTAATGAGGTATTAGCGCACACTTTTGTTGAGTCACTTAACCATAACATAAAAAAATTTCTAGATTCAGCTACAGGTGGTCAAGCATTAGAATTGATGTATGATGAGCTATACAACTTGTTGAACTGGATTGCACAAGTAAATCCTAAGTGGCATTCTAACTCAAAAAGTGCTACAAAGAGGGTTGCAAGTGTGTTGGAGATGGACCAGCTTACCACAATATCCACTTAGATTACTGCATTATAGAATTAGTTAATAATTTAATTCAGAAATATGAAGTTGGGGGTTACACATCCTAGAACAATAGTTATAGCAATTCAACAGGCAAGCGTTTGGTGCATGGTTTATGGCAATAATGGTCATTCTGAAGATATGTGTTGTTAATACTGAGTTAGTGATGTTTGTGGGAAACGTTAAAAGGATGAATTATTAGAATGCCTAAAATATAAAGTAGCAGACTTATCCACTAAATCAATAATGGAACGCCCAATAACAGCAGTTTCAGCAACCACAGGTTCAAGGGAATTAGGCCACTAGTAATATGGAAGAGATACTGAAACAAAAATTTTAGCTGCTCAAGCACAATTGGCAGCAGATATAAAGATACATCAAGTAGATATGAAGAGCCATCAAGCAGCTACAAAGATCTTGGAGTTGCATATAGGTCAAATAGCAGTAGTGCGGAATACCAGGCCTCAAGGTGGTTTGCCAAGTGACACTAAAAATCCTAAAAATTTAATGGAAATAACCTTGGGGAATGGTAAGGATCTTAATGAAAAACCTCCAAGGAAAACTGAGGAGGTAGATACTAATTTGGTTCCCAAATAGATAGATGACCAAGCCACTAAAAATTCAAGAAAGTCTGAGTACTCGAAGATGAATATTGTTGAACAGGTGAAAGAGAGATCGTCATTACCCTTTCTACATAGTCATATATAAACAAATAAGGATGCATGATTCAAGAAGTTCTTTGACATATTCAGAGAGATGCACATTAACTTACCTCTTTTAGATATTTTGAAGGGAATGCCCAAGTACTCTAAGTACTTGAAGGATGTGGTCGCCAACAAAGTTAAGTTGTAGGATATTAAAATAGTAGAACTTATGGAGGAGTATAGTTCTGTGGTGACACAAAAGATGCTTAAAAAGCTTTAAAACCCTAGTAGATTCACTATCCCCATTCATATTGGCAATAATGAAGTGGTCCACAGACTTAGTGATTTGGGGGAAAGTATCAACTTTATGCCTCGATTCTTATTCAACACCGTGGGTTTGGGGAAGCCTAGATCGAGCTCTGTGATACTCCAATTGGCAAACCAGACCTTAGCCCATCCTGAAGGAATCATAAATGATGTTTTCATCAAGGTTGTAAAGTTTATTATTCCTACTGATTTTATTGTTCTAGATTTTACGGCAGATGAAAGAGTGCCAGTCATCTTGGTTCATCCATTTTTGGCGAAGGGACGAGCATTGATAGATGTGACAAAGGGCATGCTCACAATAAGGTCGGATGATAAAGAGGTAGTATTTAAAGTGTACAAACCACTCAATACTTTATCCCACTATAAAGATTTGTTCATGATTATGGTGATTGAAAGGGATAAGTGTGGGGTGGTGGATTCTATTCCACAGAAGACCTCTTTAGACTTCCTCATTGAGTAGACCAAGACACTACCAATACAACTTGACATGAGACAGATTGATGAACCTGAAAAGACTATTGTTGAAAAAGTTATTGACCTTGAGAGTTCACACTCAAGAGGTACAAAACTAATAACAAGATGGCATTTGAGTGTGAGAAAGAGGATAAAGAAAAATAGATGAGTCAAAGATTGGGTCATGCCGTGACACTAAATCAGGATTTGCTTGGGAGGAATCCAACTTATGGGATGTTTTATTTTTAGTATCTTTAGTTTTTACTTCACTAGTTTTTATTTTTTTGAGTCACAGGTTGATGGAAGTCTGAGTACCGAAAAACCTCTTCTAAGAAGCATGATGAAGGCTAAGTGTCGGGTCCCCAGACCCTATTAATGTATAAATATGCTACTAGATAGGCCTATAGGCCTTAGAGATTATTTCTATCTCCACTTTCAAGTACACTTTGGGGACAAAGTAGATTTTTAAGTATGGGGTAGGGAAATTCCCATACTTAGGGTAATTTTAATTTTTTTTGTGGGATATTCTTGCTGGTGCTATACTTGATTGCATTATGAAAGTGTTTTGGTTGTAAAAACCATGTTGATTGTGTGAATTACTACTTTTGAGACTTCTAGGCCTATAATTATGACTCTTATACCGGTTGACTTAATGTTGAATTAATGATATTATTTGGTTGAGAGTCTATGATGATTCTACTTGAGTTAAGCATGTTCCATGTGTGATGAGAGGTTGTTTATTCCTTCCTTGTTGCATTTGATGCTTGAAATTTCTTAGTGTTTGTACAAAATAAAATAAAGAATGTGGGTTTAGGAGATGATATAGGTATTTTATTGATAACCATTTTTCATACCTTTTTTTTTACTACCCTTGTGCACAATCTTAGTTAGCCCTATTGAGTCTTTAGCTTTTTCTTTAGAAGCCTCATATGTAGCGTAATTCACTTCTTTGATAGACCCTAATTTGATCAAAATCTCCTAAGCACTTTAGTGTAAAATTAATTAAGTTAAGGAGTTGGAAATTTAAGCAGAGAAAGGTAAAATTGAAGCCTCAAAGTGATAGTTATTGGTGTGTTCAATTGCTATATATTGTGGTTAGGAGTTAAGGAATGAACAGATAAAAATTTGTTCAAATTTAATAAGTTGTTAATAGACAATACTCCCACCATATGCATGTGATTGAGCTTAATGAGATGGGGAAAAACAAAAGATAGGGGTAAAGCAAAAGATGTATAAAAGTTGGTTGTTAGAAATTGGTTTTAATTGTAAAATGTGATTTATTAAAGAGCTTAGGGGAGGTAGTCACTATTCTTGGCTAAAATAGTTCTGACCTATCCCTCAACCTACATTACAACCATTAAAAACCTATTTGATCCTAAGCCTTAACATTCTGATATTAGTGGAGTACTACACTAAGGGAAATCATATGGTTTATCTAGTGTAACTTGTGAATTCCTTGTAAGAGTGAGCATAACTCTATTTTTGTACCCATTCTATTATAAATTGCATTTATGTGAGAGATTATAGGTAACTCTCTTATTGTAAGGGCACATGTTTGATGATAACTGGGTGAATTGTATGATGTATTTGATTTAACAATAATCATGAGTTTGCCAACTAGGTAGTAAATTTTTTAGACTAGGATGTTTTGAAGTGGTATTCTTGAACTTTCAATTGTGTACATGACATGCTTAATACAGAAACATGCATTCTGTGTAGTACTAGATTAAATGACTTTATTGTAGTAAAACTGTGGAGTTACCTCAGCTTATGATTCTTAGAGTAAAGATTTGCTGGAGGACAAATAAGGTTTTAAGTGTAGGGTGGTGATCTGACGAATTTATGCACCTTAGTGTTATTATCTTAGCTTATTTAGCCTTGTTTCGAGGATAACTTGTGTTCTTAATGAGTAAATAATGATAGAAATAAGAATTTAAGGGTTTAATTATGTAATTACAATGGTTAATGTGTCTTTCAAACAAGTTTGTACTTAATTTGGTCACTTAGAGTTCAAAAGAGAAAACTAGTGTTACTAGCTTGAGCTAGGTATTGTTCTAGCTGATCGCGATGGATTCTAACATGTGAAATGAGTTCCTAATGGTATTAATGAGTAATTATGTGTGTAAAAAATTCTTTATACTTTTCAAGGATCAATTTGATCAAGCCAAGAGTCAAAACAATAAGTTAAAGATCAATTTGGGCAAACCTAGTCTTCGCTCATGTTTCTAGTTCACCGTTCTTGATATTGTGTTGTTTTGATCTCTAATTCATGGTGTGTGATGACGTAAGATGCTTTGTGAGTTTATTATTATGATATATGTCTGATTAAAAATCTATGAATCAAGGGAAACAATAGCACAAGGCTTGGTATTTAAGGACAAAGGCTTAAGACGAGTTTAGACGTCAAAAGTACAATTTCAGGTGAGGGTATGGAAATGAGCATAGGACGCACCCCTTTATACCTAGGAATTACAATGAGGTGCACCTCTCTATACCTGTAATAAATCCATGCGACGCACCACTCTCTCTCATGGATAAAGCAATACGGTGCACTATTTAGTCCCACACCGGCCAAAATTCTCCTACTATAACTGGGGCACTTGTGCACTTTGTTTGATATCTTGGATGAGTTATAGGCTTAAAAAGGGGTTGATACACACTTTAATTAGGGTTTATTTCTATATACTTTAGCTTTTTAATGGATTTTATCATGTGTTCATTGAATTAGATTACGATTATGTTTATTAGTGGCTAAACGCCCCCTTTTCAGGGTTAAGGCAAAGAATATGTTTACTTTCAATTTGAATTGATTTTTTTTGGATTTCTTATCATATTTGATTGTTTTTTATCTTTTTTAAAACTATTTTAAGGATTCACAATCCTTATAATGCATATATTGTCGACCTTATGAACTTGGGAGGGGGAATAGGAAGATAGAACGTAGGGATAAATTGAGTAAGGTTCTTATTCTTTTATAAGATAAGAAATTTTAATTAGTGACTAGGATAGGGATATACTTAGAAGACTTTCTTGGTTCACATGTAGGATGATATCTTAATGCATCTAAATGGATTATTATATCATCGCTCAACAATATAGTTGTAATATTCAGTTAGGTAGAAGGTTAGAGGTCTGGAGACCATGACCAAATGATAAACCCTACAAATCAAGAACCAAGATAATCAATCTAACGAATGAAGTTCAATAGTGTAGTATGATTTTTCATAGGGATTTAACCCCGATTTTTCATCCATTGATTGTCTAAAGTCTTTACTTTTTTGCATTACTCTAGTTTACTCTTAGTTTACAAACTTTCAAAACTCTTTTGTTTACATTGCACTAATTAATCTCAATAGTTAAACTTGAATTGGATAGTTGTTTAACACAAGTCTATGAGTTATCGACATTTGGCTTTTTTATAAGGCTACTGTATTATTTGGTAAGACCACGAACACTTGCGTGTGCGCATAGGCACAATAGTGGCATTGACATTGATTGATTGAGCATAATAAATCTATGAAGTTAAGAAGCCACGGGTAACATAGTCCTAGTGTTCATCTCAGATTGATTAGAATTGAAAGCATTTGAGGCTTGTTACTTTTTACTGTTTACTACCAATTCCCTCATTTTCATTCTTGTATCTCTCGGCTATTTCAATAAGATTTAGAGAGATTTTTTACCTATTCCCTATGGATTTGACCCTAACCTAGTTGGGTTACTATAATTTTATAATGACCGTGTTGTATCTTCTTGGAGGGTATAGTTTGGGTGAAATCAAAGTTTGGTAACGTTGTTGGGTAATATGGTTGTTGATTGATTGATTGAAGTTATTGAGTTTGTTGAGCTATTCCTTTTTATTATTCTTAGGGCATACACCCATGTATGCTCAATACTAGGAGTCAAGGTATTTTTTTATCCCATTTGATCCCAAGAAAGAAAGAATTCTATAATAGTATCCTAGTATGTTGAAACATAGTTGTGAAGCTCATCATGAGGGAATTTGAGATGATCCACATGACTTACCTCCCCTACCTCAGCATGGTATTCAGGAATAGCCGAGCAAACTACTGCATGGCTTTTACAATAGAAGCAAATGTGAGCGGGGATAATAAGGTTGTACAATATGTAGATCTAGAGGCGAAATAGAGACATGAAGCTAATCATTGAGTAGAACTCGATCGAGGTAGAAGAGATAGAGCTCCAGTACCCCTAGATTTTCAATATTTGCCAGCATATGAAGATCTAGATGAAGACATGGGGTATGAAGATCCTATTGAGACAGGAGCAATCATTCCTCCTGAGTTGGCCCAGGGGGTTAAATTTTACATTCTTAGTGTTCTGAGCCTATTGTTGAATTTGAAAAGTGTATTTGCTAGCCTGTCGACTGATGATGCAAACATGCACCTCATAAATTTTGTTGGAATTTGCACTTTATATAAATTCTTGAGGTAAGTCAAAGAGCTTTAAGACTCATGTTGTTCTCAGTGTCTCTAACTGGTGAAACGATAATATGGTTAGGGGAACTACCTTGTGGGTTCATTATTACTTAGAATAAGTTGCAGAAGTAGTTCTTATAATGTTTCTTTCCTTCAACTAGAATGTTGTAATTGAAGGACGAGATCTAGAATTTTAGGCAATTGCATTCTGAACCAATGTCTGAGGCATGGTTTAGATTGAAGAAAAAGTTGATAATGGTTCCTAATCATAGAATTTTAGGGACAAACCCATTGGAGATTTTCTATCGTGCCCTAAATACCATTTCTAAAGATATTGAAAAAACTATTACTAGCGAATTGCTCATAAACCTACATTAGGATGTAGCATAAAAAATATTAGATCAAATCACTCTTACCAATCATGGGTGGCATACTCAGGAGGCCGAGAGAGGTACCGACACTTATTCTATTGGTGCTTCCAGCGAGCCTAGAGTTGTAGATGATTCAGTGGCACAAAAGGTTGCACAGTTGAGGACAAATATTGGGTTACTAATGAAGTAGTTTACAACTATGAATTCCAAGAAGGTGAATGTTGTGGGCACATAATGTAAAGATTCTAGGTCATATGATTTTGATGTGGATGAAGAGGAAAAGTATCTAGATAGAGAGTTGGTGGGTTTCTAAGCCAAGGGTCAATCATTTGCTCAAAAAATTAGAACTTAAGGTCAGGGAACCAAGGTCTGAACTACTATGGGGATAGATATAGGGATTAGAGAAGAGAGAAAGAAATTCCCTAGAGGCATAAGGATGATTATAAGGAGAAGAGTTGTGCATATGTTTCATTGGAGAATTGTGACACTATGTCAAGGATGAAGGCATTGCTCACTAAGCTAGTTAAGGGCTCAGACAGGCAACAAGGTTTCCTTAAGGAGATTAAGGCAAACATTTCAGGTTTGACCCATAGAGTGGAATTGCTTGTTATTGAGATCAAGCAACTTGAGAAGCAATTTGGTCAGATATCGGCGACCTGAATTAGTGTCAACCAGGCACTCTACCAAGTAATACTATACAAAATCCTAAGAATAACCATTACTATTTGGCCATCACCACTCGTAGGTATGGCAACCGAAGATCCTCCCATGCCTATAGTTGATGAAGCTAGGGATGATTTTATTGATATAAATCAGTCACTCGAAGCAGAATCTAAAAGGTTGGTGACTAGTGGTGAGTTATCATAAAAATTGACGAGTGTTAATAAAAGAGTTAAAAAGGACAAAGATAAGGAGAAGGAAGTTAAGACTATACTGAAGACCATTCCATGACCTCTTTTACCTTTTTCTTAAATATTAAAGAAGAAACAAGAGGAAAGAAAGTATCAGAAGTTCTTGTTTATGTTCAAGAAATCGTCTATTAATATTCCTTTTATAAAAGCGATGGAGCAGATGCTTGGCTATGCTAAGTTCATTAAGTATTTGGTTACGAATAAGCAAATGATGAGTTTTGAGCCTACTGACAATGAGCACCATTGTAATATCATTGCTTTCTGATTTTTGGTTGAGAAAATGGACTTGGAGAATTTACTATTCCATGTACCATTGGGTCCTTCAAGTTTTCTCGAGCTTTATATAATTTGGGAGCTAGTATCAATCTGATGTTGTTGGTAATGTACAAACGGTTAGGGTTAGGGACACCAAAACCTACATTCATTAGGTTATTGATGGCTGATCGAATTGTGAAAAAACTGATTGGTATATTGTGTGATATTTTGGTGAAGGTTACTGATTGGTATATTATGTGATGTTTTGGTGAAGGTTACATCCTTAATATTTCTATTTGACGGTGCCATCCTTAAAAATGAGTTGGACTTCGAAGTCCCTATTATCTTAGGAAGGCCTTTTCTAGCTATGGTTCAGGCCTTAGTTAATATGGAGACGGGGTAGATGAAGTTTAGACTCAATGATGAGCAGGTTACTTTTAATGTGTATCAATCTATGTGGTAGCCAAACAATACTAAAGTGGTATCCATGATTGATACTGTTGATGATGATAACAATGATTGTGCCCATTAAAAAGAGACTTAAGGTTGAGGCGTTAGCAGCGGTTATCATCTACTTTGAAAGCGATGGCATTGATGAGTACGATGAAATTGCATGTGCATTATATGGTGGAGATTCTTATAATTATGCTCTAAAGAATCTAGATCATGATCTGAAGAATAGAACCACTCCTCCAGCTCAACCATCTATTGAGCAGCCACTGATTTCAGAATTGAAAGATCTCCCATCTCACTTGTGCTATGCATTTTTGGGGATCAATAATACCTTATCAGTTTAGAGACACGGGTTGAATAATTGATCTCAGTGTTGCATAGGTTCAAGAGGGATATCTAATGAACTTTTGCAGACATTATGGGATTCCCCCCAGTATTTGCACTCATAAGATACAACTTGAACTAGATTGTGTACCCTACATCAGGCACTAGCATCAGTTGAATCCTTTTATGCAGTAGGTAGTGAACAAAGATATCACCAAGTGGATAGATGCTGGAGTGGTTTACCTTATTGTGGATAACAAGTGGTCCAACTTGGTTCAATATGTACCCAAAAAGGGTGGGATCAGTACGGTCCCAAATGAGAAGAATGAATTGGTGCCTATAAGACCGATTAATGGATGGAGAGTATGCATGGATTACAGAAAGTTGAACACTTGGACTCAAAATAACCATTTTTCTATGTCATTCAAGGATCAGATGCTAGACATAATTCCAGGCAGGGGTGGGTACTATTTTCTTAATGGGTACTCGAGATACAATTAGATTTTTATTGATCCAAAAGACCATGAAAAGACTACTTTCACTTGCCCAAATGGTACTTTTGCATTCAAGAGGATGCCATTCGAACTATGAAATGCTCCGTCACCTTTCAGCGGTGTAAGATGACAATATTTTTTGACATGGTGGTTTTCATGGATGACTTTTCGATTATTTGGGACTCCTTTGATGATTGTTTGGCTCATTTGGCCAATGCACTCTACAGATATAAGGAGTGCAATCTGGTGTTGAATTAGGAGAAGTACCATTTTATGGTAAAGAAAGGTATTGTTCTTGGTCACAAAATCTCAAAATGAGGTATTGAGGTGGATAGAGCAAGGATAGAGGTGATTGAAAAATTACCTCTTCCGGTCTTCGTTAAAAGAATTCGAAGATTTTTGGGTTATGTTACCTTTTATAAATGGTTCATCAAGGAAATTTCTAAAATTTCTAATCCTCTATGCAAGATTTTAGAGAAGGAGGTGAAATTTGTGATTGCTGATGCATTTCTCAAGGCCTTTGAGTGCCTTAAGGAGAGGTTGATCTCGACTCCCATTATTGTGTTCGCTTATTGGTTTTTACCAATTGAGGTTATGCGCGATGCTAAAGGAGTGGACTTGGGTGTTGTCCTAGGTCAAAGATGTGAGAAAATCCTTCACCCAATCTATTATGATAGCAAGGCATTAAACCCCACAAATAAGTACTATACAGTCACTCAGCAGGAGTTACTTGCGATGTTTTTTTCCTTTGAGAAATTTTGGTCCTATTTGATAAGGACGAAAGTCATAGTTCATACAGATCATGCATCTTTGAGGTATCTAATGTCAAAGAAAAATGTAAAACTGAGCTTGATACATTCGGTCCACTTATTACAAGAATGTAACTTTGAGGTGAAAGACCAAAAGGGCATTAAGAACCTAATTACAGATCACTTATCTCGCCTCGAGGAGAAGGCAATGCATAAGTTAGGGGATGAGCTTGATATAGATGATACTTTTCTAGATGAGGTGGTCTTGGCAGTATCTCAAGACTTAATCCCCTGGTTCACTGATTTTACCAACTTCTTGGCAAGTGATCTTTTTCTGGCAGACTTATCCAGCAGCATAAGTATTTCATTGATAAGGAGAGAAAATTTTTCTGGGATGAGATTTATATCTTTTGGATTAGTGCGTATGGTGTTATTTGTAGATGTCTTATTGAGGTGGAGATGATAATAATCCTTGAGGCTTGTCATTCATCGCCAGTTAGGGGTCATCATGGTGGTACCGACACATCCCATAAAATTCTGCATTATGCATTTTATTGTCTAACTATCTATAAAGATACTCATGATTTTTCCCAAGTCTATGATCTGTGTCAACGACAAGGCAATATATTATGGAGACATGAACTCCCCATGACACTTACCTTAGAGTTAAGTTGTTTGATGTATGGGGAATTGATTCCATTGGTCCATTTGTGAGCTCCTATGTGATGAAGTACATTTTAATAGCAGTCGACTATATTTTAAATTAAGTGGAGGTAGTTGTGCTTCCCAATAATGAGGGCCGAAGTGTCACCGTGTTCTTGAAAAATAGTATCTTTTCTTAGTTTGGCATTCCACGTGTGATTATTAGTGATAGTTGGTCTCACATCTGCAATTGTCTTTTCGAGTCCCTTCTAAGAAAATATGGTGTGAAGCATAAGGTGGCAAAACCTTACCATCCGCAAAAAAGTGGGCAGGTTGAAGTCTCCAATAGAGAGATCAAGTCCATATTAGCGAAGACTATGAATGCAAACAAGGTTGATTTGGTAAAGGAAGTTAGATAATGCTTTATGGGCTTACTGAATATCTTTTAAGACCCCCATGTTACCCCTCTATATCAGCCTGTGTACGACAAGGAATGCCACTTGCCGGTCGAACTTGATCTCAAGGCCCTATGGACGTTGAAAAAGCTCAATTTTAAGTGGCATGATGTAGATAAGTTGAGAATAAGCAAGGTGAATGAGTTGGATAAGTTTCGGCTCCAAGGATATGAAATTCCAAATCTATACGATGAAAATATAAGGTTGTATCATGATAGAAAGATCCAGAAAAGAATGTTTGAGCCCAATAAATTGGTTATGTTATATAATTCAAGACTTCACTTGTTCTATGGAAAGTTCAAGACTATATGGTATGGACCATTTACCTTTGTTTGAGTGTTCCCACATGGTGATATTGAGCTAAAATGTGATGGTGAAGCCCCATTCAGGGTGAATAGATAGTGGATGAAGCACTATATGGGAAACCTGACGAGGTGAAAGTATGTGTTAAAATGAGCCTTGGTGAAGTCTGAGTAACCAAAGCAACTACATCATGCCTTGTTGTTAAATCAGGCACTGGATGCGATGCAATCCATGGGCTAGTTGGTGAAGACAGAGTATCCAACTTAGCTACATCGTGCCGTGATGGTAAATCAAGCACTGCATGGGAGGCAACCCATGTTTTATACTTATTACATTATAGGGTAACTTGTGTGTTCAGTGTGCAGGGATGGAAATTATAGAAAAAAGAAAAAAATATTCTGGTGCGAGGTACCTATAAGGGACCCTATGACTCATCATCAGAAGTCATAAAGTGAAGTAGACCAGACCATCTCAGGTAAAAGTTCTCTAAAGTCATGACGACTCTCAAAATGAGTTATGGTCAGTGACAATGACTCATCACCTTGAGTCATCATGAATAGAGAACCCAGGTAAGGTTCCAGTCCTAATGGAGGGAGTCTATGACTCGTAGCTAGTGGCTATGAGTCGTCACCATGACTCATTATCGAGGCCAATATCACATACCCAATGGGTTGACTCGGCCTAACTCAGACAAAATAAATAGAAATTAACACTATTTGCAATTCACATTCCATTTTTAAACATCCTTGAATCTCTCCATTCCTAAAACCGCCCAATAACTCCTAAAATACATTCCAAATTCATCCCTTATCATCAAAATTCAAAGGCAAGTCTCCCCAAAAGGTTTTCTCTCAAGAACTAAGGCTACTACCAAGTTTTTAAAGGATCCAAGCAAGTGTTCTCTAATTTCAATTACAAATGACACCCAAAGATGATTCCACTAAGTTGACACCGAAAAATCAAGACTACCCTTCTACTCAACATCTCAGAGATAAAGCCACAAATGATGAGTCAGGTGGCTCCATCAAAGAATATCCATTAGTAGGGGCGGTGGAACTAAAAAGGATTTTACCCCGAGGAACTATAAGTTCACACACTGGAAAATCACCTCTACTCACCAGGTCGAGGATGAAGAACCCTAGCCAATCACCACCACACTAACTACCTCAGTCTTAATAGGATGGAGAATTATAATTTTTCCTCAAGAATTAGAATAATGAAATAGATGATGAGACAAATAATACATCTAAAATAAAGGGTTGGATAATAAGGAGAATAAGAAGGAGAGGGAAGAGGAAAGTGAGTCTAGTGATTGCCAGGTATAGATGCCACCTCCTCTCCCAGATCAGCCACTCTGAATTGAGATTGCATTGATGCCCATCTTTAACTACTGAGGGTGCCCTAGGATACAAGACTTATATAAGAGAGAGTGCAATAATTCCTACCACATAAAAAGCAAAAAAATAATTCTACCTAGAGCCAAAATTTAGCATGGTGGGTGTGTCTAAGATGCCATAATTTGAGACTCGCTTTAGGAAGTATCACATTGAGTGGATGAATAGCACTCCAGGATGATACAGTCCAACATTGGTCGAAGAATTTTATGCCGCTCAACAGATGGAGCTGAAGAGAGTTTATCCACAAGGGATGTTGTGTAAAACTGGTGACCCCTTGTTTTCAATTTTGATCAGAGTTGTTCAGGTGAACATCTCAACCCAGATGATCTTCAAATTCCATCATATATCAAATTTCCAACTACCAACCAACACTGTTGAAATTGATCACTACATGGATAAAATGTGAAAAGTAAAGACGAAACAAATTGGGTCAGTATATAAGTTCAACCATTTCAGGTGGATGGATGGTATTATTATGATGGCATAATAGAAGGTTCCTTGAGTGTTTGTCCATTCGAAATGGATCACGAAGGGTACGCCAATTTTTTTTGCATAGGATTGGTAGACGCTAGTTTGTCATTGTTTAAGTCCTACAAAGTGGAACAATATACTGAGTCCTTATCGAGTTTCCATAGTTACAGGCATCATGTTTGGATACGAGATATAATTATAAAATATTATATCTAGAGAGATTCATGACTAGGAGGTATACATGGACACCACCTTCGTCTTTCGGTGACTGCTAACATAACTTTTCTTAGACCAGGGTGTACTAGAGATCCAGGGTGTGGATTAGCATTTACCAATTTAGGGGACCATCGATTTAGGGATGATCAGATATTATGATAACCCCATCTCTAAGGCTAAAGTATGATCCACTTTACTTCTGGCAGCATTTTAGGCCGGAGGGCATAGTGATGTTGATACTTTGAGGTTCGCTGATCTTGGTTTAATCCCTATTAAGACTGCACAGTCTGATCCTCAGGCCTTCATAGATGTAGATGATACTTTTGAGGATCCGACTCACTTCCTACTTTGAGGCCATTTACATCCAGGCTAGCTCCTGCTGGCTATAACCTGGTTCTATAGAAGTTTTTACAAAAAAATGCTAAAATAGCTGGGTAACCTTGAGAAAAAAATGATAAATATTGAGCAGTAGGTAAAATCATGGGTTAATAGGGAGATCTAGGGGAGATTCAGAGTATGCAGACCCATTTTAATAGATTTGAGTGGTTGATAAGCCAGAAACTGGTATGCATTCATGCCCTAGATCTGGTAGGCATGCATATGGAGTTATCCTTACTCTGGGATACTATAGAGGATATGCATTTGAGTCTATTCACTATGTTCTCAATCATAAAGGAGATACTAGTTGACGAAGTGCCAAATAGATGGGATACGAAGAAAAAGGAAAAGACTATTAAGGAAGAAGGTGGCAAAGGGCCAAAAAAAAGAATGATAAAAAAGGAGAAGGATGTTTTGGAGGTGGCCAAGGCAGTGAATATGTAGTCTGCACAGGACCACCAGATGAAGGTCCTTGAGATGAGGGCAGGATCCGGTAGCTCTCGAGTTGTTGAGATAACAGTTGCAGTAGATTTTAATAGGGGCATAACTCCACGACAAGAGATTCCATTGAGTGCACCAACCATCATTGGTGACACTACTGATGTAGGTGTCCTAGTCACTATTAGGACCATAACTAATAAGAGTAGGGTCCATTCTGAGGCCTCCCATATTGAGACTTCATGAGTCGGTGCCTAGTGTACCAGGTATGTCTTTATTCCCCATTTCTTACTTTTAGATGCACTAAGGACAGTGCATAAGATTTATTTGGGGTAGGGGTGTACCACAGCCGTCGAGGGTTTTTGTTGTTGTGCTTCTTTTCCCATAGGTCGCACTGTCATATCTAGGATGTATTGTGTTTTGATTCGTGTTGTTTTGTGTTAATTTTGTTTAACTATGAGAACATAAGTACCTAAGGGTAGTTGACATATTTTTTTTTTGAAGTGCTAAAATGTGTTAGAAAAATGATACCCCTCCAAAAAAGGTGTTTTGAACTATGTGATGTGCTATATATGAGGCCACTGTAAATCTTGTTATGACATTACGATTGGGGACATAATAATCATAGCTAGCATTTGTATGAACCGAATAGGTAGTAGTTTGTCATGCAACCCTGTGCCATGTGTGTGAGATGCATACTTAGTTACCATTGTGAATTGAATACAGAACTTTCTCGATTAGTCTTGTCTAGATTGTAAGATAGTCGATTAGAAAACCGTCATAGGTCATTCTTAAATTAGTCCTGTTTTAGCCTAAATGACCTTCCAAATGAGAATAATATCCATTAATCTCTGTTTTGAGCCTGTATAGACCTATTTTCTTATTATTACCTTTCACCTTCCTAGTTTAATTACAATGAACCTATTTTGGCTCAGGTCCTCCATGGACATTGTGCACCTAAATCTAGGAAAATTGCCTATGTTGAGGGTGGCTATCATAGGGCTTTGTAATTTGAATTGGGTATTAAGTAGGGTGTAAATAAAGGAAAATAAAGTAAGGTAGGGTGTGGTAAAAGAAAATATAAAAATAAAAGCAAAAAAAGAGAAAGATTAAAAGAAATTGCACCCAATCCAAATAACCAATAAAAGAAAAATCGAAGAAATAAAGGTGGAATGAAAGAAAAGTTGGTTGATAAGTGGACCCCTAACATATTTATTTTGCCAGGGAGGCTTAGTAACTAAATTCCTTAAGCCTAATAAAGTCCTATAGTAATCCTAGTTTGACTGTCCAAAAAATTAAGGTAAAGAAAATAAGGGCAAGACTATGATATTTTATTCACATTGTTGGAATTTTTTTATAAGAGTAAGTGTCTTGTGATTGTCCCTGTATTAACATGCATGATTCTACCGAGTGAGTGGGGCTTGTTTATTGTGAGGGTATATGGGTTGTGTTGCTAGCTTCTTATCTATTTAGGTAGTATAACTTGTACATATGCTTAATTATGTATTGTTAATGTAATGACATAGTTTAACTCCCTTGTGTCACTTTGTTGGGCTGCATAGAGCAACATGGTTGGTTTTGAAAAGTTAAAAGTAGGACGGGATGATGTTTTTGAGCTGAAATTGAGATTGACTGTCGTATGTACCTTAGGTTTCTCTTAGTTGATCATTATTGTGTTGTTTTGTTGTGTTTTTGTTGCCTAAGGACATGCAAACATTCTAAGTTGAGGGTGTTGATATGCAATGGTTTCATGACACTATCAATGCCTTAAAATAGAAAATATGCAAATTCTTAGGCTATTTTGTTAGTTACGATATGTGTTTTTATGTCTATTGTAGGGAAACTAGGTTGGAAATGAAGTGTACCAAAATAAGAAGAAAGCCTCTAAAAAGTAAAAGTACTGCCTGGAGTATGAGTCATTGGGTGACTATATGACTCGTAGCCCAAGTCATCATGAAAGAAGTGAGAGCTACTGAATTAATGAGTTATGTTGAGGCTTGCTACAACTCATAGGGAGTGATTATGAGTCATGGGAGGAATTCGTTCTGAGCAAAACAAACCAAAAGTCCTGAAGATAGGTAAGTTAGAGTCCAAGTGGAAATGATGGTGATTACGAGTCATAACGTCAGGCCATGACTCACAAGAAAGAATTATTCTAACAACAATGAGAAAAGTTTTGAAAGGAAAAAATCCACTAGAGTGAAAACGGGTCTAGCTAATGACTCGTAGGGTCTCACAATGTGTCATCATCACTAAGTGCAGAATGGAGACAACGGAGCTGACAACGAGACATCATCAGTCTAGATGACTCGTTGACTAAGTCGTAGGCACTGACGACTTTAGTTTCCTAGTTTATTTTGGCTAGGTTTTCTCTATTATTTTGAGACATAGTAAATACTCCTTTGATACTTTTATAATAGTTGACGCACTCATATTATTCACAAATATATATTCGATTCTAAGATTGACTTTTGATCTTGGAATCTTTGTTTTCTTTGTTTTTGGTGGGTTAATTAATTTGAGACTTTGGGTTTTATTCTTCCATTGTTGTGAGATTATTTTGATGCTTTCTTTATTGAATTCCATGAATTTTCTTGTGATTATGAGCGGCTAAATCCCTTAACGAGTGTTGTGGATGCCCTGGCAAAATAACAATGTAGGGGGAGTGTAATGTTCTTCTAGATCATTGTTTATGCATACCTTGTGATCTACTTTGGATTGTGTACTTTCTTAGCAACTGTAGAAGCTACAGACTTGCCTGTATTCATGATCATCTTCACAAGAGATGTCAAGATTGGGCAAAGAAAATTACAACACTGATTCGAGCCTATCAACCCTTGTCTAATTAACTTGATACTCACAAGGTGATAGTTAAACTGGGATCAAAGAAATGGGTTTGAAAGGAGACACTCTAAGACTCGCAAGTTAATGAGTGAAATTTACCAAGGCATTTACAAGACGGTTATTTATACCTATCTTGTTAGGTTCTGCATGTGTGGCATTGAGATAGCCAGATTAAGCCTGATAAACCTACGAAATTAGAAAGCTAGGGGAACATATTCCTAGTGTTCATCTTAGATTGATTAGAACCGAAAGCATTCAAAACTTTTTTCTTTTTACTATATACTACAAATTACCCCTATTTACTTTCCTGGATTGCCAAGCTATTTCAACAAGCTCGAGAGAGATTTTTGACCTATTGCTTGAGGGTTCGTCCCCAACCTAGTTGGGTTACTATAATTTAGAAATGACTATGTTGTATCTTCTTGGAGGGTATAGTTTGGGAGACATCAAACTTCTAATCATGGATGACGCAAAGTCCCTTATCCTCAAACTAAAGCACTCGAATCTACTCAAATAGAAAAGAGCTTGCCTCAACACTAGCAAGAATCCTCCTAGGATCTGAATTATCAATTCGTACTAACAAGTTGTCTAAGGACTAATGTCCCGTGCTAACAGCCTCTAAGAAATCCAAATACAAGTCTAGATACCAATACTCACTGCATTTTGGCTTAATTCATTCACTACCATGTTCGCCATGACCGGATGATACAAGTAAAAGATATCATAATCGATAAGAAACCCTAAGAATGTCACCGACTCAAGCCAAAGCTCATACTTAGAGAATTTGGAAAAAAGCATATGATCTCTTAGAGTCTAAAGCACAATCCTCAAATATTGTATATGCTCCTCTTTACTACTCAAATACACAAGGATGTTGTTGATGAACACAATTAAAAAAGTATCCAAATAAAGCCTGAACACATGGTTCATCAAATTCATAAACGCAATTGGGTCATTGGTCAACCAAAAAGATATCACTAGGAACTTATAATGAACATATCGGGCTCTAAAGTTGTCATTGAGATATCCTCAACTCGAATCCTCACATTAATGGTAACCTAACCTCAAGTCAATCTTAGAGAACACCGCTACACCCTGAAGTTGGTCAAACAAATCACCAATGTGAGGCATAGAATATCGGTTCTTTAACATCACCTTATTAAGCTACCTATAATCAATACACATACCCATGGAATAATCCTTCTTATTCACAAACAATATAGGAGATCCCTAAGGAGACACATACACATGGAATAATCCTTCTTATTCACAAACAATATAGGAGATCCCTAAGGAGACACAGTCAGTCTAATGAAACCCTTACCAAAAAGATCTGAAAGGTGAGAATTCAGCTCCTTAAGCTCAGCAAGAGCCATATGATAAGTGCCATAGAAATAGGCCTGGTTCCCAGCTCAAGATCATTAACTAAATCAATATCATGCTCAGGAGGAAGACTAGGTAGATTGGTAGGGAAAACATTAGGAAACTTACGAACTATAAAAACAGAGTCAAGCGACGAACACTGCAAACTAATATTACAAATATAAGCAAGATAAGATGACTAACCTCTTGAAATAATACTAATAGACTAACTATTAGAAATAATTACTTTTGTTTCACGGCTAAGCACTTCCTGCCATATAATTTATGGTATGATGGGCATAACTAAGGTAACGGTCTTGGCAAAATAATCCAGGACTACATGGTAGTGACATAATTAGTCAATGCCTATAATTACATTAAAATCCACCATACCTAATACAATAAGATCAACCTGAGTATCAAACTCTCAAACAGTCACAACACATGATATATAAGCCCGATCCACTACTAAAGAATCACCAACAGGAGTAGATAAACATAATGTCACAGATAATGAATCCCAAGATAATTATAACAACGGGGCATAATAAGTAGACACATAAGAATAAGTGGACCCCAGATTAAATAAAGCAAAAGCCAACTGATGGTACACAAAGATTGTACCTATGATAACAACATCCGAAGACTCAGCCTCGAGTCTAGCAGGTATGGCATACAACTAACCACACCCACTACCTAGCTAGGGTCCTGATCGATCTCCTGTCCAACCTGCCTGAGAACCTCCACAAGAACCCTGGGACCACCCCTACTACCATGTATACAGCCTCTAGCTTATGGTGGAACTACCTAAATCAGAGGGACGCTCTAAGATGAATGAACAATCACTCCATAATTAGGCACTCCCTCAAGAAATGACCAAAAGATCCATAACCATAACATTCCCCATGTGTTGTACTGAAACTAGAAGATTCGACTAACTCGGAATAACCACCATGACTAAAATATTTAGAAGATAAACCTCTTGAAGACTGACCAACAACCTGTCTATAACTATCACTGAAACTAGACTATCCTCCATCAGTAATCTAAAGTGTGGCCTTAACTGGACTACTAGACTGACCTTGATACTAATACGACTGATGTAGAGGTACCTGCCCTGAGAACCATTAGCTTTGAATCATGATCCACTACGACTACTACTGAAACTTCTTTGATATTACAGAATCTTATTGATGCCCACTTAGTCCTCATAATGAATATCCTCCATAACCTAAGCATGATCAGACACCTCAGCAAAAGACCTACCCATAACAAAAAAACCCATGGTAGACATATAAATAGGAATTCTCAATCCCCAAATAAAGCAATGAACCCTTTGATACTCAGTAGGCAAAATATAAATAGCATACCTATCCAACTAATAAAGTCAAGCCTCAAACTTCAAAATAATTATATAACCCTACTCTAACCTCGAGAACTAATCTCTTAGATAATATTTAATGGTTTGAGGCATATATTTCTCCAAGATGATCTTAGAGAATTGAGTCTATGGCAATAAGAGAGATCCAGTTATCCTGTAATTAATATAAAATCTCCACCAATGCTGAGGTACTATAGTCAACCAAAAGTAGTGAAATCCACAAGGAATCAATAACTCATATGTATCCTCGTTCAATGTACTAGAAAACCTAGGTGGATCCAATATCAAGCATTTAGACAACAATTTTGTCTCCTCAATAGACATAGTAGGCTAGGAAACTACCGACTGAGAAACTACTAATTGGGAAATTACCAGTGTAGGAGAGACCTCAACTCTGGGAGCCACAACTCCAGGTTGTGCCCCTACCTTAGTACTACTCTTATATGTAGACTTTGCACCATCAACCAATTCTAAAAGTTGAACCAAAGCATTCCTGAGAATTAAAGAAGGAATAAACCAGGATGGAGCCTATGTTGGTCCCTGGCCTACTGTTGACTAGTGCGGAAGAATCTCTGGCTCATGGATAAGAATAGGATCTAATAAAGGCCCCATATTTTGGACCTTAGTTAAGGACACATCACTATGTTTTCCAAGACATTTAGGTCATCCATGAATAATGATATGATCCCTAGGCTTAATCTCAGAACCCTCATCTCGTGTAGTGGTAGCATAAGTAATAGCCATCTACAAAAGAGCAAAACTAAAGGCATACTTTATAAACCAACTCACTCTTTTAGCAAAAAATAAGTGAAGGAGGTGAAAAACTCCTAAGAATGTCCTATTTCCTCTCAAAGATAAGAAATGGATATCATCAATCTAATCTGTAGGACTCTACTAGATAGTTGCACTTGTACCAATAATATCGATGAACCAAGGCTTTGATTCCAATTTCTCTCGACTTAATTTATGTGTAATGATGGAACCTACTTTATCTCGTTAGTAGGTAAGACAAACTATAGCCTGAAGCTCTAAGCAATGGGCTAACTTAGTAGAAAATGGCTTAAAAGTCATAAATTAGCAATAAATAATTAAATTAATAATAAAATAGTCATAATAGTCTAACAAATAGATAAAAGATCAACAATCATCCCACAACCTAGTAGTGTCAGTACAAAAGCTACTATAAATGGAATATAAGTACTGAAATAGTCAAATATAATTTATCTCAAAAATTGAAAGACTAGACAGAGATAAATAAAATTAAAAAGGGTAACTCCAAATCTGAGAGCTCAACCTATCTCCGAAATCAATCTAGCATGAATACAACATCAATGTTGGCTAATAGTACTCGGATTTGCACCAAAAAGTTAGGGAAGTGTAGTATGAGTACCAAAACCTTGGGTACTCAATAGGCATCATCGGCTGATTGAGATAAATCATGATATAAATACGATAAAATACAAGATAGAATAGACTAAGTCAAGGTAAAAGAGCAAACTTGAAAATAAGCTTCAACACCATTGAGCATAAATAAATAAATACGAAAAGTAACATAGAGATCACACAATTATAGCTACTAAGGTGGCTTCCATAAGCCAATACGTATGGAAAATTAAATAACCTAATACAGGCCCACATAATCCTAAAGCTTACAAATCAAGGAAAATAAATGACAAAAGATCCATAACTTTACCGAATATCAGCTATAACCATCAAAACATCCATACCATACCATGTCATACCCAACTCTCAGTGCCAGACTCAAATCAGAACTCATATCATTATCATTATAATGTCATTTATCGGACTCGTACCAAAACTCATAATATCAATATCATAATCAATTACTGGACTTGAACTGAAACTCATATTATTGATATCATTATTAATTCTCAGGCTTGAACTGAAACTCATATTATCAATATCATCATTAATTGACGAACTTGAGCTGGAACTCATATTATCAATATCATCATTAATTGTCCGACTTAATCTAAAAGTCATATTATCAATATTAATAAACCATACCATGACCCATAAAAATAAACTATATCAATAAACCACCAAATTTTACCCAAAATTAGAACCAATACCCGATTACCTAACGAGCATCATCATTAAGTATTTAATTTCCTCAAAGTCCCAATATAATCATTAATAAGGGTATATCACGCGTAAATAATCCTACAAAATCTAACATAAGTTTTGGCCTAAGGTGGGTCAAAGCCCACTTCTAATCCCAGAAATTCATTTTTAGGCATATTCTACCCGAGAATAGGCTAAGAATCTAAATTGATTTCTAGAATTTAAATAAGCCATAATTTTCCCTAAGATAGCATTTTATTTTAAAAACATGAGCAGCTACCTCAATTTCCACTTAAAATGTGATCAACTAGGAACACTTTACCTAAATTACAGTTCCAAGATAGCATATACAGTCTAGATAAGACTAAACATACCAAATAATTCATCCAATACACAAATCTCATCCCCTATCTAGCATATTATCAATATTTATACTATGAATTAGCTCAGTTTATGAAGAAGGTAAACCTAGCCTACCTGGATACCAAAGAAAAGCCCAAAGAATTTACTAAACCACCAATTTTATCTTCTAAAAAACTTTCACAAGATGCCATGCTATCAAAATTATAATATACACATCAAAATAAGAACAATGATACCCATATTGCACTATTATGCTTCGAGTCCAAAATTATGTAAAAATCCCATGTGCGGCCTATTTATAGAATCTCATTGTTGAAACCAACACAACGTCCCTCTATACTTAAGGAAGTTACCCTAAAAATGGGTGAATTTCAGTCTATAATAGTTCTATAATCAAGCAACCAAGCTTTTAGGGATTTTACATAAAGAAGGAGAATTAACCAAGAAATTAATGAAAGATTACCACAAATTAGATGGAGAAACACGTAAATTAAATTCACCCAAGCTCCAAAACTGCACAAAAATGATTCTTCCAAGTTTTCCTACTTTTTAGGGTTCAATATTCATGAGAATAGATGAAAATATGAAAAAATTGGCTAACTAAGGTTTTATACACTACCAGTCATGAAACTGTCACTTAAGTAAACATTGGGTTGCTTAAGCGGTCACTGATTCAGCAACAACTAGCATTTTCATGGTTACCACTTAGGAGGTAGGGGTTTTTACTTAAAAAAACCTCTGTTGGGCCAACCCAATCACTTAAGCTATGGGCTGGAGATTTTAGCAACCCCTTTACTTAAGCGGCCCAAAGGGGTGCTTAAGCATTGCACCAGTACCAACTGAGTCTTAGAATTTTTTAAAGTCTCTGTCAACTCCTTAGGATTCATTAGGAGTCCTGTATATGCAAATAAACTATGCTACCCTATCAAATTCAATATTTTGGATTCAATGGTGCAGTCAAGTTTTTATCCTAGGTTGTTTCAATAAAAAGTGGGTCCTACACCCATGTAGTATTTTTCTTAACTTGTAGCTAATAGCCCAAAATGAGTTGGAAAGCCTCAGTACCTAAACTAAGGGTCCACCTAGCCTAAAATTGACATTGTGGATTTGTTGGAACTATTAGAATTGGAATACGAGGTTGTTTGATTAAAGTTTTTATCTGGTAGCCAATTTGAACAAGTAAAGGCTTTAAAAAAATGGAATTGTCTCTAAAAAAACAAACAAACTGCTCGGTAACCAAACTGTCAGTTCAATTAAGTTATTAATGACTTGGGGCATCTATAGGAAAGCTAATAGAAAAAATGAAAAAAAATACAAAAAATAACCTGAAGGATTATTACAATAATGATTATGCTAGTTTGACACTTGGGAGTTGGTGATAATTTTGGGCAAGTCTAGTGGTTATTTGACATTGAGTTCCAGTTCTTATATTGATGACATGAGTTGTACATCAAGTTTGAAAAATAATGATGATTATGATTATATTGAGTTTCAGTTTGGGTCCAGTGGGATTTTATTTATGGATGAAATGGTATGGAAGTATTCATGGTTATGGCTTGATATACGATAAATTTATGGAACTTTAGTTATTTACTTTCCTTTGATAGCACCCTCTAGGATTATGGGGGATCGTATTAGGTTATTTAATTTTTCACATGCACTGGCTTATGAGATCCAATATTGTCATATTAATTATTCTTTCTTTTATATTATATTTATTTTGGTTATTTATTTACAGTGTTGGAGCTTATTTCTAGGTTTTCCCTTTTACTTTGACTTAGCTTATTTATCTTGCATCTTGCTAAACTTTTGGGTTGAAGTTGTAAATACTACTTACTATGTAATAAATAGGTGCTTGATTAGATCTCTCTTGAACATGACCCCTTATGATCTTGTGTTTAATAGAAAGCCTAAGTTTGACTACTTCAAATCTTTTGGGTGCAAATTCTTTGTTCTAAATAATGAGAAGAATGATCTAGGGAAGTTTGACTCCAAAAATGGTGAAATAATATTTATGGGCTATTCATCAATAAGCAAAGCATACAAAGTTTTCAACAAAAGAACTTTGTGTGTTGAAAAAGGTGTTCATGTAGTCTTTGATGAGTCAGGAAAGATGATGAATCCGGTGATGGTGAAGATTCAGAAATTGAAGAACTCATTCCTATTAAAAGGGATGATATTGTTGAAGATGGTGGTCAAGGACTAAAATTATGCAGATGAAAATAATAAAGGATATGGTGATTAAAAATCTTAATTACAGACCCCTGCTCTAGTTAAAGAACATCAAGAAGGGTCCAGTCAAACTCCTCAGGGATCTAGTCCCAGTGGAACTCATCTTAGATGGTCGAACTGGAGGCACAAATCTTCTCATCCTGTTGAGAATCTGACTACACCTTTGAAATTTGGAGTCTAAATAAGAGCTTAAGCTAGAAATTTTATGGCATTCTTAGCATTCCTGTCCGAAATTGAGCCTAAAAATTTAAAGAAAGCTCTGAAAAATACTGAATGGATCAATGTAATACAGGAGGAGCTTCAGTAATTTGAAAGAAGTAAAGTCTGGCACCTAGTCCCCAGACCTGTTTATAGAACAATTATTGGGACTAAATATGCATAAAGTTTTAAGCAAAATGAACAAGGAACTATCCACAAAAAAAAAAGCAAGGATAGTTGTTCAAGGCTATAACCAGGAGAAAGGAATTAATTATGATAAGACATTTTCTCCAGTAGCAAAGATAGAGGCTATAAAGATTCTTATTGATTTTGGTGCCTTATGGGGTTAAAACTCTTCCAAATGGATGTAAAAAGTGCTTTTCTATATGGAAACTTGAAGGAAGAAGTCTATGTCAAACAACCTCTAGTTTTGAAGATATAGATTTCCGTCATCATGTACTCAAATTGGACAAATCTCTCTATGGATTGAAGAAAACACCTAGGGCTTGGTATGAGAGACTTTCAAAGTTTCCTATGTAAAATGGTTTTAAAAGAGGGAAATGGACAATACTCTCTTTTTAAAGTCTAGAGGTAGCAACCTTCTGATTGTTCGAATATATGTTTGTATAATCTTTGGAGCTACTTCTGAATCACTATATGAAGAGTTTGCAAAACTAATGGGCAGTGAATTTAAAATGAGAATAATGGATGAACTGAGTTTGTTTCCAGGTTTGTAGATCAAGATAACTTCTCAATGGACAATGATCTGTACTATAAAGAGACCATGTATAGAGGTATTATTAGATACTTACTATATCTCATTGCAAGTAGGACAAATATTGTGTTTAGTGTGGGAATGTGTGCAAGATTTCAGGCCCATCATAAGGAGTTACATTTTGAAGCTTCAAAAAGAATTCTAAAAGGTACAAGGGATTTAGTCATGTACTATCTTTCTGGAGATAGTTTTGATCTGGTAGGAAATTTTGATACCGATTGGATATCTGGTGTATAGAAAAAGTACCTTGGAAATAACTCATTTTCTAGGTTCTTCCTGAATCTCCGGGGGTTCTAAGAAGTAGAATTCAATTGCTTTATCTACTGCTGAAGCTGAGTATCTGGCTGGAACTTCTTATTGTGCTCATTTGTTATGGATCAAATAGCAACTAAAGGAACTTGGGATTATCTCAGACATTATCCTTCTAATGTGTGACAACATAAGTCCTCTCAATATTTCCAAGAATTCAGTGCAGCATGAAAGGACCAAGCATCAATATTCAGGATAGTGTTTAGGGAAGCGTGATGCAGAAAAAGTGACAAGGCTCTACATCACGCATTATGTGATGCGTGATGCGATGCGACCGCATCATTGAAGCGCAATTTAATTACAAAATACATATAGAGAATTCAAATAGTAAGTTATATCTGAAAAGACCACAACAACTATATAATCAACAATAAAGCCACTATATTTAAGCAAAAGTTCTAATAAAACACCAATAAATCTGTTCAATAAAGAAAAACAAACCCAAAAAAATAAGAAAAATCAAATCTAAATTAATAACTGTTCGATCTAAAGATCTTCTAGTTCATTAAGATTGTCCAATTCTTCTATTCTTTGAGTATCAACATAATGCTTATCATCTTCAACTTCCTCATCTTTCTCATCTTCTGTTGAAGTAGCAACTTTTTTTATCTTATCATATGAGCTTGAAGTATAAACCATAACGACACTCATCAACTCTACTTGCCTCAGCAACAACACCCCATGTGAAATTAGTATCTCCGTAAAAAAGGGATTTATCTTCAACATTCTCAATTCTAGTTAGCCATTCATTGGCATCATCAATATTGTCCAAGCTAAATGGATCAAATCTATTGCAAATGTTGTAATGATGCCTCAAAGTTTATTGTACTTTACGAAAACCAAGTCACTAAGGTTCTTTAGAGTTAGTCTATTCCTCTTTTTGGTATGGATCTGAAAATAAATATTGGAAAGTCAGAAGTCAAGACATTGATATATAATATACTTACCTCAATGTATTAAAGTTTTCCTTTAACTCTTACGTATTCGAACACACTCCAATTTCTTTCACACCCAGATGCGCTACAAGTTAGATCCAAAATTTTAATGGCGACCTTTTATAACTTTGGAGTTTCTGAACCACAAATCCTCCACCATTCAACTATTAAAGTAAAGTAATTATTCAAAATTAGCAACCATAAAGAAAACACTTAAAAGTGTTAATTTAGTAGAAACATAACTACATAAGAGTCATTCATCTAGTGACTTCTTGTGTCTTTGTCTTATAGTGGTTGCTATACCAAAAAGTCCCTCATCATTTTGATAAGAACTAAATTGATCAGTTATTTTATCTTGCATATCTTCATCAAAAACCATATTTGCAATGTAAGTATGAAATCCCATCATCAAATTCTTATTTAGTAAATCATTCTCATGATTATAATAAAGTGATGGATTCAAGATATTGCCAGGTGCATGAAATGGTCTGTGGATTTGATCACTCCACCTTCTGTCAATAATCTAAAAAATCTTTGCATATTTATGATCCTCAGTGAAAAAGCTTTTAATAGCCTCCTTAGCCTTACTCATTTCTTCATAAATGTAACCCATTGATGATTTTGCCTCACCATCTACCAAACGAAGAGTTGTAACTAAAGGGCCATATATTTTAAGAGCATAAGCAACATTATTCCAAAAGTGGAATGAAAACATTATCAGTGCAACTTCTTTACCCAACACTTTTTTTGCATACTTTTATTCCATTCTTCTGAAATGAACATGCTTCTCAACTTTGACTTTTGCTTGAACAATCTCTATAAGGTCAAGAAAGCAGTAGCAAATCTAGTTTTCCCAGGTTTCACTAAGTTTCTTTAATTAGTAAATCTTCTCATTATATTCAACAACAAATGCCCTTGAACAATGTAAGAACGTACCGTAACTGTCATGGTGAAAACACGTTGAAAAGGCCTTTGTTTGAAAATATCCTCAAATATCACATTCACACAATGGGTTGCACATGGAGTCCAATATATATGAGGGAACACTCCCACTATCATAGAACCTGCCTTACCATTTTTAGATGCATTATCTGTAACCACTTGAACAACGTTCTCTAGTCAAATCTTATCTATGCTACTCTTAAACAAAGAGAACATTTTGATGTAATCAGTGGATGAGTCACTGGCATCAATTGACTTAAGAAACAAGCCTCCTCTCAAAGAATTGACCAGCACATTTATGACTATTTTCTAGTTCTTGTTGTCCACTTATCCATCATAATGGAACATCCAAACTTGTTCCATTCCACCTGATGCTCCTCCACAATTTTTTTTGTTTCTTCCACTTTCTTATTTAAATAAATGGCACTAAGCTCGTGATAAGTAGGTGGCTTTATCCCCACACCATATTGGCCTATGGCCTCGATCATGTTTGTAAAAGTGTCATAATTGACATAATTAAAGGGAAGCCCTGCATCATACAACCACCTTGAAAAGGCTGTAACAACATAATTCCTCAAAATTCCCTTGGCCACAGCCCGCAAATTTTTATCACTTTTTCTCAAATCATTTCTTGGATTCAATGCAAAGTAAGTATCTATGGGACCTTTTGTACCTGTTGATCCATAACTTTAAGAAACTGATGCATTTTGTGAGTGTTTTTGTGATTTTAAAGGAAGTGACAAACCGACAACTTCTCCTTCTTCCATTTCATTATCATCAAGATTGGTAACTTGTAGAGGAGCTAACATTTGATGTTTCAGGATCTTTTTTTGCTCGACATAGTCTTTTATTTCTTATATCACCGCATCTGGATACTTCTTACATCGTTACACATCACTACTATTCCTAATAAGATATTGTTTATGGCGAGAAATTCCTCCATTAAACGTTAAGCCACAAAAAAAATATGTGGCTTTATTCCTATTGGTCTCACTTATACATTTATCATATTTCCAAGTCAGATACATTTTTAAATTGCTGTAAAAAAACATAAAAAATAAATCATATAAAAATCACAATTAAACGAAAAAACATAAAGCAGAGCATTTTTTGATTAAAAAAAAAAGAGCATCAATGGAGAACAAAAACATAGTATCGGATGAAATACTATCACTGTAAAAATAAATTATAAGAATAACAACAAGCAGTAGTATCTGCTCTATTAAAAAAAATACAATTTCATTGGAGAAACAAAAAGGCAAAATAGCTCTGTGAACCCTTGTACTTGGTCTGGATTGTAAAGTAGATACTTCTACTTATATATTTGTCATTTGAACCCCTCAACTCAATAAAACTCAATATTTTAAACCCTTATTTGCTTATGTGACATTAATTTGACGATTTGGCAAAATGCATATTTTACACACCTATTTCAGCATGTGAAAGCTAATTTTTTTGCCTCTACTTTTATTTTAAAAAAATAATTGTAATTTTACCATACATCACTTTTTGGGTTCAATTTGTCTTCTTTCGCAAAATAGGGAACCCCAACTAAGAACTTTGATCAGATTCACCAAAAACTTTAAAATTTCGGTCAGAATTTAGTCCTTGTACCTTGTCTTCTTTCAATTCCAACTCACTATACTTATTGTTTTCCACTATTAACTCATCTTCTTTATGCAAAATAGGAAACCCCAACTGAAAATTTTGAACAGATTCTTCGACAATTCGGTCAGAAACTACTGCTAGAACCTTATCTTCTTTTGATTCCAACTCGACACAACCACCATTTTCTTGGTTCATCTCAACTGGTTATTTTTGTAGATTCACTTGAAAATGTCATACCTTGGTCAGAAAATAATGATTCATCAGGTGCAGATGTTAATGCTGGATCCAAAATATTGACAAAATCAAGCATTTTTTAATTAATATCTACCCTCCTACCAGTTTTCCACTTTCCTCTCTTTTTAACAAAACTATTTATACTCTTGTCATATAATAGATACGCCCTTTATTATTATTATTATTATTATTAAGAAAGATTATTTATTATAAATATTTAATTTTCTATGTTTCATTGAAAAATGACATGACATGTCACGTGTCATCGAGTATATTACATTTATATTAGTTGGATGAAAAAAAGCTTTAAAATATTATTTTTTGATGGTTAAAGGGATTGAAATATTAAGTTTTATTGAGTTTGGGGGGTTCATATGACAAATGTATATGTAGGAGTATCCACTTTATAAATCAGACCAAGTACAAGGATCCACTGAATTATTTTATCAAAAAAATAGAGCATCGATTGAAAATTCAAAAAAAAGGTATCGGTGTATGAAAAACAAAGAAGAAGAAAAAGAAAAATGAAGAAGGAGAAGAAGAAAAAAAAGAAGGATGAAGAAAGAAGAAGAAGAAGAAGAAGAAGAAGAAGAAGAAGAAACTCACTTGTTGGTACTTGGTCGCAGCTTCAATGGAGATAGAGTTGTTGAGCGCAGCTTCAATAGAGAAGTGGAGAAAAGAGAACGCAGGTAAAAAAAACCTAAAATTTTTAATCGGTCTTTTGTTAAACTTCTGACCATTTTTTTAATTTAAAAAATTCCCATAAAAAAATTCACTTCCAACCATTTTTCTAATTTAAAAATTGCCCAAAAATAAAAAAAATCATAATGCGATTGCATCGCATCACGCAACAAGGCTTGATGCACCTGCAATTCTCAGATTGCACCGCATCAAAGATGTGACTCACCAGGAGCCCGCATCGCATCGCATCAACGCATAATACGATGATGTGGTCGCATCTCTTCTTCTGAAAAATGGCTTTAAAAGAGGGAAAATTGACAATACTCTCTTTTTAAAGTCCAGAGGTAGCAACCTTCTGATAGTTCGGATATATGTTAATGATATAATCTTTGGAGCTACTTCTGAATCACTATGTGAAGAGTTTGCAAAGCTAATAGGGAGTGAATTTGAAATTAGCATGATGGATGAATTGAGTTTCTTCCTAGGTTTGCATATCAAGCAAACTTCTCAAGGGACAATGATTTGTACTATAATGAGACCATGTATAGAGAGATTATTGGATCCTTACTATATCTCACTGCAAGTAGGCCATATATTGTGTTTAGTGTGGAAATGTATGCAAGATTTCAGGCCCATCCTAAGGAGTTTCATTTGGAAGATGCAAAAAGAATTCTGAAAGGTTTAAGGGATTTGGCCCCATACTATCCTTCTGGAGACAGTTTTAATCTAGTAGGATATACTGATGCTGATTGGATATCTGATGGATAGAAAAAGTACCTCAGAAATGGCTCATTTTCTAGGTTCTTCCTTAATCTCGTGGGGTTCTAAGAAGCAGAATTCAGTTGTTTTATCTACTGCTAAAGCTGAGTATGTGGTTGCAACTTCTTGTTGTGCTCAATTGTTATGGACCAAACAACAACTGAAGGACTTTGGGATTGTCTCAGACATTATCCTTCCGATGTGTGACAACATAAGTGCTCTCAACATGAACAAGAATCTAGTGCAGCATAAGAGGACCAAGCATCAGCGTTTAGAAATGCGCTCACATCATCGCATAATGAGATAATGCAAAGCGATGCAAGCCCTCTTGCTGCGTGTGGCTGATGCAAGCGCATAATGTTGATTTTATTTTGAGGGTCAAATTTAAAGTAAAAAAAAAGACTCACTTCATGTTGATTTTATGTTTAGGGTCAATTCTATTTTTTAAAAAAAAAAAAAAGTCTACTACGGTTACTACATCTGCTCTTTCAAAAGCCAAGAATGATGTCAATTGAGGCTTTTTGGTATTCAGCCATGCCAAAGAATGAGTTAAATAAGTTAGCTTTCATTTGACCTGGTAATTAAGCAAAGTTTCATTAAATACAAAGTTCAGAGTGTTGTATGGGGAAACTTAGGCAAGTTGAGAAAAATGAGCGGAGGGTTGGGAAGCTGTTCTTCATTATTTCCTTTTCCCGCGCATGAATAATAGCTGGGAACTTTTTAAACTCTTGACATATTATTCTCTATGATCTGAAAGGACTTGAAGATTTTGTAAATGGTATTCTCTTCATTATTACAAGGCAAAATAGCAGGAACTATTATCACACATATCTGTATTTAAGAGGGGTATTTTAAGCAAATAATTGGGATGATTATATTACATGTATTGTTAAGTGAGTTTGCCTTTTTTTAATTTTCTTTTATTTTGATGTAGGCATTCAGAGATTCGTGAGCCAACATAGTGTTATCAGTTATGACATCGCAGATCTGTTCAAGGGATTAACAAAGGGCATTCAAATGATTCCACATTATAATCCATTGCGCATAACGGGTTTGGATATTGCATAACTCACTCTAGTTTTGATGAATGCCATTTAAGATATTGATTTTAGCTATATCAATTTTAATTTTTCATATTTAATCGGTCGAACTTGGGGGTTTAGAAATTACGCCCAACTTACATCCTAATCGAAGGTAAGCAGTCAACAAATATAGCTCATCATCTAGGGTCATCCCTATAAAGAGCGATGGACTAGTTCAAGTAACAAAACATATCATGTACGAAGAAAAAACAAAACATATGCAAATACGCCAAATATCACTGCCCAACACTTGAGACTTCTATTTGTCCTTGAGCAAAGAACCTAACTGACCTAACATGATGTATTTAGCATTCAAGTTCTGTCCATATATTCATCTAATCCACTCACCAAGACACAATTTTAAGAACACGTCCTATAAGAACTTTCACAAATACCGAATACGAAGGATGCAAGACTTTAATATGCACTCACAAACGATCGTTTCATGGTTCCACAGTGTGTATGTGTTTTTGTTTCACCCTATGACTGCCAACAATACAAGAAATAAATCTAGGCAGCAACAATCTGTTATCATCACTTAACAACAACATACCCATTATGTTGTTGGGCCTGGGGAGGGCAGTGTGAACACAACTTTTAACCCTTTTCGATATACTCCTGCAAGCAGGAAAAGAAAAGGGAAGACCAAGAAAGAAAAAACTATTTACCAAAAAAAATATCCAATTCTCCCTATTCAAATGATTGTGGAACAAAATAGGAAACACAATGTTGATCCTTAACCATCTTCTTACATTAATATGTTCAATCCAAACAAAGATTTTTAGAAAGAATGTGTCAAATTCATCTGGGGTGTATCATAGTCCTGATTACTTGCATTAAGTTGTCCACCTGAAGTCCTTGAATAGTTTTCCTTATGAGTATCAAAGTGTTAAGAATGCAAGAAATAAGCCTACAAAAACAACAACATACCCAGTGTATTCCCACATAGCGGGGTCTAGGGAGGGTAAACTGTACTCAGTCTATACCACTACCTTCGAAGAAGTAGAGAGGTTGTTTTTGATAGACCTCTGGCTCAGGACCAAATATAGTAAACAAAGTCGAAATAAAATATGAAACAAGTATGGAATAACAGAAAATAACACCCACAAAGTAGTACTCTACACTATCAAATCAAGCGACCAACCCTTCTACAGCTACTAGCAAAGCTACCCTAAAGCACTCCTATCTACTAGCTACGCTCCACTCACCCGCACTAGTCCCCTAACCTAATTTGTGTCTTCCACAACTTCCTATGTAGGATCATGTCCTCAGCTGTAACTGATTCATATCACATCTAATCACCTCTCTCCAGTATTTCTTTGGACTATCTCTACCCCACCTGAAATCATCCAAAGCTAACCTCTCACACCTACGAACTAAAGCATCTGTGCCCCTCCTCATCACATGCCCAAACCATTGCAACCCGACTTCTCACAACTTGTCCTCCACCAATGCCACACCTACCTTTTCCTAAATAGTTTCATTCCTAAACCTATCTCTCCTAGTAATCCCACATATCTAACAAAGCATCCTTATTTCTGCCACCTTCAACCTCTGGATATGAGTGTTTTTAACTAGCCAACACTATGCTCTATACAGCATGGCCGGCCAGACTGCCACTTCATAGAATTTGACTTTAAGATTCAGAGGCGCCTTTTTATCATACCAAATACCCGAAGCTAGCCTCTATTTCATCCATCCTACCCCCATTACGATGAATGACATCCTTATCAATATCTCTATTTCCCTGAATCATAGACTCAAGATACTTAAAACTGTTCTCTTACAAACAACCTGGGAATCTATCTTCACTACCACCTCTTTCTCAAATATCAAGTCATTGAACTTACACTCGAAGTACTCCATCTAGATCCTACTCAACCTGAACCCTTTAGATTCCAAGGTTTGTCTCTAAACCTTCAACTTATCATTAATACCTCTCTCCCGAGTCTCATCAATCATGACAACATCATCCACAAATAGCACACAACAAGGCACCTCCTCTTAGATACATCGCATCAAAACATCCATCACCAGTGGAATAAAAATAGGCTAATCATAGATCCCTGGTGCAGCCCTATAATAACAGGAAAGTGCTCTGTGTAATTCCCAAAGAGTACACCCTGGGCGCCACACGGTGTTTACAGTTCCAAGAGACTATAAGCTCACCCATGAGCTGGTACCTGCTTTGAGCATTGGTAAAACTGATAAGAAAAGATTATATGCAGAATTTGACTGAGGAATACCATAAGGTTTCAATTATAGTTTGATAATGTCTATAAAACAATGTTGATAATACTGATAAAATGGATGACAATGACAAATAAAAACTGATGACTAATTGTCTGTAATAGCCTGAAAAGCCTCTACTGATTAACTGTGGAGTTGATAGGACAAACCCCTAACTAACTCCGACTGAATAGAAAATACTAAAATGGATAAAGTAAGCTGAGGTGAATAAACCATGTCCTTGAAATATAAGGACTCACCACTGCTACAACTGATAGTATGGTATATTTATGCGCGATCAGGGAAATGAGCGTCCGAATCTATGATATTAGATATCATAACGCAAGAAATGAGTATGCGATCAGTACTTTGAATGCACTAGTATACTAAATGAGGTTAGGCTGATATGAATGGGCTCATGTGCATAAGTAATAATTGACTGAATGTATAGCATGAAGTACTGAATAAAATAAATGAAATTTGTAAAGACTGAGAATGCATGACCAAGCATAAAACATGTTCTAGATATAACTTGTAAACTCATATACTAAATACTGATAAGTGAATAACTTATATTTGTATGCTATGGTCAGAAAAACTAAAACTGGACTACTGAGACGATTATTAGACTGAGACTGTGGGAGCTATCATCTAACCGACATGCACCAATGAGAAAATTAGAGCCCAACCTATACCCTAATTGGAAGGGTGTTAGTAACGTCCCACGGGTACCAACACTGGCTGTGTGGATCCACTAAAGTATTGTCCCGATGGACTAAGGGTTACACTCAACTGGGAGGTACCCTTATGAGATCAACCCTCAACTAGCAGGTTAATATCTCAACCTACGTTGGCTACGTAGTTATGGAACACAAGGACTGCTACTAAAGGTCACACCTTCAACCTAGCAGGTGAACCCCCATCCCTGGGTACGCTCGGTTCTAAATCCTACTCCCAACTAAACTAATTTAGAATACAGAATTGTTCTAAGTTTAAGTGATTATGATAATTGACTGAACTGATAATGCTTATAACATATCTGAAACTATTCTGAAGATACTAAGACTAAGTAAACAAATATGTTTTTGGTATTCATAACCCCCAGGAATCGATAGCAATAATAGCAAAATTGTACTAAAACTTTGAGGGCATAATGTGAAGGCATTTATTCAAAATTCATTCTTGTAGGCATTTCATCAAACACTTGATATTCATAGTTTAAGTTAAGCATCAAAATAGTTTAAAGCTTGTAGAAATAATATGATTTCAATATCAACATCACTATTTATGAATTAAATCAGTGAACAACATCATTCAAATGTGTGGGGTTTAATAACAACAACAATTTCATGTAAATATGGTATAAAATCAAGATTCATAGTTAAAAATCACAATAACTTGTAGAAATCACCACTTTGAATTTGAAATTAGATTCTTGGACTCCATGGGTGAAAGAGACCCATGGATGAACATTTAATGTACCTAGACTGAGGAATTCGTAAAGGTTCTTAAGGGTTTTCTTGACAATTGAGCTTAAATCTTGAAGGGCTAGGGTTTGTTCTTGAGAGAAGATTAATTTCTTGAAGCAAAATTATGAGTAATGGGGCACATAATGCCCCATTAGGGTTTTAATTTCATATTTTAGACGCGTTTGGGGCTATGGGAAAAGACCAAATGGTCCCTCAAAATTTAAAACGCGGACTGATCATCCCGATTTTGTACTCCGGTGTGATGCAGTGCTATCATGCTGTGCCACTAGAAAAAGAACAATCCATATTTTACCGTACGGTACAACGAGGTGCTATCGCGTTGCATAATTGGAAATGGACAATTCTGAAATTGCACCTGTAACGCCCCAAAAATGGGTCCCGGGGCGTGATAACGCTCAATCTACAGCTCTCGTAGGAGTGTAAAGCGGTCGTTAGCAAATATAGAACCCAACCTGGGTTGGGTGTCGATACCACAGGGAATAGCTTGGCCAATAAGTAAGCAACGGTTACTAGACTTTTAGTGCAAGTCTCGTAATAAGGGGGGATCGTAATGTGTAACCAAAATATTAAAGTAAAACTAAAAATAGCAAAGTAAAAAGGAAAGAATGTTTCGTAGGTTGTGAAACAATGAGAATTGAGGAGTTGGGGTTATTTCCACCTTCTGAGTTATACGTCTCTATTGGCTATGAGTGTGTTGAATTCAGACATTCATGTGCTTAGAGATAATTGTATTCGATGGTAAATCCAGGCGTCTTTCGACCTATTCGAGGATTATTTCACTTTAACTCTTTCGAGCTTAAAGCGTGTCTAACGGTACAAATTCTCCAAGAGGTTAATCCAGTTACGACACTAACTGTTTAATAGGGCATGGGACCCTACTACCTTGACACTATCTCTTTTCTAGACAAATAACCTTTCTTTCGAACAAGTTAAATGTTATACTGGCGTATTCTTGTGTTTGCAACCACAAAAAATTTAGATTAAGATGAAGAGAATAATGATATAAGCCACATACGTGTCACGAACTCACAAACTCATAGCAATAGATAGTATCTCATTCGTCTTCCATAACCCCAACAGAGAAGTTTAGTTACCCATGAGTGCGAAGGAGATCACGATTGACATTGTTGTTATACCACAAGATTGATTAACTTCGTGTAGCACAAGTGGTAGGCATGAATTCCTAGGCAAAGTAACGATTCTCTTGTTGCGGAATTTAAGAATAGAAGAATTAAGGGAAAGATTTCGGAATTGAGAAGTAGAAGAATAAGAACTAGAATTTATGAGGAATGTATGAAGATGAATCAAAATCTCTAGCATGATAGGGTATTTATAATACCCATATCCTAATCCGACTAAGCTAATGAAATACTTAACCAAATCCTACTAAGCTAATGAAATACTTAACCCAATTGTACTAGGTTAATGTAACATTATCCAAATCCAAATAAACTAATGAAATACTTAACCCAATTGTACTAGGTTAATGTATTATTATCCTAATCCTAATAAGTTACTGCAAGTCCCCAAAGTCTTCAGAAATGTTGTTTTAGCCCGGGATAGATTTTCCATGCATCACATTTGGTCCTTAGGCGTCCAACCTTCCTTTTCTCCTTCCGTGAAGCTTTCTTTGGCATCAAGTAATCCATAAAACGCTGAATTCTGCATCATTTATACCTGAAACTTTGCTAATCATGTTCGTTAGATCACTTACAGGAAAAAGGGCTAAAAGTGCATGAAATATATAATTTGTTCTCAAAACATAGCACAAATATGGGCAAAATATATTGATATAGGCGCGTAATATCGCCTATCATCAACACCCCACACTTGAAGCTTTGTTCATCCTCGAACAAGATATCATGTCCATCTAATCATCAACTTAGGGTTTCGCAGTAATAACACAAAATATTCGTCAAGACAGGCACAACAATTATCAACAAAGAGTAGTTTTCCGATCATTAGTAGAAACAGCTTGACCTCTAGCATAGACTCGTGATGGTGGTCAACTCATATTCAAAAGTTAAGGTACAAGAAATCATATATAACTAGCCAAAACTCATCAACCATGTGTGTCTCACAATATATCACCCATAATCACTCACAAGTATAGCATCTTTTTCAAACATGGGTATAAAAATATCCTTGCTCTCGCTCTCACAAAGAATTCATATGCAGCAACTGATGACCATAGGCTTGCCCTTAGTGTAATACTCCACTAAATGTCAGAATGTTAAGATTAGGATCAAGTAGGTCTTTTGATAGTTGTAATGTAGGCTAAGGGACGGGTAGGATCAGCTATTTTGGCCAGAAATAGTGACTAAGTTCCTAAGCACTTTAATACATCACATTGTATCATTGACACTTTTTTCTTTCATCCTTTCTTCTTTTATTCTACCACCCTTGTTCTCCTCTTTTGCTTTTCAACATAACTCACTTTTCATCTTTCTTTTTCCTTCTTCTTTTCATAACATACCTCTTATGATAGCACTTTCTTTTTCATAACACATTCAAGCACCATTACAATTTAAAGCATCATACTTACCCAATTTCCTCTTATATTGTCACATGACTTTATACTTTAAAGCACTTAGGAATTTGGATCAAATCACGGTCTTGAAAAAATGGATTAGGCTTACATACAAGGTTGTCAAAGAAATAGGCTAAAGGCTCAAAAGGGTTTAACTAGGATGATGTCCAAGGGTAGGTAAAACGAAGGTAAACATATGTAGGTTGCCAAAGAAATACCTAAATCATCTCCTAAACTTACACTCCTTATTTTCGCTTTGCATACATACCAGGCAAGTTCTAGCATCAGCCACAAACATAGAATATACTATTAATCTCACACACACGAGGCACATGATCGACTTTATTTGGAAGTAATATAGACTCTTGACTCAACAAGTGAAGGAATTGAACCACACAATATCACATAATGAGTCACAATTAGAGCCTAAACGTCTCAATAGTCATAATTGTAGCACATACTCTTGTTATAATCTCATGTTGCCTATTGGAATTATTTCATGCGAAGCTAAAAAAATTATTCCTAAAAAAAGACACAAAAATAAAACAAAGTAAATAGAGTAAACAAACATAGATGCGAAGAGAAGTATAGCATGCGATACCGCCACCCCCACACTTAAACGGGACACTGCCCTCAATGGAAAATAAATACGAAGAACCTGGTCAGTCGGACTCTTCCTCAATGTCGGGGGTCATACCCCCTTCGTGGAATCATCATAAGAGTCGTCGTCAGAGTTCTCATCCTCGTTGGAGTCTGGCAAGCGTCGATCGTCATCGGTCGGCACATCATCGTCTAGAGGTTCCTCAAAGTAAACGCCCACTCCACACATCTCCCGTGCATCCATGTTCATTGGATAGTCGTGGTCCAGCTGTTGGAGCTCTGCAGCAGTTGGAACACGTCCACCACTCATCATAGTAAATCGTGTCATGCCATAAAGATGACGGAAGAAACTCTCATCACGAGCATGTCTCTCCGCAGTAGTAAGGTTGACACCATGAGTTGTTTCAGCATCTTTGACCTTTGTGAGGTCAACCTTCTTCGGGTTATGTGGGAGTTTGTGATCAGCTGGTTTCTCTTCGATATCCTCCTTCCGCAAGATTGCTGACAACAGATTATCAAAAGTGAAGTGGGACCTTTTGTGGAGTCTGGCCTTCCGCATTGTAGAGCGAATGATTGCCCCAAAGTTGATAGGGACATTCGTCATCAAAGCATAGACCAAACACACTCTATATCTTGATATTTTGGTGTATTGAGTCCCAGGAATAAGGCATGAGTTGACAATACGCAACCAGATTCTTGCTTCCCTATTCAATGGAGCATAGGGGAAGGTGTTGTGTCATCCGGTGTCTCGGTGTCTGCCCCACCTTGCCATGGATCTACTTCCACAAAGTGTGTGTCGTATTGCTCTATAAGGAGGCCTACTGTACATCTCTTTGAATGGTGCTGGGTCGACCGAAGGTAAGCCAAGAAAGGAGTTGATCAAATCCGCGTTGAGCTGTAACACTTGGCCCCGAATCTTGACTTCGTTGCCTGTGGTTTTCGGCGACCAGTTGGCATATAATTCCCTTGTCAAATCGAGATTACATTCTCCCATGTCGCGAAAGATGAAATCCAGATTCAACGCCATTATTTTCGCCAACATGCGCGGCTCCTTCTTCGCTAGGGTGTCCTTATTGATCAAGTCGACGTGAACATATTTTCTTTCCTTGTTGTTCTTGTACCATTCTTTGGATTCCTCCTCAAGAACCCATTTTATTCCAAACATTCAGCGGGGTAGTTGCATGGAGGATGATTCTCCTTGGTCCTTGCGACCTCTCTTCTTGCCCTTTTGGGAAGTGGTAGCCTTCTCTTGTCGCGCTTTAGGTTCCATTGTTCCTGAGACTTAAACAATATTCATGTTAGCATCAACTCAAAGGAAACAATCTATAAACAAGCCTTCGGGGTAACACCCCACACTTAGGTTCGTTAATACAAAACAGTGAAGTGAATGTAGTCGATTACTTGAACTTCGTCGACATACATTTTAGGAACTATATTCCGACAAGAAAATCAGCGATTCATCACTACTTGAAGCCATTGCACTACTTTCATGTTAGGTATAACAACACTACTACATAGGGGTTACATCATGGTATAGTTATTTTCAACAATCACAACCTCCTAAGTCGGTAGGCAACTATAAGTCTTATCCCGATGAACGGGATAGTCTAACATGTAAGTATCCAAGTATCAAGCTTAAGCAATTTTCATAACCATAGCAATTCCGCAAATAGTATAACAATGCTAGTAAAACCAAATTCAAGTCGGAAACAAGTCAACATTATCCTAACGTATATGTTTACTTACATGGTTTTTGTATCAACAATCCAAACACATTAACATCACCAATAATCCTTCAAGATGTAGCAATTCATAATAGACATAGTAACGTAGTACTTACGAGAAATAGATGAAGAATAAAAGAGTACTTACGTGATTGAAGCCTTTGGAGATGGTCTTGTGAATTGGAAGAGCAAAAAAGAAAAATTTTGAGATGATTTGGGTGGATGTGCGGCGCCTTTAGGTCAATTTCCAATGTGGTTAAGTTTCAAGACTAAGTCCCCTTTATATGGGAAAAGAATGGGTCGGGTTTTGACCCATTTACAAACGGTTTTGGAGACAAAAATGACCTCTATGCGGCGCATAGTGCTTTGCATAATCATAGTATAGGCGGCGCATAGTGTAGTGCATTTAGGGACATATGTGGCGTATAGTGTATAGCATTTAGGGACATATGCGCCGCATAGTGTATGGCATTTGAGATACTGAGACCTAATGCTATATCATAGGCGGCGCATAGTGTATAGAACACTTAAGCATGGGCGGCGCCTATGTCTTTGCACACTAGATTCCGAGACCTTAGGCTATAGTACAGGTTTTGCATTGTTCGTGGCCTAGTTTTACCTAGGCCTAGCCTTCCTCGATGCCTATTTTGGCATGAGCAATGCTCAATCCATAGCCTTATGCATCCTTATTCCTAACTTATCACCTTTACCATACAATACGTCCAAATCGTCATTTGAAACCAATCTCCTCGTTGAATACTTCTCGCACCTATATTTGCTCAAAACCAATGAAAACGATTAGTACGATGGGTTGCCTCCCACAAAGCGCCTTAGTTTTGGTCGTGGCACGACTCTTATTTTTGGATTTTCTCTTATCAAAATCAAAACAAGTAATAGAACAAAAGAAACACAAAACGATAAACAAAAAACGATAAAACAATAAAACGATGGGTTGCCTCCGATCTAGCGCCTTATTTATTGTCGTGGCTCGACATAGTTTCCTCGAGTACTTAGACTTCATCAAGGTAAGTGATGGCCATATAATTCATGGATTCAAGAGGACCGATATAAGGTTTAACACGTTGGCCATTCACTTTGAAGACAACACCATTATTGTCTTCCAATTCGACTACTCCAGACGAGTAGACTTGGATAACTTTGTATGGACCAGACCACTTAGACTTTAACTTACCTGGGAAGAGCTTCAATCTGGAGTTGAAGAAAAGTACCATATCACCCGTTTGGAAGTTTCATCGAACAATCCTCTGATCATGATACTTTTTCATCCGCTCCTTGTATAGGTTTGATCTTTCATATGCATGGAGACGGAACTCATCTAATTCTTCCAGCTGCTCCAACCTCAGATTCTTAGCATCATACCAATTCAAATTCAATTGCTTCAATGCCCACAATGCCTTATGCTCAAGCTCGATGGGTAAGTGACAAGCTTTCCCATAAACTAGTTGATAAGGAGACATGCCAATGGGTGTTTTGAATGCAGTCCTGTACGCCCATAGTGCATTATCAAGCTTCCTAGACCAATCCTTCCTATTCGCATTAACCGTCTTCGCAAGGATTTACTTGATCTCGCGATTGGAAACTTCTACTTGTCCACTAGTTTGGGGATGATAAGGCGTAGCTACCTTATGTTGCTTGACACCATACTTGGCCAAAACCGATTTGAATAGCTTGTTGCAAAAGTGAGATCCTCCATCACTTATGATAGTACGAGGTACTCCAAAGCGAGAGAAGATATTCTTCTTTAAGAACAATACAACACGCTTCCCTTCATTGTCGGCCAACGCTACAGCTTCCACCCATTTCGAAACATAATCTACAGCAACCAAGATGTACTTCATTCCAAACGAATTCACGAATGGACCCATGAAATCAATACCCCACACATCAAAAAGTTCTACCTCAAGAATTTTGGACATAGGCATCTCATGGTGTTTCGATATAGCACCTTGGCACTGGCATTGGTCGCACCTTCTAACATAGTCGTACGCATCTCTAAATATCGAAGGCTAATAATAACCACTTTGCAACACCTTTCTTGTTGTCCGATTACCTGTATGATGTCCTCCAACTTGGGAAGTGTGGCATGCTTCCAAAATATTAGGCACCTCTACATGGGATATACATCGTTGAATAATACCATCCGCACATTGTCAAAACAAATATGGCTCATCCCAATAGTAGTGTTGTACGTCATGCATAAACTTCCTCCTTTGGTGGTAAGATAAATTGGCAGGTATCATATTACTCACCACGAAATTTGCAAAGTCGGCATACCATGGTAATTTTTCCATTGTCATCGCTAATATCTCCTCGTCAGGGAATGCATCATCAATCTGAATTTCAGGTTGCGCCACATGCTCATTCTCGAGTCTAGATAGGTGATCAGCCACTTGGTTCTCGCAACCTCTTCTATCTTTGACTTCGAAATCAAACTCTTGTAATAGCAATACCCATCGAATCAACCTTGGTTTTGCATCCTTCTTTGTCATTAGATACCTAAGAGCTGCATGGTCTGTATGAATGATAACCTTAGTTCCCAATAGATAGGCACGAAACTTCTCAAACGCATACACAACCGCTAGGAGCTCTTGTGCTATCACAGTGTAGTTCCTTTGGGCTTCATTTAGGACCTTACTTGCATAGTAGATAGGATGAAATAATTTCTCCTTTCTCTGACCAAGGACAGCACCAACGGCTATACCACTAGCATCACACATGACTTCGAACGGGAGAGACCAATCTGGTGCTACCATGATAGGGGCTTCAATGAGTTTTGCTTTGAGGCATTCGTATGCCTTTAAGCAATCTTCATTAAAGTCAAACTTCACATCTTTCTCCAATAGTTTGCACAATGGACTAGCAATTTTGGAGAAGTCTTTAATGAACCGACGATAGAAACCTGCATGGCTGAGAAAACTACGAACTCCTTTCACCGAAATTGGAGGCGGTAGCTTCTCAATAACCTCTATTTTTGCTCGATCAACCTCTATTCCTCTTTCTGAGATTTTGTGCCCAAGAACGATTCCTTCTTTTACCATGAAGTGGCACTTCTCCCAATTTAGCACAAGGTTGAATTCTACACATCTTTGTAACGCCATGCTTAGGTTCGCCAAGCACGCCTCAAGAGACTCACCAACAACTGAAAAATCATCCATGAATACCTCCAAAGTGTCTTTAACCATCTCAGAAAAAATAGACATCATACAGCATTGAAAGGTGGCTGGTGCGTTACATAACCCGAATGGCATACGTTTGAAGGCAAATGTACCATATGGGCATGTAAACGTTGTCTTATCTTGGTCTTCGGGGGCAATACAAATCTGATTGTATCCTGAATAACCGTCCAAGAAACAAAACCATCCTTTCCCCGCTAATCGATCTAGCATTTGGTCCATGAATGGCATTGGGAAGTGATCTTTGAGTGTCCAAGAATTTAGCTTTCGGTAGTCCATGCATACTCTCCATCCAGTGATGGGTCTGAGTGGAATAAGCTCATTCTTAGCATTCGCGACCACCGTCACGCCTCCTTTCTTGGGAACACATTGTATCGGGCTTACCCATGTACTATCAGAGATTGGATATACAACTTCTGCGTCTAACCACTTGATAATTTCTTTCTTCACCACTTCTTGCATAGGTGGGTTTAGACGTCTTTGATGCTCAATGGTGGGTGTGCAATTTTCTTGAAGCTAAATTTTATGTGTACAAATCCCTGGTGGAATACCAATAATATCCGTAATGGTCCATCCAATGGCTCTAATATACTTGCGTAGAATAGCAACCAGAGCTGCAACTTGTTGCTCACCCAAATCGGCTGCCACAATAACTGGAAGTGTGTTTCCGCTTCCTAAGAATGCGTACTTTAAATGACTTGGCAGCTCCTTCAATTCTAACGTGGGTGGCTCTTCAATAGATGGCTTAGCTGGTGGTGTGGGTCGATTCTTGAGATCAAGGTCCAGCTTCTTGGGAGCATAGCGATATGTCCCTAATCCCGATAGAGCACAAATAGCTTCTTCACAATTTTCAGCATCCTCATTCTCTCCATTCATAAGCACAACCTCCAAAGGGTCATCAATGATTTGCTCTTCTTCAAGTAATTCTTTCTCATCATCACAGAAAACATCAGCCACCGAAAATACACTTAGATCTTTGGGTTGATTCATTGATTTGCACACATCAAAGCGAACCACTTCATCATTTATTCGGAATGAAAGCTCATTAGCTCTCAAATCAATAAGCACACTTCCTGTAGCAAGGAAAGGGCGCCCCAAGATTATGGGAACTTCTGAGTCTGCCTCACAATCCAAAATAACAAACTCTGCCGGAAAGATGAATGAAGAAACCTTCACCAATACGTCAAATAGAATACCAACAGGTTGTTTTACCGACCTATCCGCCATGACGAGCCTCATATTGGTTGGAGTAGGATCACCCTACCCCAACTTCTTGTAGATCGATAATGGCATCAAATTGATGCTGGCTCCTAAGTCACATAATGCTTTGGCAAATTCAAAGATCCAACGGTGCAAGGAATAGTAAAAGCTCCGGGGTCGACCTTCTTCTAGACTATCGATCGAGTAGCAATTGCACTACAATGATGCACATCTTCTTTCAACTCATAACTTGCTGCCCGCTTCTTAGTCAAAAGATCCTTCATAAATTTCGCATACCCAGGCATTTGTTCAAGTGCCTCCACCAATGGAACATTAATGGTCAGCTGCTTTAACATAGTCATGAATTTGCTGAACTTTGTGTCATCCGCCACCTTCTTCAATCTTTGGGGAAAAGGTGGTGTTGGGTATGTAAGTGTTCTCTCCATGGTTTTCTTCTCCTCTTGCTTCCGTTTTTCAGATTTTTCAGGTTGCACAGCACTGGGTGAGGTGTCCTTGACATCAGGAGTAGGTGCTGCGGCATCGTCTCCTTTTGCGTTGTCATCCATTCCCGCAACTTCATCAACGACTTGCTTGCCTTTTGCTGAAGTTTCCAGCACCTTACCACTTCTGGTAGTGATGGCCATGCATGACCTATCATTTCTTGGGTTTTGCACAGTATCGCTAGGTAAGGTGCCAGCCTTTCTTTGATTGAGTGCTGTTGAAAGTTGGTTCAATTGCTGCTCTATTTGCTTGATTGAAGTGGAATGAGAATCAACTAATTGTTTCATGGAGGACAAATCATTAATTACCTCCGTAACTCCCGCGCTCGTTGCTTCCACTCCTTTCAATAATTTAGCCATCATGTCTTCCATACTTCCAGAATTAGATGTGGTGGTGTCATGTCTACCAGGGGGAACGTACAAACCACTCTTTTCATTCTTGTTCTTCCAACTACCTTGGTCCTTGGATTTATCATAATAGTTCCGACCTTGGTTTCCTTGGGCATTCCCGCGGAAACCCCCCTGATTGTTCAAGTAGTTGGCCTCCTCTTCCGAATCAGATTCGTCTCTTCCTTTTGACGCAATAGCTTTCACTTTTTCGGTCTTCCCTGATAATAGATGCTTTGTAAGAAGATCCATTTGAGTTTTCATGTGCGCCATATCCTGATCACGTTCTTCTTCTCTTCTTCTTTGGTATGCAGTCATGCCAATAGACAAAGTGGGGCTTGCTACCTCAGAATCCCTGGTATGCCAAGCTCTACTTTGTTTCATCATACGATCTAGCATGTTGCTTGCTTGACCAAAGGTGAGGTCCATAAAAGAACCTCCAGCTGCGTTGTCCACCACTGGTTTAGTTACTGAATTCAAGGCTCTATACAAGATCTCCATGAGGTGAACATTAGTCATGTGATGGTTTGGGCATCTCGTTAGCTTTGTCTTGAACCTCTCCCATGTTTCGTGAAGAGCTTCAGAGGGAAGCTGACGAAAGTTGCTCATTTCATCTCTTAATTGAGCCCTCTTGGATGGCGGAAAGAATCTTTCTAGGAAAGTATCTCTCAATTGCCTCCAATTTGTAATTGAATCAGGAGTCAGCCCATTCAACCATAATGTTGCCTCCCCAGACAGAGACAATGGAAATAGACGTAATCGAATAGCATTCTGACCAACACCAGGATTGTCAAAAGACTTGCATATAGAAATAAAGTTGATGAGATGCATATTCGGATCATCGCCTGCTAGTCCACCAAATAATCCCTTGAGTTGCAATAACTGAATCATGGTGCTAGTGATGTTGAACTTGGCTCCGGGCGCTAATGGTGGTGGAATTATAGCTCCAGTGGCTCCGGCACCATCAAGATCATCATCATCATCGTCGAAAGCTGGTTGCAAAGGTTGGCGATCATACCTATACCGCGCTTGTTGACCTCTTCGATTGGCAGGTGTTATAATTTCAGCATCACGCCTAGGGTTCAGTAACTCATCATCACCTAAATCTTCATCGTCAGGATTTGTTGCTCGTCCAGGGTTATCAATGTTTCGTTGGTGTACTTGGGCGGTAGCAAGAGCAGCCAATCTCTCCTGTACCTGTTGAGCAGCCATTATTTCGATTTCCGTTTGCGCCTCCATTCTGCCAATACTAGGTTAATGTAACATTATCCAAATCCAAATAAACTAATGAAATACTTAACCCAATTGTACTAGGTTAATGTATTATTATCCTAATCCTAATAAGTTACTGCAAGTCCCCAAAGTCTTCAGAAATGTTGTTTTAGCCCGGGACAGATTTTCCATGCATCACATTTGGTCCTTAGACGTCCAAGCTTCCTTTTCTCCTTCCGTGAAGCTTTCTTTGGCATCAAGTAATCCATAAAATGCTGAATTCTGCATCATTTATACCTGAAACTTTGCTAATCATGTTCGTTAGCTCACTTACAGGAAAAAGGGCTAAAAGTGCATGAAATATATAATTTGTTCTCAAAACATAGCACAAATATGGGCAAAATATATTGATATAGGCGCGTAATATCGCCTATCATCAGAGCGTCACACGGTGCTTGAGGCTACGAGTAGCCCCAATCCAACCCTTTGAGCCATTTTCATTCAGTTCAACACAAATCAACGGGGTTTCCATAAATAATCCTCAAATAATAACAGAGTAATCATCATCCAAGAATAAAAGAATTTCAGAAAGATAACAAAATACGACTTATTAGTCAACTCCCAACATCTATACTAGTCTGACAAGCCTCTAAGAAAATTAATAAAGCTAGCGACCCATTGAGACATGCCCCAACTGACTCATACTCAGTTATCAAATGTAAACAATTCCATGAAACCAACATCAGACATCACATCCTCAGAACACGAGAACTCACCACAACAGAGGATGTAGAATAGCGTGCCCAAAGAATCACTGTCAAACCTGGAACTGAGAACCTGAACCTACATTCCGAGAAAATGCAGCCCACATCCGAGGATGTGGGTCAGTACCATAGAAAGGAACCGAGTATATGGGGGTATATGCAGTTGTATAAACATCATCATTATAAATATTTATAAGAAACATACAGGATGTATGAAAGACTTACATAGCCCGAAGAAAATTATCATAATCATGAGAGGATGAAATAAGTATAATAACACATGTGAGTCATCATATAATTTGTCAATCACTTTCAGTTCATCAAGAATATCAATTCTCATAATGTAAATATCATTTAAATCTTTCGAGAGAATAACTTTCACAATTCCACTTTTAAATCACTTCACCGTTCTCCATAGACACAAGAAAACACACACACACTGGGAGATCCTATAACCGACATAAACCATGTGAGCTACATGGAGTCCAACGTACAACTCACGTTAGGAAGAGCCTTCCTATCCTTGCCATTGGAGTAGGACTATCGATATCAACTCCACATACCTTGAATGATGAACTTTAGATCGATACTCATTTTTGAGATATTAATCGTGCCTTTGAATGATGGTTCTTGGAGTTCTTGAACTAGGAACTTGGAATCTTGAATAAATTTGCAGAATTAATGGTGAACTTTGGAGGCTCTTGAAGTTCGATGTAGGAGCTTAGGGTTTTCTTTTAGAGGGAATTTGATGAAATATAACATATAATGCTTCTAATAGGCTTTAATATAGGGTTTGGATGGATTTTGGTTGAGGGGGAATGACCAAACCGCCCTTAAAAATCAAATAATTCTCGAATCTGTCCTTTGGTGGACTGTTTTGATAGTCTGAAGTAGATCAACCATAACGTTTTACTCCAATATCCAAATTTGATGAAACCAATTTCATTAGAAAGAGGACTCTCAAATATTTCCGTTGATATATAGTATGTCACCCAGATTATTATGTACGAGGAGTTATGATTATTTGAATTGACCTAAAAATTCATTTTTGATATGCTGAAGTAGATCAACCATAACTTTTAGCTTCGATAGACAAATTAGATGCATCTAATTTCATTGGAAAGAGGACTCACAGAGCTTTCCGTTGATATATAGTATATCACCCAGATCATTATGTACAAGGAGTTATGATCATTTAAAGATGGAGAAAAAATACGCTAGGCCTCAGTACTTTTTTTCCTGCACGTTTTATTGTTTCCTACTATTCACGGTTAGATCGGAATGTTCATAACTCGTCGCTCGGGTGTCCATTTTGGATGATCCACATATCATTGGAAATCTTATTCAATACTCTACGCAATGGTAGGTCATAATCTAAGATATTCTGCATGGAAAAGTTATAGTGCATTCTAGAAGATCGAACCCAACATGTTTACGCATAAAATTTCAACAAAAAATTTCACGGGGTATTACATCATCCCCCCTTGGAAACATTCATCCTCGAATGACACTAGACAAGCCAAGATTAGATAGGGAATAGAGCATACATCTGAAACCATTCGTTAGACTCATCACCACATCATTTCTCACTCCGAATGCAACATAGAATGCATAAATTCAAGAAACTACAGCTAAACACATAATAAATGACAGCTAAACTGCTGCAACTTTTATCAAAAGTGCATGATTTAGGGAAGAACGGTACCTTCGGCTTGATCGGAGTTCACGGAAAATAGGTGCGGGTACTTGGATCGCATATCCGCCTCAGCTTCCCAAGTTGCACCCTCAACAGATTGGTTTCGCCACAACACCTTGACCAAGGGAACTTTTTTGTTCCTTAGTCTTCGGACACTGAAATCAAGAATCTCAATAGGAATCTCATCAAAAGAAAGATTTTTTTGAATGTCAGCACTCACAGAGGAATCCACTACCACAGCATCGCTAATATGCTTTCTAAGGATGGAGACATGGAATATTGGATGAACAAAGGACAACTCGGAAGGCAACTCAACCTCATAGGCTACCTTACCAACACGGCTAAGAATTTTATAAGGACCAACATAATGGGGACTAAGCTTCCCCTTCTTTCCAAATCTCTTCACCCCCCTCATGAGTGAAATTTTCAGATACACTAGGTCACCAACTTCAAACTCAAGGTCTCTTCTTCTAACATCTGCATATGACTTCTGATGACTCTGCGCAATTTTCAACCTTTCCTTAATCAACTTAACTTTTTCCATAGCCTCAAATACCGAATCAGGACCACTCACAGCCGCTTCACCCACCTCGAACCAACCTATGGGTGATCTACACTTCCTCCCATATAAGGCTTCAAATAGAGCCATGCCAATACTAGAGTGGAAACTGTTCTTATAAGCAAACTCTATCAACGGTAAGTGATCATCCCAACTTCCCTTAAAGTCAACTACACAAGCTCTCAACATATCCTCTAAGATCTGGATGTCCGCTCAGCCTGACCATCGTTCTGCGGAGGAAAAGCAGAACTCAAAAGCACTTGGGTACCAAGACCCTTCTGAAAAGCTTTCCAAAATTACAAAATGGACTGAGTACCCCTATCCGAAATGATAGACAAGGGAACTCCATACAGTCTGAATAGCTCTCGGATATACAATCTAGCATAATCCTCAGCAGTAAATGAAGTATGAATAGGCAAGAAATGAGCATACTTAGTCAATCTATCGACCACAACCCAAATGGAATCATGATGGCGTCGAGAAGAAGGTAAACCAATCACAAAGTTCATATTTATCTCTTCCCACTTCCAGGTGGAAATACTAAACTCTTGCATCATACCACTAGGTCTTTGGTGTTCAACCTTAACCTGTTGGCATGTTGCCCACTTAGCTACAAACGCTGCAATATCTTTCTTCATGCCACTCCACCAATAGATTTCCCCACAAGTCTCGGTACATCTTGGTGGAACCAAGATGAATAGAATATCGCACCCTGTACGCTTCAGCGATAATCCTCTGTCTCAGATCATCAACATTCGGGACACACATTCTACCCTACAATCTCAATACACCATCTCCTCCTTGGGAGGAAACCTCTACTTTTTGGTCCTTGACTGACTCCTTCAGTCTGACCAAACTAGCATCTAAGTATTGTTTTTCCTTCACTTTCGAAACTAAGGAGGATTCGGAACTACTCTAAACCCCTATACTACCTTCAGCAGAGTCAAACAACCTAACCCCCAATCTAGCCAAACGATGTACATCACAAGACAACTCTTTATTACCTTCTACAACATGCGAAACACTACCCATGGACACTCTACTTAGGGCATCTTCCACAATATTGGCCTTGCCCGGATGGTACAGCTCACTCATATCATAGTCCTTTACCAATTCTAACCATCGTCTCTGCGTAAGATTCAATTCTCTCTGGGTAAACACATACTGAAGACTCTTATGATCAGTGAAAACATCAACATGGACACCATACAAATAGTGTCTCCAGATTTTCAATGCAAGCACAACAGTAGCCAACTCAAAGTCATGGGTGGGGTAATTTTTCTCATGGGGATTCAATTGTCTAAAATATAAGCTATCACCTTACCTTTCTGCATCAATACGCAACCCAACCCAACTCTCGAAGCATCACAGTACACCAAAAAACCATCAACACCATCAGGCAAAGTCAAAACAGGGGTTGAAGTGAGTCGAGTTTTCAATTCCTGAAAACTCTTCTCACAAGATTCGAACCACAAAAACTTCACTTTTATTTGGGTCAACCGAGTCATAGGAGATGCTATAGAGGAGAAACCCTCAACAAAACGGTGGTAATAGCCAGCTAAACCCAAGAAACTTTGGAATCAATCGGAGAAATAGGTCTAGGCTAATTTCTAACAGATTCAGTCTTTAGGGGATCAACTCTAATACCCTCGGAAGAAATGATATGACCCATAAAAGCAACTGACCTTAGTCAAAACTCACACTTACTAAACTTGGCAAACAACTTGTGATCTCTAAGGGTTTACAAGATAGTTCGGAGAAGATCAGAATGTTCATCCTTACTACGGGAGTACACCAGTATATCATCGATGAACACTATGACAAACATATCCAGATATGGTCTAACCACTCGATTCATGAGGTCCATGAAAGCTGATGGGGCATTAGTTAACCCAAAACACATACAAGAAACTCAAAATGGCCATAACGAGTTCAAAAAGTGGTTTTTGGGATGTCACACTCCCTAACTTTGAGTTGATGATAGCCGGAATGAAGGTCTATCTTTGAGAAATAACTTGCACCTTACAATTAGTCAAACAAATCATCTATTCTCGGAAGGGGGTACTTATTTTTGATGGTGACTTTATTCAGTTGGTGGTAGTCAATGCACATACGCAAAGAGCCATCTTTCTTTCTCACAAACAACACAGGAGCACCCTAAAGAGAAACACTGGGCCTTATGAAACCCTTATCTAGTAGATCTTTGAGTTGCTCTTTCAACTCTTGAAGTTCTGCAGGGGTCATACGGTAAGGAGGAATAGAAATGGGCTGAGTATTGGGAAGAAGATCAATCCAGAACTCTATCTCTCAGACTTAGTGGCTTTGACTCTATCCAAATGGTAAATAAACCCCTTGGAAATAAGCTTTCTAGCTTTGAGATAAGAGATAAAATGACTCTTGGGTGACCCAGAATTCCCAGACCACTCAAACACGAATGTACCCAGAAACTGAAACTTGACCATTCGAGTCCGACAATCAATAGAGTCATAATAAGAATATAGCCAGTCCATACCCAGAATCACATCAAAATCTACCATGTCTAACTCAATCAGATCAGCCAACAAGACTCTATGAAGAACGATAACAGGACACTTTTTATACACTTTCTGGGCAATAATCGAATCACCCACTGGGTTAAAAATTAGGATAGGCTCAGGAATAATCTCAGGACTCATTTCAAAATTCACAGCAATCAAAGGTGTAACATATGAGAAACTGGATCCAGGATCCAACAAAGCATACACATCAAACTAAAATATACGAAGCATACCAATAACAACATCAGGAGAGTCCTCCTGTTCCTGGCGGGACTGTAAAGCATAGAATCTATTCTAGCACTTCCCGCCAGCATTGCTAGAAGAGGTGCCCTGAGCTGGGGCTGGGTGAGTCGCTAGAACAGGAGCACTAACAGTCTGAGTCTGGGTCTGAGGGCGATAGTCACAATGCTCTTGTCCATCATGTGGACAATCTCTAACTCTGTGACCTATGTCACCATACCAGAAACAATCCCTCTTCTCACCCCAACACTTACCCGAATGAGCCCTACCATACTTAGGACACAGGGGACGATTTGGCTTACTGCCAGCACTGTACTGGGACCTGGATGCATATGACCTACTACCTTGGTCTTGCCTACCTTTAGGAATGGAAGCACTAGCAGATGACGGTGTTGGCATAGGCAAACGATCCTGATACTGAGGGTGACTCCCTCCCTGCGATCTAGTCTGACCTTGTCCGTGTTGCTCGGACCTAGATCTTTTATTCCCTCTCATTCTATCTCTTTCCTTAATCTTGTCTACCCAAATCTATTGGGCATGAGTCATCAGCCTATAAAGATTTATCTCACTATTCAGTATAGCAGACCTACACTCCTTACACATAACTAGACACCCCAGTCACAAACTTACTCATACTAGCTCGATTATCAGCCACTAAGTCAGGAGCATACTTGGCCAACTGATTGAACTTTAGACAGTACTCCCTAATAGCCATAGAGCCCTATCGCAGGTTCATGAACTCTTCCACCTTTGCCTCTCTCATCTCCAAAGGGAAAAAATTATCCAGGAATGCATCCTGGAACTCTTGCCAAGTCGTAGGGATAGCTCCCTTACCTCTACCTTTCCTTCAAGCAACAACCCAGTCATAAGAGAGGTCTTTCAACCTATACGCAGCCAACTCCACACTATGTTCCTCAGATACATGCATCACCTAAGTAATCTTCCGCACCTCCTCTAAGAACAACCGTGGATCCTCATTAGACTAGGACCCATAGAATTCCAGCGGATTCATCCGCATCAAGTCAAGGATTCTGGCAGCAGCTGAATCACCTCCCTGCTACTATGGAGCCGAGGTCGGGTTGGCCTGAATATTTGCAGAAATAGCTTAGGCCAGCGCCTGAAAGGCTACCCAAAATTCAGCATGAGATATGATTTCATTCAATGGGTTAGTGGGTTGAGGTTGTTGACCATCATTATTTCTTCTCGCTCGAGGTGGAGGCATATTTCTGAAAGAGGAGAGCACGAATCAATGGCAGAGAAAGACACTTTAAGCACGATAGACTTCAAAAAGAAAGAATCACACTTTTTTTTCTAAAATATCTTGTAGCCTCTTGCTCATAGATGTGGCGCACTACACACCGATGATCAAGACTCTACTTAACGTGGCTTGTCAGACTCCCTAGGACACCTGAAAACCTTAGGCTCTGATACCAAGTTTGTAATACCCCAAAAATGGGTCCCGGAGCGTCACACAGTGCTTGAGGCTACGAGTAGCCCCAATCTAACCCTTTGAGCCATCTTTATACAGTTCAACACAAATCAATGGGGTTTCTATAAATAACCCTCAAATATCAACAGAGTAATCATCATCCAAGATTAAAAGAATTTCAGAAAGATAACAAAATACGACTTATTAGTCAACTCCCAACATCTATACTAGTCTGACAAGCCTCTAAGAAAATCAATAAAACCAGCAAGCCATTGAGACATGCCCCAACTGACTCATACTCAGTTATCAAATGTAAACAATTTCGTGAAACCAATATCAGACATCACGTACTCGAAACATGAGGATTCACCACAATAGAGGATGTTGAATAGCATGCCCAAAGAATCACTATCAAACCTGGAACTGAGAACCTGAACCTACATTCCAAGAAAATGCAGCCCACATCCGAAGATGTGGGTCAGTACCATGGAAAGGAACCGAATATATGGGGGTACATAGCCCGAAGAAAATCATCATAATCATGAGAGGATGAAATAAGTATAATAACACATGTGAGTCATCATATAATTTGTCAATCACTTTCAGTTCATCAAGAATATCAATTCTCATAATGTAAATATCATTTAAATCTTTCAAAAGAATATCTTTCACAATTCCACTTTTAAATCACTTCACCGTTCACCATAGACACAAGGAAACACACACACACTGGGAGATCCTATAACCGACATAAACCATGTGAGCTACATGGAGTCCAACGTACAACCCACGTTAGGGAGAGCCACCCTATCCTTGCCATCGGAGTAGGTCTATCGATATCAACTCCACTTAAACTAGTGATCACTATATAAATCAGCCTCAGGCTCACTCCTACGGGAAAACATAGTTCTAGGGAAGTAAGGTCTCTTTATACCTCTCACTCGGTGCTAAAGATTTCTCCCGGACTTAGCTCAAATCATTTCAAAGACAATCCACAACAAAATAATTTTAGTAATATATAAATATACATCGGGATTCATCATGCTTCCCATCTATCAAAATCAACCACGTTGTGGATTTCTTTCACACTCGAGTTCAAAACAACTCCATTAAGACCAAAAGGTCAAATCATTCAAAATATCTCAAATATTCAAGATCAATGTGCTTATAACACACACTTTCTCAAAAAAAAAATATAATTTTCAATGGGGATTCATGACCCAAATATCAAAACCATGATAAAGATCGCTCAAGAGTCATGCTTTATATCACCACATATGTAAATTCATCTTTCAAAATCATAAACATCAAGATTTCATAATAATCATCATAAGATATGGGTTCATGCTTCAAATTCATAAAAATCAAATAAAAATCATGCCTTTGTAAAGAAAATTACTTTTGGGCACAAGAATGAAAGAGAGTTCTTATTGAAAAATCCCACATACCTTGAATGATGAACTTTAGATCGATACTCATTTTTGAGAAATTAATCGTGCCTTTGAATGATGGTTCTTGGAGTTCTTGAACTAGGAACTTAGAATCTTGAATAAATTTGCAGAATTAATGGTGAACTTTGGAGGCTCATAAAGTTGGATGTAGGAGCTTAGGGTTTTCTTTTAGAGGGAATTTGATAAAATATAACATATAATGCTTCTAATAGGCTTTAATATAGGGTTTGGACGGATTTTCGTTGAGGGGGAATGACCAAACCACCCTTAAAAATCAAATAATTCTCGAATCTATCCTTTGGTGGACTGTTTTGATAGTCTGAAGTAGATCAACCATAACGTTTTACTCCGATATCCAAATTTGATGAAACCAATTTCATTAGAAAGAGAACTCTCATATATTTCCGTTGATATATAGTATATCACCCAGATCATTATGTACGAGGAGTTATGATCATTTGAATTAACCCAAAAATTTATTTTTGATAGGCTGAAGTAGATCAACCATAACTTTTTGCTTCGATAGACAAATTGGATGAATCCAATTTCATTGGAAAGAGAACTCACAGAGCTTTCTGTTGATATATAGTATATCACCCAGATCATTATGTACATGGAGTTATGATCATTTAAAGATGGAGAAAAAATACGCTAGGCCTCAGTACTTTTTTTCCTGCACATTTTACTGTTTCCTACTATTCATGGTTCGATTGGAATGTTCATAACTCGTCGCTCGGGTGTCCGTTTTGGATGATCCACATATCGTTGGAAATCTTATTTGATACTATACACAATGGTGGGTCATAATCTAAGACATTCAGCATAAAAAAATTAAATTTTATTCTAGAAGATAGAACCCAACACGTTTACACACAAAATTTCAACAAAAAATTTCCCGGGGTATTACAGCACATTGGTGCAACGCGACGCCATCAATATGCTTCACTAGAAAAGGACTAACATGATTTTTCTCCTTGGGGAAATTCAGCCTAATCACGATGAGCTACTATCTCTCACTAAAAGTGTCGTAACTTCTTACCAGTGGATTGGATTTAGGCAAAATTGGTATCGTTCAAAAGCTAATTTAATTTCCTATAATTTAGTGGGTCTTGATTTGGAAAATTCTTAGTAGAACAAAAGATATGTTCATTTGAATTTGACCATAACAACATTCTTCTCAAAAACTCAATCGATAAGGGACATTTTGATTCGCCTAATAGCTAGGAGTTATTTGAGGCCTTAATATAAATCAAACTCACTCATAAAACTACCAAAGAATTATAATTTATTTTCTATGAGCTCGAAGCATGGTTATAATATTGGTTTGAATTTTTGGGGTATTAGAATATCTCCCCCTTGAAAACATTCGTCCTCAAATGAGATTGCTTAAGCTGAAACACTGAGGATTTGAGGTTACATGCTGAATATATTTGATGAAAATGTGATTACATGACTGAGTCAGAAACATGACACATGACTGAACTGGTTCTTTGAATGCATGACTATTATGAGAATGATATTCAGCTGAAATTGAGCATGGAAAAGATAAAATTCTAGGGAAAATTATTACCTTAAGCTAAATCTGAGTTTGCGGAGAAAAGATGAGGGTACTTAGTCCGCATATACAATTTTGTTTCCCAAGTGGCTCCCTCAACGAATTGATTCCGCTAAAGAACCTTGACTAGTGGAACTTTTTTGTTCCTTAGTCTAAGAATCTGTCGATCTAGGATCTTGAATAGAATTTCTTTGTAGGAAAGGTTGTTTTGAACATCTATGCTCTTTAGAGGGACAACTATAGCTGGGTCACCAATACATTTCTTCAACAAGGAGATATGAAATACTGGGTGCACTGATGCTAAGTTTGCAGGCAACTCAAGATCATAAGCCACCTCTTTTAAATGGCTCAAAATTTTATAAGGGCCAACATATCGGGGACTAAGCTTCCCTTTCTTACCAAACCTCTTCATTCCCTTCATGGGAGAGATTTTTAGATATAAAAAATCACCAATCTCGAACTCAAGATCCTTTCTCCTCATATTTGTATAAGATTTCTGACAGCTTTGGGCTGCCTTAAGCCTCTCTCGGATAACCTTAACTTTCTCCAAAGAATTAAACACCAAATTAGGCCTTATAAAAGCGGTTTCACCTATCTCAAACCAACTAATTGGAGATCTACTTCTCTTTCCATATAGAGCCTTAAATGGATCCATCTAAATACTGGAATGATAGCTTTAATTATACGCGAATTCAATCAAAGAAAAGTGGTCATCCTAACTGTCCTTAAAGTCAACTACACAGGCTATCAATATATCCTCAAGAGTCTAAATAGTCCTCTCTGCCTGACCATCTGTCTGAGGGTGAAGGTTGTACTGAGGTGAACTTGGGTACCAAGACCCTTCTAAAAAGCTTTCCAAATGTGAGAGGTAAACTGAGTACCTCTATCTGAGATGATAGATAGCGGAACACCATGCAACCTGACCAACTCTCTAATATAGATCTTTGCATAGTCCTCGACTGAATAAGAAGTATGTAATGGTAAGAAATGGGCTAATTTGGTCATTCTATCCACAATGACCCAAATTGAGTCATGCTGATGACGAGTTTGAGGCAAACCTGTTAGAAAATCCATGTTCACTTCCTCCCACTTTCAAGTAGGAATACTGAACTCCTGTATAGCCCCACTGGTCTTTTAATGGTCAATATTAACCTAGTTATAAGTGGAGCACTTATCTACAAACTCTGCAATAACCTTCTTCATTCCACTCCACTAATAGATTTCCCGCAGATCACGGTACATCTTTGTGGCCCCTGGATGAATCGAGAAATGCGCACCATGCACTTCTATAAGAATTCATTGTCTTATCTCTTAAACACACGGTACACATAGTCTACCCTGGCAATGCAACACACCATCCCCCCGGGAGAAAACCTCTATTTTTTGGTCTCTGATTGACTTCTTCAGCTTCACCAGACTGGGGTCCCTATCTTGATTTTCTTTTATTTTGGCAACCAAAAAAGAATTCGAACTACTCTGAACCCATACATTACCCTAAACTAAATCAACCAACGAATACCTAATTTGGAAATCTGATGAACTTCCCTAACTAGCTTCTTCTTATCATCATCAACATAAGCAACACTACCCATAAACAATCTACTTAGGGTATCTACCACTATATTGGCCTTTCTCAGATGATAAAAAATACTCATATTATAGTCTTTCAACAACTCTAACCATCCCCTCTGATGCAAATTCAAATCTTTTTATGAAAACACATACTGCAAGCTTTTGTGATCCGTGAACATATCTAACGCACCCCATACAGATAATGCCTCAAAATATTCAAGGTAAAGACAACAACTGCTAACTCAAGATCATGGGTAGGGTAATTCTTTTCATGGGTCTTAAGTTTTCTAGAGGCATAGGCCACAACCTTACTCTTCTACATTAAAACACACCCCAAACCGACTCTGGAAGCATCACAGTACACAAAAAAACCATCTGGACCATCTGGTAACGTCAAAGCTGGGGCTGTGGTGAGTCGAGTCTTAAACTCCTAAAAACTCTTCTCATAAGATTCTGACCACTAAAACTTGACTTTCTTTTAAGTCAATCTGGACATGGGGCACGCAATAGATGAAAATCCTTCAACAAACCGTCGGTAATAGCCAGCCAAACCCAAGAAACTCCTTATATCTGATGGATAGATAGGTTTAGGCAAGTTTCTCACCACTTTGGTCTTTGGAGAATCAACTCTAATGCCATCACCAGAAATAATATGGCCAAGAAAATCTACTAATCTTAGCCAAAATTCGCACTTACTGAATTTAGTAAATAGCTGATAGGCTCTAAGAGTCTGCAAATACTATTTTGAGGTGGTCTGCATGATCATTTTTATTATGGAAGTAGATACGAATGTTATCAATAAAGACTATGACGAACATATCCAAGTACTTCTAGAACAATCAATTCATCAAGTCCATGAAGGCTGCTGGGGCATTTATGAAATAAAAGGATATGACTAGAAACTTGAAATGACCATAGCGGGTTTTGAAAGTTGTTTTCAGAATGTCACATTCTCTGACTCTGAGCTGATGATAACCTGATCTGTGGTCTATCTTAGAAAAATAACTGGCACCCTGAAGTTGGTCGAACAAGTCATCAATTCTGGAAAGTGGGTATTTGTTCTTAATTGTGACTTTGTTCAATTGATGGTAGTCAATACATATTCTAAGAGAACCGTCTTTCTTAAACATGAATAGAATTGATGCGCCCCACGAGCAAAAATATTAGGCCTGATGAATCCCTTATCTAGAAGATCTTTCAACTGTTCTTTCAACTCTTTAAGTTCAGTTGGAGTCATTCTGTATGGCGGAATAGAGATAGGCTGGGTATCTGGAAGAAGGTCTATTCTGAAATCAATTTTTCTTTCGAGAGAAACTCCAGGAAGATCTTTAGGAAACACATCTAGAAATTCCCTACCTACTGAAACTAACTCAAGGTTAGGATTCTCAGGATTAGAGACTTTGACTCGAACAATATGGTAGACACACCTCTTGGATATTACCTTTCTCACTCTAGTGTATGAAACAAGTTGACCCTTAAGTGCTAAAGTACTACCCCTCCATTCTAGGACTGGTTCATTTGAAAACTGAAAATGAATAATTTTGTTTCTACAATCAACTGAAGCGTTAAATGAATGGATCCAATCCATGCCGAGAATGATGGCAAAATCTGTCATCTCTAACTCTACAAGGTCTATTGAAGTAAATTTTTGAGACACTGTAACTGAGTAATTCCTGTATACTCACTGGGATACAATAGACTTACCCACTGGGTAGATACTGAGAAAAGCTCTACTAAGATTTTGGGACTGGCTTTAAAGTTGATGGCTATATAAGGGGTTACAAAAGAAAGAGATGCTCCAGGATCTAGTAAAGCATACACATGTAAATGAAAGACTTGTAACGTACCAGTAACCATATCAGGAGAACTTTCCAGATCTTATGGGGAATGAAGCGCATACAATCTATTTGGGCGCTGATCATTGGTGGCATTGGAAGTGGCACTGGAAGCGGTACCCTGCTGAGTTGGGCGATCGAATGGATCTGGGAGACGACTGGAATGACCCTGCTGACCACTCTTTTGACAATCCATGACTCGGTGGCCTAACTTGTCACACCTAAAACATACACCGCTTCCAGCTCTACAAACACACTGATGGTTTATTTCATATTTCTGGCAAAAAGCATTTGTGCGACCACTGTTTACACTGCCTTGGAACTTAGAGCCTAGTGCCCTATCCTGATTGTCATTTCTGAATTTGGGAACTAGTGCACTAGCCGAAGATGGAGCTGGTACTGAATATTTCTAATAAAATTGAGGAAGGTTACCACCCTCTAACTTTGGTTGAGTAAAATTAAAGATACCTGTTCTAGCCCTCTTGTTCTCTCTCTCTTTCTCCTTAGTCTTCTGTTCCTCAGTCTGTTAAGCATGGATCATCAACCTAGATAAGTCCATCTCCTTAATTAGCATTGCAGTCCTACACTCCTTGACCACAACTTTAGATATACCAGACACAAACTTACTTATCTTAGGCCTATTATTAGCTACCATATGATGAGCATACCAAACCAACTAAGTAAACTTGAGAGAATAATTTTTCACACTCATGTTGCCCTGCTTTAGGTTGATGAACTCTAACACCTTAGCCTCCCTTAAATCCAATGGAAAGAACCTATCTAGGAAGGCAGTTGCAAACTTCTCCCATTCTATAGGCCCTGCATCCGCGCCTCTATCAACTTTCCACTTCTTAAACTACAAATGAGCTACATCTTGCAACTGATAGGCATCTAACTCAACACGCTCACTTGAATTCACCCCCATAATGTCTGCTACCTTCTTCACCATGTCGAGTAATTCTTGTGGTTCCTTTTCAGACTTGGATCCCAAAAATAAAGGAGGGTTCATTCGGGTAAAGTCCCTAATTCTAGTTTTAGCAGTATTGGCCACTGGGTTGGCCTAGACAGCAGCTAGACGAATATTCTGAGCTGCATAGAATGGGCTAGAGTGGTAAATATTGCTCTAAATTATGCGTGAGAAATGTGCACATTCAAGGGATCTTCCTGAACGGGCGGAGGTACAGGCTGGTTCCCAATTCTTTTTCCGTTAGCCTTTATGGGAAGCATGTTCTATAAATGAAAGGAAAAGTTGTATTAGACAAAGAGTTTAACTTAAGCTCATGCTAACTCGCACGTTATGAACACTGAAAGAAGGGAACTTTTCCTAAAAATGCCTCGTAGCCTCTTGTCCAAAAGTGTGGCAAACTTCACAACCATGCACAAGACTCTACTCAACGCAACTTTTAGACTCCCTATGACACTTTAAAATCTTAGTCTATGATACCAAGTTTGTAACGCCCCGAGAGTATACCCTAGGCGCCACGCGGTGCTTACGGTCCTAAGAGACCACAAGCTAACCCATGAGCTAATACCTGCTGTGAGCACTGAGTAAAACTAATAACAAAAGATTATATGTGGAATTTAACTAAGGAATACCATAAGGTTTTAAATCATAGTTCTGATAATGTCTGTTAAACAATGCTGATAATACTGATCAAACGGATGACAATGCTAACTGAAAACTGAAGACTAACTGTCTGTAATAGTCTGAAAAGCCTCTACTGACTGACTGAGGAGCTGATGGGACAAACCCCTAACTAACCCTGACTGAATAAAAAATACTGAAATGAATAAAGTAAGTTGAGGTAAATAAACCATGTCCTTAAAGTATGAGGACTCACCACTGCTACAACTGATAGTCTGGTATGTCTATGCGCGATCAGGAAACTAAGAGTCTGAACCTATGATATTAGACATCATAGCGCAAGAAACGAGTATGTGATCAGTACTTTGAATGCACTGGTGTGTTAAATGAGGTTAGGCTGATATTCATGAGATCATGTACATGAGTAATAACTGACTAGATGTATAACATGAAGTTCTGAATAGAATGCATGAAATCTGTAAAGACTAAGAATGCATGACCAAACATAACACGTGTTTTGAATATAATCTGTAAACTGAGATACTGAATACTGATAATTGAATAACTTATATATTTATGCTATGGCCAAGAAAAATTGAGACTAAATTACTGAGATGATGACTGAACTGAGACTGTGGTAGCAATCATCTAACTGACATGCCCCAATGAGCAAATTGGGGTCCAACCTGTTACCCCAATTGGAAGGGTGTCAGTACCGTGCCACGAGTACTAACATTGACTGTGTGGATCTACTAAAGTGTTGTCTTAAAGGACTAAGGGTTACACTCAACTGGCTGGTACCCTTACGAGATCAACCCTCAACTGGTAGGTTAACATCTCATCCTACGCTGGCTACATAATTATGGAACACAGGGACTGCTACTAAAGGCCACCCCCTCAGCTGGCAGGTGAGCCCCCATCCCTGGGTTCGCTCGATTCTAATCTTACTCCCAACTAAACTGACTCAGAATACTAAATTGTTCAAAGTTTAACTGATTATGATAACTGACTGAACTGATAATGTTTATAACATATCTAAAACTATTCTGAAAACACTGAGACTAAGTAAACAACTATGTTTTCGAGTATTCATAACCCCCAAGACTCAATAGCAATAATAGCAAAATAAACTAAAACTTTGAGGGTATAAATGTGAAAACATTTATTCAAAATTCATTCTTGTAGGCATTTCATCAAACATTTGATATTCATAGTTTAAGTTAAGCATAAAAATAGTTTAAAGCTTGTAGAAATGACATGATTTCAACATCACTAATTATGAATTAAATAAGCGAACAACATCATTCAAATATGTGAGGTTTAATAACAACAATAATTTCATGTAAACATGGTATAAAATCAAGATTCATGGGGATTCATGGTTAAAAATCACAATAACTTGTAGAAATCACCACTTTGTATTTGAAATTAGATTCTTGGACTTCATGGGTGAAAGGGGCCTACGGATGAACATTTAACATACCTTGACTGAGGAATTCATGAAGGTTCTTAAGGGTTTTCTTGAAACTTAAGCTTGAATCTTGAAGGACAAGAGTTTGTTTTTGAGAGAGGATTAATTTCTTGGAGGGAAATTATGAGTAATGGGGTACATAATGCCTTGTTAGGTTTTAATTTCATGTTTTGGACGAGTTTGGGGCTATGAAAAAAGACCAAATGTTCCCTAGAAATTTAAAACGCGGACTGACCATCCCGATTTTGCACTCCGGCGCGATGCGGTGCTATCGCGTTGCGCCACTGGAAACAAACAATTCCAAAATTGCACCTTGGCACGACACGACGCCATGACGGTGCTTCACTGGAAAAGGACGAACGTCATTTGGCTCCTTGGCATGATGCGGCCTAATCGCGATGAGACACTGTCTCTCACTAAAAATGCCATAACTTCTCACCCGTGTATTAGATTTAGGCGAAATTAGTATTGTTGGAAAGCTAATTAAATTTTCTACAATTTGGTAGGTCTTGAGCTGGAAAATTCTTAGTAGAACAAAAGATATGCTCATTTGAAATTGATCATAGCAACATTCTTCTCAAAAACTCAATCGGTAAGGGATATTTTGATTCGTCTAATAGCTAGGAGCTATTTGCGGCCTTAATATACATTACACTCACTCATAAAACTACCAAAGAACTATAATTTATTTTGCATGAGCTCGAAGAATGGTTCTAATATTAGTTTCGATTTCTGGGGTATTACACTCTGAGTCTCCTCCCACCGTCCACACCCGAGTCTTCACTCCATCATACATGTCCTTAATCGATCTGATGTACGCTGCAGAGACCTCTCTATCCTCTAAGTAACACCAAAGGACCTCCTTATGGACTTTATCGTATGCCTTCTCTAAGTCAATGAACACCATGTGTAAGTCCCTTTTCCTCTCCCTATACTGCTTCACTAGCCTCTGCACGAGATAAATTGCCTCTATCGTCGAGCGACCAGGCATAAAACCAAATCTATTCTTCGAAATAGACACGATCCTCCTCAACCTCCGCTTGACCACCCTCTCCCAAATCTTCATAGTGTGACTCAACAACTTGATACCCTATAGTTGTTGCAACTCTGAATGTCACTCTTGTTCTTGCACAATAGAATTATCGTACTCCATCTCCAAGCCTCGGACATCTTTGTCGTCCTGAAAATGCTATTAAACAGATCGATCAGTCAACAAACCCCACCCGTATACTTCCAAAAATTCACTGGGATCTCGTCAGGCCCTATCGCCCTACCCCTACGCATCTTGCGAATACCCTTTTTAACCCTTTCCATCTTTATATGCCTACAATAACCGAAATCACAACACCCCTCTGATTGCTCCAACTCCCTTAACACAATGTCTTTATCCCCCTCGTCATTTAAAAGTCTATAGAAATACGACTGAAAGAAATAACCTAAGCAACAATAATATATTATCATCAGTCAAAATCTTAGAACTTCAAATTTTCTTATCAACCTCAAGGACCATCAACCGGGTAATTTTACTAGTTAAGAAAACATTTATTTCATATTTCACAATATTGGGGAGATTGGATTCCTAGGAGTATTCGAGTGAATTCACTTCAAATTCAATTGAATTGCTCCAAATGCAAGTGAATCTCCTCAACTAACATTACGCTACCTTTGGCGTGTTCATGCTCTAGGCTTTTTCACCCCTAGACGTAGAACTTTCTTCATCAAAAACCATCATAAGACTTTAATAATTGAACTGGATTTATGCCGGTAAGCATACCAACTCTAATCAAGAAATCACACATGCCAAACAACATAAGTTCTGGGGGGAAAGTACTGTGGCCTGAAGAAGCACAAAAACTTATTGTCTGCTACTTACATACTAATTACTACAAGAACCAAATAAGACAGTTGTATAACTGCTTACTATGAATTTAATGTCTCTCCATTTCATATTAGTTGGCCCATATCAATTTGACACGCTCATTAAGAAAATATTAATTAGGAGGTTTATTTTATCAAATTAGTCTTATTAATTATAATTTGAAAATATAAATTTGAATCAATACACTTTGTTTAGTCATTTAATGTTAAGGATAGTATTGAAAGAACATAATAAAATTCTCTTGATTTCATTAAAGAGTCAATTAAATTAAAATAAATATTTTTAAAAAGAGGACCAACTAAAACGAAAAGGAAGTGCTAATCTATCACATCCCAGCAATATTTTGGATATTACCGTCCAAAAATAGAAGACAAAATAAAGCAAGAAACATAAAAGTAGTCCAGTGACAGAAATAGAGAAACAAAAAACTAATGCAGTGTCATTAGACCTTTTATATCAAAAACTTTCCAGTAACGGTGTAAGCCCAAAAATATTAAAATAGAAATTTAGTAGTCCTAAATGATGCAATTTGCTATACATAAAAGTTGAAAACGTTTATCAAATAAAAAATATTATATAACTAAATAACTAACAATATTGAGATAGTCTTGACATAGAAAGCAAAGAACAAACAATTGTCACGTTATACAAGTGCAAGAAAAATCAACAAAAAGCAAACGCAATATAATAACGACCAAAAAAACAATATAGAGCCGTAAATCTCCTTTTGTCTTTGCAATTTTCTGTTTGGAGTGAGTTTCAAAGGAGTGATAGACATGAGTGAAGATGCAGATGCACGTTTCAGGTCTTGCAGCAACGTCGAGTCTTAAAATAGGACTCTTCAACTCCAGTGTTCATGTAAAAACAAAGAAAAAAGTAAGAATTAGAAGAGGAATATGAATCTCAAACAGTTACAATAGTTGAATACAAAATAAACAAAAGGGCGCATGGCTTGAATCATGTATTCAAAACCAAATGTTCCTCAACTGACCACAAGAGAATTCTTCGCATATGACATGATTCTAATAGTGAAGGCATACCCCACATTTTCTTTAGAAAATGTGAAAAGTACAGGAGTCTTAAAAAATCATGGTGACTAACATACTATTTTAGATAATAACTATTATACCATTGTACTTATATTACCCAACTCGACTAGACACATCAAGAGGGGTTACTACCAAATTTTAGCTGCTGGTTCAACGTGAGAAAAATGTTATGGCTAAGTGAGACATTAACAATAAACATAGTTTTGATATATCATTAAGGAATACTAAGTGAAATTTGAGACATGAGTTATATGAGAGTTGAATCTAAATCATGACAAAATCTCCTACTAATAAAGAATGCTTCTTCAAATTTTTGATTCTAAGAACTAAATAAAAATCAATTCCTAACATATGTTTTATCTAATACTAAACACAGTTCATTTAAAAAAAACGAATCAACACTTAAGAACTTGGTCCATATCTAAACATGATTTCTAACATCCAGAGAATTATCGAAATAAATAGGAATAGGTTTTGATTTTCACCTTTTGTGGAGCAGTGAACTGGGTATCATCGGCCTCGAATCTATTTTTTCATCACAAAAGACTCGAACACTTTAGGAGTGCCTTTGTTGTCATTCCATAGAAGCAAAGAAGGATAAGGAATTCTTTTTGAAACTATGTAAACAAAAAGTAAAGTTGCAGGGGAAGAGAGGGCGGCCAAAGCATAAAATTTGGATTGTGTGTATACTACGAACACGCGATCACAATATGCCGCAAACTTGAAAAAATAACAAAAATATGCCATTAAATTGTAGAATAACAAAAGTAGGCTCGGTGCACTTTTTTGTGCACTATCCTTTCTTTTTTTAATGGATTAATTAATCGAAGTTAAAATTGGATGGTGAACAAAAATTGTGCACCATTCATTTTTTCTATATGCTGCACTTTTTTTGTAAAATATATGATGCACAAAAAAAAGCACCATTCATTTTATTTTTTTTGGCCAGATCCATCGACAGACTCCTTAACTTGGCATGGACGTTGTTCACTTTAGGCAACTAAAATATAGTCTAACTGTGTCATTTTGATACTTTCTGCTGACTTGATAACTTGTTGGATTTTCACCTCAACTACGCGCGTGAAGAGTCTAAAAATCACCTTTTTTTGAATTTTTTATTCTTTTTATTCCCTTATCTTCTTCAACTTTCTTCTTTCTTTCTTCTTTTTCTCTTTCTCCTCCATTTAAGATTCTACCATTAACAAATTATCCACCATTGTTAACTGTTGGGTTCATAGTGTGTTGAATGGAAAATGGAGAAACCAAAGTGAAGGGAAGGAGACACCCAAATTGGAAAGTGTACTCTTTGCTAAGGAAAGTTTACTCTTCTCCCACATTGGTGGAAGAAGAGAACTTTAAAGTGCTTAAAAGTGAAACACTTACTTCACATGGTAAGTGAGGCAAGGAAATAGAGATGCCTCGCGCCGTCGTCGTCGTCGCTCGCTCGGCTCGGATTTGGATTTGGTCAAATGATCGATCGATGAGATCTATTTATTGTTTTTTCTATGATTTGGACTCCATTTATATGCATGCAGTGAACTGCTGCAGAAACGTTAAAGGGTTGCAATGTTTCCAGATGTAATGTTCTTCAGCAGATGCACTGTTTCATGAACGGATGCTGCTGAAAGTTGCGATTCTTCATGAAACAACACACTGTTTCATCCGAAAGGACATGCCTGTTCAGGAACAGTCACACTGTTTGACCGAATGGACATGAATTTTCAGAAAAGGTAACACCTTTTTGATGAACCTTTGTCTCTTTTCAGAAGAGACATCATTTGGCTATAAAAATCTGCTTTGATTCACAGGTTTTGATATAGAAATTTTCAGATTACAAAAACATTCTTCTTGTCTTAAAAATACTCCAACTGTGATCATTCAAACCGTGAGTGTGTTCGAAGAATCCTCCTATTTGAGGTACCGCTATAGTCGGATTGAAGGTCATTTTATCCTGGGAGGAAAATTTCACAACCTCGGGTACAGTGAGGGGAATTATTTCCTTAAGGAAAGTCCGTGAATTCGGACGACTTGGCCTTAACAACATTTCTGTTTCATCTAATTTTTCTGAAAAACACACTTCTTTGAAAGATCTATTTTGATCTTGTGTTGAGGGTGTTACTTAACTTCATAACGTTCTTGTTTTGTACTTGAACTAGTGTTGAAGTTGTGTTTCTATATTATACAGATTCTACGTACCCGTATCGGCGGAAGCTAACAATCTTAAGGAAATAAGTTTCCGGAATCTGTATAACTTGTTTTTGGAGATTAAAGTCTATGCTTTCTACTCCGTTTGAATTTAACTTGTGATTAAAAGACATAAAATCTTCATCAAAAGTTGAAGTTCACTCGGTTGACGATTGGAAGTTATAAAAACTTCGTCGTTAATTAGAAACAAGAAGGAAAACTTATAAAGTTATTTAACTTTATTAATAGTATTCTGGAAAATACTAATTTTCTGTCTTGTGGTGACAGGAAAAATGACAACTGAAGGTCAAATTATGAGTGCAACAACGTCTATGGGGGCAACTAACATTGCCACATCTAGTCGCACAACTGCTCCGTCATCGATGGCCCCGGCGGAGAAGCCCGGAAAATTTTCTGGCATCGACTTCAAACGGTGGCAACAAAAGATGTTCTTTTTTCTCACCATGTTATGTCTACAAAGGTTCACTAGTGAAGATGCACCCGAGGTACCCGAGGGAACCTCGGACAAGGATCGATTCGTCATTATAGAAGCTTGGAAACATTCAGATTTCCTTTGCAGGAACTATATTCTGAGTGGTCTCCAAGATGATCTCTATAATGTCTATAGTGGGACCAAGACAGCAAAAGAACTGTGGGAGGCGCTTGAACGGAAATATAAAACGGAAGATGCGGGAATTAAGAAATTCCTTGTTGCACGATTCCTGGACTTCAAAATGATTGATAGCAAATCTGTTGTCTCTCAAGTACAGGAGTTGCAAGTCATCATACATGATCTCCTAGCAGAAGGTATAATTTTTGAAAATGCCTTAGTTGAACAAATTAAAAATGTTCGTAATACTCACATAAACTGTTTTGTAGGTTTAATTGTGAATGATGCTTTTCAAGTAGCAGCAATGGTTGAGAAGCTACCACCTTTGTGGAAAGACTTCAAAAACTACTTAAAGCATAAGCGCAAGGAGATGACCGTTGAAGATCTTATTGTCCGACTTCGGATTGAAGAAGACAATAAAGCTGCCGAAAGAAGGTCAAAGGGAAATTCTGCAATGAATGGAGCACATATTGTAGAAGATGGCCAAAACAACTCGAAGAAAAGAAAGAATGTTGAACATGGAAGCAATCATCCCAAGAAAAAGTTTAAGGAAAAGTGCTTCAACTGTGGCAAAGTTGGCCACAAATCAACAGACTGTCGAGCCCCGAAAAAAGGGAAGAAAAAGGACCAAGCAAATCTGATTGAGTCCAACAAGGATTATGACGACCTGTGTGCTATGTTCACGGAATGCAACATGGTCGGCAATCCACGCGCTTGGTGGATGGATTCAGGGGCCACACGCCATGTCTGCGCAAGCAAAGAGTTGTTCTCGACATATGCTCCGGCTCAAGCGGAAGAAACAATTTACATGGCCAACTCCGCGACTGCTAAGGTGGAGGGAATAGGAAAAGTTTGCCTAAAGATGACATCCGGAAAGGTTTTGACACTGAATAATGTGTTATATGTTCCGGAGTTACGTAGGAACTTAATTTCTATTTCACTCCTAGATAAAAATGGTTTCAAATGTGTAACCGTTTCTGGAAAAATAGTAGTTAGCAAAGGAGAAATGTATGTAGGAAAAGGCTATCTCGAGGAAGGCCTTTATAAGATGAATGTAATGAATATTGAAATGAATAAAAATTCAAATTCTTCTTACTTGGTTGGGTCTTATAATTTATGGCATGAACGTTTAGGCCATGTTAATTACAAAACGTTATAAAAACTGATTAACTTAGAAGTTTTGCCAAATTTTGAGTGCAATAAATCTAAGTGTCAAACGTGTGTAGAATCAAAGTATGCTAAGCATCCTTATAAGTCTGTTGAAAGGAATTCCAATCCCTTAGACTTAATACACACTGACATTTGTGATATGAAGTCAACACCATCACGTGGTGGAAAAAAGTATTTCATAACTTTTATTGACGATTGCACTAGATATTGTTATGTCTACTTGCTAAATAGTAAGGATGAAGCAATAGATGCGTTTAGGTAATATAAAACTGAAGTTGAAAATCAGTTAGACAAAAGGATCAAAATGATAAGAAGTGACAGGGGCAGAGAATATGAATCTCCCTTTGCACAAATATGTGTAGAGAATGGAATAATCTATCAAACTACGGCCCCGTATTCACCTCAATCTAATGGAATTGCGGAAAGGAAAAACCGAACTTTGAAGGAAATGATGAATGCCTTACTAATAAGTTCTGGTTTACCGCAAAACTTGTGGGGGGAGGCTATCCTTACGGCCAATCGTATACTCAATAGAGTTCCCCATAGTAAGACACAATCAATTCCTTACGAAAAATGGAAAGGAAGGAAACCCAACTTGAAATATTTCAAAGTGTGGGGGTGTCTAGCGAAAGTTCAAGTTCCTATACCTAAAAGGGTTAAATTAGGACCTAAAACGGTGGACTGCGTGTTCATAGGATATGATAAAAGCAGTAAAGCATGTCGATTTTTGGTTCATAAATCCGAACATTCGGATATAAATAAAAATACGGTAATTGAATCAGATAATGCTGAATTCTTTGAAAACATTTATCCGTATAAAACTAGACATGAACAGTCTAGTGGAGGATCTAAACGACCCCGAGATGAACCAAGTGAGAATGTACATAATGAAGAAAATCCAAGACGTAGTACACGTCAAAGAACATCAACTTCGTTTGGATCGGATTTTGTAACATTTTTCTTAGAAAATGAGCCTCGAACGTTTAAAGAAGCGATGTCGTCATCAGACTCATCCTTTTGGAAAGAGGCAGTCAATAGTGAGATTGATTCAATCTTAAGTAACCATACGTAGGAATTAGTTGATCTTCCTCCAGGAAATAAACCTTTAGGGTCTAAATGGATCTTCAAAAGGAAAATGAAAACGGATGGTTCTATTGACAAATACAAGGCAAGACTTGTAGTAAAAGGCTTCAATCAAAAAGAAGGTCTTGATTACTTTAATACATACTCGCCAGTGACAAGGATAACCTCAATTCGAATGTTAATTGCCTTGGCGGCAGTATATGATCTTCAAATCCATCAAATGGATGTGAAAACCGCATTCCTAAACGGAGAATTGGAGGAAGAAATCTACATGGAACAACCTGAGGGTTTTGTGGTTCCAGGAAAAGAAAATAAGGTGTGTAAACTTGTTAAGTCCCTTTATGGACTAAAACAAGCACCCAAGCAATGGCATGCAAAGTTTGACCAAACCATGTTAGCAAACGGATTCAAGATAAATGAATGTGATAAATGTGTATATATTAAAGACACACCAAATCACCAAGTCATTGTATGTTTATATGTGGATGATATGTTGATCATCAGTAGAGACATTTGTGACATAAATGCAACCAAACGAATGCTCGAGAGCAAGTTTGATATGAAAGACCTCGGAGTTGCAGATGTACTCTTAGGTATAAGAATCCATCGAACTCTACAAGGTTTAGCACTGTCATAGTCTCATTATATCGAAAAAGTACTTGACAAGTTCAAATATATGGAATTCGATATTGCCAAGACTCCATTGGATGCGAACTTTGCACTTCAGAAAAATGAAGGTGAAAGTGATTCTCAATTGGAGTACGCAAGAGTATTGGGATGTTTGATGTATATAATGAACTGTACACGACCAGACATAGCATGCACTATCAGTAAATTGAGTCAGTACACGAGTAATCCCAACAAAACTCACTGGATGGCAATGAAAAGAGTTTTGGGTTATCTTAAATACACTCAAGACTATGCTTTGCATTATAATAAATATCCCGCGGTACTTGAAGGATATAGTGATGCAAATTGGATCACCGGATCGAACGAAGTAAAATCCACAAATGGATATGTATTTACTATCGGTGGAGGAGCAGTTTCTTGGAAATCGTCGAAACAGACTTGTATCGCTCGCTCTACAATGGAATCTGAATTTATCGCATTAGATAAAGCCGGTGAAGAAGCAAAATGGCTCCAGAATTTCTTAAAAGATATTCCTTATTGGCCCAAGCCAGTGGCACCAGTATGTATACACTGTGATAGCCAAGCGGCAATAGGTAGGGCTGGAAGCATGATGTACAACGGTAAGTCTCGTCACATACGTCGAAGACATAATACCGTTAGAGAACTTCTCTCTATTGGAATTATCACTATAGACTATGTAAAGTCAAAGGATAATGTGTCGGATCCACTTACAAAAGGCCTATCTAGAGAAGGAGTAGAAAGGACATCCAAGGGAATGGGTTTAAGGCCTAGGACAAGTCAGCATGGCGGTAACTCTACCTAGCAGACTGGAGATCCCAAGAGCTAGGTTCAAGGAGGACAAACAAAGTTATGTCTGACAGGTTCAACATTGTCATTCACCCAACTCATTCTCATGATGTAGACAATGTATAGTAAACCAGGATAAGACTTAAGGTGAAAAGTCTTTTAATGATTATCTAAATTTGGCAGATTTGACCAAATAGTTCAATCTAAAGGATTGAAACGTTTAGAAATCACCTATGTGAGGGCGAAGTGGAAGCCGCTTCAAAGAGAATGTTAGTAAAGGCCTATTCTCTAAGCTCTCATGAAAACCGGGACGTGTTCATGGCTGAAAAGAACAAAACCGTAAGAACCATAAATGGTAAAAGGCTGATTGTGTGACATGTGTTGTCTAGGTGTACATTAAAGCTCGACGGTTCAAAGATATCAAATCTACCGATTGACCGAGTGCATCCGATACATGTTCACTACGGAAAGTTCAAAGGGAAACCCACTTATCCAGATGCAATCAGTCTTTGCTTGATGATCACATACTGTCCGTAAACGATTTTTGAAAAATAGCCATTCCCCATTCATGTGGGGGATTGTTGGGTTCATAGTGTGTTGAATGGAAAATAGAGAAACCAAAGTGAAGGGAAGGAGACACCCAAATTGGAAAGTGTACTCTTTGCTAAGGAAAGTTTACTCTTCTCCCACATTGGTGGAAGAAGAGAACTTTAAAGTGCTTAAAAGTGAAACACTTACTTCACATGGTAAGTGAGGCAAGGAAATAGAGATGCCTCGCGCCGTCGTCGTCGTCGCTCGCTCGGCTCGGATTTGGATTTGGTCAAATGATCGATCGATGAGATCTATTTTTTGAACAAATTTTATTTGACGAAAATCTGAATATGTGTAAAACGCAGGAAATTGTTTTTTCTGTGATTTGGACTCCATTTATATGCATGCAGTGAACTGCTGCAGAAACGTTAAAGGGTTGCAATATTTCCAGATGTAATGTTCTTCAGCAGATGCACTGTTTCACGAACAGATGCACTGTTTCATGAACAAATGCTGCTGAAAGTTGCGATTCTTCATGAAACAACACATTGTTTCATCCGAAAGGACATGCCTGTTCAGGAACAGTCACACTGTTTGGCCGAATGGACATGAATTTTCAGAAAAGGTAACACCTTTTTGATGAACCTTTGTCTCTTTTCAGAAGAGACATCATTTGGCTATAAAAACCTGCTTTGATTCACAGGTTTTGATATAGAAATTTTCAGATTACAAAAACATTCTTCTTGTCTTAAAAATACTCCAACTGTGATCATTCAAACCGTGAGTGTGTTCGAAGAATCCGCCTATTTGAGGTACCGCTATAGTCGGATTGAAGGTCATTTTATCCTGGGAGGAAAATTCCACAACCTCGGGTACAGTGAGGGGAATTATTTCCTTAAGAAAAGTCCGTGAATTCGGACTACTTGGCCTTAACAACATTTCTGTTTCATCTAATTTTTCTGAAAAACACACTTCTTTGAAAGATCTATTTTGATCTTGTGTTGAGGGTGTTACTTAACTTCATAACGTTCTTGTTTTGTACTTGAACTAGTGTTGAAGTTGTGTTTCTATATTATACAGATTCTACGTACCCGTATCGGCGGAAACTAACATTAACTTGTTCAACACAAAAAATAAGAGAACCATCATTCTCTTAAAATACATGACACTTTCTTTTGTGTTAAATCAGAATCAAAAATGAATTTTAAGTTATTAAAAAAAACATCACAGAAAGAAGTCCTGTGAAACTCCATTTTTCTTTCAAGATTTTATCCCAATACATTAATAAATTAATACAGTTGATAATTTCACCTATTAATTAAAACTAAGCAAAAACAAATTAAAAGAAAAGAAAAGAAGTTCATAATGAAAAGAAATTGAATCTGAATTTCAAGAAATTTTTGACAAAACACTTTATTTTTTTAGAACAATCATACAAATTAATAATCCATTTCATTTGCAAAAATAAAAATTCACAGTTTCAGTTTCTTAATTTTCAGATTTTATCCATTCTTTTTTAAACTACAACTTTTTAGTTAGCAGTTGTTGATGTGATGTTTTGTGTCGTTTCGAGCTTCTTTTTTTAAATTCTCTTATGAAGTTTATCTAAATTAAAAATAAAAAATAAAAAAATGAAGTGAAAGATGGGTAGCGAGGGAGTAATGGTTATGGCGAGGGGATTCTGGGTGGAGGAGAGGATGGGTTAAGAAGAAAACCTTATTTTTTTTATTTATAAAAGTTAATCTTTTTATAATTTATTTTTTAATTACTTTTTTTAGACCCAAATGCCACATGTCATTTTTTAAGTGGTCATTATGCCACATCACCGACGTGTGTAATACACACAATTTGTAATTTTAGCTAATTGTTCAAAAAGTGCTTAAAAATATAAATTTTTAAGTTGTTTAAGTGTTCAAAATGTACAACTCTTAATTGAGGTGTCGAAGTGAAAGATGGTGTCAAGTTAAGGGATCTGTCGATGGATTTGACCTTTTTTTTTATGGTGGACAAAATTAGTGCACCATTGTGAAAATAATATCAACCCTCTGTGATCTTATCCGTACCCTTCACTTTCTTCCCCCATCTACCTTCTCAGTAAAAAAGAAGTGTTCAAAAAAAGTAATTATGTGCACTATATAAAAAAAAAAATATGGTGCACTATTATTGTGCACCATCCATTTATTTTTCACATTATACAAAAAATTATTGCACCATATATATATATTTTTCATATATGAACATAATTAGTGCACTACCTATTTATTTTATTATATTGCATAAAAATAGTTCACTATAATTATTTCTGATATAATGCACTTATTTTGTGCATTGTCCATTCTATTTTTTTTTTATTTATTTCATATATTGCATTATTTAAATGGACTTTTTTAAAAATATATGGTGATTTGAGTGTACTTTTTTTTGAATATTTATTTATTTTATATAATACTATTTTATTACACTTTTTTTTTGGTACTTATTTAATTTATTTGATATAGTGCATTTTTTTTTTCGTCATGTATTGTACTAAAATTTGAATTTGTTCTTTTTAATTTTGTCATATGTTGCACTATTTTAGTGTACTATCTATTATTTTTCATTTTGTGCATTCGAATAGTGCACTATCTTACATTTTGGTGCACTGCCTATATTTTTTATATAATATCATAAATTTTTTTTATCTTATATATACTAAATTGACACTTTCTTTTATGAATGGTGGACAAAAATAATACACCATATATTTTTACCATAATGGGTGGTGCACTTTTTTTGTGTACCATATATTTTTTTTTCATATAGTGCACAAAATTAATATACCATATAGAAAAAAAATGAATAGTACACAAAAAAAGTATACCATATAAAAAAATGAATGATGCACAAAAAATTGCATCATATATAAAAAATTAAATGGTGCACAAAAAAAATACACCATATAAAAAAATAAATGGTACATAAAAATGTGCACCATCTGATTTTAACATTCGTTAGCCAAGCTGTTAAAAAAAGAAGTGATGGTCCATAAAAAAAGTATACCAAACCTACTTTTGTTACTCTTCAATTTAATAACATATTTTCGTCACTTTTTAAGTTTGGAGCATAGTTTGATGACATGTTCGTATACTATTTTTGTGAGTTTCCAAAGCCTCCTTCCCCTCATTTTTTTGTTAACAGATAAGGTTGTACTTAAAGAAGAGTGTTAGGGCTAGGCGGCTAGCTTCTTGGGAATTTGAGTTTTGATTTTTGAATGATTGAAATTCAAACGTTGGAGCTTGAATCTACTCAGTCCTCACGTGATTGTGCAGATCTTATCCAAAAATGAAAAAAAGGAATTCTGCAATGGCTGAGACTAGTCAGAGTTAAATTGGAAAAGGAAAGAGATGACGGAGGGCGCTGGTAAGTGTATTAGGGTAAGAAAAAAGATCTTTTTCTTTAAGGGCTATGGGTTGTTCATTTTAGGCTGAAAAAATGGGCTAAGAGGATGTTTTGATAATCTTATCATTTGATCAAAATCACTTTTAAATCATTTGTTGCTTTTGAAAGTGTTTCATAATTTTTAAAATTGCTTAAAGGAAAATTAATTTTGATTTTTTAAAAGCCAAAAATAAGAAGTAGCTATTCTCTTGCTTTTTTTTTGGGGGGGGGGAGGGAGAGGAGCTTATAAATCATTATTGTTGACCAAGCAAAAGGCGTTTATATTCTTTGTAATTATCCCTTATTCCAAACATACCTTTTTGTAGCCTTAATTTTTTTTCACTACACAACATATTCATTTGGCTCACAAATAATATTTTACTATATAAATATCTTTTTAAAACACATTAGAACATTCAACACTTAAACTCTTAAAAAAAATAATTTTTTAGCACACAAATTAATAGTCATTCATGAAAATATTTTTAATATATGTATATGTATATATAAATATATATTAATTTAAATTAAAATTATTTTAGCAATAAAATTAATAATAATCAAATCTATATATTATTAACAGTTATAATGGTATTTCAGACAATTTGACAAAAAAGTGCTTAAAAGCACTTAATTACCAAACACATCAATAATTTTTTTAAGTTTTAGCACTTTTACTCAAACACGTAACTGCTTATTTTTAAAATAAGTTCAGCACTTTCAAAAACACTTTTAAAAAATTTTTTAAAAGCTATTTTTTTTCTAGTCTATCCAAACGGGCTCTAAATGAGCTGAACGAATTGAGAAAAGGGCATAAATAATCCCTTATCTATAGTAGTAGGTCTAAAATAGTCCCTTAAATATAAATTTATCATTTTTGGTCCTTTAACTATTAAAAAACTTATCAAGTTTGACCAACCAATAGGCGTTTATATTCTTTGTAATTGTCCCTTATTCCAAACATACCACTTAAACTCTTAAAAAAAATAATTTTTTAGCACACAAATTAATAGTCATTCATGAAAATATTTTTAATATATGTATATGTATATATAAATATATATTAATTTAAATTTAAATTATTTTAGCAATAAAATTAATAATAATCAAATCTATATATTATTAACAGTTATAATGGTATTTCAGACAATTTGACAAAAAAAGTGCTTAAAAGCACTTAATTATCAAACACATCAATAATTTTTTTTAAGTTTTAGCACTTTTACTCAAACACGTAATTGCTTATTTTAAAAATAAGTTCAGCACTTTCAAACAGACTTTTAAAAAACTTTTTAAAAGCTATTTTTTTTCCAGTCTATCCAAACGGGCTCTAAATGAGCTGAACGAATTGAGAAAAGGGCATAAATAATCCCTTATCTATAGTAGTAGGTCTAAAATAGTCCCTTAAATATAAATTTATCATTTTTGGTCTTTTAGCTATTAAAAAACTTATCAAGTTTGACCAACCAATAGGCGTTTATGTTCTTTGTAATTGTCCCTTATTCCAAACATACCTTTGTGTAGCCTTAATTTTTTTTCACTACACAACATATTCATTTGGCTCACAAATAATCTTTTACTATATAAATATCTTTTTGAAACACATTAGAACATTCAACACTTAAGCTCTTAAAAAAAATAATTTTTTAGTGCACAAATTAATAGTCATTCATGAAAATATTTTTAATATATGTATATGTATATATAAATATATATTAATTTAAATTTAAATTATTTTAGCAATAAAATTAATAATAATCAAATCTATATATTATTAACAGTTAATAATGGTATTTCAGACAATTATACAAAAAAAGTGCTTAAAAGCACTTAATTATCAAACACATCAATAATTTTTTTTTAAGTTTTAGCACTTTTACTCAAACACGTAGCTGCTTATTTTTAAAATAAGCTCAGCACTTTCAAAAACACTTTTAAAAAACTTTTTAAAAGCTATTTTTTTCTCCAGTCTATCCAAACGGGCTCTAAATGAGCTGAACGAATTGAGAAAAGGGCATAAATAATCCCATATCTATAGTAGTAAGTCTAAAATAGTCCCTTAAATATAAATTTATCAGTTTTGGTTCTTTAGCTATTAAAAAACTTATCAAGTTTGACCTTTATATATTTTTATACAAATAACCGCCGTTTATACTAACGAAAATTCACACCCCCATTAGATTTTCTCCATCACTAATTTTTTCATTGTTTCTCTCTCTTCGACACCTTTTCCTTGAATTTTTTTTGTTAAAAAATAGCTTAAAAATAACAAAGACAACAACTTGAATACCTTAATTAGTCTATCGAATTAAATCGATTTGGTGAAGTATGTTATCCACTTTCAAGCTGAGGAGGTGAATAGTATTATTGTTAATTGATTGATCATGTGGTTTAGTTTTTTTTAGTCATTTCTTTGTTATTACATTATCTTAGCATTATGAACATTTTTTAATATCAACACTAGTTCTAAGGGTGGCAATGGAATGGTGCGGTGCAGATTTTTTCTAAATCCGTGAGTTTAAAAATAGCACTGCAGCACCTCTAATATTGCATAAACCCGCTCACACTCATACCTGTGCATATCTGCACTGCACCGCCCTACTTTTTTTTTTTGAAAAATTTATAACTCCATTGAAAACCTCAATATTTTAAGTCCTTGCTATAGATAAATTAAATAAGTTATGCATGACAAAGTGATTTAGTACGGAAAAACCTTTAAAATTTTGTTTGATATTTTGAGTTATGAAATTATTTTACTGATTTGAAAAGAAAAAGTTATGAAACTATTTATTTATAGTGTTATATATGTCGTTTTAAGTATGATAAATTTTGAAGTAAAGAATACATATAATTTTAGGTAGATTCACGAGAATAATACTAAATTTTAGTTTTTTTAAAAAAAAATTTAAACCCTGCATATACTCGCAATTCGCCCCGCCCCTCGCTAGTTAAAAAAACTTACTCCAACTCGCCCCACACCCACATAGCCTAAAATACACACCGCCCCGCGTAGTCTAAAATCTGTACCTCAATGCCCCCACATCGCCCTATTGTCATCCCTAACTAGTTTTGTGGTTGAAAAAGTTTGAAGGTCGGACTAGATGTCAGTGCAAAAGTTAATGAGGTTATCCATCAAGTAGTTTCATGTTTTATAGACAATCTTCTAGTCTCGTAAAAAAATATTGACTTTTTTTGTTGCAGTTTGGTGCTATTTTTTGTGCAGCTAGCTTATTGACATTTTTAATGCATTTTTTTGTGTGTAGTTTGGCATAATTTTTGGTGCGGCTTGGTGATAGTTCGACCTAGTTTTTTTGTGTAGTTTGGTGACTTTTGGAGTATTTTAGTATTGTAGTTTGGTCAAGTTTGGCGCAAACTGCTATTTTTTGTACTTTTAAGCTATTTTCTATTGAGAGAAATTTGAGAATAAAGTGTCCAAGAGAGAAATAATTGAGAAATTAATATAGAGAAAATATAATGGAGGTATATGAATTTCCATTAGTATAAATGATAGTTGTTTGTATAAGAATATACAAGAATATATCAAGACCAAACATGATAAACTTTTAGATAGTTAAAGGACTAAAATTGATAAGTGTATATTTAAGAGACTATATTAGACCTACTCCTATAGATAAGAGACTATTTATGTCCTTTTCTCGAACGAATTTGACCGGTCTGAAACTTGTTTGGGGATGAAAATGGACAGCTTTTCATGGCCCTTTTCCTCCTCTAAATTGATTCATTTGAGATTCTAATTTAATAGTTAGTATAATATATATTATGCGATGACAACTAATAAGTGAAAATTATTTTAAATATATTTATTAAATTATTTATTGGAAGTTATAGCAACACTTTTCAATAATTATTGGATTGAAGAAATAATTATAAGTTATAGTAATTTTTTTAAGGAATATTTTTTTTTTAAATAATAAAAGATTGTTTTTTAATAAATAATATTAACATTATCTCCTTATTTATAACCTTTAATATTTATCTCTCTTGATTATATTTTTCGATAGTTATGACAAGTGTTATTGTTGGTATCAATAATGTCTTTTTTTTTTTACTAATTAAGTTATAAAATTTGTTGTTAAATTAAGGAGCAAAATATGATAAAAACTTTGTTTTACATTGATACACGATATTTGATTTTTTCAACTTTATTAATAATACTTACACGATTTTTCATTATTGCTTTACTGATAATAGATTTCTCAACCATTAATTTACTCTATTTATCATGAATTAATTTTTTTCTCTTCTTTTTTACTGAATGATATACGTCTTGCATATGAAGTTGGGTTTTTCGTCATATATTTCTTCTTTGGAATTTAAAGTTACTTCAATTTGAATGAGTATATAAATTAAACATATTCCTTAGAAATTTTTTCATAGAATTTTCGTGTATGAAACCGGTATAAAATCAATATCAAATATCAATATTTCGCTCAAGGTTTATAAAATAGTTTCTTACATATTATGTTTATATAGAATGAGTATTATAATTGTTGAAGTTGGTATATAAATCGAGTTTCACCAAATATATATGGTATTATTTATTTTATTGTATGAAATAAATATACAGACTTGTATTTTGAATTATGAAATTCTAATTAGGTGATACCAGTTTACATACTCATTCGATTAATTATCTACAAAACTCTCAAAATAACACATGTTATCAAAGACTCAATCTTTAAAAACTGCCTGCTATCAATTTAGATATCATTTTCATAAAATGTGAAACAACTAATCACGTCATGAGGTATCTTTTTTTAAAAAAATTTCACACAATACGAAACAACTAATTACATTATATAGGACCTCTATTTATATATCTTTTTCATACAATACTAATTTATATAACTCTTGAATACAATATAATACAACAATGTATTGTATTCAAGAGGTACACAAGCTCCCAAATTTGATTGCAACCTCCAAGTATACAAGCTTTAAGTATCAGTCAGTAAGTTTCTATACAAATACGTATTATATTGTTAAATAAATAAAGCACCACATTCACTAGAAAATATATGTTATTTTTGGAAGATTTTGATTGAAACAATATATGCAGAAATAATATACTGATGAAGATGAAAAAGAAACGGGTGTGTTTAAAAATGGAGAAAAAAGAGTTAAAAGAAAGATTTAGGGTATGATTGGTATCAATTATTAACTGTTAACTATTTTTAAGGAATGAATATAGATTTTTAGTTATATTAAATCTGTGTTTTTCATTTTTGTGTTGATTTTTACTGTTTCTTTAAAAAGCAAAAATACCTTTTTTTGTTTTTTTTTTTAAATAAAAATCGTTATAACTTGTAAACTAAAAAGTTTTGCTATAATTTGAAATAAACAATCTAATCTTGTATATTTAGGTTTTTTTCCAACTAATAATTATGTAAAAAGTCAACGTACGTATAACTAATTTAATAAATATGAAACTTGAAATAAGTAAGATAATCATTTTATATGAAATAATAGTAATAAAGTAGTGATAGTAATATTGATAGCAAACTAAATTTTTTTAAAAAAAGTTATAAAAACAACAATAACACTCGATAGATGGATAGCTGGTTAAAAAATAATAATAAGCAAAAATTTTAGTGAAATAATAAAGATTTGACTTATTAATAACTTAGGGTCAAAATTGGATGTCTACAAGTCCTGTTGACCCAAATTGGCCACCACGACCTGAAGCCTCTGACCGAATACCCTACAATGGTTGACCACGAAAATTACTATAACCAGGCTTATCCCATCTAAAATCTGCAGAGATACATAAGCGGGCTTACCGAACTGACTATGAAGCTGATACGATTGCTAATACAAATAACTACCCTAGAGAAATCTATCCCAAACCTATGACTACTACAACTCCCATTGTAACTACCTTAATAATAGGGTTTCTTATCATTGTTCCTATGAGCCTTGATATGCATCTCCTCCATGATGTGAGCATGATTAGTAATATCTATAAATGATCTACAGGAAGTACCAAACTCTGGGTAGCCATACAGAGCGAAAGTCTCAACTTTCTGATAAAGCATACACTCTCTCGTGCTAGGTTGGTAGAATCATGGCAGCATGCCTATCTAGCTCATAAAATCTAACCTCGTACTTTGACACTAGCATAGGACTCTACTCTAACTCCATGAACTTATCTCTCAGATGCTCGTGCATGCAGTGAGGCATATACTTTTTAAAGAAAGCCTCGAAGAACTAAGGCCGACCCAAGTCATAAGAAGTGACTCGGATGGTCTACAATCAAGATATCTCCTTCACCACTACCTTTCTACACTATTAAACTGAAAGATAGTGTAACTGACACAATAAGAGTGAGACTCCATCAAGCCTAGATTACACAACCTCTCTTCACAATTGGTAAAAAAATCAAGTGCATCCTTCCATTGGGCAATTAAAAACCTTGGTGGAGCCAATATAAGGAACCGACCCAACATATTTTTCTTATCAAAAGTCATGGATGGTCGGGCTATCGCTGGCTATACAATTGATAGTGTTGGTGGAGCCTCTACTTGAGGATCCGCAGTTGCAGGTTGTGCTCTTATACCTGGCCCACCGTGTATTCCTACAAAGCAGATGGTTGGGCCTTATCCATAAATTGACCTCGAATTATACCCAATAACTGGACTAGGCATCACGAATGACAAACGTGGTTATAAATCTGAGTGGAGCCTGTGCTGGTCCCTGGCCGACTGACTACTATGGTGGTAGATCCTCTAGTGCAATTTTGGCTCTTGATTAATAACTAGCTTTAGTGAAGGATCTCTAGCCTGGACTCGAGCTTGTATTGCTATTCTAGCCCAAAATTGACCTCTGGGTTGACCATATCCTTCCCTCAACTGGAGCTCCAGCTGCTTGCTCAGAGGCTTCGACCTCAGCCATCGTGGCTATCATTCTAGTCGTCTATGAAAGTGTGTAACAAGTGAGAATCTAGAAATCAATGTAGACACAACACACCAAAATAAATCAAAAAGATGTTTTTCTAAGAATCTTATAGCCTCCCGAAGATAGGATATAAACATTATCATATTGATCTGTGGGACTCTGCTAGACACTTACTTTTATACCAATGATACCAATGAACCTATGCTCAGATACCAATCTATCATAACCTAAAATTGAGGTCATGAAGACACCTAATATAACCTATCAGTAAATCATAGCTTCAAATAGTGAGTAACAAACTAATAGGTAGAAAATAGAAGAACATAGATAAAATAGTAATTAAAACGGTTGAAAGGTGAAAATATACGAGGCATACATACAAAATAAGGAAAAAAGATAGAATATACAAATGAGTTTTCCATGATATGGTAAATTCAGTACAAGTGCCACTATACATAAAGAGTATTATACAAGTTCCATATATATAGAGTAGTCTCCAAAATACAAAATAAGAGTAAACCTAAAAAAGGAGATGGATCAACTCTGAATGCTGAAAACTTACCCTAATCTTTGATCAATATCATCACTCGAGGGCATTAAAATAGTGATGACTCTTACTAGGATCTGCATCAAGAAAAAAAACGTAAAATTATAATATGAGTACCAAACAATGCTTTATTTAGTTGTCATTATAGGATGACTGAGCTTAAATAAAGATAAGCATAATAAAGAGAGCATATAAGATAAATAAACTACAACTAGAAAAACATAAAAATCATAAGTAAGTAATTCAAAACAGATAAATAAGTGCCTAGCTATAACCTAACTAGACCCATAAGTCTAGAAGGTACACATAGTGAAAACAAACCCAACCGACCACCAATAAACATGGTGAATGTAGGCAACAAGTAATACTAACAGAAAGCAAGTACACCAGAAAGGAATATAAAAGTATGTCATGATATTCAGTGAACATTCTGAATAGTCCTCTTCTAACCTAATTCATAATCATATCGGACTCAAACCATATTTCTGACTCATAATCAATAACAATACCAGAACTAAGCATATAGTCAGAAATAAAATCAGATGTCGGATTCAAACTAAAACTAGATATGAATAAGCCATAAAATTGTGTGCCAAAACTTAAATTGAGGCTAAATATACCATTTACATTTTAGAAAGCCAAGTTCACTAAGGGAATTAAAAAAATACAAATCTTTAAGGTAAAAATAGTGTTTTAAGGCCAATATGCTAAAATTCCAGGTATGATAAGTCCAAAAAACCAATATAGCAAGTAAACCAATTCAATTTTTATAACCACATGTCTAAGTGGTTAAAATTATTTACAACCAAAGAGGGACATTATCCTAGGGTATTGTACCTTAAAATGGAACAACAATGCTAAGTATCAGCCCCGAGAACCCACCTAAGGCAAATAACTATTTGAACCTAGGCTAGGGCATCTAATCCTAACCCAAAGGCCCTAGGTATGCTAAGCCAAGTTCAATTTTAAAAGCTCTAATAGAGAAACTGGCATAAAAGCCAAATGTACTACTCGAAAATTAAATTATCATTTCCAACAAATCACAAAAAATTTGAAGAAGTTATAGAAAAACCCTAAATACAGAAAAAATATGAAAAAGATGAAAATGACTTAGAGGATTATTACAATGAGTGAAGATAATGTTTAGTTGGAACTTTCTCTAAAAGCACAACCATGAGAAGAACTTTATTTTACTTAATGTTTTATGATTTTAAATTCACGAGAAAGGAGAACTACTCTCTATTGAGGTATTGAGAAGCTTGTGAATGAATTTAGTAATGAATAGTCCATTAGTATTGATAGCCTAGTTGGACTTGTCAAAATAGCCTAATCATAATTTGAAAAGATAGCAAAAGCTTTATGAATGAGGTAGAGGGACATTTCAAAGGAGATTTTGTTTCAGTCCTTGATAATATTATTTCATAGGGATAACATTATATTTTCCTCCCTTTGATTCAATGGGCCTTGAAGAATTTTCTAAGGAAAAGTATGTTAGAAATCCAATGTTGATGTCATAAATTGACGTCATAGCCCATAGAAAAAAATCCAGGCCTTACAAATAGATGCTACTTCATAATAGAATATTTTTCCAAATGAAAGATTGGAAGAAAATTCTAGTATTGTATTTATTAATTTAACTGTTATCTCAAAGTGAAATGTAATTAGTAAAGAATCTTCTAGATAAACTAGTTAAGAGGATCATATTTTTGGATCCAATAGTTTGTAAATCAAGATTTTCACTTTTTTTTGGGAGAAGTCACTTTATCCCAAATAATGTAATGGAGATTTCTTTTGTAGGTAATGGTACTTTAAATAAAATATTTCGAAGTTTGATCTATGAAATTGTAGTTTTTCTTAGGAGTTTGAAATATTGCATGCCATAGGAAAGAATGAGTTTAGAGAATATTTTTTTAAAATAGTGTAACTTGACGGAGTTAAGAAATTGATTTTTCAACTTGACCTCATATCATCAGTTATGAACTGAAACTTATTAGCCTTTGGATTATCGATTAGAATGGGAAAATAAAGATACTTAGCAAAATTTATAGAGGAAGAAATGTTGGGAAGGTACTAGACAAGACTTGTTTAGAATGGGAAAACCAAGATGTTTAGAAAAATTAATGGAGGAAGAAATGTTGGAAAGGTACTAGACAAGACTTAGTATGAGAATCATAATTCTTGAATTAAATGACCTTTGAGTTGATAAAATTTATATTTTGGTTAGATAATCTACAAAAGTAATCCATACAATTATGAATCATATGGATATATTTGTAGTTAGCTCTAGAAATACGAGTTAAGTCACCCGCAAAAAAGAGATAAGATAATTGAAACCCATTAGTACTAATAGAGATCAGATCTTATCTGAGTAAATTGATTTGATAGTTAATATAGTTGAAGAGAAGTTTCATACAAAGAATAAAAATGCATGAAGGGAAGAGGTTTCTTTTTCTAATTACCCTTGAAGGTGAGAAATAGGTTTTTTATGTACCATTGACTAGGACTGCAATATTACTCAAGGTGATGCAGTTCATAATGAGTCTTGTAATTTTAGGAGGAAATTTATACTTTAAAAGAGTGTTATAGACAAATGATTACTCAAGGCGATCAATAGTCTTTTTTTGGTCAATCTTGTGCACTAAGAAACCTACTTGTTCCTGATTTATTTAAATGAAACATGATTTCTTAGATAATAATAACATCATCAAACTCTGTATTTCTTCAAAAAATTATTTTGGAAGGACTGATAAGGCTATCCAAATGGGGTTTAATATTGTTAGAAATAATTTTAATAATAACCTTATATATCGCATTGAAAAATTCAATTAGTTTATAGTTCTTAAAGTGATTAGATTCGGTAAAATTTGGGATTAGGCAAAGAAAAGTGTTGTTACGGGATTGAAGCATACATTTCTTCAAAAAATTATTTTGGAAGGACTGATAAGGCTATCCAAATGGGGTTTAATATAGTTAGAAATAATTTTAATAATAACCTTATATATCGTATTGCAAAATTCAATTAGTTTATAGTTCTTAAGGTGATTAGATTCGGTAAAATTTGGAATTAGGCAAAGAAAAGTGTTGTTAAGGGATTGAAGCATAATTTGGTTTTTAAAGATTTGGTGACAACTAGTTAAAATGGATTTTCCTACTATGTTCTTTTGAGATTAGAAAAAATAAAGATGTAAGTCATCTGGATCTAAAGCTTTAAATGACTTCAAGGAGAAGAGATCTTGAGTGGCTTGATGATCCTGAAGAAGTGTATCTGTGCTGGAAAGATCCAAATTATGAAAACTTGTAATAGAAGTTTTATGTTTTTTCACTCAGAATTGGCATGAGTAGTAGTAAAACAGTTGTAGTGGTAAAGAAAAATTGAACAATAATTCTTTTATGGTCAGTAATACAATTATTGTCGTCATCCTTAAAATAAAATATTCTATTCCTACTTTTTCTATCAATTATACACAATTGATAAATATTACTATTGGAACCAGTACCATTATAAATTCAATTTATTTTAGACTTTAATTTTCAGTAATCCCTTTTTATTCTAAGGATATACTTGTAATCTCTTTTAACATTAGCTTTAAGGTCCTGAAGAAATTTGCTACTGGAATAGAAAGGGAAATTTTAAATTTCGTCCAGCTTAGCTAAAAATCTTCTTTAAGTTTTAAAAATATCATCAAAAGTATTTTTACTCCATTTAGAGGCATTTCTTTGAAGAAGAGGCAGAGCTTCTTGGAGAGTCCTATATCCCTAATTCTTTTGAACCGTGGAGTTAAAACTAGGATGGTTAGTCTAAAACTGTTCAAGTCGAAAGAGTGTTATTATTAGATCTATCACTCCTGGTAAGATAAACTAAAAGTCCATTGTGATTTGAATGAGTCTTAGGAAAATGGGTAACCTGAACATTAGGTTAAATTTCTAGCCAATTATTATTAGCAAACACCCAGTTTAATATTTGTAATATTAAACCATTATGCCTTTTCTATGATTATATCAAGTGTACCGACTCCCTTTAAGATAAATCAATTAAAAATGATTTATGCAAGACCACAAAAGTGTAGTTCTGTTTCTTTAATGTTTCTGCCTCCCCAATATTCTTATTGAGTAAGAATTTCATTAAAATTATCATCCATAAGCCAAGATCCATTGAAGGAATTGACATTTTTCTAGATTATTAAAGGTTAATATTAATTGAGTTAAAGTTTTACGAGTTGTTCAAACCCTCATCGTTTAGTCTTAGAAGTAACCTAGTAATCACTGCATAGTCCTTGTTCAGAAAGAACTTCACCCAACAACATCGGAGCTTTGATCTTACAACATCAATTTGCAGTCTAGAAGTTTCCAAAGTGGAGTTTTTAGGTTGGCCAGACTTTGTGAATTCTTGCATGTCTTTTGTTTCTTTTTGAGTCCTTTGCTGATTTTATCTTTTGTTTTTCATTTTTATTTGGGCTACTTTTGGGCCATTATTATTAGATAATTTTTGATGTTTCTACGAGAATAAAGTTGGGCTTTTGAGCTTGTTAAAAAAATGAGGGAGTGTTAAGAAAGATTTTTTGAATTTGATTCTAACTTTAATCAGCTACATAGTTTTATATTTCGACAAAATTAAGTTAAAATTTTAAGATATATTTCTATGTTCTATGAATGCTGGAAAATAAATTTCCTCCTGATGCTGCTATTCAAAAATTGAATATTTCTATTCCCTCTATGTATTCTTGCTGCAATATTTATATCGAGGAAACTACTATGCATCCCTTTGATAAAAGTCAATTTGCTAAGAAATTTTGGTCATACTTTTTGATAAATTCTTTTGAGATCACCTATGATTCCTCAGGGATTTATCTACAGTGAAGAGAACTGAAAACTGCTATAGAGGTGGTTGTATTGAATTGAGTTGATCATATTGCAATGTGTTTTACCTGAGTATTTATAGACGATTACAACATGTTCTAGAAGCTTCTAATCTAGCAAACAAACTAACTGATCTAACAAACTGTGACTAACCACAATGTAACAATACCAACTCCCATTAACCAACTCAATGGAACAATAATAACTACTCTATAGCATAACTACCTAATCATGTACATTTTATCACTCCCCCTCAAGTTGAAGGGTGCAAGATATTAAGCACACCAAGCTTGCTTAACAAATGATAATGTTGATCTTGACTAAGGCCTTTAGTGAGAATATCAGCCACCTGAGGTTGAGTAGGAACATACACAGTTTTCACCAATCCTGTTTGATCTTGTCCTTGATGAAATTACAATCAATCTCTACGTGCTTTGTTCTTTCATGAAGGATAGGATTAGTTGCTAATTGAATAGCAGACTTTCTATCACTCAGAATGTTAATATACTTGATAACTGGGACAATCAGTTCAACAAAGTCTTTCTAACCATGTAATCTTTGCCAATGCTGTGACCATACTCCTATACTCTGTCTCAGTTGAAATTTTTAACACTGTATGCTACTTCTTAGATTTCCAGGACACCAAGAATCCTTCAAAATATATGGCATATTCAGTGACTGATCTTTTTGTGTTAGCGCATGCAGCCAGTTTGAGTCACACTATCAAGTTAATTCAGCAGTAGTCTGAGTCTTCATCTATATACCTTGACCTATGGTACCCTTTAGATACCTGACTACTCTGTTAGCAACTTCTACATGAGACTTCTTTGGTTGTTGCATGAATTGACTCAAGGTCTGTAAAACAAAACTGATATCTGTCCTAGTGATATTTCATACATGAGCTTGCCAACCAGTCTTTGATAGGATATAACATCCTTAATAATAACATCATCATTAGCACCAACAACTCTATCAAATTCTACTAAGGTAAGCTTTACATTTGATTCCAATGGTGTTACAATAGGCTTTGCACCAGCAAGGCTTATCTCAGATATAAACTCTAGAATGTACTTTCTCTAATTCAGTATAACCTATTTTATAGACCTTAGTACTTCAACACCTACAAAGTATTTAAGATATCCTAAGTTATTCAACTTGAACTATTGGTGTAAGATCTCCCTGACTTCATTTATCATGGTTGTATTGTCCCCAATGATGAGCAAATCATCCATATATACTAGTATGACAACCATTCCTTCTTCTTTCTTCAATGTGAAAAGGGAATAATCATAAGTGCTTTGGCTAAATCTTGCTTTGATTAAAGCTGCAGTGAGTTTGATATTCCACTACCTTGTTTGAGTCCATAGAGTGATTTGATCAATCTGCATACCTAGTGTGGTCCTTTTTTTGAAAACCTTCGAGTAATTCCATGTGTACTTCTTCATCTAGATCTCCTTGTAGAATTACATTATACACATCCATTTGATATGTGCACTATCCTTTTGAGTCTGCCAAATGTAATCACACACCTTACAGTAACCATCTGTATAATTGGATAAAAAGTATGATGGTAATTCAAACCTTCTTGTTGACTATAACCCTTGGATACTAGTTGTAACACCCTGAGACTACACCCTAGACGTCATACGGTGCTTAGGAACACAAGTGATCCCAAGCTAACCTTTATATTAGCAAAACTCATGAGCAGCTGAATAAAATGCACAAATACAGAAGAAAAATATGGAAGATAAATTTTTTCTGAATATGATCAATACAAAACTATATTAAAATAATGACAACTCTGATTATACAAACAATAATAGAATCAAATACATCAACTCTACTGACTGTCTATGAAGCCTTTATTAGTGTTGACTATAGGTAGTCGGGACATAACCCCCAATAATTCCTAATCAAAACAACTGAATAAAGAATACAAATTGCTACTCAATCCATGCCTGAATCAAGCCCTTGAATCACAAGGACTCATCACTTGCTGACGGGAAGCTGCAAATTATCTGATTATTATGTGCGCACTATAACTTGTACCTACATTATTAAATAGAGTAACACATAGACGTATATGTGGATCAGTACTTTCGGAATGTACTGAGCATGTGGGAGTGAATGCATTAAGTAAAAATAATAACTCAATGTTCATATAAACTTGTAAAGAATGAATGCAAAGTGTAAATGACACACCTTGGCTTGAATAAAACAAAGTTGTAGAAATCATAAACATGAGTTTGTGAGCCATAACACTTAGTTCTAAAAGACGAAACTGTACTTATATTCTTTCTATTAGTGGAATGAGTAGGAATGAAGTTTAGTATACTTTTAAATCATGCAGGCTAAGTGTAAAAGAATCACCTTTATCATACGTAAACTAGAAACTGAAATCTCATAGCTAATATCTTATGTAAAACCATATCTGAATAATATTGTGAGCCTTTACACTTAGTTTCTAAAAGTTGTAATTTTATTCTATCTTAGGGAGGTTCTCCTCACTGACATACACCATGTGAGCTATAATGGTGTCCAACGTTTGGTTCCCATGTGGGGAAAAGTTCACGTTGGGAAGAGCTATCACACTCTTGCCACGGAGTAGGACCTGAGTTAAGTGATCACAATCTATATCTGTATCTATATAAATAGGAATAATCTGAACCTATGTTGGCTCATAGTTTTGGGACATGTGAACTGGGACACATACCCAACTCAGTGCTAAATAGTACTCCCTTACTTATATGCTCACTCTGTAGGAAATCCACCTTAAAATAGCATAAGGGTTTATAATGTAAACTAGTTAAGCATCTATTTGTTGTAAACTGTAATCAAAACTAACATGTGTGGATTCGATGTCTTAGCTGAGGATCAAAATATCAATTCTTGCTTAAAATCTAAATTCATGGTTATCAAAGAATGTTTAAAATATAGTATTCTTGAAGTCTCAAGACTTAAACTTACGGCTTAAAACCCATGCTTTAAACTCATGTCAATTCATAATAAAGCTTCATGATAAATATGATTCTTGAAAGACTTCACAATAACAAATCAAGAAAGTATTATCTCATTCACAATCTAAATCATGTAAGTTAAAAACATAACATAGGCACCTCTTGATATAAACTAAAATCTTTAAATTTCATGATAATAACATGTTTCAAGAATATATAGTAATTTGGGTATGAACCCTAATTCAAAACAAGAAATCAAATCTTAAATTCATGCAATTTTGGGCACAAGGGTGCAAGTATACCCTTCTTCATAACCCCACATACCTTAGTTTTCTTGAATTGTGAAGAAAGCTTGAATCTTGGAACTTGAATGATGAACTTGTGAACGAAACTTTATTCTTGATATTTCTTGAAGAATTATTGAACTTGAAAGCTTGAACTCTCAGATTTCTTGAAGGAATCTTGAAAATGAAGCTTGAATTCTTTGTGTTATTTAGATAAAACCTTGAACTTTGTTTATGGGAAAGGGGAGGGTTTTACTTGAGTTATTGTGAGGAAAATGGGAAAATAATGCCCCTTTTTGAGTTATAAATTGTGTTTGGACGGTTCGGGTTGAGGGGAAAGGACTAAATTGCCCTTTGGCCTCCTTTTCTTGTGGAAATCAACATCGTGGAACAATCCCTATTAGGGTTAAGTAGCCCTCACGATGCGACCCCTAGTCGGGTTGAATAGCCCTCGCAGCGCGGGGCTATCGCGACCACTTACTACATCTCACAAAAAAGGTCATAACTTTTCGCTCGGGTATTGGATTAAGGAAAAATTGGTATTGTTGGAAAGATAACTCAATTATCTATAATTTGGTGATTCTTGAGATGAAAAATTATACTTATATAAAAAGTTATACACATTCAAATTAAACCCTTGTAGTATCAAATATCAAATTTTGGACGAATCAAAGGCTCTTAGCTCAACTTTGTTCTAAGTGATTTCCATGAACATTTTTCACCTCTAAAACACTTAACACACTAGGATAATGATAATTACACATTAATTCAAAATTAAATCATAGGATTATAGTTTACACACGTAAGAACGATGCTTTAAAGTGTAGCCCAAAAATACGGGGTGTTACATTATCTCTCTCTTAGAATCATTTGTCCTCAATGATGGATATGAACTTTTTGAAGTCTTATAACTATGGAATGATGCACACATAACATGTATAGTAATGAAGGATATAGCTAATCTGAAACATTATAACTTTATCATGTAACTAATTTCTGAGCTGACTTGACTCTAGTGACTGTAAGGAGCTGGTTCATGCTGAGAGTTTAGAACTCACTTGAAGTGTTCATGATACAATAATACGTATATAAATATGAAGTGATAAATGATGCAATGTAAGCATGGATCATGAGATAACGAGATCAAGGTCGTACAAGGGATATTACACTGTCTGAGCTGGAATACTTGGAAAACTGAGATCATGTGTTGAAAACTTATGAACTGAGTTATGACTAGATAGATGAATCTGAAACCTGATTCATAGGCTGAACTGGGTTTATAACTTGCATGGACGTGAATAAATTACCTCATGAATATGAAAAATGGAAAACCGCAGGAACTTGTCTATCTAACTGCTAGACTAGATTGCTGGATATACAGACTAAATTATACTAAAAGTTTATACTCAACTGGAGTATTTCTTCAACACTCTTTCTAAGAGTCTGAATAAGATATCTGAGTAAGGAATCTTATTATGGCTATAACCCCATAACATGGAAAATAGGCCTATGAAACATAAGCTAGGATAGAACTTCTAATCCTTATTCAACATAATTTCTAAATTTAAAGCTTAGCCCTAAGTTCGAGTTGAACTACATACCCTCACCATGTTCAAGCCTAAATCAAAATCACAAAGTACTACACATCACACCATAATACTAGTATGATCCGTGAATTCAATACTATATGCGTGTTTCACATCTTTCATCTCATGAATAGTTCTTATTGCCACTTCAATAACTAAATTTAACCTCTTACTAGGAATTCACTAACGCATAATACATCCATCCACTTATACACCATCATGACATTCAAGCCTATCATTATAACCACATATGAACTTCTAGGCTAACAACCATAAAAGCCTCTTTCTCATATTCTCTAAACCTCTATCATTAACAACTTCCATGCACTATCCCCAAGAAAACACACATAAAATTTCAACTAACCATGACATATATCAAAATATCTACCTTAATATTCCTTCAAACTTATAGCCTTACATAGAATAAACATACAACAATCTTTCACTAATAAGAAACATTTACTCTCTCACATCTAAACAATTGCTCATTACCACTATCATTTCATAAGGAGGGGTAACTGAAAAGTTTGAACATGAGGACTAAAAACATGAAAGAATACTATGCATAATTGGACACTTAATTGAGGCCTAAGAAATAGAGTATCAAAAGCATGAATTCATTGAAGAGAGCTAAACTGAGGACATACATGACATAATCTAAATTTCTCTAATCATTAAGAGTGTACCATGAGTACAAAAGTCATGAGCTGCATGACCTGAGTTTGGAGTTCATTATTCACGGAACATGATTTGTACTGCTGAGTAAACTAGAACTCCTTATAATAAGGACTGAGAGCGTACATAATTCTATGAAAAGTGCATGAATTAAATCTATGTTCATGGAGCTGACATGTAAGGCATGAGAAGATATCATGATGACTAAAATGCAACACTTTACAGTTAGACAAGAACGGGTTGGGTATCTTTCTCCCTTATTGCTATTCTATAACACACTGGCATTACTACTAGAATCTGAGCGCTTGGCTTGGTTACTTCTTCTATCATCTCCCCCTTAGCTTAAAGCCATCACTCTAAGCCTGTGGACCCCTTTACTAACTTGTAACACCCCGAGAATATGCCCTGAGCATCACACGATGCTTACAACCTCGAAGGACCACAAACTAACCTATGCCTGTACCTGCTGTAAGCACTAAACAATGTAACATGGAATATATGCAGAATTTACTGGAATTCCATAAGGTTTTAAATCATAGTTCTAATAATGTCTATAAAACAATGCTGATAATACTAATAAAACAACTGATAATGACAACTGAAAACTAAAAACAGACTAAAAGTGTCTGAAAGCCTCTAACTGAGTAACTGAGGAGTTGATGGGACAAGTCCCCAACTAACTCCGACTGGCTACTGAAACTGAAATATTGAGATAATCATAATTGGTTCTCAGAACATAAGGACTTACCAATACTGCTGCTACTGGTGCGCTGGGATATCTAGGTACGGTTGGGAACCTGAGCATTCAAACCTATGATATGAGACATCATAGAGCAAAGAAAGAGTACGTAATCAGTACTTTGAATATACTGGTATGCTAAATGGGGTTAGGATGATATGCATGAGCTCATGTACATGGATAATAACTGTCTAATTAACATAAGATAACTGAGTAACTGATATGAATTCATAAACACTGTATAATTTAAGAATGCATGACCAAGCATATAACATGATTCTGAAAATAATCTGTAAACTAAAATACTGAAATCTGATAACTGAATAACTGAAAGTTGTATGCTATGGTCAATGAAAACCTAAACTGAAGTATACTAAATATTGACTGATACTATAAGAGCTATCATCTAACCAACATGCCCTAATATGAGCTATTTGCGGTCCAACCCGTGACCTGAGTTAGAAGGGTGTCAGTACCGTGCCATAGGTGCTACACATGGCTGTATGGATCAACTAAAGTGTTATCCTAAAGGACTAAGGGTTAACCTCAACTGGTAGGTACCCTTATGAGATCAACTCTCAATCGACAGGTTAACATATCAACCTACACTAGCTATGTAGTTATGGAACGCAGGGACTGCTACTAAAGGTCATACCCTCAACTGGAAGGTAAGCCCCCATACCTGGGTTCGCTCGGTGCTAAATCCTACTCCCAAATGAACCGACTCTACTCACTGGACTGAACTAAGCTTACTGCTATAATGCACTGACTAAACTGATCATACTCTAATAGATTCGAAACTCTTCTAAAAGTACTTAAACGAAGTAAACAGCTAAGTTTGTGGTTATTCATAATCCCCAAGACGCGATATCAATGATAGAAAGATCATATCAATACTTTAAGGACATAATATGTAAGCATTTATTCAAAACTCATTCTTTGAGGCATTTCATCAAGCAATTGCAATGCATGGCTTAAACCTGGGAATGGTTTTATTTTAAAACAACATTAGTAGCATACTTTTGATACTAAGTCCCCAAAATAAGGCTTAAATCAGCGAACAACACCATTCAAAATAAGTAGGGTTTAATAACAATAACAATTTCATGGAAACATGATATAGAATCAAAATTCATGGGGATTCATAGTTAAAATCACAATAACTTGCATAATTCATAACTTTGAATTTGAAATTGGGTTCTTGAACTCCAAGGGTGAAAAAGGGCCCATGGATGAACATTTAACATACCTTAAAGCTTGATCTTGAAAGAGAATTAACTCTTCTTAAATGCTCTTGGATTAGGAGTCTTAATTCTTGATTATCTGCTGGAGAGTGTGATGGAATCTTGAAGTTATTGGGAAGAAACCCTAATTTTGTTCTTGGGAACAAGGAGAGTTAAGAACTTTTGAATCTGATTCACAATAGCTAAGTACATATTTTTGGTGATTTATGTCATGGGAGTAAGGTTTGGCGTGAGGAAAAAGACCAAAATACCCCTAGAAAATCACTTCACAATTGCTGAAATTCTTCACTGACGACCAATGCTGATGGACTATCATATAGGTGACGGCTCGTCACTTGAGTCATCACTTTCAGGTTGGTTTGGGCCCTTTTCTGGTCATCGGTGATGACTTAGGTTGATAAGTGGTCACTTAGGTGATGGCCCGTCACCCCAGGTCATCACTTGGAAGCTAGAATTGATGTTTTCTACCTAAGGGTAATGGATTGGGCTGATAAGTCATCACATATGTGATGGCCCGATAGCTCAGGTCATCACTTTGTTGATAGGCTGACATGTTGGAGTAAAATGGGTATAGCTTTTTGCTACGATACCGAATTAAGGTAGAACCAAATGCGTTAGAAAGAGGATTCAAAGATCTTTTATTTTATATAAGGTAAGACACGTACTCATTATGTAAAAGGACTAATAGTCGTTTAAATTTGACCCAGGATAAATCTTTCACTATAACTTAATCAATAGAAGTGTTCTCAACTCGTCCTTGAGTTGGGAGATTTTTGTGACCTCGACTATTATAAAAGGACATTTTCATACTATCAAATTGATCATCACACATAAATAAACATAAAATAATTGAGTTTTGGTCTGCATACTTCATAACAACGGTTTGAATTCTAGCTCAAAAATGTGGGGTGTTACAATATCTGCCCCTTGGGAACATTTGTTCTCGAATAAGGCTGGTTAATCTGAGAATATTGAGGAATTGAGATTGCATGCTGAATATACATGCTGAAAACATAATTATATAACTGAGCTTGAAACATAACAATGCCTGAACTAGCTCGTGAATGCATGAAATGACATGAAGACAATATGGATGGAACTTAGATTGGAGAAGAAAAATTGCTAGCTTAAACTGAGTCTGAGTTTGTGGAGAAGAGATGAGGGTACTTGGTTTGCATGTCAACTTCTGTTTCCCAAGTGGCTCCCTCAATAGACTGATTCAGCTAAAAAACTTTGACCAAGGGAACTTTTTTGTTCCTTAGTCTGCTAATCTGGCGATCAAGGATCTCGATTTGAATTTCCTCGTAAGAAAGGCCGTTCTAAACATCTATGCTTTCTAAAGGAACAAGTACATCTAGGTCACCAATACACTTTTTCGACAAGGAGATATGGAATACTGGATGCACCGAGGACAAATATGTAGGAAACTCGAGCTCATAAGCTACCTTTCTAAAGCGGCTTAGTATTCTAAAAGGGCCAACATATCAGGGACTGAGCTTCCCGTTCTGACCAAACCCTTTTACTCCCTTCATGGGAGAGATCTTCATATATATGAAATCACTAATCTCAAATTCAATATTTTTTGTCCTCACACCTGTATAAGATTTTTGTAGGCTTTGGCTGTCTTAAGCCTCTTTTTGATCAACTGAACTTTCTCCAATGAATCATATACTAACTCAGGCCGTATCTATGTAGTCTCACCTACCTCAAACCAATTAATTGGAGATCTACATATCCTCCCATATAAAGCCTCAAACGGAGCCATCTGGATATTAGAATGATAGCTGTCATGATATGCGAACTCAATCAAAGGCAAGTGATCATCCAAACTACCCTTAAAATCAATAACACACACTTTTAATATGTCTTTTAAGGTATGAATGGTCATCTCTGCTTGACCATCTGTTTGAGGGTGAAAGGCTGTGCTGAGATGAACTTGGGCACCAAGACCCTTCTGGAATGCTTTTGAAAAGTGAGGTAAACTGGGTACCTTTATCTGAAAGGATAGATAATGCGACTCCGTGCAACCTAACCAACTCTCTCAGATAAATCTTGGAATAGTATTCATCTGAATAAGAAGTATGGATTAGCAAGAAATGGGTTGATTTGGTCATCCTATCCACAATGACCCAAATTGAATCATGCTGACAACGATTATGAGAAAAACCCATCGAAAAGTCCATGTTCACTTTCTTTCACTTCTAAGAGGGAATACTGAACTCCTGCATAGAACCGATAGGCTTTTGGTGCTCAACATTAACCTACTGACAATTAGAGCACTTAGCTACAAAATCTGCAATATCCTTCTTCATACCATTCCACTAATAGATTTCCCATAAATCACAGTACATCTTAGTGGCCCCTAGGTGAATTGAGTAATGCACACCATGTACTTCTGCAAGAATTCACTATCTCAACTCATCAACACACATCACACATAGTCTATCCTGGCAACGCAACACACCATCTCTTCCTTGGGAGAAAATATCTACTTTCTGATCCCTGACTGACTCCTTCAGCTTCACTAGACTAGGATCCCTATCTTACTTTTCTTTTACTTCGGCAACTAGAGAAGATTCTGAACTATTCTGGACCCATACACTACCCTCAGTCGAGTCAACCAAATGAATACCTAATTTGGCAAGCAGATAAAATTCCCTAACTAACTTTTTCTTATCATCCTCCATATGAGCAACAATACCCATAGACAATCTACTAAGGGCATCTTCCACTTCATTGGCCTTGCCCAAATGATACAAAACACTTATGTCATAATCCTTCAATAATTCTAACCATCTCCTCTAACGTAAATTCAAATCTATCTACAAAAACACATACTACAAGCTTTTGTGATTTGTGAATACATCGACATGCACCCCATACAAATAGTGTCTCTAAATCTGTAAGGCAAACACAATGGCTGTAAGTTCTAGATCATGGGTAGGGTAATTCTTTTCATGAGGCTTAAGTTGTCTAGAGTCATAGGTTATCACCTTACCTTTCTGCATCAAAACTTATCCCAAACCAATTCTGGAAGCATTACAACATACAATAAACCCATTTGAACTGTCTGGTAAGGTCAAAATTGGAGTTGAGGTGAGCCGAGTCTTCAACTCCTGAAAACTCTTCTCACAGGAATCTAACCACTAAAAATTGACTTTTTTCTTAGTCAATCTAGATATGGGGGATGAAATAGATGAAAACCCTTTAACAAACCATCTGTAATAGCAAGCCAAAGCCAAAAAACTCCTGATATCTAACAGAGAAATAGGTATGGGCTAGTTTCTCACTGCCTTGGTCTTTTGAGGGTCAATTTTAATACCATCACCAGAAATGATATGGCCAAGAAAAGCTACTGATCTTAGACAAAACTCATATTTATTGAATTTGGAAAACAACTGATGGATTGTAAGAGTCTGCAATACTATTCTGAGGTGGTTTGCATGATCATTTTCATTATGGGAATAGACAAGGATGTCATCTATGAAGACTATGATGAACATGTCCAAGTACTTCTTGAATACTCTATTCATCAAGTCCATGAAAGCTGATGGGGCCTTTGTAAGGCCGAAAGACAACAAAAACTTGAAGTGACCATACCGAGTCGTGAATGCTATTTTTGGAATGTCACATTCTCTAACTCTGAGTTGATGATAGCCGGATCTAAGGTCTATCTTATAGAAATAATTGGCACCCTGAAGTTGGTTAAATAATTCATTGATTCTAGAAAGTGGGTATTTGTTCTTGGTAGGGACTTTATTCAACTAACGGTAGTCAATACACATTCTGAGAGAATTATCTTTCTTGAGCATGAATAGGAATGGTGCATCCCGTGGGGAGATTCTGGGCCCGATGAATCCTTTATGTAGGAGATCTTTCAATTGCTCTTACAACTCTTTGAGTTTGTCTAGAGCTATTTTGTATGTCAGAATAGAGATAGGCTGAGTATTTAGAAGAAGGTCTATTCTGAAGTCAATTGCCCTTTCGGGAGGAATATCAAAAAGATATTCAGGGAACACATGTGAAAATTTCCTCACTATCGGAGCTGACTCAAGGGTTGGAGTCTTAGAATTAGAGTCTTTAACTTGGACAAGATGATAAATACACCTCTTGGATATCATCTTTCTCGCTCTAAGGTACGAAACAAGATGACCCCTAAGTGTTGTAGTACTACCCCTCCATTTAAGGACTAGTTCATTTGGAAATTGAAAATGAACAACTCTATTTCTATAATCAACTGAAGCATAGCATGAGTGAAGCCAATCCATGTCGAGAATGATGTCAAAATCCATCATCTTTAACTCTACAAGATCAACTGAAGTGACTTTCTGAAATATTACGATCGGAAGGTTCCTGTATACCTGCCTGGATACAATAGAGACACCTAATAAGGTAGACACTGAAAAGGGATCTTCTAAGACTTCAGGACCGACTTTGAAGTTTACGGTTATATAAGGGGTTACAAAAGAAAGAAAAGCTTTAGGGTTTAATAAAGCATAGTCATGTAAATAAAAGACCTAAAATGTACCAGTAACCACATCAGGAGAATTTTCCTGATCCTGTCGGGGCTGAAGTGCATATAATCTATTTGGACGCTGACCACTAGTAGCACTGGAAATGGTACCCTACTGCATCGGGTGACCGACTGGAACTGGGGGATGACTGGGCTGACCCTGCTGTCCACTCTTTGGATAATCCCTCACTCTGTCTCCTAGTTTTTCATACCTAAAACATACATCACTATCGGCTATACAAACACCTTGATGGTTTCTACCATATTTTTGACTTAGAGGATTTGTACGACTACTGTATATAATTTCTTAGTCCTGGTGCCCTATCCCAATTGTCCTTTCTGAACTTGGGTATTGGGGCACTAGATGAAGATGGATCCGGGACTTAAGATTTTTAAAGAAACTGAGGACGATTACCACCCCATGACTTTGGTTGATTAAAATTAAAGCTTCCTATTCTAGCCTTTTTATTCTCCTTCTCTCTCTCCTTATTCTTCTGCTCCTCAATCTATTGAGCATGGACCATAAGCCTAGACAAGTCCATCTCCTTTGTCAACATTATAGTCCTACACTCCTTGACCAACTTGTCTGATACCCCAGACATGAACTTGCTCATCTTAGACCAGCTATCAGCTACCACATGAGGAGCATACCTAGATAACTGAGTAAACTTGAGAGAATACTTCTTTACACTCATGTTTCCCTACCTCAAGTTGATAAACTCCAATACTTTGGCCTCCCTCATCTCCAATAGGAATAATCTATCTACGAAGGCTATAGCAAACTCCTCCCATTCTATAGGACCTGTATCTGTGCCTCTATTAACTTTTCACTACTTAAACTATGTATGAGCTATATATTACAGTTGGTAAGCAGCCAACTCAGCACTCACACTAGAAGTTACCCCCATACTGTTGGTTACCTTCTGCACCATGCCTAATAATTTCTGTGGATGCTCTTTAGATTTGGATCCTTAAAATAGAAGAGGATTCATTCGAGTAAATCCCGAATCTTAGCTGCGGCAATATTGGCCACTGGGTGGGAAAGAATAGCAGTTGGCCGAGTGTTCTGAGCTACTATAGAGTGAGCCAGAGTAGTTAATGAAACTCTAAACTCAGCATGCAAAACATGCTCATTTAGGGGATCTTTCTCAATGGGCAGAGGTGTTGGCTGGTTCCCATTTTTCCTTATGTTATCTTTCTGGGAGGCATGATCTGTAAATGGAAGAAAGATTGAATTAGACAGGGAATTTAACTTGAGCTCATGCTCATTCGCATGACATAAATACTAAAAGAAGTGAAACTTTTTCTAAATGTCTTGTATCTTCTTGTCCATAAGTGTGGCACACATCATATCCATGCACAAGACTCTACTCAACGTGACTTTCAGACTCCCTAGGACACTTTAAAACCTTTAGCTCTGATATAAATTTTGTAATGCTATGAGAGTACACCCTGGGTGTCACACGATGCTTATAGCCCCGAAGGACCACAAGGTAACCCATGCTGGTAACTACTGTGAGCACTGAACAACGTAGCATCGAATATATGCAGAATTTACTGGAATGCCATAAGATTTTAAATCATAGTTCTAATAATGTCTGTAAAACAATGCTGATAATACTGATAAAACGGCTGATAATGACAACTAAAAATTAAAAACTGACTAAAAGTGTCTGAAAGCCTCTAACTGAGTAACTGAGGAGTTGATGGGACAAGTCCCCAACTAAATCCGACTGGCTACTAAAATTAAAATACTGAGATAATCATAATTGGTCCTTAGAACATGAGTACTCACCACTGCTGCTGCTATTGGTGCACTGGGATATCTAGGTATGGTTGAAAATCTGAGTGTCCGAACCTATAATATGAGACATCATAGCGTAAGAAAATAGTATGCGATCAGTTCTTTGAATGTATTGGTATGCTAAATAGGGTTAGGCAGATATGCATGGGCTCATGTACATGAATAATAACTGTCTGAATAGTATAAGATTACTGAGTAACTGATATGAATGCATGAATGATGTAAAATTTGAGAATGCTGACCAAGCATATAACATGATTCTGAAAGTTATCTACCAACAGAAATACTGAAGTTTGATAACTGAATAACTGATAACTATATTTTATGGTCAATGTAAACCAGAAATGAAGCATACTGAATACTGACTGATACTATGAGAGCTATCATCTAACCGACATGCCCCAATATGAGCTATTTGGGGTCCAACTTGTGACCCTAATTGGAAGGGTGTCACTACTGTGCGACGGGTACTAACACATGGCTGTGTGGATCCAATAAAGTATTGTCCCAAAGGACTAAGGGTTACCCTCAATTGGCAGGTACTTTTCTGAGATCAACCATGAACTGGCAGGTTAACATCTCAACCTATGCTGGCTAAGTAGTTATGGAATGTAGGGATTGCTACTAAGGGTCACACCCTCAACTGCCAGGTAAGTCCTTATCCCTGGGTTTTCTCCGTGCTAAATCCTACTCCCAGTTGAAATGACTCTAATCAATAAACTAAAGTAGGCTTACTGATATGATACACTGATTGAACTGATAATACTCTAATAGATTCAGAACTCTTCTAAAAGTACTTAAACTAAGTAAACAACTAAGTTTTCAGGTATTCATAAGCTCCAGAACTCCGATATCAATGATAGCAAGATCATACCAACACTTTAAGGACATGATATGTAAGTATTTATTCAAAACTCATTCTTTGAGGCATTTCTTCAAACACTTGCAATGCATGGCTTAAACATGGGAATGGTTTTATTTTATTACAACTAGTAGTAGCATGATTTTGATACTAAATCCCCAAAATAAGGCTTAAATCAGCGAACAACACCATTCAAAATAGGTAGGGTTTAATAACAATAACAATTTCATGGAAACATGATATAGAATCAAAATTCATGGGGATTCATAGTTAAAATCACAACAACTTGCAAAATTCATAACTTTGAATTTGAAATTGGGTTCTTGAGCTCCATAGGTGAAAAAGGGCCCATGGATGAAGATTTAACATACCTTAAAGCTTGATCTTGAAAGAGAATTAACTTTTCTTGAACACTCTTGGGTTGGAAATCTTAATTCTTGATTATCTTGTGGAGAGTGTGATGGAATCTTGAAGTTATTGGGAAGAAACCCTAATTTTGTTCTTAGGAACAAAGAGGGTTAAGAGCTTTTAAATCTGATTCACAATAGCTAAGTACGTATTTTTGGTGATTTATGTCATGGGGGTAAGGTTTGGGGTGAGGAAAAAGACCAAAATACCCCTACGAAACCACTTCACAATTGGTGAAATTCTCAGTTGACGACCAAGGTTGATGGCCCATCACATAGGTGATGGCTCGTCACTTGAGTCATCACTTTCAGGTTGGTTTGGGCCATTTTCTGGTCATGGGTGACGACTTAGGCTGATAAATGATCACTTAGGTAACGGCCCATCACCCCAAGTTATCACTTGGAAGCTAGAATTGATGTTTTCTACCTAAGGCTGACGGCTTGGGCTGGTAAGTCATCACATATGTAACGACCCGATAGCTCAGGTCATCACTTTGTTGATAGGCTGACATGTTGTAGTAAAATGGGTATAAATTTTCGCTACGATACCGAATTAAGGTGAAAACAAATGCATTAGAAAGAAGATTCAAAGATCTTTTATTTTATATAAGGTAAGACATATAACTCATTATGTACAAGAACTAATGGTCATTTAAATTTGACCCAATCTAAATCTTTCACTATAACTTAATCAATAGAAGTGTTCTCAACTCGTCCTTGAATTTGGAGATTTTTATGACGTCGACTGATATAAAAGGATATTTTCACACTATTGAATTGATCATCACACATAAATAGACATAAAAGCATTGAGTTTCGGTCTGCATTCTTCATAACAATGGTTTGAATTCTAGCCTAAAAATGTTAGGTGTTACACAAGTCTAAACTAAACTGCAACTACTTTACTCTAGAGTCAGAGATATAACAATACACATGAATACCAAACATAAACTTACCCTGAAAGATTGCACCTAAAAGTGTAAAAATCACTGCTAATACTTCCTCCTGAGATACAACTCTTTCTATAGCCCTAATAGTCACCATATAATAACTTGAACACTTAATAACTTAGAATCCTCATGAGTATCACCACACCTAGAGTTCATGCCATTGAGAACTTCAACTCTTATTTCCATTAGCTCAATCTTTAAAGATTCAAATTTAGATTATATCACTTAACATGGATATCCCCAAACCTTTAATGAACCATACTACTGCCGTCATAGTCTACTAATATCATATATCTAAACTTATATTTATAAACTATGAGATCAAGATCTTATAAAAAGGCTCAACATTATTTATCCATAACTCCTTAACTTAGCTATTAAGAATGCCATATACTATATAACTAGCCTCCTTCTACTTAATAACTCAAGGGTACCACTAACCACACACAACACGTAATAACCTTAGAAAATAATACAACCCCCATACCACCTTGGGTACACATCTAAATAATACCTATAAAATCATACTCAATTTTGAATAAATGAACTTAAACTCTTGCATATACTGTTCAAGCCAACTAGATCACTTCTATATATCTAGCATCACTAACCAAGCAATCATTATTTCCACCTTGATGATCATCCACTGTTCAAACTTAGTGTCTAGTGCTAGACATTATTAACAACCCAACCTCACATACTATTATCACTTAGAAGCTATAAAATAAAATATCAAGAAACACTAGTACACCAGAACCTCATAACCACAATAATTGGTCATATGATCGTATGGCCTATCTTATTATGATCCATTAGCAAATCCTCCTTCTACACATTACTACTATTCACTTATCTGTAGGATTCAATTATATGCATAGGTCTTAAAGTATCAACCAATCTTCTTTTTCATATCCACGTGGGGAAGTCTATATTACCAATACTCAACCACCAAATACTTTTATTAATAACCTATACTTTTATAACACAATAAATACCATCAATAAATCCTTTCCTACTTTAAGTAAACAATAATTCACCTTAACTAATAACTCTTTCTCTACCTTCTATCAAGAAAGCAGTACCACATTCCTTATCTCTAAGTTGACACACAAGGATATATCACCTTAACACAAACTTGATAGAATGCATAAGTTCATCTATATACTTTCAATCAATCACCATTCTCACCTTTCTTGTCAATATACTTTTAAACCCAAACTTCCAACTATAAGAAGGTTCTATTACTTATAAATCATAACACTCTACGTTGCAATATCCATAAAATGCAAACTCTATTTAACAAACTAGGTTCATACTATCTCCTCTCATGAGCAAAATCTGTCTTAAAAGGTTAATGAGAAATTAAAATACATATCTTATTCTATCTTAACTAAATAACTCATATGGATAAGGACATAAGCTTTAACCTTAAGGGACATATAACATACTAGCGAGCTACTCTCAAGCCACTTATGTGACTTCTGAAGTTACTGCTAGTAAATTTGAGAGCATCATCTTAGGAGAAATTAGAATGTATTACTCAGGTTATCTTGGAAAGTCATAGATGGAGAGTTATGGAGTAAAACAAGAATCAACAAAAATTTCGAAAAAAATAACTTTATTGCATAATATAGAGTATGAAAGAAAGAAAACTTTTCTTAAATGCCCAATTGCATCTCAAAGAAATATATAGACGTCTCCGTACCATTTCACAAGACTCTACTAGAAACGATTTCATAGACACCCTAGGACACTTGAACTCTGTGCTCTGATACTAAGTTTGTAATGCCCCAAGATTACCCCCTGGATGTCACACGTTTCTTAGGTACACAAGTGATCCTAAGATAACCCTTATACTAGCATAACTCATGAGCAACTGAATAAAATACATAAATCTGGAAGAAAAATACAGAAGATAAATTTTTTCTGAATATGATCAATACTAACTATATTAAAATGATTAAAACTCTGATTATACAAATAAAACTGGAATAAAATACATCAACTCTACTGACTGGCTATGAAACCTCTACTAGAATTGACTATAGGTAGTTCAGACATAACCCTCAACTATCCCTAATCAATACGACTGAATAAAGAATACAAAATGCTACTCGATCTATGACTAACTCAAGACCTTGAATCAAAAGAACTCATCACCTGTGACTGGAAGCTATAAATTGTATGATTATGATGTGCGCGCTACAACTTGTACCTACATTATTAAACAATGTAGCACATAAAAGTATATATGGATCAGTACTTTTGGAATGTACTGAGCATGTGGGGGTGAATGTGTTAAGTAAAACAATAAATTAATGTTCATATAAACTTGTAAAGAATGTGTGCTAAGTGTAATAACTCACCTTGGCTTGAATAAAACAAAGCTATAGAAATCATAAACATGAGTTTGTGAGCCGTTACACTTAGTTTCTAAAAGTTGTTCTTTTATTATATCTTAGAGAGATTCTTCTCATCGACATACACAATGTGAGCTATATTGGTGTCAAACATCTGGTTCCCCTGTAGGGAAGTCTCACATTGGGGAGAGCAGTCATACTCTTGCCATGGAGTAGGATCTGAGCTACGTGATCACAATCTATATCTGCATCCATGTAAATAGGAATAATTTGAAACATTGGCTTATAGTTTTGGGGCATGTGAACTAGGACACATACCCAACTCGATGCTAAATAGTACTCCATTACTTATATGCTCATTCTATAGGAAATCCACCTTAAATAACATAAGGGTTGATAATGAAAACTAGTTATGCATCTATTTGCTGTAAACTATAATCAAAACTAACATGTGTGGATTCCATGTTTTAGCTGAGATTCAAAATATCAATTCTTGCTTAAAATTTGAATACATGCTTATAAAAAATCCTTAAAACATAATCTTCTTGAAATATCAAGAATTAAACTTAGGGCTTAAAACCCATGCTTTAAACTTATGCCAATTCATAACAAAGCTTCATGATAAATAGGATTCTTGAAAGACTTCACAATAACAAATCAAGAAAGGGCAATCTCATTCACAATCTAAATAATATAAGTTAAAAACATAATATAGTCACCTCTTGATATATACTAAAAGCTTTAAATTTCATGATAATAACATGCTTCAAGAATATATAGAAATTTGGCTATGAACCCTAATTCAAAATAAGAAATCAAATCTTAAATTCATGCAATTTTGGGCACAAGGGTGAAAGCATACCCTTGTTAATAACTCCACTTACCTTAATTTTCTTGAATTGTGAAGAAAACTTGAATCTTGGAACTGGAATGATGAACTTGTGTAAGAAACTTCATTCTTGATATTTCTTGAAGAATTATTGAACTTGGAAGCTTTAACTCTAAGAATTCTTGAAGGAATCTTGAAATTGAAGCTTTAATTCTTTGTGTTCTTCAAAGAAAACCTTGAACTTTGTTTATGGGAAAGAGGAGGGTTTTTACGTGAGTTGTAGTGAGGAAAATGGGCAAATAATGCCCCTTTTGAGTTATAAATTGTGTTTGGATGTCTGGGGTTGAGAGGAAAGTACTAAACTATCTGTTGGCCACTTTTTCCTATGGAAATAACCACCGTGGCACGATACCTAGTTGGGTTAAGCAGCCCTCGTGTTGCGACCTCTAGTCAAGTTGAATAGCCCTCGCAACACGGGGCTATTGTGACCCCTTACTGCCTCTGATGAAAAAGGTCATAACTTTTCACTCGTGTATCGGATTAAGAAAAAATTGGTATCGTTGGAAAGCTAACTCAATTATCTACAATTTGGTAGGTTTTGAGATTAAAAATTCTACATATATCAAAAGTTATATACATTCAAAATATACCCTTGTAGAATCAAATACCAAACTTTGGATGAATCAAAGGCTCTTAGCTCAAATTTGTTCTAAGCAATTTCTATGGATATTTTCACCTCAAAAGAACTTCACACACTAGGATAAAGATCATGACACATGAATTTAAAAATAAATCATGGGATTATAGTTTTTACATGTAAGAATGATGCTTCAAAGTCTAGCCCAAAAATATGGGTGTTACACTAGTCTTGCTTTGAATTACTCTACATCTCCATTTTCCTTATACTTGATTTTGTACACCTATTTTGAACCAATAACGTGCTTATATTGAGGAAAATCAACAACCTATGAAGTTTTTTGTCTTCCAGTTCCTTGATCTCTAACTTCATAGTCTTAATTCGCCTTTTTCCTCAGTAGCTTGGCTGTAGCATTGTGGTTTAACTAATATACACAAAAATAATATATACTTTTGGTAAGTAGGAGTAATATTCTGATAGGATAAGTAGTTGGTAATAAGATATATTGTCCCTTTTCCCTTCCCTGGTGTTGCATAATCATTCATCCAAATAGGTTTTCTAATCAACCTAAGTGTTCTTCTTTTCACAACACACATAGGTGGCATAATAGTATCAGTGGTTAGATCAAGCATCAACTTAGGTAATGCATCACTCATAGATCTTAAAGGAAAAACATCTATAGGTGAGATATGAGGAGCAACACCAGGACCTACACTTGGTACATTAGAGTATGAAGATGGGTCTTGTAGATAAGAGGCTGCATCTGTATGATCAACAATACCATCTTTGTGATCAGCAATACCTGGTTAATGTTGCAGGAATTTGAAGTGGATTCAATAATTTTTTCAGTTGCAAAAGGGAGCACATGTTTTTGGACCACAACATCTTTAGTAACAAACAACTTATTAGTGGCTAAATGCATAAGTAAATAGCCCTTTTAAGTTGGAGAATAGCCCATTAAGACTGCTGGTTTGTCTTTTCTGAGAGCTTGTCACCCCTTGGTAATACAGATGCAAAACATAGACAGAACATTCTTACTTGCTGTAACATGATGTTTTGCACTAGAATCAACTATCCATTCTTGTGAAATCTAATGAAATAATGAACTAACAACTTTACCTATCATGTTGTTATGACTGGCATCTGGTGTTTATTTGTTCATTATATCTGTGATTTGCCTGTACTCTCCATCAGTAAAGGTTTTTCCCTTGGGTAGAATAGAATTGGGAATTTTCTTATTGTCAACATGACTAGTTAAAACAGCCTATCCTGTACCTCCATAGACCTGATCCCCAACTATGTTATTTGTGGAATATTAAGTATTGATCTCTCATCCATACTAATGTCCATGACTACCATATCCACCAGGATTTCCATAAAATTTATTATTTCTTCCTCCAGAGTTAAGGCCTTGATATGATCCTCTTGGTACACCATTATAATTTCTTGTTCTTCTCTGCTTCCAATCATTAGGATAACCTATCAACTTATAGATATTATCTGTGGTATCACTACTATTTGACTACAATCACATTTCTTTCCTTTATAGTTTTATTCTCCATAATTACTCACTGAGTTTCTACTCACTTGCATTGTAATTGGATCCATTTTTTTACCAATAACATTTGCATAGGCCAGTTACTGGATTTCATCCTCAGTTATTATTGCATAAGCTTAATCAAGAGTAGGTGCGACTCCTTTTAACATATTTTGTCTTCTTTTCTAATCATATGACTCATTCAACCTATTCAAAAACTGTCTCAATCTTAACTCAGACAATTGATCTACATAGTCTTTGGACTTATGACAAACACATGATGGAGCAGGAATTATAGCATCATAGTCACTCAACAAACTCTTTAATTTTGTGAAATAAGCTTCTACTGAGTCTGTACCCTGTGATAAAGTGTTAATCTCTCTATAAAGTTGATACCCCCTTATACAATTTACCTTATGAAACCTCTCTTTTAGGTTTTCCCACACTTCAAAAGCACTTGTTGCATATACGATCCCATTGAGAAACACTGCACTCACAGAACTCATTATCCATCATAGTACAATAACATTGCATGATTTACATTGATCATGTAACTCTTCTCTGTATATATCATTGCTGCACGTTCCTATCACAAAACCATATTTCCTCTTTCCTAAAAGTACAGTTCTCATTGACCTACTCTAAAATCCATAATTTGTATATCCTAAAAGATTGATTGGTATCAAGGCTGAACCATATACATCTGATTCTCCTATGAACAAGGGATCACTGGGATCTATCTTAGGTGCTATTTTCAAAGCTTTAGTGATAAATTTATTCAACAATTAAGTGATCAAATATAGGGACCTAATTCAATATTTCACTTCCTTATAGTATTCATATAGAATACGACTATAAACTAGAAATCACTCTAGTAGTTCAGAATGAACTAAGAATAGAGATCGAAAAGACTTATACTACACAATTAGCTTAGAACAGGGATATAAATTTCTATCATAATGGAGATGTCAAATCCATTTATTTCTTCTCAACTCTAAAATTGAGTTGGAGACTCTGATACCAAGATAAATTCTCTTGGGATTAACTATGATTCCTCAAGGATCTATCTATAGTGAAGAGAGAATTAAAAATTGCTATAGATGTGGTCGTATTGAATTAAGTTGATTACATTACAATGTATCTTAGTTGAGTATCTATAGATGATTACAACATGTTCTAGAAGCTTCTAATCTAGCCTAAAAACTAACTGATCTAATTATCCATGACTAACCACAATTAACAATATCAACTCCCATTAACTAACTCAATGGAACAGTAACAACTACTCTATAGCCTAATTACCTATTCATGTAGATTTTATCACTTTTGTTTAAATTGTTGAGTTTCTCTTGAATTTGAAAATATAATTTAGTTTGTTATGTCTTGGTGGCTTGCTTAAACTAAGAACAAATTCACAGAGCCTTTATACAATGCTCGCCTACTATTATTAGTTAGAAAATTTGGAAGAACATATGCAAAGATAGATTTTATAATAATAAGAGAAGTTTTCTAACTTTATTATTAAATAGGTAATCAAGACAACACATATGTTCACCAAAAATATTTTCCCTATCTTTTATACTCCTCTTGGAAGGAATGAACTCTATAGCACTATTTATAAAGTTAAGCAAGTGATCAACTACAATATAATTCTTTAAAATAAACCAGATAGTAAAAGGTACAATCTTAACACAGATGGATGCAATAAGGGTAATCAAGGTAGTTTAGGTTTTAATAAAATCATTAGAAATAGTGATAAAAGTTTTATGCTTTATGTTTTCTTTAAATAAAACTATGAAGAGTGTAATAATAATATAGTTAATGCAAATGTTATTCTTTAAGGTATGGATTTCTGCACTATAAAAGGCCTCACCAATGTCATTGTAAAATCTGACTCTCAATTGATTCTTGACATAATTAATCACAATATGAAAGTTCTTGGTAGATTTATCATGTTATTAATTAGATAAACCAACTCTCTAATGATTTTTTTCTACATACTTATGAAAAGGGCAATATGATAGCTCACCAATTGGAAAATTTAGCAGAATCTACTAAGGAGAATCTTATAATAGAAAGCTTTAGTTTCTACCTGCTTTAATCAAGGTTTTAGTGGGTTTGGATTAATAAAAAATTCCTAATATTAGGTTAAAAAGATTAACCATTTTGTGACTAATGATATTAACATAGTGTCACGATCTGATTTTGATGACATCTACTTTACCCACCAGTAGATAAACAAATCATAGCCCAGAATGACAACTATTAGGCTAAACAATGAAAGGTAAAAGAATAAAAGAGAATACAAATTTAGACATGTAATAGAAGTACTAAGTAGTAGATTGTATCATCCAAAATGATAATGAAACACCCTGGATTTTGATCCTTATAAATTTCTTGAGGTTTGAGCTTCTGGACATCATACAACTTATGGGTACTAGTCGTATGATGTGGATATGATTTATGGGGTCTTGGTCGTATGTTACTCAGTGTGATCTCACGTGGTTACTGTTTAATGTATGAGTGGACACCATATGAATTATATGGAGATGATTGAGTGAGTTAAGCTACTTTGTATGATGATCAGTTAGTCATGCTTTTGGTGAGTGGTATAGGGTACGGTTTGTGGGTACTTGTTGTATTCTTTGATATGAGTAGGACTTGGTGTTCTTATGTTGGACGGTGAAGGGGTCTAACTTTAGGTCTAGGATACGGGTGGTGGGTACCACTCATATGATTGTGTACGGTTTGGGAGGTGAAGTCGTACCCACCTAAGGGAATTCTTTTATAGTTTAAGTTGGGGGTATTCTAGACATTTCTCCTCATAACCCGTTATGACCCCATGACCTAAAACACTATTGGGACTTTATTTACCCTATTATTATAATCTTAAACACTTAGAAGCTCTCTCAAAACTCTTTCAAGCTCTTGGGTTAAACAAAGACAAGGGTTTCTTCAAGAGGACCAATTACGGTTTTCAAAGGGTGATTTCTCTCTGTCTTCCTCGTAATCTAACTCATGTTACTCCTCATTTATTGTTAGTTCAATTAAAAGCATATTTTATGAATGTTTTTCATGGAATAATTGTGATATGGTTTTGGGTTTTGAATTATATGTTGGGGGTTTTGGCTATTAATGGTTGATTTATGTTTTCGATGTTTTCACTTTTGGTTTTCATATTATAATGGTGGTTTAGACACGTGGTTACATGGGAATAGTCAATTGGCACTTGGTTTTGGTTTTGGAAACTATATGCCCTCAACATTAAAATGCCTATAAAATGCTTTTATTACATAGTTGGACTTTCATTAAAAACTTGTATGGTATAATATGGTGTTGGAACCTAAATTGGTTTAAATGATTTTATTGGCTAAATGGTAAGGCCTTGGTGTCCATAAATTTAATTTAAGAACCTTGTGGGATACACGGAAGTCCCCCAAGTGAATCTAATAATGGAACCTATAGGGTACATGGAAATCCCCTAAGTGATTGGCTAAGGACATTGCTTGCAAGATATAGTCAGTATGACAATACCACTTTTTATAGACTTGGTTAATAATATATAGAATTGGTGGTTTGGTTGTGTGCTAATGGTTTTAATTAGGAAATAATGATAGGTTGTGATAGTTAATCGTAAAGGTGTTAGTCCAATGGACGGGCACTGGAAACTCATGTTTACCGATATAAGGATCGATCATGGAGACCATATACTGTGGGGTACACGAAAATCCTCTAAGTTATACTTGTATAAATGTATCATGGAGGGTGAAGGATATGCAGGAATTCCCTGCCCTTGAGATATCTCCGATTCATACGGCTACATGCACTGTAGCCCATTTAGGGGGTAGCACTGGACCCATATATCCCATGGGTGGTTCTAGGATAGTTAAGCTACACAAACCCTGGTTAATGATTTATAAGGGCATACTAAACTCGATTTCTTTCCCTACGTGGGTATATATATGTATGGATGTGAATGCATATGGTTATTTACTTAGTTTTAAATATTGGCATTATTTTATCCTTATCCTGAGTGAGTGTAAGTATTCACCCACTAATTGGTCTTCGGGTGCTGTATCCCCATGCGATGCAGGAACCGACCGTACTCCTCCTCCTGATCAGTGATTTAATTCAAGGACAACTTAGAGTTGGATTAAAGTGGTGAGCTTTCATATTCTGGAAGGATCCATTTCATGTTATAGTCTTGTATTCATACTTTGTTTATTTATTAGACTTTGGTTTTTGCTATGGTTGGGGGCACGTCCTAATCAGATATTATTTTGACTTTAGTTAGAGGCTTTTTGAGACTACTATGGGTTTGTATGGTCAGTGTCAGCATTAGTGTCAGCCTTGGCATTTGTATTGGTATTATGGATGATATCGTTTGACCATATTTGATTTGTGTTTGTTGAATCTTATTATGCTATGGAATTGTTATGGATTGGTTTACATTATGGTTGTTAGTTCGGTGTTGGATGGTTTGACTTGTTTGGGTTAGTCATGGTCATTGAACTATCCCAAAGTTTTGAATGATACATAACTCTATCTTCTTATATGTTCGAAATTTATCCAACTGAGGGTATGTGTTTGGAGGTTGTATTGGGTATCAGGGGAGGTCTCTAGTCCTTGTTGGGCTTGGGATTCATATTAAGACAAGGCCCTAGTTTGGGTCATGTCAGATAGAAAGGAGAAAAGCTGCAAAAGAGCATCCCAAGACCTAGTAATGTCGGTACAAGAGGCACTAAATATAAAAATAGAGTACTAGATAGTATAAAATATACATTTGGTCTTGAAAACATAAAGACTCTCTAAAATAGCAAAAGAAGAATGGGTCAGCTTCGGCTCTAAAAGCTTACTCTATCTCTGAATCTCCAAAATCAATCCTGAATGAAGCATCAACAACAAGAACTCATACATAAATCTACATTAGAAAAATATCCAGAAATGTAGTGTGGGTACCAAAAGCAATGGGTACTCTATAGGTATCATTGACTAACTGAGCTAAATTACAATAAAAGTATCATAAAGAGAGGGAGTGTAAACTAAAGTCAAGGATAAGTCTAAATCTGAAATAAAACTCCAAACTAAGATAAAGTGATAAATAGGTAGAATAATTAACTCAAAGTAAAAGCAGGCCAACTACTACCTAATTGGGCACACCCAGAAGGCAAAAATGAGAGAGAAATAAACTGGTCGAGCTCCTATAAGCCTGACAGATTTCGAAATATAAATATCGATCTTGAACTGCAAATAGTACAATTATCATAGTGTCGTATACAGATCATGAATGTTGTACTTGAATTAGAACTAGTAATTAAGTTCCATGGAATAATAATTCCATAAAATTAACCCAATATATTAAGTAATAAGAGAACTACCCATCATTGTACATAAATCTGAACTAAATAAATAAGCCAAGTATCCTAATGTTCAAAGGCCATAAATCTCTTTCATCTTCTACTCACATAAACTTCTAAATAATATGGTCAATTCAATAAAAGAAGTTGTATTAGACACCAAGTCTAGATATATTTTTTGAAAGGCTGAAAGGTTACTTGGGAGAATGAATTATTGGTGACCAAAAGTTTTAAAATTAAGTGTAGGTGACTCAAAGTCTTAAAAATTGAATGTGGGTGGCAATTACTAAATGATGGATTAATAAATTTTGAGAATTGAACTCAAGTTTTTTTAAAACCCTAATAACTAACTAAAGATAGAGTGGAAAAATGCAGAACCGCAACTGCTCTTGTTTTCTTTCTCTTCGATTGGATTGTTGTTGTTCATTATTGTTGCTTCTTTCTTCTTCTTCTTCTTCTTCTTCTTCTTCTTCTTCTTCTTCCTTTTTATTTATCATACCATTGTAGTGGTTTTTGTTGCTACTACTGCTACTGGACAAAATTTTTAGGTCAAATTTTGTTTGTACATCACTGGTATTACTTCATAAGTGGTTTTGGTAAATAAAATTATGATTCTTAGATTAATTTCTCATCTGGGTATATCTGCTATTGTTGTTTTTCAACAATACTGATTATCCAACAGGTGTTTTTTTAGTTCTAATAGGTAAGTTATCTGTTGCAACAGATGACCTATCTATTGGACAAAGTAATTAGTTACATTATGTGAATCCAATAGTTGAGTCATCTATGGCAATAGGTGTCTCATCTGTTACAACACTGGATAGAACCTAAAGCTGAATTCTAATTGATGAGTCATCTGATGCAACAGATGGCTCATCTATTGGATTTATGTTACAATACTTGGATAGAACCTGATGATAAATTCAATAGAGGAGTTATCTATTGGAATGAATTTACAGTACTGGGACAGAACCTGAAGCTGAATCTAATAAATATGAGATATATTGCAACATATGAGGCATCTATTATTATAAATAAGGTATCTTTTTCAACAGATGACTCATCTGTTAGAATTTATGTTATAGTACTGGGATAGAACCTGAAGTTAAATCCAACAGATGAGACATTTGTTGCAACAGATGACTCATCTATTGGGACATTGATAATGATAGTGCATATAATTTTTTTGTTGAATATACTACACTATCTTTATTAATTTTACTTAGGTACACAAATATTATTAATTTTTTAAATAGGTTTCTTTAGGTACTATTAATAGAAGAATCAATAGAAATAGGGGTTGGTTGTCATGGTGAATGGACCGAGAAGAACAATTGATATATTTGGCGTGGAAGGCTGGTGAAATATTAGAGATGATATTGATGATAGTCTAAAGAGATATTTTGTATGATGATGTTGTGAACTTAATCATCATCTATTGTGGACTAAATTATCAACCACAAGAACTTGTCATCAGTTACATGCAACCCTCTTTTGAAAATCAGGGGTCTTACCTTTTAAGATAGGCGATCAGGTTTATTTGTATGCTTATCTAAGTGATGCAGCTAGGCCCATTTTAAGGGTGTACCTAGTTTAAAATCCAATATAGAATCAGAATGTTGAACAAGAATAATAAGAATAATAAGCTATGTTTAATGATAAATTAGATGATGTGGACATGAATATTTCAGATGATGCTGAGAGTGGAAATGAAGTGAAGGTGAAGGTAGATCAAATACCTACGCCCATTTTTGTGAGCAATACAGTTTGTAGTTCTCAATCAATACAATTGGGCAATATTCAAGATTATGAAATAGGTTTTTGCAAGGAAATGACATTGAAAAACATGGTAAAACTAGTCTTTTCATTACATATTGCTTTCTAGAAAAAAGATTGCAAGATTAAAAAGGTGCTTAATGAAATTCCGGGGGGGGGGGGCTTGAATTGAATTTTTTTTCGGTGAGTCGATTACTGACTCCTCACTGTTGGCTCGTTTGCAGATCAGTGCACTTCACAAATAGATTATATTTGAAATAATTAAGTACGTAAATAGCATAACATTAAGTAATAACATAGAGATCTATCCTGGTTCAGAACACCAATGTGGTGCCTACTTACAGTCCCCTTAGGTTTCAACATTTCCTTAGATCGTTGAATGTTTCATACAAGTACAATGATAGGAAACAAGTCTTAACGACTTATTTTTCTCATCATATCTTATGAAACATCTTTAGTTGATGTCACAAAATTGACTCGATCCTACTTTTTATAAAACAATTGTAAACTAAAAGTTACAGAGCCTTGTAAAACTAAGAATGAGACACTTTGAATTTTCTCCTTGAAGTTGCATGAAAAAGTGTCTTTCTTTGTTCTTCATCTTTTATAGTCTTTGGCTTCTACTCTTCATAAGGAAACCTAAGAGATTTTTTCCAAGTCAAGGACGTAAATTGATTCCTTTATTGAGCAATGTAGCTATATGGTATGTCCATATCTGGCTTTGGATCACGTCCATATAAGATATGTCCATGATTTACTTTTCTTTTTGGTTTTGTAGAGATTGCTGCCTTTCCAAGTGTGCTCATGATCTTCTGTTCTACATTGATTAGGTCTACCATGATTTTGGGATTATGATCCTTCATCTATTTCCATGATATTTGATTGATCTGCTTGCCATACTATTTGAATGCTGTGATCCTCTATATCTTTGGAAAGATACTCTTTTATCTTCTAAAACCTTGATTCAATTTTTCGTAACATTAGGGGATGAGATTTTCCTTCCATTTGTTCTTATTGTGATTGATGGTACTTGGATACCATGAATATTCTTCCATTCCTGACGTCCTTCTATTCTTGGAGCCAATTTTCTTTGTCCTTCCAATATTAGCAGTCTTTAGTGTCCTGCAAAGATACACTTGTTAGTTTATCATTATTAAAATATATACTTAGGAGGCTAACAATCTCCCTTTTTTTGATAATGATGATAAGAGTAAACATTAGTAGACTTCTCTGTCTGCCAAATTGCTCCCCCTGACTTGTATAAGTATAAGCTGACATGTAAACTTTTGCTGTACTCACCCTGACTGGAAGGCTATTCTGATGTTCCTGTCTTCTCCCACTTTGACATATTAAAAAGAAATAATACACAAGCAATATGAAGTCAAAGAAGAGAAATAAAACAATTACAGAAAAGGTGATGCATGATTTTTATATAGTAAGAATTACGATAAATTCTAAATAAGGCTTTAAAGATCATTAATGCTAAGAATACCAATACTTTTGCGAAGACAGAAAAATCTTTATTCTAGCAAAGGTTTTATAGAAATATCTATTAGTTGGTTCCCGGTCAACGAATTTTAGAGAAAAATCACCATTCTTTGCATGGTCTCGAATAAAATGATGCTTTATATCAATATATTTAGCCCTAGAGTGATGCATAATATACTTACATAAGCTAATGGAACTAGTGTTATCACAAATAATAGGAACAAATTCAAAAGATAAGTCAAAGTCAAGAAGCTGATGAATAATCCATAAGATTTGAGTACCACAACTTCTGACAGCTAAGTATTTAGCTTCGGTGGTTTAAAGAGCAACAAAAGTTTGTTTCTTGCTATGCCATGAGATGAGGGAATCACCAAGAATTTGACATGTTCCACGAGTGCTCTTTCTATCACTTTTTATCCTGCAAAATCAACATCTGAGTAACTATTTAAATCAAAGTATGACGAGCAGGGATACCATAGACCAAAGTCTTAAGTTCCTAGTAGATATTAGATGACTCTCTTGACGTTAGTGAGATGCGACTTCTTGGAAGTCGACAGGAATCTGTCACATTTACACACACTAAACATAATATCTGGCTGACTTGTAGTCAAGTAGAGTAGAGATCCAATCATCTTCCGATATATCTTTTTATCAATGTCTTTTTCTGATTAGTCTAAATCAATGCTTGTGGATAGACTCATGGTGATCCATAGGCCTTTTCTTTTCCCATACCAAACTTTTTGATGAGTTCTTTCATGTTTTTTGCTTGAGTGATGAAGGTTCCTTTGGGAATTTGTCTGATTTGTAATCCAAGAAAGAATGTGAGCTTGACCATAAGACTAATTTCGAATTCTCCTTTCATCAAATTAGCAAAATTCTCGCACAAAGAGATGTTAGAAATACCAATAATATCATCAATGTAAATTTGCACAATGAGAAGATTTGAATCAAGTATTTGAATGAACAGAGTTGTGTCAATTTTCCCCTTTGAAAATTATTATTTAGTAGAAAAGTACTCAATCTCTTATACCATGATTTTGAAGCTTGTTTGAGGCTGGGGAGTTCTTTTGCTAATTTGAAAACATGATTTGGAATTGAAGGATCTTCAAATCTGGGGGGTTGTTTTACAAAAACTTCCTCACGAATAAAGACATTTAAAAAATCATATTTTATGTCCATTTGATACAACTTAAAATATTTGAATGCGACAAAAGCTAATAAAATTTGTATAGACTCTAACCTTGCCACAGGGGCAAAGGTATCATCATAATCAATACATCCCTACTGAGAGTAGCCATGAGCTACAAGCCTGGCTTTATTTCTGATAGTAATTTATTTTTGTAGACCCATTTAGTTCCAATTACTGGGAAGTTTCTTAGTCTTAGAACTAGAATCCAAACTTTATTTCATTCAAATTGGTCTATTTCTTCCTTTATAGCTTCAACCCAAGATTCATCATTGAGAGCATCATCAGTCTTTTCAGTTTAATTTGGGACAAAAAGGAAACTTATGCTTGTCTTCTTAATGATGCTCTGGTTTGTACTCTATCTTCTGGATTTTTGATGATGATTTCATTTGGATGGCTTACATCATGCTTCTATTCTATTTAAACATTCGATTTCACTATTTCTACATCGGGTATGTACTCTGTAGGGGTGTAGTCGACTTGTCCTGCGAAGGTTCTGAGGTTGTGCTGAGATTTTCTCCAGTCTATATATTAATTTTTATTTCTTCATCAACACTCAAACTCGTAGGGAGATGGTTAGATTCATCAAAAGCAATGTGCATAGATTCCTTAACGCATAGAGTTCTTTTATAAAAATCCCTGTAAGTACAACTAGTAATAGAGTATCCAAGAAAAATACCTTTGTCACTTCATCGATCAAATTTTCCTAAGGTATTCATACCATTATTATGAATAAAATATTTACAACCCAAGGGATAGAAGTAGCCAATGTTGAGATTCTTTTCTATGCAAAGTTCATAAGGAGTTTTCTATAAAATAGGTCTGATAAGGCACCTATTAATGATGTAACATGCTATGCTAAATGCTTCTTCCCAAAAGTGATTAGGGAGATTATGTTCTAACAATATTGTCTTGGCAGTTTCCTATAAAGACCGATTCTTTCACTCTATTATGCCATTTTTTTGAGGAGACCATGGTGAAGAGATGTTCTGAGAGTAACCATTATGAGCACAATACTCCTCAAATGCCTTATTTTCAAATTCTCCTCCATGATCACTGTGGACGTAAGTGATGAGGTGTCCAACTTCTCTCTGTACTTTTCTACAAAAAACCTCAAAGTTTGTGAAAGCCTCATGTTTATGTGAAAGAAACATAACCCAAGTAAATCAAAAGTAATCATCAGCAATGACAAAAAAAATCTCTTTCCACCAATTCTTACGATTTTGATGGGGCCAAACAGATCCATGTGTATCATTTGAAGAGGCTCGATAGTAGAGACAATATCTTTGACTTTGAAAGATGTTCAGATCTATTTACCCAGTTGGCAGACATCGCAGATATGATCCTTTTCAAACTTGAGTTTTGGCAGACCTTTCACCAATTCAAGTCTAGACAATTTCATAATAATATGCATACTAGCATGCCCGGGCTTCCTATACTACAACCAAGTATCATTGGTTTGCACAATGAGGTAGGTTAAGGTAGCAAAATCAGGACTATTTAAGGAATAAATTTGTTTAATGATTTCACTAATAAGAGAGATATCCCTTTTGTCATATTTGATAGAGCAATTTTTAGCCTTGAAAAGGACTCCAAATCTGGTGTCACATAGTTGACTGATGCTGAGTAGATTGTGTTTGAGATAGTATACTAGGTACACTTCAGTGGATTCACATGATGAGTTGAGTCTCACTGAGCTGACTCCAATGATGTTGCTTCTGGCATTGTCACTGAATTTGACTGGTCCCCCATCTAATTTCTTCAGGGAGGAAAATTTCTCCTTCTTTCTGATCATATACCTAGAAAAACCACTTTAAATGACCTAGATTCCCTTTTTATAGCTCTTACGGACCTATTCCTATAAAATAAGAAAATTAATTTCATTTAGGTACCCAAGTGGTTTCGGGTCCTTGCGGCTTAGATGTGCTTTCTTTGGGCTTCCACATCCACACACTTTTAGGTTTGTGCCTGCAACTATAGGTTTTGTTCTCCCTTTTTCCAAAATTAAAGTAGACGGGTCCTTGAGAAGAAAAGAGAGTCTTAGCTGATTTAAACGACCTTGATAAGGAACTTGGATTCTTTTTGAAAAAGTTTGGTCCTACGAAGCTGTGGCTAAGGGATTTCTTAAAACTGTTCAATTTTATTTTTGCATCACCAAGCTCTTTATGAAATAAGTCAATTCAATTTGACATTCTTCAATTTCTATTTGCCAATTTTGCCATTCCTTTTCAAGATTTTGTTTAAATCATGCTTCACAACTTTTCTTCTCTTGAGAGAGCTTATTATACTCATCTATAATTTTTTAGAGCTTATCGGTTATCATATCCAAATTATAAACAAGAGTGTTACAGTATTGACAGTCGTGTGGTCTTATCTCACTAGGTTCTCATGTTGCCATAAAGCACATATTGGCATCATCTACTTCTTCTTTAGTTTTATCTTTATTGTTCCAGGCTCTAAGGTTCTAATTCTTTCTAGATAATCATCGTCTCAATTCTTTACAATTTTGTTTGAAATGATCAGGAATGCCACAGTCATAACAGAAATCATCATGTCTGGTGAAGTCATTATTTTTGCCTTTTTAGGATCTTTTCTATCTATGTATCATGATATACCTTATCCCACGATTGATGAGAGCCATTCCTTCACTATTGGCATCTTTGAGAGTGTCTTCCTCTCTGGTTGGAGTAGCGTTGAAGGCTACTAGTTTCTTTTTTTTTTCATTCTTTTGAAACCTGTTGATATAATTTTTCTCATATGCAATAAGGTTACCTCATAGTTTGTCATATGTCATGTTGTGAATATCTCTATCTTCTAGAATGGAAACCTTGGTTTTCCAAGTCTTTGGGAGACTTCGGACCAGCTTCTGGACTTACAGGTTATGTGGATAGATCATCCCTAGTGATTTTAGTTCACAGATGATTTTACTGTATCTAGAAAACATTGATTCAATGTCCTAATTTTCTGCAATTTTGAACAACTCATATTCATTGAACAAAGCATCAATCTTTTACTTCTTGACCTTGGAGTTTCCTTCATAGGTTACCTCCAATTTGTCCCATATTTCTTTTGTGGTTTCATAAGTTTATATCCTGTCATATTCTTCTCCTGTAACTGCACACAAAATCAAACTTATAACATGTGCATTAGTTTGAATTACCTTATGTTGTTCTTTGGTGACCTCAAAACTTTCAAGGTCTTCAATGTCGATGTTGCTGGATTCTTGATCCTTTTGCTTTTGATTTTCTTTGAGTCCTAGAATTGGCTTGGGACCATTCTTAATGACAACCCATGCTTGAAAGTCATTTGACTGGACAAAGATTCTAAACCTGTTCTTCCAATAAGAGCAATGCTATCCATTAAAGTATGGTAGTCTTGTGGAGGAATGGACATCCTGAAAAAGAGCACCAAAAATTTTATACTGAGCCATTTGATCTTTGCTCACTTGAGGTTAAGCAATTAGTTGGTGAGACCTGATCTGCTACCAATTGAAATTCAAGAGGGGGATGAATTGAACATTTTCTTCTGTGAGTCAACTACTGACTCCTCACAGTCGACTCGTCTGCAGGTAAGTGTACTTCACTAATAGATTAGATTTGTAACAATTAAGAACGTAAATAATAGAACATAAAGTAATAACACAGAGATTTATCCTAATTTGGAACACCAATGTGGTGCCTACTTCAAGTCTCTTTGGATTTCAATATTTCCTTAGATCATTGAATGTTGGGTATGAGTAAAATGATAGGAAATAAGTTCTGAAGACTTATTTTACCTTTTGATCTTATGAAACAACTTTAATTAATGCTACAAAGTTGACTCGATCCTACTCTTTATATAACAATTTTAAACTAAAAGCTATCGAGCCTTGTAAGAATAAGAATAAGCCACTTTGAATTTTTGTCTTGAAGTTGTTTGAAGAATATCTGTCTTTATACTTCATCTTTTATATTCTTTGGCTGCTACTCTTCATAAGGAAACCCAAGAGATTTCTTCTCAATCAAGGACGTAAATTGATTTCTTGATTGAGGAATGTAGCCGTATGATATGTCCATATCAGATATGTCCATATATGGATTTAGATCATGTCCATATCAGATATGTTTGTGATCTACTTTTATTTTTGATTTTGTAGAGATTGATGCCTTTCCAAGTATGCTCGTGATCTTCTCTTCTTGATTGATCTGGTCTACTATGATTTTGGGATTGTGATCCTTCTTCTATTTCCATCATAGTTGATTGATCGGATTAGCATACTATTTAAATTTTATGATCCTCCACATCTTTGTCAAGATACTATTTATCTTCAAAAACCTTGATTTAATTTTACGTAACATTAGGTGCTGAGATTTTCCTTCCATTTGTTCTTACTGCGATTGATGGTACTTGGATACCATGGATGTTCTTCCATTCCTAATGTCCTTCTATTCATGGAGACGGCTTCCTTTGCCCTTCCAATATTAGCAGTCTTTAGTGTCCTGTAAAGATACACTTGTTAGTTTGTCATTATTAAAACATAAACTTAGGAGGCTAACAATTAATTTTCGTACTGTATATTGTTTTAGATGTGCATATTTGCAGTACAAGTGGTGGTTGAGGGTTGTGAAATTGATAAGTTCTGATATATTCTACATTAGAACTTACAAAAAGTATCACACATATGGTTCAATCCATATTACGAGCCATAATATGCATACCAAGACAAAGGTCATCGATAAATACTTCAAAAATAAATTCCCCATTGGCAGAGGCTTCTCTATAAGAGCTATGGCCAACCAAATTCATATGGAATTAGGTTGGAAGGTGAGTTATTAGAAGATTTATAAGGGCATAGAGATCAAAATGTTTTGGTTAGGATAACACATGAGCATGGGTATACAATGCTTGATGCGTACTGTTATATGCTTGCGTCCACAAATTTAGGAAGTTAGATGGTATTGGAAGTTGATAAAAATGGAAGTTTTAAGTACTTTTTGTATCCTATGCAGCTGGAATTCTTGGTTTTCAACAACTGAGAAAAGTTATAGCTATCGATGAGATATTCTTGAGGAGAAAGTATGAAGAAGTTTTGTTATCGGCGATGGCACAAGATATTGAGAATTACATTTTTGGTGAGTTTTTCTGTAGTAGACAGGGAATGTGAGCCTCATATCAATAATTTTTTGAACAAATGAGAAGTTGTGTAGATGATTGTCATGACCCGAAGTTACGCCCTAGCCTCGACAATGATGCTTACGGTCACAAGTGACCCCAGGCTAATCCATGAGCTTTTACCTACTGTGAGCACTGAATAAAGTAGCAATAGTACATGCGTATAGAAGATAAACTACTGAATGAACTACTAATCTGAATACTAAACATATGGTTCAACCATAAGCCTAAAACATCTGATGAAATACTGACATCTAACTATCAATTTAATGCAACTGATAATACTGACAAACTAAATAAGTGTCTAACTGACTGACTGATTGTCTAAAAAGCCTATAACTGACTTAGGAGTTGATGGGATAGGGCCCCTACTAACCTTGACTGACTGAACAGAATGAAATACTGAAGTACTGAATAAGAGATAATATATCCTTGATGGATGAGGAATCACTACTATGGTTGCTGAGTAGCGCTGGCTATCTAACTGCGGTCGGGAAACTAAGACTCTTATTCTATGATATAATACATCATTGAGAAAAAAAGAGTATGCAGTCAGTATTATGAATGTACTGGTATATGATATGAGGTCTAGCTAAAATACATGGGGTACTGTGCATATGCAATAAAGACTAACTGAACAACATGAAATAACTGAGCATGAATGCATAAAAACTGTGATATCTAAGAATGCAAGACCAAGAATATACATATTTCTGAAATAATCGATAAAGTAAAAGAATGAAATCTGTATAATTGAATAACTATAAATATGTATGATTTGGTGATGCAACCTAAACTGAATATACACTAAATACTGTACTGTGGGACGTATCATATAACCGACATGGCCTAATCTGAGCTAATTAGGGTCCAACCTGTAATCCCACTTGGAAGAGTGTCAGTACCATGCCACGGGTACTAACACTGACTGTGTGGATCAACTAAACTGGTGTCCCATAGGATTAAGGAGTTACCCTCAACTGACAGGTGCTCTAATAAGATATGTGTCAATCTTGACTAGAAGGTGAACACCTTGTTAAGCCTCAATTGGTAGGTAGATATCTCTAACCTATGCTGGCTATGTAGTTATGTAACTCAGGGATTGCTACTACGAGTCACACCCTCTACTACTAGGTGAGCCCCTATCCCTGGGTTTGCTCAGTGCTAAATCCTACTCCCAACTAAACTGACACTGGAACTGATACTAGAATGAGTTTAACTGAACATGATTTCATGACTGATAGTGCTCAATATTATCATAATAACTGAATAAATAGTAATAATCATGGTTTAACTGAATCATACTTGAAAATATGAAAAGTATGTAAAACACGTAGGTATCGGGTGCTCATAACCTACCATCGCTGAATGATCACTGAATGCAATAATAAGCTTAAAAACTATAGTAAAGGATCATGATTGAAAACCCATAAGCATAGACGTTTCATCAAACGTGTAGGGATCATGAGTTTAACATGGGAATGCTTGCTAAGAATCATAAATTTAGGATTTATCATGGATTTAACTTGAATAAAGCATGGGAAACTCAAATTCATAGCATGATGAATTCAAAATCTTGCATGGAATCATACATGGGCTGAATTAAATTAAAATCACCATGAAAACATGAATTAAACCCATCTTAAGAAATATAAAACACCATAATGGTAGAAAAATCCATTCTTTAATTGAATAGAGGGTTTTTGGGCTCCATGGGTGAAAGGACCCATGAATGAACACCCCACATACCTTAAAATTTTAACTTGAAAGGAAAAAATGCTACTCTTGATGGTTTCTTGAAGGTTCTTGAACTTAGGAAACTTGAATTATTGATTTCTTGGGGTGAAATGAATTGAATTCTTGTTATTGGGGGAAGAAGAGGGTTTTCTAGAGAGGAAAATTGGAGAAGAGGGGCAAAATTATGCCCTAACTGATGCCTAAGTCGTGTTATGAATGATTGGGTTGAGGGGAAAAAGACCCAATTGCCCCTCAAGCATTTAAATTCAAAACTGGACGCGATAGGCTCCTATTGTAGTTGTTTATTTCCCTTACCACGATGTGGTCTATATGATAACGGGAATAAGGCCATGACATCGGCTTATCGCGATGACCCACTATTTTCGTGATCTAAACATACCCTAAACCTTGTCTGAGAAATCCAAAACTTCATAGAGACGTACTTCTTACTTCCCTGAACATGACTTAACTCAAAAACCAATATCTTGGGGTTGGGAAGATGAAATTGAAAATCCACAAGGTTTAGGGGTCTTGAAAATTATTAAGTCCCCAACACTTTGTGAAATTTTTAGGCCTTAAGCCCCTTATGCATGAAACTAGAAGATAAACAAAGCTAAGACTAGTACAGGGTATTACAATGATACCGAGGAGTTATGTATACTTTTTTTATAGGAATCCAAGTATCTGAAAGATGGTTTCAATTATCTACCCTTCAACTCACTATAGTTGTTGCATGAGGCACCTCGGGGAAAATATTAGAAACAACTATCATAACTCAAAGGTCGTATCTTATTTGTATAAAGCATCTAAAGCATATGATAGAGTTCAGTTATTTGACTATTTCAATCAAATAAGGGATATGGTACCCAAGGCAGCAGAACATCTTGAACGTGTTGAATTTGATAGATGGAGACGGGCATTTTATCTGAGAAATAGGCCCACTATTATAAATTTAGTGCCTTGTTTGAGTTTATTGTAATACTATAACGTACTAAGTGATGTTTTGTATAGGTATAATATTATGACATCAAACATAGATGAATCGGTTAATGCAATGTTTATGTTGAAAGAGAATTTCCCTTTGTCACTCTGTTTGATCAATAAACATGAGGTTTGCAAAAATATTTCATTAGAGACGTATGGAGTTGGTTAACTAACCAAACAGACTTGTTTCTTTAATGGAAAAACAATAAAGGTTTGCAAAAATATTTCATTAAAGACGTATAGAGTTAGTTAACTAACCAAACAGACTTGTTTCTTTAATGGAAAAACAATTATTAAAGTACATTAATTTGGGGAATAAGTTATAGACCCATCAAATATCCAATTGGAAGTTCAGTATCAACGATGTTTAAGTAGTTCCAACAGGTAAGTTATCTATTGCAACCGATGACCTACCCATTTGACAAAGCAATTGGTTACGTTACATGAATCCAATAGATGAGTCATCTATTGCAATAGGTGCATCATCTAGTGGAATAGGTGACTCATCTGTTGAAACAGGTGACTCATCTGTTGAAACAGGTGACTCATCTGTTGCAATAGATGATTCATCTATTGCAACAGATGAATCATCTATTGGATTCATGTTACAACATTGGATAGAACCTGAAGCTAAATTCCAATAGATGAGTCATCTGATGCAATAAATGACTCATTTTTTAGGTTTATATTACAACACTAGGACAAAACCTGATGCTGAATTCAATAGAGAAGTTATTTTTTGGAATTCATTTTACAGTACCGGGATAGAACCTGAAGCTTAATCCAATAAATGGGACATCAGTTGCAACAGATGAGGCATCTATTATAATAAATAAGGAATCTATTGTAAAAAATGACTTATGTATTAGAATTTATGTTACAATACTGGGATAGAACCTAAAGTTAAGAGATAACTCATCTATTGGGACATGGATAATGATAGTACATATACTTTTTTGTTGTATATACCACACTATCATTATTAATTTTACTTAGGTACACAAATATTATTAACTTTTTAAATAGGTTTCTTTAGGTACTATTAATGGAGGAATCAATAACAATAGGGGTTGATTGTCATGGTGAATGGATCGAGAAGAATAATTGATAGATTTGGCGTTGGAAGGTTGGTGAAATGTTAGATATGATATTAATGACAGTCCAAAGAGATGTTTTGTATGATGATGTTGTGAAATTAATCATCATCTATTGTGGACTAAATTATCAACCTAAGATCTTGTCTTCAGTTACATGCACAACTATTTTGATAATTAGAGGGTCTTACCTATTAAGATAAGCAATCAGGTTTATTTGCATGCTTATCTAAGTGATGCACCTAGGCCTATTTTAAGGGTGTACCTAGTTGAAAAACAAATAGAGAATCAGAATGTTGAACAAGAATAATAAGAATAATAAGATATGCTTAATGATAAATTGGATGATGTGGACATAAATATTTCATATGATGATGAGAGTGGAGATGAAGTAAAGGTGAAAGAGGATCAAACACCTATGCCCATTTTTGTGAGCAATACAGTGTACGATTCTCAATCAACACAATTAGGCAATCTTCAAGATTATGAAATAGTTTTTTACAAGGAAATGACATTAATGAACAAGGAAGAACTAGTCATTTCATTACATATTGTGTTCTTGAAAAAAAATTTCAAGATCATGAAGGTGATTAATAAAATTCAAAGGGGGGGGGGGGTTATATTGAGATTTTTATTCTATGAGTCGACTACTGACTCCTCACTATCAGCTCGATTATAGATCAGTGCACTCTATAAACTGATTAGATTTGAAACAATTAAGCATGTAAATAACATAACATAAAGTAATAACACTAATATTTATCCTAGTTTGGAACACCAATACGGTGCCTACTTCCAGTCCCCTTGTTTTCCAAAATTTCCTTAGATCGTTGAATATTGGGTACGAGAACAATGATAGGAAATAAGTTTTGAAGACTTATTTTGCTCTTCAGATCTTGTGACACAGCTTTAGTTGATGTGACAAAGTTGACTGGATCCTACTCTTTATATAAAAATTGTAAACTAAAAGTTATAAAGCCTTGTAAAGCTAAGAGTGCGACACTTTAAATTTTCTCCTGGAAGTTGCGTGAAAAATGCCTGTCTTTGTTATTCATCTTTTATAGTCTTTGGTTGCTACTCTTCATAAGGAAACCTAAGAGAATTCATATAAAAAAGGGCGTAAATTTATTCCTTGATTGAGGAATTTAGCCTTTTAATACGTCCATATATGGCTTTGGATCAGGTTTATATCAGATATATCCGTTATCTACTTTTCGTTTTGGTTTTGTAGAGATTGGTTCCTTTCCAAGAATGCTAATGATATTTTCTTCTTGATTGATTTGTTCTACCATGATTTTGGGATTATGATCCTTCTTCCATTTCCATGATAATTGATTGATCTGCTTGCCATATTATTTGAATACCGTGATCCTCCATATCTTTGGAAAGATACTCTTTTATCTTCCAAAACCTTGATTCAATTTTTCATAACATTAGGGGCTGAAATTTTCATTCCATTTGTTCTTATTATGATTGATGGTACTTGGATACCATGGATGTTCTTCCAATCCTAATGTCCTTCAATTCTTAGAGTCGGCCTCCTTTGTCCTTCTAATATTAGTAGTCTTTAGTGTCCTGCAAATATACATTTATCAATTTTTCATTATTAAAATGTAAACTTAGGAGGCTAACAATCTCTCTCTTTTTGATAATTACAACAAGAGTAAAAATCAGTTGACTTTCCTGTCTGTCAGCTTGCTCCCCCTAACTTGTATAAGTATTAGCTGACATGTAAACTTATGCTTTGCTTTCCCTGACTGGTAGGATACTCTGATGTTCCTTTTTTCTCCCCCTTTGACATAATAAATAAGAAACAATACGCAGGCAATATGCAGACAAAGAAGAGAAATAAAGCAATGACATAACAGGTGATGCATGATTTTTATATAGTAAGAATTACGGAAAATAATAAATAAGCTTTAAATATCATTAATGCTAATAATACCAAGCCTTTTTAGAAGGAAGAAAAATCTTTCTTCAACCAGAGGTTTTATAAAAATATTTGCTAGTTGGTTCTCGGAGTCAACAAATTTTAGAGAAAAATCACTGTTCTCTACATGATCTCGAATAAAATGATGCTTGATATTAATATGTTTAGCCCTAGAGTGATGCATAATATACTTAGATAAGCTAATGGAACTAGTGTTATCACACATAATAGGAACAAATTCAAAAGATAAGTCCAAGTCAAGAAGCTGATGCATAATCCTTCTTGTACCACTACTTCCGACAGCTATGTATTTAACTTCAGTGGTTGAAAGAGCAAAAGAAGTTTGTTTCCATCTATGCCACGAGATGAGGGCAACGCCTGGAATTTGACATGTTCCATTAGTGCTCTTCCTATCACTTTTTCCTCCTGCAAAATCAATATCTGAGTAACCAATTAAATCAAAGTGTGAAAAGTAGGGATACGATAGACCAGAATATTAAGTTCCTTTTAGATATCGGATGACTCACTTGACGTTAGTGAGATGCAAATCCTTGGGAGTCGACTAGAATCTGGCATATTTACACACACTGAATATAATATCTGGCTGACTTGCAGTCAAGTAGAGTAAAGATCTGATTATCCCCCGATACATCTTTTTATCAATGTCTTTTCCAAACACGTCTGAATCAATGCATGTGGATTAACTCATGGTGTTCCACAGGCCTTTCTTTTTTCCATACCTAATTTTTAATGTGTTTTTTTGTGGTTTTTGCTTGACTGATGAAAGTGTCGGTTGTAGTTTGTTTGATTTGTTATCCAACAAAGAATGTGAGCTCGCCCATAAGACTTATTTTGAATTCTCCTTTCATCAAACTTGTAAAATTCTCGCAGTAAGAGATGTTAGAACTACCAAAAATAATATCATCAATGTAAATTATCATAATGAGAAGATTTGAATCAAGTTTTGAATGAACAGAGTTGTGTCAATTATACCCATTTGAAAATTATTATTTAGTATAAAAGTACTCTATCTTTCATACCAAGCTTTTGGAGCTTGTTTGAGGTCGTAGAGTGCTTTTGATAATTTGAAAACATGATACGAAAGTGAAGGATCTTCAGGGGATTATTTTACAAAAACTTCCTCATGAATAAAGCCATTTAAGAAATCACTTTTTACGTCCATTTGTGCAACTTAGAACATTTGAACTAGACAAAATAAAATAAAATTCATATAGACTCTAACTTTGCCACGGGGGAAAAGGTCTCGTCATAATCAATACATTCCTGCTAAGAGTATCCTTGAGCTATAAGTCTGGCTTTATTTCTGTAGACCCATCTAGTTCTAATTACTGAGAAATTTCTTGGTCTTTCAACTAAGGTCCAAACTTGATTTCGTTCAAATCGGTCTAGTTCTTCCTTCATATCTTCAACCCATGATTCATCATTGAGAGCTTCATCAGTTTTCTTTGGGTCAATTTGGGACACAAGGGAAACTTATGCTTGTCTCCTCAATAACACTCTGGTTTGTACTCTGTCTTCTAGATTTTCTATGATGAGTTCATTTGGATGGATTGCATCATGCTTCCATTCTTTTGGAATTTTTGATTTCACTATTTTTGAGTTGGGAGGTGACTCTGTAGGCGGTGTAGTCGACTTTTCCTACAAAGGTTATGAGGTTGTTTTGAGATTTTTTCCAGTTTGTATATTACTTTTTTGTTCTTCATCAATACTCAAACTCGTAGGGAGGTAGTTAGATTCATCAAAAACAATGTGCATAGATTCTTCAACACACAGAGTTTGTTTATAAAAATCCCTGTAAGCATGACAAGTGGGAGAGTACCTAAGAAAAATACGTTCGTCATTTCATGGATCTAATTTTCCTAAGGTATTCTTACCATTATTATGAATAAAATATTTATAACTAAAGGGATATAAGTAGCCGATGTTAGGCTTATTTTATCTACAGAGTTCATAAGGAGTTTTCTTTAAAATAGGTCTGATAAAGCACCTGTTGATAATGTAACATGCTGTGCTAACCGCTTCTGCCCAAAAATTTTTTAGGAGATTATGTTCTAACAACATTGTCTTGGCAGTTTCCTAGAGAGACCGATTATTTTGCTCCACTGCACCATTTTTTTAAGGAGACAGTGGTGAAGAAAAGTACTAAGAGTATCTATTATGAGCATAATACTCCTCAAACGCTTTATTTTCAAATTCTCTTTTATGATCATTATGGACGTAGGTGATGAGGTCTCTAACTTCTCTCTATACTTTTCTATAAAAGGCCTCAAAGTTTATGAAAGCCTCATGTTTATGTGCAAGAAACATCACCCAAGTAAATCATAAAAAATCATCAACTATGACAAAAACATCTCTTTTCACCAATGCTTGCGGTCTTGGTAGGGCCAAACAGATCCATATGGAACATTTAAAGAGGCTTGGTAGTAAAAACAATGTCTTTGCCTTTGAAAGATGTTTGGGTCTGTTTACCTAATTAGCAGGCATCACAGATGTGATCCTTTTCAAACTTTAGTTTTGGTACACCTTTCACCAACTCGAGTCTAGACAATTTCAAAATGATATGTAAACTAGCATGCCCAAGCTTCTTGTGCCACAACGAAGGTTCATTGTTTTTTACAATGAGGCAGGTTAAGGTAGCAAAATTAGGACTATTTAATACATAAATATATTTAATAGTTTCACCGATAAGAGAGATATCCCTTTTGTCATATTTGATAGAGCAATTTTTAGCCTTGAAAAGGATTCCAAATCCGTCATCACATAGTTGACTAATGCTAAGTAGATTATGTTTGAGATATTATACTAGGTATACTTCAGTGAATTCACATAATGAGTTGAGTCTCACTGAGATGGCTCTAATGACGTTGCCTCTAGCATTGTCACCGAATCGGACTGATCCTTCATCTAATTTCTTTAGGAAGGAAAAGTTCTCCTTCTTTCTGGACATATAACTGGAACATCCTCTTTCAATGACTCACATTCCCTTTTTGTATCTTTTACAGACTTGTTCTTGTAAAATAAGAAAATTAATTTCATTTAGGTACCCAAGTGGTTTTGGGTTCTTGCGGGTTAGATGTGCTTTCAAATCCACACACTCTTAGGTTTATGCCTGTAGCTGTAGAGTTTGTGCCCTATTTTTCCATAATTAAAGCAGATGGGTCCTTGAGAAAAAAAGAGTCTTAGCTGATTTAAACGACTTTGATAAGGAACTTTGAGTCTTTTTGAAGTAGTTTGGTCCTACGAAGATGTGGCTAAGGGATTTCTTAAAACTATTCAATTTTATTTTTGCATCACCAAGATCTTCATGAAGTAAGTCAATTTCAATTTGACATGCTTTGATTTCTATTTGCCAATTTTTCCATTCCTTTTTAAGTTTTTGTTTAATCATGCTTCACAATTTTTCTTCTCTTGAGCGAGCTTATTATACTTGTCTACAATTTTTTGGAGCTTATTGGTTATCATATCCAAATTGGATACAAGAGTGTTATAGTAATGATTGTCGTGTGGTCTGACCTCACATAGTTCTCTTGTTGCCATAAACACATAATAGCAACATCTACTTTTTCTTTAGTTTCATCTTCATCTCTCCAGACTCCAAGGTTCTGGTTCTCTCTAGATGATCATCTTCTCAATTCTGTACAGTTTATTTTGAAATGATAAGACCTTCAACAGTAGTAACAGAGATCATCATTTCTGGTGGAGTCTTTATTTTTGCCTTTTTGGGATTTTCGCTGTCTCTGTCTAATGATCTTCCTTACCCCACGACAGATGAGAGCCATTCCTTCACTATTGGCATCTTCGAGAATGTTCTCCTCTTTGGTTGGAGTAACATTGAAGGCTACTGGTCTCGTTTTTTCAACCTTGTGAAACTTGCTGATATAATTTTTGTCATATGCAATAAGGTTACCTCGTAGTTTGTCATATGTCATTTGTGAAGAACTCCATCTTCCAGAATGGAAACCTTGGTTTCCCATGTCTTTGGGAGACTTTGGACTAGTTTCTAGACTTGCGGGTTATGTGGATAGATCATCCCCCATGATTTTAGTTCGCGGAAGATTTTACTAAATCTGGCAAACATTGTTTCAATGTACTAATTTTCTTCAATTTTGAACAACTCATATTCATTGAGCAAAGCATCAATCTTTGACTTCTTGACCTTGTAGGTTCCTTCATAGGTTATATCTAATTTTTCCCATATTTCTTTTGCGATTTCACAAGTTGATATCTTGTCATATTCTTCTCTACTAACTGCACACAAAAGCAAACTTATAGCACGTGTATTAGTTTGAATTATCTCTTGTTGTTCTTTAGTGACCTCAAAACTTTTAAGGTCTTCAATATCGATGCTGATGGATTCTTGATCCTTTTATTTTTGATTTAATTTAAGTCCTGGAATTTACTTGGGACCTTTATTGATGACAACTCAGGCTTGGAAGTCATTTGACTAGACAAAGATTCTGAACCTGTTCTTCTAGTAAGAGTAATATTTTCCATTAAAGTATGGTGGTCTTGTGGAAGAGTGGCCATCCTAAAAAAGAGCACTGGGAATTTGATACTGGTCCATCTGATCTTTTCTCACTTGTGGTTAAGCAATAGATTTGGTGAGACCTACTCTAATACCGATTGAAATTCAAGAGGAGGAGGTGAATTGGAATTTTTCTTCTGTGATTCAACTACTGACTCCTTATAGTTGACTCGCCTGCAGATCAGTGCACTTCACAAAAATATTAGATTTAAAATAATTAAGCACGTAAATAACTGGGCATAAAGTAATAACAAAGAGATTATCCTGGTTCGGAACAACAATGTGGTGCCTACTTCCAGTCTCCTTGGGTTGCGAATTTTTCTTAGATCGTTGAATGTCGGGTACTAGTATAATGATAGGAAAAAGTTTTATAGACTTATTTTGCTCTTTAGATCTTATGACACAACTTTAGTTGATGTTACAAAGTTTACCCGATCCTATTCTTTATATAATATTTGTAAACTAAAAGTTACAGAGCCTTGTAAGACTAAAAATGAGCCACTTTGAATTTTTATCTTGAAGTTGCGTGAAAAAGTGTTTGTCTTTGTTCTTTATCTTTTATAGTCTTTGGCTGCTATTCTTGATTAAGGAATATAGCCGTATGATATATCCATATTAGATATGTCTACATATGGCTTTGGATCACATCCATATAAGATATGTCCGTGATCTACTTTTCTTTTTAGTTTTATAGAGATTGATGCCTTTCCAAGTGTGCCTCTTGAAGATTCTTGGATTATTTCTGTAGAGATTATGGAGAGAGAAATAACTCCTTCATATTTTGACCCAAGTGAACTGAGAAAAAGGTGAGTAAAGAGGAGGCGTGGAGTCGAAAATCATTTACAAGAAGAAAAATAAGTGCTCTATATGTAAGGCGGTTGGCCACAAAAGAACTACATGCCCAAATCGAAATTCACCATAATTGTTGTAATAGTAAATAGTTTTGTTGTTGGTATAGTTATGAACTTGATAATTTTAACTCATTATTGTTAATGTATGTTATTTATTATAAAAAATATGTTATTATTTATGGTCCAACTATTAATTTGTACGTTAAGAAAAAAAGTAACAGGAAATTAAATAATACAACAGAGTACAAAATATTTCCAACAGATAACCCATCTATTGCAACGGGTGAGTCATTTGTTAGAAAAATCAAAATAGTTCTTGCTACTGGATTGAGTTCTTCCAATAGATGACTCATCTGTTGCAATAGATGGGAATAAATGGGTCATCTGATGGAAGAAATCAAACCACTTGAACACCTATTTAAAATTTTTCCAATAGATGGACTATCTGTTGCTACAGGTGGCTCATCTGTTAGAAGAAATCAAAATAGTTCTTGAAATTGGATTGACTTCTTCAAACATATGACCTATCTGTTGCAATAGTTGAGTCATCTATTGGATGAAATCAAACCACTTGAACCCCTATTTTGATTGAATCCAATAGGTGTCCCATCTGTTGTAATAGGTGACTCATCTGTTGAAAGAAATTAAACCTCCTGAAGACCTATTTTGATATCTTATAATAGATGACCTATCTATTACAACAGGTGACTTTTCAAGATTCATATGTTAGAAGAAATCATGCCTCTTGAAGACCTATTTTGATCTCTTCCAATAAATAGGTTATTTGTTGGAAGAAATCAAACCTCTTATTGACCTATTTTGATGATTAATTTGTTGCAACTGATGGATCCTCCATTGGAAGAAATAAAAATAGTTCTTGCTACTAGATTGAGTTTTTACAACAAATAACCTATCTATTACAACAGATATCATGATTTGTTTGATAAATTTATCACTCATTTACATCCAAAGTTGTGCACACTACTATGGTTAAATGGCGTTAATGATACAAATTTCTTATTTTAATGAGCTAATTCCCATGTTTTGTAGGTTTATAGGTAAATGGAAGAAAACTAGTGAAGTGAACAAAAAAAGGAATAAAAAGGGCAAAGTAGTTCAAAATTTGGAAAATCTAGAGCTGGGATCAACCTCAGTTATCGTGATCGTTGTTTGAGGGATGAGATCATGGATAGTGAAGGTCTGGTCAAAGCATGGAGATCACGATAGGTTCAATACAATAGTGGTTATCACAGTTGCAGACAACTAATAGCGATCACGATTGAGCAAGAAATATCCATGAGTAGATTCATAGTTTCCCACAATTGGTTCTAATTATCTAAGGGCGAAAACCCTTTAACTTTTGAGATATCTTGAACTAGAATTCAAGTTCTGGTATTGTAAAAACCCTACTAAATTTGAAAAGATTATTGTAGTTAATTTTCCAAGAATTTTAGTTGTAATTGAAGTTGAAGTTGAGAACACCCTTACTTGCATATTCAATGAAATCTTTAAAGGTAAATTTGAGTTTATTTCTTTTCTCAAACTTCATAAGTAGCTAAACATCTATCTTGGGTTATATTGGAATAGAGTGAAAATGTGTGTGAGTCTTTATTGTTAGTATAGATTCTTGGTTAATGATATTTAGTTTCACTAATGCTTGATTGTCAAATTGGAATTTACGGGTGAAAGTCCCAAATTCCCAAAATCCCATATCATCCTTGAAAGAGGGATGTGGGTATTCATTTAGACCCCATATCATCCTTGAAAAAGAGATATGAGAGACAATTTATTGTGAAAAATAATTAGATGTTATATTATTCCTTTATATTTTCTTAGAAATAAGGCTGGATTGTGAATTTTCTATGTCTTGGGCATCTTCCTAGAAAGAGAAATGCACAATTAAGGTCGTGGGTTGATTTGTTTGCCACATCCATGAGGTTTTTGAAAGAATCCATGGGTGATATTTTGGTGTTTGGTTGAAAAACTAACATCAAAACCCCTAACCTAGCCTACTCATATAGTCATTAGCTTGAGTTTGTATTTGATTCTCATGCACCCATCACTATTTCCCTCGAGGAAAACATAATCCTAATAATATTCTTCTATTGGAACCTTATCTATAATTGTTGCTCTAAATTGGTAGTTCAATTAGTTTTTGTTCAAAAACCTTTCAAACCATACCCTCTAATTTTAATTTGTGTTTTACCTTATGTTTACATTGTGGGAAAATACTTAGTAACCTTTGACACGCATACGATTAGAATACTAGTTACACTCCTTGTGGATTCAAACACAACTCAAGTTGGATTATTATATTTAATAATAATCATCCTACACCAAACCAATGGTATAGGTGAGTGTTATCAAAATGGCGCCGTTGCCAGGGAGTGAAACTTAGTTTTTGCTTCTGTGGTGTTGATAGTAGCTTTGGACTTACCTGTAATGTGTGTTATTTATTTTGTTTGTTATTTTTGTTTCTTTAAAGGCAATTTTGATAGTGTCCATAACACCACGAGTGATCATGCAAGTAATGTAGGGACCATTAATAGCCCCCTTGATGATGAAGACCATCTCTATGATGCGGGGCATTCTAGTACCATTTGCATCCATCGAATGTGGGGAATGGGGTCTTCCACATCATAAGTGTGATATTACACATGATTCACATGAAAGGACTCTTCGAGGGAAATGCTTATGAGGACCCAAACTATAACACCCCATCTTTTTCCTAGCTTAAAATTCATTCTTAGAATGTTAGGAGTGTTCTTCAAAAATTAATAACCTTTATTTCATATGGAATTTTCCCAATTTAGACCTTTCATTGTGTGGGAAATTGAATAAGCTTTCCATTGATATAAGATTCTCCTAAATCCGATAACCGGGCAAGAAGTTATAGCTAATTTAAGTTCTAGTCATAAAACACCGTCATAATGGTATTTAGCACATCGCGGAGAGGGATTAATGAAAGATTGTCCAATTCCAGTGGGACTCCACGATTGTGGTGCGTTATGGAGGATCCCAATTTCCCAATAGTTAATTTCTAGTAGCCTAGCACGATTGTGGTGCGTCACGTTGAAGTTCCAGGTCCTAACCAATGGGACAACATGATGGCTCTACTTCTCGGTGAACCCCAGATTCCCATTCATCAATTTCAAGTGAGCCACCACGATAGTGGCACATCGCGGTGGCCCATAAAATTGGGATCCCAGTTATATTTTTTCCAGTTTTGTTCAGAAGTTAAAAAGGGTATTTTGGAATTTTTCCAAGCCACTTAAATCGTCCAAACACCTGATTTTCATCAAAAGCATCTTGTACCACTTTTCTCAAAATACTTCAACCAAAAACACTATTTCATCAAACTTCTCCTCTAAGAAACTTAAGATTTCTCCATCAATTATCCAACTTAAGTCAAGATTCCAAGTTCTTAGTGCAAGAATTCCAAGAACCATCATTCAAGAGTTCCAATAACATCTCGAACGCAAGTTGTTCATCCAAGTTTATCAATCTACGATATGTGGGGTTTGAACAAGGACAATCCTTTCGTCCTTGTGCCCAAAACTTATTTTTAATTATAAATTACTGAATTCTATGTGATTTTCCATTAAATTGAAGTTAGGGTTTATACCCAATTTATGTTGTTTGAAGATTATGAGTTTACAAGTGATTGAATATTGAATTTTATGATTATTTTCATGTATTTATGCACGTAACCCAGTTTTTCAGATTTTTGAAAGTAAGTTTAAGTATGATATTGACATTCATGATCTTATTATTTTGATGGTGTTGAAATATTTTCAACAGGTATATTGAGTCGGATGTTTTTCTATGATTTTGAATGCTTATATATGAGTTCTAAATTGGGATTCATACCCATTATCACAATTTACAAGGTTTTAAATTTTTGAGAGCTGTTGAAGATAAATTTCATGAGTTTGTTTATATTATCATGAGCATTGCTAAAATTTTTAGATTTTAATATAATTTATGAATGTTTATGTTGTCAAGCATAAATTTTGAGATGTTTTGACATGAGTTTGAAGCATGAGCTTTAACCCCTAAGATTGAGTTTTGATATTTCAAGAAGCTTATATTTTTAGCATTGTTTGATAAGAAATATTTGATCTTTTGATCCTAAGCTAAGATAAGAAATCCACATTATTCATATAGTTCATGATTTATGGCAAAGAGAAGCATAATTGGTTTTTATTATAAACCTTTATGCTATTTTAAGGTGGATTTCCTAAAAGTTAGGAGCCTAAGTTTGGGAGTAGTATTTAGCGCTAAGTTGGAAATGATTCCAAGGTCTTATGGCCAAGAACTATGTGCCACCGTAGGATTGAGATTTATGAGTCTGAGGCTGAGATAGTGATCACAAAAGTTAAGGTTCTATTCCTATGGCAAGGGTAGAACAACTCTCCCCAACGTGGGCAACACGTTGGACTCCATGTCAGCTCACATGGTTTATGTCGTATAGAAGAATCTCCCAAAGAAGACCTCTACTCTTTGAAATAGTTTATAGATTTAAAGTCAGTATATATTTTGAAGTGCTAATATTTTAAGATTTCAAAAGTTTTAAGTCCCAAAGTCTCTAATAGTGTTACAGTCTTAAAGCTCCCAAGTCCTAAGTTTCCTCAAGTGCTATAATTCTTATGTTTCAAAAGAAGTCCCTTATTTTCATAAGATTAAAGTGTATGTTCTGAAAGTTATTATTTTAAGATTTCATCCAGTTAACAAGATTTAAGAACAAGAAGAGGATATAGATTTTTGAATAAGGTGTAATGACTCACAAGATTTATACTACATGCTTTCTTATCCATGATTTATGAGATTTAGATTTCAATTTTTTCTCAAGTTATGTGAGTCATTTATATCAGCATGCATGATTTCTACAATGATTGATGATATTATTTAACTATTGCTTACACCCCCATATACTCAGTACATTCTCAAACTAATGATCCACATATATGTCTATGTGATACATTGTCTCATAATGTAGGTACAAGTTGTAGCGCATATACCATATTCAGTCAGTCCGCAGCTTCCAATCAGCAGGTGATGAGTCCTATTGATTCAAGGGCTCGAGTCAGTTATACAGATTGAGAAGTGTTGTATTTTCTTTATTAAGTTGTACTAAGTTGGGATAGTTGGGATTCATGATCCGGCTACTTATAGTCAGTACTAGTAGAGGCTTCATAGATAGTCAGCGGTGTTAATATATTTAATTTCAGTTTTGTTGCCAAAAGTAGAGTTGTAATCTTGTAAATTGAAATTTGTATTGATCAAGTTCAGAAAAGTTTTATGTTTCCGCTGATTTTGTTCAGGTTTATGTATTTTATTTAGTTGCTTGTAAGTATGCCAGTAGAAGGGTTAGCTTAGGATCACTTGTGACCCTAAACACCGTGTGATGTCTCGGGACCCATTTTTGAGGCATTACACAAACTTGGAGTTGAAAATTTTATGGAAGTATGTGCCTTGTTCGACGTTTCTCATATCTAATAAGAATCCACACGGCTATGCCTCTTCCCATTCTATTTTATAGGTGAGGCGGTCTTGTAGTTGAGGTTACTTCCCATAGGGTCAATCATATCGTGAGTCGACCTTACCAATTTTTTTTAGATCTTTACTTCCCATTATCAAAGATACTGTAATTGTGAGATGAAATCATTAATTTTTGTCAACTCAACGGAGAGGCTCTATATGAAGTTTAGGAGAGGTTTAATGAAAAACTTGTGAATTATCCTAATACGAGGTACCAGACAAGATGCTCCTATAAATATTTTATTGGGCATTGAACCAACTTATAAGACTGTTGTGGAAAACGCAGCCGGTGGATCACTTGTGAGGTTGTCATTTGGAGTGGCTTCAACTTTGCTTGAGCAAATCACAAAGAAAAATAGGGGGTGGAATACCCGGGACATCGAGGTATCTAAATGTTCCTCTACTACCTCTTATGTGGATAAAAAACAAAGAAATAACAAAGAAGAGAGGGGGGGAAATATGGTAAAAATAATAACACAATTAAACATTCTTATAAATCATGTGATGGGTGCATCCACAAAAATGGTAAATACCATGGTGTCCAAAGGATATGATGAAGAGGAAGAAAAGAGGCATGATGAAAAAATTTGATACTTGACAAACTGCTCGTGGGGTTCCCGCCCAGCCTATCAAAGTCAAGGTGGGAACCAAGGTAGAACCGATTGTGATTGAGAAAGGAAATGACATGATAGAGATAGAGATCGTGATCAAAGGGATATGAAAAAGGAGTATGATAGATATATGCCCCCAATGACCAAGTAGATATCAAGGATTCAAACCCCGTGGATCTCAAAAAATTCAAAGTCAAGGATATACTTGCTAGAATCTTAATGAGACTGAAAGGAACAGACAAAATGGTCCGAGAATTAAAAGGATAATTTTCTCAATTTAATCAAACGGTTGTATCACACTCCACTTCAAGAGATTGGAGACTCAAATTGTCCAAATCTCAACCACACTTAATGCTAGTCCCAAAGATGGCCTACTTAGTGATACGATGGGCAAATCCAAAAAATGTTGCTCAAGTCTTAGGAACTGTCACCCGAAGTAGTAAAGAACTTGGTACAAAAGAGGCTAAGGTCAAAGAAAAGTCTTGTGATGATACAGTGAACATGAAGAAGAAGTATGTAGGTGAGTATAATGATGAGGCTTTAAAGCCTCAAGAAGGAGATGATGAAGAACCAATGATAAGTGAAGACATGGTTGATGAAGAGGGAACTCCTAAGGTAGTTAAGGGTGATGAAATACAATGTGGCCCATTTTCCCAAATAAAAATACCTCCTTCTTTCCCTCAAAGACTCGAGAAAAAGAAGGAAAATGTCAAATTCATGAAGTTCCTCGCCAAGATTATCTATCTTTCAATCAATATCCCGTTTCTAGAAGCCATCATAGAAATTCCAAGATATGCTAACCTATGAAAACATTGATGTCTAGAAAGTGCCTTGTGGATGGTGAAGCCATTGAAGGTACCCATGGTTGTAGTGCTATCATGACTAGTGCTATGGCGGAAAAGAAAAAGGATCCGGGAGTTTTCACAATTCCTTGCTCCATTAGGACACATAAATTTGAGAAAGCCTTGTATGACCTAGATTGTGAAATTGACTAAGAGATACCCATTATCCTTGAAAGACTCTTTTTATAAATCAGGAGAGAAATTATTGATATGGATCAAGAGGAAATAAAGTTTTGGGTTCAAAATGATGAAGTTTCCTTTCAGGTGTGTGAAATCGAGAAACCACCAATGGAACTACAAGTGGTGTCCGTCATTGATGTAGTGCACACAAAGGTGGATGATGGGTCCCTCAAGGATCCACTTTAAAAGTTGAGGAACATCATGCCGTGATGATAAATTAGGCGCTAGGTGGGAGGCAACCCACCAATGCCACGAAAGTGGCCCGTATCCTTTGAATTTTGATTGTTAGCGAAGTTTTTACTTTTTTATTTGTAATTAATCCATGTAACTGTGGCACTATAAGGTGTTTTGAATGAGGTTGACAAAAGGGAAGTGTGTTGAATTTGAGTAGTGGGATGAATAGGAAAAAATAGAGGACCAGAAATTGGCCTCATTTACCATAATCATGGTACGCGTGCTATCGCGAACACAATCACTGTATAACTAGGATCGTAGAAATTTGACCGCGATTATAGTCGTGCTAGTTTTAAAAATAGATTGGCACCACCATTACACCCCACTTCTTTCATATCTCCCTCAAATTGCAACTAATTCTGAGTGTATTTTAAGTATCCAAAAGTGCATAAGTATCCCCTTTGCATCTCTCAATCGGAATGTGGTTTAAATTCTTTTTTTATGCGTATGTGTAGGCCTTAGAATTCATTTCTTAGGAATAGCCTAGAATTTTTATTTTCATGCTAAATATTTGTCTAAATTGTTCTTGTTTGGTGTGGTTCACTGTTGATATTGGTGTGCACTCACTTGGGGAAGTATTGAGTAGCCAAAATTGTTCAAAATTATAAAAATAGAATGTGCACACCAAGTGTGCGATTAAATGCCCAAATGACGTTCTTACTAGTTTTTCCATGTTCTAAGGGCTTGATAAAACATCTAGGGACTGCATTTCATGTTCATAACATAAATTTTTAATTTGAAACAAAAATGGTCATTGAAATTGAAAGTATTGATTTTTTAAACTTTTGGTTGAGCATGCCTCAATTACTGCAATTACAGTCACAGGATCGCAATCGCTACTTAGTGGACCGCAATGGTGGCTAAGTGGCGCGTGATGACGACATATAAGGCTGTTTCTTAGGCTGGATCACACATCTTTCAAGTTCATTTTTTTCCAAGAAATTGCAAAGAGACTATACCATTAGCTTTATTTAATAACATAACATAGTTTTCACATGTAAATGTGGATAATTAATGCTTTTGTGCTATTCTCAGGTTTCTAAAGCTCAAGATGAAAGACTACGACCAAACTTGGTTCATGGATACTGAGTTCCAGAATCTGTGCTATGCCAACTTTCCCAGAACCTAGTTACTCCCCTAGAGAGTCATCTGCTTAGACAGGGTGCTGAAGAAGGTCCCGACTTTTCATGACCGCTTGGTGCCCACTGGGTGGAGGTGCTTTTCCCCGGATCCATGCCAGGAAAATGAGCATTGACTGAGGGAGTTCTATACAAATCTTTGTGTAGTCTCTATCTTAGACCTAGTTATGAGGATCCAATGAAAGGAATTTTACTTTCGAGCTGAGCAGATAAATGACTTATATAGGCTACTGGATACTGACATAAACCCCTATGAAGATAAGGGTTGTGAACTTGGGAGATGGCTAGATATTAAGTTGTGTCCAGGTTGAGAGGTTTCGTGAGCCACCAAGAATATGAGGATATCATTGCATGGTTTCATAGCTGAGGCTCAGATTTGATTGGCAATCATCTGTAGCTGGATTTCTCCTTGCACCAATATGAAATATGTCACTGATATGAGAGCCCGAATAATTGCATGAATTTTGGATAACATTCCTCTAAATATTGGTTATTTTATTCTGTTGGACATGTGACATTTCAAGCTCAAAGGCAGCTCCTTTCTTTTATTTCCATTCTTGATTACTGAGCTATGCAAGAGAGTCAGGTTTGAAGAGTACCCGAGAGATACTTGTTTGCATCTAAATACCCCCATTTAACCTCTTAAGATTTCAGGTGAGGGCGCACCTGGTTAGAGCAAGAAGAGGAAGATTGACTTAGGAAAGTCGATAGCTGAGGACACTAACTCTTGTAGGTGACACAACCCGAACTCTGTTCCATGTCATATAGGCACACCAAGTTCACATGAATCTGAGGTCGGTGCAATAACCCAACCCAATAACTCATCATACAATAGGAGTCGAAACTACTTCAACTTACAAGTTAAGATTGCATAAATAATATCATAAGTCAACATTAGATTCATAATAACTGACTCACACCCAACTGAATAGTTGTTCACAATAACTCTATACAAAATCTAAGTCAATAAATGTATATGTAGGGACAAACCCCCGATAATAGCCAAACCAACTCTAAAGATAAGAGACCAAGAGGTGCATGTCTTTCGAAGTATGAAAGCTCACCACTTCAAGACAATGCATGAACCACTTCAATCTACTAATCACTGTACAGGAAGAGAAGAAGATGCTTTATCCCCTATGTCGCGTGGGGACATAACATCCGAAGATGGTTACTAGTTGGAACACTAGCATGTAACTTAAGGATAAGTGATAAAATATCGTCATCAGTCAACATTAAGTCAATATATCACATATCATCTCATTCACATACTAATCCATGCATATATATATTTCAAATGCTAATCAAGATATCAAGGTTCATCATCATTCTCAAGCATTCATTCATTAGACATAAAGTGGGGGACTCCGACCCTCCACACTTGTAGGTTCAACAATTGGCATTATGCATAGGACTTTAACCACATTCATAAGAACTTAGACAAGGGACTTCAACCATGCTTACTCATTCATTAGACAAGGACTTTAATTGCAAAATCAATTATTTAAACAATGGGCTCTAGCCATACACACATCCAATTGGACATAGGACTTTGACCACATATCCACACATTCAATTAGGCATGGGACTTTGAACTCATGCTTACACATTAGGAAAAGGACTCTAAAATCATGCTATATTTCGGCAACCACAAGATATTCCATTCATCGAGGTTCTCTAACCTTAAGATATCTCTTTAAGCAATAGACTTTAACCTCTAGAAATATCATTGGGAAAGGGACTTTAACCTTGAGAAATATTATTGGGTAGAGGGATTCAACCTCAAGTCATAACAACTATCATTAGTTAGCATCTGGGACTCAAACCTTTTGCCCAAGCATCAACATACATTCAATACAATATTTAAGGACTTTAACCACTTTAGCCAATTCAATACTATGCATGATCACATGGTCCTTATGGGAGCCTTCATTGCTCAACCATATCAATAGGCTAATGCCTTCACTTAATTCAACATACAAAGCAAGTTATGTTCATCAAGAACCTTACAATAATTCTATACCAGATTCTCACCATACTTGGGTTCAACCTACAATTACTTAGACATTTTCACAAACACCTTGGGTGCATCCCTTCAATAAGGCCATTTCCATGGTATATATTATCAAGATTAGGGTTAATCAAGACCCTTATGTAAATCCAAATACAACAAGCACCCACACATGTAATTCATCACCAATATCAAATATAAATATAAGTTTAGGCAAGATTTAATGTCATACATTATTTGGCAACAGAACTCTTTTCATTTGATTTTAAAACTACCATGTACACTTACTAATTCAAGTGTGAAATAAATGGGTTTAGAGATATTTAAAGAGAGGAAGAGATACGTTCATTAAACAAGATGACACACCAATAATCTTGGCTTTTTCTTGCCATTAGATAAGCTCCCTCTAAACCCTAGCTTTCAATCTTGGTTCAAGAAGCTTCTCAAAGTGTTTGGAATGTTTTAGCCTTGAAAATTAAAGACTTAGGATGCTACAATGCCTTATATAGTGAGAAGGGTTAGGGTTTTAGGAAAGGGAAATGACCAAAAGGTCCTTAGTTAAAAGCTAAAAAGTTCACTCATGAAAAGGTACGACTCCTCCATATGGTTCCCTTAGCAATCGTACCCTAGGGTACAGTTGGTACCCTAATTTGTACTCGAGGCTTCTCCTAGGTCAACCACACTATTATCGGTACGAGTGGGTACCCTTAAATCATAACCAAAGGGTATAAATCATCCCCTAACTTGTATACAATACCTATAAAGACAATAGTTCACTCAAGATAGGTCCATGCTCCATATGGTGTAGTAGTATAAGGCTCATATACATTGGTTATAAGTGAGAGGTGGTCATATCATATATAAAATTGTATGACACCCTCATGGTTAGATCAATGTACGAAAGGGGAGGACAAGATTAGTATGAGTCATGACCAACGGTATGACTCAAAGGCTCTAGTTGTACCCAACTTAGAGGCAAAAAATATAGTTGTTTTTCAGTGGTTAAAGACCTAGGTATTTCAGTAGGCCATCTATATCAGAGTTGCTTTAGGAGACCTCGATTGATATAAGGGCGATCAAGGAGATTATGGCTGGGTTTTCTATGGGGCTGAGAGAGCCTTTCACCATCTATCACTACTATGTTGCTCAGTCCGATTATAAGAAATACATGGAGGACTAAAAAAAGTAGGGAGCCACTATTTCTAGGCCTGAGAGGGCCTACTCATCTTTTGCACAGTCACAAGGAGCTCAGGGATTCTTTTAAGAAGATAAGAAAGAGGGAGAAGAAGACTATTAAATTTTTCATGAAGATGTGAAAGGGGGTGAAGGGTCTAAAACCTAAGGAAAAACTTCCTTCTACTAGAGTTGAGAGTGGTGATGAGGTCCTAGCTGTATGGTCAGATTCAGATAATATTGAAGGTGATGTGTAAATCGAGGGCAATGACAGTCTTTGATGCGGTTACAGGGAGCACCCTTTGCTCTTTTTATGCTTTATTGATTATTCAATGAGGTCATTACAAGCTTTTATTAGGGGTGACCATCTTCTTATTCATTTATTTTTCCTTGGTCTGTATTATTGAGATATTCGTTGGATGTTTTTATGTTGATTTGGATGATTTTTATTTTGGGTTGAAATAATTAGGCACCTCGATGGTGCCTACATTTCATGGATTAGTTGTTTGTTTTATTCTTAGATTTTTATTTTATGTTTTCTTATTTGTGATGATGTCGGATAAGCCTTTCCCTATGATAGATTGAGTGACGACATTCTTTAGGAAAAGTTATCGTGATTGGGTTTGGAGCCATAGATGCAGGGTAAGTCAAAGTATTCGTAGCATTGTAGTTTTGGGATCACTCGTACAACTATGGTGAAGTCTGAGTAGGTATATGGTTTATCCTAATGAGAGCTGAAATATGAGATGATGGTTTGGTTCGGTGCCATCATTAGAAAATTATGTGTGGTGTAGATGCGAAGAAAATACCCCCTCCCCCCATCAATTTTTTTTTTAAAACTAAGGGCATGGACGTGAACAATTTTGTAATAATTTTTTTACCTCATTTTGTGACTCCAAAGTCCTTAGTTTGTAATACATGGTAAATACCTTCTTTTGTCTCTAGTAGGAAATGGAATTGAACATTCTTGGCATATTTGCATCTTATGTGCAATGAGCGCAGTTGTAACTTTCATGCTTGCTTGTATCATCTAGAACTTACCCCGTTAGTCTCTCAAGGATAATCATAATTATTCTTTGTTTGTGAAATTATCTTAGGCCTTATTTGTGAACAAAGGAACCCACTTTATCCTAAAGATCCTACTCGTACATGGAATAGTATCCCTAGTCACCCATTTTTAGCCTTCAAGCCTTTCTATGGCAACTACATTACAAGCCTTGAACCATTTGGAGTTTACCCCTTTTTAACCCTACCTTACTTGAACTTGAAAATACAACTTGAGACCAAAAGCTTAAGTTGGGGGTGGAAAGTTTTGGAAGAGGTGACCTTGGGCCATGGTAGTGTAAGTGGATGCCTACAAGCTAAGTGTAATACCCCACAAAATCGCATGTCAAATTCAGCTTGTAAAGCTCCATGAAATATCCCAAGACTTAGAAAAATTTTGCTAAGTGTTCAAGATTCAACACTTAGTCTTATTTTAGACCTCTAAATTTTGGGGATTTATTTGGTGACATTTTTGACATCTGTTTTTCAATTTTAAAGTTCCGTTATGATCCTGAAAGCTCGTAGTATATCCCGGGTGAGTTTCAGAATTTTTGGAGTAGCATAAGGGCACGTTTGGGTGCCCAAAACAGAAGCCCCGGGTGATTAGCCCGCGCCGCCTGCTAACTCCAGTGCTTGCCTATTTTTTTTCCAGTATTTCAGGGTCAACTTCAAACAATCATAACTCCCTGTATATAATGAAATATGAGAGCTTCTATATATCAAATGAAATATACGAGAGTAGTCTTTCCAATTTAATTGGTTTCATCAAATTTGGCCATCTGAGTAAAAAGTTATGATCAATTTACTTCAGCCTGTCAGACAGTCAACAGAGGGACAACTACATCTTTTTCTCTTTTCTTAAGGGTATTTTGATCATCTCCCACCCCATATATACCCATAAACACGGAATTAACCCCATTTTCAACCAAAATACACTCTTTTCTTCCATTTTCTCTCAAGAACAAGAAGATGGTTCTCAATTGGGGATTTAATTTCAAGAATCTTTCCATCAATCTTCCACGAATCATGAACTAAGGTATGTGTGTGTTGATTTATGGATTTCTTTCATCCATAAAGCTCAAAAAAGTCATCTTTTAAATTATGTATTATGATATTTATGATGTTGATGGTTGATGATCATGTTTGTTGAAAATTGATGAGGCCTAAGATGGGATCTTAGTATGTTTATATGAAACTATGCTGGTATATGATGTATAAACATGTAAAATTGGTGGTTGAATACTTGTAATCTTGATGAATCTACCTATGCTAAAGATTCGCATGTAAGGTGTTTGTGAAAATACCTAAGAAACTAGAAATCATGCTTTTATGACACAATAGGTCCTAAATGACTAGTCCATGTTCTATGCTTATGCTCAACATGATTTCCACGTAAATTGTTATGCATTGTTGTTGTAATATGGAATGTTTATGAAATTTAATTCATGCAAGTATTTACATGTTATATGCATTCCCTTTTCATGATCAAGAATATGATAGCCATGTGTAGTATGAAATCCCCTACTTATGATATTGTGGATTGTGGACTCTATTCTTATGATCAAGTCAGTCATGTTGATGATAGGCGGATTTACATGCCTAAAGTACTATATTTTACCCATATTTTAGCTAAGTTTTGAGGACAAAATATATAATTCATGCACTTTTAGTCCTTTTTCCTGTAATTGAGCTAACAAATGTGATTAGCAAGTTTTCAGGTATAAATGATGCAGATTTCAGCATTTTATGGATAACTTGACGCCAAAGGAAGCTTCACGAAAGAAGGAAGGGAAAGCTTGGACGCCAAGGACCAAAAGTGACGCATGGAAAATCTGTCCCAGGCAAAAATAGCAATTCTAAAGACTTTGGGGACTAGCAGTAACTTATTAGGATTAGGATAATAATGCAGTAACCTAGTAGGATTGGGTTAAGTAATGCATTAGCTTAGTAGGAATAGGATATGGGTATTATAAATACCCTATTTTTCTGCAGCTTTTTAATTATCAACTCATTCATAACACATCATTATTCTCAGAATTCACTACTACTTCTAATTCTTCCATTAATTCTACTTTTTATTCTTCTCCTATTCATCTATTCAATTCTTAAACTCCACAACAAGAGAAACACTACTTTGAAAGGGAGTTCACGCCTAAAGCCATACCACACCATACTACACGTGATATCTTTATTGTGGTATAATAATAATATCTATTGTGAGTTCCATTGCACTCATGAGTAGTTAAACTTCTCTGTTGGGGTTATGGAAGCCGTATGAGATACTATCTATTTCTATGAGTTTGTGAATTCGCGACACGTATGCTGCTTATATCATTATTCTCTTCATCTTAATGCAAATTCTTGTGGTTGCAAATGCATAGAGTACGCCAGTATAGCATTAACTTGTTCGAAAGAAAACTTATATGTCTGGAAAAGAGATAATGTCAAGGTAATAGGGCACCAACCCCTGTTAAAAAGTTAGTGCCGTAACTGGATTAACCTCTTGGAGAATTTGTACCGTTAGATACGCTTTAAGCTCGAAAGAGTTAATGTGAAATAGTCCTTGTTAGGTCGAAAGACGCTTGGATTTACCATAGAATACAATTCTCTATAAGCGCATGCATGTTTGCATCCCGCATAAATCATAGCCAATAGAGACGTATAACTCATAAGGTGGACATAACCCCAACTCTCAATTCTCAGTGGTTAACATCGTACCAAACATTCTTTCTTCTTACTTTGCTAATTTTCATTTTTACTCTATTATTTTGGTTACACGTTACAATCCCCCCTTTTTATGATACTTTCACCAAAAGTCTAATAATCTTTGCTTACTTATTGACCGGCTATTCCCTGTGGGATCGATACCCAACCCAGTTGGGTTATATATTTGACAACGACCGCTTTACACTCTTACAAGAGTTGTAGATTGAGCGTTATCACATGTGTGTTAGTTTTCTTTCATCGAGTCCTAGGGGTACTTGTACTCGAAAAGTATAGCTGTGCGCCTAGAGCCATGTCATGTTATAACGATATCCTCAGTTAAGCCATGCTCAGTAGAAATTAGTCAATCATATGACTCAGGAAATCTCAGTAATCTCATGAACTCAGTCAGTTACCTGACATCAGTAGTAATTCCGTCAGTCAATGGAAATTCAGTACAATTAGTACCAGTCTAGTTCTACTCAGTACTCAATAACTTCAGTTCTCTCAGTCAGTCCTCAGATCTCAGTAGTACTCCGTCAGTCAACGAAACTCATTAAATTTAGCTTAGCTCAGCTAAGCAACACTATCAGTCTAGTTAATCAGTTTAATCAATCATGCTCAGTGTCTATTCAGATAGGAGTAAAAGTTATCACCAAGTGAACCCAAGGATGGGAATACATACTATCAGATGAGTCTGTGATTCTTAGCAGTCATCCTTGCATTCCAAAAATATGTAGGTAGCATAGGTTGAGACATCAACACTTTTAGCTTGAGGTTTGATGAGGCGGACATCAGGCGTTCTCTTTTTGGGACACTGCCAGATTTGAGGGTCACTTACAACTTGTCTTTACCCGTGGAACGGTATTGACACCTTTCCAATCAGGGCAAGGATTGGGCCCCAGTTTAGCTACATTAGCATACATGGGGCATGTTGGTTAAAATACTATCTCCCACATGTTTAGTCATTTGATCTCAGTAAAAGAACTCAGATAGTTCTTCAGAATATTAGGACTATCAGATACATTCAACTCAGATATAGTACAGAACTCAGATAGTTCTATTAGAGGGCTATCAGCTACAGTCACCCATGTTATCAGTATCCAGTATCAAGGCTATTAGATATAGTCACTCATGTTATCAGCTATATTAGCTATCAGAAATCATTTGCAAGTCATATTAGATATCAGTAAACTCATGCTACCAGTACTCAGTTTTAGGACTGTCAGATACAGTCAAATATACCAGTCCTTCATAATCAGGACTGCCAGAAACAATCATTCCTTTATCAGTAATAAAGTATCAGTCTCCTAGTATTCAGTAATACAGTATCTGTTCCTCACTTATTAGTGATTCACAGATCAATATTGGTAAATGCATCCATTTAGTATCTCGAAACCGGTAAACTCATATTGTCAGTATTCAGACTCAGAAGTGTTAGTATCATCACGAGTTCAGTAGTAGTTACTTATGTATGTATGTGTTCTAACGTTTGTATCAGTCAGCATTGTTCATGCGTACAAACCCTTTGCATTTAGCCTACCTCACTTGTATACTCAGTACTCTCAGTTGTACTGACACATTCGTGCTATGGTGCTTTGTTTTATGTTACCCCATAGGTTTAGATACACAATTTCCAAAATAGTAGTAGCAGTAGCATCACAGCTGTTAGAGTTTCAGCAGTGAGTCCTCGTCTCTCAAGGGCATGATCATTACTTATGTTATGGTTTATTTCAGTTCAGTTTTGCTAGTCGGAGTTAGTTGGGGACATGTCCCATCAACTCCCTATTTAGACAGTCATGTTAGAGGCTTTTCAGACTAGTATGTTCAGACTTCAGATAGTATTATAGTTGTTTTAGTTATTTTATACCCTACTCTCATGTTATGATTATTCCGTTTTGAACCTTATGTCCTTACAGTATTACATATTCTGCATTTATGTTCTATATTATGCAGTGTACAAGTACAGATATTAGCCATGGGTTAGCTTGTGATCCCTTGGGGTTATGGGCACCTTGTAACGTTCTGATTTAGCAAATCGGGGCATTACACTAAGAAAAAAGGGTAGGTGAAAAAGTGAAAAAGAAAGGAATCATCAAAATAAGGAAAACAGAGCTTGCACAAATGAAATAAATGAGAAAGAAATTCTTTCAAAAAAATTGGGTGTATCAAGGTAGTGTAAGTAGGCATGTGTGTGAAATAAAAACAAATGAAGTGGTCCATAGTCCAAAGTTTGATTGAATAGTATGATGTAGATGTTCAAGGAAGGCGTATTCACTTTACTCATAAATGATACCATACCCTTTCCCCAAACCTACATTACAAGACTTAAAAATTTCTTCGAGATCTCCTATAAAGCATATTCATAGTAGTGATAATTGAAAATAAGGGCAAGCATATGGTATGACACTGCTCAGATTAAGAGATTCTTTGTGAGAGTGAGTGTTTGCACTTAAATCCCTTATTGCATGATAGATAATTTAGTGTGTGCAATTTTATTTTTATGAGGAGGCATGTAGACTAATCGAGGCGGGTGAAATTGTCATCTTTTGAAAATGAGGCGAAGGAGTGTAGTTAAGTTGCTATCGATGGAGAGTCACTTCAAGAGAGTTAGTAATTATTGCATTGTTGTTCTTTAAAGTCTTTTGCATAATTGAGATTATGCTTCATTTGGAGGGGACCTGTGAGAATAGATTTACCCATGCTTTGAGAGCTACTTGTTAGTGCTAACCAAGTTCAAAGTCACTGTGATCATTTAGTCATATAAAAGGTCTTATAATTGCATAGTTTCATTGGGTAAGAAGTAATGTTGCTTAAATACAAACAAAGATTTAAGTTAGGGGTGTTGATGAGTGGTAAATTTTTCACTCATTTACATCCAAATTTGTGCTCACTACTATGGTTAAATGATGTTAATAAGACAAATTTGTCATTTGAATAAACTAATTCCCATGTTTTGCTGGTTCATATATAAATAGAAGAAAACTAGTGAAGTAAGCTAAAAAGGGAACAAAAAGGGTAAAGTAGTGCAAGAGCTGGAAAATCTAGAGCTGGGCTCAATCTCAGTTACCATGATCATGGTCTGAGGGATTCAATCCTAGCCAATCAAGTTCTGGTCAAAGCATGGTGATCGCAATATGCTTAATACAATTCCGATCATTGTGATCATGGTCAACTAATGGCGATCGCGATAAAGCGGAAAATAACCTAGGGGTAGATTTATAATTTCCCACACTGGTTCCAATTCTCTGTAGGGAGAAAATCCTTTCACTTTTGGGATATCTTGAACTAAAATTCAAGTTGTGGTATTGTAAAAACCCTACTAAATTAGGAAAGATTATTGTAGTTAATTTTCCAAGGATTTTAGTTGTAATTGAAGTTGAAGTTTAGAACACCCTTGCTTGCATCTTCAATGGAACCTTTGAATATAAATTTGGGTATATTTATTTTCTCAAACTTCATGAGTAGATAAACATCTATCTTAGGGTTATGTTGGAATAGGGTGAAATATGTGTAGGTCTTAATTGTTAGTGTAGATTCTTTATCAAATTGGAATTTGTAAGTGAGAGCCCCAAATTCCCAAAATACCACATCAAGGAATATAGGTATTCATTTAGATCACATATCATTCTTGAAATGGGATATGTATGACAAGTATTTGTGAACAATAAGTAGATGTTAGCTTGTTCCATTACATTGTCTTAGAAATAAGGATGGACTGTGAATTTTATATGTGTTGGGCATCTTCCAAGAAATAGGAATGCCTAATTGAGGTTCTGGGTTGATTTGTTTGCCACACCCATGAGGTATCCAAAAGAATCCATGGGTGATATTTTGGTATTTGGTTGAAAAACTAACATCAAAACCCCTAACCTATCCTACTCATGTAGTCATTAGCTAGAGTTCGCATTTTATTCTTATGTACCAATGCACTATCTCCCCCTAGGAAAACATAATCCCAAGACTATTCTCCTGTTGGAATCTTATCTATTATTGTTGCTCTAAATTGGTAGTTCAAGTATTTTTTGTTCGAAAACCTTTCAAACCACATCCCCCAATTTTAATTTATGTTTTACTTTATCTTTTTATTGCGAGTAAATACTTAGTAACCTTCACCAGGATTTGTCTACTAGTTACACTCTTTCTGGATTTGACCCCAACTCAAGTTGGGTTATTATATTTGACAATGATCATCCTACGCCAAACCAATGATATAGGTGAGCATGATCAGTTATCATGTTATCTTATCTTACATAGTGTAAGTCTTCTTAGGCATAGAGTATTGCTATAGTCCCTTAAGGATAAACCTCGACCACCTAAAACAAAAATAAAGATGGACAACATAGTGGTAGAAATAACAAGAAGGAGGAAAACTAAGCTTGAAACTACTTCTACTTATATTTATTAGGTGTGAGTGTAAGTGAAGATGATAGATAGAGCAGGCACATGAATGAGATTGGTACAAGATAAAAGGTGAACCAAAGAAGGTATTATATAGTCTCAAATATCATCCACTATGGGAAAATCTCTCAACTCAATTTAGGCAAAATATCCAAGAAGTGAGAGAAAAGAGAAAGAGAAAGAGTAGAGAAAATTGAATGAAAGACGAGCAATTCAAGTTGTATTTAAATAAATATTGATGGTGACCTTTGAGTGGACAAGGGTATGAATAGTCAAGGGGAAAACAACTTTTGAAAAAAATACTTAAAAACATTTGAGTTCTCCTCAAATGTTTGAGTTCTCTGGGATTGGACCTAGTCTGATTTTTTGGCATGAAAATTCCTTTAAAATAAATCTTCCAACAGATGACCCATCAATTATGTTGGAAGAAATCAAACCTCTTGAAGACCTATTTTGATCTCTTCTAATAAATGGGTAATCTGTTGCAATAGATGACCTATCTATTGGAAAAAATCAAACCACTTGAACATCTATTTTAATTTCTTCCAATAGATAGGTAATCTATTGCAATAGATGACCTATCTGTTGGAAGAAATCAAATAACTAGCAAGACGTATTTTGTTTTCTTCCAACAGATTAGTCATATATTGCAACAAATGTATTTACTTTTCTAATAATTTTCAATAGATGAGTAATTTGTTGTAAAATGTTAGTCATCTGTTGCAACAGATGTCTATATTTATTTGATAATTTTCAATAAATGTGTCATTTGTTACAATAGGTTAGACATCCGTTGAAACATATATCTATATCAGTTTGATTAATTTGATATGAAATGATTTATATTACACCATTATTACTAATAAATAAATTAATTTAACTAAAATTAGTTTTCACTTAATAAGTTCAATTACAACTTCAATGAATTACATAGTAATTACATGATCAACTAAGTGTATTCTTCTTAAATAGAGTGATCAATTGAATAATTTGATGTAAATTGATTCAAATTGAACCATTATTAGTAATCACTAAATTGATTTACGTAAAAGTTGCTTTCAATTAATAAGTTTAATTACTATTTCAATTAATGTCATAGTAATTACATGATCAAATAAGTGTATTCACCCTGAACAGAGTGATCAATTGACTAATTTGATGTGAATTTATTCAAATTAAACCATTATTAGTGATAAATAAATTGATTTAAGTAATATTTTGTTTCAATTAATAATATCAATTAATTTCATAGTAATTACACGATCAAGTAAGTGTATTTTCCCTGAACTAAGTGATCAATTGACTAATTTGATTTGAAAGATTCAAATTAAATCATTATTAGTAATAAATAAAATGATTTAAATAAAATTACCTTTCAACTATAAGTTCAATTGCAGCTTCAATGACTTACACATTAATTACGTGATCAACTAACTACTTTAATGAATTACATTGTAATCAACTAAGTGTATTTTTCCTGAATAGAGTGATCAATTGACTAATTTGATGTGAAATGATTCAAACTAAATAATTATTAGTAATAATACATTAATTTAACTAAAATTACAACAACAACAACATACCCAGTATATTCCCAACAAGTGGGTTTGGGGAGGATAAGTGTACACAGTCCATACCATTACCTCAACGTCAGATAGAGAGTCTGTATCTGATAGACCCGTGGCTCAAAATAAGGCAATCAAAGATAATATAAGGAGTAGTAATTAAAAAAGAAGTTACTAGAAATTAACATACTCAATAACACCCAAACCAATATACTTCAATTATACACCAAAACAGACAACATCCTAAATCAAACTAACCTTCTACTCTTATTTGCCTCCTCCACAACTTTCTATCCAGGGTCATGTCTTCGACAAGCTGAAGTTGATTCATGTCATGACTAATATTAGCTTGTTATTATTTTCTAAATTTGTTATCTGTTGCAATAAATGTCTTATCTGTTGGAAATTATCAAACATATATGGATATTTGTTGCAACAAATGACTAATATGTTGCAATAAATGACACATCTATTACAATAAATACTAAACATGTTGCAATAGATGACCCATCTATTGCAGCAGATGTCTCATTTGTTGAAAATTATCAAACAGATATAGACATCTGTTGTAAATGATTATAATTTGTTATAGTAGGTTATACACTTAATTGGACATGTAATTACTATGTAATTCATTAAAGTTGCAATCGAACTTATTTAGTGGCAGATAATTTTAGTTAAATCAATTTAGTTTTTACAAATAATGGTTTAATTTAAATTATTCAATTGATCACTCTATTCAAGATGAATATACTTAGTTGATTCTGTAATTACAATGTAATTCATTTAAGTTGCAATTGAATTTATTAATTGAAAAGTAATTTTAGTTAATAAACTAGCTATTACTAGTAATGGTTTAATTTGAATCATTTCATATCAAATAAAGTAATCAACTTATCAATCTATTAATTGATATCCCTTTTATAAAATTAGTTAAGATAATTGAGACCAAATTAATATTTTCAAAACTTGTTGTTCTTTTCCAAAATATAAATCAATGCACCCACAATTTTCTAATTAATCTGTAGTAAAAATAATACAAGAGGCCAATCTAATCACCATTAGCATCAGTTTCAAAAAATCTCAAAATATTTCATCTTCTTCTATCTCTCGAACTCAACAGTTCTTTGTTCAAACCCTTCACAATATATTGCTCAACCTTTAACGATAGATCAATTTTTTTCCCATATTCGACTACATCAGTTGTCATTTTAGACTTTTCTCTTCCTTGTACCTATTATTTTCTCTCTCTTTGCAGATAAGAGTTCTATATTTGTTGTTTTTTGAAAATTTAGGGTTTTTTTGTTAATGAAGAAATATAGTAACTTTAGTTGTATTATCTTCAAGTATGAGTTAGCAATTTTTAGTTTTGATGCAAAAAAAGTAATAGGAACTTGAGAAAATCTTAGTTTGTGGTAGTTGTTCTCTTAATAAGGTTGTAGATGTAAATACAGTATTTTTCTTAGTTCAATATGATTTATTATTGTTGTTATTGTTCTTATTATCGAATATTGCTATAAAAATTGCATAAAATTAAACTTTGACCTTTTTTGAAAGTTGACAATTTTGTTATGTTTTTTGTGTTGATGTATTAAATCACTTCACTTGGTATTAATTGGTGTTAGTGAATGTTGATGTTGTTGGTGTTCTATTTTTATTTTATTGGTGTTCGATATATTTTATTTTGTTGGTGGTATGGTATTTTTGATGTTGTTATTGGCGATATTGGTGTATTGGTAAAAACATTTGGTGTTGTTTAAAGTTTATATGTATGTGTGGTGATATAGAAGATTGGTACTTCGTGTTATTTTTGTTGATCTTATTCTTGCTGATGTATAATGTTGCCCAACAGATGTGTAATATGTTGGAAACAACTATATATCTGTTGGTTAACTATTTTGATTCATTCCAATAGATGCCCCATCTATTGCAACAGATGGTTCCTCTGTTGGAATTAATTAAAACAACTCTTCCAACAAATGATCCACCTATTGCAATAGATAGGCCATTTGTTGAAAGATATCATAATAGGACATGCCACTGGTTTGAGTTCTTCCAACAAATGACCTATTTATTGCAACAAATGGGTTATCTATTGGAAGATATCAAAAGAGGTCATTCAATAGATAACCCACCTATTGCAATAGATGGGTAATTTGTTAGAAGAAATCAAACTAGTAGCAGGTCTTGTTTTAAGTTCTTCCAACAGATGCCCTATCTGATGCAATAGGTGGGTCATCTATGGCAACATATAGCTTATTTGTTGCAATAGATAGGTCATCTATTGTAAATCAAGACAACCTTGTTACAAATTTAGTTTTTTCCAACAGATGACCCATCTATTAGAAATATTTTCTTAATGTGTTGTATTTATTAATTTTTATGTTACCCTTTTTAATGATGTACACATCAATTGTAATTTTTTTGTTTCCTCTTGTTTGTAGATAAAATATGTCTCTCAAAATAAAGGAAAGTGGATCAAATTTTGACCAACAAACCAAAAATAATAAATTACGAACACCATTAGAAGAGTTTGTTAAACAAGCTCTTTTAGGAATGAATGAAGTATTACCATTTGTCGAGAATGAAGATGTGGAAAGAGATAGAAATATTGCAAAATCTACTGAAGATAATGAAGGAATGGAAGTTAAGGGGGATGAAGAAATGTTTGTAGAGAGGGAGAATGTAAATAAAATTGAGAAAGAAGATGGCGAAAGTAAGGATGAAGAAGATAAGAATGAAGGTCAAGATGATAAGGAAAATAAAAGTGAAGAAGAAGATGATGAGGAAGAAGAGGAAAAAGTGAATGAGGAAGGAAGTGATGAGGAAAAAGATGGATCTAAAAAAGAAAATAAAAATGAGGATGAAGATATTGATGATGAAGATATTGATGATGTTGTTGTTACATCATCATTGAACGTGAACTTAGATCGAAATCCTAGTATGATCTTGCCAAAAAATTTTGTATTGATAATTTCTAGGTTGAGATGCCGATCGGTATCTCTACAGATTTAACTGGTGATGATAATTTCTAGTTTGAGATGCCGATCGATATCTCTACAGATTTAACTGGTAATTTTGTAGTTAAATCTCTGATAGGTTAAAATTTTAATGTGTTGAGGAAAATTTTAAGGGATAAAAAGTTGGATTTGTTGATCTTCTAGAGGAAAACAATGCACATTCAATGACCATGGTATATGGTCTTCTAAAGTATAGGATCAAGTATAAGGGTGATGATGAAGAATTAAAGAATGAGGACAAGAAGATATATGAAATATGGATAAACTATTCTGGCATGCCAATTTATTTTGGCATGAAAGAGTTTGACATAGAGACTGTACTAACATATCATCATCCATTAGAACCTCTTCCCAAAGTAACCTCTTGAATAAATCAAAGGCAAGAAGGACACCCAAACAAGCATTAATGAAAGGGAATACATTATCAAGCCATCATCTACCAAAATCAGCACTGGTAAGGAAAAAATAAATGAGTTGTTGGCCACTATTGAACCTAGCTACAAAACCAGGTAGTTGATAGTTGATATCTAGAATAAAAAGTGTATGAAGAAGCAAAAGGTGCCATTGTGCTTAGTTTGGTTTGTGCAGTCTATTTTATGTGCTAGAGACATCAAGAAAGTCATAAAACCTGAATTGTTGGTGCTTGCTTAGAATTTGGAGGCATTCAACAATTACCCATGGGGATATGGAAGTTATTTCTTGACTGTAAAATATTTATTGACAAAGTTATCTCCAAAGATGATCATCTTATACGGCTTTTCTTGGGCTTTCATGGTAAATTTTGTCACTATTTCTTTAGTTTTTTATTTATTTATGCTATTAAATAATTTTTCTGACTTTTTTTAATCATATTTATATTTTTAGGATTGGGAATTTTAAGCAATTCCTCACTTCCAGTAGGAAGTTAAGTACTTCTTAGATGAGGTTTCTCATCCAAGGATCCTTAGGTGGTTGCTTGCCAAAAACAACTCAAAGATCAATCCCATTGATCTCTTCACGCCACCATATAATATAGTATGTATTCTTTTAAATATAATAATACTACTAAAGTTAGCACATTATAACAAATGGGTTATTTGCCACAACAGATTACCCATCTATTGAATAAGTATCAATTCAGATTAGCCATCCGCTGCCTCTTATGCAATAGATAGGTCATCTATTGCAATAATTGGTCCATGTATTGCATAGGTTATATGAACTAACTTATACAAGTGATGGGTAATCTGTTATAATACATGAGTCCTCTGTTGCAACAGATGGGTAATTTTTTACAACAAATGACTTATCTATTAGAAATACCTTGCAAATTCTTATTTGATTTTAATACATCTACTTTTATTTATAAGTTGTGCATCCCTGACTTGTATATACTGAGCAAGATTTGGACATGTCTTTCTTTTTTACTATAGGTATTTTTCAAACAAAACCAGACCCAAAGGTGGACTTTATAAAGAAAGAATTGGCTGGAGAAAGAGCCATCAAAAGAGAAGCATCTTGGAAAGGTTAGTTTGTTATTGTTGATCCTCATTTTGAGGTTTCCGGTGATGTTGCAACTGATTTGGGTACTAGTAGTGGCGGTGGTGATTGTGATGGGGGTGGTGTTAGTAATGGTGATGGTATTGGTCATGAGCATGTTGATGATGTTAATGAAAAATTATTTGAAAATAGATTTGACCATGATGATGATCATGATAGTGGTGGTTGTAGTGGACTTACCCTTTTCAGTTGTCCCTCTTAAAGCTTATGTTCTTCTTACAAATGCCAAGAGTGCAAGAGAAGACATAAAAATTTGATTAAAAGCATTAATGCTCTGACTATTATTGTCAAGGAAGTGACATCCAAGAGAAATGTCATATCATCAAGGATCTTGATAGAGCCATTCACTCCATTGGCGGTTAGGAGGAAGAAAATAACAATTTCAAAGGTACTATCAGGTATTAAATTAGGAGAAATTATAACTCCTCCTTCTTCAATGTTTATCAAGCTCAAAGGGCCCCGTCCAATGTTGTGCAGGTTAAAGAGGCCACTGGAGAGCAGGTACTACTAAAGAGGATAATATCTATAAGTTGGTGCAAACCACGAAGAAGTCTAATTTGAACAGACTGATAAGATCTAGAAAGGCGTTAGTATTTTTCTCCATTCATGAATTTGGGTCATTAGACTTCAAGAACATGATAGATATAAAGGTGTGGTGCGAGGACTGGGTAAGTTTACTTTTCTTAACTTCTATCTATTTTTTCTAACATTCTAAGTCATTTATTACAATAGATTACCCATATATTGCACAAGTTGCAGTAGATAGGTAGTTTGTTAACAAATGTTCAGTGAACCTATGCAACAAATTTTCTATCTATTGCAACAAGTGACTCATATGTTGTAATAGATGGTTCATCTATTACAACTAATTACCCATCTATTTCATAAGTTACAACAGATGGTTAATCTATTAACATAAGTTCAAGAACTTATGCAACATCTTGTCCATTTGTTATAATAAATGACTCATCTATTGCAATAGATTATCATCTATTACATAAGTTAAAGTTGATGGGCAATCTGTTATCACAAGTTCAGAGAAACTATGCAACAGATAGACCATCATTTGCAATAGATGTCCATGTATTGTATCTTTTCATTTTATTATAAGTTACTAACTTATTGAAATTGTATTCTTATATCATAGTATATTGATGAAATTCCTTGCCTCATAAGGCAGAGGCACCTTAAATTCACAAATCACTATGATCTTCGAGATAGTTTCATGGACCTCAACTTCTACAATAACTTCTCAAGTAGGTACAACAAACTCAATGAAGAAGCGAGAACTCTCGATGGAAAAAAAATTGAGGATTTAATTGCTGAGTTTGTATGGAATGATGATGTCTTTGACTATTGTACAAGAAAGAGAACATATCCTAGTGTCATGGATTAGATTAGGGAAAAGAGGATTCTTGCAGTGATGAAATTGGAGAATAACCATTTTATGACTATTAAGATCCTTATCAATGGGGGAGTCATAGATGTTTACGACTGCAACTTACCAGTCTTTGAGGAGTGGAAATTTTTTACTCCTTCAGAGCCATTGTTGGAATTGTTCCCAAAATTGTTAAAGCAAAGTGGAATAATGAATCACTTGCTAGAGAAGTTGCTTAATGAAACATAGTCCTTTGAAGTTCGAACATAGGACCTTAAAATGAGACTTGTGTCATTTATGGGTCATATGCGCATGCATTTATTGAATGTTTGCTAACACAACTATGACAACTCCAAGTACCTTATTGAATGATAACATAGTGGCAAGGATACAAGAGGTTCTAGATGTTGGAGTACTCAATAAAAGTTTGGAGCCCTGATTTGGATGTGTACAAAACTTATTTAATTATTTTTGATTTGTAATTTATTTATGTGGACGTGTACAAATATTATTGATGATAACATTTTATTTCTAGTATTTTAGTTAATTGTATTATTTAATATTATTGATAAAAATATTGTATTATTTATAGTATTGCAACAAATGCATTACAGATAAATACATCTGTGTAATACAACAGATAAGTAACCTTTTGCAATAGATGACCCATCTATTTGAATAGATCAAACAGAGATAAAGATATATTTCAGACAGATGAGACATGTATTGCAACAAATTTCTCATCTGTTGGAAATTATCAAACAAATATACATCTGTCGTAACATGTTATAATCTGTTGCAACAGGTTAGTCATCTGTTGCAATGGATATATAGATCTATTTTAATTTTCAACAAATATATCATCTTTTGCAATAGGTTAGTCCTCTGTTGCAATAGATACATAGATCTATTTGATAATTTACAACAGATGGGTTATATTTTGCAATAGGTTAGTCATATGTTACATTTGAATTTAGTAATTCATTTTAATAAATAAGTTCAAATCTATATTTAAAATAAAATTCATGTGTAATGACCCTTCTGGACATTTTTAATATTTCCATTTATTTTTTCCATTTAAGCTCCTCCATAGCTTCTCCAAGTCATTTATGACTTGATGGGACTGACTATTCGATCACCGGGTAGTTCATTTTCTTTTTAGAACTAATTTCCTATTTATAGGTCTTCACTGATTCCAAATAGCCACCGGGAAAATACAACAATAAAATGATCTTCGATGTAAATTTTGGCTATGCCAGTAGCTTCGAAATATAAATTTTTCGATAGGTAGACATTTGGTTTGGGTCCCAATGCACCCAAGCTCATTTTGACCTATTGGTCAAAAAGTTGAATATTTGGAAATATAGATGTGGGACTCACATTTAGTTGAAATGACCTCAAATTAAAAATCCAACTTTGCCAATGCATTCGAGATGTCAAATTTAGTGTGCTTACATAGTTCATTTACGAAAATTACATTTCAGATGAATCCTGAGCCATCATTGCAAACTTGGAAAAATTTCCAAGTTTCTAGTACTAGTGCCATGGCGATCACACAAAGATCACCATGATTGTACCATGTCGATCGTGGAAAATCCCAAGGATATCACGACATCAAGATCATAGTCCATGGGATGGTGATTGCGTCATCTCTGTACCTGAGAGGTCTACAAATAGACCCTATTATCATAATTTTGGTAATTTTCTCCTCACTTTTGAGAGCCAAGAACTCTAAATGGGTATGATAAATAAAATTGAGTTATATGGATGACTTAGGAGCTTGATTATCATCTATTATAGCCAATATATTTGTATTCAAGGTAAGAATCCTTCAAATTGATGTTTGAATTTCTTAGTTTTGACCCAAAACCCTAAATTTATTTAGGGCTTGCTTTTAGCCAAAAGGTTTCTTGGTTTGTATCAATTTATTTAGGGTTACGATTCCTTGTTCATGAATGAATTTGGGTTGACCTTGGAAACATGATTTCCATAAGTAGGACCCACTTGGGATTTTTGGTTCATTTTTAACCCAAAGTACAATAGTGCAATATTGGTATCATTAGGCTCATATTGAGGAGTAGATTACTATTTTAATAGTGTGGTGTTATTTTGGGGATTGTGAAGTAAAGAGGGACATATGGTGAATGATGTAAGATTTTGTGGTTCGGCTTGGAGGCAAGCTTCTACCTACTCTTCTTCGAAGATGATGTGTGTTATATATGGTATATAAATGTAAATGTTAGGATTGATTATGACTAGAATAACTTAGTCTTGGATATTTATGTTTGTGAATTAGATGAGGGTTTTAGACCCGTAAGGTGTTATGTTTGGGACCCTTTTAGAATCTTATTACCTTCTCCGTAGATTGGAAAAATTTGTGGCATGGATACAATATGATTTTAGGTTTGGGATGTGGTTTAAGTGTTGGAATCATGGTTAATATGATTAACCTTAGTTGGGCTAGTCTAGTGATCTCGAAACCATAATTTGAGTATAGTTGACTTAAATGCCCATGTTTGTAGTCAAAGTTGCTATCTTAGGTTTTATTATGGCTTACTTGACATCTAAAAGTTGAATTAGATACCTTATACTAGTTTGGGAAGTAGATTGGCTAAACATGGAATTTGAGGATTAGAAGTGGGTTTGTCCACCCCACTTTGGCAATGACTTGTATTAACCATTGTGGACTTAGTTACGGATGTTAGGCCTAGTTGAGACTAATGATGAATTCCATGGATCATTATTAATGGCCTTAGAGATAACATGATATGACCTACAGATGTGAGATTCCTTATAGATGTGATGTGCCTCAATTTATGATTTATACCCTAGTAATATGATATATCTCCTAGAGTGAGATGCCTTACTTATTATATGCCTCCCAGATATGATATGATTATAAATATACTTTATGATATATAATTATGTTTTGCCTCATAGTTAGGCTATGACATATGAATATGAGATAGCTTACTAACATGAGTATTGAGATGAGTTTTGGATATGTATGTGGGACTAAGGACGTGATATTGATGTTGTAATGATTTCATACACACTATTGGGCCAAAGGCCGTGTTATGATATGAGTTATATTTCTGAGAAGTAATTACCCTTGTAAATGATACAATTATAGTTTATGAATATATATATGTGTGTGTTTATATACACATCTATCTGACATGGGATGAAGAAATATGCGATATGATGTTCATGATTCCAATGCTTGAATACTGGTGATGGCATTCATTGCTTGGGTACATTTATGATCATTGTATTTATAGTTGATATAATTTTGATTAGATTGTAATATTGTTTTGGTTGCCACTAACTAAGGGTTAATGCCCACTTTATACCTTAATAATGGATTTCTACAAAATAATAAATGCCAATCTTTAAGGACTTAACCGAGATAAGTTCTGGTCTATGATTTGATACTACTAATTACTCCGATCGTGAAAGATTCTAATCCTTTCTACACATCATAATGATTTAGCTTCAAATATCACTCTAGGCAATAGATTTACAAACTCACACTCTTTTAGCCATGGTTTGATTCCGTGCACCTATTGTATGTATGCTTATGGATAATGTGATATTGATGATGGGTGATGAATTATGGAAATATAATCTACCTTTCTTCTATTTTCATGATTATTTACTTTAGCCCTCGTGGGGTTTGTTATTTATTGGAGCCCTCGTGGGGCTTGCACTTTACTTTAGCTCTCGTGGGGCTTACTCTCTATTTATTGACATTATCTTGGATTTTATGATGATATGACAATACCCAGCCAGGCCGAAGGATGTTATGATGATGTGTATATAGATATATGTATATAGATATATGTAGATAAATATGTATATATATGTATATACCTGTAATACCCCATACTTCTACCTATCTTAAATTCATCCCAAAGATGTGAAAGACTTGTTTTAAAGATGAATATAATTTTATACATATGGTATTTTCAATATTTTCACTTTTTATCATATGGTAAATTGAATTAGCTTTCCATCCATAACAAATATACCCAAATTAGATACCCAGGCGAAGAGTTAGAGCCTTTTTAGTGAGACATTGTATCACCTGAGCCATCAGTGCATCACAGAGCCAGCTTGACTGACAATTTTCACTTTCCAGTGTTGATCCGCGATAGTGGCACATTTCACCAAAGGCCTAGTTCATATTTGTCTTTTTTCTAGTGAATCTCTTTGATGTCTCTGCATTGCACCAAATTTTCAGGTCGCAAGCAAAGTGGCAACGCGATAGCTTCATATAGCACCACCATGCAGATTCCCAATTAGTGAGTTCCAGTGGCTTGGAGTGATAGTGGCGCGTCGCTCCAAGGATAAAAATCAGGAATTTTCCAGTTTTGGTGATATTAAATCTCAGGGGTCATTTGGTCTTTTCCCATGACTTCAATTCCGCCCAATCACGAGACTTAACCCTAAGAGTGCATTATTTGCTCACTTTTGCATTAGTCTCTCAAATTAAAATTAACTCTACTAAAGAACAAGCTAGCTCTCAAATTCAAGGGCTAAATCACAAGAACTTTCTATCAATCCTTCCAAATTCATTAACTCAGGTATGCATAGTGTTCATTCTTGGATTCCTTTCATCCATGAAGCCCCAAAATCAAGTTTTAAATCATGTACTATGAATATTATGTTGTGAATTGATTATGTTTATATGATTTTTGTTGTATGGTTCCTAAGTTGGAATCTTAATGTGTTTTTATGAAATTACATTAGTATATGAGTTTAAATCCATGAATTGAATGGTTTATGATGTGTTAATTAATGATTATACCTATGCCCTAAGTGGTGCATGTAAGGTTTTGATACAATTCCTAGAAGACTAGAAATAATGTAATATTGTTCAATTGTGACTTAAGTGATGGATTCATGTTTTACCCTTATGTTCAAAGAACTCGCATGCTATAAATGTTCCTTGTAAATGTTTGTTAGATTGCTCATGAATTAGCCTTATGAAATTATACCATGTTTACATGCAATCCTTTTTATGTATAAATTTGTTATAACCATGTACTTTATGAAATCCCCAACTTATTGAATTATGGATTGTTGATGTTGGTCATGTATTCTAGAATATCACATCTTGTCAGTTTCCTTCTATCGAGTCTTGGGGGTACTTGTTGCCAACAATTTAGTTGTGTACTTAGAGACAGTATCATGTTTTCACGTTATCCTCATTCAAGCCATGTTCAGTAGAATTCATCCAGTCATGTGACTCAGGAAAATTTAGTAATCTCAGTAATCCCATTAAATCTCAGAAAACTTAGTAATTCAGTAATCTCAGTAGTATTCTATTAGTCAACAAAACTCTATGAAATAAGTCCAGTTTAGTTTACTCAATCATGTTCAGTGTTTGTTCAGATAGGAGTAGGAGTTAGCACCGAGTGAGCCCAAGGATGGGAACTCACCTGTTATTAGAGGGTGTGATTCTTAGAAGAAATCTTTGCGCTCCACAACTACAGAGCCAGCATAGGTTGAGACATCATAACCTATTATATTAGGGTAGATGAGGTAGCCTAACCTGTTATATAAGGGTCTCACATTCTCATTAGAGTAACCTATTATATGAGGGTCACTCACAGTTTGTCCTTACCAGTGGTGCGGTATTGACACCGTTCCAATTGGCATTATAGATTTGACCCCAACTCAACCATAATGGCGAATTAGGGGCACATCAATTAGATGACTATTTCCCACAATTATAGTTTCCGTCTCAGTCATAGTAATAGAACTCAGATAGTTCTTCAGATTTTGGGACTGTCAGATATAGTCTACTCAGAACAGTATAGAACTCAGTTGTTCCATCAGAACCTAGACTATCAGATACAGTTGCTCAGTATCAATTATTTCAGTTATATAGTTACAAATATCTCATGTTATCAGTACTCAGACTTAGTAATCTTGTTATCACAAATTTAGTTACAGTCTCTTATTTATGCTTGTGTTCTCACGTTTATTTTATGCAGTCAATTATTATAGTTTATGCATAGGTACCTTTTGCATTCAGCCTACCTTACATGCATACCTTCAATCGACTGACACATTTGTACTATGGTGTTTTACTTTACGCCATAGGTTCTAAAGCACGAGATCTAAAGCATCAATACCATTCCAGTACTCAGCAGTCAGTATCAGTAGTGAGTCCTCATCCTTCAAGGACATGAGCATTATTTTATCATTTCAGTACTTAGTTTATTTCAGTAGTTAGAGTTAGTTGGGGACATGTCAAATCATCTTCGTATTCTGACAGTTAGAGGCTTTTCAGACTATCATGATTAGATAGTTATTTCAGTTATTATGGGTATTTAAACCCCACCCAGATATTATATTTTATCAGATATTATGTCTCAGTTTTGAACCTTATGGCTTTTCATCCGTTATTTCCACATTTATATAGTATGTTATGAAATGTTCAGGTACAGATATCAAGTCATAGGTTAGCTTGTGGTCCTTTGGGGTCATGAGCACCGTATAGCATTTTGGATACTAGATTTGGGACGTTACAAACTTGGTATCAGAGCCTAAGGTTTAATAGAGTCATAGAAAGTATGAAATTCACATCTAGTAGTCTTATACATGGGTGTGTTGCATGCCATATTTATGTGCAGGAGGCTATGATATGTTTTAGGAACAGTTTCCCTTTTTTCAGTATTCATATCGTGCCAGTAAGTATTAGCTCAAATTTAACTCTTAGTCTAATCTATTTCTCCCTTTTTTCTACAAAACATGCCTCTCAAAAGAAGAAACGAAAATCAATTAGCCCCTCAGCCTATCCAAGCATATCCCTTGGACAAACACGTTTCTCATGCAGAGTACAGATCTGCATTCATCACTCTTGCTAATTCAGTTGTTACTTGAAATGAACAACCAATTGTCATTCTGGCCAACCCAGTGGCTAATTCACCTGTAGCCATTATTTGCGACTTCACTCGAATGAATCTTCCATCATTTTTTGGGTCTAAGTCAGAAGAAAATCCTCAGGAGTTCCTAGAACAGGTTCAGAAGGTTACGAACATCATGGGGGTTACTTCTAGTGTGAGTACTAAGCTAGCTTCATATTAATTACAGGATGTTGCTCACACTTGATTCAAATAGTAAAAGTCATAAAGGTCAATTGATGCACGGCCTATTAAGTGGGAGGAGTTTGTCACTACATTCTTAGATAGATTCTTTCCCCAAGAGCTGAGGAAAGCTAAGGTGTCAAAATTTATCAACCTCAAGTAGGGCAACATGAAGATGAAAGAGTATTCTCTTAAGTTTACTCAATTAGCTAGATATGCTCCTCATGTGGTTACAGACAATAGGGCCAAGATGAGTAAGTTTGTTTCTAGGGTGAATGATAGTGTGGTCAATGAGTACAGGTCTGCGATGTTGAATAGTAACATAAACTTAGCCAAGCTTATGAACCAAGCTCAACAGATAGAAGAGAAAAAGATTAAGATGAGAGAGAGGCAGAATAAGAGAGCAAGAACAGGTAGTTTCAACTTTGCTCAGCCAAAGTCAAAGAGAGGAAACTATTCTCAGTTCCACCTAAGTCATCCGTTCTAGCTCCTTCTTTAGCTAGTGCTCTAGCTCCTAAGTCTCAAGAAAGTGTTAGCAATGCTCGAACTAATCCCCTTTATTAGACTTATGGTAAGAACCACAAGGGTACTTGCAAAGCTGGTAGTGATGTATATTTTGGATGCGGTAAGCCAGGACAAAGAGTTAGATATTATCCCTAGTCAGGTTATCAGGGCCAGCAGAACCATTCCTCAGCCCAGTTCGATTGCCCAAATCAGTAGGGTGCCACTTTTTGTGCTACTAGTGGGCAATGCCCAAATAGACTTTATTCTCTCCAGTCCCGGAAAGTTCAGGAAAATTCTCCTAATGTAGTTACTAGTACGTTACAGATCTTTCGCTTGCATGTTTATGCTTTGCTAGATCTAGGAGCTTCCTTGTATTTTGTTACTCCTTATATAGTAGTTGATTTTGGAGTCAGTCCCAAAATTCTAGTAGAGCCCTTCTCAGTATCTACCCAATGGGTAAAACTATCATAGCCCAGCGGGTATACAGGAATTGCCCGGTTATGATATTTTAGAAAGTCACCTCACCAGACTTAGTGTAATTAGAGACGACTAATTTTGTTGTCATTATCGGCATGAATTGGCTTCATTCTTGCTATCCCACAGTCTACTATAGAAATAGAATAGTCTAGTTCCAGTTTTCGCATAAACCTATCCTAAAGTGGAGGGGTAGTACTTCAGCTTTTAGAGGTCAGCTTGTTTCCTACCTTCGGGCACAAAAAATAATATCTAAGGGATGAGTCTATCATCTTATTCATGTTAAGGATTCTAGTTATGAGACTCCCAGTCTTGAATTAGTCCTAATTGTGAGTGAATATTCAGATGTCTTTCCTGAAGAAGTTCCAAGAATTCCTCTCGAAAGGGAAATAGACTTCGATATTGATTTTCTTCTAGATGCTCTGCCTATATTTATTCTGCATACAGAATAGCACCAGCTGAACTCAAAGAACTAAAAAGGAAGGATCTCATAGATAAGGGATTCATCAGACCTAGTGTGTCCCTGTGGGGCACACCAATTTTATTCATACGCAAGAAAGATAGTTCTCTCAGAATATACATTGATTATCATCAGCTCAATAAAGTCACGATCAAGAACAAGTATCCACTTCCCTAAATTGTTGACTTGTTTGACCAAATTTAGGGTGCCAACTATTTCTCTATGATAGACCTCAGATCAGGCTATTATCAACTCAGACTCAGGGAATGTGATGTTTCTAAAATAGCTTTCCAAACTCGGTATGGTCAATTCAAATTCCTAGTTATGTCCTTTGGTCTTACCAATGTTCCTACAACTTTCATGGACTTGATGAACCTTGTGTTCAAGCAGTACTTGGACATATTCTTCAAGTCTTCATAAATGATATTCTTGTCTATTCACACAGTAAATGTGATTATGCAAACTATCTCATAATCGTACTTCAGACTCTCATAGATCATCTGCTATTTGCCAAATTCAGTTAGTGCAAATTTTGGCTACGTTCAGTAGCATTCCTTGTTCATATTATGTTCGGTGATGGCATTAGGGTAGATCCTCAAAAGACCAAAACAGTAAGAAACTAGCCCAGACCTGTCTCTCCATCAGATCTCAGGAGTTTCTCAGGTTTGGCTGGCTATTATAGATGTTTTGTTGAGGGATTTTCTTCTATTACATCCCTTACGTCCAGATTGACTCAGAAAAAAGTCAAGTTTCAGTGGTTAGATCCTTGCGATAAGAGTTTTCAGGAGTTGAAGACTTGACTTACCTTAGCTCTAGCTTTGGCTCTTCTAGATGGTTTAGATGGTTTCACAGTGTATTATGATTCATCCAGAGTAGGTTTGGGTTGTGTCCTCATGCATTATAGTAAGGTCATAGCCTACGCCTCCAGACAACTTAAACCCTATAAGAAGAATTATCCTACTCATGATCTTGAGTTAGCAACTATAGTATTTACCTTACAGATTTTGAGGCATTATATATCTGGAGTTTATGTGGATGTGTTCACAGATCATGTAGATGTGTTCACAGATCATAAGAGCCTTCAGTATGTCTTTTCTCATAAAGATCTCAATCTTCATCAGAGAAGGTGGTTAGAGCTCTTGAAAGATTATGATATGAGTGTCCTTTATCATTTGGGCAAGGCCAACGTAGTGGCCAATGCTCTTAGTAGACTGTCTATGGGTAGTGTTGCTCATTTTGAGGATAGTAAGAAAAAGTTAGCTCAAGAAATCAATCAACTTGCCAGACTATGTGTTTGCTTAGTCGATACAGAGGAGGGTGATATATGGGTTCAGAGTAGTTCAGAACATTGCACCATGTAGTATTTTGGGTATGAGATTTGCAGCATTACAATACCTAGCAAGGTCGGAGGGTGATTATGATGTATATGGTTATGATGATAAGATTATGATATTAATTGTTAACCTTACATTCATTCTTGGATGTGCATCACCTATCACTAGTAGGCCCTATATCTATCAGCCAGTATGGGATAGTTGTATAGATATGAGTGATGACTATGTCTTGTGTTATTATATACTAATTGCATCTTCTGAGCCTAGGGCATTGGGGGTACGCATAGGCTCATCTAGGTACTTGATTGTATGGAATAGTCTGTTACTCGTAATGTTATTGATATTTTTATTATCATTGTTATGATAATAATTATGTCTAGCTTATATAGATTGGTAATTAATTCTATATTGAGACATGAGGTACGATTGTGGCCTCTTCTATCTTATGATGTCGATATTGTTGTTACTGTTGCTATTATAGCTTCACGTTATTATTAATATTGATATTATTACTTGATGTAATTTATCCTCGCTGGGTAGCTATTTATACTAGTGTTATCCAGTTAGAATTTCATTCTTTGAGATCATATTTGGTGGCTTGTATAGATATAGCCTGATTTGATGATTTCTTCCCCATAGCACGGTGAGGTTGATTATTTTCCCTTTAGGTTAGCTATGTTAGATTGATTTGAGAATGTATGGTGGCATCAAAGAGAAGTTGATATTTTATTTTTTTGTATAACTGTAGAGTTGTAAATTTAGTTATATAACCCATTATGGAGTTTGAGATTATTAGACTTGCCTCCTGGGTATGAAGGCTTTTGTATTGTCTATCCCTTTTTATATATATATCCCATTATGAGCTTGACCAAATTGGGTTCATTCTTTGTTTGTGGCTATTTTGCCACCCTATAGTAGGTTTGACTTTGAGATTGAGATGCCCTGAGTTCATCTCTTAGACTTGTTGTGAAACACCCTGGTTTCTAGACCTTAGAAAATTTCCTGGAATTTTGGTCTCTAAACCCAATATGACTCATGGGTACAAGCCATATATTGGGGAATGAATGGTATGATCCATTCGTATGCTGACTAGTGTGGTTGGTGGGATGGATTTTGGTCACTATAATGGGTACGACTTGGTGATACTAGTCGTATGGTTGGATATGGATCATATGGTTTCTTCACTTAACGTTAGACTTGGTAACTTAGATTGGATCTGAGTATGAGTGGCTCACCGTGAGCCATAATCCTGGGTTTGAATCGTACCCAGGACTCATATGGTAATTAGTGTTCAAACCTTCTGGATTTTATTCTGTCAGGGCTACGGTTGATGGATACCAGTCATACACTTGAATACAACTTTGGTTTAGGTGTGTCATACCTTGGACAATATTGGGTCTAAGGGGGAAACCAAGGATATGAGAGGTGGGTTCCACTCGTACAGGGAAGATATGATTTGTAAGGGTCAGTTGTATCTGTGTGATGGGTTTTTGGTGTAACTTAAGTGAGGGTATTTTGGATATTTCTATACTTATCCTAATAATGTTCCATGACTTATATTTCTCTTGGGAGGTTATTTTCCCTAATATTCTACTCTTAAGCCCTTGAAAAACACTCTAAAATTCTCTCTAGAGTTCTTGGGCAAAGGAAGCTAGGGTTTCATCTTAAGGAGTTAATTGGGGCTTTTCTTGGTGATTTCCCTCCGTCATTATCTTAGTTTGAGGCATGTTCTCTTCCCTAATTATAAGTTCCAACTATAGGCATAGTTTTATTCAATGTGTTCGTGGTTTGAATATTGTATGATTTTGGGGTTTCAAATATGATTTGGGGGGTTTTGGTTATAAATGCTTGGATATTGTTTTCCTTTATTTTAATTATGCTTTTATATGCATTAATGGTGGTTTTGAATAATTGGTTGCATGGGAATGGTTCTTTAGTGGTTTTAAATGGATTGGAAAGGTTTTGGTGGCCATGATTTTGGTTAATTGGAAATCATATGGGGTGCATGGGAATCCCCTAAGGTTTGGCTAAGGATAATACTTACAAGTTATTGCTGGTATGAAGATACCACTACTAATAGCCTTGGTTAATAAAAGTTGGAATAATTGTTTGGTTGGAAAATGGTTACATAGACTTTACCAATGGATCTTAATGCAACCCCAAATTATCAGTGCTACAGGTACTCAGACTTCTCTTGCATTTTCATAGCCTTGATACTACAGGTACTCAGACTTCCCCTGCACCTATGGTTTGAAACCCAATCACGAAGGCAAATCTTGTCTAATGACATTTAGAATAAAATAGCAAAGGATGAACAAAATAGTTAATCCATGCAAATGTGAGCAACAGAGTGCCCAAATATTACAATCCTCAGAAAAATCATGCTAAGAAAGCTCAAAAGGAACGAATAAGGAAGAACTCCCAACCAAAAAAGTAGTAGTTTCCCTCCTGTATCAATTATCAAAGCTAACAAAGAAATGAGAATGCTTGAAACTCGATCAAATACCGTTATCCTTTTCAAATTTAGCACCTTCACCATTTACCTTGAGATTAAAACCTTCCGACATAAAAGAACTGGAGCGAGAGTGTGAGGAAATTAGGGAGGTAGTGCGTTAATCAGCTGACTTCTATGTCTGCGATTACTTCCACCATACAGCTACCACAAATAGACGGTTAATTGTAATCATACATAAGGACCAAGGTTGCGGTAACCGAGGGCATGTCTGCTCCCCTGTTTTTCCCCTGTTCAGTTTTTCTGCTGACTTGGTCATTATCGATCCTTTGAGCAATTTTCGACTCAAATTTGCATATTTCTCCCTTTCAAGGTTTTTGCAAAGCACTCCGTAGTGTCACACATACATGATTTATTCATTGGCAAAAACTAATATCTACATTATAAAAATATGATAAAAATGATTCGACCCATCCTTGTGGTATTTGTGGGTTGCCTCCCACATAGTGCCTTAGTTATCGTTGTGGCACGACGTTGGTATGCCTCAATCTATCAAAGAAGGTCCACAGGAGCCCACTTATCAAACTCCCCTTCATCAATTAACCATCTAATAATACTTTCCACCTCTTCCTTCTCTCTGTCGATTAGAGTTTGGGATAACCTCTCTTTTGATCAGGCATTGAACTTCATCCCGCCCAAGTCCTCCATCAGCATGATCTTTCTTTGTTTTTTTTTCTCTCCAATCATATCCCTAAGATTTGATCATTGTTTTGTAGGGTGGCGATTTTTCCACTAGTGGAGCCCTCCTTGGTTTTAGTGTCTAGACGGGTGAAGATTAGTCCCATTTGATTTTCCAATTCATTAATAGAGACTGAATGAGAGACCACAATTTTAGGGAGTGAAATGAAATTATCTTTTAATTCATGGACCATTTTGTCCGTTCCTTCAACTTTGTTCAAAAATCTTGCGAGGAGATCTTCTATTCTACCCCTGTCGGCGTCAATGGAGCTTGAATCTTTGTTAGATTCCCAATCATGTTGAGGCATGAAATGAGAATACTCCCATTCCCAATCTCTCAAAACTCGACCAACACCACTACTTATCGAACCTTGATTTCCATCGTGCCTATGATAGGACGAATAAGAACCCCCTAGAGGTTAGCTAGGTACCAAATTTCCTCCTCCATTCCCCTAGCTTCGTCATCTTCATAATGGGATCTTGGTGTCATGGGGTCTACCATTTTCATAGGTGAACCTATGACATACTTGGTTAAGATCTCGAGTTAGGTCAAGATCTTTACTATGGTTTGATCTTGATCCTCATCCCACTTTCTTTATTCTCTACTAATCATGGGCTTGAGTGCAGGGCTAATTGAAATGTTGAGGTCTTGGTTGTAACATTTATAATTATGTTTAGTTACCTCTCTCAAAAATTTTTTAGCCACATGGAAATTCAAGTTTAAGAGAGAACCTTGCTCCACATCATTTACCACCATTTGGCTCAAAGGATGTAGAGCTTGATAGAATATTTGGAGAAGTGTCTTCCCTAGAATCTCATGGTTTAGGCATATGGATAACTTTCTATAAAATCTCTCCGATGCTTCATCAAGTGGTTCCCCATCCCTTTGTCTAAAGTTCATGTTTTCATCCCTTGGGTGACACAACTATGATGAAGAGGAGTATTGATCTAAAAACTCCTTCCTTGAAGTGGGCAATACTGTAAGGAGTGTGTGGAACCATAAAAATTATTCACTTGTTAGTGAGAATGGGAAGATCCAAATCTGAAAGGACTCTTGAGTCATGTGAGAGATGTTGAATGAATTATAAACTTCTAAGAAATTTTTCAAATGAACATATAGATCATCATGGGCTTGGCCCCCATATAGCCCCTTTACTCGCAATACATGAAGCATGACACTAGTCATATGAAATGTCTCTCTCCCATGGTAAGGTGGGATATGGTTTTCACTCATGTGACTCCCACCATTCAAGTGACCTTCTCCATGAGTGGTTTCATCAAAGGACTCCACATGATTGGTTCCTTCACTCATATTTTCGGTTATGCTAAGATTACCTACAAAAGATCCAAAAACTACAAAGCAAGTAAAGTGCGACACTCTGAATACTCCCAAGTAAAAATAACACCATACAAGCAAAATTTATATTTCACTCCTCGAAAATGGCACCATTTTGATAACGCTCAATTCACTCCCATAAGAGAGAGGCGAGGCGGTTGTTATCAAGTAACCCAATGCAAATTTAGGTTGAATCTCAAAAAGTGATTGTTGTTGAGTTCAAACAAATGGGTGCTCAAGTTTTTATAAGGTTACCCAGAATTCTAATAAAAGCAACATGTCTAACTAAGTGGAGGAAAAATGTTTGAAAAATTTTCACATAAACTTCAACAAGTAGGTGGTAAATGCTATCTTTGGTTTGAACTCAAGGTTTAGAGAGAACATGGGATGACGTATCCTTAAAGGTAAAGCATGCGGGGTAATATTGACTTATTATGGACTTTAGTTGTTAATTAATAGATAGGCTAGGTCTGAGATCATTGAGGTTAATTTTTCAATAAAACCACAATGATTTCACCCATTGTCTCTTTTGAGAACCTAATAAGTTTGGAGTTTATATAACCACCCAAAACCTCAACCAAGCATCCCTATTTCTAGGATGATGCTCTTGGCATGATTTCCACTCCTAAAACACTTATATCTAAGATTGCAAAGGGTAGTAAACCATTGGCTTAGTTGTTCACCGTTCCTTTGTCCCTCTATAACCCTCTTTTAAGGATGTTATGGGTTACCTAATATTCATCTAAAACCCTCTTTTAAGGATGACAAAGGGTTTATAGATCTTGGAGCTTTCGCTCATCAAACCCATTTGGAGATTTGGATTTTCACCAATCAAATTCCAACAAATAAGCTTAAAAACTGGTGAAATCAATAATCAATAAATGAAATCCATGCAAACACATCAATACCCACACACAATCACACTTTAATTCAACATAATCCTAAGATTAAATTATTTAACTGCTCAGAAAGAAAGTAAAGATAAATATACCATGTGTATTATCAAAAGCCTTCATTCTTTTCAAAACAACTAAGAAATTTGAGTCTCCTAAGTTAATTACCACTTGCCCCCAAAATTAGGGTTTTAAGTTTGGAATTCCAAGATATCTTATGAGCTAAGCTACCCTAAAGAGGAAGATGGTTTTTTTGTAAATATGGCTTGGGAGGCATCTAAGTTCTTTTACAAATCTGCCCCTAGGTATATTCGCGCTTGACCATGGTTGCACACAACTATTCATGACCACGACCATACGACCACTATTAAGTGTTATAAACGTGTTGCTTTGACTGTCTTGACTGACCGTAACCTCCAAGAGTGGACCAAGGTCATAATAACCGAGGTTGATGTAGTCCAGCTCTTTAGCTATACTTTTCTTTGCTCCTTTTTTATCATTTTCATCTCCAATCCACATCATTTGGTCTTCCCATCTTTATGCTTGCAAAAAGTAGATATTAGTGCATCCATTTATGGATTTTGTCTCATTTATTCATTCAAAACAAAGAAGTAAGCACGAATAATAAGTGTAAATGAATGGTTAAGTCACCACTCATTAGAGCTTCGATTGCTTCATCCTCTACTCCTGCGCTCAGTGGTATGACTTTGGTATTTACTTCTTTTTCTAGTATCGGTAGTGGCCTGAATAGGTTGTATTCTTTTGTATCTCAATAGGAATCTTAGGCATCACTTGTTGTCATTACTGGTATGTTATAACTCTTTTCTCATGACATGTATTATGTGCTTGATCCATGGTCCACTCTTTTTATGTGACCCTATTCATGGCTATATGTATTGGTTTTGATCCTGAGGTTGTTTCAAATTATTTTTCTATTTCTACCCCGGTCGATGACTCGATTATTTTTTAGGAAGTCTAGAGGGGGTGTGTGGTATCTGTTGGTGGTAGGCAGACTTTGGTACATTTGTTTTAACTTGATATGTTATATTTTGATATTATTTTGGAGATGGATTAGTTACACTCTTTTTACACATCGTTGGATTGTCGTACTCAAAAGTTTGTCTTTAGGTTCTCTGGTGAACCACTTATAGAGTGGGAGAGTGGTTCCCTAGATCCTACGGGGAGTTTTATTTCTTATATTAGAGCTTAGAGGTTAATATCTAAAGGTTGTCTTTATCACTTGGTCTGGGTTAAGGATTCTAACTCGGAAGGTCCTTCTTTAAAGTCAATCCTGGTGGTAAATGAGTTTCCTGAGGTCTTTCCAGATGATCTTTCTCATGTTCCTATGAATAGGGGAATAGAATTTGGTATTAATCTAGTTTCAAAAACTCATCCAAATTGTATTCCTCCTTATAGAATGACTCTAGCTGAGTTGAGGTAACTAAAGAAGCAACTTAAGGATCTTCTAGATAAGGGTTTTATTCATCCTAGTGTATCTCCGTGGGGCACATCGGTGTTGTTTGTACACAAGAAGGATGATTCCCTTCGAATGTGCATTGACTATCGATAGTTGAATAAGGTAATGGTTAAGAACAAGTATCATCTTCCAAGTATATATAACTTATTTAACTAATGCCCCAACGACATTTATGGACTTGATGAATAGGGTTTTTAAGCAATTCGTGGATCTCATCATCATTATTCTTATTGATGATTCTAGTTTATTCCAAAAGTGAGGTGGATCTTGCTAATCACCTCTATGTGGTATTGCAGACCTTAAAGGAACAATAGTTGTATGCCAAGTTCTCCAAGTGTGAGTTTTGGTTGAATGCTGTGACTTTCCTTGGTCATATTATTTCCAGCGAGGGGATCATGGTGGATCCGTAAAAGGTGGTTGTTGTCATATTATTATCATTTGTTTATGGAAAGCTTTTCAATGATAGATTCTTCTTTGACTAAGTTGACTCAGAAAATGGTAAATTTTTCTTGGTCGGATGCTTGTGAGGGGAGTTTTGAGAAGTTGAAAGATAAGCTTACTTCGGCTCCGGTTTTTACATTACCTGTGGGCAGTGTGGGGTTTGTGGTTTATTGTGATACATCTAGGGTAGGACCTGGTTATGTCTTGATACAGCTTGGTAAGGTGATTTCCTATGCTTCTAGGCCGTTGAAGGTGCATAAGAGGAATTATCCACGTATGATTTGGAGTTGTTGGCGGTTGTTTTTGCTTTAAAAATCTAGCAGTATTATCTTGTTAAGACCCGAGGCTACCCCCTAGTCGTGACAATGGTGCTTACGCTCATAAGTAAACTTAAGCTAACCCGTGAGATGGTACCTTCTTTGAGTATTGAATAAAATAATAATAATAATAATGGATATGTACAGAAATAACTGATAAAGCCATAAGGTTTGAATACTGGAAATACGATTTAATCTCCAGTCTGAACAATAGATAAATAATATAAAAAAAATAAACTAACTGTCTGACTGACTGTCTAAATATTTGAAAGTCTTTAAACTGACTAGGGAGTTTATGGGACAAGTCCCCAACTAACTCCGATTGACCGAATATACTTAACAACTGAAATAAATCATCATGTCCCTAATAGATGAGGACTCACGACTGCTGTAGCTGAGTAACACTGGGATGTGTAACTTTGGTCAAGGAACTGAGCATCCGAACCTATGATATAAGACATCATAGTGCAAGGAATAGTATGTGGTCATTACTTTGAATGTACTAGTATACGAGATGAGGTTAGGCTAAAATACATGGGTTAACTGTGCATACAGTAATACTGACTGAATAGGTAGAGATAACTGAGTATACATGCATGAATACTAAAATACTGAGAATGCAAGATCAAGCATATAATATTTTTGAAATAATTTGTAAATTGAATTACTGAAATCTGATAACTGAATAACTAGAAGTCTTTATACTATGGTCAAACAAATTTAAACTGAATTTTGTACTAGATATTGAACTGAGACTGTGGGAGGTATCATCTAACCGACATGCTCCAGTTTGAGAAAATTGGGGTCTAACCTATAAACCCAGTTGCAAGGGTATCAGTACTGTGTAACATGTGGATGTGTGGATCCACTCAACTGGTGTCCCGAAGGACTAGGGAGTCATTCCAAAATTGTCGGGTGACCCCTAAGAGAATGTCAGTTCTAAACTGGCAGGTAACATCTCAGAGAATGCCAGTTCTAAACTAGCGGGTGACATCTCATAATCCTATGCTGACTACATTATTTTGGAACTTAGGGAATGATTCTAAGGACCCAGTTCTAGATGGCGGGTAAGCCCCATCCCTAGGTTCGGTTGGTGCTAAATCCTACTCCCAACTAAACTAACATTGATTACTGGACTGAACTACGCTTAACTGAACAAACAACTTATCATAATAATTGACTGTATGATAATGCTCATGGTATATCTGAAATCATTCTGAAGATGCTAAATTTATGTAAACATAGAGGTATTGTGTGTTCATAACCCACCGACACTGAATGGAAATAAGAACAAGGACATAAAAGTTTTGAAACCATAGTAGGGAATCATTATTCAAAATCCAACACTTAGGCATTTCATCAAATACATAAGAGTCATGAACTTAAGCATGGGAATGGGTAAATAACATGATAATAACATGGTTACAATACTAAAACCATGAATTAAGTTTTTAAACGACAATAGTTCAATATTCAAAATATGCAATGGCCCATTCTACCAAAAATGCATGTAATCATAACTTGAAATAAAATTATCAACATGTTCAGTGACATAATTCAACTTAATTATTTAAAATTCATAATTTAAAGCAAAAATAAAAAAATTCTTGGACTCAAAGGGTGAAAAGGGCCAATGGATAAACATCACACATGCCTTAACAGCTGATTTCTGGAAGGATTCTTGGATTGGAAACTTGCATTCCTTGATTTCTTGTGAAAAAGGCTTGAATCTTGTTCTTGGGAATGTAGGAGGGTTTTTGACCTTTTTACTGATTGCTTAGGGTTAAGAGAGATGAGTTAATGTGTTTAATAATTCATCAAATCATTTTGGAGTGATTAGGGGTGTGTTAAATGACTTCAATACCCTTGATTTTAGTCAAAATGGAGCAGTTTTGGCACTAGGCAATGACCTAGGCGTCGCCTAAAAAATCGTCCAAGCCAAGGTGGGTAATGCATGACTAATTACCTATCCCTGGGCTAGGCGACTCATGGCCAATTGCACACCCATTCCAATTGCCTTAGGCGATGTACAACCCTTTGCATGCCCATTACTTTTTGCTCGGGTATAAGATTAGGAAAAATTGGTATTGTTGGAAAGATAATTCGATTATATAAAATTTGGTGGGTCTTAAGATGCTAAATTCCATAAATCTATAAAGTTATACTCGTTCAAATATGACCCTTGTGGAATCAAACACCAACATTTGCCTGAATAAAAGGCTCTTAGCTCACTTTACTCTAAGTGACTCTTACGAACATATTTTCCACCTTATAATCTCTATTCATACTAGGTTAATGATCATGAAACATTTATTGAATCATGAATCATGGGACAAGAGTTTACACGCGTAGGAATGAAGGTCCGATTTGTAGCTTAGAAATGAACGAGGTGTTACAACATCTCCCCCTTGGGAACATTCATCCTCGAATGAGACTAGTTAGACTGAGAGTACTGAACTAAGGCAACTGAGATCACATACTAAACATGCATGACTGTGAACATGATTACAAGACTGATTCTAAAACATAACGCATGACTGAATTGATTTCATGAATGCATGCAATGACATGGGCATGGTTATTAGGCTGAGTTAGAAATGAGAGAGTCAACTTATGAGTAACCATTACCTGAAGATTGATCTAGTTTCGTGAAGAAAAGTTGAGAGGTTTAAGACATGAAAACTTGGGGTATTACAACATCTCCCTCTTGGGATCATTCGTTCCCTCCAAATGATATCGATTTGGCTGAAATAATAAGAAAAGACTGAGATGATGCACGAGATACTTACGAACTAAATCACGATGGAATATCTGAATTTAAAACACGATGCACGAACTTAACTAAATTCACAATTTACATAGATGTGAACGAGTACCTCTTAGAATGGCCATACTCATGAAAATTTGGATAGTAACACTAGATCGAAAGATGGAAAAACTATAAGAACTTGTCTGTCTGACTACTAAACTAAATTGCTGGCTATACGGAATAAATTATACTATAAGTTTATAATCAACTGGAGTATTTCTTCAACACTTTTTCTAAGAAGTTCTAATAACAGTAGGGAGCAAAGAACTTAGGCGTGATCTGAATAATATATATGAGTAAGGACTGTTAATATGGCTATACCTTTGTAACACAAATCATAGGCCTATGAAACATAAACTAGGATAGAATTACTAGGCCTTATACAATGCAACTGCCTAATTCAAACTTAGCCTCACTTCTTAAATACTCACATGGGTACGTATAACTACTCTAGCCAAATTCTAAGTTGAACTACCTGCTCTTACCATGTTCAAGCGTAACTTGTAATTACAAGGCACAACACATAACACCATAATGCTAGTCTTAACCATGAATTCAATACCCCATGCATTTTCATAACTTCTCATCTCAAGAATCATTGTTCTTACCACCTCAACAACTAAATTCAGCCTTTTACTAGGAATTTACTAGCGCACAATGCACCCATCCACTTCTATACCAACATGACATTGAATCCTATCATTATAACAGCATACAAACTTCCAGGCAAACACCCATAAAGCATCTTTCTCATATTCTCTAAACTTCTATCATAACAACTTCCATGAATTATCCCTAAGAAGACACACCTAGAATTCTCAAATAATCATGACATATACAAAAAAAGTTTAACCTCAATTTCCTTCATCCTTATAGCCTTATATATAAAACAAGCATGCAACAATCTTTCCTCAAGAAGAAAGATTTACTCTTTCCTAATATATAATTGATCATCAATTTTTCATCCCTCTATCTTAATATTACAGAGAGGTCACTGAAAGGTTAGAACATGAGGACCTGAAACATGAAAGAAAACTATCCATAATTATGACACTTAACTGAGGCTTGAGGAATAGAGTATCAAAAGCATGAATTCAAAAGAGATCTAAACTGAGAACATACATGACATAATCTGAATTTCACTGATTATTATAACATACCATGAGTTATGGTAACTGAGCATACTATAAATCATGGGTACCTGAGTCATGAGCTACATGACCTGAGTTTGGAGTTCATAAATTCATGGAACATGATTCGTACTACTGAGGAAACTAGAATTCCTTATAAGCTAGAAGTGTACATGATTCTATGAAAATTACATAAATATAAGTTATGATCATGGAGGTGAATGTAAGGCATGAGCAGATATTATGACAACTAAAAAAAATACTTTGCACTGAGATAAGGATGGGTTAGGAATCATCCTCCCTTACTGTTGTTCTACAACACATTAGCATTACTACTAGAATCTAGAAGCCTAACTTGGTTACTTGTTCTATCATCTCTCCTTTAGCTTTAATCCATCATTCTAAGTCTTTGGAACCCTTTAATAAACTCTAAATTGAACTACAATACTCAACCTGAAAGACTACACCTGCAAGTGTAAAACCCGCTGCTAATACTCCCTTCTGAGATACAACTCTTAACTTTCTATAGCCCCAGTAGTCATCATATAATAACTTAAGCACTGACTAACTTAGAATCTTAATGAGTATCACCATACCATGAGTTCACACCATTAAAATTTTTTAATTCTCCTTACTATTAGATAAACCATACAAGATTCACATTGAGATTCTAACATGTAACATGGATATTCTCTAACTTTAGATAAACCATAGTAACTTCCTCAATAGCCTACTAATATCCCATCTCCAAACTTATATTTTTCCCTAAACTATGAGAATTTCCATTAGACCAAAAAATCTGACATCATCATTCTATACCCCATAACTTAGCTGGTAAGAACGTCAATTACTACATTACTAGCCTCATTCAAACTTAGCTACTCAAGGACACTATATTAGCATGCCCATACCATAATACTTGACTTAATTTTTTTCAAACACTATTTCAGGCCTACTCACCTTTCATACTACTAGCCCCATGATACATCATCTACTAACTACCGATAAAAGCCATCCCCATCTTACTGCTTCTAAACTTCTAGATTTATACTTCTAACTCTAGATCATATCCTATCATAGGATTCTGATAAGGGATCTGAAAGCATATTCCTTAGATATCATCTTTTTTTCTCTAAGATATAAAATGATTTGATGCCTAAGCACTGAGATACTACCCCTCCATTCAATAATTGGTTTATTTGGAAACTGAAAATGAATGACTCTATTTCTACATCAAAATCATTCATCTCTAACTCTAAAAGATCTATTGAAGTGCTTTTTTGAGACACTATATTCGAGAAATTTTTGTATACCCGTCTAGGTATAATAGATTTACCTACTGTGATAGACACTGAGAAATGCTCTTCTAATGTTTTTGGACTAATACCAAAATTGATAGCTATATAAGGAGTTACAAAAGAAAGTGAATCTTTGGGATCTAATAAAACATAGACAAAAAGATGAAAGACATATAACACACCCATGACCATATCAGGAGAACTTTCCTAATTATGTTAGGACTAGAGTGCATACAATCTATTCTAGAGTTAATCACTGGTGGCACTGGAAGTGGCGCCCTATTGAGTTGGATGACCTGCTGGTGCTGCTGAAGAGTTGACCCTACTGGCAACCATTTTTACCCTTCCATATACTTATAGGGAACTACTTCATCTTGTAGCCTAGCTTGCCACATCCAAAACGCACACCACTACTAGCCTTACACATGCCCTAATGATTCCTACCACACCTTCTGTGGAGTGGATTAGTACGAACGCTATTCACACTACTCTAGGTCATAGAGCCTAGCGCACTATCCTGACTATCATTCCTGAACTTTAGCACTAGCACACTAGCTGAAGAAGGAGTTTGGCTGAGAATTTTTGGTGGAACTGGGAATGATTACCACTCTCAAACCTTGACTTAAAACTACCTATTTTGACCATCTTATTCTCTCTCTCTTTCTCCCTATGCTTCTCTTCCTCACTCTACTAAGCATAAACCATATGCCAAGATAGGACAACAACCTTCTAATCATTCTGACCAACTACTAAATGAGAAAAGGTAGTAAAAGTATATCTAAATTTGGCATGGGAGACATGCTCATTCAGGGTATCTTCCTAAATAGGCAAATGTGTGGGCTGCTTCACATTCCTTCATCCATTGTTTCTTTTGGGATGCATTGTCTATAAATAAAATGAAGGAAGAATAAGAAAGAGAGTTTAAATAGAACTCATGCTCTTTTGCACGACATGAACACTGAAAGAAGGGAAACTTTTCCTAAAACTTCTTATAGCCTCTTGTCTATAAGTGTGACATGCTTCACACCCATGCACAATACTATACTCAATGTGGATTTCAAAATCCCTAAGACTCTCTGAAACCTTAGGCTTTGACTCCTAGGTTTTTTAACGACCCAAGGCTACCCCCTAGTCATGACAATGGTGCTTACGATCATAAGTAACCACAAGCTAACCTATAAGCTGGTACCTGTTGTGAGCACTAAATAAAATAATAGTAATAATAATAATAATAATAGACAAGCGTAAAAACAACTAATAAAGCCATAAGGTCTGATACGGGAAATAAGATTTAATCTGGAGTCTGAACAAATAAACTAAAATAAACTAATTGTCAAACTGAATGTCTTAATATTTGAAAGCCTCTAAAATAATTGAGGAGTTGATGGGATAAGTCCCCAAATAACTCTAACTAATTGAATATACTAAAATACTGAATGTAATAAACTACTAAACAATTGAAATAAACTATCATATCCTCGATAGATAAGGACTCACCACTACTGTGGCTGAGTAACGCTGGGATGTTAAACTGTGGTAGTGGAACTGAGCATCCTAACCAATGATACAAGACATCAAAGCACAAGGAAGAGTATGCGTTCAATACTTTGAATGTACTAGTATATGAGATGAAGTTATATTAAAATGCATGGGTTAACTGTGCATGAAGTAATGACTGACTAAATAGCCTGAGATAACTGAGTATGTATGCATAAAAACTAAAATACTAAGAATGCAAGACCAAGTATATAATATTTCTTAAATAATCTGTAAATTGAATTATAAAAATATGATAATTGAATAATTGGAAGTCTATATGCTATGGTCAAGCAAACCTGAAATGAATAATATTGTATACTAAACTGAGAGTATGGGAGATATCATCTAATCAATATGCCTCCATCTGAGCAAATCAAGGTCCAACCTGTAACTCCAGTTAGAAGGGTATCAGTACCGTTCCACGGGTGCTAACACATGAGTGTGTGGATTAACTCAACTGGTGTTCGAAGGACTAGGGATTAAGTCCTAAGCTAGCCAGTGACCCCTAAGAGAATGTCAGTCCTAAACTAGCGAGTGACATCTCAGAGAATGTTAGTTCTTAATTGGCGAGTGACATCTCATAATCCAATGTTGATTACATAGTTTTGGAACTTAGACACTGCTTGTAAGGACCCAATCCTAGCTAGTGGGTGAGCCCCCATCCCTAGGTTTGCTCGGTGCTAAATCCTACTCCTAACTGAACTAACATTGATTACTGGAATGAACTAAGCTTAACTGAACAAACTAATCATAATAACTGACTAAATGATAATGCCCATAGTATATCTAAAATCATTTCGAAGATACTAAAATTATGTAAACAACTAGGCATTGAGTGTTCATAACCCACCAATACTAAATGGAAATAAGAATAAGAACATATAAAAACTTTTAAACCATAGTAGGGAATCATTGTTCAAAATCTGACACTTAGGTATTTCATCAAACATATGAGAGTCATGAACTTAAGCATGGGAATGGGTAAATCACGTGATAATAACATAGTTACAATACTAAGACCATGAATTAAGTTTTTAAATGACAAGAGTTAAATATTCAAAACATGCAATGGCTCATTCCATTAAAAACATATGTAATCATAAATTAAAATAAAATTATGAAGTTATTCATGGGCATAATTAAACTTAATCATGTTAAATTCATAATTTAAAACATAAAAAGGGATTACTGGACTCCATGGGTAAAAATTTCCCATTTTTGAACATTACACATACCATAACGATTGATTTCTGGAATGATTCTTAGAGTTGAAACTTGAATTCATTGATTTCTTATGAAAAGGGCTTGAATCTTGTTCTTGGGAATGGAGAAAGGTTTTTGACTAGTTTACTAATTTGTTAGGGTTAAGAGAGATGATTTAATGCGTTTAATACTTTATCAAATCATTTTGGAGTGATTAGGGATGGTTTAGGGATATGAAAGGACTTCAACACCCTTAATTTAAGTCAAAATAGAGCATTTTTTGCACTGGACAATAACCTAGGTGACACCTAGCAAATCGCCCACGCCAAGGTGGGAAATGAATGGCCAATCTCCTAGCCCTAGGCTGGGTGATGCATGTCCAATTCCACACCCATTCCAATGGCCTTAGGCGATTGTTAGGCAACACACCAATCTTTGCATGGCCATAGCTTTTTGCTCGAGTATCGAATTAAGGCAAAATTGGTATTATTGGAAACATAATTTGACTATCTAAAATTTTATGCGTCTTAAGCTTCCGAATTCCAGACATATATAAAGTTATACTTGTTCACAGCTGACCCTTATGGAATCAAACAAAAATTTAATCGAATCAAAGTCTTTTAGCTCACTTTGCTCAAAGTGACTCTTACAAACATCTTTCAAACCTCATAATTTCTCTTAAAATTAAGTTAACGATCATGAAACATGGATTTAAGTATGAATCATGTGACTAGATTTTACTCACGTAAGAACAAAGGTTTGATTTCTAGCTTTGAGATATACGGGGTGTTACATATCTGTATGGAGTGCATGTAGACATATTTTATAATTATAAAAGTCTACAGTATGTATTTAGTTAGAAGGATCTAAATCTCAAGAAAAGGAGATGGTTGGAGTTTCTCAAAGACTATTACACGAGTCTTAACTCTCATCAAGGTAAGGCAAATGTGGTTGCTGATGCTCTTAGTAGGATATCCATGGGGAATTTGGATCATATGGAGGAAGGAAAATAGGAATTGGTGAAGGATATTCACCTTTTAGCAAATCTTAAAGTTTATCATTTGGACTCTGAGGGTGGTGGGGTGATGGTACATAAAGTGATTCTATCATCTCTTAGTGCAGAAATTTAGGAGAAATATGTATTAGAATCTATCTTGATGAAAATAATCAAAAATATGGGTATTTAAAAGGTAATAGAGTTTGAGATCAGTGGTGGTGTTACTTTATGGTACTAGGAAAGGTTGTGTGTTCCTGATGTCGATGGTTTGCAGCAAAGGATCGTGGATGAGGTACATGAATCGCACTACATTGTACATCCCAACTCAATAAATATGTATCATGATATCTAGGAGACGTATTAGTGGAATGGTATGAAAAGGGACGTGGCTGATTTTGTGACCAAGTACTTGGTTTGTTAATAAGTTAAAGTTGAGCGCATAAAACCAGGTGGGTTGCATCAAGAGATTGTTTTTGCCTAAAAGAAAGTGGAAGGTAATTGATATGGATTTTGTTATCGGTCTTCCTTGGTCTCAGAATTAATATGATTTGATTTAGGTCATCATGGATAGGATGACGAAGTCTTCTCACTTCTTGATAGTGAGGACAACCTTTTTGATAGAGAATTATACAAACTTATATCTTTAGGAGATCGTGAAGCTACATGGGGTACCTATTTTGATTATCTCTGATCGTGGTATGTAGTTTTCATCTCATTTTTAGTAGTTTTTTAAGATGGAATTCAGTACTAAGGTGAGTGTAAGTATTACTTTTCATCCTGAGATGGGTGGGCAAGCAAAAAGAACTATTCACACATTGGAAGATATGTTTTAGGCATGTGTGGTTAATTATAGTGGCAGTTGGGTTAAGAAACTATCTTAGGGAGAGTTTTCTTACAATAATAGCTATTATTCTAGTATTTGTATGGACTTTTCTGAGGCATTATATGGTAGGAGGTATAGATCTCCTACTGTTTGGTTCAATCTAGGAGAGGTGGATATGTTCGATCCAAATTTAGTCTATCAGGATATGGAAGAGGTAAAGGTAATTTGGGAAAGGCATAAGGCTACCCAAAGTCGCCAAAAGTCCTACACAGATGTAAGACATAGAGACTTGTAGTTTGAGGTTAGGGATAGGGTGTTCCTCAAGGTATCTCCCATAAAAGGAGTAATGAGGTTTGGCAGAAAAAGAAAGCATAATCCCTAACATATTTGTCCTTATGTGGTTTTACGAAGGGTTGGAAATATTGCTTATGAATTTGAGTTTCCTACTAGTTTGAACTCCATTCATTTGGTATTTCATGTATCCATGTTGAGGAAGTGTCCTGGTGATCCTTCGTTAGTTATTCCTTTGGAGGGGTTGGGTATCTCGTATTTTGTCTTATGAAAAGGTCCTGGTTGATTTCTTGGATAGATAGGTTTATTGATTGTGAATCAAGGATGTGGATTCGGTTAAGGTTCTTTGGAAGAACCATAAGGTGGAAGAAGCTACATAGGAAGTAGATGAGGACTTGAAGGCCAAGTATCCACATCTTTTTTCTTATCCTGGGATTCGTGTGGAAGGTATTTTTCTTCAACACATCTTTATTTTTTGAGTTTATTAAAGGAAAGATTAATATCTTTGCCTTTTTATTTTCAAACTTTGTTAAAGATTGGAAATATATTTGATAATGCAAATGGCTCGTGTGTGTGATTACCCTTACCTTGTTCGTCATTCGAGGATGAATATTCTTAGTGGGGGAGACTAAATCACCCTAGTTTTAGGACCTTAGAAAATTTCCTGGAATTCTAGTGTCTAGACCCAATACGACTCATGGGTACGAGCCGTATGTTGGGTACAAATGGTATGGTTTAGTCATATGCTGACCGGTATGGTTGGTGGGATAGATTTTGGTCACTAAAAAGGGTACGACTTAGTGATATAAGTTGTATGATTATCTATGGATGGTTTGGTTCCTTCACTTAACCTTAGACTTGGTAACTTAGGTTAGATTTGAGTACGAGTGGCTCACCGTGATCCATCAGCTAGGGTACGAGTCGTACCCGGGACTTGCATGGTTGTCATTATTCAAACCTTCTGGATTCTATTATGCCAGGGGTATGGTTGATGAATACAAGCCATACTATATAATATGACTTGGGTTTGGGTGTGTCGTACCTTGGATAGTGTTGGGTTAAAAAGATAAACCAAGGGTACTAGTAGTAGGTACCACTCGTACAGTAGGATACAACTCGTAAGGGTCAGTCATATCCGTGTGATGGGATTTTTGTTCAACTTAAGTGTGGTTGTTCTGGACAACTCCCCACTTATCCTAATAAGGTCCCATGACTTATATTGATCTTGGGAGGTTATTTTTCCTATTATTCTATTCCTAATCACTTGTAAAACACTCTTAAATCCTCTCTAAAGTTCTTACGCAAAGAAAGCTAGGTTTTTATCTTAAGGAGTAAATTGGGGCTTATCTTGGTGATTTCTCTCCATCATCATCTCAATATAAGATATGTTCCCTTTCCTCATTGTTAGTTCCAACTAAAAACATAGTTTTAAGCTATGTTTTTATGGTTTGAATGTTGTATGATTTTGGGTTTTCAAATATGATTTGGGGGTTTTAGTTATAAATGCTTCATTAGGGTTTTTCCATGTTTTAATTATGCTTTTATATACATTAATGATGGTTTTGTATAATTGGTTGCATGGGAATGGTTCTTTGGTGATGGACTTTAGTTTTGTAAATACTATGCCCTTAATGTGTTTGATAAAATGCCTTTAACAATATTTTCACTATAATATTGGTTTTTCAATGGAACTTATGCATGGTTTAAACTTAATAACAGAATCCTAAATGATATGAATGATTTAAATAGTTTTAAATGGATTGGAAAGGCTTTGGTGGCCATGATTTTGGTTAATTGGAAATCGTATGGGGTACATGGGAATCCCTCAAGGTTTGGCTAAGGATAATACCTACAAGTTATTGTCGGTATGACAATACCACTACTAATAGCCTTGGTTAATAGAAGATGGAATAATGTTTTGGTTAGAAAATGGTTTTAATTAGGCATAAAGGAGGGATGTGTATCAAAGTCATAGAAGGTGAAGGTCCAGGGGAGATATAAATTGGAAACTTATATTTTTTTATGTGAGGTTTGGTACTAGTGATCGTGTCCATGATTTCATACTTTCTATTTGGGAGATGTACTCGTCATCCCAGGTTTTCTTTCCTAGTTGTGTGGCTTCGCACACTGGGGCCCTTTTAGCAAGGGGATTTGAACCCATATAGCTCGTGGGTAGTTTAAGATGACAAAGCCACACATCCTAGGTAAAGGTCTTAATGGAATTCTAAACCCTGTCCTCTATTTCAGCATAGTTATATATCTGTATGGTTGTGTGCATATGGATGATTTTGATTTGGTTTTATAAATGAGATTATTTTATCCTTATCCTGAGTTCATGCTAGAGTTCACCCGCTAACCCATCTTCAGGCATTATATTCCCATGCTATGTAGTAACTAGTTGTTCCACTCGTCCTGCTTAGCAATTCTAACTTTAAGGTCAATATTTGAATTAAAGTGGTGAGCTTTCCTCTATTCAAAATGCTCTATTTCATGGATGTTATTTCATACTTTGAATTATTTATGTATATTAATTTTAGCTATGGTTTGGGGCATGTCCCAACCAAATTTAGGTATTCTTTTGGTTAGAGGCTTTGTGGTACTGCTATGGATTGGAATGGGTGAGGTCGATATTAGTGTTATCCTTAGCATTGGCATTGGTATTGGTATTGGGGTTGATACCAATTGATGATATTATTAGTTATTCCATCGTATTTCATTTTAGGATTAATAATATTATTTTTTGGATCTTATTTGGTTATGTCTTGGTTTATAGCCTTCGGTTAGGTATTGTTTTGGCTTGGTGGTTTGGTTGGTATGGTTTGGTGTGACGAGATGACTTGGTAGGGTTGGTCTAGGAATAGGCCTATCCTAAAGTCAGTCCTTGTCCAGTTATGCTATCTTCTGATATGTTTGGAGTTCAGCTGACTCAGGCAGGCAGCTGGAGGTTGGGTTGGGTAACGGGGGTGGTCTCAAGTCCCGGTTGGACTTAGGATGCCTATTACTACAAGTCCCCTAATCGAGTCATGTCATGTTGGGTTAGTTCCTTTGTGATGGTTGCCCTTATTATTATTGTATAGATTGGAAGCTCTTTTTATGCTATGATATGGTTTTGTCTAGTAAAGTTGGAGAGTTAGAGGTAGATGGCCTTTCCTATGATCGTTTCTTGAGTTGGAAAATTGGAAATTATCATTCTTGAGTTATTGATTTTTTGGTGGTTGTCTTGACTTTGACCTTGTTTTGTAATTGTTATATTTCTTCTTCGATGATAAGATTTTGGGTGGATTCATAAAATCCCCATTTCAGAGTTTGTTCGCCCTAATGAGGCTTGGTGGCGTGATTCTCCTTGTTAATATATGACTATCACTATTCTTGCTGAGATGAAGTGTTGGATTGATTAGTTGGCAGCTAAAGTTGGGTTTCTTCGAGTTGCTTGTGTTTTTGCCAATATGGTTTAAGGTGGATTTATGCACCTCAATATTGCTATACGGGCTTATTTAGCCTTGTAATGAGGAGTTCTTGTGTTCTTAGTGGGTAAATCATTGTATAATTAAGCATCTAAGTGCTAAAATACTTGATTGCAATGTTTAAGGCGTGTTTCAAAAAAAATAGAATTGATTTGGTCCCGAAGAGTTTAGATGTGAAAAATAGTGTTACTAGCTTGAGCTATGTATTGTTCTAGTTGATCTCGATATATTCTAGTGTGTGTAATGAGTTACTAAGGGTATGATTTTGTAATTATGAGTGAATAACTTATTTTTAAGTGAGATGCTCTTGTTAGTTCTATGTGTGATTGTATGATACAAGTTATTTAGTATGTAAAGAGCATGTTAATTGTGTGAATTACTACTTTTGAGACTCCTAGGTTCATGGCTATGACTCTTATACGTTGTTGGTTTAATATTTAATTCATGCTATTATTTGAGAGTCTATAATGATCCTACTTGATTTGAGCATGTGCCATATGTGCATGAGGTGTTTGTATATTCCTTGTTGCATTTGATATCTAGAACTATCATGGTGTGTGTGCAAAGAAAAATAAAGAGTGTGGGTTTAGGAGATGATATAGGTAATTCTTTGATAGCCTTGTTTCATACCCTCTTTTACCTACCCTTGTGCATAATCCTAGTTAACCCCATTAAGCCTTTAGCTTCTTCTTTGGTAGCCTTATATGTATATTAAACCATTTCTTTGTTTGACCTTAATTTGGTCTAAAGCTCCTAAGCACTTTAACTAAAAAAAATTGAGTTAAGTAGTTGTAAATTCAAGTAGGGAAAAGGTGAATGTGAAGCCCCTAAGAAATAGCTATTGGTTATGAAAATTGATGTGTTGTGGTTGGGAGTTGTGTAATGAAAAAAAATAAAGATTGTTCAAAATTGAATAATGTGTTTGAAAATAGCACTCCCACCACATTATATATGAATTAGCTTAATGAGATGGGGCACAATAAAAGATATAGGTAGGTAGAAATGGTGGAAATTAGTTGTTAATAGAGAGATATGAGTGTTCATGTGATGTATTAAAGTGCTTAGGGAGATAGTCACTACTACTAGCCAGAATAGTTCTTACCCGTCCCTTAGCCTACATTACAATCCATAAAGACATACTTAATCCTGAGCCTTAACATTCTGATATTAGCGGAGCACTACACGAAGGGTAAGCCTATGGGTCAACATGTGTAACTTGTGAATTCTTTGTAAGATCAAGCATAATTTTATTCTTATATCTATTTAGTGATAAATTGTATCTATGTGAGTAAGCATGGGTAGCTCTCTTATGTTAAGGGAACATGTTTGATTATAATTTTGTGATTTGTACAATGTCCTTATTTGAGCAATATGTATGAGTTTGCCAACTTGGTGAGTCAATTCTTGAGGCTAGGATGTTTTGGAGCAGTGTTTCTAAGCTTTCAATTGTGTATAACACGCTTAGTATAAGGATTTGCATTCTATGTTGTCATTATTATGCTAGCTTGAATGTATTGTTTGTATTAGAAGTTTGGAGTCTCCTCTGATTATGATGCTTAGAGTAAAGAGTTGTTCAAGGATGAACAAGGATTTAAGTCTGTGGGTGATGATCTGAGGTGGATTTATGCACCTCAGTGTTGCTATTCGGGCTTATTTAGCCTTGTTATGAGGACTTCTTGTGTACATAATGAGTAAATCTTTCTATAATTGAGAATCTAAGTGTTAAAATACTTGATTACAATGTTTAAGGTGTGTTTCAAACAAGTTTAGGATTAATTTGATCACTTAGAGTTTAGACGAGAAAACTAGTGTTACTAGCTTGAGCTATGTGTTGTTCTAGTTGATTTCGATAGATTCTAGTGTGTGTAATGATTTACTAAGGTCATGATGTTGTAATTATGAGTGAATTAGTTGTTTACAATGTTTAAGGTTCAATTTAAATAAGCCAAAAGTCTAAACACTAAGTTTAAGATCAATAGATAAAAGCTTGTACTCTTAGCATAAGTTGCTAGTTCATTGTCTTGAATTGTATATCATTTTGAGCTCTAATAAATGGTTTTGGATGATGTAAGAGGGTTGGTTATTTGATAATGATCATATATGTATGACACACAATCTGCAAATCAAGTGGAAACAACACCACAAGGCTTGGAAAGGATGGAAAAACACATGGAACGAGATTTGACCAAATATTTATGGTTTGGATTCATTGGTGTGCCATGCACCATAGTCACCTCTTTAGGGCCTAGACACAGCCTTGGGGGAATCCTAAATGACCAATTCCAGTGTTTCACCATGATTAGGGAATGCCACATCCACTAGGAAATATGGTATAGGTGTGGCACGCCGCAATGTCAAAATCGATAGTTTGTGTCCTCCAATAAATAGGATCTTTAAACATTATGTTACACACCTTGAAAGGCATTGAAACTTTGAGGAAGGCTGGAGAACACTTAAATTAGGGTTTGTATTCAATTACATTGTTTTTTTATGGATTTTAACACGTATTAAATCATTATGTTTATGGTTATGTCCAAGAGTAGCTAAACACCCTTTTCTGGGGTTAAGGAAAAACACATCATTATTCTTGTTATGAATTAATTTGGTTTTGATTTTTTGTCATATTTGGTTTTTATTTATCCTTTTTATTACTATTTTAAGGATTTTCGACCCTTAGAGTACATCCATTGTCATCTTGTGAGCTCGGACGGAGGAGCAAGAGGATAGAACACGGGATAATAGAATAGGATTGTAATCTTCTATAGAATGAAGTTATATTTTGCATTTAGAATAGTAATATACCTAATTGTGCTATTTGGTTCACTTACGGGATGAAATATAAATGTATTTAACTTACTTTCGACATCTTTGCTAAAAAATATAGTTGTTGGACTAAGCTAGATCGATGGTTAGAGGCTCAAAAGCCCATAGTCATAATATCAACCCTGTGAATAACAACCAAGATAATTGACCTAACCAATGATGTATTATAACATAGTATGAGTGTTTTTAGGGCCTTAACGTTTGGTTTCTCCCCATTGATGTCTAGTACCTTTAATTTTCCTTATTGCTAAGTTTAATTTAACTTTAAACTTCCAACTCTTTTGGTTACCTTTTCACTAATTTAATCATTATAGTGAACTAGATTTATATAGTGGTCAACACAAGTCCTTGTGGGATCGATATCCATCTTCTTGTAAGGCCACTATATTACATGGTGAGGTCACCTATACTTGTGTGTGCTCTTGGGTGCAATACAATCACTAAAGTGGTTTGTGGCTTTGGGGATTTTTTGAGTATATTTAATAGTTCATGTCCTCCAGTGGATATGGAGTAGATTATTTGCATCTTCATCCAGTGATACATTCTTTAGCATGATTTCTAGTTTTGTGGCTATATTTCATGCCCTCTAACTGATATAGAGTTAGTTGCTTGCATTTTTAGTCGATAGTGTTCCCTGTGGTGATCTTTGTTTTTTAGATATGTTTTGACTGTGGCTTGGTATGATTTATCTTAGATATGTCAGGCTTGGATATTAAAGTAATTTTAAGTGGTTGGCATTGATTTGGACTTATTGGCTTAGATTTGACTTGATGCCTTGGTATGGTGATTTAGAAGATATGATAAATTTTGAATATGGATGCCTACCTGTCTTTGGGATTTTTTAGGATAATTGACATCGAGCGATTCAGCCTTCATGTTGAGGTTTCAGCTTAGAGTTGTGTAGCTGAGTGCAACTTTCATTTTCAGATTTACCTCATTTAGAATTTCATTTATAGGTTGGTTATGCCTACTCCGTGGTTACCTTTTTGGTTTTCTCGACTTTGAATGGTTATAGTCTATAAGTGTTTAGAGGATGGCCCATGGATCTGGTATTGCTCTTTTTGTCCTTGACCTCGAGTTTCCAATTTTCTTTAGGAATTCTGGATGATATACTCAGTGGCAGAAATATACTTAAGATAGTGGTAATATGGCTTCTATAACACCTTGGGTTTTGACCCTTACAAAATTCCTTGGAATTTTGGTCTCTGGACCCAATACGACTCACGAAAATGAGCCATATGATGGGGTACAAATTGTATGCTCTTGTCTTATACTTACTAGTGTTAGTTGGTGAGATAGATTTTGGTTACTTAAATGGATATGACTTAGTGGTACGAATCATATTGGTGGATATGAAATTTTTGGTTCCTTAATTTAATCTTAGACTTAGTTACTTAGGTTGGATCTGAGTACGAGTGTCTCACCATAAGCCATAAGCCAGGGTACGAGTCATTCCACAGACTCATATGGTGGACAATATCTAAATCTTCCTTGGGTTTAATCTGCCCGAGGTCCGGATGAAGGGTTCAAATCATATTCTTTGGATACGACTTGGTTGGATGAGTCATATGCTGGACAGTTTTGGATCCAAAGGTTGAGGCTAAGATACGAGTGGAGTGTACCAATCATATCGAAGGGTATGACTCATAAGGGTCAGTCGTACCCCTGTGATGAGATTTTTATGTAACTTAAGTGGGGGTATTTTAGACATTTCCCCATTCATCCTAATAAGGTCCCACGACTTATAACCTACTTGGGAGGTTATTTACCCTATTATTCCGTTCATTAACACTTAAAAACTCTTCTAAAACACTCTATATTTTTCTCAAAAGCTTTTGGCCAAGGAAAGCTAGGGTTTCAACTAGAGGATTAATTTGGAGCTTGTCTTGGTGATTTCTTTATATCATCATGTTGATTTAAGGCATGTTCTCTTCTCTCATTGTTAATTCTAACTAGAAGCATGGTTTTTATAAATGCTTTCATGACTTCATTGATTGTATTTTTTGGTTTTCAAATATGAATTGGCGTTTTGATATTAAATGGTTGGTTATAGTTTTCCATTGTTTTAATTACTCTTTATGTGCATTAATGGTGGTTTTGTATAATTGTATTGCATAGGAATGGTTTAATGGTAATTGGAATTGGTTTGGTTACATTATGTCCCAAATGTGTATGAAAAAATGCCTATAAGCATGTTTTCATTGCATTGAGTACTCTTAATGAAACTCTTGCTTGTTTTAAAACTTGGTAAAGGAATTATGCATAGTTTAAATGGCTTGGAAAGGTAAATGGCTAAATGGTTATACTTGTAGGGTATACGGGATCCCCCAAGTGGTTTAATATGGTAAATGGAAGGGCACTCAGAAGTCCCCTTAAACCCATATATGGTTGGCTATGGATAGTACTTGCAAGTATAGTCGGTATGACGATACCTCCACTAAATAGCCTTGTTTAATAAATGGTAAATCGATTGATTGATTGCTTGGTAATGGTTTTAATTGGGCAATAATGGCGGGATGTGTAGCAAAGCCATGGAAGGTGGAGATCCCAGGGATTCCAAAACTGGAAACTCATATTTGCCGATGTGAGGTTGATTTCAGTGACTGCATATATGATGTCATACTATATTTTATAGGTTGTCGTAGTCATCACAGGTTTTGATTCCTGGTCGTTCGGCTACACGCACTTCCGTAGGGGGTGCGGAACACATATAGCCCGTGGGTGGTTTAGAGCGGCAAAGCTACACAACGCAGGTAAAGGTTTTAAATGCATGCTAAACCTATTCCACTTTCTCGGCATGGTTATATATATGTATGGTTGTATGCATATGAACGGTTTTACTTGGCTTTATAAATGATAATATTTTATCCTTATCCTGAGATCATGCTAGTGTTCACCTACTAACCTATCTACTGGCAGGTGTATACCCACGCTATACAGAAATCGGTTGTTCTACTCTTCCTACATAGTGATTAACTCGGGATCAATATTTGGACTAAAGTGGTGAGCTTACATCTTTTTGGAAGGATCCATTTTATGTTATAGATACTTTTAGACACTTTGATTTTAGTTTGGATATTGGTTTTGGCCATGGTTGTTGGCATGTCCCAACAAAATTTTATTACTGTTTTGGTTAGAGGCTTTGTGGAACTGCTATGGGTTGGAATGGGTTGGATGGGTATTGGTGTCGTCCTTGGCATTGGAATAAGCTGGTGGGCTGACACCAGTCGACGGGATTGTTGGTTATTCCATTGTATTTTATTTTTTGGTTAATTATATTATGTTTTGGAACTTATTTGGTTATGGCCTAGCTTTTGGCCTTTGGAATGGTTTGGTACAGTCAGATAGTTGGTATAGGATGGTTGGACTTAATGGGAAATTCATGATTATGATCTTATCCCAGAGTTTTCATGTGACATGTTACACTATCTTGGAGTATGATTGAAATTTAGCTAACTCAGAGCAAGCGATTGGAGGTTGGGTTAGGTAACAAGGGTGGTCTCCTATGCCGAATGAACTTGGGATTCCCATTACGACAAGGCCCCCAATTGGGTCATGTCAGCTTCATTCCTAGTCAACCAAACTAACTGTAGCATTATCTTAGACTGTATTCCTTGATTAACTCTATTTGTTGGGCCATACAGCACCCTATAGGCTTAATCTTATGTTTGTCCTGTAGACATTCAGCATATCAATTTCATTTCTTTGAGTTCTCTATGATGAGATTGTGCAGACAGGACTCAGGTAACTTTTCTCCTGATTCAAAGTAGATAGAAAGTATGGATTAGGAAAAAACGGTTATATTTGGATTGGGAGTCAGTGGTATGACTCATGTCTTGGTTTGTTTTTGACTTAGATAAGCCTTTGTGCGGATATCAATATGGTATCGGTATGTTGTTGTTTGGATTCAAAAGCATTATTTTCTTTAGTTCAGTTAGAGGCTAGTTAGTAGTTGAAGTTAAGATTTAGCTGTTTTGAAGTGACGTGAGAGTGCTGGATTAATAGGGATACTTATGGTGAAATCCTGAGGAAATGTTCTCTCTTCATGGAGGTTATCTGGGAAGTCATGCTTGGAGCTGGCCTAGTACCTCATATTTTCAAGGTTTAGAGATTCTTCATATTATTTACTTTTGAGGACAAAATTCCTTTTACTAGTGGATATTGAAAAGGCCTATTCGGTCATTTTTCATATTTCAAATTTATTTTTGCCATTTGAGCTCCTCCATAGCTGCCCCAAATCATTTATGACTTGTTGGGACTGACTGTTCGATTACTGGGAAGTTTGTTTAGTTTTTAGAACTAATTTCCTATTTAGTAGACTTCGCTGTTCCAAATGGCCAACGAGAAAAAACTTTGATCAAATGATCTCAAATGCAAATTATGATTGCGCCATCAACTCTGAAATATCAATTTTAGGCTAGGTAGACCATTGGTTTGGGTCCCAATGCACCTGAGCTCATTTCGACCTATTGGTTTAAAAGTTGGAAATATAGGTATGGGACCCATATTAGGTCGAAATGACCTCGAATTGAAAACCTGACTTTTCCAATGCATACAGAATGTAGAGTTTAGTATGCTTACATAGCTCATTTGCAAAAATTGGATTTCTAATGAATCACAAGGCATCGTGGCGAACTTAGAAAAATTTCCAAGTTGCGGTACTGGTGCCATGAAGGTTATGGAAAGGCCCAAGGTAATTGCGGCATGGCAATAACAGTCCATGGGATGGCGATCGCGATATCTCTATTCTTGAAGGGTTTATAAATAGACCCTAATGTCGTGATTTTGGTCATTTTCTCCTCACCCTTGAGAGCCAAGAACTCTAAATAGGTATGATAACTCAAAATTGAGTTGTATGGGTGACTTAGGTGCTTGATTATCATCTATTATCGCCAATATGTTTGGATTCAAGGTAAGAAACCTTCAAATTCATGCTTGAATTTCTTAGTTTTCACCCAAAACCCTAAATTTACTTAGGGCTTACTTTTAGCCCAAAGGTTTCTTAGTTTACACCCATTTCTTGAGGTTTATTATTCCTTGTTCATTTATGAACGTGGGTTGACCTCAAAAATGTGATTTTTGTAAGTGCGAGCAACTTAGGTTTTTTGATGTCATTTTTGGACCCATAGCACAGCAGTGTAATATGGGTATCGTTAGACTTGTATTAATGAGTAGATTACTATTCTGATAGTGTGATGTCATTTTGGGGATTTTGAACTGATGATGGACATGTGGTGAATGACATAAGGTTTCATAATTCGTCTTTGAGGAGTAGGCTTCTACCTACTCTTCTTTAAAGATGATATGTATTATATATTGCATGTGAATGTGAATGTTAGGCTTGATTATGAGTAGAATAACCTAGTCTTCAATATTGATGTTTGTGGATTTGATGAGGGTTTTGAACTCGTAAGGTGTTATGTTTGGGATCCTTATAGAATCCTATTGCCTTCTCCCTAGATTAGACTAATTTGTGGCATGGATATGATATGAAGCTAGGTTTGGGATATGGTGTAAGTGTTAGAATCATGGTTAGTATAATTAACATTAGTTGGGCTAGTCTAGTGAACTCGAAACTATAATTTGAGTAAAGTTGCCTTAAATGCCCATGTTTGTAGTCGAAGTTCGTATCTTAGGTTTGGTTATGGCTTACTTGACATCTAGAAGTTGAACTTTATACCTTAGCCTAGTTTATGGAGTTAATTGCCTAAATATGGAAATTTAGGATTAGAAGTGGATTTGTCCATCCACTTAGGACAAGACTTGTCTTAGACATTGTGGATATAGTTGCGGATTTTAGGACTAGTTGAGACTAAAGAGCCATATTTATGAGATTTGCTTGGTGAGTTGATGGATAATCATGAATTCCCTAAATTATGATTGATTTTCTTAGAGTCATAGTCATGATATCTGACCTATAGATGTGAGATGCCTTATAGAGGTGATGTGCCTCATTGTTATGATTTATGGCCTACTGATATGATATATCACCTAGATGTAAGATGCATTACTTATTATATGCCTCCTAGATATGAGATGATTTCAAAATGCGTTATGGCATATAATTATGTTATTCCTCATAGTTAGCTATGACTTATGAATACGAGATGGCTTACTAACATGAGTATTAAGATGAGACCCGAACATGTATGTGGGCCTGAGGCTGTGATATTAATGTTGTAATGATTCCAAACACACTATTGGTCCAAAGACTGTGTTACGATGTGAGTTGGATATCCGAAAAGTAATTATACTTGTAAATGATACGATTGTAGTTTATGAATATATACATATATATAGTTTATATACATATCTTTGATATGGGTTGGAGGAAGATGCAGTATGATGTTTATGATTCCAATGTTTGAATACTGGTGATGTCATGTATAGATTTGGTACATTCATGATCGTTGCATCAATGGTGATACGATTCCGATTAGATTATAGTATTGTTATGGTTTCCACTAAGGGTTCAAGCGCACTTTCTACCTTAATAATGGATTTCGTCATAATAATAAATTCCAATCTTTAATGAATATCTTATAAGAAAAAGAGGTTAATAATGATATTTTAAGGACTTGACCGAGATAAGCTCTGACCTATAATACCTCAGATTTTTGGTTCCTAAAAATTCTTGAGTTTTACACTGTAGACTATGACTCTCTTGATGAGTCATAAGGTGTCATTATGGGTTGTAGGACCCTAATCTTAGGGTATACAGTATAGATTGCCTAAGTTGCTGCCTTGGTTACGACTGGGGGTAATAAGTCGTAACCAGCAAAGGTGTCCAATGTCTCTGTCTTTCCTAAAATTTGACCTAATGTGTCATAAGGTCTGAATATGAGTCATTGTCATGACCCGAACTAGGGCCTGGCCTTGACGTACATCCCTAACCAAGAAGGCCCGGGCGTCCTCTATCTGGTAATTATGCACAACATTCACATAATAAAAGATGATGCAGAAATATATTTTGATATGGAAACATGGTCATACTCTGGATTAAGTTTAAAAATAATGAATGAAATTCGAAAATCACTAACAACATTTGGAACAGTCTGTGAAATCTCTACTACATGATCTAAAGATAACTGTCTGAAAAGCTGGGACAAGGCCCCCAGTAGACCAAAACCATAACTGAAAATAAATGTCAGAAAATAACTAGGACTTCTGAAATATAGAAGGCTCGCCAACTAGACCCTGCACTTCTGTCTGACTAAATCTACTGCTTATCAGGACCCCTAGACTTTGCCTCAGAACTTGGAAGGTAAGGGAGGGGGAGTCAATGCAGATGTAATGGTATGCAGATCAATCCAAAATAAAGCTTCTAATATAAATAAAATATTTGAGAGCTAGTCATAAAAGATCACATACGATATAAATTCCAAAACACATGTGCATTTTGATAATCCTAAAAGCCTTTCTGTCAGTGCAATTTTTTATCTTCGTATTATTTTTGAGTTAGGTGGTACACCCCTACAAGTCTAAAAGCCAACGGGCTATATATAGTTCACCATTGACTCGGCGGGGAAGCCCCCAACCCAAGTGTGCCGCAAAGGTTGGAGTGTTTGAGAGTAATACGCCACAGGACACTAAGCCAGCGTAATATAATATACTCAAATCGACAAATCATGGTATTGGGAAATGAGTCTTCTGAACTCGTGCCTTCTTCGTGGTACCACCTAACATCTCTTTATGCCCATTTTTATCCATTTCTAAACATGTATCATTCTGAAATCTTAAGTCATGAAAATCTGGTTTCTATGTTTGACTGAGTCTGTTATGGCATTGTCTATTTTTGTATCGTCATACCAAGACTTTTCCAGTCATGTTTTCTGAGCCATAATGCAATAAGCATGATATTTTCATTAACACATAGTTCAGACTACCCAAACATGCAATTCGCATAAGAGATTTCATGTTCCGAAAACATAAGTCAAAGCAATGCAAAAGTTCTCATCCTTTCAAAAACAAGTGGTGGTCGTGTAATCTTTAATAAACCATGCAACTCTTTTCATTATATGACTATGTTCAAAATTCATCAATATAAACAACCCTTTCTATTTTGGAATCAAAATCATAATCCAAATATAATATTATTCAAGACATTTCATAACATGTTTTTCAAGATGCATTCAAACGATTTCATAGTATATCATAAGTAAATAAAAATCATCACAAGAGAGGGATTTTTTTCATGGATCATGCTCTCAATTCAATCATCGAACTTAAAACACATGCTTACATATATATAAAATTTCAAATCAATTGGGGGGAAGGCCTAAAGGACAAAACAATATCATGAACGCTTCTAAAACATGAATATATTCATAAATCCGAAACCATTTTCTTAAAAACATGATTTCTCTGCCCATGAGATTTTAGAAAAACCCCCGTATACCTAAATCTTGGAAAATAATAGATGATTCATGAATTCTACGGCATGGGTATTCCAACTCTCTAATTATCTTCTAAAATCCACGGTTGAATCTTGAGTTATTTGGGATTCTTGTTTGAAACCCTAGAGAGTGTTCTTGTGAATTTTTGAAGAAAATAAGAATAATGTGGGAACTTAGGAGTATAATCCCATGTTTAAGCTTATAAGGGGGGGGGGTGAAAAAAATACTTAATATGCCCTTAATGAGATGGAATAAAATATAACTAGGAGCCCGATTTTATGGGCCACCGCGACGCACCACAATTCTGGTGGTTCAATGGAAATTGACGAATGGGATTCTTACGGTCACCGCGATGCGGAGCCATCATGTTGTCCCACTAGTTGGGACTTGGAGCTTCAGTGCGAAGTGCCACAATTGTTCTAGGCTACTGAAATTTGAGAATTGCTAAATTAACCAACTCCGCGATGCGCTAAGCACCAAAATGAAGCTGTTTTACGATTAGGACTTAAATTAGCCATATCTTGTTGCCCGGGTATCGGATATGGGCGAATCTTATATTGAAGGAAAGATCGTTCAATTTTCCACATGATAAAATGTCGAAATTTGGGAAATTATATATGCTTTAAGATATACTTATTTTGGAAGAAAAAAAATAATACTAAGTCTCTTTGACACTATTCTAGTCATTTAACTCTAAGGGCATATTACCACGAGCTAACGCATGGACGATTTTTGTGGGATGTTACATTATCCCCCCTTAGGATCTTTCATCCCTGAATGATGTTGTAGAACACAGAAAAGCATAATTTAAGGTACACTAAGATCGTAGAAGAATAAAGCAAGAATTGTACCTTCCATTTTGTTATTCACCAGATCAAACAGATTTGGGTATCTTGCCCTCATGTCATCTTCTAATTCCCAAGTTGCTTCTTCAAATTTCTGATTCCTCCACAACACGTTAACTAAAACTATCTCTTTCCTCCTCAACTTCCAAACTTGGCGACCTAAGATTGCAATAGGTTCCTCTTCATATGCTAATGAGTTTGTCACCTTGATCTCCTCTATAGGCAACAGTAGGGAGTGGTCTCCAATACATTTCTTCAGCATGGATATGTGAAATACCGGATGAATAGAACTCAAAATTGCAGGCAACTCTAACTCATACATAACCCCACCTATCCTTCTCAAAATCTAGTATGGTCCTATATAGCGAGGACTCATCTTATTTTTCTTCCCGAATCGCTTAACTCCCTTCATAGGGGTAACTTTGAGAAACACCCAATTACCAACCTCAAACTCTGAGTCACTTCTCCTAACATCAGCATAGGATTTATGTCTACTCTGGGCTATCTTAAGTCGTTCTATAATAATTTTCACGTCCTCCATTGCCTGATGAACATGATCAGGCCCAAACAACTACGTCTCACCCACTTTATACCACCTTATTAATGGCCTACATCTTCTTCCATAGAATGCCTCAAAAGGAGCCATATTAATACTGGCATGGTAACTGTTATTATATGCAAACTCTATCAATGGCAAGTGATCCACCCAACTCCCCTTGAATTCAATTATGCAGGCCCTGAACATATCCTCAAGAGTCTGAATGGTACGCTCAGATTTCCCATCAGTCTGACGGTGGAAAGCAGTACTTAGGTTCACTTGGGTACCTAAACCCCTCTGAAAAGACCTCCAAAACTATGAATAGAATTGTATACCTCTGTCAGATATGATGGATATAGGTGTCCCATGCAAACAGACTATCTTCTCAATGTATAGCTTGGCACAATCATCTCTCGAAAAGTTAGTCCTCACAGTCATAAAGTGAGCTGAGTTGGTTAGCCGATCAACAATTACCCAAATAGAATCATACTATTTTTGGGACCTCAGAAGTCCCTAATGAAATCCATATTGATCATTTCCCATTTCCATAAAGTCAAAGCAATCTCTTGGGAAGTACCACCATGCCTCATATGCACTACCTTAACTTGTTGACAGTTCAAACACTTGGCAACATAGTTATCCACATCTCACTTCATATTATTCCACCAATAAATAGTTTTTAGATCATGATACATCTTGGTAGAGCCTGGGTGAACAACATACCGCAAAGTATGAGCTTCATCAAGGATTCTCTTCCACAGATCATCTACATTTAGTACACATAATCTACCTTGATATCTCAAAATAACATCACCACCAATTTCAAAGGACATCACCTTTTATTGACCCACATCTTTCTTGATCTGTATCAAGATGGGATCTTCGATCTGCTTCTCTTTAACTTCAGCACAAAGGGAAGATTTAGCTACCTCGTGAATAACCACTCCCCCATCTTCGGAATCTAAGAGTCGCACTCCTATATTTACAAGTCAGTGAATATCCTTTACCATCTCCTTATTTCCCTTTTCAACATGTGGAAGACTGCCCATAGATAACCTACTGAGGGCATCGGCTACCATATTTGCCTTATCAGGATAGTAGTATAGGCTCATGTCATAATCCTTTAAAAGTTCCAACCAACATTGTTTCGTGAGGTTCAATTATTTTTGCGAGAAAATATAATACAAACTCTTCTGGTCAGTAAATACATCAACATGTACCCGATAGAGATAATGCCGCCAGATTTTGAGCGCACACACCATAGCCGCTAACTCTAAGTCATGGGTGGGGTAATTTCGCTCATGCACCTTTAACTGTCTGGATGCATAAGCCACCACTTTACCGTACTGCATAAGCATACACCCAAGTCCCACACGGGATGCATTACAGCACAAAACAAAACCCTCTATGCCTTCTGAAAGGGTCAGAATAGGTGTTGTAGTCAATTTGCCTTTCAACTTCTAAAAACTACTCTTACAGGAGTCAGACCATACAAACTTTACCTTTTTCTTGGTCAACTTAGTAAGTGGTGCAGCTATGGAAGAAAAACTTTCTACAAATCTTCTGTAATACCTTGCCAAACCCAAGAAGCTTTGAATGTCGGTTGGAGTCGTAGGTCTGGGCCATTTTCTCATTGCCTCAACCTTTTGGGGATATGCCCTTATCTCATCACTAGACACAATATGCCCTAAGAAAGCAATAGCACTTAGCCAGAATTCACATTTGGAAAATTTTGCAAATAACTTATGATCTTTGAGAGTCTGAGGGATGATTCGGAGGTGATTGGCATGGTCCTCCTCAATCTTAGAATAAATCAGAATATCATTAATGAAAACTATAACAAACAGATCTAGAAATTGATGGAACACCCTGTTCATAAGATCCATAAAGGTTGTAGGGGCGTTAGTCAACCCAACAGATATGACTAGGAATTCGTAATGACCGTATCTGGTTTGGAAGGCTATTTTATGAATGTCTGACTCTATAAATTTCAACTGATGGTATCCCGAACGAAGTGCTATCTTTGAAAATCATTTAGCACCCTAAATTTGGTCAAAGAGATCATCAATCCTAGGAAGAGGATATTTATTTTTAATAGTAACTTTATATAGCTAGCGGTAATCTATGCACATACGCAGGGAACCATCTTTTTTTTGCACAAAGAGTATAGGTGAACCCCAGGGAGAAACACTGGGATTTATAAACCTTTGTCTAAAAGGTCTTCTAGTTGTTCTTTCAACTCTTTCAATTCTGCAGGAGCCATTCTAAATGGAGGAATAGAAATGGGATAGGTGTCTGGTAAGAAATTAATACCAAAATCTATCTCCTTATCAGGAGGTATTCCTGGGAGATCATCTGGAATAAAATTTGGAAACTCATTTACCACATGGACTGACTGCAGAGGAGAACTTTTGGTGTTAGAATCTTTAAACAGAATAAGATGATACAAACAACATTTGGAGATAAGTTTATTGGCTCTGAGATAGATATAAAGTTCCCTCTAGGTGCTAAAGAATTCCCCTCCCATTCTATCACTGGTTCATTCAGAAAAGAAAAGGTGACTCTTTGGGTTCTACAATTTAATGTGGAATAACATGAATGAAGCCAGCCTATCCCTAGAATAGCATCAAAATCAATCATATCTAAGTCTATGATGTCTGCCATGGTATCCCGACCACAAACAATCACCACACAATTTCTATACACTTTCTTAGCCACAACAGAATCACCCACCTGAGTGGAAACAGTGAAAGGTTCTGAAATTTCATCAGGCTTAAACCCAAAACTGATAGCCACATAAAGGGTCACATAGGATAAGGTAGACTCGAGATCAAGTAATACATAAGCATCATGGGAAAAGATTTGTAACGTACTAGTGACTACGTCTGGTGAGGATTTAACCTCTTGGAGGTTGGACAAAGCATACAGCTGGTTGCGACCACTCCCAGCAGCTGAGGTGGCACCCTTTTAGGCTAGTGGTGGTGCGAAAGAATTTTCTTGTGACTTAGCTCCACAAACATTAATCCTAGCAGAGGGACAATTTCTCTGAAAGTGACCCAATTGACCACATGAATAACACACCATTGTGCCCAACTGGCACCTCCCTGGGTGTTGCTTTCCACAAGTCTCACACCGCAGAAAAGGACGATACTACTGAGCCACACTGCCCTATGGCTGAGTATCCTGAGCTCTAGGTCCATGAATATTTAGAAAACTCTGATATCGTCTATCAAATGGGGCGCTAGCTATAGACTGCGCATTACTCCAAAACTTCTTCTTTTGCTATTTATATCCGTAATTACCGCTCTATGGATGACTGTGGTTCTGATCCACTGTTCTAGCTCTGTTTACCTATCTACCCTTCTCCCTAGACTCAATGATTCTCTTTTTATGCTCCTTCACCTGCTGAATATGAACTAACATCCTAGAGAAGTCCATGTCCCTGTTCAGCATAGCCCGCTTACATTCAAGCACTAAGTCATCCGAAAGGCTGAGTGCAAATTTTTTTATTCAGACTCTTATATTACCATCCATCTCTGGAGCATAACGAGCTAGTTATTTGAACTTCCGAGTGTAGTTCTTGACACTTATTTTTCCTTGTTTAAGGTTTAAAAACTCCTCGACTTTGGCCTCTCTCAACTCAAGGGGAAAGAATCGATCAAGGAAGGCTTCCACAAACTCGCCCTATACCGTGAGCTCAATACTCTCACCTTTAGAATCCTTCCACTCATTATACCACTGGTTCGGAACTTCTTTAAGCTGGTAAGATACCAATTCCACCCCTTCTACCTTGTCAACATACATCACCTTAAAGTTCTTCTCTATCTCATCCATAAACTCCTATGGATCCTTCTCTACTTTAGTTCCTGAAAACCTAGGAGGGTTCATTCTCATGAACAGACCCACCCTAGTAGCCTCAGATATGATCGATACAAACCTAACTTCTTCCGACTGTTGAGTCTATATGGATACCAACTGAGCAAGAATATGACTAGACTGTTTAAATTCTGCATTCGATATGTCCCTCTAAGAAGACTGGGGATGATTGACATCGGTTCTTAGAGCTAGAGGAGGACTAGTCAGAACTGGAGGTACTCCTAGAGTAGGAATAGGTTCTGAGGTGTGCACTCTATTACGGGTCCGCATACCATAGGTAGGGCGGACTTCATCATCCTGAGTATTTTGATTGTTGGAGCAACAAGGAGGCATGACTATTTTCTAAAATGCAATAGATCACTTATTAGAGGACAATTCTAATTCAGACTCTAGGGAACGAAATGAATCACAAAGGGGGGAAACACTTTCCTAAACGCCTAGTAGCCTCCGGTTTATAAGTGTGGCATGCTACACACCCATAAAAAAGACTCTACTTGACATAATTTTGTAGACACCTTGGGACCATGAACAGTGTCATGACTCAAACTAGGGCCTGGTCATGATGGACATCCCAAACCAAGAAGGCTCGAGCATCCTACTCTATTTGGTAATTATGCACAATATTCACATAATAAAAAAAGATGTGTAAATATATTATTATACAAAAACATGGTCATACTCTAGATTAATTTTAACAATTAGGAATAAAATCTGAAAATCACTAACAATATCTGGAACAGTCTGTGAAATCTCTACTACATGATCTAAGGATAACTGTCTGAAATGTTGGGACAAGGTCCCCAGTAGAAAAAAACCATAACTGGTAATAAATGTCTGAAAATAACTAGGCCTTCTGAAATAAAAAAAATTCTCACCGATAAGACCCTGCACTTCTGTCTGAAGAAATCTACTACTTATTAGGACCCCTAGACTGTGCCTCAGAACCTAGAAGGTAAGGAAGGGTTAATACAGATTTACTGTTGTGCAGAGCAATTCAAAATAAAGCTTTTCATATAAATAAAATAGTTGAGAGTTAGTCATAAAACATCACATACAATATAAATTCCAAAACACATGTGTAATTTGATAATCATAAAAACCTTTCTGTCAATGCAATTTCTGATCTTTGTATTACTTCTTGAGTTATTTGGGATTTTTTTTGAAACCCTAGAGAGTGTTCTTGTGTATTTCTAAAGAAAATAGGAATAATATGGGCACTCGAGAGTATAATTCAGTGTTTAAGCTGATAAGGGGGTGATAGAATACCTAATATACCCTTAATGAGACAGAATAAAATATAACTGAGAGCCCAATTTTATGGGACACCAGATTCTCCATAATTATGGTGGCTCACTGGAAATTGACGAATGGGATTCTTAGGGTCACCGCGATGCAGAGCCATCGCACTGTCCCACTAGTTGGGACTTGGAACTTCAGCGCGACATGCCACAATCGTGCTAGGCTAATGGAATTTGACAATTGCTAAATAGACCCACTCTGTGATGCGCCAAGCACCAAAATGATAGTGTTTTATGATTATGACTTAAATTAGCCATAACTTCTTGCCCGAGTATCAGATCTGGGCTAATCTTATATCAATGGAAAGCTCATTCAATTTCCCCTATGATAAAAATTTGAAATTAGGGAAATTATATATGTTTTAAACTTTACTTATTTTGGAAGCCAAAAAATGAGACTAAGTCTTTTTGACACTATTCTAGTTATTTAACTCTAAGAGCATATTACCACGAGCTAACGCATGGATGATTTTTTCTGGGTGTTATAGTCATCGGGCATGAATCAAAGTCAGACTTATGTTGGTGCCCATGGACACTTCCCATCCTTCAACTAAATTTCATGAGTCATAGGGTAGCCTACGAGTCGTAAGGTTACCCATAATGACTGGGCGATAGTTTTTTAATCTCTTAATGAGGGGCACTTTGGACATTTTCCCTTTTCCCTATTACCATACTTTAAAACCCTTTAGGGTGCAATTATAACTTCCAAATAAATCAAAATAACTTCGTAAACTCTCTTAAATTCCTCAGTCAAAGGCAAGGCTAGGGTTTCAATAAGTTTTTCATCTAAGGGTGCAAGGGTAAATTTTTCTCCATAGCTCTCTGTAGTTTTAGGTATGTTTCTCTTCCCCAGGTTTTATTTTACAAAATTCATATGTTTATAATTGTACCCATGCAATTTAATTGATGATTTTAAATATGGGCTGAGAGTTATTGAACATTATTGAATTAATTATTTTTCCCATGGCTTTAATGAAACATTTATTGTTTAAATTAATGATTTTGAACATGTGGGGTGTATGGGAATGGTAAATGAACTAGGGAGATCCTGGTTTCCCTAATTTTGTGAACGTGGATAATTAAATTATTGTAACCCCAACCCAATCTTATGAAATTGGATTTGAATAAAAGTACATTTGTATTGAACTATTTTTTGAAGACATTACATGATATAAAATGGCTATTGAAACATAATGGTTTGATTTAATGAATAAAGAGGGTTGTCTCCCCAAGTTAATGGAATTGTTATGTCATGGCGATGCTATCTTGCATGTGTAATTGGTATGCCGATACCAATAGTGTATGCCTTAAGGTGTATTGTGGCTCAGTTAATGAGAATGTGTGAACAATATTTTAATTGGGCTTAAAAAGAGGATTGTGTAGCTGGGCCATGAAAGTGGAGGTCCCAAGGGACCAATATTTAAAACCACATTTGCCAGCGTGGTGGTCTGAATGACTAGGTATTTTGAGTCCCCCTTATTAAATGATTGGGTGGTTCAATTCCCCATATCAAATGACTAAGCGTATTTCTGATCTATTTTATTTGTCTATCTTGGTGGGTGATTTTGTGGTTGCTAGAAGAGTTTATAAGGGTTGTGTGATTTCTATTTCTGGTAGGGCGACCTTGGTATACTTGATAGAGTTTGATATGGTTGATTTTGATGTATTCTTGCAAATGGATTGGCTCCATTCATGCTATGTCTCTCTAGATTGTTGGACCCATAAGGTTATTTTTAAATTTCCTAATGAGTTAGTTATAGAATGGGAAGGGAGTTCCCTAGTGCCTAAGGAAAGGTTCATTTCTTATTTTAGATCTTGGAAACTGATTTCCAAGGGGAGTCTTTATCATTTGGTCTAAGTTAAAGATTCTAACTCGAAGGGCCTTTCATTGTAATCCATTCTCCTGGTTAATGAATTTCTTAGGTTTTTCTTGGTATTTCTCCCAACAGGGAAATTGATTTTGGGATTGACCTTCTACTATATACCCATCCTATCTCTATCTCTTTATAAAATAGCTTTGAGTGAGTTAAAAGATCCTGAGGAGTTATTAAAAGATCTTCTTGATTAGTATTTTATCCACCCTAATATTTCTCCGTGGGGTGATCCCATTCTCTTCGTGTGAAATAAAGATAGTTCCCTTCAAATATGTATAGATTATCACCAGTTGAATAAGGTGACCATAAGAATAAGTAATCCTCTTCCTAGGATTGATGATCTGTTTGACTAGCTTCAAGGTGCAAAGTATTTTTCTAAGATTGATCTTCTATTGGGTTATTATTGGCTGAAGATTATAGAGATGGATATACCTAAGACTACTTTTCAAACTCGGTATGGTCATTATGATTTTTGGTAATGTTATTTGGTTTGAATAATGCACCAACGACCTTTATAGATCTTATGAACTGGGTATTCCATTAATTTCTTGACTTGTTAGTCATTGTGTTCATTGATGATATTTTTGTATACTCTAAGAGTGAGCAGGATCATTTCAATCACCTCTATATAGTGTTGTATACCCTTAAGGATCAATGATTATATGTTAAATTTTTAAAGTGTAAATTATGGTTGAGTGTTGTGACTTTTTTGGATTATGTTATTCTAGTGAGGGGATCATGGTTGATCAACAGAATGTTGTGGTGGTTAAGAAGTGTCCTAGACCCATGACTACAACCGATATTTAGAGTTTCTTGGGTTTAGCCGATTATTATAGGAGGTTTGTGGATATTTTCTCTTTGATTGCTGATCCGTTAACTAAATTGACTCAAAAAAGGTGAATTTTCTATGGTTGGAGACTTGTGAGGGTAGCTTTGAGAAGTTGAAGGATAAGTTGACATTTTCCTTGGTTTTAACCCTACCTGAGGGTACTGATGGTTTTGTTGTGTATTATGATGCATCCCGTGTAGGACTTGGCTATGTTCAGATGCACCATGAAAAGCTAATAGCATATGCTTCTAGGCAGTTGAAAGTTTATGAAAAAAAATGTCTGACACATGACTTGGAGTTGTTGGTTATGGTGTTAGCTTTGAAGATTTGGCACCATTATTTGTATGGGTTTCATGTTAACATATTCTGATCACAAGATCTTGCAGTACATATTCACCTAGAAGAAGTAGAATCTCAGGCAAAGGAGATGACTTGAGTTTTTCAAAGACTATGACATGAGTCTTTAATATCATCCAGGTAAAGCTAACGTTGTTGTTGATTCTCTTAGCAGGTTATCTATGGGGAATTTATCTCATGTTGATGAGCAGAAGCTAAGTTTGGTGAAGGATATTCACTATTTTGCTAATCTTAGAGTTTTTTTTAGATTTTGAGGATGATGGGATGATTGTTTAGAAGGTGGAAAAGTCTTCTCTCAATACTGAGGTAAAGGAAAAGTAGGTTTTGGATCCTACCTTGATGCAGATTAAGGATGATGTGGGTCACCAGTACGTCTTGGCGTTTGAGATTGATGGTGATGGTATCATGAGGTATCAAGGTAGATTATGCATTCTCTATGGCCATGGGTTACGAGAAAGGATTTTGGCTGAGTCTCATGAGACGAGGTATACTATTCATCAAGGTTTGTCAAAGATGTATCATGACTTAATGGAGATATATTAGTGGAATAACATGAAGAGAGATGTGGCAAATTTTATGACTAAGTGTATGGTTTGTCAGCAAGTGAAGGTGCAACACTTAAGGCCTGGTGGATTGTATCAAGAAATTGAGTTGCCTGTATGAAAATGGGAAGTGATTAACATGGATTTTGTTGCTAGTCTTCCCCAGTCTCGAAGTCAGTTTGATTCAATATAGGTCAACATGGATAGGATGACCAAGTCTTCTCACTTCTTGCCTATGAGGAGTAGTTTTTCTTCATAGGATTATGTGAAGTTGTTTATTTAGAATATCATTATATTTCATGGTTCCCCCATTTATATCATATATAATCGAGGTACTCAGTTCTCGTCTCACTTTTTATGCATATTTAAGAGAGGATCGGGAACTAAGGTAAACCTTAGTATTGATTTCCACCCTCAGATGGATGGACAAATAAAGAGGACTATCTAGAACTTGGAAAATATTCTTTAGGCTTTTGTGATTGACTTTGGTGGTAGTTGGGCTATTAATTTTCCTCTTATCGAGTTTACTTATCACAATATCTACCACTTTAGCATTGGAATAGACCCCTTAGAGGCATTTTATGGCATGAGACATTGTTCTTCTATTGGGTGGTTTGAAGTTTGTGAGGCTAGATCATTTGGCTCGGATTTGGTTCACAAAGCTATAGATAAGGTGAAGGTAACAAGGGATAGGATTAAGACCGATAGAAGTAACCAAAAGTCCTATATAGATGTGAGGCATAGAAAGTTGAAGTTTGATGTTAGAGATTGGGTGTTCTTAAAGGTTTCCCCTATGAATGGAGTGATTAGGTTTAGAAATATGGGGAAGCTAAGTCACTAGTATGTTGTTCCTTAATTGATTTTGAGAAGAGTGGGAAATGTTGCCTATGATTTGGAGTTGCATTCTAGTTTGGGTTCTATTTATTTGGTGTTCCATGTTTCGATGTTGATGAACTATTTAGACAACCTATCCTTGGTTGTGCCTTTTGAGTGTGTAGGTATTTTAGATTCCTTATCTTACGAGAAAGTACCGGTGAAGATTTTGGATAGACAAGTTCGTAGGTTGAGAACTAAGGATGTGTCTTCGATGAAGGTTCTATGGAGGACCCAAAGGTTAAAGAAGCCACTTGGGAAGCTAAAGAGGACATGAAGTCCAAATATCCATTCCTATTTTTTCTTAGGATAATCAGGCTTAAGGTATGTGTATTCCTTAATATCTTTGTTTTCTGTCTTTGTTAAAGATAAGTGTGGTTATGTTTCGTATCAAATCGTGCAAATGGATGCCTTGTCTTATCATTAGGCGAATGATCCTGGGGGGATTGTAACACCCCAAATTTTTGTTCCCTAAAAATTCTTGAGTTTTACACTCGCTGCCCAAACTACAACTCTTTTTATGATTCATAAGGTGTCATTACAGGTTGTAAGGAGTTTCACATCCTATAGAGTCTTTATGACTCGTTACCCCCAATCATAACCAAGACATCAGCTTAGGTAATCTTTACTAGACACCTTACGATTGACTTTGAATATGAGTATATTCTTATTGAACTATTTTTCAGAAACACTACATGAGATAAAAAGGCTATTGAAATATATTAATTTGATTTAATGAAGAAAGAAGGTTGTTTCCCCAAGTTAATGGAATTGTTATGGCATGATGATCTTACCTTTCAAGTGTAGTTGGTATGAAGATAACAACAGTGTATGCCTTAAGGTGCATTGTAGCTCAATTAAAGGGAATGTGTGAAAAGTGTTTTAATTGGGCTTAAAAACTGGTTGTGTAGTTGGACCATGAAAGTCGAGGTCCTAAGGGACCAATACTGGAAACCATGTTTGCCAACACAACGGTCTAAATAATTAGATGGTTTGAGTCCCTCTTATTAAATTATTGGGTAGTTCTAGTACCCCATGTTAAATTAATGGGTGCTTAATTCACCTTTGATATATGACCGGGAGGTTCGAGTCCCTCATGTTACATATGTACATATGATTATTCTCGGGTTCGTGTGACTATATATACTGGGGCCCTTCAGCCGGGGGAGTGCTAAACCTATATAGCATGTGGATGCCTTCTTATGATGGTTGAGCTACAAAATTTAGGCTAAGGTGAAGTTCACGCTAAGCCTTGTTCCCTACCCCGACATGTGATATGTGTGTATATCTATGTGTATGTATTTTCATATGATGGTGTGCATTTATTTTTGATGATTTTGAATTATTAATTTTGGCATTATTTTTTCCCTTCCCAGAGTTACATGTTAGAGCTCAACCTGCTACCTATCTTCTTACACTATATCCCCATACGATATAGGAATTAGAGACACTTCCTTTTTTCTTACATAGTGATAGGATTTTCAGTAGTCATCTTGAAGTGACGAGCCTCCTTATTCTGAAAGGACGTTACTTCTTAGTTTATCTTCTATCAAAGACTTTTCTTTGGACTCATTTTGGATATCGTCTGGGGCATATCCCAATATTGGTTTGATTTGATTTGTCATAGAGGCTTTGTGGATAATACTGTAGATTGGGATGGTCTTTGACATTCTTTAATTTCTTGAATTTTGATTATTTTATCTGGTTATATGTTTAGAATTCATCCGCTGCTAGTGTATCTGGTTTGGTTTGAATGGGCAAAGGGGGTGGTCTTTAGTCCACGATGGACTTGAGATACCCATCACAGTATGGCCCTGGTTGGTGTCGCGACACGACCCTTTCTACCCTTCATAATCATTTGGTCCTAAAGATTACTCTGGGCGATGGATTTACAAACTCACAATCTTTTAGCCAAAACTTGAGTCCGTGCACCTATTGTATATATGCTTATGGATAATGTGATATTGATGATGGGCGATGAATTATGGAAATATAATCTACCTTGCTTCTCTTTTCATGGTTATTTACATTAGCCCTTGTGGGGCTTGCTCTTTACTTTAGCCTTTATGGGGCTTTCACTTTACTTTAGCCCTCGTAGGGATCGCTCTCTATTATTGACATTGACTTAGATTTTATGATGATATGATGATACCCAGTAAGGCTGGAGGATGTTATGATGATGTAATGATATCCTATAAGAATGGAGGATATTGTGATTATGATATTAATACCTGGCAAGGCCGGAGGATGATTAAATTGATGTGCCTATATGTACATATACTGATTCAAGTCTGGCTAGCCCTATGTATGGAAACTATATATATACACACTCGACAAGGCCGGAGGTTGATTATAATGGAGATGGTTATGATGATAAGATTGTAATGTTGATTGCGTACCTTGCAGTCATTCTTGCATGCACATCGCCGATCAATAGTATGCGCCTATTTCTATCAGCCAGTGTGGGACAGTTGCATAGATATGGGTGATGACTATGCCTTATGTTATTATATGCTGATTGAACCTTCCAAGCATAGGGCGGTGGCATGTGCATAGGCTCAGCTATGTATTTGGTTGTCCAAAATAGCCGGTTACTCACGTTGTTATTGATATTTTAATTATCATTGCTATGTCTAGCTTATGGAAGATTGGTCATTGATTGAGTTTCGAGACTTGTGGTATGATTGTGTCCTCTTCTATCTTACAATTTCATTACTATACATAATTAATTTACGATGAGACAAATGGATTAAAAACCCTGAACATGTTAGTACTAAATCCTGATAGGATTATAATGAGGCCTTAAAATGAAGATATGATGACCTAGGTTATACCTCAAGATAACCTTACAACTATATATATTGATATATGTAGCTATGGTACTACTATATATCCCTTTCTTTATTTGCTTATATTATATATCCAATTGTTGGCCTAGTATATTGTTGTATAATCTTATTTCATCCTTTATTCGAATATTGGCTAGGGATATACGGTATAGTGTTGAGATTTCTAAGCATGGATAGAATACGGTAGTTCATCCTTGATACCGTATTAGCCTTATTATGTTAGTATCTTGGACATGAATAGGATAGGTTATCCTTATTATCATATTGGCTCGTTATATTACTACTAGACTCTTAGGTGTAGTTGTCTATTCTGTTTATATGTAATGTATATCTACTTTATCTTTGGAGCATAGTTGGCAGTTTCCTATTGAGTACTATTCTTTTGGTATTCATATTACACTTCTTCAGCCTGCAGATCATAGTATGGGCTATCGTTGTTGATGTATGCATCGTACGGAGTAGCCCTGGTTCGGAGACTTAGAGTGAGCTCCTGACGTTTGGAGTATTACTTACCTCCTTATGTACTAAATTTGTCTCCATATTGTATTGGAAGATAAGTTGTAACAGTGTAATTCCCTTTGTATTTCATTCTTGTACTCTTGTTATATTAGAAGCTCTTGTACTGATACCACCAGGTTTTGAGATTTTATTTATGTATTTAATTCTTGATATATTATTCCACATTCTTTCCTTATTCTATTTGGTAGTCCGTTACTAGTCATCTAGACTACGGGTTTGGCTTGCCTACTGGTGGGTTATAGTAGTGCCATCATGACCTGAGAAATTAAGTTGTGAAATCTTGACATAATAATTAGTCATCAGTTAAAATAAAATTCATAATAAAAAATAAATCCAAGCCTTCACAAATTACATTAAATAATTTAACAAAAACATTAAATATAATTATGGCCAATCTATTGCAATAGATGATAAATGTTTATAAGTTAAGTTCTAAGTCAACTTCCTAAGGTTACTTTGACAGAATCAAGCGATAAACCTCTACTCAATATTGACCAGTTATGCTTCATCCGGTGGTATGAAATTTGGGTTTGGTCGTGGTGGATCTTCGTTGTCGCTTATGTACCATTTCCGAGCCTTCAAAATTTCATAATTCCATAAGTGCATAGGATATCTTTTATGAAGTAATTTGGTATCAATTTAATCATTTGGTACTTGTAATTCGTCGCTTAAATACTTGTTGTAAGAAGTAACAAAAACACTACAATCCCTGTATTTGTAAAAATTAGCTAATACATATCTAATTAATGTAAGAGTTGTAAAATTTATGAAAATAAATCATTATACTTATAGGCTACCATTGGATTGTTGTGCAATTCCTTCAACATATTCTACATCAAATGAATTATCCTGTAGAAAATGGCTATCACCCATTTTATCATGATATGCTTCAATCGTCGACCAATTAGTACAAATATTTTGGTCCAAAAAGTCACTTATATGAAGGTAAGTAGAAAACATTATTGCTATCTTTTGTAACTCAGAAGACGACTCAGAACGTCTTTTTGCCGATATTGATTCATACACTCGGATGTGCCTCTCTTTTATAATAACGACAGCCAACACCCAATGGAATTCACCATCATAATTGACTGGGATGTACACCTCATCGACCAAATGCCAAGGTAGGCCAGCTGGAATTCTAAAACCTTTGATGATGTTACTTAAATATTCCTCGTTTTAATCAACTTATAGATGGTCTTGATAATACCTTTTGTAGGCTTATCAATGTATACTTTGAACAAATAGTTGGCTATCGTGTATCTGTATTGTAATTGTATTTGTAGCTTGACCGTCTTTCAAAGGTAGTAAAATATGTCATCGATGTGCTACACATATTATCAAACATTACAATTAAGTCATAGTAAAATTATTAAATAGATACAATTATACAAAAAATAGATAACAAATATAGTATTTATAGTAAGATATATGGCAGTAGAAGTCAGAGAGGGAAGACGATGCAGGGTCATCATTCCAGCAAGTTTTGGGCTGTGACATCAAATAGAACATGCTCTTTATTTTGGGATGTGTAACAATAAAGTCGACCATATCAAATCCAAGACCCAATTGTTTCAATTTGTAGTGGTCGTTTGTTTTTTTGCATAATTTATATGTGTTAGTATCATGTTTGTATAAGAAGGAGTTTATGAATTAGAATATTTAAAAATGATTTATGTTATCTATTGGCATGATACTTTAAAAATCATCTACAATCCATTCAAAATAAATATTAATGAACTGTGTTGGAGCCTGGTCCGAGATATTGAACCCATTAAACAGATAATTCTGATGAAGATCCAAACTTTCATCCGAAATGAAACTTCACTTTTTCTTCCTTTTTGGAAGCAGTTGATGGATTATTAACTGTGATAGTATGTTGTTAAGCAGTAACATGTATTGTACCTCTCTTAGATGTCAATTCCTTTACAGGAGTAGTTAAGAGTATTAATCACTCCATCATGTTTTTCCTTGTACTCTTGACATTTGCAAATAAAACATGAGCTAAGAGGTGAATAATCAGTAAAACCAACATGATCATAATCATGATCATTTCTTGTTGCAAAAACTGCAAGAGGAGCATCAACCAACTTGTCAACACTACCAACCCCAACAGTAGCACCATCACCACTACCACCACCAACAACAACTCCATGACAACTACCATCACCAACAACTCTATGACCACCACCAGTAGCAACATGAATAACAACATCACAAAGACTAAGCCTATCCTCCCAAAGTGCTTTTCTTTTGATGGTTGTTGCTCCAACTAATTATTTTTTTATTCTATAAATTACCATAAGGTCCGATAAATTTTGTATAGATCATAAAATAAGAAAAAATGGTATCTTCAACTCTCAATTAGTCGGGACAAGCCACAGATGCACAATCTAAAATAAATCAGTATATATATTGGAATGATGAAATCATTAAAATAAATCATTAATTAAGATAAGAATTTAAGTAAAATTAGACTTACTACTTCCTCGGGGGGTTGAAAAGATCAGGAAATTTTATATTTTTTTATCATTTTTGACCGATAACTATCTCAGCATTCTTGGACGTAAAACTTCTTCTTGGTAGTTCACTTGTTGTCTAAGATAAGGAATAACTTCAATGCCCAAGCCTATAAAACTTATGCATATAAATCAAAAGCATTATTCATTAAAAAATAAATAAAAAAGAAATGTTATCATGAAAACCCATATAAGTTGATTGTCTTTGTCGTTAACAGAGTCAACAAATATTTGATAGTCATTTTTAAGCCTTCATAACACCAAGTATAGTTGTTAAATGCCTCAAGATCCTCGGAGAGCTTTATTAAATCAAGTGGTATGTTGTTATTAACGTCTCTCGCTCAAATAATATTATGAAAAAACCAAACCAAGAACAATGATTTCTTGTGCTTTTTTGAAAGTCTTTTACCTTTCAAATCTTTTATCAAATTTATTTTCTTGAAACTCAGACCAACAAGGGACATCAATTCATCACCATCACCTGACTTGCCTTTTGGTGTGAGATTGCTTTTTTGTGTTACAATGGGTATAGGTTGAGAAAGAGGATAACATTTTAGTTCAGTAACTATGACAAACTCTTTCCAACCGAAACAAAGTTGAATGCCATAGTAATTTATCCACACCTCATCTATGTTATCTTTATTTTCATACATAAACCTATGTCTGAGAAGACAATACACCATGGTCATCTAGAAACGAGCATTATTATCCTCCGGCAAATCAAGATATTACCCAAAGTAGCTTTCCATGAAATAAACATCCAATTTTTCTTCTCGAAGTAATTTTTTTGAAGGCATCAAAAGATTTTTCTATGGCTAAATTTACCACACAATCATTAGTTAAATCTGTGGCACCATCACACTATATTCTCATAAGAAAACTATCAATACTGAAGGTTTTGACAAACTCTTCAGTGGAAGGGCTATTAGAATCAATACTACTATTTAGATCATTTCACTTTTTGAACTAAATTCAACATCTTTTGTGAATCTTTTCTCTTTCTCACGCTCATTTTTTTCTTATTATGATTGAGATATCTCTTGAACAGCAAGCTCATATAGTGGTGAATATAGCCTAGCTATTTTACTTATTCCTTTCCTTGGAGATGATTGACTTCGTTTTCGTTTGGGAGTCATTTTATCAACAAATAAGAGGAAAATAAAAAAGATTATAATTGATTTATGCAACATTAAAAAGGGATAACAATAAATCTAACAAGTACAATATAATAAAATAATAGTTCAAATAGATCACTCATCTATTGCAATAGATGAGTGACCTACTGGAAGTAATAAAAACAGTTTCAATAGATGGGTAATCTATTACAACAGATGAGTCACTTGTTACAATAGATGACCCATTTATTGTAGTAGATGAGTCATATGTTTCAATAGATAGTTCATTTATTGGGAAAAGTATAATAGTTATTTCAATAGATGACTCATCTATTGCAACAGATGATTCGTCTATTCGAAGCAATAAAAAGTCTTGACAGTCATCTATTGGAATAACTGTTATAGTTTCATCTAACAAATGGTTCAATAGAAGAGTTATCTGTTGGAATAACTGTTATTCTTTTTCTAATAAATGAACCATCTATTGTAATAGATAGTTCATCTGTTGCAACAGATGAGTCATCTATTAAAAAAATAATCCAGTAGCAAGATTTATAAATAGAAGAATACCAACAACAATATCAACATTTATCAATACACCATATTTACCAATAAAACAATACTAATAACACCAACACCAACAACAACGACAACACAAACAACACCAACATTTAATAATACATCAACATCAATATTTACCAATATATACAAATATAACAACACAAACAAAACAAAACCAACAACATCAACATTCAACTCCAACACCAAAAACATAACAGTACCAATATCTACAAATACAATACCACTAACAAACACCCAACAACACCTACACAAACCAACAAACACTCATAACAAACACCAATCATTAAAAAAATCTAAAAAATACAATAAACACCAACAAATCAACAGTTGTTTAAGTAAGTGTTCACTTAAACTAGCAAAACTAATAGTTGTTAGATTTGGTCACAACAGATGTCTTCAAAAAATTTTAAATTCAAGTTTCACTATTTTTACAATAATATTTGAGAACAAGAACTACAATAATAATAAAAAAATATATTTCACTTTGTGTATATACCATATTTACATGAATCATATTAGGAGTAGAAATACCATAAATTAGGATTTTCTTGAGTCCTCATTTCATTTTTACGAAACAAATATGAAAATTATTAACCCATACTAGAAGAGAAGTTAACTAAAATTTCTCTTTTTCTTAATAACTAAAAAGCTCTAATTTTTTACCTATGAAAGTCGAAAGGATACAATGAAAAACAAAAAACTATTGTCACTGGAGGTCACCTGAGAATAGTGTCACGTAATATTTTATGAAGAAAATTGACGGTTGAAAGTAAAAAAGAAATGAAGAAGAACTCAAAACTATTGTTGCTAGAGGTTGAAAGTTGCCAAAGATTAAACGTTGCATCGATCTTTTGACGATGGTTTGCAGTAGCCATTGACAAAAGTTTGAGAGAGAGGAGAGGAGTTTTGTTGTGGGTTGATTTGTATTTTTAAAAATATTAAGAAGTTTTAAGATATTAATAGAGTCACCAGTTAATTGAATCAATTTTTTTAAGTGTCATTGACCATTAGGTTTAGTGAATGTTAGCAATACTCAATTCAAGACTTAAAAAATAATTTTCCTTCAATTATTTTAGGTTACTTTAATCGGAGTATCAAGGCTAACCGAAGACCAATAGATCACCTAAATCATACTAATTTTAATAATCAATCTCAGTTAAAAACCAAACAGTTTTTTAAGTTTACAAGGGGGCGAAGCAATGCGTGCCTCTCTCGCTATGTCTGGTTGATGCGAGCGCATCATGTTGATTTTATTTTTAGGGTCAATTTTAAATAAAAAATAGTCTAGTGCGGTGACTACTGTTGTTGCAATCTTTTAAGGTTAACTCTAAAGTCCACTGCTGTGACTTTTTCTTCTTAACTGTGCGACTACGACTACTGTGACTTCTACTTCACTACTTTACTTCAATGATGCACTCTCATTGCTTCACGCTTTTCAAAATGCATGATGTGAAGCCATGTTGGTTATTTTGCATCATGGTTCCTGATAATCGGCTAATATAATAAGGATGGCCGTCAGGGCCTGCTACTAGCCTAAAAAATCCACACTAAGGCAAGCATCTTCCCACAGACTAAGAAGAAAGGCCGTCAGGGCCCGCTACCAGCCCCAAAAAATTCACACTAAGGAAAACATCTACCCAAACATAGGCTATGGGTTTGTAATTTCATACCAAGATTCCAAGTAAGTCAAAACTATTCCTAGGGTATTAATCTAATCCAATATGAGGGAAGACAGGATGAACTCTACCCAAAAGGGGTCTCTAATTGGCTAAATAATCAATACATACTAAAATCATCAACCAAGTAATAAGTACCCACCTAATATAGAATAATACTGGACTAATATCATAATAAACCTCAATCTAAGAAAGAGGTAAGACTATTCTACCTGGACACAATCGAAAGATTGAGAAAGTCCACTATTCCAGAATATTTGCCTGTCGAAAAGCCTCTAAATGCTGGCATGCTATCAAAATTATTATTTACATATTAAGATAAGAAAAGTGATACCCATATGGCAGATCAATGATCTGGATCAAATGTCAACCTAAAAATCCTAGGTGGGACCGATTTGCGGAATCACATATTTGAAATGATCAACATATCTCTTTAAACTCAAGGATCATTTAGCCTTAAAATGGGTGAAATCTGAGCACAAATGAACCCCCAAAACAACCCCAATGCAAGCTAGGGATTTAATGTTAATCGGAGAATTAAACTAGGAAATAAATAAAAACTTACAGAATTAAAGGTGATAAAATGACCACAATGATGTCTCCAACTTGCTCACACACCCAAAGATTGACCCCGCACAATTTTCTAAGCTTCCTAAGGTTTAATAAAGTAGGGACTTAAGAAAAATGGAAAGGACTTGGGTTCCACAATTTTAAATTTTGCCAGGGGTCCTTTCATCGCGATCGTAGGGACCCCATCGCGAAAGCGACCACAGACCGGCTAGACCAGCCGCAATCGCAAAAGAGAAAATTCAGACTGGTTGAGAGTTAACTTTTGTGAACGCAAAGTCAGGATTGCGAATGCAAGGACCAATAAACTTGGCGTCCGCAAATGCGGCCAAGCCTCGCAAATGCAAACACCTACTTGTATATGCGATATTTGTCTTAGGCAGACATCCACGATCTTTAAGCTTATCCTTTTGTCAAATATGAGTGATGAGATGCTTTGCCTCATCTTTTTTATTGCTTTGGGGATAAGGCTTATGTCCTCCTACTTATTCTCTTCTTTAATCTACAGTTGAGGGTCAATTCCTACAACTTTACAAATCAATTTGGTGAACTTTTGTTAAAAAGAAAAATGAGAAAAAAAAGGAACAAGTGATTTAATTTCGTCAACTCAACAAAACATTTTGGACTCCTGTCTATTGTTTACAATTCTAGTTGGACACGCAAATCACAAATTGAGACTACACATTCGTCTAGTTTGTTTATCATATAGAGCAAATTACGTGATTGATATTATTTTTCAGACGGAATTAATTAGGTGATTGACATTATTTTCGTTTGATATGATGATGATAATTATGAATTGAATTTAAATGGCGAGAGATGGTTAGTAATTGTTATTGCTCCAAAAAACTAAAAGATGGTTGAATAATTTTATTAATTAACGATTTCCTTGCACTTGTTGGTTATATAATATATCATTGTATAAAGTGTAGGTCATCCAATCCAGACAAGTACAAATTGAAACTTCCTCTGTCAATTTGTTCTTTAGTGAACTGAGGCGTGTATTATACTAGATATCGAGAGGTTCATGCTATGTTATTTTGTATCTAAATTTATTTGATACAAATAAAATTTAGATAATTAATTATACTTTTAATGTTATTAGATTTTTTAATCTGTTAGCTGATATAATTTATAATACTTTTTTGACATTGTAATTTACTATTTTAAGCAATTATCTATTGTAATTAATAAATTCTCTTCTCCTTTTTCAAACTTTTGGGGTATTGATAGTCAATTATATTTTAAAAATAATTTAAGTTTTTAATTATTGTGATTTATAATACTTTTTCTTCTATTCCAATTTATGCGACACTATATAATTTTTCGCGTCAACCAAATATCACGATTAAAATAGCGAAGCATACATGTCATAAATGACTCATAATAAGTAATTAGAAGTAATATAGCAAAATTGGTATGAAAAGTACTTATGTAGAAATTTAAGTGGACCTCATATAAGATGTCAAATTAATTTAAAACATGAAGAGTTAATTTATCATTTTATGTCTATTTTACCTTTTTATTAAATATTATTAATTTTTAATATTTAAATGACTAATAATAACTAATTAAGGGTGATATAGTAAAATTACGATTGATTCAACTGAAGCAGACATATCATAAATGTCTATTTTACTTTTTGATTAAATATTATTATTTTTTTAATACATAAATAACATATAATAATTAATTAGGGACGATATAGTAAAATATAAAGTAAGCAGACAGCTGAAAGCATGTTTAACAACCATCAGCTGCCTGCTTAAGCTGACTGCTGTCTCGCTCTTCTGTATAGTAGCAAAGTAATAATACAGTAAGCTTTAGTTTGTACTTTAGTGAAATTCTTAGGCCATATACACTAATTATTTTTTAATTTGAAGTTCTCTAGGAAATAGTTTTATTACCTAAAGGTAAGACAAATTTTCACATATCTTAACATCTTCACATCACACTTGTGCAATTATTGTAAATATAATATTATTGTAATCACACACGTGCAATTATTATAAATATAATTTTATTGTATACACTTTTTGTTACTCTGTCAATATATCTTTACATAAAAAAATTTTAACTAAAAAATTGGGAAGATAGCCCTTTTATTAAAACCCAAAAAATCAAGTCTTTACAGATCGGGTCCAAAAGTGACTCGATACACTAGAAAATAAGGCAACAAAAATTTAGCAAATCAAAGATAAAAGAATAATCTAGATCGATCGAATTGGGAAAGTAGCAACGTTGAAGATACTAGGGTTTATTCATCTTCCTCAGGACGAGTTTTACTCCTCCGCTTGATGTATCTGGTGTTATGAAGGTCAAAATTCGCGTGTGAGTTTTATTGTAAATTCTAGATCCCATCTTCCGGATCTTCTCAAAGATAAGTCTCTTCTACTTTCCATCCAATCCTAGTTATGTAATAGCTTGAAATCTTAACTTGACACTTAATCTTTGATTAATCTCCTAGTAGAAGTTTTTCTACTTATGAAATCCTGGAAATGGAAATCATTACACTTTGCTTGTACGCATTTGAAACTTCTGATTAATGAATCGGGCCTTTCTAATTAAATTTAATATAGTTTCTTAAGTAAAATTTGAATCGATTACACTTCAACTCACCTAATTCTCTCACTGGGTGTTGTGTAATCGATTCCACTAGAGTATTAGTCTAAGTTCTTAAATATATGTTTAACTAAATTAGATACATGCCCAATTTTCTCCAGAAAATGAATATTACTAAAATAAAGTTTAACTTATTCCTTTATAGAGGAATAAATCTCATGGATATTAATACCACCCTTACATAAGTTCAAGTAAAAACTTTAAGACCTGGTAATACTCAATTGCATTGTTGTCATGTGTATGTTACCTTGAGATTCTGTTTGAACATTGTTGTTTAGTTGACCTCCCCTATCCATTTATTTACTGTTCTTAGGAGTTTTGAATGATACTTGAAAATACCTGACTTAATCTGGTGATTATTGATCCATTTTTTATATTCTAAGATGTGGAATCCATTGCTTGTCATGTATTGTGATTGTTTTGGACCTCTTTGTCAACTTCATGAAATTGTTGAAATATTTGTAATTGCAAAATTAAAACACCAGTTAGCTAAAAAGTCTGTCAGTGTATTTTATTCTCTGTAAGTGTGTTGTAGTTTAATTAATTCCAACTCCATCATGTTTTGTATTTTTCTTATGATTCCTCTTATGGTCCGAGGGATCTACCATTCCCATTTTACCATTTTGACCAGTGAAAATGAGTCAGTTTCAAACTCTAGAGGCACCTTATGGTGCTCAACACAGTAGTTACACCCTTTCTTCATGGCCAGTGTTTCTACATAAATATTAGTATTTTCCTATGGCTGCCTACGTGATTCATAAACCAAATCACCCTCATCATTTATAATACAGAATGCTATTGAACTTGAACCTGTATTTCCTTTTGAAGTGCCATCTGAATTGAACTTGTACAATCCTTGATCAGGTTTTTTCATGTAAATACCTCTGTTTGTTCTTTCTGCCAGTACTTCTAGAAATACTCAACCAACAAAGTCCATCTGTTAGGTAATTCCTTTATCCATGGATACCTAATTAGGACCAAAAAATGTAAATTGTTATCTATCTCACTAATAACCCTATGCATTGACATGAAACCTCCAGGATTTATTGTGTTTCTTTTTTTTCATAACTGTCAACATATTAAAACTAGGATTGCCAGGACAATAGGTTTAATCCTATCATCATATTTTGTGTTCCACCATTTTAAGAAAGCCTGATGACACTGTATAAATGGTCCTTCAACCACTACACTCGAAGCATAGAATTCCATACTCTAGAAGCATAGTCGTTGGAAATAAAAAAATGACGTATAGTTTTTAGATGTGGAGTGTCACAATATCTGCATCTTAAAACTAAATTAACACCACATCTTTATAGTATAACATCTACAGGAATTTTAAACTTCAATAATCTTCATAAAAAGAAATTAATCTTCAATGGTTCCCCTAAACACCATATGTACTTCCATTGAACTTCAACTCCCTTCCAATGTCTAATAGATGATAAGAACTAGACACAATGAACTTTCCATTGATGTTATCATCCACAAAGGAAGGGTCCATGGTGATGCATTTTTACTAATAAGAATATTATCTAAACAATGCTGATGTCAGTGGAAAGCACTGATTGAATTTTCTGAGTATCCCATTTACCTCCTGTAATCAGCTTGTCATATCACCTTCTTCTTCATCGATAGGGAAATTAGGGTCAACCACATAATATAAATCTCCCAACTTGGACTAATTGTCAAACTACATATTATAAGAACCTACAGTTGGCTCCCACCAGATTTCATGCTCTATGTTATCCCTTGCCTCTAGCATTTTCTTCCATACTTGAGAACCATTTTTCCATTGAACTATTGTTGGAATAAGTTTATAATAGTACGTCTTCTACCATGATAACCAGTTCTTACTCTTTCCTTTCTCTTTAGTTCTTTATAGAAACCTATTGAAAATCTTATACAATTCATATATAATGCACTTTTGGGGCACCACAACTGATAATAAATACAAAGGCATAATTTGTCGAACATTGGTAATTAAGATTACTTTTCCCCCAAAATAAAGTCGTTTTCCTTTCCAGTTCTATAGCTTTTTCTTCACCTTATTCATGAGATCATTATAATATTCATTTCTTTTCCTTGCATAAGTGATAGGACACCCCAAATACTGAAAAGGAAAGTTTCCCTAATTAATACCTGTTATACCTTTCAATTCATCCATCAAAGAGCCTAGAACTTTCTTATACATGTAAAAGGAACTTTTACTCTTACTGATTAACTGGCCAAAGATACCCTGATATCCTTCAACATATTCATAACCAAATATAAATAAGTTTTATCTGTCGAGGCAAAGATTATTGTACCATCAGATATGCAAGATGATTTAGGTTCTTTCAATATTTAGGCAACCCATAACCTTTTTAAATTCCATCTTCAAATAAAGCATTAAGGGACCATGACAACACTTCAGGTGATAGAATAAATAAAGCAGGTGACAAGGGATCACCTCATTTCAATCCTCTAGTTGGGTGAAAAAACCTTGGGAATGCTCATTAATATTTATTGAATACTAGTTTTTAGCCACCAACCTCAAAATGATATCTATGAATATTTCTACAAAATCCCTTTTCCTTTTCACCTTAGATAAGTACAACTAAGAAACCCTAGCATAAGCCTTAGATATATTCATTTTCAATACCAAATTAGTAGGCTTTACTCTCAACCTAATGTCTGATACAATCTCCTATATTAATAAAACACTCTCAATAATGCTCCTTCCTTTAACAAAACCTGACTAATTACTGGAAATTAATTTTGGAAGTACTAATTTAAGTTTATCATGAATAACCCTCAAAATTACTTTGTTAATGAAATTGATCAGGCTAATAGGTCTAAGGTCCAAAAAAGTTTCTACTATCTACTTTTTAGGAATCAAAACTAAATTAGTGTGAGTAATACTTCTAGGAAGAATATTACCTTTACAAGAACTTCTTAAACTGAAGAACATCTTGTCCTACAATTTAAATAACATTGCTGATAAAACAAGCCTGAGAAACCATTAGGACCACAAGAGTTGTTACCATTTATAAAAAATACTGCAAGTCACACTTCTTCTAAAGTAGGCTCTGCCATCAATCTCGCATTATCCACTTCATCACCAATACTTGAATATAATTTTAACATTTCAAAATTTGTACTTTCTTTCTTTTGAGTAAACTGATCCAGGAAACATCTGACTGCTTCCTCCCCAATCAATTTGCTATATTCCATCCAAGAACTCTTATTATTTTGAATCCTACTAAGCTGTAATCTCTTTTTTCTTAATACAATCCAAATGGGTATAAACACTTTTGATCACATAAATCAAGGCCGACACAAGGAGGTCCAAGCCATGATCAACCTAAGAATTCAAGAATGAGCTTGGAGGACCTTCTTTAAGCTTCTAATTAAAGAATATCATATTTGAAAGATAGCTTGGATCTGAGGAAAGACATGACACAAGGAATAAAGAGTGACCTTATGGGATATTTCCAAAATAGCCACTTTTGGGATATTTTTGTAATATGTTATTTGTGCAAAGGCAATACTATAAATAGGTGTCTTAGACATTTCATTTCCTTAGTTTTAGATGATTTTGAATGAATGAATACACTTGAGAGTGTTTTTTGAAGAATGTTGGGATCTTTATAGATTGTTGAGAAACATTGGTTGCTTGGGATTCCATTCCAATGAGGTCCTTATAAGAGGTTGGTGCTTGCATTAATTGATAGGAAGGTCTTAGGGTTTGATATACCCTTTGGTTGTCTGTTCTTTATTTCTTTGTATCAACCTTTCTTTCTTTTTATCCTTACTTGTCCGGTTTTCATTTCATTGTTTTCTTGTATTTGTGTGTTATTTTTGTTTTCTTAGTATCATTAGTGATACGAAAAGAAACTACAAAAACAAAAACAACACACAAACACAAGAAAATAATGAAATGAAAACAAGAAAAGTAAATATAAAAGGAAAGATAGATTCATTGACACAAAGAGTTAAAAAGAGGACAACCAAATGGTATATCAAACCATAAGACCTTCCTATGAATTACCACAAGAACCAACCTCTTATGAGGACTTCACGGGAATGGAATCTTAAGAAACCCATATTTCTCAACAATCGATGAAGCTTCCAATAGGCTTCAATAAAAAACTCTCAAGTGTATACATTCATTCAAAATCATCTAAAACTAAGGAAATGAAATGTCTAAGGCACCTATTATAGTATTTGCCATTACACAAATAACCTATTACGAAAATAGCCCAAAAGTGGCTCTTTTGGAAATAACCCACAAGGGATCTCTTTAGTCCTTGTGTCATGGATTTCCTCGACTGCAAGCTATCTTCCATATATGACATTGTTTAATTAGGATCTCAAATAAGGTCTTCCAAGCACATGCTTGAATCCTTAGGGTGGTCATGGCTTGGACCTCCTTGTGTCGGTCTTGAGTTGTGTGATCAAAAGCATTGACACCCATTTAGCTTGTATCATCCTTCTCTTCTTGAAAAGGATTCAGCCTCAAATTCAAACCTTGAAAAATTAAAAGGAAGGACAAACAAACACAATATCCTCATGACATGAGTGTTAAATTTAGAGCAATAAATTAGAACATCATGCCAAGGTTTCACACACTTAAGATATAACAAATTATCAAAATGATCAATTAAGGGTGTTTAACCCCATAATATAGAAGCTACTTAGCCATTCAAGAGCTCTGGACAATGGAGAAGGCCAAAGGAACCATTGTAATCAATCAACCTCTCATGAAGGTTCACATGGGTTCCATGTCTCAATAAGAACATAACCTATCATGAACCAAACCAGGGCTTAGCCGTGACAGGTATCTCAAGTCCCACGTGGACTGGAAATCACCCCCTTCACCTAACCTAGCATGCATAATAACTTCAAGTGTCAGATGAATTCTTAACATATAACAAGATAACGTAAAATAAAACTAATAATGATTCATCATATATCTATAATATCCACTGATAATCAGGCAACTGGCAGTCACTGAATCAATCAACCGAACCATCCAAGTTCACAGTAATCCAACAAAGCATCTACAAAACTAAATAAATAAAATTTTGGGACATGCCCCGATAATAGCCAAAACAAAGTCTAAACAAGGTATAAGACATAGGAAATAAGGACCATGAAATGAAGCTTTCCAAAGTATGAAATCTCACCACTTCAATGACAACTCATGAACTAGCCCGAACACTCAATCACTACATAGGAAAAGTCTAAGAAGTTTTGGTGCCTACATCGCCTGGGGATACAGCATCCGAAGATGATTAGCAGTTTGAGTGCTAGAATGTAACTCAAGGATAGAGGAATAAAATAATTCCATGACAACAGTTCAAAACTAGTACATCATCAAAAGCATGATATCATGTGAAATACATTTACATATATAAATATAACATCATATGTCGGGGTAAAGAACAAGGTTTAGCATGAACTTCGAAAACCTTAACCTAGGTTATCTAGCATAACCATCATATAACAAGGCACCCACGAGCTATATGGGCCCAACTCTCCCTTATCTGGAAGGGCCCTAGTGCATGTAGTCGTACTAACCAGAGAATATCCATATTCGTATATGCCTTTTATGGGGGACTCGAACCTCTCGGCATAGCCAAGGTGACTTAAGAAACAATGTATACAATATAGGGGACTTGAACTTCCTATTCATATATTTATTCAGGGGACTCGAATCCCCCCCCTACCGGTCATATAAACACCTGCATCGGCTAACGTGACAGCTTTACAATCATCTTTAAAACCTAATTAAAACATTCATTACACATACACAACCATTAATTCAATTACTTACCAAAGGCATTCCATTGGTATGGTCATACCAACCCCAATTGCAAGCTATAACCGTTATTAATCACCTTTTGACTCAAACCCATTATCTAACAAAAATGTTAATTCAATTCATAATTTAGGGACTCCAACCCATTTAGTGTATCAAATAAATTTATGGCCAACAAGGCCTTCATAAAACCATTTACCAATCATTAACATTCTTAGGCCAATGCCTTAGTTCAAAACACAATTCATCATGTGACAAGATCATTCTCATTGACAATTTCACAAACAGGTAGAGGGTATACCATTATCAAAACCAAAAATTATCAAATTTAGGGTTAAACATGACCTTTTAGTTAAACCACAATTCCCACACACCCACATGTGAAAAATAATTATTAAAATATGTATAATCATAAATTAAATCATGAGAAAGAAATACCCAAAAACATTCATTCGAACCCCCAACCTTGGTTTTCAAAACCACCATTAATGACACATGAACAATGTTTTAAACATATGTTTTTAGTGAACTAACAATGATGAAGGCACATGCCAGAGTTACGAAAATTTGTAGAGAGAATTTGATCATTAAGCCCTTAGATGACCACTTTGAAAAAACATAGCCCAATCTTTTTTGAGAGGTTTTAGAGAGAGTTTGATCTCGTAAAGGGTATAATAAATGATCAAAATGTGTTATAAGACATGGGGTCTTAAGGGTTTGGGGTGGGAAATGCCTAAAGTACCCCTATCTTAATGCTGTAAAAATCCTCGTTTGGTTACGATTCAAGCCATTGACTCATCACCATAATTCATGACTCGTACTATTGAGTGATCACCAAGATAGAAAATTAGACACCACACACTGTCCCACTTATGACTTCCTTGTCCCAATCATCACTAGACCATACGACTCATATGGTCTAGTAGTGACTAATACTGACAACCAAGGGCTTCGACACTGGACAACGTACAATTGGACCCTAACCACTCGTCATATGATCGTACGACTCGTGAGGAGTCTCTCATAATAAGGATAGAACTTTGATAATAGCACACTAGTTTGTAAAAATTTGCCTTTGGTTACGAGTCAAGCCATTGACTCATCACTATAATTCATGACTCATACCATTGAGTAATTACCAAGATAGAGAATTACACACCATACACTGTCCCACTTATGACTTTTTAGTCCCACTTATTACTAGACCATACGACTTATATGGTATAGTAGTGACCAACACAGACAACCAAGGGCTTGGACACTAGAAAACATACAATTGGACCCTAACCACTCATCACATGATCGTACAACTCGTGAGGAGTCTCTCATAACAAAGAAAGAACTTGGATACTAACACAATGGTTAGGCTATGACTTGGGTCCCTAAACCCATAACCACACCATATGACTCGTATGGTGAGTTGTCAATGGATTGTGAGCTCAAAGCTCGGGGAAATTTTAAGAGCCAAAGCCTGGGGTGTTTTAGTCTCCTCCCTTAGGATCATTAATTCCTGAATGATGGGGTGGGGATATACAAGCACAATTGGACTCCACACGCCTCTACTCTTACCTTTAACTAAGTTAGAAAAAAAAGATGCTAAGGAAATCAATCTTTTCTTTAACGAAGACAGAAAATAAGGAAGTTTAAAACACACGTACCTCTATCATGAATTTTTGGAGTAGGGAATAGGAATGGATATATGGACTTCATGTCGTACTCGGCTTCTCAAGTAGATTTCTCAAACTATTGGTTTCGCCATAGAACCTTTATCAAAGCCACATCCTTCGTCCAGAACCGACAAACTTATCGATCCAAGATTCTCATTGGGAACTCCTTATAAGACAAAGAGTTTGAAATACCAAGGTTCTACAAGGGAACAACCAACGAAGGATCACCCATACATTTCCGCAACACGGACACGTAGAATACCGGATGAATGGAACTTATACTTGAGGGAAAATCCAATTCATATGCTACATTACCAACCCTTCTCAAAATCACATATGGGCCGACATACCAGGGATTGAACTTCCCCTTCTTCCTAAACCTCATTAATTCTTTTATAGGAGACACCTTTAAGAATACCCAATCTCTAACCTCAAACTCCAAGACCATTTGCCTTATATCCGCATAGGACTTTTGATGACTCTGGGAAGTCTTAATCCTATCACGGATCACCTTCACCTTTTCCATAGCTTGTGAACCAAATCTGGGACAAATATCTCTACCTCACATACCTCAAACCACCCAATAGGAGATCTACACCTCCTACCATACAAAGCCTCAAATAGAGTCATACCAATGCTAGAATAGTAACTATTGTTATAAGCAAATTAAATGAGAGGAAAATGGTCGTTCCAACTACCACCAAAGTCAATTACATAGGCTCGTAGCATATCTTCCAAAGTCTGAATAGCTCTTTCTGGTTGCCCATCTTCCTAAGGGTGAAAAGTGGTGCTAAGGCTTACTTTTGTACCCAAACCACATTGGAAAGAGCACTAGAAATGCGATGATAACTGAGTACCATGATCCAAAATAATAAAGGCAGGTGCACCGTGGAACTTTACATCCTCCTGAAGAAACAACTTTGCATAGTCCTTAGCAGAATAATTAATCCTCACTGGCAAAAGTAAGAAGACTTAGTCATCCTATCCATAATGAACCAAATAGAGTCACACTAATTTTGAGACCGTGGAAGGCCGGTAAAGAAATCCATATTAATTATCTACCATTTCTAAACTAGGAATTCAATTTCTTGAATTAGCCCACTAGGCCTCATGTGTTCCACCTTCACTTGGTGACACATCATACACTTAGCCATAGAGTTGGCTACATACCGCATCATGTTATTCCACCAATACACATCCTTGAGTTCATAATACATCTTTGTTAAACCGGGATGAACCATATACCGTGATTCATGGGCTTCGACCAAAATCTTGACTTTCAATCCATCAACATCATGAAAACACAACCTCTCTTGGTACCTTAAGATACCATCACCACTGATCTCGAAGTCCATCATTTTTTTCTTACCCACATCATCCTTGATCTTCATCAAGAGAAGGTCTAATACCTGTTTCTCCTTTATTCAGCCCCAAAAGATAATTGCACCACCTGTTGCATACATACCACCATCCTTAGAGTCTAAGAGATGAACTCTAATGTTAGCAAAATAATGAATATCCTTCACCAATTCCTATTTATCCTTATCCACATGCGGCAAACTACCCATTGAAAACCTACTAAGAGTATTAGAAACCACATTAGCTTTACCTTGGTAGTAGTGAAGACTTATATCATAGCCTTCAGCAACTCAAGCCACCTTTTTGCCTGAGATTAAGCTCTTTTGAGTAAATAGGTACTATAAGCTCTTATGATTAGAAAAGATATCAATATGGACCCCATACAAATAGTGACGCCAAATTTTCAATGCAAATACTAGGGCTAAGAACTCCAAGTCCTGAGTCAGGCAGTTCTTCTGATGAACCTTTAACAGTCTAGAGGCATAAGCAGACACATTGATATGCTTCATCAAAATGCAACCCAAACCAACTATGGAAGCATCACAATAGATGAAAAAACCCTCAGTACCTTCAGGTAGAGTCAAGACCGGAGATAAAGTAAAATTATCCTTTAGCCTCTTAAAACTACCCTCACAAGCCTCAGACTATAAGAACTTTACGTTCGTCTGAGTGAACTTGGTCAATAGAGAAGCAATAGAAGACAAAATTTCCACAAACCCCTATAATAACCAACTAAACCCAAAAAGCTTTAAATATCAATTAGAGTCGTGGGTCTAGGACACTTCTTATCCATCGTAACTTTTTATGGATCCACCATGACCTCTTTACTAGACACAACATGAGCCAAGAATGTTACAATGTTCAACTAAAATTCACATTTAGTAAACTTATCATACAACTGCTTATTTTTCAAGGTCTACAACACCAGGTGGAGGTAATTGGCATAATCCTCCTTACTCTTAGAGTATACCAAAATATCATCAATGAAGATAATCATGAACAAATTTAGAAACTGATGGAAGACCCTATTTAATAAGTCCATGAATGTTGCAGAGGAATTGGTCAAGTAAAACGACATTACTAAGAACTTATAATGCCTATATCAGGTATAAAAAAGTTGTCTTAGGGATATCCACATCCCTAATCATTAACTGATGATACCTGGATTGAATATCGATCTTAAAGAAAAATTTGGCACCCTAAATCAGATCAAAGAGATCATTAATTCACAGAAAAGGGAACTTCTTATTTACCATCACCTTGTTCAACTATCGGTAATCAATGCATACACGAAGGGAACTGTAACACCCCAAATCTGGTACCCAGAATACAACATGGTGCTCATGACCCTGAGGGACCACAAGCTAACCCATGACTGATATCTGTACCTGTATACTGCATAAAATACTAAATAATGTAAAAACATGAACTAAAAGGCTTTAAGGTTCAAAACTGAACACAATCTAAATAATATAACATCTGTGTGGGGAAATTGAATACCCAAAAAAAATACTGAAGTCTAAAACATGATAGTCTGGAAAGCCTCTAAACATGACTGTCTAAATGAGTAAGGAGTTGATGGGACATGTCCCAAACTAACCCCAACTAATAAACTAATTAATGAGATGATAGAGAAATCATCATGTCCTTAAAGGATAAGGACCTCCTTCTAACTCTGACAGCTAAACCTAGAATCTACTAATGTTCTGGAGCTCGTGTCTCTGAACCTATGGTATAAGACATCATACTGCAAATGCATCAGTACTTTAAATGTACTGGTATGCATGTGAGCTAGGCTGAATGCATGGGTTCATATGCATAAATAATACTGACTAATAATGAATGTGAGAATACATGTAGGCATACATAGTAACTATATCTGAAATCGTGATAACATAAGTATGCTGATGACTAACATGACTAATAACTAAATTTTGATAACTGATAACATGAGTGACTATATCTAACAGTCCTAAATCTGATGGAACTAGCTGAGTTATGTAATGTATCTGAGTTGACTATATCTGACAGTCCTGATGTCTTAAGAACTATCTGAGTTCTTTTACTAAGACTGATACTGAGACTGTGGGAGGTAGTAATCTAATTGATATGCCCCAAATAATGCATTATATCTAAATTGGGGTCCAATCTATGCCTTGATTGGAAGGGTGTCAATATCGCACCACTGGTAAGGACAACATACAAGTGATCCTAATATAACAGGTAACTCTACTAAGAACGATTGAAACCCTTATATAGCAGGCTAAGCCACCTCATCTACCCTCTTATAGCAAGCTATGATGTCTCAACCTATGCTGGCTACATAGTTTTGGAATGTAAGGATTGCTTCTAAGAATCACACCCTCATATAACAGGTGAGTTCCCATCCTTGGGTTCGCTCGGTGCTAATTTCTACTCCCATCTAAATAGATACTGAACATAATTTATTGAACTAAACATGGACTGAGTTACTGAATTTCGTTGACTGATGAAATACTACTGATGTCTTAAAATTGACTAAGTTCATGAGATCATGAATATTTGAGTCATAAGACTGTCTGAAATCTAAGGATCATAGTTTGACTGAGAGTATCGTGAAAACATGATATGGCTCTAGGCACACAACTATATTTTTCGGGTATAAGTACCCCCAATACTTAAAAATAGGAAATTGACATAATTTGACACTCTTGGACAAAAGACTAGAGTCCACAATTCATCATATAATAGTTGGGGAGTATTTTATGAGGCACTTGATTACCTTAGTTTAATACATAAACAAGAGAGCACATAATCATGGTTTGTTTACATACACTGAGTAACATGGACATTCCATCAAGCAAGCATAAGTCATAATCAATAATATGTAGGTCATAATTGAGTCATTATACATGATTTCTATTATACTAGGCATTTTATCAAACACCTTTCATGCTCCATTTAAGGCAAAGGTATGATCATAAATCAAATGTATTACGATTCCATAATTTAACTTTATTGCATGGATTTCAACCCTAAACTAACATGGTTTCATGAAAACATGGTAAAGATTTATTCTTGGCAGTCACAAAACCATAACAACATGAACATAATAATTTCACCATATAAGTATCATGGTATAGAATTTAAAAGAGCATTTTTGGGCTTCATGGATGAAGGGAATCCATGAATGAACACTGTGGATACCTTAGTACATGATTTCATACAGATTGACAGTGAAACCTTCTTGAATTCTAATCCCCAAGGAAATCCTAGCTTGTTTTTGAGAGAAACTTGAGAGAAGAGAGTGTATTTTGGGTGAAAAATAGCAAAATCCCAAGTTAAAGGGCTTAAATAGGGGTAAGAAGTTGACCCTTTTATCCCTGGATGCATCATTTAATTTTAGCAAAAAATTTCTCAAATTGGATCCATGGCGTGACGTGGTGCTATCGCATTGTATCACTAGAATTTGATAATTCGGAAATTAATGGATGGCGCGATGCGGAGCTATCGCGTTGCCCCTTCTTTTGCGACCTGGAACTTTGGTGCGATGCGGGGGAAATTGCGCTGAGACACTGGAAAATGGACAATTCTAAATTTAGGCCCTGGCGCGATGCACTATAATCGTGGAACCCTACTGGAATTTTCCAAATGTCATTTCCTCTTGTGGCGCGGCGTGCCACTGACTAATATAGCATTGTTTTATGATAGGAACTTAAAATAGTGGTAACTTCTGACCCGGTTATCGGATTTGGGTGAATCTTATATCAATTGAAAGATTATTGAATTCCCCACATGAACAAAAGTGGAAATACTGATAATTCCTCATTGAATAACCATCATTAAATTTAGAAGATAATACTAGATATTCTTGAGATGAAATTAGCTAGGAAAAAGTAGGGGTATTACAATATCTCCCCCTTAAAAACATTTATCCTCGAATGAGACTCACTGAGAGGGGAGAAAAGACAAGTAATATACATATTGAACATAAATAACTGGAACATGATCTCATGGCTGATAGGACTGACAAGCTGAACATATAATACTGAACATGCATATCTAATGCCTATGTAACTGATTCATGAATGCATGACTGAGTTTTCTGAAGAACTAAGTTTCTCACAATGAGAATGCATGTATGATGCATAATTACATAACTGAACTAATACATAAGTGCATGAATGAATATGCAATGGTATTTGATACCTAGTTTCTAATGAGAACATAACTATGAAATTGGATACCAAGTTTGTGATGAACACTAAACATGAAGCTGAGTAAGCTTAAGGAGAACTGTTACCTTGATCTTGATCTGAGTTGCCAAAGAAGAGGTGAGGATACTTGGTACGCATGTCTGCCTCTGCTTCCCAAGTAGCTCCCTTGACAGATTGATTTTGCTGAAGAACCTTAACTAGAGGAACTTCTTTATTCCTCAATCTACGAGAGAGTGTTCTGAACATTAATTCTCTAAATAGGGACTACAACTGCTGGGTCACCTATGTACTTCTTGAGTAAAGAGACATGGAAGACTGGATGAACAGAGGCTAGATATGAAGGCAATTTGAGCTCATAAGATACCTTACTAAATCGACTGAGAATCTTGAAGGGATCGATATATCAAGGATTGAGTTTTCCTTTCTTGCCGAATCACTTCACTCCTTTCATAGGAGAGATCTTTAGATAGACATAGTCACCAATCTCAAACTCGAGATCTTTTCTACAAATATATACATAAGACTTCTATCGGCTCTAAGCAGCCCAGAGTCTTTCTCTAATCAACTGGACTATTTCTAAGGCATCGAATACTATATCAGTCCCTATGATTAAGGCCTCACTAAATTTGAACCAACCAATTGGAGATCTATATCTCCTACCGTAGAGAGTTTCGAATGGAGCCATATGAATACTAGAATGATAGTTGTCGTTGTATACAAACTCAATCAAAGACAAGTGGTCATCCCAACTATCCTTAAAATCAATTGCACACGCCCTTAGCATATCTTTTATAGTTTGAATGCTCTTTTCTGCTTGACCATTTGTTTGAGGATAGAAGGCTATACTGAGAAGAACTAAGGTACTAATACCTTTGTGGAACGCTTTCCAGAAATAAGAGGTGAACTGGGTACCTCTATCTGAGATAATAGATAATGAAACACCGTGAAATTTGACCAACTCCCAAATGTAGAGTCTGGCATAATCCTCAGCTGAATAAGAGGTATGAACTGGAAGGAAATGGGCTGATTTAGTCATCCTGTCTACAATGACCCAAACTGAATCATGCTGATGAGAAGTTTGAGGCAAACCCATCACGAAGTCCATGTTCACTTCTTCCCACTTCCAAGTAGGAATAATGAACTCCTGTATAGGACCACTAGGCTTCTGATGCTCTATCTTAACCTTCTGACATGTAGAGTACTTAGCCACAAACTCTACAATATCTCTCTACATCCCACTCCACCAATAGACTTCCCATATGTTCCGGTACATCTTTGTGGCCCCTGGATGAATAGAGTAGCGTGCACCATGCACTTCTACAAGAATTCACTACCTTAAGTCATCAACACCTAGAATACAGAGATGACCCTGACTATGCAAACCACAATCTCCCCCTTTGGAGAAAACCTCTACATTTTGATCCTGAATTGACTCTTTCAACTAGACAAGGCTGGAATGTCTATCTTGCTTTTCTTTCACCTCGGAAACTAGAGATGATTCTGAACTACTCTGAACTCATATATCACCCTTATCTGTACTGACTAAGGAAACACCTAGTCTAGCAAGATGATGTACTTCCTCAGCTAACTTCTTCTTAATTTCATCCGCATGAGCAACACTACCCATAGACAGTCTACTGAGAGCATCGTCCACTATATTGGCCTTGCCCAGATGATAGAGGACACTCATGTCATAATCTTTCTAGAGCTCTAACCACCTTCTCTGATAAAGATTGAGACCTTTTTGAGAAACGACATACTGAAACTCTTATAATCTATGAAGATATCTATATGAACTCCACAGATATAATGCCTTCAAATCTTCAAGGCAAAGACTATGGCTGCTAACTCAAGATCATGAGTAGGATAATTCTTCTCATGGAGCTTAATCTGTCTAGAGTAATAGGCTATGACCTTTCTATACTGCATGAGGACACAACCTAGACCTACTCTGGATGGATAACAATACACTACAAAACCATCTGGACCATCTAGAAGAGCTAATACTCGAGCTGAGGTGATTTAAGTCTTCAACTCCTAAAAACTCTTCTCGTAAGGATCTGACCACTGAAACTTGACTTTCTTATTAGTCAATCTAGAAATAGTGGATGCAATAGAAGAAAATCCCTCAACAAACTGTCTGTAATAGCCAGCCAAACCCAAGAAACTAATATCTGATAGAGAGACAGGGCCAGGCCAGTTTCTTACTGCTTTGGTTTTTTGAGGATATACTCTAATGCCATCACCAAAAATGATGTGACCAAGGAATGCTACTGACCATAGGCAAAATTCGTACTTGCTGAATTTGGAAAATAGCTGATGATCTCTAAGAATCTGAAGTAATGTTCTGAGATGGTCTGCATGATCACACTCACTGCAAGAATATACCAAAATATTATTTATGAAAACCATGACGAACATGTCCAAGTACTGCTTGAACACACGGTTCATCAAGTCTATAAAAGCTGTTGGGGCATTGGTAAGACCAAAGGACACAACTAAGAATTTGAAATTACCATACTGGCTACAGAAAGCTATTTTCAAAATGTCACATTCTTTAACTCTGAGCTGATGATAGCTAGATCTGATGTCTATCTTAGAGAAATAACTGGCACCCTAAAGTTGATCAAACAAGTCATCGATTCTGGGAAGAGGATACTTGTTCTTGACCGTGACCTTATTGAGTTGACGGTATTCTACACACATCATAAGAGAACCATCTTTCTTGCGCACAAATAATACTGAAGCACCCCACAGGGAAATGTTGGTCCTGAATCCCTTATCTAAGAGATCCTTTAATTGTTCTTTCAGTTCTCTGAGTTCTATTGATGCTATTCTGTATGGTGGAATAGATATAGGTAGAGTATCTGGAAAAAGATCAATGCCGAAGTCTATTTCCTTTTTGAGAGTAACTCCTGGATGATCTTTGGGAAAGACATCTAAATATTCATTCTCTACTGGGACTGATTCGAGTCTACGAGTTTTGGAACTAGTTTCCTTGACTTGAACAAGATGATAGACACATCTTTTAGATATCATTTTCTGTACTCGAAGGTAGGAAACAAGATGACCTCTGAAAGTGGATACACTACCTTTCCACTCTAGGATGGGTTCATTCCAAAACTAAAACTGGACTATTCTATTTCTGCAGTCAACTGTGGCATACCAGGAATGAAGCCAATCCATGTAGAGAATGATATTAAAATCAGTCATCGCTAATTTAACTAAGTCTGTTGTAGTGACTTTCTTAAATATCATAATCGGGCAGTTTTTGTATACCCACCGGGAAATGATGGTTTTACCTACTGGATTAGAGATTGAAAAGGGCTCTGCTAGAATTTTGGAACTGGCTCCAAAATTGAATGATATATAAGGAGTAACAAAAGACAAAGAAACTCCTGGATCTAGCAAAGAATAAATATGCATATAAAAGATCTATAATGTACTGATAACCACCTTAGGAGAATTTTCCTCATCTTGCCAGGACAGAAGAGTGTAGAGACTATTTGAGCATTGCCCACTAGTAGCACTGAAGGTGACACCCTACTGATTTGGGCAATCAGACTGAGCTGAGGAGCAATTCGGTTAAACCTGAGGACCTGGCTGAGGACATTTTCTGACTCTGTGTCCTGGCTTGCCATATCCAAAATAAATACCATTGCCATCTTTGCAAATGCCCTAATGGTGCTTGCCACAAGTCTGGCAAAGAGGATAGGTACGGGCACTGCTAACACAGCCCTGGGACTTAGAGCCTGGCACTCTATCTTTGTTACTTTCTTTGAACGTAGGAGCCGGAGCACTTTCTGAAGAAGGAACTGGAACTGATGACGTAGGACGAAACTAGGAACGGTTTTCTACTTCTGACTTAGGCGGAGCAAAGTTGAAACTACCTGTCTTCACTCTCTTATTCTGCTTCTCCCTCATCTTAATCTTCTTCTCATCTACCTGCTGAGCATGAGTCATGATCCTGGCTAAAGTCATGTCACTATTTTACATGGCAGATCTACACTCATTAACCACACTATCATTTACCCCTGAAATAAACTTAGTCATCCTTGCCCTTCTATCTACAACTACATAAGGGGCATATCTGGCTAATTGAGTAAACTTAATAGAATAATCTTTCACTATCATATTTCCCTTCCTGAGGTTGATGAATTCTAGAACCTTATCTTCTCTAAGTTCTAGGGAAAAGAATCTATCAAGGAATACTGAAGCAAACTCCTCCCACTCAACTGAACCTACATCGTGTACCCTCTCGTACTTCTACTGCTTGAACCAAGTGTGAGCAATATCCTGCAACTAATATATAGCTAGCTCAGCACTCTTACTAGATGTAACCCTTATTATGTTTGCAACCTTCCACACCTAATCTATGAATTCCTAAGGGTCCTCGTCTGTCTTAGACCCAAGAAAGTATGGAGGATTCCTTCGGGAGAAGTCCCAAATCCTGGATGCAGCTGAATTGGCCACTGGGTTGGTCAGAACAATAGTTGGTCATTCATTCTGACCAGCAACTAACAGAGTAAAAGTAGTAAATGCATCCCTAACTCCATATGAGAAACATGTTTGCCCAAAGGTTCTTCGGGATGAGGGGTTGGCTAATTCCCGTTTTTCTTTTAGGAGGTTTGTTCTGAGATATTGACTTAAGATTACGCTCACTGGTACGACATGAATACTGAAAGAGGGGAAACTATTCTTAAAATATCTTATAGCCTCCTGCACATAAATGTGGCGCGCAACACACCCATGTACAAAACTCTACAAGATGCGACTTGCAGACTTCCAAGGACTCTATTGAACCTTAGGCTCTGATATAAAGTTTGTAACACCCCAAATCTGGTACCCAGAATGCTACACGGTGCTCATGATCCTGAGGGACCACAAGCTCACCTATGACTGATATATGTACCTGTATAATGCATAAAATACTGAGTAATGCAAAAACATGAACTAAAAGGATGTAAGGTTCAAAACTGAACACAATCTGAATAATATAACATCTATGTAGGGTAATAGAATACCCAAAACAAAACTCAAAATACTGAAGTCTGAAACATGAGTCTGGAATGCCTATAAACATGACTGTCTAGATGAGTAACGACTTGATGGGACATATCCCCAACTAACCCCAACTAATAAACTAATTAGTGAGATGATAGAGAAATCATCATGTCCTCGATGGATGAGGACTCACTTTTAACTCTGACGGCTGAACCTGGAATCTATTAATGCTCTGGAGCTCGTGTCTCTGAACCTATGGTATAAGACACCATAGCGCAAATGCATCAGTATTTTGAATGTACTGGTATGCATGTGAGGAAGGATGAATGCATGAGGTTCATATGTATGAACAATACTAACTCACTGACTAATAATGAACATAAGAATACATCCAAGCATACATCGTAACTATATCTAAAATCGAGATAACATGAGTTTGCTAATGACTAGCATGACTAATGACTGAATTCTGATAACTGATAACATGAGTGATTGTATCTGACAGACCTGAATATGATGGAAGTAGCTGAGTTCCGTACTGTATTTGAGTTGACTGTATTTGACTGTCCTGAATTTTGAAGAACTATCTGAGTTCCTTTACTGAGACTTAAACTGATACTGTGGGAGGTAGTCACCTAACTGACATGCCCTAAATTATGCATTATAGCTAAATTGGGGTCCAATCTATGCCCTGATTTGAAGGGTGTCAATACCGTACCACTGGTAAGGACAACATATGAGTGACCCTAATATAATAGGTAACTCTAGTGAGAATAGTGGGAACCCTCAAATGGCAAGCTAAGCCACCTCATCTACCCTCTTATAGCAGGTTATGATGTCTCAACCTATGCTGGCTACATAGTTCTAGAATGCAAGGATTGCTTCTAAGAATTACACCCTCATATAAAAGATGAGTTCCCATCCTTGGGTTCGCTCGGTGCTAATTTCTACTCCCATCTGAATAGACACTGAACATGATTTACTGAACTGAACATCGACTAAGTTACTAAATTTTGTTGACTGATAGAATACTACTGATATCTGACACCTGACTGAGTTTATGAGATCATAGAGATTTCCTGAGTCTCTAAGGATCATAGCTTGACTAAGAGTATCGTGAAAACATGACATGGCTCTACGTATACATCTATATTGTTCAGGTACAAGTACCCCCCAGGACTTGATAGTAGGAAACTAACATAATTTTACACTCTTGGACACATGACTAGAGTCTAAAATTCATCATATAATAGTGGGGGAGTATTTTATGAGACACTTGATTACCTCAGTTAAATACATGAATAAGAGAGCACATAATCATGGTTTGTTTACATACTTCGAGTATCATGGACATTCTATCAAGCAAGCATAATTCATAATCAATAATATGTAGGTCATGTTAAACATGAACAGATTGCATGCATTTAGCATTTACAACACAATTGAGTCATTATACATGATTTCTATTATACTAGGCATTTTATCAAACACCTTGTATGCTCCATTTAAGGCAAAGGTATAATAATAAATCAAATACATTATGATATAATAATTTAACTTCATTGCATGGATTTCAACCCTAAACTAACATGGTTTCATGAAAACATGGTAAAGATTCATTCTTGGCAGTCACACAACCATAACAATATGAACATAATCAATTCACCGAATAAGTGTCATTGTAAGAATTAAAACTACGATTCTTGGGCTTCGTGGATGAAAGGAATACATGAATGAACATTGTGAATACCTTAGTTCATGATTTCATGAAGATTGATGGTGAAACCTTCTTGAATTCATATCACTAATGGAAAGCCTAGCTTATTCTTGAGAGAAAAGAGTGTATTTTGGGTGAAAAGAGGCTGAATCACGTGTTAAAGGGCTTAAATAGGGGTGGGCAGTTGACCCTTTTAACCCTGGATGTGTCATTTAATTTCAGTAAAAAATTTCCCAAATTAGACCTCGGGCATAATGTGGCACTATCGCGCCATGTCACTAGAATTTGACAATTGGGAAATTGAGGGATGGCGCAATGCGGAGCCATCGTGTTGCCCCTTCTTTTGCGACCTGAAACCTTGGCGCGACACAAGGGAAATCACCCTGAGTCACTGGAAAATGGACAATTCTGAATTTAGGCCCTGGTACGACGTGCCATAATCATGGACCCCTACTAGAATTTGCCAAATTCCATTTCCTTTTGTGGCGTGGCACGCCACTGACTAATATGGAGCTGTTTTACGATGGGAACTTAAAATAGTCGTAACTTTTGACTTGGTTATCGGATTTGGGAGCATCTTATATCGATGGAATGCTTATTGAATTTCCTATATGACAAAAAGTGTAAATCTTGATAATTCCTCATAGAATAAGCATCATTCAATTTTGAAGATAATACTAGACATTCTTGGCATGAAATTAGCTAGGAAAAAGTATGAGGTATTACAAGAACCATCCTTCTTATGTACAAAAAAGATAGGTACACCCTACGAGGACATATTAGGGTAGATGAAACCCTTTTCTAAGTGTTATATTAACTCCTCCTTAAGTTTCTTTAACAATGCTCGAGCCATTCTATAGTTTGAATAGAAATATGATGAGTGTTCATAATAAGATAATACCAAAATCAATCTCCCTATTGGGAGGGAAACCGGATAGATCATTAGGCAAGACTTCAGAAAACTCATTTACCACATGAACAGAATATAAGGAAGGACCCTCCAAGTTAGAATCTTCAACCTGGACCAGACGAAAGAGACAACCTTTGGAAATTAACTTTTGGGGCTCTAAGATATGATATGATCCTTTCCTTGGGAACTAGAGAACTTTCCTCCCACTCAACATTGGTTCATTAGGTAATTTAAACATGACCTTATAGGTATGATAGTATAGAAAAGCATAGCACGAGTACAACCAGTCTATTCGCAAAATAATATTAAAGTCAACTATATCTAACTCTATCAAGTTTACTAGTCTCTTTATTACCAGTAGATACCACACAACCCCTATTTAATTTTCTAACAACCACAGAGTCTCCTACCTAGATTAAAATAGAAAAAGGGCCTGATAAACACTCAGGATCAAAACCAAAATGCACAGCCTCAAATGGGGTCACATAAGAGAGAGTGGACCCCAAATTAAGTAAATAGTACACATTACCTGAAAAAAGTTTCAACATACCAGTAATAATATTCCGAGACTCCTCAAACTCATGGTGATTAGTGAGAGTACCAAAGATGGTTTTGGCCAGTGTCGGAGCCAAAAGTAGCACCCTTCGGTGGAGGAGCTGAAGAAGAGGCAAAAGGCATCTTGTTTGCCCCAGAAGCAACTCTAGAGGTACAATCTCACAGCATATGTCCAATCTGACCACACATAAAACATTAGTTCCTCCCCTTATCGCACTGACCATGATAGTTCTAACCACAAAATTAGCATTGAGGGTAGAATGGTGCTGACTAGGACCTACTGGACTGAGATTGGACACCCTGTGCCCTAGAAGTATCACTATCCTACAAATTTCAATCACCAGAAGGCTTTGTATAAGGAGAACTAGATGTCGAATAAGAGTTAGTACTCTCCCATATCTTCCTCTTAGACCATTTACAACTCTAGTAATGGTCTCCACCCTACTCTAAAAATCAGAATTTCTTACTCTGCCTCCGCTAATCTCAACTTTCTTATTTTTCTCCTCTTTAACCTACTGCATATAAAATATAAGTCAAGAAATATCCATATACTTGCTTAACAAGGAGGCCTTACTCTTTAAAATAAAGTCTCGGGACACCCTTAAAGCAAACTTTCTCATTCGGGTCCTCATGTTAGATACTAGCTCAGGAGTATACCAAGACTACTGATGGAATTTTAAAGCATACTCCTTGACTGTCATTCTTTCTTACTTCAATTTACAAAATTCTTCTTCCTTCACCTCCCTCAACTCCCGATGAAAGTAATAGTCCAGAAACGCACTAGAGGAATTATCCCATGAGGTAGAACAACATCTTTGCCTGTCAACTATTTCTATTCTTCGTACCATTGGTATGCCATATCTTTTAATTAATAGGCAGCAAATTCTACACCTTCAACCTCCAAAATATGCATAACCCAAAAGATCTTCTCCATATCATCAATGAAACTTTAAGGATCCTCTTCAACCCTAATACTAATAAAAAGCAGAGGATGTAACCTCATAAATTTGACAACTCTTATGACCTCAGATAAACCCATAGCAGAACTAGCAGAACTCGACTATTATGACTGAGATATCGCAAACTAAGTCAATAGGATAATAGAAAGAAGAAACTCAACTTTAGTAATCTTTCCTTGAGGTGACTCAGTATGAGTGATGCTTTAGGGAGTAGGATCAGTAGGGACAGGTGGGACTCCATGAGGACAGTTAGATGTAGTGACCCTTGATCGAGTCTAGACCCTAGAAGTTGGACGAGCTTCATCCACATTATCCTCAGATGGGACAGAAGAAGTTCCATGACCATCAAATCTTCTTGGAGGAATGATTTAAGAGACGAACAAATGGACATCAAATGGATCAAAGACATTAGACTCTATAGCCCAAAATTAAGACAACAATAAAGGGAAATATTTCTAAATGTCTCAAAGCCGCTCTCTTATAAGTATGGGGTGCTACATACCCATAAAAGAGACTCTACTTGACATGGCTTTGTGGACACCCAATTGACCAAGAACCTAGGCTCTGATACCAACTTTGTCTCTATAATCTTCATCTTTATTGGAGATCCTTCCCTTACACAACGTTAGTCCCTCAAGTAGACTGAAAATCATCAAGAAAGACTCTCCATCATAGAGATGAGTTCCAATAACCTTAATAATGGTTTGCTTGTCATCTGAACAAGCACTAAGTGGGGTGAATAAGAACCGTCCCATTCCATATGGTCACCGGGGTTAAAATGGGTAGAGTGACCATAAACATTGGTTTAGGAAACACTTCCCTCCCCTAAGAGTACCACCAATACAAGGAGTTATACCCTCTATACTTAAGCATCATCAAAGGAAAATAAAGGATCACTCCTATTTAATTGACCAATATTTTCAAAAACATAACTCACTTGAGGTTAATTTAACACATAAAAAACATCCTCAAGTGGTAGACTAGGTTCACACACAAGTTGGTCCACATAATTTTACAAGGCAATGTACTATTACTCAACACAATGGCTTCAACATTAGGCAAACATAAATCAATCTTAGTAGAAGATTTAATCAGGTCATCATTAGGATCATCTAGTATATCCTTGCTCTAAACTCATATATTATTATCAGAAAGTAAAGAGACATCAGGCTCATCTAAAGATAAGCTATCACTCACAGTTAGTTGGCTACTAGTCTTACAATTATCTCTCATATTTACTAGAGTGCAAGAGTGAGCTTGGTTACCTTGAAGTTTGCTTGGAGCATGTCCACTCAAGGGTGCTTTGAGTTTGGAGTTACAATAGTTTAGACGATCTATTTTGTTATCTATCCTCCCATAAATGTTATCTATCTTACAGTTGAGAGCTTCAAGGGCCGCTAAGATAGCATTTGAGGTGTTGTCATCCATAGTACCTAATAAAGGAAATACTAAATGAAAAACAAAAACAAAAATAAGTTAAAGTTAAGAAACCAACCTCACAAGATCTTGAAGTTCACATCAGTTTTTTCTCTTATTTGGCATCGCAAGCATTGATAAATCATTTATATTCCAATGAGTTTTCTTAGTAATAATTATGGATTGAGGTTGAAATGGATTCTTTTTTGAAAGACTCAAAATAAAAAATACTTAAAGACTTGAATCAAGAAATCACAAAAAATTTAAAAAGATAAAAGCTTGAAAGAAATTGGATGATCAAAGAAATGGAACTCAAGAACTAATCAATCAACTTAGTAAATGAATTACTAGTTGATGAGTAGTTTATGAATTAAAGATTAGTTTAGTAATTAAGAAAATGAAAATAAAGAATCAAAACTTAATAAATGGAGTAAGTAAAGTGTTGAAATGCACTTTAGAAACTTGAATTTGATGTTTGGAACTTGATCTGCATTAGAAGGGGTGAATATGTGTTCGGAGGAGGGTGTTTTGTGTTGGATTTACATTTGGACCTACTCCAGTAGGTGTGGAGAACCTTGGAAGTAGGTGACAAGCCTTTGCTACAGTTTTGAGGTGTTGTCATACCTCAAGGGCACTACAAAGGCAGATCAACCAAAAAACAACTTTCATTATACAACTTAGACTTCTAAATGGTCCCCCCTTTTGTCCTCTCCTTGGAATTGAATCTTCGAAAGGTGATTTATACCAATAGTTTGTACACCTTTTCTTTCTCTTTCCAGGATTAAACAATAAGGTTTAGCTAAAAATCCAACTTGAAGATATCAATTTCTTTAAGAACACCAAGAACATCAATCTTTCTAATTTTTCTCCGGTGCTCGAAATAAGTTAAAATTTTGAATGTAGGCACTTATTAACCTTCTAAACTCATTCCCAACGTCATTTTGTACACATTATGCACCATTTTCTTCAGTTTTCTTAACCCACTTAACTTTTCTTCAAGTTCAAGATCTCAATGATGGTAGCTCACTTAATTTGACTTTGATTAAGCTCGAATTTGAAATGTAGACTCTAATAGTGTTAGGAAATACAATTCTAATGCTAGAAACTCAAAAAAATTAAAAAATCAAAACCTCAAAATTTGACATAAGAATTAAAATATAAATAGTAACTTTTTTGTGATTTTTTAATTTTCTAAAATGAATAGACCCAAGATTGACTTCGTAGGAACAAAATCAAGCTTGGCTCTAATACCAACTGAAATGATAGGAAACTACAAAAATGAAAACATCACACAAACATAAGAAAACAATGAAATGAAAATAAGACAAGTAAGGAAAAAAAAGATAGATAAATCGACACAGAGATAAAGAGAGGATGACCAAAGGGTATATGAAACCTTTAGACCCTCCTATCAGTTTTCACAAGCACCAACCTCTTACGAGGACCTCATGGGAATGGAATCCTGAGTAACCCACATTTTGTAAAAATCAATAAAGCTCCCAACAGGCTTCTATAAAACACTCTCAAGTGTGTACATTCATTCAAAATCATCTAAAACTAAGGAACTTATTTATAGTATTTTCCTTTGAACAAATAACCTATTTCAAAAGTAGTCAAAAAGTGGCTATTCTGAAAATAACACACAAAGGATTTCTTTATTCCTTGTGTCATAGCTTTCCTTGGCTCCAAGTTATTTTCCAAATATGACATTTTTTAATTAGGATCTCAAAAAATGTCCTCCAAGCACATTCTTGAGTCCTTAGGGTGATCATGGCTTTGACCTCCTTGTATCAGCTTCGAGTTATATGATCAAAAGCATTGACACCCATTTGGCTTGTATCACTTCTCCCCTTGACAAGTTTGTGAAAAAATATTGTGTTTTTATCACCCATCTCAAAAAAAGTTATCCTACCTTTTTGTTTTCAAAATTACTCCTCAAGAAGAAGGTACCTTTTTACTTCTGCTTGAGCCTGCTCTAATACACTTCTACTCTACTTAATAGGATGTTCTTAAAATACCTTATCTTTAATCTAAATTATTTCTTCTCTAATAACAGGCTGCTGAAAAAGATCATTACACGACCCGAGGCTACCCCCTAGTTGCTACACGGTGCTTAAGGCCACAAGTGACCCCAAGCTAACCCATAGTCAGGTACCTGTTTTGAGCATTGAATAAAATAATAAGAAAACAAAATGTTCGAAAGATAAACTAATAAAGTATTGTCAACCGAAATATTGAAATATATAAAACAACATGTCTAAAACATCTGATAAATAATAAAAGGTAGATTATCTGTCTAAAAACCTCTAAAACATAAGGAGTTAATGGCATAAACCCCCAACTAACGTCAAATAACTGAACATAAAAAAATAATTAAATAATAAAAATAACATATCACGTCCTCGATGGATGAGGACTGACCACTACTGCTGTAGAGAATTGCTGAGTTGTCTAGGGATGATCGAGAAATTATGCGTCCAAACCTATGTTATAATATAACATAGAGCAAGAGAAAATAATGTGATTAGTACTTTGAATGTACTGGTACATGTGTAAGGACTAGCTAAAAAACATATGGAAATAGAACATTGTTGCATGAACATGTAAAACTGAGAATTCAAGACCAAGTAAAGCATGTACTGAAATAATTTATAAAACTGACTGATTAAATAACTAAAAAATCAGATTTCTTGGTCAAGTAAAACTAAACTAAAATAGACTAAGTACTGACTAAAATTGTGGGAACTATCATATAACTGACATAAACCATGTGAGTTATCAGAGTTATCATGCATTCCAACACCTGACCCATGTTGGGAGTGCTATCCTATCCTTGCTAATCTGAGGTGGATTTATGCACCTCAGTATTTTATCTATGCTTATTTAGCCTTGTTTTGAGGACTTCTTATGTGATTAATGTGTTAATGATGGTATAAATAATCATAAAAGTATTAAAGTAATTTATTTCAATGTTAATAGTTCTTTTCAAACATGTTTGGATTAGAATTGATCACTTATAGTCTAAATGAGAAAACTAGTGTTATTAGCTTGATCTATGTGTTGTTCTAGTTGATCTCAATGGATTCTACTGTGTGTAATGAGTTCCAAATGGTCGGATTCTGTAATTATGTGTTGAACAACTTAATTATAGTATTTAAGGTTCAATTGAAACAAGCCAAGAGTGAAAGCTAAGTTAAAGATCAAAAGGACAAAACTAGCATTCTTAGCTTAAGTTTCTAGTTCATTGTCTTGGATTGTGAGTTGATTTGAGCTCTAATCCGTGGTGTTTGATGTTATAGGAAGCTTTTTGTGTTGATTATGATGATATTTGGATTATAAACAAGCTGGTAATCAAGTGGAAACAACACCACAAGGATTTAAATGGATGGTCAAAATCAAGGGACAAGATTTGACATAAAATGGACACTTTGGAGGTCACTATCATGTCGCGGAGCTCAGACACTGCTATGGGGCGTGTTCCATGCCTTGGGAGCTTTCTATGGGACAAATATTAGTGTGTCTCTGAGATTATGGCATGCCACACACCCTCGGTACCGCGATAGAGGGCGCGACACTTAAACATAGTGCTATACACCTTGGACGACCTTGAAACTTGGAGTAAGGTTAGATAACACTTAAGCATAGTGTTATACACCTTGGATGACCTTTAAACTTGGAGGGAGGCTGGATAAAACTTGAAATAGTTTTTTTCTTACTTTAGTTGTTGTATGGATTTTATCATATATTCATCTATCGTGATTATGGTTATGTACATGAGCGGCTAAAAGCCCCCTTTTTGGGGTTAAGGCAAAGAACATGATTACTCTTGCTATGAATTGATTCGTTTTTTATTATTTATCATATTTGGTTGTTTATTTATCCTCGTTATCACTATTCTAAGGATTCTTGATCCTTAGACGATATCCATTGTCATTTTGTGCGTTCGAAAAGAGGAACAAGAGGATAGAATGTGAGGTAAATAGAATAGGATTGTAATATTCTACAGAATGAAGTTATAATTTGCACTTGGCTATAGGAATATACCCAGGTGACCTATTTATTTCATTTGTGGGATGAAATATTAATGCGTTTAACTTTGGCCTCACATTCACACTCAAAAATGTAGTTGTGGCTTTATGTTAGATAGCTGATTAGAGGCTTAGAAGACCATAGTCATAATATCAACCCCGTGAATCAATAACCAAGATAAGTAACCTAACCAATGAAGTTTAATAGGATAGTATAATTGTTAGTAGAGCCTTAACACTAGGTTTATCTTTATTGATTGTCCAAGAACATACTTTTCTTCATTGTTTACTTCACTGGGGATGTGTTCTGAGGAGGAATTATACACCCCAATGTTGTTATCTACACTTGTTTAGCCTTGTTTTGAGGAATTCTTTTGTGCTTAAATTGTTAATAATGGTATAAATAAGCATATAAATGTTAAAGTTCTTGATTACAATGTTTAAGGTGTTTTTCAAACAAGTTTGGATTCAAATTTATCACTTAGAGTCTAAATGAGAAAACTAATGTTACTAACTTAAGCTATGTGGTATTCTAGTTGATCTCGATGGATTATAATGTGTGTAATTAGTTTTAAATGGTATTATTGTGTAATTATGTGTGTAACATCTTTTTATAGTGTTTAAGGTTCAATTGAAATAAGCCAAAAGTCAAAACTATGTTGAATATCAAAAGGACAAAACTAGCACTCTTAGCTTAAGTTTCTAGTTTATCGTCTTGGATTGTGTGTTGTTTTGAGCACTAATACATGGTATTTAATGATATATAATACTTTATGATTTGATTATGATGATATATGCATGATAAACAATATGAGAATAAATTGGAATAAAAACCTCAAGACTTGGAATGGATGGACGAAAGCACGGGATAAGATTTGACGTAAAACAGATACTTTGGAGGTGACTAGCGTGTCCTAGAGCTTATACTCTGCTATAGGGAGCGTGACACACCTTTAAAGCTTCCTAAGGGACCTAAAATAGTGTGTTTCTACAATTATGGTACTTATCATACCCTAGGTACCGCGATAGAGGGCGCGACATGGACCCTAGTTCAATTTTGACAATTTTATCCTCTTATAAATAGGACACTTAAACATAGTGCTATACACATTGGACATCCTTGAAAATTTGAGGGAGGCTTGATTACACTTAAAATAGGTTTTTTATTTCCTTAATTTATTTTTTTATATATTTTATCATGTATTCATCTATCATGGTTACAGTTATGTCCATGAGTAGCTAAAAGCCCCCTTTTTAGGGTTAAGTCCCAGAACATGGTTACTATTGCTATGAATGGATTTGGTTTTAATTATTTATCATATTTAGTTATTTATTTATCCTTTTTATCACTATTTTACATATTCATGGCCCTTTGAATACAACCATTATCATCTTATAAGTTCGGAAGAAGAAACAAGAGAATATAATGTGGGGTAACTAGAGTAGGATTATTATCTTCTATAGAATAATGTTATGATTTGAAATTGGGATAGGAATATACCTAAGTGAACTATTTGGTTCATTTCAGGATAAAATATGAAGCATTTAACTTAGTTTTACATCCCCGTTCACCGATGTAGTTGTGGGTCTAAGTTAGATAGGCGATTAGAGGCTTGGAAGACAATAGTCATAATATTGACCTCATAAATCAACAACTAAGATATGTAACATAAACAATGAAGTTTGATATCATATTATGATTGTTCGTAGAGCCTTAACCTTGGGTTTCTCCCCATTAATTATCCAAGAACTTTACTTTACCACATTGATTACTTTACTTCCAATTTATAACTCTCAACTTTATGGTTAAGTCTGCACTACTTTAATATCAATAGTGAACTATAATTGGAAAGTTGTCTGCACAAATATGTGAGGGAATGATATTTGGCGTTATTTAAGGCCATTGTATTACTTGGTGAGACCATGTACACTTATGTGTGTGCTTAGATTTCTTAGGTGTTTTTCGTTTGGTATTGGTTCTAACTTTATATGAAATAGGTTTACAGGCTAGTAAGCTAAAAAGGGATCGGGAATTGGTTGAACTAGACCCCGAGCCTAAATAATGCTTGAACCAATAGAGGAGAGAAACAATTATTCTCTATTATATCCTATAAGTCAACGAAGAACAAGATATCCATGCTCCCATAGATAAGGATCCACCAGCCCGCAGGAAAGTTCGTAAAGTGGAAATTCCACTTAACATAAATTTGACCTCCTCTATTCAAAAAATAGTTCTTGGAGGTTGATTCGAGCTGAAGCAGAACATGGTGTAGCTCTTGCATAGAATTGAATAATTCATCGGGCTATCACATGAAGATGGACAAGTCCACTTGTAGAACTTTTTGTAGATTAGTGACACACTCATCCCTACGGGAGTGTTGACTAATTATCTGAGGTTGACATTCTTCCCCTTTTCACTATTAGGGAAAACAAAGAAGTGGTTGAACACTAAGCCAATAGATGCAATCACAACTTGGGAAGACTTAGACCGAAAGTTCCTCATCTATTTTTTTCCATCTGGAAGGACTGTTAGACTTCGTAGTGAGATTTTGAGCTTCAAACAGAGGCCATATGAGAACTTATATCATGCTTGGGTAAGATTCAAGTATCTTCTTTGAGACTATCCACATCATTAACAGTCTAATAAGTTATTAGCTCATACCTTTGTTGAATCCCTTGGCCATAACACAAAAATTTTGCTAGATTCAGCTACATGTGGTCAGGCTCTTGAAAATTCATATGATGAGCTATACACCTTGTTAAGCAGGATTGCTCAAGGAAATTTGGATTAACATGGTAATTCATCAAGAGGTTCAATTAAAAAGGTTGTAGGTGTGATTGAAATTGATAGTATTACAGCCTTAGCCACCCAACTATCATCTCTATAAAGCTAAATGATGACATCATTTAGTAATTTGGGTGTACAACATTCTCAGGCTCAGGTGAATGTAGTAGAACAAACTCCCGCATGGTGTGAGGTTTGTGGCAATAGTGGCTACTCTACAAATATATATGGTGAAAATCCTAAGTCGGTCAATTTCATGGGTAATACTCAAAGGCCAAATTATGATAATGCATATAACCAAAAGTGGCAGACTCAAGCACTAAATTACTCATGGAACAACAACCAAAAGAAGCTGTCTAAGAAACAAAACACACAGGCCAGTAATATAGAGGACATGTTAAAGAAGATCATGGCCACCCAAGAACAGATGGCTGCTGAACTTAAAAGTCAGCAAGTACTTTAGAAATAGTTGGAGTTTTAGTTGGGGCAAATGCATCAGACACAAAATACCAGGCCTCAAAGTGTCTTTCCAAGTGACAATAAACCTCCTAAACAAGTAATGACAATCATTTTAAGGATTCATAAAGAGTTGATTGACAGACATTTAATGATAAATAAGGTAGGATATGTAAAGTTTATTCCTCAACAGGTATATTATAAAGTTATTGATAATTTGATGAAGACTAAGTACCCAAAACCAAATATTTTTGAACAGGTTAAGGTCTATCCACCACCCCATTTCCATAGAGACTAAGAAAAGCACAAGAGGATGCATGCTTCAACAAGTTCTTAAAGCATTCAGAAAGCTTCACATTAACCTTTCTCTTTTAGATGTTTTGCAAAAAATGCTCAAGTATGCTAAGTATTTGAAGGACATGGTGACTAATTAAGTTAAGCTATAGAATATTGAGATAGTAGCACTCACTGAGTAGTGTAGCTCTATGGTGATGCAGAAGATGCCCAAAAATCTTATGGACCTTGGGAAGTTTACTCTCCTCATTAATATTGGTAATAACGAATTGGTCCAGAGACTAAGTGATTTGGGGGCAGGTATCAATTTGATGCCTTTATCAATATTCAATACCTTAGGTTTGGGAAAGCCGAGATTGTGCTTTGTGCTACTCTAAATGGCATATTAGACTAAAGTTTACCCTGAAGGAATTATCGAGGATGGTCTCTTCAAGCTTGGTAAGTTTATTATCCCTATTAATTTTATTATTTTAGATTATAAGGTAGATGACAGGGTGTTGATTATCTTGGGACATCCACTCCTGGAAACAATTTTACAAACCACTCAACATACTATTGCACTACAAAGAATTGTGCATGATTATAGTAATGGAATTATATGAGTTTAGGTGGTGGAGCCCAATCAATCAAAGAACTCTTCAGGCTCTCTCATTAAGCTGTCCAAGCCACCAATACCTAAGCCCGAAGGGATGCCAACTGACGAGCTTAAAAAGGCTATTATTGAGAAAGTTATTGACCTTGAGAGTTCACACTCAAGAGGTTAGAAATGATTGAGAAGATGACTTCCAAGTAGGAGGAAGAACATAAAGGAAAATAGTTAAGTGTGATGTTGGGTCGTGCCATGATATTAAATCGGGCACTACTTGGATGGTAACCTAAGTTAAGGTAGGTTTTATTTTCAGTATTTTTAGTTTTTACTTCAGGTAGTTTTGTTTTTGTTTTTAATCAAAGGTCAATGGGAAGTTTGAGTACCAAAAACCTAAGCTAAAGAGCATTGAGAAGACTGAATGTGGGACCCTCGAACCCTTTTTATGTATAAAGATTCTACTAGGTAGTCCTAGACTCCCCAAGGAGTATTTCTATCTCTACTTTTAAGTATACTTTAGGGACAAAATAGATTTTTAAGTGTGGGGTGGGGAAATTCTCATGGTATCTTTTTTCTTTTTAGGCATAAATTTTAAAGTTTTTATTTTAGGTAAGTGAGATATTCCTGTTAGTGATATATATGATTGCATGATGTAAGTTGTTTTGCATGTAAAAATCATGTTGATTGTGTGAATTAATACTTTTAAGGATCTAGTTTATGGCTCTTGTACTTGTTGGTTTAATGTTGAATTCATGTTATTATTTGGTTGAGAGTCTATGATGATCCTACTTGAGTTGAGCATGCGCAATATGTGATGTGAGGTTGTTGTGTATTCCTTGTTGATATATAATGTCTAGAACTTGTTGGGTGTGTGTGCGAAGCAAAATAAAGAGTGTGAGTTTAGGAGATGATATAGGAATTTCTTTGATAACCATGTTTCATACCCCTTTTTACCTACACTTGTCCATAATCCTAGTTAAACCCTTTGAGGATTTAGCTTATTTTCGTTAGTAGCCTCATATGTAGAATATATCCCCTTCTTTGATTGACCTTAATTTAATCCATGGCTCCTAAACACTTTAGAGTAAAACTAATTGAGTTAAGTAGTTGGAAATTCAAGTAGGAGAAAGGTGAAAGTGAAGCCTCAAAGTAACAGTTATTGGTGTGTAAAATTGATGTGCTGTGGTTGGGAGTTAAAGAAATTTTTGCTAAAAATTGAATCATGAATTAATAGAAAATCCTCCCTTCCATATTGTATGTGAGTGAGCTTAATAATATGGGGGAAAACAAAAGATGTATGTAGATAGAAGTGGTGAAAATTGGTTGTTAGAAGTAGCCTGAATGAAAAGTGTGATGTATTAAAGTGTTTAGGGAAATAGTCATTATTATTGAAAAAAATAGTTCCTACCCATCCCTTAGCCTACATTATAACCCTTAAAGACCTATTTGATCTTGCGCCATAACATTTTGATATTAGTGGAGTACTATACTAAGAGCAAGCCTATGGTTCATCTTGTGTAACTTGTGAATTCTTTGTGAGAGTGAGCGTAATTTGATTCTTATACCCATTTTGTGATAAATTGCATCAATGTGAGTGATTATGGCTAATTCTCTTTTAGTGAGGGCACATATTTGGAGATAGTTGGGTGATTTATATGATTTCTTTAATTCAGAAATATGTATGAGTTTTCCAACTTGGTGAGTCAATTCTTGAGGCTAGGGTATTTTGGAGTAATGTTCTTGAGCTTTTATTGGTGTGTATAACATCTGTTGTGTAGAAACTTGCATTATGTGTTGTCATTGTAGTAATATCTTGAATGTATTACTTGTTATAGAAGTGTGAAGTCTTCTATAATTATGATTCTTAGAGTAAAGAGTTGTTCGAGGACGAACAAGGCTTTAAGTGTAAGGTTGTGATCTGAGGTGGATTTATACACCTTAGTGTTGTTATCTACACTTGTTTAGCCTTGTTTTGATGATTTCTTGTACGTTAAAATACTTTCTTGCAATGTGTAAGGTGTTTTCAAAAAATTATAGATTCAAATTGATCACTTAGAGTTTAAACGAGAAAACTAGTGTTATTAGCTTAATCTATGTGTTGTTCTAGTTGATCTCGATGGATTCTGGTGTGTTTAATGAGTTATTAATGGTATGATTGTATAACTATGTGTGGAAAAACTTGTTTATAGTGTATAAGGTAAAATTTAAACAATCCAAGAGTCAAAACTAAGTTAAAGATCAAAAGGACAAACCTAGCATTCTTAGCTTAGGTTTCTAGTTAATCGTCTTAGATTGTATGTTGTTTTAATCTCTAATATGTGGTATTTAATGATATAGGATACTTTTTGAGTTTATTATGATGATATATTAATGATACAAAACCTGTTAATGAAGTTTAAACAATACCACAAGGCTTGTAATGGATGGACAAAAGCACGGGTCATGATTTGACGTAAAACGAACACATTGGAGGTCACTAGTGCATCGCGGAGATTATTCACCACTTTTGGGCATATTACACACCTTGGAAGCTACTTAAGTTACCAAAAACAGTTTTTATCCTCTATTATGGTGTTTTACACACCTTAGGTACCGCAATAGAGGGCGCGATGCGAACCCTATTTTAATTTTGGCAATTTTGTCCTCCTATAAATAGGACACTTAAACATAGTGCTACAATCCTTGGACGACCTTGAAATTTTGATGGAGGCTGGATAACACTGAAAATAGGTTTTTTGTTTCTATAATTTAATTTGTTTATGGATTTTATCATGTATTCATCGATCGTAATTACGGTTATGTCCATGAGCGGCTAAAAGCTCTCTTTCTGGTGTTAAGGCCAAGAACAAGATTACTATTGCTACGAATTGATTTGATTTTTACTATTTATCATGGTTGGTTGTTTATTTATAGTTTTTATCATTATTTTAAGGATTTTTTACCCTCATAATACATCCATCGTCATCTTGTGAGCCCAGAAGGAGGAACAAGAGGATAGAACATAGAGTAACTAGAGTAGGAATATAATCTTTTATAGAATGAAGTTATGATTTGCACTTAGGATAGGAATATACCTAAATGACCTATTTTATTTATTATAGAATTAAATATGAATAACTTATTTCTAACATCCCCTCTCAATGATGTAGCTGTGGGTCTAAGTTATAGAGATGATTAGAGGCTCGGAAGACCATAGTCATTATATAAACCCTGTGAATCAACATTCTAGATAAGTAACATAACCAATGAAGTTTGATAGCATAGTATGATTGTTCGTAGATCCTTAACCCTTGGTTTCTCCCCATTGATTGTCCAAGAACTTTACTTTACTGCATTATTTACCTTACTTCCTATTTATGACTCTCAACTTTGTGGTTACATTTGTACTAATTTAATCTTAATAGTGAACTAAAATTGGATAGTTTTCTACACAAGTCTTTGAGTGATCAATATTCATCTTTATTTAAGGCCATTGTATTACTTAGTTATACACATACACTTGCGTGTCGCTTGGGCGTAACACTTTACATCAGAGTAGAACCTAAATTGGAGTGATCACTAAACTAAAACCGTATTAGGAAGGGGAAATACTCTCTAGCGAGGCCCCTAAACCTATAGTGTCACGTAGATTTTGGGAAATAGGATGCGCTGAACCCTAACTTATTTTCTTGTGATAAATCTTACTCCCTATTGAATAACATTGGTGTTATTAATGGTTTAACATAACATGTACTATACTGGTTAGTTCTCAACATGAATATGGTAGTCTAAATATTTTCATAAAAATCATGACTTGTATGATTTGTAATTCGAAAATAAAGACAAGTACAAACAGATAGGTATCAAGTGCTTATAACCCTCAACACTGAATGGTACTTTAAATACGATAACAACGCTTCAAACAGTGGTATAAATTCATAGTTCAAAGACCCAAAACATAAGACATTTAAGATAACTATTAAAATACATGAATTTGAACATGGGAATGTGTTAAACTTGAGAGAACAAAATATTTACATTGATTAATTCATAACTGTATGATTTAGAATGAAATAAATTGAATATAACATGAGTAATTAAAATTTAAAGCATGAAGTAACCTAATTCATATGGGGAAAACATGTTGACATGGATTGAATTCAAATTACTAAGAAAAGCAAGAATTAAGTTCATAAGTAACATGGATAATTTCATAAAAAGGGAAAATTTCATACTTTAATCAAAAAGGGATTTTTGGAATCAATGGGTTAAAGGAATACATTGATAAATACTCCACATACCTGAATGTAGAAGTCTGGGATAAATTTCTTGTGATTGAACTTGAACTTGAAAAACCCTAATTGGTTTTGGGAAGAAAGGAATTACCTATTTTTGTTTTATGATGAATGATTTGTGAGTTATGATAGGTTATGATAATATTTACGCTTGATAACTATTGTTTGTAGGGTGAAATGATGTAGTTTTGGGATTATAAATATGGGAAAAGACCAAAAAAAAACCTTAGGAATTTTCTGGAAAATGTATGGAATCCATCTCGAAGAGGATGGCCACAACTCTTAAGGTCTGGCTATGAGTCGTGGTATGAGTCATCATTAGGAACACAAATTTTGACCCATACTTCCATGAATCCTCCTCCTCCTGGATACTCGTAGGATTTGACTACGAGTCATCATCAAGAGTCTTAGTCACTAGCAGCTTTGACAGTGCATCAGTAATTTGGCCAAAACTTTTCACCCCGATATCGGATTAAGGCAAAATTAGTATACAAAAAGTTATGCTCATTTTAATCTGACCATAGTTATATTCTTCATAAGAATTTAATCGCTAAGGGATGTTTCAACGTGTCTATAAGTTAGGATCTTTTTGGGGTCTTAATATATGTCTAAGTCGCTTTTAAAACTACCAAAGCATGATGATTGATTCTTGGATCCCTTACTAGTCATGCTGCGAGTCTTTATAATGACTCATAATATCTAGATACGAGTCGTATGCTTGACTTATAGCCACTGGGTTGTATTTTTTGATTACATACTGTTGTGACTGTGAATCCTTCCATACGACACATATCCACTAATTATGGGTTGTAGTGAGGAGTCGCAGTTACTTTTCTACAGCTAAGGGGTCCATTGGAGTGACTATGACTCACTCGTGAGGACTCGTCATGAGTGGTTATGACTCATTACCTTGTATCATAGTCATAACAACAAATCAGGACACTAAGGGAAATATTTTGTAACTTCTTGCCACAACATCTAATTAGGATTAGTCTTGAAGCGTTGGAAGACTAACTTTTTGTCCCATCTTCTAATAGGTATAGAGCTCAAAAATTTTAGTGTATTATAATATCTCCCATTGGGATTATTCATTCATGAATGAAACTGTTTAAGCTGAGATACTAGAAAAGCTGAGATCATGCACTAAATACTTATAAGTTGAATCATATTAAATAATTAAATTAGAAACATGATATGTGGACTGAACTAAATTCATCGACACATACTGTGACATGAGGTTGGTTATATATCTGAGATAGAAAATGAGAAAATCAATTAAGGGAAGCCATTACCTCAAGCTCGCTTCTGCTTCCCAAGTATCTCCCTCAGTGGACTAATTTTTTCATAGAACCTTAACTAAGGGATCTTCCTTATTCCTCAACCTACGAACCTAACGGTCAAGGATCTCAACTAGAACTTTTTTGTATAAGAGACTACCTATCACATGCACACATTCTAAAGAAACCACAGAAGCTGAATCACTAATGCATTTATTTAGCAAGGAGACATAAAACATCGGATACACTAATGTCAAATCTGCAGGAAGCTCTAACTCATAAGCTACCTTCCCAAAATGACTCAAAATTCAATATGGGCCTACATAATGGGGACTGAGCTTCCCCTTGCCAAATCTCTTCACTTCTTTCATGGGTGAAATTTTCAAAAAATCCAAGTTGACAACATCAAACTCAAAATCTCTTCTCCTCACACCCGTATAAGATTTTAACAAATCTAGGCTATTTTTAGCCTTTCGCAGATCAATTGAACTTTTTCCATCACCTCAAAAACTGAATCTATCCCTATCATAGTAGTCTCACCTACTTCAAACTAACCAATAAGATATCTATATCTCCTCCCATAGAGATCTTCAAATGGGGCCATCTAAATACTTGAGTGCTAGCTGTTATTACAAGAACTCTTAATCAAAGACAAATGGTCATCCCAACTATCTTTAAAGTCAAAAACACAACCCTTCAATATGTTCGCTAAAGTATAAATAGTCATCTCTGCCTGACCATCGATCTGACGATGAAAAATTATACTGAGATAAACTTAGGTACGAGGACCCTTCTAAAAAGCCTTCCAAAAGTGTGAGGTAAACTGAGTACCTCTATCTGAAATAATTGTCAACGGAACCCCATGCAACTTTACTAACACCCTTAGATAGAATCTAGCATAATCCTTAGCTGAATACAAAGTATGAACTAGCAAGAAATAGGCTGACATGGTCATCTATCTATAATAACCCATATTGAATCATGCTGACAATACGCATGAGGAAACCCTATAACAAAATCCATGTTCACCACCTCCCACTTCTAAGTAGGAATGCTAAACTCCTAAAGTATACCACTAGGCCTTTGCGATCAACCTTAACCTATGAATATTTGAACACTTAGCGACAAATTCTGTAACATCCCTCTTCATATGACTTCACCAATAGATTTCCCATAAATCAAGGTACATCTTAGTAGCTCCTGAGTGGATAGAGTATCGTGCACCATGATCCTCAGCTAGAATCCGATGACTTGGACTATCAACATATGAAACACATAGTCTGCCCTTACAATGAAGCTCACCATTGATATTGCATAGAAGCACAACACTTTCGATGCATAAAACTATGAATTTATGTGTGAACTTAGGGTGTTTTGTTAGATATGATTAACTTTGGTATGAATTGTAGGTAAAATAGGTTTATAACATTATTTAGAAGAAAAGAGCAGAATAAGACCTGAAAAAGACCAACTTCGCTTAGTATATGAGTCTACACTTGAGTCATAACCATTTGTTATGACTAGTATGCTGAATCGTATGAGAAAAAAAAACAAAAGCCAAATTAAGAAATCAAGTATAAAAAAGATACAACTCAAGTATCTCAGTCATAATCTAGGGTGTGAGTCATATACTAAAATCGTGAGCATCATAAAATCCAAGATACTACCCAGGAATTGAGGTATAAGAAGGATACAAGTTAAAAGTTTGAGTATGACTCATATAGGGATGTCGTATCCTAACCAATGTTCAAGACTGAAAAAACTAAAGTCCCAAGTGGATACGGATTAAGGACTCGAGTTGTATATGTAGTTAGAACTCATAATATGGAGTCATAAACTGAATAGATAGTTGAATCCATGGGAAGATTAGACACTAGATTGGCTACAACAAGAAAGGGTACGACTCATAAGTTGAGGATATGAGTGACGATCGAGTCGTACTGACTACTGACTTAACTTTACCTTTCTCATTTTTAATAGGATTTTTATGTTATTTTGAGATACTATAAATACCCTAGGGTTTATCTTTTATTAGGTTACACATTGTGACATTAATTTGCATGCAATTACCTATTACTACATTATTTCTTGAGATTTTATGGTTTTATTTAATTAAGGACTTTGGAGTTTGTTCATCTTCTTCTTGTACAATTGATTTTATGTATTCTTTATTAATAATCATGGTTTCATTCACAAACATGAGTGGCTAACCTCCTCAGCTAGGGTTGTGAGAACCTTGATGGATCATCTACATAGAGGACATATTAGATTCAATTGTTCAAGGTTTATTGTATGTATCTTTATTCTCCTATGTAATAATTAGCCTTAAGTAGTTGCAGAAACTTGAGATAGCTTGTATTCACATCCATTCAATAACCAAGAAGTTTGCGATTGGGTAGAGAGGATTAAGATATTTGTACAATAATCAAGTATGACTGGGGCTGTAATAGGAGATAACAAGGTGACACTCTGAGATAATAACCAAGTCAATAGGTGAAATTTATCTTTTGGATAATACCTAACTTGTAGGCTTTGCATGTGGAACAATAGAATAAGTGGGCTGAATACGAGAAATTTATGTAGTTGAGAAGCCAGGGGGAACACATTCATATCATTCGTCTTATATTTATTTCAACTAACCAATACAAAAGAGTTGGTTACAATTTGGTACTAATAAAAAAATTCCCCCATTTACTTTCATGTACTGCTCATGGATTACATTAATGCTAGTAATTATTCATGTCTTCGCTCTGGGATAAAACCCAACCTTTTTGGGTTACTATATTTACAATCGACTGCATTATACTTCTGGTGGAGTGATAATTTTAGGCGACATCAAATTTTGATGCCATTTCCGGGGAAGACCATTAGAACTGTGAATTTAATTAGTAAAGTTCAAGAGTTTTTAGTTTTTCAATTTTTATTTGGGCATACGTCGATGTATGCCAAGCACAAGGAGTAGAGGCAGTCCCTTACTCCCTTTTGATCCAAAACTGGAGAGAATCCTTCAAACACCAAGAAAGATGTAAGAACAAGTTCATGACAGGGTTCAATATCCCCCACCTGTGGATCCAAATACGAAACTCCCTTGTCTTCTAATTAATCCATAATATATCACAGACTTAAGAACACAACTGTTAAAGTAAAAATATAGAGAAACCGAATAAGCTAGAGTTGTTACTAAGGCAGGGGTAGCTCAGCAACATGGGCTAGTCAGGCCTATACAGATTGTTGATCATTGAGTTTAGAGAGGAAGGGCTCTATTTATGTGGGCATATCAACACTTATACCCATATGAGGACAAAGATGATAAAGATCTAGGTTATGTTAAGCCGGCAGAATTGGGAGCCATTATTCCTCCAGCATTATCCCCTAATGTGAAGTTTGATATTACTAGTGTTATGATCTAATTGTTGAATTTGAAATATGTATTTTTTGGTGCAACAATGGATGACGTGAATATGCATCTTGCAAATTTTGTTGGGATTTGCACTAACCATAATATTCCAGGGGTTAATTCGGAAGCATTGAGATTGAGGTTGTTCCTATTTTCTTTGATGGTAGAAGCATCTTTATGGCTAGGAGAACTTTCTAGAGGATCTATCAATACTTGGCATGAGTTGAAGACATAATTTCTGAACAAATTTTTCCCTCTAGCATGGATGTTACAATTGAAGGACAAAATTTCCAATTTTAGATAACTACTTACAGAGTCCATGTATGAGGCATGGTTTCGGTTTAAGAAGAAGCCGAGAATGTTACCAAATCATAGTATTAGAGGATCTTACTGGTTTAAATTCTTCTATAGATTATTGAAAGAAAGTTCAAAAGCTATGATAGATATAATTTTTGGAGGAGCTTTCATGCGTCTTCAGTAGGAAGCTACATAGAAAATGCTTAATGATATTATAGTTACCAACAGAGGATGGCACACTCGAGATTCAGAATGTAGTGGTGTTACATATTCTATTACGGCCTCAAATACATATGGAGTAGCAAATGACATGGTAGCTTAGGGGGTTGCACAACTTTGTACAAATACCAAGTTGCTGATAAAGTAGTTTGCTTCAATGTGTGTTAAGAATGTAAAAGTAGTTGTTGAAGAGGGGTCAAAATCCAAACCATTTGAAATTGAATGTGAAGAAGAGGTGAATTTCCCAGATCGTAGGTTGGTGGATTTCCGAGCTCAAGGGCAAGGAAACAAAGGTTGGAACTATTATAATGATGGGTATAGAGATAAAAGTGATGATTGGTGGTGTAAGGATGACTATAAGGAGAAGAGTGACACGTATATTCCACTAGGAAGTCAAGATACAGAGACCAGAATAGAGACACTCCTGGCCAAGCTGGTCAAAGGGAAAGAAAGTCAAGAAAACTGCTTAAAAGATATAAAATCTGATCTGTCAGAGTTGATCCAGAAAGTTGAGTCACATGCTACAGAAAATAAGCAATTAGAGTAGCAATTCAATTAGATGTTAGCCATAGTAAATTAGAGATAGTCTGGAACTCTTCCAAGAAATATAGTGATAAATCCCAGAAATAATAGTCAATCCCATGCCATTACTACTTGAAGTGTTAAGGTTACTACAGATCCAGCTATACCCATAGCTGATGAGCAGAAAGGTGAGGAGGAGCCAGTTGATGTGGTGAGTAGCAACAAGCCAAATAAAGGGAAAAAGATTCCAAAAAATGTGCTGAAATCCATTCCCAGACCACATCCTCCTTATCCCTAAAGACTGAAAAAACAACAAGAAGAAGGTAAATGTTAGAAATTTTTGTCTATGCTAAAAGAACTAATTGTCAACATACCACTTGTAGAGGCATTGGAGCAGATGCCATGATATACAAAGTTCAAGAATGATTTGGTCACCAAGAAGAGGTCCATTAGCTATGAACCAGTAGTTAATATTCATTATTGCAATTTTGTGGTTACTAGATCTCTGGTAAAGAAGAAGGAGGACCCTGGTGCTTTTACAATATCGTGTATAGTCGGGTCTTTCAACTTCACTCAAGCACTATGTGATTTAGTGGATATCATCAATCTCATGCAATTGGCCGTATTCAAGTAGTTAGGGTTGGGAGCTTCCAAACCAACCACTATGAGATTAGTTATAGCTAACAGAACAGTAAAGAAGTCTGTTGTTATCCTTTTTGATGTTTTTGTAAAAGTGTATTCTTTTATATTTCCTACTAATATTGTTATATTAGACTGTGAGGTGTACTTTTAAGTCCCCATTATCTTGGGAAGACCATTTTTAGCTACAGGTAGGATTTTTATTGATTTAGATAAAGGACATCTGATGTTGAGACTCAATGATGAACAAGTGACATTTAATGTATGCAAATTATGAAGCATCCTGACGAATTAAGAGTGGTGTCTATGGTTGATGTGGATGATGAAAAGGAAAATTCATTCCATGATATTGATGCAGTGACTTTGTGGAATGATTATTCTAATGCAGTTATTCCTGTTGAAGAAATATTAGGTGTTGAGGCACTTGCATCTGTGATCATGAATTTTGATTATGAAGGTATTGAGGAGTATGAAGAGCTAGTATGTGCACTGCAACAGGGTGGTTATAACTACAAACCAAAGAAGCTTGATTTAGATTTGAAAAATAGAAGTACTCCACCACCTCGTCCGTCTATTGAATAACCACCGATGTTAGAGTTGAAAGCCCTCCCATCTTACTTGAAATATAAATTTTTTGGGGCTAATAACACCTTACTGGTTATTAATGTAGTAGATCTGAGACAGTCAGTGTAACAGAATTTCTAGAGCGCAAATGAATGGTCTATTATAGATATTATTGGTATTCTACCTGGTTTGTGCACTCACAAAATTCATCTTGAACCAAATTGTGTTTCATCTATTGAAGACCAGCATTGACTTAATCCTCTTATGTAGAAGTGGTTAAGAAGGAAATTATCCAGTGGTTAGATGCTGGTGTGGTTTTCCCATTGCAGATAACAAGTGGGTAAGCCCGATTCAATATGTTCCAAAGAAGCACGAAATGACTATCATGCCTTATGAGAAGAATGGTTTGGTCCCTTTGAGACCAGTCACTGGATAGAGAGTATGCATGGATTATGGAAAGTTGAATGCTTGGACTCAGAAGGACCACTTTTCGAATCCATTCATAGATCAAATGTTGGACCGATTAGCAGGCAGAGGATGCTATTGTTTTCTTGATGGATACTCTAGTTACAATCAAATCACTACCACACCAAAAGACTAAGAGAAGACCACCTTTACATGTACTTATGGGACCTTTGCATTCAAACAAATACCGTTCGGTCTATACAATGCCCCAGCCACGTTTCAAAGATATATGATGTCCATTTTTTTTGATATGGTGGAAGACACTGTTAAAGTTTTTATGGATGACTTTTCCATTGCCGGGGACTCTTTTGATGAATGTCTAAAGAACTTGGCAAAATCTCTATAGTAGTGTGATGAATGCAAGTTGGTACTTAATTGGAAAAAGTGCCATTTCATGGTTAAAGAAGGAATTCTGCTTAGGCAAAAGATTTTAAAGAGCAGCATAGAGGTTTACCTCGCAAAAGTGGAGGTGATTAAAAGATTACCTTATCCAAATTTTTGTATAGTGAATTCAAAGTTTTCTAGGACATGCGGGTTTTTATAGATGATTTATCAAGGATTTCTCAAAGATTGCTAGTTCACTTTGCAAGTTTCTTAAGAAAAAAGTAAAGTTTAATTTTGATAAGGCATGTAAGAAGGCTTTTGAAAACTTAAAAGAGAAGTTGGTATCTGCTCCGATCATTTTGTCTCCGAATTGGTCCTTAGCTTTTAAAATTATGTATGATGCCAGCTGATTGGCCTTAGAGGCTGTACTAGGCCAAAGGAAAGAGAAGATTTTTTATCCCATCTACTATGCTAGTAAGACACTAAAACCTGCTCAAAAGAACTATACCGTGATGGAGAAAGAGTTATTGGGAGTGGTTTTTTTCTTTTGAAAAGATTAGATCTTACTTGATTGGGACAAAGGTGATTATGAACACCAATCATGCAGCATTGAGGTACTTAATGGCTAAAATGGATGCAAAGCAGAGGCTTATTCGGTGGATGTTACTGTTGTAAGAATTTGATTTCGAGGTAAAGGACAGAAAAGGAATAGAGAATCAAGTTGTGGATCACTTGTCTAGACTAGAGGAGAAAGCTATGTAAAAGATTGCTAAGGATTTGGAGATGGCTGACAGCTTTTCAAATAAACTGATATTGGCAGCTTCCCAAGATTTGATTCCATGGTTTGCAGATTATGCAAATTATCTAGCCAGCAGTCTAGTTCCATAAGATCTTTTATATCAATAAAGACATAAATTCATGCATGAGGCAGGGAAATTTTTCTGGGATTAACCTTATTTGGTTAAAATTTTGTAATACCTCGCATTGTTCTCTCCTAGTCTGAGCCTTAGAGCATTTTCAGAAAAACAAAAATCTAAGCCTAAAAATTTTAGAAATATCTTCCAAAGTATGAAACACTTGGAATCGTTTTGTATTTCTATAATTTTAACTTCTTTTTATGTAGAGCATTGAATAATCTTTCCATCGATACCAATTTCATCAAAATCCGACATCGGACGAGGGAGTTATGGTCATTTTACTAAACGGTATCAGAATCGCCCAGGTTTGACGGTCGACCTGGTGGACCGCCGGTCCTTGGTGGACCATCAAGTGTCCCGTCAAGTAAAGGCAGTGACCCCTCTTTTTGTTCATCATGTGACGGCCAAATTGGTGGACCATCAAAAAGTTGATGGACCATCAAGGGGTCCGTCAGGTCGAAATAGAATGGCCCATTCCTGACCCTCGAGTGACGGACAATCTGGTGGACTATCAGATTCCTGACGGACCATCACTTTGACCGTCACGTCAAGGAAGAATGACCCAGATTTGGCACTCGAGTGACAGACGACCTTGTGGGCCTTCAGTCCCTCTGACGGACTGTCAGATCAACCGTCACAGACCATGATTGGAATTTTCTAGACAAATTTTAAAGGGGCATTTTGGTCTTTTCCACATCCTCCCCCAGTTCTATAAATACCGGTCCAAGGGCCTTCAAATTCATTTCTTTTCTCTTCTTTCACCCAAAAACTAGGGTTTCCAAAATCAAAAATTCTATCTTCTTCCATCAAAAATTTAGAGAGAATCAAGAGCAAAAATCAAGAATTTTTCTGAAGACTTTCAAGAAAGAGTTTCTCCAAGGTATGTAGATTTTGATTCTTGGGTTCCTTTCATCCAAGAAGCTCAAGTACCTTTTTCTAAATCTCCAAGATTTATGTTTATGAATTTTTAATAATTCTTGTGAGTTGAAATCAATGTTCTTGCTATGATTGAGTTGTGGTTCATGTTTGTCTACAAGATTATCAAACCTTGGCCTTAGTATGTGGTATTTGTGTGGTAAATGAATTATATACTTGTTGTTGATGTCGAATGACCTCCAATATGGGATACTTATGTGGTTTGTATGAATCTATGATAATATATGAGTGGAAACATGTAAATTTGGTTGTTCATGATGAGTAGTTGGGTTATTATACTTATGCCTAAGTTGTGTATGTGAGGTGTTCGATAAAATGTCCATGAGAGTAGAAATCAAGCATTCTAGTTAAATAGTGATCTAATGACTTCTAAAATACGGTTACGTGTTCATGACTTTTGGGTGTAAAATTGGTTGATTAAGCAGAGCATGTCTCCCATAGTTTTGATAAAAGCTTAGGAGAAGCATTTGGGCCATTACAGCATGTTGAATAGGAAGCCACAAATTGTAAGCTAGTCTGTGCATGCCTACTGTTTGATAAAATGACCAAGTGAATGAATTTTTCCATGCTAGTAGGAAATCCCCAAATAAGTGTGAACCTATGCATGTCTAGTGTTTGTTGAAGGACCTTAGTGAACGAGTGGAGATGTGATGGTTGTAAATTCCCCATTATTTTCCCTTTGATATATGCTAAGTTTTGAATATATGCCAAGTGATTAGCAAGTAAGCTATGACATGATAGTATGAAGTTTCTCAAGAGGTATAAAATCCAAATACATGTTAAGACCGATATAGGTATGAAATAGTTGAGGTAAAACCTTGTTGAATGGAGTTCGATCTAATAGCATGTTTCCCCTATGTTATTATATGATTATTATCCCAAGATGCCTAAAGTGACCCTTTTGTGATTATGATGATAAATAGAGGTTTATGTTTCCAAAGTGCTTGATGCGGTACTTTAAGAATTTTTTAGGGGAGAAGTATGTTATGCTTTCTAATTGCTTGGAGAAGATACTTTAATAATCATGATGATGAATTAGTGATGGTGACGATGAATGAATGATTGCGATAATACATGAATGATTATAATGATGAATGAATGCTTATGTTGATGCATAAATGATTGTGATAGTGAATGGATGATCGTGATGATGTGAGAATGATTATGTCTTACTTTTATGTTATCGAGTCCTGGGGGTATTTATGCCCGACCATTGAGATGTTGTCTAGAGACCGTGTTAGTTTTGCGATAATTCCAATCGAGCCACAATTTTCAAAACTCAGTGAACTATAGAAGTATGTATTTTCAGACAAGTGCGGAGCTTAATCAGGCTTTATAATCTTAGTTATCTCTATAATCTCTGTATCGCTAGTAATCTAGCCTCCGTCCTGTAATCAACTCAGATTCAATAGTATTCAAGTGATTCAATTCGAATCTCAGAAGCGATTTGAATAATCTATTCAAGCTCTGCATCATCAGTCAGAGGCTATGATTCAATACCTTTCCATCAGATACAAAACTAAGTAATATCAGCGTAACTCAGTCAGATCTCTTGAGAAGTATAATCAGTACCGGATTTAGCTCAATCTAAGTTCAGTTAAGAATCAGATTAGTGTATTTCAGTTGGGAGTAGAAACTAGCACTGAGCGAGCTCCAGGATGGGGACTCACCTACTAGTGGAGAGTATAATACTTAGATTCAATCCTTGTGCTCCAGAACTATGTAGCCAGTGTAGGTTGAGACATTACACTTATTAGATGAGGGTGGATGAGATACATCATACCTGCTAGATGAGGGTAGATGAGGTGGCTTGACCTGTTAGATGAGGGCTCTTCACAATGCAACTTACTTCACCAATTTACCAAAACCAAGAGTAAGACTTCACCCTCTGCCCCAAAATATTGATGCCACTCACAAGCAAGTGTTAGCCCCATGCACATAAAAGACATTGAAATTTCTAAAGAAGATGAAATAATGAAAGAATTCACACTCTCTCTCAAAAAGAAATTCAAGTACAATGAGTAGAACCATAGGCTTGCTCTTTGTGTTTTTTCACCACTAATGTAGACTTACCTAATTTGGAATCAGCAAGGTCTTACGGGTCAAGATAAAGGTTTAAGGTGCAGGAAGGAATATGTATGGATCAAGTGACTAAAATACCTCCTTAAATGCAATTTCTCAACCTCCTCTACCCCAAATTTTTCAAACTATCCACCTTATTCTCCTTCAAATCCTTTTACATATTTCCCTACCCTTTTTTATTACTAATTACAAAACAATTCAAAACCACCATTTTATTTCTTCATTTCGTAGGATTTTTCATGAGACTTTCTAATTTTAAGCGCTTCATAGCCCCCTCACTATCCTCATCTCTCCTCACATTCTATGGGCTAGGCTATACAACTTTACCATATGTCTTTTATTTATTAAGCATATGATTTGACCACCTTACATACACCTTTATTGGCTCATCTTAGCACATGACATTGACCCCCCCTCCCAAACTTGGAGTTTGAACCACCCTTACATTATTCTCCAACTACACAGAACCCCCTTCCCCACAAACTTTATCTTTTGCCTACATTCCATTAATTTGAATCATTCAATGCATCAAAGAAGGTTAACTACCAAAAGAAAGATTTTAAAATGGGTTAGGTGTTTTAGCAATGTATCATTACAAGAAAGGAAAATGGGCAAAAAGTCTCAAAGGGGATAACTAGGGAACGATGTTAAGGTGGGAATCTGTCTATATGATGGGTAAAAAATAGCCTCAGGTCATTCTCCAAACCAAGGTTGCCTAGAATTTTTCTTTGAAAACACTCGGGGCAAGTTATAGACTACACATAAGGACAGGAATTATTCAAAATCTCATCACACACGACATCGTACTCATAGAGGAAAAAGTTAATCTCCTAACCAATTTGAGCTTAATAAGTTACTCCGAATCAAGGACTCATCCTTGTAAAGAGAGATAAAAAAAATTGAATTTAAAGGTATCTTTTAAAATAAATCCCCAAAACATCCTTGATCATTTTCACAAAGAAAACTATAATTTTTTTCTCAAAATCATTTCATTTCTTGCCAATGACATTTTGAAAGCATTTTTGTAACTTTTGCCTCTTTCTAAATAATTAAAGAAAAACTTAGGTGAATGCAAGGCAACATTATCATTACACTTCATTGGATTCTTTCCTCACAACTTCACATATCATCTATTTAGCTCATAAAACACTCATGGAACCAATAGAAAAACAAACGACCCTATACCCTTAAGAATGGTGTCACCCAATCTATCCTAGGGAAAGGCAAGCAATAACATCTTTCTTACCCTGGGCGCAACATTCCTCAACAATTTCAACATAATACCACAAATTATTCCACTTCCAAGACCAATTGTATTCAAGGCTATCCTCAAAAAATGATCACATAATTTCCCAAGAAAGTTCACATTAACCTTTGAAGACATATAAGGAATTTTTCTCTTCTTGACATTTTAACAAACATGTGGTGGGCATGAAAAGTAAGAGCGTGAATTGATAGAATAAAAACACATGTGAACAAGTCTAATGCACCCATTCAACACAAAACACAATACTTGTAATTATACAAACCAAATTAAATCACCCACCACTCAATTAAGCAAACAAAATTCAAGTGTGTGTTTCATCAAACACATGGTATGCACTAGTGCATAGAAACAAGAATTTTGCAATTTAGTATTTGAGACAAGGTACACATTAAAAAATCTTCATCCCAACAACCATATGCTACAAAATTAAGCATAAATGAATTAAATTTAATCAAAAAGAAACCATGGAATGTGATCATTATTTGTATTTTAAAGTTCAAACCTTGTAAGCTTACTAATGAGAGGAAAGTGATGACAAGAAACTCCAGTATACTTATCTGGGGTTTTATTCTTAAGGTACCCATCCCAACTTCTGATATCACATACAAACACCGAAAAACAAGCTAAAAATTGAACTAAGAACATTAGAAAACATCAAGAAAAATTTCTTGTGTTGCCTCCCAAGAAGCGCCTTAGTTAATGTCGTGGAATGACATCATTTGAATATCATTTTTGTATCCATTTAGGATATTTGAATTGGCGGCCCAACATTATATTAATACATCTTTAAGGTACTTTGGGCAAAGGTGAGGACACAATGAAATATTTTCTATCTCGCTACTTTAAAGACTTGAACTTTTAACCCAACTTCACATCAAACTTCCTAATAGGCTCATTGGGAGTCGATGAGAACATCAAGAATTCACTTTTACACATCTCATTTTGCATTTATTGTCATTCAAGTGAAGGGCTTGATTTTTACCTTTAGGAATGACAAACTCCAAAATGTAGGGATTTTCTTCCTTCTCTCAAAAATTCATCATTTTCTTGGGTGGTTCGACTTTCATCACATTTCTGAAAATTCTCAACCCAAAATGAACTAGAGCCTTCACAAAGGATTTTTTTACCTTTTTTATTTGTCTCTAGTGTTATTTCCTCAATCTTGGCATCATCTTTCATGTTTGGTTCGGTTGTTTGGGAAACTATAGAGGGTTCTTCACTATAAAGCTCGTCGTCTATGACATGGCTTGATATTTTTTCCTTATTCTGCTCATTTTGAAGATTAGAAGTATTCATGGTACTTGAAAGATTGGCTCTCTCACCCATTTCTTTTTTTTTTCACTCTCCTTTACAAATGCCACCATGGATTAATACAAGACATGCACATCCTCCTCTAATATAGTTGCCCGATCCAAAAGAGTTTGAATCATTGCTTCAAAACTTTTACACCCAGAATGTTATTCTTCCTTTATTGCATCATGAGACCTATCAAACTCATAAGAAGAACTAGGATTTGGGTTAGCATAACAAGGGGAGGGGGAATTTGGACAATCACTCAAATGTCTATCCCGTCCACCACAGAAAGAACAGACATACTCCCAATAGGATTGAGATGGTACATACATCTCTTCCCGGGGAACATAACTACAATCTCATAGAATGTAGGGTCTATCATAATATGGACATGGATCATTCAGATAGGATTTCCAACTACCAAAATCATATTTGTCCCAAGATTCCATAGTGACAAGTTAAAAAAAAAAATCTACCTAAAAAAAGAAAATCACACAAAATATTTACAAGTTTGAATCAAAGAAGGTAAGCAAAAATTCCAAACTCACTTAATATGCCAAATTGTTCCCTAACAACGACACCATTTTTGATAACACTTAACTTACACGTCAATTTAAGTGCAAGGCGGTCATTGTTAATGTAATTACCCAACTTTGAGTCAGGGTTGAATCCACGAGAAACAATGTGAATAGCAATTGAGTAAGTCTGAAATAAAAGTTTCTTGCTAAATTCAAACCAAGGGTGCAAATATTTGGAGGGTTTGAATGATTTTAAAAAGTATACCAATTTTAGGGCTTCTAAAGACTAACTTAAGGCTAAGAATAATTAGAGTATAATCAATTAGACATGGATCTTGGGATTATGCTTTCCTAGGGAAAAGTTATGCAAAGTAAAATGATGATTCGGTGCAAATTATAATCATTAATGATGTGGTATGCTAGGTTGAAAGTCCTTGAGGCTAGTTTATTAACAAACTCTCAAAGATGTCACTCATTGACACTTTTGAGTACCTAATGAGTATGCCAATTAAGCCACCCAACAAATCAATTTGGCATCTTTATTTCTAGGAAGATGCCCAAAACATAGCCTATTCTCTATTCACCCTTATTTATAAGATAGTAAAAAGATAGTAAACTACACCCATTACCGTCCACTATTGCTTTGTCTCCCATAACCCTCTTTCAAGGATATCATGGGTTCAAAGAGTTCACCTACATCCCTTTTTCAAGGATGATGTGAGATTTCAAACGTTTGGGTTTTGTCCACGAACCTATTTTGGTTCTTTGGGGTTTTCACCCATAAATACCAACTAATAAATGAAGCAATAGTGAAAACCATCATCAACAAACTAGAATCGTCACAAATAAATCATAACCCACACACAATTGCAACAAATTCTAATATAATCCCAAGAGGAATAACAAGAAACTCATAAAGATAATAAACAAATATATACCGAAATCTCCATCAATTTGAGTCATGAAAAAAAAGAGAATGAAAACCACACTTTAAATTTTCATGAATCTTCAATTGGAATTGCTAATTCTTTACTTAAGAGTCAATCTAATGTCTTCTGATCTCAAGGTTTGTACAAGTTTAAGCTCAAAGTTCGAAGAAAAATATAAAACCTTGCAACTAAATTGAAGATAAAGAAATAGGATAAAGATAAGATGGATGAAAAATGAGCTAAAACCACTTAGCCCTAATTCTACATTTGCCAAATATTACAAAAATGCCCTTAAAAATTTTCTTCTCTACCGCTACCTCTTGACCGCATTTGCGAATCCTGCGATCGCGGTAGTCATATCGCTCTTTTCTTTAAGATTTAACCTTTTTTGACTTGAATGACTTGCTCATGTTTCCTTTTCAACTTTTCCTACAGAAATAAGCATTAATTAATAGATTAACATAAAATTAATGAAAAAACATGATAATTTAGGCTTAAAAGGTGTTACAAAATCCTCATATTGAAAACTTATCAAGTGGTCCAAGTCTAGAGAGTTGAAGGAGATGTGCAGAAGGTCTGTTACCTACTTAGAACCATATATATGTAGTACATATGGTTCATAGGTGACCTAAGTAAGTGTCCACCAACCTTAATTTTTCTTTTTTTGTTTGGGTTTTTATTTTTAGGGTTTCCTTGCATCCTATAAATAACCTTTTGCTGTTTTGTAGGTAGATTACTCACTCTTTAACACTTACAAACTTATATTTGATTCTACAATTCAAATTTGATATTGGGATTACTTTATTCTTGATTTTGATTGATAGTTCAGTTGTTGGATTTGGGTTTTAATTATTTATCATTGTGGTATTGTTTAATATTGTTCACTATGAATTTTGTTGATCGTTTCACAAGCATGAGCTGTTAAAGCCCTTAGCTAGTGTTGTGGGAACCCTAGCATATTGACAGAGTAGGGGAAGAGCTAAGTTCTGAACCAGTATTTTTTCATATATTGTATTATCTTTGGTTTGTAGATGTCTTAGCAGCTACAAATGGTAAGATCCCACCTAGATTATCACTACTTACTCTACAAGAGGAGTAGTCACCTAGAAAAGTTAATTATAACAGTAACTTGAAGATTAAATGTCGATCTAGGCTAATTAGTATCATCAATCTAAGTTGGTTATCTATCATCTAATAACTTGAGACTCATAAGGTTATAGTAAACTAGGATCTAGGATAAGGGTTAATAAAGTGACATCCCGAGACATAAAAGTTAAAGAATAAAATCTGTCAATGATTCCACAAGATAATTGATGGTACATAATTTATAAGATTTTTCATGCAAGCAACTGGTTGGTTCAATAATGCACGATAAGCCTACTGAGTTGAGAATCCATAGGGAATATAATCCTAGTATTTTCCATTGATTGATTACAACCAAAGTTGATATTTGCTACTTGTTAAAGATGACAATAATAAACCCCCTATTTACTTTCTGTTCAGCCTATTGAGTTCAGTAAACTAGAGATACAAACTTGCATCATTTCTGTGAGTTCGACTCCAACCTAGTTGGATTAACATACTAGAAAACGATCGCTTTATCCTTCAGTTGGAGGTGTAGTTTTGGTGTTGACCAACAACGCCTACTATAAAAGACTCAAAAGGATCTATCTCACTACTCAAATGGCAACTATTATAATACACAAACTCCACCAAGGCTAAATGCTGCTCCCACTGACCTCTAAAGTCTAAAAAACCAGTGTGGAGAATATCTTTAATACCTAAATAGTCTGTTCGGATTGACCATCAGTCTAGGGGTGAAAATTTATGCTAAGATCAAGCTTGGTACGCTGCGCCCACTGACGTCTGCAGACTAAATCACTAGCGTGGAGCATATCTTTCAAAACCTAAATAGTCTATTCCAACTAACCATCGGCTTGGGATGAAAAGTTGTGCTAAGATCATCACCTGACCTGACCCGGGGCATTATCGTAATGGGAGTCCTAAGTCCGATCGGGACCAGAGAATACCCCCACTACACAGCCCAACCTCCAGCCGCCTACCCTAAGTTTGATGAATTATTAGCATATAACAAGATATCATAACAACTCACATTAAGACTCTGGGATAGGATCACAATCGTGACTGACCTAACTGAGTCCAACTGTCCTATACCAACCGTCTAACCATTCAATGCTAAATCAAAACCATAAATCTAACCATAACTAAATATGTTCCATTAATAATTAGATATAAGATCCCAAAATGAAAGAGGATGGAACATCCAACAATATCATCAACTGGTATGAACTCCAATACGAATACAAATGCTAAGGCTAAGACCCATATCGATCTCGCCCATCCCATTCCATAGCAGTTACACAAAATTCTCTAACCAAAACAATACAAATATTCGATTGAGGCATGTCCCCAACCATAGCCAAAACTAATATCCATAAATAATCCAAAGTATAAAATAACATCCATGAAATGGAGCCTTTTGAATAATTGGAAGCTCACCACTTCAATCTAAAGCTGACCCTTGAATGTTCGAATGCTAAGCAGGGGGAGTAGAGTGGTTGATTCCTACATTACGTAGGGATTCAACCACCTTAAGACAGGTTAGCAGCTGAATTCTAGCATGTACTCAGGATAAGGATAAAATAATGCCAATTATAAAATCAAGTAAAACCATCCATATGCACACAAACCTTACATATATATATATATAACCATATAGGGAAAGGGAGCCAAGTTTAGCATGCCATTAAAACTTTTACCTGGGATATGAAGATTTTTCATCCTGAACCACCCATGGGCAATATTGGTTCAGCTCCCCCTACTGAAAGGCCCCTAATGCGTGAAGCCACACGACCAGAGAAAAAGAACCTGGGATGACTTGTTCATCCTCTAAAATATAAAGTGCGACATCATGTACAAAGTCAAAAGGACCAAACCTCATATCAAAAACTATGAGTTTCTAGTTTTGATCCCCCCAGGGTCTCCACCTTCCATGGATTTTCTACTTCCCCCTCCTTTAAGCCCAATTAAAACCATTTCTAAAAAACCAAACCATTACCCTTTTATTATTAACTAAGTCTATTAGTAGTGTTATCGCCATACAAGCTATAACTTGCAAGTATTGTCTTTAGCCAAACCTTTTTAAGATCAAGGGATTCACATGTACCCATAGATCATATAATCCAGTTAAACCAAAACCATGTCCAACAAGGCCTTTCAATTTCTTTTAAAACCATTTAGACCATTCATATCATTTAGGGTTCTATTACCATGTTTAAACCATGCATAAGTTCTATTGAAAAACCAATATTATAGTGAAAACATTGTTATAGGAATCTTATCAAACACATTGGGGGCATAGTATTTCCAAAACCAAAGTCCATTAACAAATAAGCATTACCATGCAAAATTATCCAAAACCATCATTAATTCATATAAAAGCATAATTAAAATATGGGAAAACCATAACCAAGCATTTATAACCAAACCTCCAAATCATATTTGAAAACCCATAATCATACAACATTCAAATCATTAAGACATTGTATAAAACCATGCATTTAGTTAGAACTAACAATTATGTAAGAGAACATGCCTTAAACTAAGATGATGATATAGAGAAATCACAAACACAAGCCTTTACTCCTTAAGATGAAACCCAAGCTTTCTTTGCCCAAAACTCTAGAGAGGATTTAAGAGTGTTTTTCAAGTATTTAAGAATAGAATAATAGGGAAAATAACCTCCCAATAGAAATATAAGTCGTGGGACCTCATTAGGACAAGATGAGAAATGTACAGATTGTCGTCACTTAAACTGCATTTAATTTTTGTCATAAGGTATGACTGACCCTTACGAGTCATACCCATCTTGTATGAATGGTACCCACCTCTCGTTCCCTAGGCTTTCCCTCCTTAGACCCAATATTGTCTAGGGTATGAAATACCCAAACCCAAGACGTATCCAAGTGTACGACTAGTACCCATAAACTGTACCCCTAGAAGAATAGAATCCCAAAAGGTTTGAACATTGACCACCATAAAAGTCTATGGTATAACTCGTACCCTAGATTACGGCTCATGGTGAGCCACTCATACTTAGATAAAAAATAAGTTACCAAGTCTAATATTAATTATAATAACCAAACAAACCATATGCGCTAATACGACTCGTACCACCCAAATCGTACCCATTTCAGTAACTACATCCTTTCCACTAACCAACACTGGTTAGCGTATGGCTGGACCATACTACCCATACCCAAGCGTACAACTTGTTCACCTAAGTCATATCTTGCCCAAAATCTAAAAATTTAGGAAATTTTCTTAGGCACAGAAACCAGGGTGTTTCAGCCACCCTTACTAGGAACATTCATCCCTAAATAAAAGACAAGGTAGGAGTAATCACATGCACGAGTCATTTGCATTATCAAATATATTCCTAATCTTTACCAAAGTTTGAAAAAAAAATGCAAAGATATTAATCTTTTCTTTAACAAACTTAGAAAATAAAGATGTGTTGAAGAACACATACCTTCCACACGAATCCCAGGAGCACAAAATAGGTGAGGATATTTCGACTTCATGTCCTCTTATGATTCCCATGTAGCTTTTTCCACATTATGGTTCCACCAAAGAACCTTAACCGAAGACACATCCTTGGATTTCAAGTGAAGAACCTGCTTATCCAAGATCTTAACTAGGGCCTCTTCATAAGAGAGAGAGTCCGAGATACCCAATCCCTCCAATGGAACAATCAAAGAAGAATCACCAATGCACTTTCTCAATATGGAAACATGATAAACCGAATGAAGAGAGCTCAAAATAGAGGGAAATTCTAATTCATAAGCCATTTTACCAACCCTGCTGACAGCGTCCAAGCGCGCATGCAAGTGTACCTGGTCTTCCAAATAGTAAAGTGACCATCAAGAAAGCCAAATATCAATCCCAAAGGGACTTGTGTTACACAACTATCCAATTTTAGTTTATAAATTGAGAAGAGTAACAAATAAAGTTTTAGAGTTGTAAACTAAAAATAAAGTAAACTACTGTAGAAAAGTAATGACTTTGGACAATCAATAGATAGAGGCCCAGGGTTAAGGCTTAAGAACAATCATACTATGCTATTGAACTTCATTTGTTAGATTACTTATCTTTGTTGTAGATTCATAGGTTTAATCGCATGATCATGGTTTCCCGACCTCTAACTATTTACCTACTATGGACATTACAACTACATCATTGAGCGGGGATGTAATAATCCAATTCACTGCTTTAAAGCTATCTTCCTACGTTTGAATCAAGTAAGGCTTCTATGTACATCCCTGCCCTAAATGCTAATTCAAAATTCTTATCTTATAAAAGACTATGAACCTTACCTTGCTTATCCCCATATTCTATCTTTCTATTCACCCTCTTGAGATCACAAGGTCAATAATGAATATATTCTAAGGGTAGATAATCCTTAAAATATTTTTGAAAAGGATAAACAAATAACCATATAGATAAGCAAATCAACAAACTTACTTCAAAACAAAAGTATTCATGATCTTGGACTTAACCCCAGACAGGAACTTTAGACTTTATTTGAAATATTCATCATCTAATCCCTTGGATTGATGATATAATTCATGAAAGAGACTAAATTAAAGAAAGATAAAACCTAAAAAAAAGTTGTGGTAGCCTCCAATATCTTTTAAGGACGTCCAAAAGTGTCTAATAATGCTTACAAAGATGTATTTATAGTATCCAAGTAGTCCCAAGCCAAATAGGAGTTTTAGTGAAACTTTTGGAAATATTTGGCGAGGACCACGATGCACAATCTAGAAATAGGAGTGGAAGTCACATCACACAAGATGGAAACGGGAATGTAGGTTGCATTGCGAGGCTTAAAAGTTGATGTGGAGGTTGCGACGCGCCCTAATAGCGAGGTATAACTATTTTGTATCCCTTCTAAAGACTTTGGTAAATAGAACACACCAATTGTCCTTCCCTATATCCCACACGCTCCATGAACATTCCAGGGGTCCAAATTACGTCCAAGTTGTCTATTGTGCTTTTGTTGATCAATTCCGAGCCTTTTTGAGATGTTTACACTAGATTTAAAGCTTTTATATCCTTCATATATCATCATAATCCATTCACCAAACATCATATAGCATTAAACACAACAATTTAGAGCTCAAAGCAACACAACATCTAACACAACAAAATTGAAACACAAGCTAACTTGTGTTTTTGACTCTTGTCTTGAGCCACTTGATCCTTGAACATCATGATTAGGCTTTTCACACACACACATATATATATATATATAATAACAAACTTAGGAACTCTTTAAACATGTTAGAATCCAACAGGATAGGCTAGACAAGCACCTAGCTCAAGCTAGTCACACTAGTTTTCTCGATTGACTTCTAAATAATCAATTTGAATCAAAACTCATGTGAAAACACCTTTAAACATTGTCAACACATACATGGACACTTATATGCACATTTATCTCATTATTAACACAATAAAAACATAAATTATGCTTAAAAAAAGGCTAGAAAGACAAGAATAGTGACACTAGATGCATAAATACACCCAACATCACCACCCCACACTTAAAGCCTTGTTCGTCCCCAAAAAATTATTAACTATAAGCATCATGAGCTAAAAAGACTCCACACTTCTACTGCATGAAAGAGACTTACGCTAGTACTACAATGACTACACTAAATGCAAGTTTACAATACTAAGCATGTTATACATAATTGACTGCTTAAGAATCCTACTTCAACACATCCTAACCTCAAGAATAGACTCAACAAGTAGCACAAACTCATGCTTATTTCTAAATCAAGAACATCATACAAATCACCCACATTCATAAAACATGTTCCCCTAACAATAAGAAAGCTGCCTATAATCACTCATAATTAAGTAATTTATAACATGATGGGTACAAGAATCAAATTATGCTCACTCTCACACGGAATTCACAAGTTACAAATAATGAACCATAATCTTTCCCTTAGTGTTATACTCCACTAATATTAAAATGTAAAATTTAGGATAAAATAGATTTTTTCCAGGTTGTAATGTAGGCTAAGGGATGTGCAGAAACTATTTTGGCCATGAATAGTCACTATCTTTCCTAAGCTCTTTAATACAGCACAATATCAATTAAAACCATTCTCTAACAACCAATTTACACCATTTTTGTCTAACCACATCTTTTGATTTCACCCCGTCTCATTTAACCATTTTCATAAACACTATGGTGGGAGCATTTTATGCACAACTTATCCAATTTGAACAAATTTATATTCTTTTCATTATTCATTCCCAACCACAACACAATAATTTTAAACACCAATAACTATTTCTTTTGGGGCTTCAGTTTCACCTTTTTCTTCTTATTTCTCAAACTCCTTAATTAATTTTTCCTAAAGCAGTTAGGAGCTTTTTGGATCAAATTATTGTCTATCAAAGAAGGGATTAGGCTACTGATATGGCTGCCAAGGAAAAAGCTAAAGGATCAACGGGGCTTACTAGGATTATGCACAAAGGGTAGGTCAAAAACAAGGTACAAAACTAGGCTATCAAAGAAATGCCCAAATCATCTCCAAAACTCACATTCTATATTTTTCTTCGCACATATAATGGGAAAATTCTAGACATCACATGCAACAAGGAATATGTAAATACCTCACACGCACATGGCACATGCTTAACTCACACAGGATTATCATAGACTCCCAACCAAACAATAGCACAAATTCAAATTTAATCCAAAAAGTTCAAGAGTCACAAACAAGAGCCTAAGATTGTTAAAAATAACAATTCACTCATTCAGCATGCTTTTATCAAGCAAAACACTTGCACTATGTAATCAAAAGTAGCACCGACAAGAATATCTGCTTTATTCCTAGACAAGTTTTTTTAAATTGAGCCTAAAATTACGAATTTTCCCACCTCACACTTAAAAATCTACTTGTCCCCAAAGTGAATTTAAAAGTAAGAGATAGAAATACTCCTTGAGGCCTCTAGGCCTAGCTAGTAGCATCTTTACACATCAAGAAGGTCTGGGGACCCCACACTCAGTCTTTGCCATGCTTCAAGCTTAGGTTTTCGGTACTGGTATTTCCCATCAACCTGTGACACAATCAAAAACAAAAACGACAAAAAGTAAAAAACTAAAAAAATAAAAATAAAACATACCTACTTAACTTGGGTTTCCTCCCAAGAAGCGCCTAATTTAGTGTCACGGTATGTCCTATATCAACCTTTTTCTACACGTTGAGGATATAAATTTCACCCTAACTTCGTATCCACCTTCTTCCCTCGATCATAGGAAGGTGGTACAAAAATCAAGGAATCGAGTAATGGATGATGCATAGTAAACCACTCGGTATTGAAGTGAGGTGTGTTCTTTTGTTGCTTTTCTTGTGCATAATTAAGAATATAGGATTCTTGTTTCTTATATTCATGCTCTTCTATTATTTTAAATGATTCCACAGACAAGATATCATCTAAACATAATGTATAAAAATTCTTTGAATAAGGCCCAACCAATACCACTTCAAAATTTACACTATCTTCAACACCCTCACTCATATTCACCTTCTCAATTTTAGTCTCAAATTAAAAATGACAATCGAGTGGATATGGTTCTTGCGTTTGCTCCACAAATTGGCTAATATCCTCCTTATATGTTTCTTTGCTTAGCATCTATAGACATGGTGGAGGTGGTATCTCCTCAACCTGTTCAACAACTTTAGTTTTCAAATACTCAGACTATCTCAAATTATTAGCAACTTTGTCTGCAATTGGTTGGGAAGTCAACTCTGCATCTATCTCCACCTGATTATACAATTTCTCTGCAGCCTCATGATTGTTCTTCAAGTCTTCCAACAACTGTATTTGAGATGATAAAAGTTGTTTCATCATCTTTTCCAAATTTCTTGTTTGAGTTGTGGTCTGCATGTTTACTTATTGCTGCTAAAATGGCTGGTGGTGGTTGCTCCATGCCTGAATTTGTGGCTGATTATGCCCCGTTTGAGTGTAGTAGTTTATAAAATTATTCCTTTCAGCATAGCCCACAAACAATTTTGAATCTAGATTGACAGAACACATAGTTGTAGTATGATCACTTTGACCACAAACCAAACACTAAGTTGCAGTCTGCTCCACAGATAGAAAAGTATCCGCATCATATTGTGAAGGTCCTATCCACAAACTTTTATTAAAATCTATACAATAAGCCACATGATGTGGTCCCTCACAAAAACAACAAAAATCGTCATCACTCAAAAATTATCTACCCCAAGCTGCCATGTCAAGAAGTGTGATAAAAAGAGAAATAAAAGAAACTAAAAAGAACCTAAAAAGGACTAAACTATTTACAACTCAATATAGCTAAACTAAAAATAAGATAGTTGCCAATCTATAAGTCCCCAGCAATGGCGCCAAAAATTTGACAGCACCCAAACACACACATAAGTATACGCAGTTTACCAAGTAGTAAAGTGGACTTCAATAAAGCCGAATATCGATCCTATAGGGACTTGTGTTACACAACTATCCAATTCTATTTTAAATAATTGAGAAGAGTAATAAATAGAGTTTTAGAGTTGTAAACTAAAAATAAACTAAACTACTATAGAAAGGAATGACTTTGGACAATCAATGGATAGAGGCCTAGGGTTAATGCTTAAGAAAAATCATACTATTCTATTGAACTTCATTCTTTAGATTGTTTTTCTTGGTTGTTGATTCGTAGGGTTAATCGCATAATCTTGGTTTCCCGACCTCTAATCGTTTACCTAATATGGACCACAACTACATCATTGAGAGGGGATGTAATAATCCAATTAAATGTTTTAAATCTATCTTTCAAAGTTTGAATAAATTAAGGATTCTAGGTGCATTCCTATCCTAGATGCTAATTCAAAATCCTTATCTTATAAAAGACTACAAACCTTACCTTGCTTATCCCCATGTTCTATCTTCATATTCCCCCTCTCGAGATTACAAGGTCGACAATGAATATATTCTAAGGGTAGCTAATCCTCAAAATAGTTAAAACAAGGATAAACAAAATGACCATATTGATAAGCAAATCTACAAATTTAATTCAAAATGAAAGTATTCATGATCTTGGCCTTAACCCCGGAAAGGGATTTTAACCTTTAATGGAAATATTCATTATCCAATCCATTGTATTGATGATACAAACTATTTAAGAAACTAAATTAAAGAATGATAACCCGTAAAAAGAAGTTTTGGTAGCCTCTACTATCTTCCAAGGATGTCCAAAAGTGTCTAATAATGTTTACAAAGATGTATTTATAGTATCCAAGTAGTCCAAGACAAATAGGAGTTGTAATGAAGCTTTTGGACATGTTTGGAGTGGATAGCAATGCGCAATCTTGAAACGGGAGTGAAAGTCGTATCGTACAAGCTGGAAACGGGAATGAAGGTGGCATCACGAAGCTTAAAAGTGGGTATGGAGTTCGTGATGCATCCTTGTCTCGAGGGATAACTCTTTTGGATCCCTTCTGAAGATTTTGGTCCATAGAAAAAGCCAATTGTACTTATCTACAGCCAACAGGTGCCATAGAAATTCTAGGGGTCCAAATTGCATCCAAGTTGTCTATTGTGCTTTCGTTGATCCATTTTAAGCCTTTTTGAGTTGTTTCCACTTCATTTGAAGCTTATATATCCTTCGTATATCATCATAAACTAATAACCAAGCAATATATAGCATAATACACAACAATTTAGAGATTAGAAAACAAAACATCCAACACGATGAAATAGAAACAAGAGCTAGGCATAGGTAAATTTCACTTTGATCTTTAACTTGTTGTTTTGACTCTTGTTTAGATCCACTTGATCCTTAAACATTATGAATAAGTTATTTCACATATAAATACATAATAAAACCCTCAAAAACTCATTAAACATGTTAGAATCCAATATGATAGGCTAGACAAAAACCTAGCTCAAGCTAGTCACACTAGTTTTCTTGGTTGACTTCTAAATGATCAATTTGAATCAAAAATCATGTTAAAACACATTTAAACATTGAAAACACATACATGGACATTTATATGCATATTTATCTCATTATCAACACATTAAACACTTGTATTATCCATATAATAAGGAAAGAAAGACTATAATATTGACACTAGAATGCATAATACACCCAACATCACCTTCGCAAAAACAAATAAGTACCAACATATTGGGGACTAAGCTTTCTTTTTTTACCAAAATGCATTGCTCCCTTTATGGGAGATACTTTTAGGAACACCATATTCCCAACGTCAAAGTCCAAGTCTCTATGCCTTATATCCATATAGGACTTTTTGCAACTTTGGGCAGCCATAAGCCTATTCCAAATCACGTCACGTTTTCCATAGACTGATAGACCAAATCTGGAGTGAACATATCCAACTCACCAAGATCAAACAAACCAATAGGCTATCTACGCCTCCTACCATACAATTCTTTAAAAGGACCATACCAATACTAGAATAATAGCTATTGTTGTAAGCAAACACGACCAAAGGTAGATGATCAACCTAATTTCCACCATTATCAATCACACATGCCCAAAGCATGTCCTCTAATATCTGAATTATTCTCTCCTCTTATCCATCTAACTGTGAATGAAAAGGAGTCCTTAGACTCACCTTAGTACCCAACCATTTTTGAAAAGACCATCATAAATAAGATGAAAATTGCATACCACAATCAGAGATAATCAAAATAGGTACTCCATGTATCTTCACAATATCTTGAAGATATAACTTTGCATAATCCTCCACCAAAAAGGTAGTCCTCACTGGCATAAATTGAGTAGACTTTGTCATCCTATCCATAATAACCCAAATCAAATTATATCAATTCTGCAAACAAGGAAGACTGGTAACAAAATATAAATTGATTACCTCTCATTTCCATTGAGGAAAATTAATATCTTAATACAACATACCAGGTCTCATGTGCTCAACTTTTACTCATTGACATACTATGCACTTGGTAACGAAATCACCACATCTCTTTTCATACTATTCCACCAATATATCACCTTAAGTTCAGGATACATCTTTGTTGAGATAGGATGAACAACAAGGCGTGATTTGTGTGCCTCAACAGAAATACCCAAGAATGTAGTCTTGTAAAATTTTTAGTTGATTGGTAATGATCATGATATGCATTGTGTTGTATCCTTGGTATGTGTTATTTCTAAATTGTGTGAAGATTTCATTGGTTTATGTTGGGGTGTTAACTTGTATCTATACTTACCAATCAAAGTCGAAGTTAATTAAAATGGCTAGACCTTGGACCATTTGGAAAACAATAACTTTTTTGTGTATCTGTAGTGGACACAGTTGGGGGTCCTTAAGTCGTACCCTAGGTCATGACTCGTACACCTTACCCCCTTCTTTTTCATTTCCTAGATAGTATGTTAGGGTAATATATTGTCCTCCATAAAATAAGGCCATTCAATGGTTGTAACCATGCTAATGAGTCATATACTACCGAATTATATGAAGTGAAAACCTAACCTAGAGTAGACTATTTTGGCCATGATTGGAGCTTATGAGTTAGAGGTTGAGTTGTACCCTTTGGTTATGACTCAAAGGTTCTCGTTCATACCCACAATAGTGTGGTTGACCAAGGAGGAGCCTAGGGTATAATTTAGGGTATAACTCATACCCTAGGTCATGATTGCCAAGTGATCCATAAGGGAGATTCGTACCCTTACACATGTGGATTTTTAAGATTGTCACAAAGGACCTTTTGGTTATTTATCATGCCTAAAACCCTAAAACCTCTAACAATTTAAGGCATAGTATCCTTCTAAGTTTTTATTTTACAAGAATTAAACATCCTAAACACTCTAAAGGCTCTTGGAATCAAGATTGAAGGCTAGAGTTTGAAAGTATTCATCTTATGGTAAGAAGGAAGAGTCAAGTTTTTTGCTGATTCAAGTTATTTAAGGCATGTATCTATTCAACTCTTTAAATAACGATAAACCCATGTATTCAAAAATTGAATTAGTAAGTGTAATAGTAGTTTTTAATCAAATGAAAAGGATTTTACTAACTAACACTGAATAATGATAATTCTTGATTATATGTGTGTTGATACATGTGGTTGATGGTAGATTGTACATGTGGATGCTTGCTGTATGTTGTTTACCATGGGTGTCTTGAGTAACCCTAGTATTGATGATATTTACCATGAAAATAACCTTGATATAAGTAAGCACAATAGGCATTTGTAAAAATGTCTAAGTGAATTTTTTGTCAATTATTGATGATATGTGAAACTAGGAAAATGGCCTAATAAGTATGAATGTTTGATAAATGTTATGATATGAATATGGTGAGTTGTGTAAGGTGTGATTATAGCCTTTTTGTGCTAAATTACCAATAGGGAGTTAAAGTCTCTTAATATGAAAATGAACTTAAATAGAGTATTAAACTAAAGTGTGGTACGAGAATGATAATAAATTATGAATGTAGTGTGAGGGTTTTGAGGAACATAAAAAGTAATGGTGTGATGAATTGAATATAGGCCTATTGATATGGTTAAGCAATGAAGGCTTCCATAAAGACCATAAGGTCTTATATAGTGTTGAATTGGCTAAATGGCTAAAGTCCCTAAATGTAGTATAAGGTGTGTGTTCATGTATAGATAATAGGATAAAGTCCCAATTGTCAACTAATAATATTTTGCGTTTGGATATAGTCCCTTGTTTGAATGATTTTGTACGTGTGGATAAAGTCCCTTGTTTGAATGATGGTGTGCGTGTGGATAAGGTCCCTTGTTTTAATAATAGTGTACGTGTGGATAAAGTCTATTGTTTGAATGATGGTGTGTATGCAAAAATTCCTTAGCATAATGAATTTGAGTACATTGGTGAAGTCCCGGGTCTAATGATAAGCTTAATGTGGCTATAGTTATTAGTGTACGGTAAGTAAATAAGTGTGGATTCTGGCAGTTCTCCACTTTACATCTAATGAATGAATGCTTGAGAATGTTGATGAGCCTTGATATCTTGGTTGGTATATGCTATGTGTATATGTATGGATAATTGTATGAATATGATAAAATGTGATATATTAATTTTTTGTTGATTTATGATGTTATTTTATCACTTATCCTTGAGTTACATGCTAGCTTTCCAACCGCTAACCATCTCCGGATCCTACATCCCCATGAAACATAGGTACCAGAGCATCTTCTTTTTTTCCTATGCAGTAATTAGACGATCAAGCAGTTCGTGCATTGAATTGAAGGGGTGAGCTTTCTTACATCTAGGAGGACTTTATCTCTTAGTCCTTATCTTTAGAATTAGTCTCTTTAAGCTTTGTCTTGGCTATAGTCGGGGGTTTGTCCTGACAAAGACATTTATTGAATTTGGTTGTGTACAGAGATATTATGAACAACTATGAACTTGGGCAAGATCAGTTATTTTGATGAATCTAATGTTGACTTATGATATTAATTCCACTTGTGAATTGGAGTTCCTTTGACTCCTATGATATGATGAGGTGTTTATGTTGGGTTGCCGAGGCGACCTCTGGTTCATGTAAGCTTGAGGTGCCCATACGACATGGCTCAAATTTTAGGGCATGTCAAGTTGGTATCAGAGCCTAGGTTCATGGTAAGTTGAGTATTCACAATACCGTGTCAAGTAGAGTTTTTTGTTTCTGGGTGTGAAGTTCACCACACTTATAAAAGAAAGGCTATGAGATATTTTAGGAATGTTTTCCTTTCTTGTGATTCAATATCAAGTTATTAAGTCTAAGGTCTTGGATTTCCTCTATTTCTATTTTCTATCTTTAAAATCATGCCTCAAAGGAGATCTGAGACTCAGGCATACACTACTGAGGGTCCTATGGACGAATCTCGTTTAACTTCTGGAGGTTACACACTGGCTAGGGCTACATCAACTGGCCATCCTCATGGGGTTCCACTTACTAACCCTACTCATGAGAGTGACATTTCTCCTCTGTCTTCTCAAAGGGATGCTACTAATGCAGAGTTTCATTGCTCCATATACCTCTTAACTAAATTGGTAGCCTATTAAGTGGACCGTGGTGCACCAATTACTATTTCTTTTACGACTACAATAATTGGCCAATTTATGAGGTTGATCCTTTTTATGTTCTCTGGTATGAAGGTTGAGGATAATCCTCAAGGCTCTATTGATGAAACAGAAAAGATCTTTTGAATTGTGCATGCTTTGGAAATTGAGGGTGTTGAGCTTACTTCCTACCAATTGAATGACGTAGTGTACCAGTGGTATGAAGGGTGGGAGTTGTATAAAGGTATTGATGATAGTCTGTCTTCATGGGATAATTTCTTCAAGAATTTCCTTGATCGCTTCTTTTCTCAAGACTTGAGGGAGGAAAAGGTAGAAGAGTTCATAGACTTGAAGCAAGGAAGGATGTCTATTCAAGAGTATGTCTTGAAAATCCATCAATTGTCAAGGTATGCTCCTGAGATGGTTTTTAGTATGAGGGCTAGAATGTGCAAGTTTGTCTCGAGATTGTCTCATGAGTTAGTTCTCAAAAGAAAGGCGGCGGTGTTGATGGAGAACATAGATATCTCTAGATTGATTGTGTTTATACAACAAGTATAAGATAATCAAAATAAGAAAGTTAAGCTTAGTGAGAAGCAAGGAAGGAAGTTTAGGCCTTTTGAGGGTAGTGGTGGAAATACTGGCAAGTGGCTATGAAAGAAGTGGGGGAGTTAGGGTTCGTTCTCCTTGATTAGTGTTTTCTCTCCTTACCTAAAGTTCTTAGGCATCCATAAATCTTAGTTCAGTGGTGGGTCCCGAGCATAAGGTGTCTAATTTTAATAAAGTGGTGCTCAGTTCGCTCCACCATGCCCTTCTTGCAGATTCTGTGGTCAAATTTATCGTGGTGAGTGTGAGAAAGTTAGAGGCAGGTGTTTTCATTATGGTCATCTTAGGAATATTTAGTATGAGTGACCCATCCTAGCAATATCTTGGGCCAATAGGGACTCTGTTGCTACTCCATCTACTCTCGTACCGAAGGGTGCTATGTCTGTTGTTTCTTCTATTTTTGGCACCGACACTGGTCGGAACCGCTTGTTTGCACTTATTACTTGCCAGGATTATGAGGCATCTCCCGTTGTTTTCAAGTTTATATTAAGATATTTCTCCAATGATATGTATTGTTTCCTTTATCCAGGGTCTACTCTTTCTTATGTGACCCTGTATGTGGCTTTGCATCCTAATTGTGGTCCCAAGAGTTTGTTGGTTCCATTTTCTTTTTCTACCCTAGTCGAAGACTCTATGGTTGTTAAGAGAGTCTATAAGGTATGTGTGATATCTGTTGGTAATAGAGACACTCTTGTTGACTTGATAGAGTAAGACATGGTTGATTTGGATGTCATCTTGGGAATGGATTGGTTACACTCTTGCTATGATTCCCTAGATTGTAGGACCCATAGGGTCATGTTTGGGTTCCCTAATGAGCTGGTCATTGTATGGGAAGGTGGTCCTTTAGTTCTTAAAAGAAGGTTTATTTCTTATCTCAAAGCCCGAAGGTCTATTTTAAAGGGGTGTTTATACCATTTGGTCCAAGTTAAAGATTATAAGTCAAAAGAACCTTCTCTAGAGTTCGTTCCTATGGTAAATGAGTTTCTCAGGGTATTTTCCAATAATCTTCTGGGTGTTCCTCCCGCTAGGGAAATTGATTTCGGGATTGATCTTATTCTGGAAACTTGTTCGATCTCTATTCCTCCTAATGGAATGGCTCCGGCAAAGTTGAAGGAACTTAAGAAGCAATTGAAAGACCTCTTAGATAAAGATTTATCTGTCCTAGTATGTCTCCTTTGGGTTATCCCATGTTGTTCATGTGCAAGAAGGATGGTTCCCTTTGTATGTTCATTGATTATCGTCAGTTAAACAAAGTGACCATTAAGGTCAAATATCCTCTTCCTAGAATTGATGATTTGTTTGATCAACTTCATGGTGCGAAGTGTTTTTCTAAAATTGATATTAGATTGGGTTATAATCAACTTAAAATTAGGGGTGAGGATACCCGTAAGGCTGCCTTAGAACTAGGTATCGTCACCATGAGTTTTTTGTCATATCCTTTGGTTTGACCAATGCCCCGACGGCATTCATGGGTTTGATGAATAGGGTTTTCTGTCCATTCTTGGACATGTTTATCATTGTCTTCATGGATGATATCTTGGTGTATTCTAAGAGTGAGGCGGATCATGTAGATCCTCTTTATGCCATGCTACAAACTTTGTAGGATCATCGTTTGTTTGCCAAATTGTCCAAGTGTAAGTTTTGGTTGAACTCCGCAGCTTTTATTTGTCATGTCATCTATAGTGAAGGGATCATAGTTGATCCACAAAATATCTTGGCCATAAAAAGTTTCCTATACTTATGCTCTAACCGATATTCAGAGCTTCTTGGGTCTAGCCAGTTATTATAGAAGGCTTGTTGAGAGTTTTTCCACTATATCTGCCCCGTTGACCAAATTGACCCCAAAAAAGTCAAGTTCATATGGTCTGATACTTTTGAGGTTAGTTTCAAGAAGTTGAAAGATAAATTGACTGCGGTTACGGTGTTGACCTTGCCCAAGGGTAATGATGGTTTTGTGGTATATCGTGATGCTTCTCGAGTCATTCTTTGTTGCATATTAATGTAACATAGTAGGGAGGTGTCCTATGCTTCTCGGAAATTGAAAGTTTATGAAAAGAACTACCCCATGCATAATTTAGAGTTATTAGCCTTGGTCATTGCTTTGAAAATTTGGCTGCATTATTTTTATGGTGTTCATGTTGATATATTTTCTAATCATAATAGCCTTCAATATGTGTTTAACCAAAAGGAGTTGAATCTCAGACAAAGAAGGTGGCTTGAGCTATTGAAAGACTATGATATGAGCCTTTATTACCATCCCGATAAGGAAAATATAGTCGCCGACTCTCTTAGTTGATTATCTATGTAGATTTTGGCCTATGTTGATGGGGACAAGTAGGAATTGGTGAGAGATATTCACTAGTTGGTGAATCTCGGAGTTAGACTTGTAGACTCCGAGGATGGTGGTGTGTTTGTGCATCCAATATCTCCATCATCTCTTGTTGTTGAGATAAAGGAAAAGCAAGTTTTGGACCCTGAATTGATAAAGATCAAGATTAATATGGGTCTGCATAAGGTCGCAGACTTTATGATTGGTGGTGATGGTATCTTGAGGTAACAAGGTAGGCTATTTATTACCGACATTTATGGATTGAGGGACAACGCTATGGCTGAGGCTCATGAAGCCTGTTATGCTATTCATCCCAGTTCCACCAAAATGTATCATGACCTTAGAGTGTTCTATTGGTGGAATAATATGAAGCGAGAGGTTGCTAGCCACGTGGCAAAGTGTATGATGTGCCAATAATTAAAGGTTAAGCAATTGAGGCACGGTTTCCTATACCAAGAGATTGTGTTGCTCAAGTTTAAATAATAGTCGATTAATATGGATTTTGTTACTGGTCTTCCTGGATCTCAGAATCAGTGTGATTCTGTTTGACTCATTATTGATAGAATGACCAAGTTCGCTCATTTATTGCTCACAAGGAAAAGTTACTCGGCGGAAGATTATGCTAATTTATTTCTTACAGAGATCATGAAGTTGCACGTTGATGCAGTGTCTATTATCTCAGATTGTGGTCCTCCATTTTTATCTCACTTTTAGAAGTCATTCCAAAAGGGTTTGGGTAATAGAGTATACCTTAGTACTGCTTTCCACCTGCAAACGGATGACCAAGCAGAGAGGACTATCCAAACTTTGGAGAATATGTTACGGGCTTGCGTAATTTATTATAGTGGTAGTTGGTATGACCATTTTCCATTGATTGAGTTTTCCTATATTAATAGTTATCACTCTAGTATTGGCATGGCGCGTTTTGAGGTATTGTATTGTAGGAGGTGTTGATCTCCTATTGGGTGGTATGAAGTTAGTGAGGGTAAGTTGCTTGGGCCTAATTTAGTTCACCAAGCCTTAGAGAAGGTGAAGGTGATTCGTGATAGATTGAAAACCGCTCAAAGTCTCAAAAATTCCTATGAGTATGTGAGGCATAGGGACTTAGAGTTTAGTGTCTATGATTGGGTATTCTTGAAAATATCTCCTATGAAGGGAGTGATGCAATTCGGTAAAAAGGGGAAGCTTAGTCCCTACTATATAGGTCTCTACTTGATTGTGAAGTGGGTTGGAATTGGCTTCTAGTATGAACTCCATTCACCCGGTTTTCTATGTGTCTATGTTGTTGATACAATACCTAAAACTAATACATGAAATTAAGGACACAAGATGCAAAAACCATCAACTAAAGAGAAAGAAGGAATCACATAGAAGAAAGGGGATGGATATAAGAATGCATAAAATGAAATATAGGTAATGAGACCCTTCCTATCACCAATGATTAGCACAAGAAAGTGTATCAAACCTTCAAACACACCTCATCAATGGTAGTTCAAACCTCACTCTTAGGTGGACCAAAGGAATTCACACTCCTCAATCACACCTTTTTTGCCAATTGAACAATACAAGTTAAATCCATCAAATGTATTAATCTCTCAAGTTTGGATGTCTTTTCTAAGACCTGCACTAAGATGGCTTTTTCAAGCCCTACACTAAGGAGAGAAACTACACTAAGAGTAATACTTAAGTTCAATTCATCAAACTCTAATGAAAATAGAAGCTAAAAGGTCTATTTATACTATTACATAACAATTACTAAAATGCCATTAATGAAGGGTGCTCCTTTGGAGTGTAAAAGAAAGGTCTGAAAAGACCACAATGCCCTTAGTTGAGGCACCTATGTGATGTAGAAATCCCTCCTTCTCTCTTAAATTTGGACAAGGCTTTGTAATGGTTCCAAAAGGTCTTCAAGCACTTACAAACCGGAGACTTGATCCTTTGACAATCCGAAGCTTGAACCTTCTACAAGACCTTGTAAACCTTATGCTCTTTATGCTTGTATCATCCTCTCCATCTTGAAAGGAATTTGTCCTCAAATTCAGATCTTGTAAAACCAAAGAGAGAGCAAAACAAGCACACAATCCTCTTGGTAGGAGGGTTAGTATTAGTACCACACTCATATCATCAACCCATGGTTTCTCACACTTTACATACACCCATATATCTTTAAAATTTGACATGAAAAGCTTTACATAAAAGGGTATAAAGAAGTGGAGGGCATAAAAATCAAAGGGAATTGAGTATGAACCGAAACTACACCTTCCACAACTCAACAGTATTCTGGGGTCAAATGGAAGTAGAAGACAAGGGGTTAATCCGAGGTGACCCACTCCTTTCACTAGGCTACCAAAATCACAATCATCATCATTCAAGCAAGGAAACCAGCCACCAAACTTACTACCTCTACAAAATACCAATTTAAAATTAACATGGTTATCATCATAGGCTAAGAGGTAGTATAGGAAAGAATCATGTATGAAGATATCACCCAAGGTGCTATCATCTACAAGAGGTCCACTTGGTTTAAAAGATATAACACATAAGACACACAAGGATAGAATTAAATCAATTAAGCACATATGACTTCTTCCCCTCAAGTAAAACATCAACTTGGCATCCACAAGTTGGGATTTACTCAATTCAAGCACAAGTGTGTCAAGTAAGGATGCATATTTAGAAACATTATCCGAAGACGACAATGAAACTTTTGCCTTTGGGTTTTCAAGAATAATACTTTTATTGTCATATATAGCAAGAAACAAGGTGGTTGGGCCAACATAATCATATCCACATTTTTCACAGGGGTTAAATGGAAAGAGTGGCCTTAGACATAGATCTAGATAACACTATTTTTCCCCATAGGCTTCACCCAATCTAAAAGACATACTCTTTACAATAGCATACATATCATCGAAGGCAAATAGAGAGTAGAGAAAGGTGTCACACAAATCAACTTCAACTATGGTGCCCTTATGCAAGTACTCACTAGTTCTAAGTTCATCACCACTAGGATGCTCAACATAGGAAACACACAAAGAAGAAATAGATGGAATTTCTAAGTATGCACCACTTTCTATTTTAATAGAGTAATCCCCACATAGATATAAATCACTAAGTGCAGAAAAGGGATTATACACAAAAACATATTCACAAGAAGAATAACAATTCGGGTTTCCTAAATATTCAAGCAATTCAAGGTCACCTTCACCTGATAGTGCCTTTTCTTGGGTTATTTGAGCAAATATATCAATATTGATTTCATCATACAACATGCTCAAACAATCATCTCCAATACCATGATCAACTCCATCAACTTCATCACTAACTAGAGACTTATCAAACACAGCACACATATGCTTAAGTAGTGGACTACATTCGTGAGTAGGTTGACCATCATTCACATCCTCACTAATTGGAAACTCACATACTATCATAAAATCACCTTGGTTTTAACAAGGGTCAACTAGTGTGTGAATACTCTTATCACTTGGTAATGAAATCTTATTCAAGTTATAAGTGCTAGCACTAGATGGACACAAATTATTCTTACGAAAAGAATTGATTTTGTCATCTAAAGGATCAACTAGTGCTTGCATACTCACAACAAGAGTTTGGTCCTTATTCAGCCCAACAACATCAAGAGTATCACAAAGGGAAGGCTCATTCAATTCTCCTCCAAGTAAACCATCAAATACATCCACTTTGCTACTACTTTCCACATCACGACATTCTAAGTTTATAGGAGTGTAGGAGATAGAATTGTTACCTTTTAGATCACATGAGGTATGGCCTTTACCTAAGTTTGGATCATGGCAGCCCATTTTTTCCTTTGGGAAGCTCTCATTACAAGGGAGTTTGTCAAGAATTCTTCTTTGCATCACCTCTTTGTCATTTTTCCCTAAGTTGGAATTCTTAGCCAAGAGCTTCATTTGATCAACAACCATGTGTTCTTGAGGAACTCTTCTTGAATCCTCCGGTGGAAGTGTATTATCTTGAACTTGAACACAAGGAAAATTGATACTAGGAAAAATGCTAGTATCTTGGTTAGTGGTGATTTGACTTAGATGGCATGCTTCAATCATCAATTGGCGCAGACTTTCAAGTTGCCGATGGAAATTTTTAAAAGGATCCGAGGTAGTATAAATACTATAACTATCCGGAGTGGATGATGTTGTTCCTTCCATTGTTGAGGTACCTAAAAAGGGCAAAAAACAGCAAAGGCAAAAACTTACAAAAGAAACAAATAAGTTAGTTCAAATAACCTCACACACTTACACTCAAATCTCACCTCACACTGGTCTCACAAGTGTTAAATACTTGGCAATACTTGGTAAGTGAGTTGAGTGGTGAATAAGCCTTGGTCCAGAATCAATTTTTGTTTAATAACACTCAAATAAAATGATGCACGAACTTGAACCAACAAACTACTACGACTTAAAAACAAGAAAAGCACACAAAAAGCAAAGACACAAACAAAAAGGACTCGAGACTAATTATCAACCTAGTAGGTACTTACTAATTTGATAATTAGTGATAGAATCAACACAAAAGAAACTAGAAACAATAAATAGAAACTTAGAAATCTAATTTAGAACTGAATTTGGTTGTTTATATAGTGATGATATGGCAGCTTGTGATTGGACGTCATTTTTTAAAATTTTCAATTCTCAAATTCTTGTCTCGAAAAACAATACATTAGGAAGGACAATTCATTTGGAGGGAAAAATATTCAAGATTGAAGCCTTTTCAAGCTTCAAAATGGATTAGAAATGAATTGGCCCCCCTTTGTACTTGTCATTGTACTTGAAGATTCCTTTTGTCTTTGTTGTTTTCTTCTTTTGGTAAGACTGGGAAGCTTCTTGGAAATTGCCTTGAACAACTAGTACACTCTCTTTCCTCCCTTTTCAAGATAAAACAAGACCTTTTGAGTATTTTTCTCCAACAAAATATGAAGATTCGGGAAGAACAATATGAATATTCAAGAGTTGACCAAGGTTTGACCACTTGGCAAATGAACCCCGAATTCAATTTTTCTTTTAGATCTAGGTTCCTTTTTCCAATACAAGCACAACCAACACAAAATCAGCCACAAATTATGTCACCAACACAAACCCAAAATGGATCTCACCTCCAAAAACTTCAAACAAGTCACAACAATGGTGGATCTAGCTCAAAAACAACCAAATCTTGTTCCAAATGTAGATCTAGACTCCCTAGGTGCTACGGAACAAGAATATAGCACTTAAAACCATTAAAAAACACAAAAACATGTAGATCTAAGATTTAAAAATATGTCAAAACACAAAAATGGGTTTACAATTTTTTTTTGTGCGATTTTCGATTTTCTACACTCTTTTTTGTTAAGATTTTCTTAGATCCAAGACTTAGAGCTGTGGGAAGAACTCTAATACATAGATTTGATACCAAATGATACATGATTGAAACCTAATACACGAAATTAAGGATACAATATGAAAAAATCGACAACTAAACAGAAAAAAGGCAACACATAGAAGAAAAAAGATGGAGATAAGAATGCATAAAATGAAAGATAGGTAATGGGACCCTTGGTATCACCAATGATTATCACAAGAAAGTGTATAAAACATTCAAACACACCACATCAATGGTAGTTCAAACCTCACTCTTAGGTGGACCAAAGGAATTCACAATCCTCAATCACACCTTTCTTGCCAATTGATCAACACAAGTGAAATCCATCAAATGTATTAATCTCTCAAGTTTGGATGTCTTTTCTAAGAAATACACTAAGATGGCTTTTCCAATCCCTACACGAAGGAAAGAAACTACACTAAGAGTAATACTCAAGTTCAATTCATCAAAGTCTAATGAAAATGAAAGTTAAAAGGTCTATTTATACTATTGCATAACAATGACTAAAATGCCCTTAATGAAGGGTGCTCCTTTGGAGTGTAAAATGAAGGCCAAAAAAGAACACAATCCCCTTAGTTGAGGCACCTATGTGATGTAGAAATCCCTCTTTCTCTCTTCAATTTGGACAAGGCTTTGTAATAGTTCCAAAAGGTCTTCAAGAAACTGCTAATCCGAGACTTGATCCTTTGACAATCCAAAGCTTGAACCTTCTACAAGACCTTGTAAACCTTATGCTCTTTATGCTTGTATCAGTTGTGGAAATGTATAGGTGATCCTTCCTTGGTTGTTCCCTTAGAAGATGTTGGTATCTTAGACTCTTTGTCCTTTGAGGAGGTCCCAATAAGGATCTTGGATCTGCAAGTTAACTGATTGTGACCAAAACAAGTGGCTTCGGTAAAGTTTCTATAAAGGAGCCAAAAGCCCGAGGAAGCTACTTGGGAGGTGGAAGTGGACATGAAGTCCAAGTACCCATATTTATTTCCCATTCCGGAAGCTTGTGATGAATGTATGTGTTAATCTCCTTACTTTGATGTATGTTTTGTGAGACAATGGATTAGAGTTCCCAATGTGTGAGCTGAATTTTGTCTTTCTAGACAAGGGGTTCAAGCCCTAATGCTATGAACAGAAGTGTGATTTTTTGTGATGGGTTTAAGTCTCTAATACTGTAATACCCCACATTTTGGACTAAAATGAAAATCCATCATTTCCTATGCATGGATATTTTAAAAGCCTCAAATCCTATATAAATTTAGTGTGTTAATTAATTATGTAGTGTGGTAATCTATTTGAGCATGAATTTAGATCATAGAGGTCCCCTAACACAAGTACAAGTTGAAAGCTTTTCAATCATTCAAGTTTTAGTGAGCGTCAAAACTTGGGTCAACTTCAATTGACCATAAATCATTGTATATGAGGAACTGGGTGGTTTACTATATATCAAATGAAATATGTTTGAATTATCTTTCCAACGATACCAATTTCTCCTAAATTTGATATCGAAGCAAAGAGTTATGCCCATTTTATTCCACCATGTCAAGTTGGAAAACGGTGACAACGTTTCTGACGGGCTAACACATTTTTATGACCTTTTGGATGATGTCGTCACATTCTGACAACATTTCTGATGACGTCGTTAGCCCTGGGCAGAAAATCAAGAATTTGGACCCCTTTTGTGATGACCATTTATGACGGCCTATCACGGACCTAACAGTTAGTCACGGATGGCATCAAGTATATATTTCCAGCAATTCAAGGGCATTTTTGCAAAGGTATTTTGGTCATTTCCTTCACCTTCCATGACTTATAACCCTAAAGAGGCATTATTTTTCCTATTTTTCTTCAATTAAGCATCTCAAAAACCCTCTCTTACACTCTCAACCACAAGATTAGGGTTTCCATCAAACTCATCTATGAGAAGCAAGATTCAAGGGTTTTTCCAAGATAATCAAGAATTAAGTTTCCCAATCCAAGAACTCTCCAGCAAATCATCAAGGTTTCCTTTCTAAGGTATGCGTAGTGTTCATCCACAGATTCCTTTTATCCGTGGAGATTAAGAACCATATTTTAAATAATAAATAATGATCTTTATGTTGTTATGTGATTATGTTCATTATTGGTTGTTAATTGTGCTTCAAGATGGTATCTAAATGTGTTTCCAAGAAGTGTATGGGCATGTTAGTTGGAAACCCACGAATCTGAGTGGTTCAAGATTTCTAAATTTGTTAAGTACACCTATGCTCAATATTGTGCATATAAGGTGTTTGATAAAATGCCTAAAATGATAAAAAACATTTATTATAACTTAGGGGTGAACTATATGATAAATTCATGCTAGTCTATTATGTTCAAAGAGCTCACTTGTCACTGTTGTGCAATATATGTGTTAATGGAATGTACATGATGATTGGGAAATGGATTTATAGTGTGTCTATATGTCTTCCATGCTATGAACAAGATCATTATTTTGAAGTATCGCGAGTTATCCCCAAATTATTACAATATGAACTAAATGTTACATGTTTGTCATTCCCTTATGGTTAAATAGTTTCCATGCCATTGTTATGAATAGTATTACTATTCATGTTAGATATTAAGATGAACATGTACTTCATGAAATCCCTCGCACATGTATTATGGATTGTTATTGATGATTATGTACTCAAGAAAGTCAAGTTGTGTTGGTTTTCTTCCATCGAGTCCTGGGGGTACTTGTACCCAAAAAATATAGTTGTGTTCCTAGAGACATGTCATGTTATCACGGTACTTAGTCAAGCCAAGATCTACAGAATTCAGTTATCCATGTGACTCAGGAAAACTCAGTAATCTCAATAATCTTAGTAGTCCAGTAATATCAGTAATCTCAGCGCTCAGTAACCTCAGCAACCTCAATATTCATTGTTAATCTCAGTAAATTCAGTAGTCCCAACCAGTCCTCAGAACTTAGTACATTCCGTCACTCATTGGAATTTAGTAAACATAGTTTAGCTTCACTAAACAATACCACTAGTATCAGTCCAGTTAATCAGTATCAGTTCAGCTAATAAGTTCAGTTCAGTGTCCTTCAGATGGGAGTAGGATTCAACATCGAGTGAACCTAGGGCTGGTAGCTCACCCGCTACAATAGGACTGAGATCCCTAGAAGTAATCCCGAAGTTCCAAAACTACATTGCCAGTGTATGTACGAGACGTCACCCATTAGATAGGACTGACATACTCAGGGGTCACCTGTTAGCACATTTATATATATAGGACTGATCCCAGGAATCACCCGCTTCATTAGGACTGACTTCACAGCAGATGTCTTTACTGGTGGCGTGGTACGACACCCTTCCAGTAAGGGTAAAGATTAGACCCCAGTCATCTTAGCTTAGGGCATGTCGGTTAGATGAACATATCCCATAGTTTCAGTTATAGAATTAGGGCTTTCATACATAGTAAACTCAGCTTAGTAGTATAGATTCGGTAATGTTAGATATAGTCAATGCTTATCATTGTAAAAAGACTTCAAGATCAACCATTAGCTAGGGCTCATCTCAACTATGATTAATCAGTATCAGAATCATTAGATTTAAAGATCACCCTCTAGATAGGACTAATCTTAGACTAAGTCAAATCATATTTATTATCAGTATACTCATGATCACCCGCTAGATAGGACTGATCATAGATTTAGTTACTCCAAGTAGAATGGAACTCAGATAGTTCCATCAAAACTTAGACTATCAACTACAGTCGCTCGGTATCAGTTACATCGGTTAGGCCGATCATCACAGTTATATCAGTTATATCAGTTTTCTAAACTCATGTATCAGTCATATCAGTTATCAGAATTCATGATATCAGTATTCAACTTCAGGACTGTCAGACACACTCAACCAGACCAGTTCTTCATAATTCAAAATGTCAGAAATAGTCATTCATCTATTCAGTATCTCAGTATTAGTACACTCATGTTGTCAGTATTCAGACTCAGTAGTCAGTATCTCCACGAGTTTAGTTACAGTTATGTATGCATGTATGTATTCTCACATTCATATTAGTCAACATTGTTCATGCATATAACCCTTTGCATTTAGCCTACATCACTTGTATACTTAGTATATTCAGACATACTGACACATTTGTGCTATAGTGCTTTCTCTTATGTTACACCATAGGTTCAGAGTCACGAGCTCTAGATCAGCAGTAGCATTCTAGTGTTTAGAGTTTGTAGTAAGTCATTCTTATTCGAGGATGATATGATTATTACTATATTTACTATTCAGTTGCTAGATGGAGTTAGTTGGAGACATGTTCCTTCAACTCCTTATTCAGTCCAGTTAGAGGCTTTCAGACTAGATGTCAGATTAGATATTTAGATCTCATTATTTTCAGTATTTATGACTTATTTTGGTATTGTTATACCTTTTTTAGATATTTTGTTATCAGACGTTTATTCAGTTCGAACCTTATGGACTTTCATATTCATGTTTTCTTATTTTATATATATTATGCAGTATATAGGTACAGATATCAGTCATAAGTTATCTTGTGGTCCTTCAGGGTCATAAGCACTATGTAGCATTCCGGTTAAGAAATTTGGGGTGGTACAAACACTTTGAATAGATTCATATCCTTTACAGATAATGAGGTAAAGTCCCCAATTCTTGGTGATGCTATAAATCTTTAATGAATTGATGTGTCAGAGTCCCTATGTTGTGGGATGAGCAAGTGTTGGATAATTAATGTTTGAAGTCCCAAGACCAATGAAATGGTCAATTAATGATGGTCATGATGTGGGTTATACTGTATCCTTGTTGGGTTCTTGTTGAAACTTGTGTAATGGTTGGTTTGATTCATATTTATGTGATAGCTTGTATTTATGCTTGCCTTACCCTTCATTCACGAACGAATGATCCAAAGTGGGGGTGAATAAAACACTCGAGAATGTGGCCTTGCAATTTTTTTATTGATTGGTAATGATCATGATATGTGTTGTATTGTATCCTTGTTGTGTGTTGTTTATAACTTGTATGAAGAATTTCTTGGTGCATGCTAGGGTGTTAACTTGTATCTATACTTTACTATCAAAGTGGAAGAGAATTGAAATATCTGTACCATGGACCATTTGGAATATAACAACCTTTTTGTATTGCTAGACTGAATACGGTTGGGGGTGCTTGAGTCATACCCTAGGTCATGACTTGTACCCTTCTCACCCTTCATTTTTATATCCTAGACAGTATGTTCAGTTAATATACTGTCCTACATACAAAAAGGCCATACCTTTGTCTTAACCATGCTTACGAGTCGTATACTACCCAACCGTATGGTGTGAAAACCTAACCTAGAGTGGACTGTTTTGTTCACAGATAGAGCTTACGAGTTAGGGGTTCTGTATTACCCTTTGATTAAGACTCAAAGGTGCCTTTTTGTACCCAAAATAGTGTTGTTAACCTATGAGGAGCCTAGGGTACCATTTAGGGTACCACTCATACCCTAGGTCACGATTGCCAAGTGATACGTATGGGAGAGTCGTACCCCTGCACGTGTGGATTTTCCAACTTTTAACCAAGGACCTTTTGGTCTTTTACCAGGCCTAAAACCCCAAAATGTCTCACTATATAAGGCATAGTATCCTCCTAAGTCTTAATTTTACAATACTTAAACATCCTAAGAACTCTAAAGGCTCTTGGAAGCAAGATTGGAGGCTAGGGCTTGAAGGTGTTCATCTTGTTGTAAGAAGGAAGAGTTAAGTTTGTTGGTGATTCAAGTTGTTTAAGGCATGTATCTCTTCCCCTTTTTAAATAACGATAAAGACATATATTTTACACTTGAATTAGTAAGTGTACATGGTGGTTTTAAATCAAATGAAAAGGGTTTTACTATCTAACAATGAGTAATGAGTATTCTTGTATATACTTGTGTTAATACATGTTGTTGATGGTAGATTCCACGTGTCGATTCTTGTTGTATTTTTTTTAACATAAAGGTCTTGATTAACCCTAGTCTTGATGATATCTACTATGAAAATGAGCTTGATATAAGTTTGTATAATAAGTGTTTGTAAAAATGTCTAGTCAATTATTATTGATGGTTGACCTAGGTCAATGGCCGAACGAGTATGAATGTTTGATAAATGTTATAATAAGAGTTTGGTGAGTCACTTAAGGTGTGTTGATCACCTTGTTGTTCTAAATGACCAATAGGGAGTTGAAGTCCCTTAATATGAAGATGAACTTGAATAGTAAATTAAACTAAAGTATGGTATGAGAATGCTATTAAAATGTAAATGTCTTGTAAGGGTCTTGAGGACCATAAAAGGGAATGGTGTGACAAATTGAATGTAGGCATTGGCCTATTGATATGGTTGAGAAATGAATGCTCCTATAAAGACTATGAGGTCTTGTATATAGTTGAATTGGCTAACTGGATATAGTCCCTAAATATTGTATTGGGTGTGTGTTCATGCATAGACAAGAGGTTAAAGTCCTTATTGTCAGCTAATAATGGTGTTTGTGTGGATAAAGTTCCTTGTTTGAATTATGGTGTGTTCTTGGATAAAATCCCTTGTTTGAATATTTTGTGCATGTGAATAAAGTCCTTTGTTTGAATGATGGTGTGCGTGTGGATAAAGTCCTTTTTTTGAAATATGGTGTGCGCATGGATAAAGTACCCAGTTTGAATGATGGTGTGCGTATGGATAAAGTCCCTCGTTTGAATGATGGTGTATGTATGGACAAAGTCCCTTTGTTTGAATGATGGTGTGTGTGGCTAAATTCCTTAGCATAATGGACGTGAGAACATGGGTTAAGTCCCCGATCTAATGATAAGGTGAATGTGGCTATAGTCCTTAGTGTATTAAGCATGGTGAATCGATAAGCATGGAATGTGGTAGTCCTCCAATTTAGATTTAATGAATTAATGCTTGAGAATGTTGATGAGCCCTTATATCTTTGTTGGTATATGGTATATATATATGTATGGATAAGTGTATGAATGTGATAAAATGTGATATATTGATAAGTTGTTGATTGATGATGTATTTTATCATATATCCTTGAGTTATGTGCTAGCGTTCCAATCGCCAACCATTTACGAATGCAATGTCCCCATACGATTTAGGTTCCATAGCATCTTCTTCTTTTCCTATGCAGTGATTAGACGATCAAGTGGTTCGTGCATTAACTTGAAGGGCTGAGCTTCCTTACATCTGTAAGGCCTTTATCTCTTAGTCCTTATCTTTAGACTTAGTCTCTTTAAGACTTGGTTTGACTATAGTTGTGGTCTTGTCTCAACATATGCATTTATTGACTTCTATTGTGTATAGAGGTATTGTGAACAACTCTAAATTTGGGAACGAGCAGTTATCATTATAAATCTAATGTTGACTTATGATATTATTTCTGCTTGTGAATTAGAGTTCCTTCAACTCCTATCATATGATGAGGTGTTTAGGTTGGGTTGTTAGGGCGACCTCCGAATCATGCTAGCTCGAGGTTCCCATATGACATGTCCCAAAGTCTGGGGCATGTCATAAACCAAGATCCTTTGTTGCAACCCATTGACATCAGGAATGCACAGCCACCCTTGGTACCGTAAAGTATTGTCGCCACTGATCCCAATGGCCATTAACTTTTGTATACCCACACTACTCTTGATTTTCATCGTGATAGGATATAGCACTAGCTTCTCCTTAATATTTGCACCAAGAGACGACTGAACCTCTTCTAGTACCATCACACACCATCCTCAGAGTCCAAAAGACGAACTCAAAGATTAGCTGAGCGGTGAATATCCTTAACCAATTCCCACTTTCCTTTCTCCATATGAGCAAAAGTATCCATGCATAACCTGGTAAGAGCATCAACAACCATGTTAGCCTTACCTGGGTGATAGTAAAGACTCATGTCATAGTCTTTTAGAAGCTCCAACTATCTCTATTGCCTAAGATTTAGCCCTTTCTAAGTTAACACATACTGTAGAATTTTATGATAAAAAAAGATGTCCACGTGCACTCCATACAAGTAATGCCGCTAGATTTTCTACGCAAAAACCACTGCCAACAGATCCAAATCTTGAGTAGGAAAGTTTCTTTCATGCACCTTCAACTTCCTAGAAGCATAGGTAATCACCTTCCCATGATGTATCAAAACACAACCAGGTCCTACCCTAGATGCATCACAAAAAACCATAAACCCCTCACTACCCTCAGGTAATGTCAAAACTGGAGCCAAAGTTAGCTTATCTTTCAACTTCATAAAACTCCCCTTACAAGCATTCAACCAAGAAAACTTCACCCTTTTCTGAGTCAAATTAGTCAAAAGAGCAGCTATCGTAAAAAAACATTCCATAAATTTTCGATAATACCCAGCCAAACCTAAGAAGCTCCAAATATTGGTCGGATACATGGGTTTAGGCCACCTTTTAACCACATACACCGTGATCCCCTCTCTAGAAATAATATGACAAAGAAAAATCACAGAGTTCAACCAAAACTCACATTTAGAGAACTTGGCATACAACTGTTGTTCCTTCAAGGTCTGCAATACCACACGGAGGTGATTATCATGATCCACCTAACTCTTGGAATAAACTAGAATGTAAAATAAATACATTGAAAAAAAAATCCAAGAACGGCCTAAAAACATTGTTCATCAAGTCTATAAATGCCGTCGGAGCATTAGTCAAACCAAATGACAACGCCAAGAATCAAAAGCGCCCATATGATGTTCCAACTTTTGACAATATTTTTTATCTTTCTCTTGGGAAAATTGCATGTTTTTAAGCAACCAAGGTTGCATATAACACTGTTTGTTAGTGTTTCAGGGTAAGGAGCTGACTGAAGAAAAAGACTCAGAAAATTAGATGAAAAACACTTCTGACGGTCAAAATAGTGAACTGTGAGTTTTGCGACGGAAAACCTATTCAATCTTCAGATCGAGGAAGAACTCATAAATTTTTAATACCCAAAGATGAATCATATGGTGGACCTTCAGTATTGAGATGAACCACCACTTTGGCCGTCAGCACTCAATAGAACCTGACTCTCCATCACCATCATCGACGATCAAGATGGTGCACCATTAGTTTTGGAGTGGACCACCCTGTGGACCATCAGTCTTATCCAGAAAGTGATCCTCTAGGATCAGCAGCAACGAACCAAATGGTGGACCGTCAACCTTGTGACGGACTACCACTTTGGCCGTTATTTTGGATGCAGAATTTATGTTATTTAAATTTTAATATTATTTTACTTGAGAACATATAAATACCCAGTTTTAGATTTTATTAGGTATCTTTTATCCATCCTTTATATTTTATTAGGGTATTTCCATACTTAAAACATATTTTACATAGTTTTTCTCTAAGATTTATTTGAGAATTGTGGATCTATATTTCTTTGGCATATTTTCTATTGAAGATTGAAGAACAATAATTGTGACTTTTATAAGTAAATTCTAAACTAATTTATGAATATCACTATGATTTCTTCTTTTTTGGTTGAAAATGTGTGGCTAAGCTTTCATAACTAGGGTTATGGGAGCCTTGATGTGAGAAGCTGATTTTTGGGTTGTGAATCTAGTAGATTCCTATGAGTAATCGATATTACATAAACTTTTCTTCACTTTAATGACTTTTCTTGGTTGCAAACTTGAAAAGTGAGCCCAAGAACAATACTTGTTCAAATAGAAAAGTGCTTGTTGAAAAAAAAGGGTTTATATAAATCTAAAGGCTTTAACCATTGGATAGAGGGTAGAAACCTTAACCAGATCAACCCATGTGAGATGATAGTTCAATTAATAATATGTTCCTTAAGTTTGAAAGAATTAAGGGATAATTTACTCATTGATGTTGAGAAACTAATGGGTAAACCATAGAATTTAATTACTCTTAAAATAAGAATTATTCATTGGGAATCCAAAATAGTTCACAACCCTAGATGCTTAAGCATCTTGGTAACCATAACTCTAATTTGACTTCTCTTATTGAATTAATATTAGCAATATAACCTACAATTGGATTAATTTCTGTGATAAACATTTGAATATAACCGATTAATCAAAATCCCCATCTATTCTGGAACCTTCGATCAAAAGTCTAGTAACAACCACAATACTTAGTGAACATAGTATTCCCTGTGGGATTCGACAACCAATCCAATTAGGTTCTATATTTGATAGCGACTACTTATACTCTATAGTGAGAGTTGTAAGTTGGGTGTATTAAATTATGGCGTCGTTGCTGGGGAATACAGTTATCATTAAGTTTGTGTTTGTTAATTGACCATTGGTCCAGTTTCTCAAATTTTACTTTTATTTATTGTTTTTGTTTTGTGCAGGGTAGTTATTGTGTATGACAAGTACACAGAGATCGGGTGCACCATTATTACCAAAACATCTGGAACCACAGTTAATTGGCGGAATGGAAAAACCCTAAGAGGCTAAAACACTAGCCGCTCTGGTTAGAGCTTAACTAAATCAGCAGAATAACAGCCAGCACGCATATTCTCCTAATCCTAATGATGACGATTTAGGGGATGATGATTTGTTAGATCCTGTTAACCTAAGACACGCAGAGAATGTGGCTGCACTAGTAAATCAAAATATAAATAGGAATCACCATTTTAGAGCAAGGTAAGAGCGTCAACTAGTGCAGTTTGATCTGAATGATGACGATGATGGAATGGATGGAGTAGGTGCAACTGGAGCTATCATTCCTCCACCTCTAGCACCAGGAGCTAAATTCAATATTACCAGTATGATGATTTAACTCCTTCATCTTAAGTGTTTATTCGGTGGTCTTCCCGGAGATGACCCAAACATGCATTTGGTGAATTTTATCACCATTGCAAGTCTTTTGATAATCTAGGAGTAGGCTAGAATGTTATCTTCCTGCATTTGTTTCTGTTGTCTCTGTCAGGGGAGGTGAAACTATGGCTAAATTAACTAAAACCTGACTCTATAACCAACTGGAGGTATTTGAAAGAGGCTTTTCTATAAAGGTTCTTTCCACCCTCAAGGAGGGTACAGTTGAGGGATGAAATCAGTAACTTCCGATAGCTTCCTACTGAAGCTTTACATGTGACTTGGGAAAGTTTTAAAAAAAGCTAATGCAATGCTCAAACCATAACATGATGGATATTTATTTGATGGAGACTTTTTATCGATCTTTGAACGCTATTATGAAACCAGTCGTCAATAATGTTACTGGAGGGTCGTTTGTTGACCTTAATCTTCCAGAGGCTTCAAAGATGCGTGATTGGATGACCAAATCGAGTTGAGCTTGGCATACCAAGGATTCTATGGTAGCGAGACCTATTGTGTTGGGTAGTATAACTGCAGAGCAATACAAGAAGGAGGAAGAATATGACAAGGATATGGCACATTTGAAGATACAAATAGATTTGCTGACTAAGCATCTATTGTCTAGAAAAATAGAGAAGGTGAAAGCTATTGCATCCCAGGGAAGAGATGAATTTGATTCGAAAGAAGGGGTAAACTATTTAAATAATCAGAGGGCTTTCCGAGGCAATGGCTAAGGAAATCAAGGTTGGAACTATTACAACAAAGAAGGTTACAAAGGTAGATATCAAGGGAACTGGAATAAGAAAAATGATAGGAGTGGGCTATGTGTACCTCCTGGAAGCAGAGATAATACTGCAACTAGCTCTAGCAAGATATCCCTGGAGGACATGATAGAGAAATTATTAAAGAGAGTTGAGACTACCAACTATGGGATGACTACTATGAAGAGTGATTTGTCTTCCATAAGTTAGTTGGTAAACTCATACTCTAGTTCTATCAAATAGTTGGAGTAACAAATACGCCAACTCTCAGCAATATTAAATCAGAAGAAGAGCAGAACGTTGCCAAGTGATACAATTTAGAATCCTCAAAATAATGGCCCATGCATGGAAATTACCACATTGTGTGGTAAGGTATTACTAGGCTCATTTGTGGGGTAAGCTGTGACTGCAAATGATATTTAGCGTAAAGAAACTTATCCGGTGGAGTCTGAGAAACTGGATAAAGTTATTGATAACACACCATCCAACAATCAACAGGTTAATGAGTTGGAGAAGAGAAAGGGAAAGGAGACCAAAGTGGTAGTTACTATGCTCAAAAAATCACCTCCCCCCTTTCCCCATCAGTTAAAACATAAAGCCGACGACACAAAGTTTGGCAAGTTTTTGGCTATGCTTAAGCAGTTGAAAATTAACTTGCCATTGGTGGAGGCATTGGAGAAAATACCCCAGTATGAAAAGTTCATGAAAGACTTTGTTATGAAAAAGTAGATAGTTATTTATGAGACGGTGGACAATCTCTATCATTGTCGTGCTATTTTCACAAGGTCGTTGGTGAAGAAGAAGGCAGACCTGGGTGCATTTACTATCCCTTGCACTATTGGGCCTCTTCAGTTTGTAAAATCTTTTTGTGATTTAGGAGCTAGTATAAATTTGATGCCGCTTGCTATGTATAAGAAACTGGGTTTGGGGGATCCTACTCCTACGAACATAAGATTATTTATAAAAGACAGGTCTGTGAAGCGGCCCTTGAGGATTTTATATGATGTATTAGTGAAGGTGGCCAGCTGCATATTTCCAGCCGATTTTGTCATTCTTGATTGCAAGGTGGACTTTGAGATGCCCATAATCTTTGGTTGGCCTTTCTCGCGACCGGGAGTGTAATTATTGATTTAAAGGCAAATGAGCTACTATTAAGGATGAATGATAAAGTAGTTTGGTTTGATGTATGCCAGTTCATGAAACAACATAAATATATGAGTGTATTTTCTATTGTGGATGTTTATTATGAAGTGGAGCAGGAAGTAACTATAGAGAAAGATTTTGTTGTGGAGACGTCAGCTGTTGTATTAATGAATTTTGATGAAGACGGTATTGAATATTATGAAGAGACTATATGTGCCTTGATAGGCATGGGTTCTTATTCTTATGTACCCAAGAAGATGGATTTGGACTTGAAAAATTGTCCCAGTCCATCAGCCAGGCCATCAATTGAAGAGTCACCTACTTTAGAGCTGAAAGAGTTGCTCAGTCATTTGAGGTATGTATTCCTAGAAAGCATAAATACACTTTCTATTATTATTGTGGCTGCCTTAGGTGAACAAAAGGTGGAAGCCCTTATCTCTGTTCTAAAGAGATATAAGAGGGCTATTGGTTGGACGATTACAGACATTATCAGTATTCCTCCTAGTATATGCACATATAAAATCCAGCAAGAGAAGGATTGTGTTCCAACTATTGAGCATCAGTGTCGTCTAAACCCACTTATGCAAGAGGTAGTAAAGAAAAAGTCATCAAGTGGCTGGACGCAGAAGTGGTATACCCCATCTCAGATAGTAAGTGGGTAAGTCCTATTCAGTATGTGCCCAAGAAAGGGGGCATAATAGCGGTGGCTAATGAGAAGAACTAGTTGATTCCACTCAAGCCTGTTACTAGATAAAGGGTGTGTATGGATTACAGAAAACTAAACTTATGGACATTGTACAACCACTTCCCAATGTCTTTCATTGATCAGATGCTTGTTCACTAGCGAGGAGAGGTTGTTATTGTTTCTTGGATGGTTATTCTGGTTAAAATCAGATTTCTATAGCCTTGGAGGATCAGAAGAAAATGACATTCACCTGCCCATATGGCACAATTGTATTTGAGCGGATGTTGTTTGGATTGTGTAATGCACCAACTACCTTTCTACAGTGCATGATGTCTATTTTGTAAGACATAGTTGAAGACAGCTTGGAGGTGTTTATGGATGATTTTTCTGTGGTAGGAGATTTGTTTGAGCTATGCTTGGTAAATTTGAGTAGGGCCTTGCAGCGGTGAGAGGAGTTCAATCTTGTGTTTAATTCGGAGAAATGCCACTTCATGGTGAAAGAGGGCATTTTTCTCAGGAAAAAAATTTCTGCAAAGGGAATTGAAGTTGATCGAGCTAAAGTTGAGGTTATAGAGAAGCTTCAACCTCCTATTTCAGTAAAGGGGGTGCGTAGTTTCCTTGATCATGTTGGCTTCTATAGGAGGTTTATAAAGGACTTCTCAAAGATTTCAAACCCACTTTGCCAAATTTTTGAGAAGGAAGTCAAATTCTCTTTTGATGATGATTTCTTGAAGGCATTTGAATGCCTTAAAGGGAAGCTAGTTGATGCTCCTATTATTGTTGCACCAGATTGGTCAAAACCATTTGAGATCATGTGTGATGCAAGCGGTGTTGTCCTTGGAGCTATGCTGGGACAAAAGAATGAAAAATTGTTTTATCCAATATATTATACTAGCAAAGTGCTAAATGGAGCCCAAAAGAACTACACCATCATAGAATAGGAACTTCTTGAAGTAGTCTATGCTTTTGAGAAGTTCTGGGCTTATTTTCTAGGAACTAAGGTGGTGGTCCACACTGACCATGTAGCCTTGAGATATTTGATGGCAAAGAAGGATGCAAAACCAAGTATGATTAGATGAGTGCTACTACTTCTAAAATTTGACTTTGAAGTCAAAGATAGAAAGGGTTGCGAAAACCAAGTTGTGGATCATCTGTCCAGGTTGGAAAGTGAACAAGCTGTTAGAGATGAATTTCAGATCAATGATGCATTTCTAGATGAGGAAATCTTGGCTGTTGTTATGGAGAAAATACCTTGGTATGCTGATTTTGCAAATTATGTGTTGAGCAAGGTGATACCAGAGAATCTTTCCTTTCATCAAAGGAAAAAGTTTCTCCATGATGTGATCCATTACTTTTGGGATGAGCCATGGCTTTTTCGGTGATGTGTGATGTGCGATGGCATTATTAGATGGTGCATCCTAGAAGTAGATATGTTGAGTATACTGCAGGCCAATCATGCTTCCCCAGTTGGGGGTCACCATGCAGGCGAGCGGACTGCAAGAAAAGTGTTTCAGATGGCTATTATTTGACCTCTTTGTTCAAAGATGCCTACGAGTTTGTGAAGTGGTATGACTAATGTCAAAGTAAAGGGTCAATCTCAAAGTACCATGAGATGCCAATATCTAAAATAGAGGAGGTAGAAATATTTGATGTTTGGGGCATTGATTTTATGGGGCCTTTCATGAGCTCATTTGGGATGAAGTATATATTACTGGTCGTTGACTATGTGTCAAAATAGATTGAGGCAGTGTCTCTGAAAGACAATAAGTGGAAAAGAGTTATTGCATTCTTGAGGAGTAAAATCTTCTCTGACTTCAGGATACCACATACAATTATCAGCGACGGAGGATCATATTTTTGCAACAAGGTATTCAGAGCTACCTTGGCAAAATATGGAGTTAAGCAGCATAAAGTAGCTACACCATACAACCCGCAAAACAGCGGGCTGGTAGAAATCTCTAATCAGGAAATGAAAGATATCCTTGCCAAGACTATAAATGCTAGTAGGAACTATAAATGCTAGCAGGAAGGATTGGTCTAGGAACCTAGACGATGTCTTATGGGCGTATCGAACGGCTTTCAATACTCCTATTGGAATGTCGCCATAACAATCGATATATGTCAAGGCGTTTCATTTGACGATTGAGCTAGAGTATAAAGCATGGTGGGCACTGAAGCGGATTAACTTGAATTGGAATGAGGCAACAAATATGAGACTGGGGCAGCTGAATGAGATGGATGAGTTCCATCTTGGAGCCTATGATCGGGCTGATATATACAGGGAAAGAATGAAGAAGTACCACAACCATAGGATTAAAAAGCGATATTTCCAGAGAGGTGACCTGGTACTTCTGTTCAACTCTAGACTCAAACTGTTTCTAGGTAAGCTCAAATCCAAATGGTCTAGTCCATTTAAAGTGAGTCAAGTCTACTCATCTGGAGTAATGGAACTTGAAAATGAAGACGGAAGTGTCTTCAAGGTAAATGGGCAGCATGTGAAACTTTGTATCAGTCCAATGGACTCGATAAAGAATATTGATAACGTCTATCTCGATGAAGTCTGAGTAATCGAGATAACTGAGTCATGCCACAATGATAAATAAGGCGCTAGTGGGAGGCAACCCATGGTGTATTGTTGTAAAGCATTAGTTAAATTATTTTTGTCGTCATGTGCGTTGTTGACGTGTTTGTGAAGTGTGAAGGATCAAAAACGTAGAAAAAAACATGTAATACACCTAGATAAAGGGGTGAAAATCAAAGCTACTGGAACAAAAGTGACGGCCAATTTGGTGGACCACCAGTCGTATGAAGGACCATCATTTCCACCATCGTAAAAATGGTAAAAAATTCAGTCACTGGATAAATTTAACGGTCAAAATGGTGGACAATCACAAATTTGGTGGACCACCACATCGAAGTAACGGTCTGTCGGACATGCAATGGATCACCAATCGGGTCAAAGTGGTGGATCGTTACAAATATTAGTCGACCACCAAATTGAAACTCATAAGTAAATTGAAGTGATCATGTTCTGGTAAGAAGCGACGACCCTATTGGTGATCCATCGCATGTCCGACGGACCATCGCTGAGGCCGTCGAAATTACCCCAGCACAGGGTCGGGTTGGGTTCAAGTTATGACTATTTAAATGACCAATATTTGGCCTAATTGGTTTTAAAAGGGGGGAAAAGAGTGTCTGAATAATTAGGAAGAATTCACATAGTAGAATTCTTTAAGAGGATCTCATGGTTGGAACAAAGGACAGTCCAGACCATCAAAAGGAAATATGGTTAACGGACTTGTCGTTGGTCTGTTCTAACAGATCTCGCTAGGAATGGCACCGGATGGATATCTGACTGATTTAACAATCAGACGGAACCTTCGAGGCTTATTCCAATCACCTTATCGAACATCATGAATCAGTCCGGAGGAGGGCGCCTGGGTTCCAACCAAGAATTCGGTCACATATGTTTTACCCTCTTTTTAACCTTCTCAACTAATTGAATTCCTGGCGATTCAAAGCATCTGAAGTCTTTTACTCTTACTAGGACCCTCTATCTCCTCCTTTTTTTCCTATTTAAGAGATCCTATTTTTTCTTTATTCTCATCATAAACAACCTTGAGAGAAAACATAGAGTTTTAAGTGAAGTTGATTGTGTAATTTGCAAGCAAGTAGGAAAGAAGCTACTATAACACCAAGATATGAGCACCAACAATCTCTTTTTGAATTGGAAAACATGAAATGACTAAGTGGTTTGTTCATTAAAATTCCATCTTGTGTTATTCTTCTCTTACTTTGAGTTGTTGTACGTTTTGAAACTTGAGTATGCAATGTGAGTGAAGTCTGAGTAACTCACATGTTTAAAAATGGGAAATAATGTGTATAAATATGAAGTAGGTGTTAATTGTTGCTTAAAAATCGGGTTGTATGATAAATGTTCAACAAAATGGCAAATTGAAAGATAAATCTAAAGACGAAGGTGTGACGATCGAAATAGTTGTCCGTCACTATTGCAACAGATGACCAACTTGACTGTCACAACGACCCTAGGAGTGACACCCATTGGATAAGATGCGATGGCCCAAATAGTGGACTGTCACTCTTGCAATGGACCACTAAATAGACCATTGCAAGTACTTAAATTTTTAGGCCTTCCATATAGAACCTGACAGAACACCTGGTGGACCACCAATTACCTGACGAACCATTAGTGTGGCCGTCAAATAGAAATTTTTACTGTTTATGCTATTTTGTGCTATGAGCTAATTCTTTACTTTTTTTTTAGAAGTTATGGCTCAAAAAATACCACCAAATAGAGGAGGAAGATCTCAAAGAGGTAGAGGTAAATTTGTACTTGCTTACAACACCAGGCAATGTGAAAAGGAAACTTCCATGTTCTCACAATCTGAAGAGGAGAGCAACAGTAGTACAAGCAGCAACATCTCAAGTCCAGATAAGGCAACGGTTGCTACAAATCAACCTGAGCCTGTCGAGGGTGAAACGGAGCCTACTAATATGGGAGAGAAAACAAAAATGACTGATATGCATATTAAACCTGAGAATGCTTACGTAATCAACCATAAGAATCCTCAAGTTTGAGAAATGATTAGATGGAAAATAGACGGAGATAGAGATAAGTTCTATAATGGATTGATACCTACATAATGAGGGATAAAAAGGCCATTTGTAGAGGAACATAATATTGTGACAATGGAGCTACATGAATATCCTAAGTTGGAATGCCGTTTTACTGAGTATGAAGTAGCATAGATGAGCAGGCCACCAGGAGAGTATCAACCGAATTGGGTAAGAGAATTCTTTGCCAATTATCTTGTATTAATAAAAAAGGATTGTCAAAGGGTACATCAGTTGCAAGCCTGCCGAACAGGGAGTCTGTGCCTGTTTGAGGAATTACTATCAATATTTTAGCCCGCACAATCAATAGGATGTTTTTTGGGATAGAGTATGAGGCTCCACCTTCTATACCTTATCTTGAGTTTAGGTTGAGGACTTTATATACTCAAAGGCCTATGGTGGCTTCGTTATTGACTGATAATGGTAACCCATCTTGGTTGACCAATCCACGAGAGTGTATTGCAAAGTATTCCATTAGTTTTAAGGCCAAGTTGTGGTGGGTTGTTTTTCACTTAAGGATGATTCTAACAAAATGTGATAGAAATTTAGATAAACACAGAGTTGTATTGATGGCAAGATTAGTTTTAGGGGTGCCGGTTGACTTCAGCCAGATTATTGCGGCTGAGATATTTGTCAGAGCACACAAGACAACCAGTGCATTGCCGTTCCCCTACTTAATCACTGATTTATGCAAATAGGCAGGTATGCCCCTGATCTATGGAGTTGACAATGAAATCCTGGCAACACATAGATAGGACATTGAGAATTCAAAAGATGACTTAATGTTCGAGATGTGTGTGACCTAGCCTCCAGCTTACCAGACTCAATCTACACTAGCTCCTGATGCTTCAGAAATTCTCGTAGGTATGCCATTGCTCATCACCCCTTATATGCCACCATAATATGTTCCTTCAGGTACTTTTGCCGGGTTGGGTTCGACATAATCGATAGATGGAGCAGATTTTACCAAATACAGGTCAACGTAGGAGAATTTTGCAAAATCTGTAAAGCTGTAAAAGAGGTTTCAGAGACAGTTAGACAAATGAGCGTCAGAATTTAAGCCTTTTGTGGATGAAATTGTAGATGAGGCAATTTGTCCATTCCAAACTATTCAGTCTAGGATGGACAGCATAGAGCACCGCATCAACAAAAGGCTAGATGCACTGTCCTTCCCTGATCTTGCCAAGCTCATGTTTGAAGTTAAGCAAGCAAAGGCTGATATAACAGAGTTAATGTGAAGGCAACCACAACAAACTATTTTTGACCCATCCTTAGTGGCAACTGACGATGATGAAGGTATTGTGGACCTGATGGGAAGACCTGTGAAAGATCAAGGAAAACAAAACATGGATGAACGAGCTGCAAGAAAAGTTGAAAAGAGGAGAAAGAGAGAAAAAATAACACCGGAGGAACAGCAACAACATGATCTAAAAAAAGCTTGAAAGAAATCAAAGAAAGATGAATAAATAGAAAGAAAAAAAAGGAAGATGAAGCAGAAGGAGTATCAACTAGTGCTTCCCTGGCGAGGGCCAAAGTTCGGCGTCATTTCGAGAGATATTTCCTCCAATCCAGGAGGGTAAGGTTTTGAATACCCCTAACACCATAGGGGCCAACATTGCACAAGGTGGGTATGAAGGAGCCTCACCACACTTTATAGGTGCCTCAGATGAATGAGAGTTAAAACAAGTATACCCATTCTTTTGTACTTCAATTTAATGCTTTGAGGACAATGCATATTTTTTTATGTGGGGCTGGTGTACTTGTACCATGGGGTATTGTGTTTCCTACAATATGTACCCCTACCATGTGTTATCTAAAAGAAGTGGCATATTTAGGTTTAACTTGATATTTGCATTTTTCTTATTTTTAAGTCATTTTATGTACCCCTACTATGTGCTATCTAGAAGAAGCGACATGTTTAGGTTTAACTTCAGATTTGCATTTCTCTTGTTTTTAAGTATTGTTATGGTGATAAGGTTGGTCCCTTAAATAAAAGTGTTATTTGTGTTAGTATCTTATCGTGAATACGGATGATGAATGATGTTGGCATCTAACTATGACTGTTTCCATTTGACTGTTTACTTTTGACTCCTAGAATATGTGATCAACTGTTAGTGAATCTGTAATTGGAATTAATCTATAAATACAGATTATATGTGATTAAAATCTTAATAATAGTAGAATAGGTGTGACTTAGTTTCCACTGTGTGTGCGAGTAATTGTATTTGTTCTTACATAGTATAGTACCTAGAACTTGCCTGGTTAAATTGATGTTGTTCTGTAGTTGAGGGGATAAGAAGTGATGGCAGGCCACCTCGTCTTTTAAGTCCATTAAGCCAAAATAATTGACCCCACCAAAAATAAGTTTTCATTTTTGAACCCTTCATTGAGCCTTTGTTAATTTTTCAGCATCACCAAACATACTAGTTAACTCTCTTTCAGTTGTTGATGCCTAGATCTGGCCCTGGCCTAGTAATGGGCAATATGTACCTAACTTAAGAAAAACACCTAATTTGAGGGTGGCTATTATAGGATTGTTAATTGCCTAATGGACAGTTGGACTAGAATTTGAATTAGAGCATTTGGCCCTGGTCTAGTTAAGATAATGTGCACCTTGACTTATGGCATCAGCCTAAGTTGAGGATGCCTGGTGCTTGTATATTGAAAAAAAGGTTTATTTTGGTAAATCATGAATGAATGAGAAAAGGGTAAGTGAAATAGAAAAGCAATGGCCTTGGTAAGAAGAATTGTTATGTAGGAAAAGAGAGTTAAAGCATAGTTTTGAGTCACTTTTGCCCAAAATTTCCTCCTAACCTAGCCTGATACCTCAGAAATAGCCTGGAAAAGACCTGTTTGATCTTGGAACTCAGATATAAGGGGGCATTGGATGATAAGGGCAAGCTTATGGGTACATATGCTATATTTGCAACTTCTTTGATGAGTGAGAGGGTTGTGATTTGTATCCACAAAAGATATTAAGTTGTGGATCTCCTTGACTGTAAGGACAACTTGAGTCATACTTAATTTGGGTAATCTTTGTAGATACTTGTATCCACATTATGTAGATGAATTGAATTTGAAAAAATGCCGGTTATAGACGCTAACATGTTAAACCATATGATTTGGATGACAAGCGAATGGTTGTGTGAGAATTGGTTTAGTGGCAAATGTTCGTTATTGTATTATTCAAATTTGCAATTTGATACTGAGTTGCTTGAGGACAAGCAATTATCTTAATTTGAGGGTGTTGATATTTCGTCTTTGGACGGAATATTTTTCATTTTTTTCTTGGGAAAATTGTATGTTTTCAAGGAACCAACGTTGCATTTAACACTGGTCTTTGGTATTTCAGGGTAAGGAGCTGACTGGAGGAAAAGACTTAGAAAATTAGTAGAAAAACACTTATGTGGTCAAAATGGTGGACCATCAGTTTTGCGATGGACCACCAACTCAACCATCAGATATAGGAACAACCCATAAATTATGAAGACCCAGCAACAGACCATGTAATGGACCATCAGTTTTGCGACGAACCACCACTTTGGCCGTCAGGGATCAATAGAACCTAACTCTCCAAGACCATCAGCGACGATCAAGATGGTGGATCGTCTATTTTACGATGGACCACGATGAAGACCGTCGGTCTTGTCCAGAAAGTGACCCTTCAGGATCAATAGTGACGAACCAAATGGTGGACCGTCAGCTTTGCGATGGACCACCACTTTGTCCGTTATTATGGATGCAAATTTTATATTATTTAAATTTTAATATTCTTTTTACCTAGGAACATATAAATGCCTAGTTTTATATTTTATAAGGTATCTTTTATCCATCTTTTTTCTTTTATTAGGGTTTTTTCATACTTGAAACATAATGTACGTAGTTTTTCTCTGAGATTCATTTGAGAACTATGGATCTAGATTTCTTTATCATATTTTCTATTAAAGATTGAAAAACAATAATTGTGACTATTGTAAGTAAATTCTAAACTAATTTATGAATATCACAATGATTTATTCTCTTTTTTGGTAGGAAATGTGTGGCTTAGCTCCCATAACTAAGGTTATGGGAGACTTGATGTGAAAAGCTGATTTTTGGGTTCTGAATCTAGTAGATTCCCATGAGTAATTGATATTGCATAAAATCTTCTTCACTATAATGACTTTTCTTGGTTGCATAATTGAAAAGTGAGCCGAAGAACAACACTTGTTGAAATAGAAAAGTTCTTGTTGGGAAAAGAAAGGGTTTAGATAAATCTAAAGGCTTTAATCTTTGGATACAGTGTAGATGCGTTAACCGGATCAGACCATGTGAGATTATAGTTGAATTAATACTATGTTCCTTAATTTGAAAGAATTAAGGGATAAGTTACTCATTTAGGTTGAGAAACTAATGGGTAAACCATAGAATTAAATTACTCTTGTAATAAGAATTGTTCATTGGAAATCCAAAAAGTTCACAACCCTAGCTGCTTAAGCATCTTGGTAACCATAACTCTTGTTTTACTTTTCTTATTGAATTACTATTAGCAATATAACCTATAGTTGGATTACTTTTTGTGAAAAACATTTGATTATAATTGCTAAATAAAAATCCCCCTCTATTCTGGTACATTGGATCAACAGTCTAGTAGCAACCACAATACCTAGTGAACACAGCATTCCCTGTGGGAATCAATACCTAACCCAATTGGGTTTTATATTTGACAGCGACCGCTTACATTCTCCAGAGAGTGTTGTAATTTGGGTGTATCACCATACCAAGTACGAAAAGACATCTTAGGGATATCCTCCTCCCTAATCTTAAGTTGATAATACCCAGATTGGAAATCTATCTTAGAGAAGAACTTGGTACCTTGCAACTGATAAAATAAGACATCTATCCTTGGAAGAGGATGCTTCTTCTTTACAGTCACCTTATTCAACTGTCGATAGTCAATGCACATCCAAAGGGGACCATCCTTCTTGGGCACGAACAACACCAGTACACCCCATAGGGATATGCTAGGATAAATAAACCCTTTATCAACAAGATCCTTAAGTTGCTCCCTGAGTTCTCTCAACTAAGCTAGAACCATTCTATAAGGAGGAATATATACTGTAAGAGTGTCCGAAACCAAATCAATACCAAACTCTATTTCCCTATCTGGAGGAATACCAGGAAGATCATTTGAAAAGACCCCAGTAAACTAATTTACTACAAGAACCAAATAAAAGGACGTACCCTCCGAGTTATAATATTTAACCCAGACCAAGTGATAGAGACAACCCTTAGAGATTAACCTCCGAGCTTTAAGATAAGAAATAAACCTCCTCCTAAGAGCTAGGAATTTACCCTCCCACTCAATAACCAATTCACCAGGGAGTCTAAAGACAACTTTACAGGTCTGACAATCCAAGGATGCGTAACAAGAGTGTAACCAATCCATCCCCAGAATGACATCAAAGTCTACCATATTCAATTCAAACAAATCAACCAAAGTCTTCCTACCACCAGCAAATATCACACATCCCCTGTAGACTCTCTTATCTATAACTGAGTCACCTACCAGGGTAAAAATAGATAAAGGACCCAAAACAACCTTAGGATCACAACCAATACATGCATCCATAAATAGGGTAACATATGAAAGAGTGAACCTCAGACCAAGAAGACAATACACATCACGAGAAAAGAGTTATAATGTAACAGTAATGACATTAGGTGATGCCTCAGATTTTTACCAAGATGCAAGAGCATACAACTTATTTTGTCCTCTGCCGGTACCAGAAGAAGGAGCAGACACCAAAGTCGCACTACTAGCCATAGAAGCAAAATATGAAGTAACCGGGGCTTTAACTGCTCCCGAAGCTCCTTTACAAACCAGACAATTCTTAACCATATGGCCTGACTAGAAATATTTAAAACACTTGTCCCTGCCTTTATCACAATAGCCCGATGAAGATGACCACAGAACTAGTAATGAGGGCATGAAGAAGCCGACTGACCCCAAATCGCTTGAGATTGGGAACCCTGTGCCCAGAAATTATCACCACCTTGCAAACGCCTATCATTCGACTACCTTGAGTAAGGAGCACTAACATTATAGAAGGAACCAGAACTCCACTACTTCTTCTTCGGCCATTTACCTCCATCCCGACCGTCGTGCTGTTGAGCACTACTCTGCTCATAGACCCTACTTCTCTTACCCTGCCTTTTCCCAAACTCTAAATGTTTTCTCTTTTCATCCTCCACATGTTACATGTGGATAACCAACCTTTAAATGTCCATATCCTTGACCAACAAAGCAGTCTTTCTTTCAAGGATCAAGTCTCGAGATATCCTGGAAGTGAACTTTATCATCCTTGCCCTAATGTTATCTACCAAATCAAGAGCATACCTTGACAACTGATGAAGATTCAAGTCATATTCCTTGATAGATATTTTACCTTTCTTGAGATTCACAAACTCCTATATATTTGCTTCCCTCATCTCTTAAGGAAAGAAATAGTCCAAAAAAGTATTAGAAAAAGCATCCCAATAGGACAACTCTTCCACATAACCTTTATCCCTATCCTACTCTTCATACCATCGGCACATAACATCCTTGAGCTGATAATCTGTAAAATTCACACCTTCTACATTTGTGGCCTAATCACCTTGAATATCTTCTCTATTTTATCTAAGAATCCCTAAGGATCCTTCTCTACCATAACACCAGAAAACGTAGGATGATTCAGCTTTATAAACTTTCTAACCCTCATGGACTCATTAGATAACCCACCAGACGCATCCCGCTCAGCCTGAGTAGTAGCCAACTAAGCAATAGTATGAATATATTGGAAAAATTCTACATTATTTAACTCACCACAACGAGGACTAATAGCAACCATAGAAACTCTAGAAAAATCAGGGATAGGACCCTGAGAATGAGTGGGAACTCCAGGTGTAGGACGTACCCCATCAAAATCATCCCCATATAGAATAGAAGAATTTCGTTGTGTTAAAGATCATTGAGAGATTATCTGAAAAGTAAACAACCAAGGATTAGACAAGAATTCCAGGACTTAGACTCTAAGCTTGAAAATAAAATAACAAGAAAGTGAAACATTCCTAAATGCCTCGTAACTTTTCTTTTATGAGTGTAGCGCGTTACATACTCCTAAAAGAGACTCTAACAGACACGGCTTTGTGGACTCCTAATTGACCTTTCACCTAAATCTCTGAAATAAACTTGACACGACCCAACCTAGGGCCTTGTCATAATAGGAGTCCCATGTCCGATCTGGACAAGAGACCACCCCCACTACCCAACAAACCTCTAGCTGCATACCCTAAGTTGTCTAAATTTTAAGCATATAATAAGATAGTGTAAAAGCTCACATTAAGACTTTGTGATAAGATAATGACCGTGACCGACCCAACTGAGTCCAACCCACCCATACCAACCGTCCAATCATACCAAGCAAAACCAAAACCATAAATAAATAAATTCAATTAATAATTAAATATAAAATCCTAAAATGAAAGAGGATGGAACAAAACATAATATCGTCAACCGGTATCAACCCCAATACCAATAACAATGCTAAGGGTGACAGCCACATTGATCCCGCACATTCCAACCCATAGTAGTTCCACAAAAGCTTCTAACCAAAAGAATACAAATAATCAATTGGCACATGCTCCAAACCATAGCCAAAACCAAGATCCATAAATAATACAGAGTATGAAATAACATCCATGAAATGGAGCCTTCTGAATAGATGGAAGCTCACCACTTTAATCCAAAGCTGAGCCTTAAATGTCCGAATGCCAAGTAGGAAGAGTAGAGTGGATAATTCCTGCATTGTGCGGGGAAACAGTTGCTCTAATATGGGTCAGAGGGTGAACACTAGCATAAAAATAGATAAGGATAAAATAATGTCAATTATAAAACAAAGAAAAACCATCCATATGCACGTAAACCATGCATATATATATAACCATGTCGGGAAAGGGAACTGATTTTAGTATACCATTAAAAACTTTACTTGGGCTATGTAGCTTTGCCTTCCTAAAATTCTCACGGGCTATATGGGTTCAACTCCCCCTACTGAAAGGGACCAGTGCATGAAGCCGCACAACCATAGAAAATAAACTTAGGATGACTATTACATCCCCCAAAATATAACGTGTGACATCATGCACACAGTCACTACGACTAAACCTCACATCAGTAAACATGAGTTTCTAATTTTGATCCCCTTAGGAGCTCTATCTTCCACGGATTTGCTATATATAACCCCCCGTCCTTTAAGCCCAATTAAAACCATTTCCAAACAACCAAACGATTATCCATTTATTATTAACTAAGGATATTAGTAGTGGTATTGTCATACCGACTATAACTTGCAAGTATTGTTTTTAGACAACCCTTTTTAATATCAAGGGATTCCCATGTACCTATGGATCATATTATCCAATTAAACAAAAATCGGGGCCACCTAGGCCTTTCCAATCCATTTAAAACTATTTAAACTATTCATATCATTTAGGGTTCTGTTACTATGTTTGAACCATGCATAATTTCCATTGAAAACCTAATATTATAGTGAAAACATTGTTATAGGAATTTTATCAAACACATTAGGGATAACATTTACAAAACAAAAGTCCATTACAAAATAACCATTACCATGAAACCAATTATCCAAAACCACCATTAATTAATATCAAAGAATAATTAAAACATGGGAAAACCATAACCAAGCATTTATAACCAAACCCCCAAATCATATTTGAAAATGAAAAATCATACAACATTCAAATCATAAAAACCATGCCTTTAGTTGGAACTAACAATGAGGCAAGAGAACATCCCTTAAACCAAGATGATGATGGAGACATATTACCAAGGCAAGCCCTAATTTATTCCTTAAGATGAAACCCTAGCTTCTTTTGCCCAAAACTCTAGAGAAGATTTAAAAGTGTTTTCCAAGTATTTAAGAATAGAATAATAGGTCAAATAACCTCCCAATAGGAATATAAGTCATGGGACATCATTAGGATAAGTAGGAAAATATAAATATTTTCCTCACTTAAACTACATTTTATTCCCATCACAGGATATGATTGAACCTTACGAATTGTACCCATCCTGTACAAATGGTACCTGATGAGTGGTGAGTTTACCACTAATTTGCACTCATTATTCATGCATATTACCTTGTTTTGAATGAATAAATGAGACAACATCTATGGATATATGCACTAATATCCAATCTTTCAAGGAATAAAGTTGAGGAGAACAAAAAATATGGATGGGAGCTGAAAAATGATAAAAAGAGAGAAAAAAAAATTGCAGGTAAAGACATGGAATACATCAACCTTGATTACTGCAATCACAGTCCTCTATCTATGGTCGCGGTCAGTCAATAAGGTCAAATAAACATCGTCGCAGAACATAACCATAGATGCATGGTCGCATTTATGGGGAGCCATGCAAGATAACGGTTATGCGGGAATACGTCCAGGGGAAAATATGTATAAGCACTTAGATACAGCCCAAGCCATACTTAGGGGAAAAAAACCCTTCCTCTTTAGGGATAACTTAGCTCATAAGATATCATGTAATCTACTTAAAACCCTAATCTTGGAAAAGTGTGTATTTAATTTTGAATGACCAATTTCTTATTTTCTTGTTGAAGAATGGATTCTTTGAATGACCCATATGGTATATCTCTCTTTACTTTCTTCATGGGTAGCTAAATAATTTAGTCTTGGGATTATGTTGAATTAGTATGTGATTATGTGTGGGTATTATTGTGTTTGCATGGATTTTAGTGGTTGGATATGGATTTTACCAATGCTTGAGCTTATGAGTTGGATTTGATGGGTGAAAACTCCAAATTTCCAAATGGGTTTGATGGGTGAAAGCTCCAAGATCTAGAAACCCTTTGTCATCCTTGAAAAGGAGACTTAGTTGAATATTAGATAACCCATAACATCCTTGAAAGAGGGTTATTGAGGGACAAGGCAATGGTGAACAACTAAGCCTATGTGTTACTACCCTTTGCAATCTTAGAAATAAGTGTTTAGGGATTATAATTCATGTTAAGAGCATCATCCAAGAAATAGGGATGGTTGGTTAAGGTTTTGGGTAGTTGTAAAAACTCCACACTTGTTAGGTGCTCAAAATAGCCAATGAGGGAAATCATTGGGGTTTTATTGAAAGATTGAACTCAACGACCTTTAACCTTGACTTTTCATTAATTAACAACTAAATTCCTTACTAAATCAACACTATTCGACATGATTCACCTCTAAGGATACATGATCCCAATATTTCTCCAAACCTTGAATTCAATTAAAAGATATCATTTACTAATTACTTGCTAAAGGTAGTAGTAAAAAAGGTGCAAAAAAAATCCCCCCATTTGATTATACATGCTTTTTTCTTTAGCATTACGTATGATCTTATAGTAATTGGAATACCTATAGGTCTGAAGTCTATAGCATTCATTCCTCGAGATTCGAACCCAACATACATTGGGTTACTTAACAACGACCGCCTCACCCTTCAATTATGGGAGTGAGTTGATCATTATCAAAATGGTGCCATTGTCGAGGAGTGATTTAGCTTGTATGGTGTTATTCTTACTTTGGAGCATCCGGAGTGTCACACTTTACTTTCGTTGTTATTTTTGAATCTTTTGAAGGTAATTTTAGCATAAATAGAACCATGAGTGAGGTACCAAATCACATGGAACCATCCAATGACACTACGGGAAAGAACAACTTAAACGATGGGTATCATGTGGATGAAATCGTACCATAACTAACCTTGGAAATGGGACTTTTGATGTGTCTAGTGTCATGATTCATATGTTGCAAGTAAAGGGGATATAAGGAGGCCAATCCCATGAAGATCCACATGTTCACTTGAGATATTTTTTGGAATTTCGTACTCCATTCAATATTCCCCTAATGCTCAAGAAGCATATTGGCTTTGTCTCTTTCCATTCTCACTAATGGGTGAAGCATTGTTATGGTTCTGAGCACTTTCATTGGTTTCACTTAATTCATGGATCAAGATCAAAAAGACATTTTTAGATAAATACTCATATCCATCCAAGGTGTATGACTCAAAAGATGAAATTATGAATTTTAAGCAAAAGACCAATGCGGCGGAAGGTCCTATCTTGAACTTTCACTTTCATGCAGCCATAAAATTATTGAGAGAGATGACTAACAATAATTGAAAAGGACACACTCAAGATATCCACATCTCAAGTATCCCTTCAACTAAACCCATGACTAATGGATATCAAAGGAAGTGGAAAGAGAATCAAGATCTAATCTTGGCAAAGATCCTTGCATAACTTGAACTATTGACTAAGTACATCATGGATACTAGCAAAGGTAGAACAGAGGATCTCCTTGCAAGGATTTTTAGTAAGGTTGAGCGAATGGACGAATTGGTCCATGAAGTAAAAAAGAACTTTATTTCACTTTCTAAAATGGTAGCCTCTTATTCAGTGTCCATAAAGAAATTGGAGAATCAAATGGGACAAATCTCCATGCGTCTTGATGTTAAGCTTAAAGGTGACTCCAGTAGAGGCAAAACCACAAATCTTCAAACCAAGGGTCAAATTTTGGCAATGCATACAGTGGATAAAAATCCAAAGGGGGAGCACTTGACAGAGAAATTCAGGGGACAGATGCCCAGCACCAAACTAATGGACAAGATGCCCCAAAGTCTAATCGAAAAGGAGAAGAAAGAAGTGAAAGAAATTATTGAAAGTTTGATTGGTGAAGGGAAATTTGATAAGTGGGGTCCTATGGACCTTTCTTGATGAGTTAATGCATGGTAATGTCGTGCCAGGACATTAACTATGGCTCTGTGTAGGAGGCAACCCACAAACTCGTTGAGGACCACTCGTATCATTTTTATCATATTTTTCTAGTATGAATGTCAGATTTTACATATGAATAACTCATTCCTATGTAACTCTATGGAGAGCGTTGCATAAGCTTAGAAAAAAAGAAGTGCGCATTTCAAGTGAGCAGAAAAGCTGAACAGGGAAAAGCAGGGGAGAATACATTCCCGCTTTAATTACAACCGTTGTCCCCAGGCGCAATCGTGGCTACCCATATATCTGCAATCACGGCCAGTCAGTTGTGATCGTAGAAATAGAAACTAGTTGATTCATCGACTACCTCCCTAATTTCCATGCATTCTCGCTCAAGTTATTGCATGAAGGAATGGTCTAATCTTAATATAATTAGTGATGGTGCGGAGTATGAAAAGAATAGAGGCCTTTGAAGGAGTTTTAGGGAGAACCCTTATTTCTTTGTTAGCTTTGGTTATTCTTGCAGTAGGGACACTGCAAACTTTTTGGTTGAGGGTGTTTCCTTATTAATTTTATTTGGGCTTGTATTGTTTATATTGCTATGCATTTTTCTACTTTTTTGGACAATTCTTATCGTTTTCCTTATTTGGGTTGTAATATTCGAGTACTCTGATGGTGTTTCATATTTGGATGGATTAGCTATTTTGTTCTGAGTTGGCTATTCTAGCATAAATTTTATTAGATGAGCTTTGCCTTTATGATTGGTTTCCCATCCATAGGTGCAGGGGAAGTCTGAGTAACTATGGCATTAAGAACATAGAATGCAAGGAAAGTTTGAGTACCTATAGCATGGAAAAGTTGGGGTTGCATTAAGATGCATTGGCGAAGTCTGATTAACCATATGGTGGGTCACCCATACTATGAACTTCAATGTAAAACAATATCTTGGATGGTTTCCATGATTAACAAATTATATGTGGTGCGGATGAAATAGGAAACAACCCCCTCCATCCGAAAATTTTGAAAAATTCAAAGGCATGGACGTGAGAAACTTTGTGACAATTTTTTCCTCTTCCTATGACTCTGAAAGTTGAATTTAGAAAAATAATGACTACTTCATCTTTGTCTCGAGTAGGTAGAGAAATTGAATCCCCTTGATGACATTTATATGCCATATGTGTGAGGATAGTTATCTCCATCTCATGTTTACTTGTACTATTCAGAACTTTTCCATTTAGACTTTCGAGCCTAATTTTTGACCGTGCTTTGTTGGTAAAATGATCATAGGACATTGTGTAATTTTTGAAGTCAATTTTAGCCTAAAGAGACTACTAATACATAAGAGTTACCCCAAGTCACCCTCTTTGAGCCTTTGGAATTTTCTTTGGCAACCACATTATAAGTCGTGACCCTTCTATTCATCCCTCCCTTGAAACCTATCCTCCTTGAACTTGAGAATACAAATTGAAGATAAAAGCCTAAGTTGGGGGTGGTGGAAAGAGAAAGAAGTATAGTTGGGCGACGAAGTCTTAGGAAGGTTCCTACAATCTTGAGAAAGTGAAGCTTTTTGGATTTGAAAAAAGAAAGGATCCCATAAAGGAAAGAAAGGCTTTATCGACGTGTGAATATTATAGAAGAAGAGAAAAAGTGAAAAGTGGGCAAAACAATAAAAAACAAAGGTTGGAAAAATAGTAAAGTGCAAAGAAGTAGTAATAAGTTAAGCATGAAAAGAGTATGATAAAAAAGTTCAAGGAGGGTGTAGCCGTGTGTACATAAGTTGATCTCCTACCCTACCCTAAACCTATATTATAATCTCAACAAGCCCTTTGTGATTCCTAACCAAGTATAGTCATTGTAGTGGTGATTGAAAATAGGGGCAAACCTATGGCATGGTACTTGTTAACATGGAGAATTTCTTAAGAGAGTGAGTGATTGCACTTAAAATTCCTTGTTGTGGGATTGGTAGCTAGGTGTGTGAATTTCTCCTTTCTTATGAGGATGAATGTGAACTAGATGAGGTGGGTAATTTTTGCATCTTCCATATAATGAGATAATCAAAACTATTGCATGTTTGAAGTCAGTATGTGAGTCATTTCTAAAGCGCTAGTAGTTGTTACATTGTTGATCCTGGAAGTTTATTACATTCTTTACTATTCCATTTTATGATGAGGGAAGTTATTAAAATCTTATTTTCCCATGTGTAAAAACATTTTTGTGGTAGCAATCTAGTTTGAGTCATCATGATCATTGGGTGATAGAATGAAGGCACACATATGAAATTGTCTCATAGTAAGAGGTAGAGTGGCTTAAGGGCAAGCAAGGTTTTAAGTTGGGGGTGTTGATGAGTAGTGAGTTTACCACTCATTCTCACTTGTTATTCATGTACATTACCTTGTTTTGAATGAATTAATGACACAAAATCTATGGATAGATGCACTAATATCCACTTTTTGCAGGAATAAAGTTGAGGAGACCAAAAGATGTGGATGGGAGCTGAAAAATGATAAAAAGGGAGCAAAGAAGAGTGCAGCTGAAGACCTAGAATACATCAGCCTCGGTTATTGTGACTATGGTCCTCTATCTTGGTCATGGTCAGTCAAACATTCAAAGCAACGCAGTCGCATGGTCGCAGTCGCAGGGAGACATGCGCGACCACGGTTAAGTGGGAATATGCCAGGGGAAGATCTTTAAAAGAACTTAGACACATCCCAAGCCATATTTAAGCAAAAAACCCTTCCTCTTTAGGTATATCTTGGAATTTAAGACTTGAAGTCCTAATTTTGGGTAAGTGTGTAATTAATTTAAGAGCATCAATTTCTTAGTTTCTTGTTGAAGAATGGATGCTTTAAATGGCCCATATGGTATATCTCTCTTTACTTTCTTCATGAATAGCTAAATAATTTAATCTTGGGATTATGTTGAATTAGTGTGTGATTGTGTGTGGGTATTATTGTGCTTGCATGAATTTTAGTTGTTGGGTGTGGGTTTCACCAATGCTTGAGCTTATGAGTTGGGATTTGATGGGTGAAAACTCCAAATTTCCAAATGTGTTTGATGGGTGAAAGCTCCAATCTCTAGAAACCCTTGGTCATCCTCGAAAGAGAGACTTAAGTGAATATTGGATAACCCATAACATCCTTGAAAGAGGGTTATTGGGGGACCATCAATGGTGAAAAACTAAGCTTATGGCCTCCTTCCCTTTTCTATCATAGAAATAAGTGTTTAGGGATTGAAATTCATGTCAAGAGCATCATCCAAGAAATAGGGATGCTTGGTTGAGTTTTTGGGTGGTTGTACAAACTCCACACTTGTTAGGTGCTCGAAAGAGCCAATGAGTGAAATCGTTGGGGTTTTATCGAAAGATTGACTTTAACGACCTTTAGCATAGCCTTTCCATTAATTAACAACTAAATTCCATACTAAACCAACTTTCCCCCATGCTTCACCTCTAAGGATACATGATCCCAAGAATCCTCCAAACCTTGAATTCAATTAAAAGATATCCTTTACTAATTACTTGCTAAAGGTAGTAGCAAAAAAGGTGCCAAATAAATTCCCCCATTTAATTATATATGTCTTTTTCTTTAGCATTGCAAATGACCTTATAGAAAATGGAACACCCATAGGTCTTAAGACTATATCATTTACTCCTCGATATTCGACCCCAATTTACATTGAGTTACTTGACAACGACCGCCTCACCATTCAATTATGGGAGTGAGTTAAGCATTATCAGTACCCACCTCTCATACCCTAGGCTTTCCCTATTGGACCCAACATTGTCCAAGGTATGACACACCTAAACCCAAGTCGTATCTAACTGTACAACTAGTACCCATAACCATACCCATGGAAGAATAGAATCCCAGAAAGGTTTAAACATTAACCACCGTATGAGTCTGTAGTATGACTCATACCCTGGCTTACAGCTCATGGTGAGCCACATGTACTCATATATAACATTAGTTAACAAGTCTAAGGTTAAGTAAAGTAACCAAAAAACCCGTATACACCGATACAACTAGTACCCCCCAAATCATACCATTCCAGTAACTATATTCATCCACCAACCAACACTGGTCAGTATACGACTAGACCATACCATTCGTAACCAAGTGTAAGACTCATTCCCGTAAGTCATATCTTTCCCAGAACCCAAAAATCAAGGAAATTTTCTAAGCTCCAGAAACCAGGGTGTTCCAGATAAACTGTATACCTAACACCTCTTGAAAATTCTTCCAAAATTGTGAAGTGAAAACTGAACCTCTATTTGAGATATTAGACATTGGTTCACTATGGAGACAAACTATCTCACGAACATAGATACCTTCTTACCTCTCTACATAAAAGAAAACCTGAATAGGGATGAAATGAATAGATTTGATAAAGCTATCCATGATGACACAAATACTACCAGAACTATAAGAAGTATGAACTATGAGAAGTATGAGGCAACCTAGCACGGAGTCTATAGTAATTCATTCACACTCTTTTTTTGGAATGGGTAACCTCTGAAGCAAACCAATACGCCTCAAATGCTTGACTTCACTTGTTGACAACATACGCAACTAGCTACAAATTATGCAACATCCTTTATTAGACCACACCCACCAGTAGTGGTGTCTCAAATCACGATATATCTTGGTCACTCCTAAATCAATATAGTACCTAGAACAATAAGCCTCCTCCAAGATAAATCTCGTCCAACCACCCACTCTTGGCATATAAAGTCGGCCTCCAATCCTCAAATTACCATTAGAGTCAAGTAAAGATTATTTAGCATCGCCAGTCAACATCTTAATCCAAATCACTGTAAAACTAACATCATCAAACTGGTAAGCCCAAATATACTCCATCAAGGAAGATCTAGCCTCCACGAATGCCAAAATACACCTAGCTGTCAAAATATCAAGACTAACTATATGGTTTGCCAAAGAATGGAACTCTAGAACCAAAGGCCTCTCCTGGGTTAAAAGATACAGCAAGCTACCCATACTAGTTGATTTCTAGGTCAATGCATCAACAACCATATTACCCTTTCTTAAATGATAGAGAATAGTACGATCATAATCCTTAAGCAACTTAAGCCAATGACGCTACCTCATATTAAGATCTCACTGGGTGAACAAATACTGAAGGCTTTGGTAATTTGAGAAGATATCACAACGGACACCACATAAATTGTGTCTCCACAACTTCAAAGCAAATATTACCATGAAAAACTACAAATCATGGGTAGGGTAACTCATCTCATGAGGCTTCAAATGACAAGAAGAATACACAATCCCCTTAAACGCCTGTATCAACACAACACCTAACCCAACACCAGAAGCATCATAGAAGAAAGTAAAGCCCAAACCCTCCTTAGTCAAATACAAGATAAGAGCTTTGGTCAATAAATCCTTGAGCTTTTGAAAGATTGTCTCACAATCATCATACAACTAAAATAAAATATTATTCCGAGTCAACTTGGTCAAATGTGATGCAATAGATAAAAACTCTCAACAGAGCATCGATAGTAGCCTGCTAAACCAATAAAACTTAAAATCTTATAGGAGAAATCATAACCTTGGACGGATCAATCATGATAACATCCTTGGTCATAACATGACCCAAGAAAGAGACAGACTCTAGCTAATACTCACACTTGGGGAACTTTGCATACAATTTTTTATCTCTCAATCTCTAAAGTATAATTTGCAAATTCTCCTTATGGTCAACCTTACTTTTGGAGTAAACCAAGACATCATCTATAAATACAATGGAAAAAGAGTCGATATATAGTCAAAACATCTAGTTCATCAACTTTATAAAAGTAGTTGGGGCATTGGTAAACCATGACCAAAAACTCATAATGGATGTACCGAGTCCTAAAAGTTATCTTTAGAATATTCAAAGCTCTAATCCTCAACTCTTTAAATTAATCTTTGAAATCATCAAAGAACCTTAAATAATCTCAAACAAATCATCAATATGAAGAGGAGGATACTTGTTGTTAACCTTCACCATATTCAACTATTGATAATCAAAATACATACGCATAGAACCATCTGTTTTCTTCACAAACAAGACAAGCGTACCCCAAGGTGATACATTAGGTTGGATAAATTCATTATCCACCAATTCCTACAACTTATCCTTTAATTCCTTCAAGTCTGTTAGGGACATCCTATACGGAGGAATAGAAATAGACTTGGTACCCAACTCAAACATCAATAGAAAAGTCAATATCACTATTCAGAGGCATACCAAGAAAATCCATATGAAAAATATCCATGCACTCATGGACAATACAGACAAAATCCATAAGATGCAGTTATGAAACACTAGTATCACAAATATCTACCAAGTAAGAAAAGAATTCCCTCTCTACCAAGTGATTAGCACATAGAAAAAATATAACACTCTTGGGTGCCTACCACTAAAGTTTCTAAAGTGGAACTTTTGGAAAATGCACCAGCTGTGGAAGAAATTAGTTTAAACGCGTGTAATGGAGCTAACCCATGCTTAGAAGTGGGAAAAATAGCTCAAAATCATGAAATCCTAATATCTAAGTCTCAAAAATGGTGAGAAATGGTGAAAACTAGTTATTTATAATCCAAGGGTTCAAAATCATAGGCCAGGGTTGCGATCACAGTACCTTACTTATCAAGTGTATTGTGATCGTAGAAAGGGTATCATGATAGAGACACTACGATTGTTGGCTCAATCGACATCCAGACTGGAGCAGATTAATCGCGAGTGCATTAACTAAGTATGCACCAGTTTGGGACTTGGTGCATTCCAAGTCTCTAGAGAACCCTCGGGATTCATTCAGAATCTCATGAATGCAAACAAACTTGCTAACCTATAAAATTCAATGCTCCAAACTCAATGGAGATATCAAATTTTTGTAAAGACATTGTTTTCATAGATTTGACCCCCAAAACCCCAAATTACAATTTTCTAAAAACAGAGGGTCGAAATGTGAGTTAAAAGCCATAAAACCACACCAACCATGTTACCACCCTGCAATTGATGTTCTGGATGTGTTGGTGCAATTCATTTTTCCATTCAATGCATAGATAAAAAGATATCAATTGAAATCAACTATAAGGCTCTCAAAGTAGTCAAAAACCACAAAATTACATAAATGGCACCAAAATACATCGAGAACTATGTTAATCATTGGTACACCTTAGAAATTCCATAATACAACCTTGTGGACGAGTCAAATAGTCAAATCACCAAAAACACATATTTTATATATTTTTTAAAAATTTAGGTCATTACAGCTAAAGTGGTCAAGTACTGCTTTAGCAGTATCTTCCAATGCATGTCAGTCTGCTAATGCGGACAAGGGCCACTTTAGAGTCCTCTGCTAACGAAGACAAAGATCGTAAAAGTAGCCTTGCCCAGTTGACAGTTGATATCAAAAGTGACCAAGTGGTGAATTAGTGCCTACCGCTTAAGCGGCCAAAGTTGGCCTTTTCCCAGTTGCACCGACAGAGTGGTCCACAAGTTATGAAGCCTTGAAAAATAGCAAGTCTCTATGGACACCTTGAGATTTTTCCAGAATCTTGAGCATGTAAAGAAACTATGCTACCCTATCAAAATCGGGGGTCTAAACCCAATGGCGATATCTGAATTTCAAAAAAAATATTTTTTTCATAGAATTGACCCCCCCGAGACCTATTTTCACAACTTTCCAAATGGTTGAAATAAGATATAAAAGTTGTAAAACCACACCAATCATCTTAATAATCTCAAATAATTGTCTTGGATATGCTAGTGCTGTTCTTTTTGTCATCAAACGCACAGATCAAAATAGGATGACTAATGTCAATTAATAAACCTTTAAGATCACCAAAAATCATAATATCATATAAATCACATCAAAATATATTGGAAACCATGCCAAACATCACACGTCCTATAAACACCACAATACAACCATGAGGATCTGTAAAATGGTCAAATCGCATAAAAATAAATACTTTACACATATACCTAAAATCAAGTCACTAGACAAGCTCTACAACTCTTGGTTGAAATCTCAATAGCAAGGCAAAACCATTTGACATCAACTATCCAAATAAATATGGTAGACATGTAAGCATCCATACTCTAAATCTATCAAACCTCTAAGCCGGCACCCAAAAGAGTCAAGATTCAAACCTTGATCTACCAAGTGCAAACCAAGGGCGGACAACCAACTCACTCTCACTGTATAAAATTAGCAATATCCCCGATGGATCCTGCCAGAACCAAAATCAAATTGTAGCTGAAGAAAAAGATCACAATAGAGGATAAACCACATGCTGAAAGCACAAATAATCAATTCCATATCTTCTAGAAGGACTGGATTAGCAAAGCACACCCAATAACTCACCAAGGCTGCAAGCAATACTAGTGATTACAAAAACTCTAGACACTTAGAAAAATGAAACTTTAGTAAGAAACTAGTTAATCCAATACTCCACATCGAAAGATCGTCTATATCCATCTCTCTTAACCCCAGTTAAAACAAGAACTACAGCATGCTAAGAATAAATTAGCCAACTCCATATCAATACCAAAATCAAAGCTATCCCTAGGAGATGAACTAAATAACCTAAAAGGCAAACCCAATACCTCCAGCGACTGAAACCAAGACCATTATCGGGTGATGAACTCGCCAATAGGAAGAAGGAGTCAAAGATGGTTGATGTTTCCTAAATTACGACTCCAATAAAGTATAAATAGGTCACATGTAAAATATAGAGCCCATCAAGCTTGGGTCGATCCCATGAGGAATTGGTTGAAAGTCTATCACAAGCTTCCTGATATAATTACAAATTACAGATAGTAAATAGTGTGTTTTGGTGAAATTAAGTGTAACAATAACAATGTTATGTAATTAGGTTGTTACGAAAATGAGTAACATCACTAGGACTATGTTCCCTCTGATTTCATAACTATATAGATGGCTTGTGCTTGTCAAATCATCTTGGTGCCTTGCATACAAAATCTACAAAGTTATGTATCACCTAACCATCTCTTGACCTTAGTTAGGTGAATTTCACTCATGTCCTCTCAATCTTAGAGTGTCACATTACTAACCCTTATTCTTAATCTGAGATTATTTATTCTCTCTTGGTCTAAAGTTAATTAGATGAAGGTTAATAGCTTTAAATTAGTTCTGATTTATTTTCACTAATCTCTACCTCTCTCTTAAGAAAGTATTCAATATAGGTGAGTTTCTAACATTTGTAACTATTAAGAAAATAATCACAAATTTAAGAAATCCAAATACATGAGAGAACACCAATTTAGAAAGACTTTATGCAAAAGCTTCTTTGTTAATACATCGGGATACGCACAACCCTAGTTCTGGGATTTAGCTGCTCATGATTGTAAGAACAAACATAGATTTGATAGATAAAAGAATAATGATGAACTTATGAAGAATAATAATGAAAATAAAAAATCTCAAATTAATTGTAAACCCTAAAAACCAAGAACAATAATTCCAAGATAATAATGTATCTCACATCTCAAAATAATGTAAAAAGTGTATAATGTGCATAAACTATTGTAAAAGAGACCAAAAAAATCACAAAACCCTCTAGCGATATTTATAGATATAAATTAAAACCTATACTAAATAGTGTAGGATACAGAGTCAACACCAACCCACAAGGTAACCTACGGGGCGTAACTAGCCTCATGGAAATTAGAGGAATCTTCAAACTGAAGAACACCTACCTAGAAGGCAACTAACGGTCTATAGGTTGTACTACGCCTCGTACATAGGGGCGTAGAAATCAAACATTACTCAGGAACTGTCAAAATCTTCATAACATTAACATACTTGTCACCTACTGGCTCATAGGTAGCCATCTCAGCTCCTCTTAGTTTCTTTTACTCATTCTTTGTCAAAACTTTGTTTTTCCTACAAAATCAACACAAAAGCACATCACATCTAACAAGAATAATTAAGTACTTACACAATTTCCTTATTTTAAGCATCAAAAGTGCCAAAAAATCAAGGCACATCAAAACTCTATTCATGTCCTAGGGCAACTAACACATAACAGACAAACATAATTCTTAACTAAAAGAATCCTAAGACATCTACGAAAGTCAACTCCTTTTAGCTCAAATTTCTTATGTCCTCTTATTTATACTTTAAAAACCACTATCTGGATTTATGTTGCACAACATTATGACATAAAGGATTCAAGTGATGGCATTATATTAGTAACAAACAACCAATCATATATGCAATTTACACTACCAACAAATAAGTAGTTAACAATACAACTCATGTACCCTCACAGCAATGAAGTCCCGACTCTCATAGTATCATAATGCATGTCAATGTAGGGACTACATCAAACACTCATACTCTTAAAGAAGTTCAAACATTGTGTATAAAATACCCTAGGCTTGCCCTTATTTTCTATATCTTATTTTTCAAACAGTTAGAATGGGATCACTGTAGGAATTTTATTGACTTGTAATATAGGCTTGGGGGAATATATGGTGCACATGGGATATAGTGACTCACCCTCCTTGACACTACACTTACATTATTGGTCCCGCTAATTAACCATGTTTTTTTATTCTCCATTTTTCTCCTTTATTGCTTATTTGGATTGGTGTGATATCTTTTGTTCATTGTATTTATTTATTTCTTCCTTTTCTCTCATTTTTTCATTCTTTTTCACACTTTTATACCGCACACAACCCTACTTTCTTTCATTTTATTCATCAGTTTTCTTCATACCCATCTTTATTTATGCATCCCAATGATAGCCACCCTCAATTTAGGCAATTTACCTAAGTCCAAGTACATAGGGTCCAAGAATGGACCATGGCCAAAATAGGTTCATTGTAATTAAATAGGGAGGTAAAAAGGTTAAAAAAAGAAAATAGGTAAAATTAGGTTCAAATTAGAGTTCAAGGGATACTTATTCTCATTTGTCGGCATTTTTAGGGTAAGAGTTAGACTTATTCAAATATGTTCTATGATCACATACCAACCAAATATCCTACAACCTAGGTAAGACAAATCAGGAAAATCTGTATTAAATACACAAAGTGAACTAGATAAATACCTCATACACATATGGTAAAGGGTTATATTATCAACTTCTACCTAGTTGGTTCAACCAATGCTAAACTATGGTTATTTTGTACCTAATACTAATGCCATAACAAGATTGAACAATGGTCACAGATGTATTCACAACACACAGTTCACAAATTTTTGGGGGGTATCATTTTTCAAAAACACATTTAACACAAAAATTAGACTGCACTAAGATTCCTTATTTTTCTTCTAGTCAAGCAAATAAAACATAATGTATATCATAAATATAACATAATATGTTAAACACACTAGATCTTCTATCGAAACTCACTTTAGGGAAAAGAGACAGGACAACAAAACCCCAAGAGGACATCTGGACCCAAAAGTATCCCTACCCATATAAAATAAGCATGCATTATCCCTAATTCATTAGTCCACCACAAATCAAAAGAGTTAGGAACTAGTCGTGGCACCATATGTGTGTATTAATGATCCCAATCACAATAACAAGAATTATCATAAATATAGAAAAAAATAAAACACCTTGGGTTTTCTCCCAAGTAGCACCTAATATATGTTGATTTCTTCATAATTCCGCAAACACTGAATGTAACTTACTCAATATTTAGCCTAGACTTAAGCTTATCTCTTTCCATATCTACCAATACTCAACCCATGATTAAAATAATCTCTAAAAATTATGGGCATCTCAAAATCCACTTCATAATCTAAGAGAACAAAGTCAGTCAGAAAGATAATGTTATCCAGTTTGACTAAGACATCAAATAGTATGCCCAAAGGCTTCTCAAACATATGATCTTCGATAAATAACTACACATCATTGGTTTGGGGTATCTCAAACTCAATTATTTAAACACTGCCAGTGGCATCAAGTTAGTCCTTACACCCAAGTGACACAAAGCTCTGGCAAAACTAGATGAACTAATCATATAAGAAACTATGAAGGCATCAAGGTCACCTTTGTTTTACATAAGAGATCGAGTTATAATCACACTATGATAGTGTAATCCACCCATATCCTTATAACTGACTGTTATCTTCTTTGTCACCAAATTTTTCAGAAATTTTGAATAGCCGGGCATCTGTTCTAAGGCTTTAAAAAGAGGAATGTTCAAAGTCAACTCCTTTAGTATAGAAATAAACTTATTATACTTCCCATCTTTATCTTTTTACTTCAATCATTAGGGATATAGTAGGGGAGGTCAAAGGAATTGGTTTCAATACTGGTGTGACCTCCTTAACCTTTTCTTTATTTTTAGTTCCTTTTTCTATAACTGTAGGCTTCTGAGGTACCATATCATTCATCACCAACTTTTTAGTTTTATTTTTTATAGCTAAATCAATGTCCATAAGGTAATTCCTAACATCATAAACCATAGGCATGGGTGGATCAATAATGGCCTTATCGCTCTGAGTAGTAATAGATAAACAATGACTATTATTTACCAGATTTTGAATCATGTTGCTAGGAAGAATAGCTAGTTGACGTTGGTTCAAAGTAGCGGACATTTCCCAAAACTGATGCTCAAGATGCTTAATAGTGATTCTATGTAAATGTCTCAACCCTAAAATATTAACCTTAATATATATAAGGTAACACTATTAGCTCTCTATACCTTTAACAAGCTTAGCAAGCAATGCCTCTTTTCTTAAACTTCCAAACTCAGTATCATAGCTCCTTGGTGTGATATAAAGACCACTCTTTTCCTTGTAATTATTCTTTAACCTCGAGTCATCGTCAAACTTTCTGATCCTGTCCTTATAACTATCTACATAAAAGTTTCAATGTTGATCCCTTATCTCAAGTTCCATATGTCTCGATTAGACCCTTAGCCCTTGTCCCTTGGCTTAGAAATCCATCATCTCTCTATCCAAATACTTTTCCTCTTTTTCAGAATTAGACTCTTCACATTTAGAAGAATTTCTTTGACTACCCATATTATTTACCTTTACTGCACCAATAGCTATGAATTGCTCCATAAGCAACCCAATCTCAGTCCTCAGCTGTGCTACCTCTTGAGTCACTGTCTTATCAAAGGTTATCTACTCTTTGGAATCACCAATTGAATAAGTACCATTGACCTGCCTACCTCCCAAGTATGCCACCCTCAGTAAGTTTAACCAATTTGATCTAAGATCATTGTAGCCTGGTCCCATTAAAGACCCATGAAAGCTTCACCTATAATAGTATCCACCACAACCTTTGTATTTTCAATCAATGCTCTATAGAATATCTCTAGAAATTTCCTCGTTGTGATCTTGTGATTTGGAATATTCATTAGTTTCTTCTTAAACCTTAACCATGTCTCATGGAGTGTCTATGAATGTAACTGACTAAAATTATAGATCCCATCGTTCAACTGTAGCATTCTAGAGGATGGAAGAAAGTGGTCGAAGAACTTTTTCCTCAACTCATTCCAATTGATAATAGACCTTTGAGGTACTTTTTCTTACCATAACATTGCTTCTCCTATAAGAGAGAATGGGAACAACGTTAGTCATAGAGCATCTTGACTCACCCCCAATTGATTCTATGAAGTACAAATCCCCACAAAGCTCATAAGGTTTATGTTTGCATCACCAGTGGGAAAACTAAAAAAAACTCACTTCAGATTTAGAAGCTAGATCATTACACTCGTAATATCAAATTTCATTCCATGAGGAAATTCTATAGGAATGAGAACACCTATCTGAACTGGTTTAACATACCCTAGATCTTCTTTTGGATCATTACAAAATGGAAAATATTAATGAACTAATGATTGAACGATGTTCCTTCTAACTCTATCTCTATCGAGTATTGCTCGGCTATCTTACACCTCCTATTTATCCCCTTCTTCAATATATCAGGCTACTACTAACCTATAATTTTATTCAATTATTAACTAGGCAGTGGTTTGCTTGGCAGTTTCTTAAATCCCAGGCGGAGGTGGCTAATTCAATATTGTGGGGTCATCATGAACCCCTTCGTGCTGGGATCCATGATCATACTCTTATTTTATCTCCATCTTATGATTATTTTGAAAGGTTTATTTAAGCACCAGATCGAATGGAATCAGGGAATTGCCTTGCTCTTAGTACCAGGCATACACTAATATGTGCCCACAAAATAGTAGAAAACCAAAAATCGTCCACAAATAAAACAAACAACTTTAATAAACTCAATCAGTAAATCTATAAATATATTCCCTAGAAATGGTGCCAAAATTTGATGTCTCCAAATTACACTTCCAAAAAAGTATAAAGAGTTTACTTGTTAAATATAAAACCAATTAAGGTTGGGGTAGATCCCACAAGGAATAGGTTGGAAATCTATCACGAGCATGCTAATGTAATTGGAAATTATAGAAAGTAAATAGGGGGTTGTATGAAAGTAAAAGTAACAAGAACAATGTTGGGTAATTAGGATTCTTATCAATATGAGATGATTACAAGGATTATGTTCCACCTGATTTCATAACTCCATAGACTGGTTATGATTGCCAAACTACCATTGTGCCTTGTATGAAAAATCTAACAAGTTATGTATCACCTGACCATTTCTCGATCATAGTTTGGGTGAATTTTACTCATCTCTTCTTGGTCTCAGAGTGTTGTATAACTAACCCTTATTCTTGATCTCAGATACACTATCTACTGTCGATCTCAAGTTAATTATATGAAGTTTGACATCTTTAAATTACTATTGTGATTTCTTTTACCTAATATCTACCTCTCTCTCGAGAAAGTATAAAATACATGTGAGTTCCTAACATTTTCAACCATCAAGAAAGCAATCAAAATGAAAAAAAAACAATATATGCAAGAACACCAATTTAGAATGACTTTGTACTAAAGTTGCTTTATTAATCCATCAGGGTTCCCACAATCCTAGTTATGGGGTTTAGTTTCTCTTGATTTTAAGAACACACAAAGATTTCATAGATGAAAAAGTAATTATGAACTTACAAAAAATAATAATGTCATAACTTGAGACTACCCCTAGTCATATCACTGTGCTTAGAGTCAAAACTGACCCCAATATAGAACAACAATTTCTCAAAGATAATTGCATACAATATGAAAGCTAAAATGAAAATAATTGATGAAATAATAATAATGAAATAGGGACATCATCTAAAGAAGGAAATAAGCATGTCTGACTCAAAACAATACTGAAAAATAAACATCCATTTGAAACCCTCTACTGATAAGGAGTTGATAGGACAAACCCCCAACTAACTCTGACTGAATAATGTAAATGAAATACTAAAAATAAATAGTTGATAAATAGTACTCAAATGATGAGTACTAACTAAGAATATAGCTGAGTGGTGCGTGGATGTGCTAAGAGCGGCATGAGTAATAAGCATTCAAACTTATATTATGTGACAGCATAATGCAATGAAGTATGCGATCGGTACTTTAAATGTACTAAGTACGAGAGATGGGAGCTAAATAGTATATACAAACTGAATATGAATGCATGACCATGTAAACTGAATGCAAGACCAAGAATAAACATGTGCTGGACAAACTAAATAACTGAATGTTGAACACTTGGTCAAGAAAACCCGAACAGAACATAAATTGAAAACTGAATTGATGATTGTGCGAGATTGAAAAATAATAGACATACCCCAAGATAAGTAAATTTAGTTCCAACTTATTACCCTAGTTGGAAGGGTGTCAATACCTTGCCAATGGTACCAACACTGGCTGGCATGGATCTACAAACTTGATCTCCCAAAGGACTAGGGTGTCATTCCTCTAATGACTAGGGCCCACTTATAACCTACAATGGAGTCATAGTTTTAGAACTTAGGTACTGCTACTAACAGTCTCATTCCTAACTTAGGGGGAGCCGTCATCACTGCGCTCACTTGGTGATAAGTATTACTCCCAACTAAATGGTACTGAAGTTTATATTGAAACATGAAATGGTAATAGATATGCTTAAGTCATGGTATTCTGAAAATGACACTGCAAGCAAAGTCTGGAATGCTCAAAAACATACAAACTGATATATGTTTAACTTCTACATATCGGGTGTTCAATATCCACCAACTTTAATAATGCAATTAACCATGATAGCATTTATGGGACATGTTACAGAAATTTTAGAATTTAATACCAACAAACTCAACAACTTGTCATGATTTCAAAATTCATGATTTTGAACATCGGGAATCACTAATTACTAGAAAAGAATGTATTCATGGTTGGATTACACACATAAATTGATAAGATCAAGGAAATTCATATTTGTCCTAGAACCCAATTCAAGAGAAGGAAATTTTTCTTGAGAATTTAAGAGTTTTTAGGACTCACAAGGTGGAAGGGACCCATTGATGAAATCCCACATACCTGAAGGTGGAAGCCTTGGAGAAATCCTTGGAGTTGAGCTTATTCTTGAGAAACCCTAGCTTCATTGGATAAGAAGAGAATAGCTTTATTTTTTACAAGTATAATGATTTTGGGATTTATGAGGTGTTAGGGTAAATTAATCCCTCAATAACTGATGTTGGAGTGTACAAAAAATATGGGTTTGGGGTTTAAAGGGATGTGAATTTACCAAAAGCCCCTTTTAAAGTCGTGCAAATATTTCTAGTTCTAATCATCATGACTCACCTAACGACTCATTACGACTGGTCATGAGTAACAGTCTGAATCATGACCTAAGGTCCTGAGTTCTGATCCTTTGCTATTAAAGCAATGAATCCCTCTCCTTGCAACTCCTTAGTTCTTTTCATGACTCATTTAGAGTAAGTATGGTCTGATACCCAATTTATTGGATTTCTGACTGGTATGTCAATGGGTCCATGCAACAACTCGTTATGTATCATAACAAGTAGTAAGTTGCAATCATTAGCACTATGCCAATATCTGAGACCCTTACTGGATTGGAAAAGACTTATACACAACTCATTATGTATGGTAACGACTTATTTCTAGAAATGTTGTCACTGTCAATTAGACAGACCCTTAGGAAATTTTTCCCTAACTTTTGCCAAGAATCGTATTAAGGCAAGATTTGTGGCATTGGAAAGCTAGTTTAATGGACTATCTTTTTATGGGTATAGAGTTGAAAAGTTTAGGGTATATAATATCTTACCTTTGGGATCATTCATCCTCAAAAGAAACTGACTAAGCTGTGAGACTAGGGAAAAAATGAAATTTTGCACTGAAAACTTACAAGCTAAATCATGAACTGACATTTGAATTTATAACTAATGCATGAACTAAACTGGACTCATGAATGCATGTGATGACCTGATGATGGTTGGACAGCTAAGATAGAAATAAAAAAATTAATTAATTAAGGGAAAATATTACCTCAAGCTGTAACAGGGTTTGAAGAAAAGAAATTGGGGTACTTGGTCATCATATCTGATTCTACTTCCCAAGTAGCTCCCTCAACTAACTAATTTCTCCACAGAACCTTTACTAAATTGGCTTCTTTATTCCCCAACCTTCGAACCTAGAGATCAAGGATCTCAACTAGGGCCTCATCATAAGAGAAGCTATTTTCCATGCTAATCCTCTCTAAAGGGACTACTGATGTTTGATCACCAATACAATTCTTTAATAAAAATACATGTAAGAATGGATGCACTAATGTCAACTCTATAGCCAATTCCAGCTCATAGGCTATTTTCTCATACCTTCTCAAAATCTTATAGGGCCCAACATAACGGGGACTGAGCTTTCCTTTCTTACCAAATCTCTTTACCATTTCATTGGTGAAATTTTCAGGTAAACAAAATCACCAACATCTAACTCATGTTCCCTCCTCCTCACATCTGCATAGGATTTCTAATGGCTTTAGGCTATTTTTAGCCTTTCTCTAACTAGTTGAACCTTCTCCATTGCCTCATGCACTGAGTCTGTCCCTATAAATGGAGCTTCACCAACCTCAAAACAACCGATAAGAGATCTAAACCTCCTACCATATAGAGCCTCAAATGGGGCTATCTGAATATTGGAGCGGTAGAGTTATTGTAAGCAAACTCTATCAATGGCAAGTGATCATCCTAACTACCCTTAAAATCTATTACACAAGCTCTTATTATGTGCTCTAAAGTTTGAATAGAACACTCTGCCTGACCATTTTCCTATGGGTGAATAGTGTACTAAGATGAATTTATGTATCAAGACCCATCTAAAATGCCTTCCAAAATTGAGATTTAAACTGGGTACCTCTATCTAAAATAATTGTCAAAAGGTCTCTATAAAACTTCACCAACTTCGTAATATAATGTATGGCATAATCTTCGACTATATCTTAAGTATTAACTAGCAAGAAATGAGTTGACTTATACATTCAATCAATAACTACCCTAATAGAGTCATATTGATAACGAGTATGAGGCAACCTTGTGATGAAGTCCACTTGCACCACTTCCCACTTCAAAGTGTTAATGCTAAACTCCTGAAGCATACCACTGGGCCTCTGATACTCAAGCTTAACCTGCTGGCAATTTAGACTCTTAACCATGAATTCCACAATTTAGAATCACTATCTTGCTTTACCTTTACCTCTGAAACTAAGGAAGATTATGAACTATTTTAAATCTATACACTATTATTCAGCTAAATAACCAATTAGACTCCCAACCTAGCTAGGTGGTAAACCTCACAAACTAGATCCTTTTTTTCATCTTCAATGTGGGCAATACTTCCCATAGATAATATACTAAAGGCATCAGCCATAATATTGGCCTTAACCGGGTGATACTACACACTCATATCATAGTCTTATAATAATTCTAATGATCTTCTCTAATGAATATTTAGTTCTTTATGAGTGAACACTAACTGTAAACTCTTGTGATCAGTGAACACATCAACATGAACCCCATAAAGGTAATGCCTCCAAATCTTTTAGGCAAAAACAACTGCTTCCATCTCAAGGTTATGAGTCGAGTAGTTCTTCTCATGAGGTTTGAGATGTCTCAAGGCATATGCTATAACCTTTCCCCACTGCATCAACACACAGCCAAGACCAACTCTATAAGTATGAAAATACACCATAAAACCATCTAAAACCTCTGGTAGAGTTAGAACTGGAGAAGAGGTAATTTGAGTATTAAACTTTTGAAAACTCTTCTTGCAAGAATCTAACCACTGAAATTGACCTTTTTCTGAGTCAAACTAGACATAGGAGAGATAATATAAGAAAATCCTTCATTAAACTATCTATAGTAACCGTCTAAACATAAGCAATTCTTGATAATTGATGGAGAGATAGGCCTAGTCTAGTTCCTTACTACTTTAGGCTTTTGAGGATCAACTCGAATGCCTTGACCGGGCATAATATGATCGGGGAATCTAATAATTTCAACTAGAATTCTCACTTATTAAACTTAGCGAATAACTGGTGATCTTTGAGAGTCTACAAAACAATCCTTAAATGGTCAGCATGCTCACCTTCATTACTTGATTAGATGAGAATGTCATCAATAAAGTCTATGATGAATATGTCGAAGTACATCTTGAACATCTAGTTCATTAAGTCCATGAAAGTTGTAGGAGCATTTGTTAGTTGAAAAGACATAACTACAAATTTTAAGTGACCATATCGAGTTCTGAAGGATGTCTTTCGAAAGTCACATTCTTTGATTCTTAGTTGATGATAGAAGGATCTGAGGTCTATCTTAGAAAAATAGTTAGTACCTTGAAGTTGGTCGAACAAGCCATCAATCCTGGGGATAGGATACTTGTTCTTGATTGTGATTTTGTTCAACTAAAAATAGTTGATACACATTTGGAGAGAACCCTCTTTCTTGTGCATGAGGAGAACTAGAGCATCCCATGGAGAGAGATTAAGTCTGATAAAACCCTTATCAAGGAGATCTTTCAATTGTTATTTCAATTTCTTAAGATCGTCTTGATCCATTCTATAAGTTAGAATTTAAATAGGCTACGTACCTAGAAGGTGATCTATTTTGAAGTTGATTTCCCTCTCGAGTGTAACTCTGGGTAGATCTTCAAGAATTATTTTTAGAGTCTCATTCACTATGGGAACTGACTTAAGACTCGGGATCTCAAAACTTTAGAAAGAGTGACCTATTGTCATTGAGGTGCTACCCCTCCATTCTAAGACTGACTCATTAGGAAACTGAAACTACATTTCCTATAATTAATTAATGCATAGAAAGCATAAAGCCATCCCATACAAAGAATAACATCAAAGTCAATTATCTTTAACTTTAGAAGATTAACTGAGGTGACTTTCTAGGATACTGTGACTGGTTAATTTCTATATTCATGTATGGCTATAATAGAACTACTGACTAGAGTAGAAAATAAGAAGCGTTTTGCTAGGATTTTGGAACTAATTCCAAGATCTACTGTTATATAAAGAGTCACTAAAGAAAGTATGGCTCTGGGATCTAATAATGTATACACATGTAGGTAAAACACTTATAATGTACTAGTGAACATAGTAGGAGAACCCTCCAAATCCTGCCATGTCTGAAGGTCATAAAGTTGATTCTAACATTATCCACTGGTTTCACGAGAAGTGGCACCCTGATGAATCAAACGACCTGCTAGAATTAATGAGGAATTAGTCTGGCCCTACTGATGATTATTTCTACCCATACACATACCCACTGGTCAATCCCTAATCTTGTGGCTTGTCTTGCCAAACCCAAAGAAAGAATAACTCCCCATCATGTACTCAGCCTTGTAGTTCTTACCACATCTCTAGTAAACTAGGTTAGTGCGACAACTATTCACTCTCCTCTAAGACTTAGAGATTGGTACTCCATAATGATCATGTTGACTGAAATTAGACATTGGAGCACTAGCAGATAATGGTGATGGGCTATAGATTTTACATGGAATTAAGAATGTTTTCCTCCCTCTGACCTATGTTGAGATAAATTGAAAATATCAGTCTTAACCCTCTTGTTTTCCCTTTTCTTCTCCTTCATCTTCACTTTCTCAATCTACTGAGCATGAATCCTCAATATAGATAGGTCCATATCCTTAATTAACATAGTCATCCAACACTTCTTAACAACATCTTCAGAAACATCAGACAGAAACTTGATCATTCAAGCCCTAGAATCAACCACCATATTCGATGCATACATCGCCAATTGAGTAAACTTGAGTGAATACTCCTTAACACTCATGTTGACCTACTTCAAGTTGATTAACTTTTGAACTTTGGCTTCCCTCAACTCAAGGGGAAGAACCAATCCAAATAATAGAAGCAAACTCATTCCAATCAACAGGCCCTATATCGGAACCTCTATCCTCCTTCTACTACTTAACCTAGGTATAAGCTACCCTTTGTAATTGGTTAACAGCTAAATCAAAACTTTTACTGGAGGTGACACCCATGATCTTAGTCACTATTTGCACGGTATCCAAAAACTACTGGGGATCTTCCTCAGTATTGGATCCAAAGAACACCGAGAGATTCATCTGAGTGGATCCTAATCGTAGTTGTTGTCATATTCGTTGTTGGGTTGGCTGGGGAAACAACTTTTTGTTTGTTCTAGGAAGCCATAGATTGCACCAATTCTGTGAAAGCAGCCATAAATTTAGCATGAGAGACCTACTTATTTAGGGAGTCTTCGATAATAGGCAATTGTGTTCGCGGGTCCTCATTCCTTTTCTATTAGCTTTACTCGGAGACATTTTTTATAAAGAGGTAGAGGATGAGTTATAAAATAAAGTTTAATAGAGATTACGCTTCATCATATGACATGAATATTTAAAATAGTGAGACTTACCAATAAAAATTTTATAACCTTTCACCATAAGTGTGGCGCTTTTCATACCCATGAACAAGCCTCTAAATAATGTGGCTTTCAGACACCCTAGGACACTTTGAACCTTGTGTTCTGATACCAGGTTTGTCATAACCCAAGATACCCCCTAGTCATAACACGGTGCTTAGAGTAACAAGTGACCCCAAGCTAATCCATGGCTTGACATAGAACAACCATTTCTAAAAGATAATAGCATACTGGGCAGAAGCTGAAATGAAACATGATATATCATCCAAAGCTGGAAATAAGTATGTCTGCTCAAAATAATACTAAAAACCTAAACATCTATTTAAAAACTGCAACTAATAAGCAGGTAATGGGACAAGCCCAAACCTAACTCCAACTGACTATAGTAAATAAAGTAATGAAAATAAAAAATTGATAACTAGGCCTCAAATGATAAGGACTCGCCAAGAATACTATTGAGTGGCACGTGGATATGCTACGAGTGGTTCAGGTACTGAGCGTTCGAACCTATATTATGAGACAATATAGCACAAAGAAGTATGCGATCAGTACTTTGAATATATTGAGCATGCAAGATAGGAAGATAACTAGTGTATATAAAATGAACATGAATGCATGAACATGTAAATCGGATGCAAGAACAAGTATAAACATACCTTGGATAAACTCAATGACTGAATACTGAACACTTTGTCAAGAAAACCTAGACTTAAAATAAACTTAAAACTAGATTGAGGACTATGGGAGCATACAATAATCGACATACCCCAACTTGAGAAAATCAAGGTTCAAACTGTAACGGCAATAAAAAGGGTGTCAATACCTTGCCAAGGGTACCAACACTGGCTAACGTGGATCCACTAAACTAATGTCCCAAAGTACTAGGGTGTCATGCCTATACCAACTGAGGACCCCTTATAACCTACAGTGGGACTGTAGTTCTAAAACATAGGGACTACTACTAACGATTTCATGCCTAACTAACGGGAGAGTCATCATCCCTACATTTACTCGGTACTAAGTAGTACTCCTAACTAAATGATAATGAAGTATAAACTTAAATGAGAACTAATAACTGATGTAATTAGGTTATGTGTTGTGCCTAGGCGCACACGCAAGTATACGTGGTCTCATAAAGTAATACAATAGACTTATAAAAAGCTAAATATCGATCACACAGGGACTAGTGTTAAACAAATTTCTAATTTTAGTTCAACTATTAAGATTAATTCAATGCAAAAGTAACCACAAAATTTTTAAAGTTATGACTAGTAGTAAACTAAAACATTATGATAAATTAAAGATCTCAAACAATCAAAGGAGAGAAACCTAAGGTCAAAAGGCATGAACTATCATACTACATTATAGACCTTCATTGGTTAATTTAGCTATCTTGGTTGTTGTTTTGCAGAATCAATGATACGACTATGGCCTTCGGAACTCTAATCGATTATCTAACTTAACCCCAAAACTACATTGTTGAGCGGGGATGTGACAACTAAGTTAAATACTTTTTTAGTCATCCCGTACTTGAATTAAATAGGCACTTAAGTATATTCCTACCCTAATTTCAAATCATAACATCATTCTATAAAGATAACGATACTATTCTATAAATCCCACATTCTTCTATACCATTCATCATTCTAGGTTCATAATAGTGTTATAACATGTATTCTAAGGGTTATAAAACCTTAAAATAGTGATAATAAAGATTTAAAAAAAAACAGAAATGATAAACAACCATAACCAAATCAATTCATAACAATAATACTCATGTTCTTGGCCTTAACCACGAGAAAGGGTGTTTAGCTGCTCATAGACATAACAAGAATCACAAGAGTATAATCCATGTTAAAATTCATTAGAAAACTAAAGTAAGGAGATAAAAACCTTAATTTAAGTATTCTCCATACTCCCTTCAAGTCCCAAGGTCGTCCATGGTGTGACACATAACAAATAAGTGTCCTATTTTGACAAAAATTGTTGATGTTAACCTAAGGGTGTGCCATGCGAATATCGTGCCATATAGGTAGCGTGGCAAGCCAAAAACACAGATGCACACTATAATTGGCCATTTATAAACTTTCCAAGGGCATTTCAAGGCCTAATAGAAGAACCTAGGCAGCGTGGCACGCCAAGGACATCAAAACCTTCAACTTTGATCAAGCATTGTCTATTTATTTTTTCATTTATATTCAAGCTTTATGATGTCGTTTCCATGTGATTTATATCTTTTTTACATCCCTATACAATCATGATAAACTTACAAAGCTTTCTACAAAATAAAGCACCACACATTAGAGCTTAAAACAACATACAACTCAAGACGAACTAGTAAAGGCCAAAGCTCAAGCTAGAGTACTAGCTTTGTCCCTCAATTCTTAACTTTGTATTTTAACTCCAAATTCACTATGAAAAAACTTTGATCATTACATTTACATAAAATAACACTTAGATGCTTATTTCAACCAAGAATTTCTTATTAAGCACAAGAGAAGTACTCTAAACTAAGCTAAATAAGCTCGGATAACAACACTGAGGTGCATCAATCTACCTTAGATCATCACCCCACACTTAAGGCCTTGTTCATCCTCGAAAAAACTCTTAATTATAAGAATCATAATTAGAGAATACTCCACACTTATACAAAAAGCAAAACTCTAAGATAGTGCTACAATGACTACACAGATAACAAGATTTTACAATAAAAATATTACACACACAATTCAAAAGCTCAGAAACATTACTTCAAACACCCTAACCTCAAGAATTAACTCACAAAATTAGCAAACTCCGACATACTGCTTAATCAAAGAGATTATTCAAATTACCCAACTATTATCAAGCATGTTCCCTTATAACAAGAGAGTTACCCATAATCTCTCACATACATATAATTTATCACAAATGGGTACATAAATCAAGTTACGCTGACTCTTAAAAAGAATTCACAAGTTACACAAGATGTAACATAAGATTTCTCTTAGTTTTGTACTCCACTAATATCATAATGTTAAGGCTCAAGATCAAATAGTTCTTTAAGGGTTGTAATGTAGGCTAAGGGATGGGTCAGAGTTATTCTGGCTAGTAATAGTGACTATCTGCCTAAGCACTTCAATACATCAAACTTTTCATTCAATTCACCTCTAATAACGAACATTCCAACTCATTTACCTTCACAAACATATTTTTGCCCCATCTCATTAAGATAGTTAACATACACTCCAGTGGGAGAATTTTCCATTCACTTCTTATTCAATTTTGAACTTTTCTTTCTTTTCAACACACAACTCCCAATCATAACAAATCAATTTACTACACAAATAGATACTTCTTGGGGTCTCACTGACATCTCTTTTATTCTTATTTTTCACACTCCTTAACATTTTAAGTTTTCACTAAAGCACTTAGGAGCTTTGGATAAAATTAAGGTTAATTAAAAAGGGGATAAAACTACTTATGCAGTTACCATAGAGTAGGCTAAAGGCTCAATGGGGATGGCTAGGATTATGAACATGGGTAGGTCACAAAGGGTATGAAACATGGCTATCAAAGAAATACATATATCATCTGATAAACCCAAAATCTTTATTTTGCTTTGCAGATAGACTGGGCAAGTTCTAGAGATCCAATGATATAAGGAATACATAAAAACCTTACACCACGTATGGTATATTCTCAACTCAAGTAGGATCATCATATACTCTTAACCAAGTAATCACACAAATTCAGCATTAAGTCGACAGTGTTAAAGTGTCATAAACTACAACCTAGGAGTCTCCAATGTTGTAATTCACACAAACAACATACTTTTACATATAAAACCCACTTACCTCATGCAATTATACATAGCACCAGCTAGAACATCTCACTAACCTAATCACAAAAATTTAAAATTTACTCCTAAAAAGAAAGAGGATATTGGGTTCAAAGGCCTTCTTCATGGAAAAGAGCCAAAATGAACAACCACGGGGTGGGTGAAGTGTGCACCTATTTAACTGATTAAAAACTAAAAACTAAAAATAATGCAAATTATTTTTGTAATTTTTTCAAATTTTCTAAATTTAACCCAAAAACTAAGAGAACAACTAAAACTTAGATCCAACAGCATCACTTCACCCAAAACCATGGGAATTTACCCACCCTATGCTTAAAACCTACTTTGTCCCCAAAATGAACTTAAAAGTAGAGATTGAAATACTACCTTAGGCCCCTTGACCAAGCTAGTAGCATCTTTAAATATCAGTAGGATTAGAGGACCTCATATTTAGTCTCTAACATACTCCTTAGCTTGGGTCCTTGGTACTCAGACTTCTCATCCACTTGTAACTCAACAAAAACAAACACTACGTGAAGTAAAAACTAAAATACTGAAAATAAAATACCTACCTTAACTTTGGTTTTCTCCTAAAGCGATGCCTAATTTAGTATTGCAACACGACCCAACATCACTACTTAGTTGAATTCCTTCTTTCTTGACATGACCAAAGCCAGGGCCTAGTCGTGTCGGGTCCCTCAAGACTAAATGGGACTAGAGACCACCCCTAATACCCAACCATAACCACCCTACACCTTAATTTAAATGAATTCCAAACATATATACAACATAAAAAAATAGAACAATCATAAATCATATACAGTCAATCGGTATCATCCATAATACCAATACTAATGCCAATGCTGATAGGTGTTACATCCTAGGTTTTGGTCTTAGAAAACTTCCTATAATTCCCGCTCTCTGAACCTAATATGACTCAAGGGTATGAGCCATATACTGCCATATGGGTGGTATGGTCTTGTGGTATGCTGATTAGTATTAGTTAGGGGATAGTATTGGTCAGTGGAATGGTTATAACTTAGGGGTATGAGTCATAGGACTTGGTATGATTCATATTAAGTACTCGTATGGTGGACAATGTTTGATCCTCGTGGTATTTCATTTTACCAAGGATACGAGTAATGGGTATGGATCAAACGCAATAGTTATGACTTGGTTGGATGATTCATATAATGGAAAATTTTTGATCCAAGGGTTGAGGCTTGGATAAGAGTGGTGGAAACTAATCATATAGAAGGATATGACTTGTAAGGGTCAGTCGTATCCATGGGACGGGATTTTGTGCAACCTAAGTGAGGGTATTCTGGATATTTTCCTACTTACCCTATTTAGAACCCACAACTTCTAATACACTTAAGAGGTTATTTACCCTATTATTTTATTCATTAACACTTATACATTATTCCTAAGTATCCAATAATTCTCTTATGAGCTTTTGGAGCAAAGAAGCTAGGGTTTCAACTAAGGGATTTCTTTAATGATCTTCTTATGTTATCTTTCTTGATTTAAGGCATGATACTCTTTTCTCATAGTAATTTCAACTAAATTCATGGTTTATATGATTGATTTCATGGTTTTACTATTTCTAATTATGGGTTTCAATAATTATTTAGGGGTTATGATATTAAATGCTTGGTTATGGTTTCCCATAGTTTTCATTATGCTTTTATATTCATTAATGGTGGTTTTGGATAATTGGATTGCATGTTAATGGTTTAATGGCCTTTGTAATTGGGTTTGGTTATATTATGCCCCTACGGTGTTTGGTAAAATTCTTATGAAGGTATGTTCATTGTATTGACCTTTTTTAATAGAACTATTTCTTCTTTTCATGTTATATAATAAAGCTTTAAATGATTTAAATGGTTTGAAAAGGCTAAAGTCTAAATGGTTATTCTTATAAGGAACATGGAAGTCTCCCAAGTGGTTTAATATGGTATATGGAAGGACATTTAAAGCTCCCTTTATCCTTAATAGTTTGGCCATGGATATTGCTTGTAAGTAATAGGGTGGCATGAGAATACTACTGATATTATCCTGTATTTATAAAATGGCGAATATATTGGTTTCATTACTTGGAAATGGTTTTAATTAGGCATTAATAGCAGGGTGTATTACAAGGCCATGGAAGGTGGTGGTCCCGGGGGAACCAAAATTGGGAACTCATATTTATTGATATGAGGGTTCTTAATGACCATGTGCGTGTGTCACATTTTATATTGGGGGATGTACTATTCATCCTATGGGATATTTTCTAGTCCTGCGGCTAAACGCACTAGGACCCTTTTAGTAGGGAGAGCTGAACCCATATTGTCCATGGGTGGTTAGGGAGGCCAAGCTACATAGCCTAGGTAAAAGTTTTAAGGGCATGCTAAACCCGATTCCTTTTACCACCACTTATATATATATATATATATATATACATATATATATATGTATACATATATATATATATGCATACATATATATATATATAGTTGTATTCATTATGGATGGTTTTACTTGGTTTTATAATTAGCATTATTTTATCCTTACCCTAATTTTTATGCTAGCGTTCTTACGCTAATCCTTCTACAGGCAATTGTATACCCAAGCTATGTAGGGACCTACCATTCGACTCCTCCTACATAATGATTCACTCGGGGACAACATTTGGACTGAAGTGGTGAGTTTCTATCTTTTCTAAAGACATAATTTCATGTTATGGATATTATTAGATATTTTGACTTTATTTTTTATATTGGTTTTGGCCATGGTTGGGGGCATGTCCCAACCGGTTATTTTTACTCTATTGGTTAGAGGCGTTGTGGTGCTTCTAGGGGTTGTATAGTCTCGATTGATAATTGTGTCAATCTTGGCATTGGTATTGGTATTGGTATTGGGTATGACTTCATTAGACAATACTATTGGTTATTCCATCATATTATATTTTTGGATTTATTTACATTTTTGTTTTGTTATCCTCTTTGGTTTGGTTCAGTATAGTAGGATGGTTGGTTTGGTGCATGTTGACTCGACTGGGTCAGTCTTGTTTGTGACCCTATCCCAGATTTTTCATGACAGCATTTGCACAATCTTGTTATATGCTCAAAATTCAGCTCATCTAACATTGCATAAGGTGGTTGGATTGGGTAAAGGGGGTGGTCTCCAGTCCTGGTTGGACTTGGGTTGCCCATTATGTTTAGGCCCTGGTTCAAGTCGTGACAAGTTGGTATCATAGATTTAGGTTCATGGACAACTAGGAGTCTATAAAGCCATGTTGAGTAGAGTCTCATTTAGATGTATAGAACGCCACACTTATAAGAGAGAGGTTGTAAGAAATTTAGGAATATTTTAGTTTCTTGGTATTCTATATTCAAGATTGACTTCTAAGTCTTGGAATCTTCTCTAATCCTTGTTTGTTTAGCTTTCTAATCATGCCTCCAATATCTAGAACACAAAAAAAATTCTTCCATCCTATCTGGGGATAATGTTGAAGGGGTGTATCCTACGTTTAGAGTACATCTTTGATCTCAGGGTCTTATTTTCATCTTATCCTTCCTACTACTCCTTGGTTCCCTCAAGGCAATGTTACAAATGTGGAGTTTCATTAGTCTATTCACATTATTGCTCATATGGTCACTGCTCAAGCTGAGCAGGGTGTTATTGGTGCTTTTTTTACAAGATGGTTCCTCCTAATTTTATTGGAGTAAAGGTGTACGAAGCCCCACAAGGTATTTTAGATGCAATAGAGAAGATATTTCAGGTGATGTAGACTACTACTGTGGAGGGAGTTAACTTTGCAGCTTATTAGCTCAAGGATATTTCTTATCGGTGGTATGAGGAGTGGCACAGATATAAGGGTGATATAGAAGAGGAAGGGTTGTAGGAGGATTTTTCTAATGCCTTCATGGATCATTTCTTTCCTTAAGAATTGAGGGAAGTAAATATGGAAGAGTTTGTAAACCTCAGGCAAGGGAGGAAGTCTGTAAGGGAATATGCCTTAAAGTTCCATTAGTTGTCAAGTATGCTCCTGATTTGGTGGTTGATATGAGGTTGAGAATAAGGATGTTTCCTTTTGAGCTAAGTAGAGATTTGATTTTGTAGAGAAAAACTACCTTGGTGATTAAAGATATGGATATCTCAAGGTTGACAGTTCATATGCAGCAGGTCGAGGATGATAAGAGAAAACAAGTAAAGTTTGGGGATAGGCAGGGAAAGCGGGGTAGGTTTTCTAACTAGGGAGGTGCGCAGTATCAAGGAGGTAAAAATAGTATCAAGAGGCAAAAAAAGAAGTGGGAGAGTTTTGGTTCTTTCTCTATTGCTAGTACTTCTTACCCACATTAGTCGGTAGATAGGTATCATCAAGGTGGTGAAAATTCTCAGTCACAGGTTGCCTAAACTCAGGAGAGCAGAGGTCAGTTAGTTTCTTTGTATCCTCTCTATGAATTCTATGGTTGTCCTTATCAGGGTTACTGCGAGGAAGGAAGGGATAAGTTATTTAAGAACAGTCAGGGAGGCGATTGACTCGAGGATTGTCCAATTTGTAAAGTCGCGACAAGGGCAAATAAGATTTTTATGGCTTTATCTTCTTCTCCTACACCTAGCAGTATGTCATCTACTTTTTTTACTGCTCCTGGTTCTAGTGTTGGTTGGAATAGGCTGTATGCTTTGGCATTCTGACAGGAATCTAAGGTATCACCTGATATTGTTATTGGTACGTTACAACTTTTCTCTCATGACGTATATTGTTTGTTTGATCCAGGGTCCATATTATCTTATATGACTTCTTATACAGCAGTTGTTTTTTGTTTTAATATGAAAATTATTTTGGGTCCTTTTTCTATTTCTACCCCAATAAGAGACTCAGTCATTACTGAATAGGTCTATAGGGGGTGTGCGGTATCTTTTGGTGACAGACAAACCTTGGTAGATCTAAATAAATTAGGAATGGTGGATTTTGATAAAATTTTAGGTATGGAATGGTTGTATTCTTGTTATGCATCTCTAGACTATCAGTCTCATAATGTTATCTTTAGGTTCCCAGGTGAGCTAGAAATAGAATGGGAGGGTTGTTATTTCGCTCCTAGGGAAAATTTTATCTCTTATCTTAGAGCTCGAAGGTTAATGTCTAAAGGGTGTATTTATCACTTGGTCTGGGTTACAGATTCTAAATTGGAAAATCCTTCTTTACAGTCGATCCCTATGGTTAATGAGTATCCAGAGGTCATTTTGGATGATCTTCCTAGCGTTCGTCCGGATAGGGAAATAGAGTTTGGTATTTATTTGCTTTTGTACACTTATACAATATCTATTCCACCATATAGAATAGCTCCGACTGAGTTGCGGGAACTCAAGGAGCAACTAAAAGATCTTGTGGACAAGGGGTTTAATCATCCTAGTGTTTCTCTATAGGGCGCACTAGTATTGTTTGTACGTAAGAAGGATGGTTCCCTTTGGATGTGCATTGACTACAGGTATTTGAATAAGGTAATAGTAAAAAATAAATATCCTCTTCCAAGAATAGATGATCTGTTTGATTAGTTACAGAATGCCAATTTCTTTTCTAATATAGACCTTCTGTTTGGGTACCATCAGCTTAAGATTAGGGATGTGAATATCTCTAATACGACTTATCATACTTGGTATAGAAAATTTGAGTTATGGTAATGTTTTTAGGTTGACCCATACTTCAGCAGCATTTATAGATTTGATAAATAGGGTGCTCAGGCAGTATATAAATCTGTTCATAATTGTGTTTATTAATGACATTTTTGTTTATTTAAAGAGTGAGGTGGATCATGATAATCACCTCTGTGTGGTGTTGCAGACCTTAAAGGAACAACGATTGTTTGCCAAGTTCTCTAAGTATGAGTTTTAGTTGAACGTGGTGACTTTTTTGGGTCATATAATTTCTTATGAAGGGATCATGGTGGATCCACAAAAGGTTGTTGTGTTGAAAAGATGTCCTAGGACCCCAACTCCATCTAATATCCGAAGCTTCTTAGGTTAGTCTGGTATTCTAAGAAGTTTGTGGAAATTTTTTGAACTATAGATGCTCCTATGACTAAGTTGGCTGAGAACAATGCTAAGTTTTCTTGGTCGGATGCTTGTGAACGGAGTTTTGAGATGTTTAAGGATAAGTTGACTTCGGCCCCAATCTTGAATTTGTCATAGGGCAATGATGAGTTCATAATTTATTATGATGCATCTCGGGTGGGTCTTGGTTATGTATTGATGTAGCATAGGAAGGTAATTGCCTATGCTTCCAGGTAGTTGAAGGTACATAAGAGAAACTATCCAACTCATGATTTGGATTTGTTAGTGGTTGTGTTTGTTTTGAAAATATGACAGCATTATTTGTTTGGTCTTCACGTGGATATCTTTCTAATCACAAGAGTCTTTAGTACATGTTCACTCAAAAAGAGCTTAATCTTAGGTAGAGAAGATGGCTTGAGCTTCTCAGGGATTATGATATGAGTCTTTACTACCACCCAGGTAAGGCTAATATGGTTGTTGGTGCTCTTAGCAGGTTATCCATGGGGAGTTTGGCTCTTGTAAAGGAGGAAAAGTGAGAATTGGTGATGGATATTCACCGCTTGGCCAATCTTGGAGTTCGTCTTTTGGAATCTATGAATGTTGGTGAAATGGTGCAAGAAGTGGTTCAATCAACTCTTGGTTTGGAGATTAAGGAGAAGCAAGATCTAGATCCTATCTTGATGAAAATCAAGAGTGACTTTGGCAGGAAAAAGGTTATGGTGTTTGAGATTAGTGGTGATGGTACTTTACAGTACCAATGAAGGTTATGTGTTCTTGATGTCAATAGGTTGCAGTAAAGGATTTTTGTTGAGGTGCATGAGTCACACCCTGTTGTTCATCCTAGCTCAATAAAGATGTATCATCATCTCAAGGAGTTCTATTGGTGGAATGGCATGAAGAGAGATGTGGCAGATTTTGTGGCCACGTACATGGTGTGTCAACAGGTTAAGGTTGAGCACATAAGGCCTAGTGGATTGGATTAAGAAATTGAGTTTCCTGATTGAAAGTGGGAAGTACTTAATATTGATTTTGTTATTGGTCTTTCTCGATCTAGGAACCAATTTGATTCAATTTTGGTTGTCATGGATAGGATGACAAAGTCTGCTCACTTTTTGCCCATAAAGACTACTTTTTCTAGGGAGGATTATGCGAAGTTGTATCTTCAGGAAATCATGAAGCTGCATGGGGTACGTATCTCGATTATTTCTAATCATGGTATGTATTTTACGTCTCACTTCTAGTAGTTTTTCTAGAAAGGGTTGGGGACTAAGGTTAGTCTGATTACTACTTTTCATCCGCAATTAGATGGGCAAGCAGAGAGAACTATTCGGACATTTAAAGATATGCTTCACACATGTGTAATTGACTATAGTGGCAATTGGGTTGAGCATTTTCCTTTGGTAGAGTTTGCTTAAAACAATAACTATTATTTTAGTATTGGTATAGCTCCTTTTGAGGCGTTGTATAGTAGGAGGCGTAGATCTCCTATTAAGTAGTTTGAGCTTAGTGAGACGGATATGTTTGGTCCTAATTTGGTCTATCAAGATATGGATAAGGTAATGGTAATTCAGGATAGGCTTAAAGCTGCCCAGAGTCACCAAAAGTTTTATGCAGATGTTAGGCATAGAGACTTGGAGTTTGAAGAAGGGGATAGGGAGTTCCTAATGGTGTCTCCAATAAAGTGAGTGGTATGGTTTGGCAAGAAGAGAAATCTTAATCTTCAATTTATTGGTCCTTATATAATTTTGGGGAGAGTTGGTAATGTTGTTTACGAGCTGAAGTTCCATCTTGCTTAAGTTTGGTTCATCCGGTCTTTCATGTTTCTATGTTGATGAAGTGTATTGTTGATCCTTCTTTAATTATTCTATTGGAAAGGTTGGATATCTCTAATTCTCTGTCTTATGAAGAAGTCTCATTTGAGATATTGGATTGGAAAGTCTATTGGTTGCAGACCACGGATGTGGATTCAGTTAAGGTTCTATGGCAGAACCAAAAAGTGGAAGAAGCTATATGAGAATCGAAAGAGGAAATGAAGTCCAAGTATCCGCATCTATTTTCTGTTCCTAGGATTTCTGCGGAAGGTATGTATTCCTGAAGACATCTTTATTTTCTGAGTTTGTTATAGGAAATATTAATATCTTTGCCTCTTTGTTTTCGAACTTTGATAAAGATTGGGAATATGTTAGATAATTCAAAAGACTCTGTGTGTGGTTACCCCTACCTTGTCCATCATTTGGGGATGAATTTTACTAGTGGGGGAGAATGTTACATCCTGGGTTTCGGCCTTAGAAAATTTCCTAGAATTCTCGTTTTTCGAACCCAATACGACTCAAGTATACGAGCTGTATACTGGGTTACAAGTGGTATGGTCCTATCGTATGCTGACTAGAATTGGTTGGTGGGATATTTTTGGTCACTCGAATGGTTATGACTTAGGGGTACGAGTCGTAGGACTAGGCACGAGTCCTATTAGGGACTCGTATGGTGGACAATATTTGATCCTCCTGGTATTTCATTCTGCCAGGGATACGGGTAATGGGTATGGATAGAATGCTATGGTTATGACTCGGTTTGATGAGTCGTATACTGGATAGTGTTTTATCCAATGGTTGAGGCTTGGATACGAAGAGTGAAAACCAATTGTATGGAAGGATACGACTCGTAAGGGTCATTCGTATCCTTGGGATGTGAATTTGTGTGACTTAAGTGGGGGTATTTTGGACATTTCCCTACTTACCCTAATTAGAACCCACGAACTCTAATACACTTAGGAGTTTATTTACCCTATTATTCTGTTCATTAACACTTATAAACTATTCCTAAACATCCAATAATTCTCTCAAGAGCTTTTGGGGCAAGGAAGCTAGCGTTTCAACAAAGGGATTGCTTTAGGGCTTGCTTTGGTGATCTTCTTCCGTCATCTTTCTTGGTTTAGGCGTGATTTTCTTTCCTCATTGTAATTTCAACCAAAGGCATAGTTTATATGATTGATTTTATGGTTTTATTATTTCATGATTATGGTTTTCATCTATTATTTGGGGGTTATGATATTAAATGCTTGGTTATGGTTTCTCATAGTTTTAATTATGATTTTATATGCATTAATGGTGGTTTTAGAAAATTGGATTGCATGGTAATGGTATAATGGCCTTTGGAATTGGATTTGGTTACATTATGCCCCCAACGTGTTTCATAAAATTCTTATAAAGGTATGTCCATTGTATTGACCTTTTTTAGTGGAACTATTGCTTGTTTTCGGCTTATATAATAAAGCTTTAAATAATATAAATAGTTTTAAAAGTCTAAAGGCTAAATGGTTATGCTTGTGGGGAACATAGAAGTCTCCCAAGTAGTTTAATATGTAATATTGAGAGGCACTTAAAGGTCTCCTTATCCTTAATGGTTTGGCTATGGATATTTCTTTCAAGTAATAGGGTGCTATGACGATACCACTGATATTAGCCTTGATTTATAAAATGGTAAATGGATTGGTTTGATTACTTGGAAACAATTTTAATTGGGCATTAATGGTGGGGTGTGTAGCTAGGCCGTGGAAGGTGGATGTCCCGGGGGGACGTAAACTGGAAATTTATATTTGCCGGTATGATGAGTTTTAATGACCATGTACGTGTGTCACATTTTCTATTGGGGGATGTACTAGTCATCCTATGGGATATTGTCTGGTCGTGCGACTACACGCACTAGGACTCTTTCAGCAGGGGAACTGAACCCATATCTCCTATAGGTGGTTTGGACGGCCAAGCTACACAGCCCCGGTAAGGTTTTTAAAGTCATTCTAAAACCGGTTCCCTTTCCCAACGCTTACATGTATATATAAGTGTATAGTTGTATGTATTACGGATGGTTTTACTTGGTTTTATAACTGGAGTTATTTTATCCTTACCCTTAGTTTCATGCTAGCGGTCATTCGCTAACCCATCTACTGGCGGTTGTATACCCATGCTATGCAGGAACCTGCCGTTTAACTCCTCCTACATAGAGATTTACTTGGGGACAACATTTGGACTACAGTGGAAAGCTTCCATCCTTTCAGAAGACATCATTCACGGTTATGGATATTGTTAGACCTTTAGACTTTATTTTGGATATTGAATTTTACCAAGGTTGGGGGCACGTCCCAACTGGATATTTATATTCTTTTGGTTATAGGCTTTGTGGTTCTTCTTGGGGTTGGTATGGGCGAGATCGGCATTGGTGTCGGCCTTGGCCTTGGTATTGTTATTGGGGACGACATCATTGGACGATATTATTGGTTGTTCCATCATATTACATTTTGGGAGTGATTAGCATGTTATGTTTTGTTATCCTCTTTGGCTTGGTTAGGTATGGTTGGATGGTTGATTTGCTGCGGGTGGACTTGGTTTGGTCAGTCACGATCGTGACCCTATCCCAGAGTTTTCATGAGAGCATTTGTGCAATCCTTTTATATGCTCAAAACTTAGCTCATCTAAGCTGCATAAGGTGGTTAGGTTGAGTAAAAAGGGCGGTCCCCAGTCCTGGTTGGACTAGGGATGCCCATTACGTCTAGGCCCTGGTTCGGGTCGTGACAATAGCAATGCCGACACCGCCCATACAAACCTATAGTAGTCTCACAAAGACTCTATGCAAAAGTACCGTTGTATCTGATTGGTACATGCGCCCGACCATAGCCAAAACCAAAGTCTAAGAAATAACCAAAGTATGATGACAAGACCATAACATGAAATAGAGCCTTCTAGAGTATGGAAGCTCACCACTTCAATACAACTCTAAGTTGTTCCAAATCCGATCATTGAGCAGGATGAGTAATATGGATAGTTCTTCCATTGTGTGGGGATACATTACCCGAAGACGGGTTAGTGGGTGAACGTTAGCATGCACTTAGGATAACGGTAAGATAATTTCAATATTTCAAACCAAGCAAATAACCATGTGCATTCACATCCATATATACATATATATATATATATATATAAAATCCATGTCGGGACAGGGAGTCGGGTTTAGCATGCCTTTAAAATCATTAACCTAGGTATGTGTATCTTAACCGTCCTAGAACCCCCCACCACCACCACTACCACGGGCTATAGGGGTCCATTGTTACCCCCTGAACCGGCCCCAGTACATGTAGCCACATGAACTGAAGATATCATATGGGTAGGGAATTCCCATGTACCCTTCACCCTCCATGATACATATATACAAGTATAACTTAGGAAATTCTGGTGTACCCCAGAAGTATATGGTCGCCATGACCAATCCTCATGTCGACAAACATGAGTTTCTAGTCTCCGTCCATTGGACTCACACCTTCATGGTTAGATATCACAACCAGCCATTATTGCCCAATTAAAACCATTGGTACATAACCAAACCACCAATTCGATGTATTATTAACCAAGGCTATAAGAAGTGTTATCGCCATACCAATTGTAGCTTGCAAGCAATGTCCTTAGCCAATCACTTAGGGGATTCCCATAGACCTCATAGGTTCTATTATTAGATTCACTTGGAGGATTCCCATGTACCCCACAAGGTTTTTAATCAGAGCCATGTCCACCAAGGCCACACAATTTAGCCATTAAACTCATTTAACCAATTTAGGTTCTATTATCATATTATACCATGCAAAGTTTTCAATGAAAGTCCAACTATGTAATAAAAGGATTCTCATAAGAGTTTTATCAGACATGTTGAGGGAATATAGTTTCCAAAACCAAAACCAAAACCAAGTACCAATTGACCATTCCCATGCAACCATATGTTTAAACCATTATTATAATATTAAAACCATAAGTAAAAACATGGGAAAATATAAATCAATCATTAATAACCAAAACCCCCAGCATATAATTCAAAACCAAACCATACTCATAATTAAATCATGAAATCCATTCACTAAAACATGGATTTAGTTGAACTATCAATGAGATAGGAGTAACATACCTTAGATTTTGAATAAGACAGGGATAAATCATCTTTTATAGCCTAATTGTCCACCTTGAAAGAAACCCTCGCATTTGCTTAACCCAAGAGCTTGAGAGAGATTTGAGAGAGTTTTTGTGTGTTTAATATTCAAATAACAGGGTAAATGAAGTCCCAGTAGGGTTTTTGGTCATGCAATCTTAATGGGTTGAGAGGAGTAATGTCCAGAATACCCCAACTTAAACTGTAAAAGAATTCTCGCAGGTGGGTACAACTACCCCACCCTAACCGTACCACATACGAGTGGTACCCACCACTCGTACCCTAGGCAGCCACTTGCACCCCAACACTAGCTAACATACAACCACCAAGACCAACTCGTACCCTAGCATATAACAAATACCCTTAAATCGTACCCATAGTAGAATCAAGAGGGGTTGGACACTATTAAAAATATGAGTCAGACTATACCACTCATACCCTATCCTCATAAATCATGGTGAGCAACTCATACTCAGTTCTATGTTAAGTTACCAAATTTCAGATTAAGGAAGGATCAACCAACGGATATGTCACCAACTATACAATCCATACCCACAAAATCGTAACAATACTAGAAACCCAACCACTAAATACTAGCCAACATACGAGATGGGTAACTTGATCCATACCCTCATCATACGGCTAGTATGGTGAGTCGTATGATCAGCAGGTGACTCAAAACCCAAGAAATTTTCCAAGGACCAGAACCCAGGCTGATTCAATTCTCCCCCACTTGGATCATTTGTCCTCGAATGATGGAACAAGGTAGTATAAGCATGATTTAAAGGTCCAATACCCCTTTTCTGATCTTTATCTAAGTTATAAAACAATGAGGCAAGAAAGTCAATTTTTCCTGTTAAAAAGTTTGAAAACAAACTTATGATGAAGAACACATACCTTTCGCATGAATTCCCAGAGTAGAAAATAGGAATGGATACTTGGACTTCATGTCCTCTTCCACTTCTCAAGTAGATTCTTCATCCTTATGGTTCCTCCATAGAACCTTACCCGAAGCTACATTCTTGGTCCTCAACCAACGAACCTTTCAATCCAAGATCTCAACCGAGACCTCCGAATAAGTCAAAGAATCTGATATAGTAATATCTCTAACAGGCACAATTCGAGATGGATCACCCATACACTTTCTCAATATATAAACATGGAACACGGGATGAATAGAGTTCAAACTAAAAGGCAACTCCAACTCATATGCAACCTTACCAACCTTTCACAAAACCAATTAAAGACCCAAATACCAGGGACTAACCTTCAACTTCTTACCGAATTGTATCACTCCCTTCATGGGAACACCTTTAAGAATGCCCTATCTCCAACCTCCAACTCTAACTCTCTTCTCCTTACATATGCATAGGACATTTGGAGACTTTGGGCAGCTTTAAGACTATCCCAAATCACCTTCACCTTTTCCATGGCTTAGTGAACCAAAATCGAGCCTAACATTTCTGCCTCACTGACCTCAAATGACCCAATAGGAGATTTACATCTCCTACCATACAAGGCTTTAAATGGAACCATCCCAATGCTAGAGTGGTATCTATTATTATAGGCAAACTCTATAAGAGTCAAATGCTCAACCCAACTACCACCATAGTCCTTAAACTTTTCGGAAATGACCGCCAAAAGTGTGATGTAATCAACATGCCACTATCAGAGATGGTAAGATAGGTACCCTTTTCACCTTCACAATCTTATGAAGATGCAACCTCACATAATCCTTAGTAGAAAAGTTAGACCTCACAGACAAAAAGTGAGCCGACTTTGTCATCATTTTCATGATGACCCAAATCAAATCAAACTAATTCTGAGATCGAGGAAGATCGGTAAAATCCCAAGAAGCTCTAAATATCAATTGGAGTCGTGGGTCTAGGCCACTTCTTAACCACAACAATCTTATGCGGATCTTCCATGATACCTTAACTAGAAATAATATAACCTAAAAAGTAAAAGCGTTGAACCAGAACTCATATTTAAAGAATTTGGCATAAATTTTCTACTCCTTCAAGGTCTATAACAACACATGGAGGTGATCGGGATGCTCCACAATACTCTGAGAGTACACCAAAATGTCATCGATGAATACAATGATGAATGAATCTAGAAATTGATGAAAGACCCTATTCATCAGATTCATGAATGTTTCTGGGGCATTAGTCAAACCAAAAGAAATCACCAAGAACACGAAATGCCCATACCGGGTATGAAAATTTGTCTTAGGGATATCCACTTCCCTAATCTTAAGTTGATGATACACGGATCGAAGATCAATCTTGGAAAAAAATTTGGCACCCTGCAACAGATCAAAAAAGCCATATATCCTTAGAAGAGAGTACTTATTCTTTACCATCACCTTATTCACCTATCGATAATCAATACATATTCGAAGACAACCATCTTTCTAACACACTAGCAACACCAGTGCAACCCATGAGGACATACTAGGACAGATGAAATACTTATCCAAAAGATCTTTTAATTTCTCCTTAAGCTACTTCAACTAAGCCAGAGCTATTTTATAAGGCGGAATAAAAATTGGAAAAGGATGTCATCAAGGAAGGAGGATCACCCAGAAGGTCATCAAGGAAAACCATAGGAAAATAAATTCACCACCAAAACCAAATGCAAAGCAGGACCCTCCAAGTTAGAATTTTTAGTCTGGACTAGATGATAGAGACACCTCTTGGAGATCAATCTCCGAGCTCTAAGATATGATATAAACCTCTACTTAGGAGATTGGGAACCACCCTCCTACACAGTAATAGGATCATTAGAAAATTTAAAGATAACGTTACAGGTCCGACAATCTAAGGACGCATAGCACGAGTGGAACCAATCCATCCCTAAATTAACATCAAAATCCACCATATGTAATTAATACAAATACACCAAAGTCTCTTACTACTAACATAAACCACACATCCCCTCTAGACTCTTTTAGCAATCATAGAGTCACCTACCATGGTAGAAATAGAAAAAAAGTCTGAAACATACTCGGGACCAAAACCAAATTGCATAGCCATAAAAGGGGTCACATAAGAGAGAGTGGGCCCTGAATTATGTAAACAATATACATCATTGGAAAAGAGTTACAATATACCAGTCACGATATCAAGTGTTGCCTTGGACTCCTATCAGGTAGTGAGAGCATAAAGGTGGTTCCCACTAGTGCTAAAACTAGATAGTGCACCCTTTGGTGATGGAGCTGAAGATGAAGCAACTTGAACCTTGTTTGCCCCAAAGGAAACCTTACCAACAGGATAGTTTTTAAGCATACGGCCTGGCCGACCACAGTCAAAGCATCTCTTCCTTCCTTCATCACAGAAAACCCTATGCAGACTACCACTGGACCTGTAGAGAGGACATGATAGATCTAACTAAGCCCCACTAGACTTAGATTGGGAATCTATGCCGTGAAGGTTTTTCCATCATAGAAATGTTTATCACCCGATGGCTTTGGGTAGGGAGCACTAGCCGTCGAATAAGACCTAGAGTTTCCCCACATCTTCTTGGGCCACTTACTACCCTTCCTATCATTCTATTGTTGGCCACCACCCTACTCAGAGAACCTAAACTTCTTGCTTTGCCACTCCTCTATTTCATCTTGCTTCTTTTTATCTTTCTCTACCTGTTGCATATACACAACTAACCTAGAGATATCCATGTCCTTAATCAGCAAAGCAGCCTTACTTTTAAGGATCCTCTAGCGAGACAGTCCCAAAGCAAACTTTATCATACGGGCCATCATATCAGACACTATCTTTGGACCATACAAAGACAACTATTGAAACTTCAAGGCATACTCTTTGACCAGCATATTCCCTTGCTTCAGATTAACAAACTCCTCTGCTTTTACTTTACTCAACTCCTGAGGAAAGAAGTGGTCTAAAAATGCATTATAGAAATCCTCCCACTGTGATGACTCATTAGTGTCACCCCCTTTCCTGATCTTATTTCTCGTACTATTAGTATGCTATATCTTTTATCTGGTAGGCCATAAAATCCATTCTTTCCATATTTATAGCATGTGTAACCATGAAAATCTTTTCCATTTCATCTAGAAAACCTTGAGAATCCTCCTCTACCTTAGCACTCATAAAGGTCAAAGGATTCAACCTCATGAACAAGTCAACCCTTGTGGCCTCAAAATATAAAGTAATACGTATGCCACTCTCTAACTGAGCATCTACCAACAGTGTCAACATATGAATAGGCTGAAGAAACTCAACACTCTTCACATCATCTTGAGGAGTCTAGACCGCATATGGATATCATGAGTAGAGCGTGTCCCATAAATATTATCTCCAATTAGGATAGAGAAGTTTTTGTGAACGTTAGATCATCGAGGCATGATTTAAAAAGCAAAAAAATACGAATTAGATAAGATTCCAAGACTTAGACTCCAAAGCTTAAAATTATAACATAAGAAAGAGAAACATTCCTAAATGCCTTATAGTCTTTCCCTTATAAGTGTGGTGCGTTACAAACCATTAAAAGAGATGCTACTCAATATGGATTTGTGGACTATCAATTGACCATGAACCTAGTGCTATGATACCTATCTGACACAGCCTGAAATAGGGCCTAGTCATGTTTGGTGCCTCAAGGCCAACCGGGATCGGAGACCACCCCCAATACCCAATCATAATCGCCCTATGGCTTAAGTTGGATGAATTTTGAACATGTATATATATATAACATAGCAATGAACAATCATAAATCAAATATATTCAACCGGTATCAGCCATAATATCAATACCAATGCCAAGGTTGACACCAATGCCGACACCGCCCATAGCACCTATAGTAGTCTCACAAAGCTTGTACCCAAAAGTAAAATAGTATCTGGTAGGGATATGCCTCCGACCATAGCCAAAACTAAAGTCTAAGAAATAACCAAAGTATGAAGATAAGACCACAACACGAAATAGAGCCTTTCGGAGTATGGAAGCTCGCTATTTCAATTCAATTCTAAGTTGTTCCTAAATCTAATCACTAGGCAGGAAAAGTAATATGGCCAGTTCCTTTATCGCATGGGGATAAAGAACCCAAATACGGGCTAAAGGGAAAAGACTATTATGCACTCAATATAAAGGTAAAATAATGCCAATATTTGAAACAAAGTAATAAACCATATGAATTAACATCTACACATACATATATATATACATATATATATAATCCACACCAGGACAGGGAACCATGTTAAGCATTCCTTTAAAATCATTAACTTAGGTCTGTATAACTTAATCATCCTAGAACCACCCACGGGCTATATGGGTCCAGCGTTACCCCCTGAATGGCCCAGTATGTATAGTCGTATGAACTATAGATATCATAGGGATAGGACATTTTCATGTATCCTTCACCCTCCATGATACATATATAAAATTATAACATAGAGGATTACTGTGTACCCTACAAGTATATGGTCTCCATGAGCAATCCTCATATCGGCAAACATGTGTTTGTAGTATTCATCCATTGGACAAACACCTTTATGATTAGCTATCACAACCCGCCATTATTGTCTAATTAAAACCATTAGCATACAACCAAACCACCATTTCCACTTATTATAAACCAAGCCTATAAGAAGTGGTATCATCATACCAACTATAGCTTGCAAGAAATGTCCTTAGCCAATCATTTAGGGGATTCTCATGTACCACGTAGGTTCCATTATTAGATTTAATTGGGGGATTCCCGTGTACCCCACAAGGTTTTTAATCAATGTCACAGCCACCAAGTCCATACAATTTAGCCATTCAAACCATTTAACAAATTTAGGTTCCATTATCATATTATACAATACAAAGTTTTCAGTGAAAGTCCAACTATGTAATAAAAGCATTCTCATAGCCATTTTATCAAACATGTTGAGAGCATATATTTTTCAAACACAAAACTAAGTACCAATTGTCCATTACCATGTAAGCACACATTCAAACCACCATTATAACATGAAAACCATAAGTAAAAACATGGGAAAATATAAATCAACCATTAATAACCAAAAACCCACATATAATTAAAAACCACACCATTAAATCATGAAAACCATTCATTAAAACATGGATTTAGTTAAACTAACAATGATGGAGGAGTAACATGCCTTAGATTATGATAAAAACGAAGGTAAATCACCCTTTAGTGTCTTAATTGATCCCATTGAAGGAAACCCTAGCCTTTTCTTAAGCCAAGAGCTTAAGAAAGATTTGAGAGAGTTCTTGAGGAGTTAACATTAGAATAATAGGGTAAAAGAAGTAATAATAGGGTTTTTAGTTGTGGGGTCATGATGGGTTAAGAGGGAAAATTTCTAGAATATCCCCAACTTAAATTGTAAAAGAATTCCCATGGTAGGTATGACTACCCCACCTAAATTGTACCCTAACATATGAGTGGTACCCACCACTCATACCCTAGGTAGACACTTAGACCCCAAAACTATCCAATATATGGCCACCAAGACTAACTCATACCTAAGCATACGACAAGTACCCTTAACCCATACCCATTACAGAATCAAAAGGGGTTGGACACTATCCAACATATGAGTTAGATTATACCACTCATACCCTATCATAAAAACACATGTTGAGCCACTCATACTCTAATCCAAGTTAATTTACCAAATTTCAAATTAAGTGAAGTATCAACCAACTGAACCATCACTAACCATATGACCTGTTCCTGCCAAATTGTAACCACACAAGAAACTCACCCACCAAACACTGGACAACATATGAGATGGGTCACCTGACTCGTACCCTTACCATATGGCTCATATGGTGATTCATATGATTAGAAGAAGACTCAAAACCTAGGAAAATTTCCAAGAACCAGAATCTAGGGTGTTTCAATCCTCTTTCTCCTACTTAGAGGCCATATTTTTGTTCGTTTCTGACCTTTTGAGTTTGTACTTTTAAGATCCATAGCTTTTTCGATAATATCCTTTTCAGGATCATCAATCATTATCTCTTCAGGATCAGGTGGTGGCTCACACAACTTAATAAAATTGTCTAAAGAGATCTTTGGTGGTGCACTTTCTACCACCCTACACTTATCCATTTTTATTACTGTAATTATACAAAAAAATTTGTAGTGAGAAGGTGGATTATGTGGCATATAAACACTAAAAATCACTGCTTTATCATCTAATCTCATTGTAAGAGTGCCCTCTCTCATATCTACCAATGCTTCTACCGTTGTTAGAAATAAAATTCCCAAAATTATCGGCACCCTGTTATCTATATCTAAATCCATAAGAAAAAAATCAACCAAAATTACAGACTTACCAACCTTTTTCAGGATGTCCTCAACTATTTCTTTGGGCTTAACTATGGTCTTGTTCACCAATTAAAGCTTTAAAAGGAATGGTCTCAGCTCACCCAAACGAAGAGGTTTTAACATGGATAGAGGCATTAAATTTATATTTTCCCCAAATCATTCAAGGCATGCACCACTTCACCATCGCCAATTTGAATTAGGAGGGTGAAACTCCCTGGGCTTTACAGATTTTTGGGCATCTTTTTCATTACCATAGACCTTCACTCTTCTATCAATGCCACCGTCTCATTATTTTAAAGCTTTACCTTGTTAGTAACCACATCCTCAAGTAATTGGCATACTTAGGAATTCCCTAAAACATCTAGAAAAGGAAGATTAATGTGAAACTCTTTGAACGTGTCAAAGAGATTCTTAAAGCATGCATCCTCCTTGAATTTCATCAGACTCTGTGGAAATAATGGTGGTGGCCTTTTATTCTCAACGACTTTTGTTTTTGGATATTCAAACTTCCCTAAATTCTTAGCAACCTCGTTTTCAACCTGTTGAGGAATAAATTCAACATCTACCTCTTTTTATTTATTTGGAGGTATGTCATTAAGATCTGTACCACTACATAAAGTGATTGCCATTACTTATTTTAGAGGTTCATTATCACTTGACAAACCACCCTAAGGCCTTGTATTCTATGCCCGCGCCAGTTGCCTCAGTTGTGGCTCTAATAATTTTTGTACAATTTTCTAATTCTTTATTTCAAAATCCATCTATTATTGGTTGACTAAAATCTTTTTTAGAGTCTCTTCAATGTTACTGGCTTGAGTATTATAATGTTGCTGCTAAAACTATTGTTGTTGGTTGATGCTGGTTGTTGCCCCAAGGTTACACTGGTTGAGTCTGCCACTTTTAATTATAGGCATTAAAAAAATTTGGCTTTTTTGCATTGCGCACAAACTTGATAAATTTGGAATTGGTACCATATATATATACAGAGTGGCCATTGTTGCCACAAATCTCAAACTATACCAGAGCTTACTGCATCACATTAACTTTATTTTGCTACTACTGCACACCCAACTTGTTGAATTGATTTATTATTTTATTTTGGAGAGAAGAGAGTTGGGTTGTTAAAGCTGTGACACTATCAATTTCTATCATCTTTGTAGCCTTTTTCACTGAGCTTCTTAACATGAATCTAGACCAGTCAGGATTTCCTTGAGATATATGGTTCAAGAAGTTATATAACTCATCATAAGTCATCTCTAAAGCTTGACCACCTACAGCTGAATCTAGAAAGATTTTCATATTATAGGCAAGAGTTTCTTCAAAGGTGTAAGATAATACCTCATTAGACTATTGATAATGTGGAGAATCCCAAAGAAGATACTTGAATCTCTCCCAAGCATGATACAAGTTTTCATCTAGCCTCTGTTTGAAGCTCAAAACCTCACTACAAAGTCTTACAGTCTTGCCAGATAGGAAGAATAGGATGAGGAACCTTCGGGCTAAGTCATCCCATGTTGTGATAGAAGCTATTATCTTAGCATTCAACAACTTCTTTTCTTCCCCTAAAAGTGAGAAAGAGAAGAGTGCCAGCTTCACATGATTAGTTAACACACTCGTAGGGGTTAATGTTTCACTGATCTCCAGAAAATTTTGCAAGTAGACTTGTGGATCTTTATGTGATAGCTCAATAAACTATCATCTATTGTGCAGAAGTTGCACCATATTCTTCTTCAATTCAAATCTACCTCTAGCAGTTGATCTGGGAACAGTGGAGGTCACATTAGTTGTTAGTGGGATTACCACTTTTCGTACTATCCTGCGGGCTAGTGGAGCTTCAGCCATGGGATCAAGAATGTCTTTTTCCTTATAAATTTATGGAATATGGTAGAGAAGGACTACTTCTCTCCTCTATTATTGAAAGCATTGCTTGAGCTCGATGTCTGGTTCAACCAACTCCCTATTCCTTGCCAGCTTACTAGCATGTTAACATGTGGCCTAAAAATTCAAACACCAAGATCAAGTGAAAAGTGCCATAAAAATTAAAAAGTAAAACTAAAACTAAAGCAGTTGCCAAATTATAAGTCCCCAACAACGATGTCATGCTCAGGCGCACACGCAAGCTTACGTGGTCTAACTTTGTAATATAGTGACCTTATAAAAAGCCGAATATCAATCCCACAGGGACTAGTGCTAAGAAACTTTCCAATTTTAGTTCAATTATAAAGATTAATTCAATGCAAATGTAACCACGAGAGTTTGAAAGTTATGACTAGCAGTAAACTAAAATAATGCGATAAAATAAAGTTCTTGGATAATCAATGTAGAGAAACCTAGGGTAAAGGCTTTGCAAACAATCATACTATATTATAGAACATCAATGGTTAGGTTAGTTATCTTGGTTTTTGGTTCACGGTAGTAGTAATACACACGTAATTGTAGCAATCTTAACTTTTTAGAAAAACTTAGTAGTTGTAATAATAAAAGAAAAAAGATAAAATTAGAAAGGAAAAAAAAGAAATTTCTCCATTCCAATTTCCTCAAGCATTATCACACACGTTGCATTTTTTATAGAATAAAATATTCTACGATTTGTATTGTTACAAATTGCCATCATAAGAATATAAAGTTCTTAAAATTAGTTTATAGATAAAAATACATTCCACAATAAATTATTTAGTTTGAAATAATTTTTTATAGTTCTTGATTGAAACTACAAGAGAATACAATTTAAGTTTAGAGATAAAGTTTATTTTTAAAATTACTTTTTGGATATAGTTAGCTAAAAATTAGTTATTTGAATTGGTGTTAAATTTTAAATTTTGAATTATTATTATTATTATTATTATTATTATTAATAATAATAATAATAATAATAATAATGACAACAACAACAACAACTACAATAATAATAATAATAATAATAATAATAAATTTATCTATATTTATCTGTCAATGTGTACTTACACAAAAAAAACTAAATTTTAAAAAATATAAAATCTAATTTATCACTATTTCCCAACTGTACCAAAACAAGTTTAAAATATATACAATTATCTTATACAAATTTGCATAGTCTAAGAATCAGGAATAAATAAATAAATAACTATTAAAAAAAAAGTGGAATTGTCTCAAGTTTTTTTTTTTAAAAAAAAAAACACGGTTCAAGGATAAGGTACTATTTATGTTCAAAAGGAATTTAGAGAATATTTGTTTTTTTAAAAAAAATATTTTTGTTTCAAGAATTTCTCATTTTTATATGTATGAACAAGCTAACATTAAAATTGCAATTTCATTTCTCAAATAAGTATGTATTGTTTTTTAAAAAGCAAGGATTAGAAAAAGTAACAACCTGATCTTTTTATAACTAATTGATGTGATATTTGAATTTAAATTTAAAGAATTTGAGTTGGAACAAAGTTCAATCTTCTTAACCTCTTATATATATATATATATATATATATACTCCTATAATAATACCTATATTAGTCTTCTTTCTCTTCTTCTTTCATTGATCATTAGCTTATTTACTGCATTGTTCATATTTTTCATTTTATGATTTATTTTTTAATTGTAACATTGTCATTTGTATATATAGATGAGTGATTATCGTAATTGCATGTTATTTTTTATACCATCTCCAAATTCAAGTGACCAATATTTATTTTAATATTGAATTTCGATTTAAATAAAAGATTAATTAGAATAATGTTCTACCTTTTTAACTTCTCTTATATATACTAAGATGAGAAAATTGAAGGAAAGGTAACTTTTAAGTCTTGAATGTAGGATTGGTGACATTGACCAACAGATAGGGTCAAACATCATTAGAAAACTTGATTAAGTTAGTTGTGGACTTGATTAATATTTTCAAAACTTTCTAATCTTTTCAAAAATATAAATCAAATCAACCCACACCCCTATTCAATCTAAATCAACCACTCTCTCTCTCCAGTTTCTCTCAACTCTCTCCCAGCCAACAGTTTTGTAAAATTTCTCCCTTCAACCTCCGGCGATAAATAGTCAGTGAGTTTCTTTTCAATTTTCAACCGTCAATCGATGTGAATACTTCTTCGATGATAATAACTTTAAGTTCTTCGTCGTCCCATTTTCTTTTTTACTGGTAAAAATTAGGAAGAAACAGAGGAACTTGAGCCGACTACTCTTCTAGTATTGAAATGTGGACTGAATAAATCCCTAATTTCTGGCATTTCTTTTTCTTGTTGTCGTACTTTTGATTCAAATTTGTTAGTGAGTTTTTGTCACAGTTGATGTTCTTAGTGTGTGTATGTGTGTGTGATGTGTTGGTGTTGCTGGGTTGATTTGTTGTTTGTCTTGATAAAAATGGTATTGCAACAGCTGAAACATCTGATGTAAAAGATGAAACATATGATACAACAGATGAAAATCTGATGCAACAGATGAAAATCTGATGCAACTATGAAAATCTGATGCAACAGGTAAACAGTCTAATAGATCATTCATTTGTTGCGACAGACGACTTTTTTGTTTGGAAGAAGTCTAAACAATATTAATCCAACAGATAACTGATTAGTGATCTGTTTTTATGATTTTCAATGTATTGCTCATCTATTGCAATGGGTAAGTTATATGTTGTATCAGATAAAATACCAAGTGCAACAGATTAATGTTATTTTTATGGTTCTCATGGATTACTCATCCGTTGCAACAGATAACATACCTGGTACAACAGATTAGTTTTCTATTGGAACTGTTATGCATTAATCAATTATAATCTATGTTATGTTCCTGTTAATTTAAGATAACATGGCTCCCAAAAGAAAAGAAATCGAATCAAGTCCAAGTAAAGGAACAAGTGCAGTAGCTCAGCTACATCCACCAGTCTATGAGATTGCTTTACAAACGTTATCTCAATCCAAATGCTAATAGCACTTCCGTCGAAGAGTTGGTCAAAACCTTCAGCATTGATCGTTATCCTGTGAGAATGCAGTGTGATGGTGCCACAGATTTAACGGGTGATCTCTTGGTTAAGTCAGTCATGGTAAAATCTTTCGACTCCTTCAAAAAAATACTTCGAGAAAAAATTGGATTCTTATTTCACGGAAAGCTTCTTTGGGCAATATCTTGATTTGACTGAGAACAACAATGCTCATTTCCAGATGAAAATGGTATATGATCTTCTCAAGCGTAGTTTTACGTATGAAAACATAGATAAGATGGATGAGGTATGGATAAATTACTGTGGCATGCCTGTTTGTTTTGGCTGGAAGGAGTTTGTCATAGTTACCGGACTAAAATGTTATCCTCCTTCTCCTTCACAAGTTATACCTACTCTAACCCAAAAAAAAGCACCCCGCACGTCCAAAAAATGAAAAGGCAAGTCAAGTAATCGTGATGACCTGGTGTCCATTGTTAGTCCAAGCTTCAAAAATAAAAATTTGATAGAAGCATTGAAAGGTAAAGGACTTTCAAATAAGCACAAACAATCATTGTGCTTGTTTTGGTTTGTACATAATGTTCTTTGGGCGAGAGACGTTAACAACAACATAAGCCTCGATTTAATAATTCTCTCTAAGGATATTGAGGCATTTAACAGCGATCCTTTGGGTAATGAAAGCTTCAAAATGAATGTCGAATATTTGTTGACTCCGTTAACGCCAAAAACAATCAACTTATATGGTTTTCCATAGGCCTTCAAGGTAAATATTTATTTTATCATGATATGATTCATCATTTTTTTATTCAATAATACTTTTGATTTACTGGAGTTATGTTATAGGCTTGGGCATTTGAAGTCATTCCTTATTTGAGACAACAAGTGAACTACCAAGAAGAAGTTTCCTGTCCAAGAATTCTAAGATGGTTGTCGGCCAAAACCGATAAAAATGCAAAAAAAATTATTTTTTCAATCTCTCCTAGGAAGCAGTAAGTCCAATTCTAATCATGTTTTTGTTTTAATTAATGATTAAATGATTTCATCATCATTCTTAATATATGTGCTGATTTATTTTAGATTGTCCATCCATGGCTTGTTCCGACCAACCGAGAGTTAAAGATGCTAATTTTTTGGTACTTGGCGGTCTGTGCAAACTTTATCTAACCCTAAGGTTCTTGATGGAATAAAAATAGAATTGTCTGGAGCAACAACCATCACATGAAAAATAATTTTGGAGGGTGGGGCTAATGATGCTCCTCTTACAGTTTTTGAAACAACCAGCCATTATGATTATGATCATAATGGCTGTACAGATTTTTATCCAGATTTTGCCGGATCTAGCGAATGTTCTTCATGTAAATGCCAAGACTACAAGGCAAACACGATGGAGTGATTACTGCTATTAACGCACTAACTATTTCTGTAAAGAAAATGACATCTAAGAGGGGTGTCATTCCATCAAAGAGGATTTCATATCCAGACACTCCACTAGAGATCAAAGAGTCTAAGAGGAGAAGTAAAGACACTTGCAAGGCATCATCAATCATCAAAAAAAGCAAGATCGCAATGCCTCTGTCTTAGTATTACACAGATGTTTAGTGTCCACGGGCCACAAAAGAGTAGCATGAGCTGAAGAAAGTAAATGTACATCATCTATTCCAAAAAATAAACAGGCACATATCTGTTTCAACAGATTATACATCTGCTAAAAATGATCAAATAGATATAGATTTGTTGCAACTGTTGTCTAACCTGTTGGCTTAGATTCGTTATTTATTTCAACAAATGAGTCTTATGTTGCAATAGATGGGTAATCTGTTCAAAATTATCGTACTGCTCTGATTTACCTATTCGAATGTGTCCCAACAGATAATCTATCTGATACAACATAAGACTCATCTATTGCAACAGAATGAAAATCTATTAGATATCTCTACTTAGCATTGACAATTCTGGCTTTCTAGGTGGATGTCATAGCTACTGCTAAAGAGTATAATATGATAGTTGATAATCCATCAACTGCTTCAAAAGATGAAGAAAAAATAGAGCCTATCAGTTTGGGAGAACAGAAGAATTACCCGTTTGAAGGGTTCAACATCTGGGCCGAGGCTCCAAAAAACTAACACAGCTGATCAACGACTATTCAGAATGGATTGTCGATGGACCGTTAAAGCATCATGCTGAAAGGTACATAAATCAATTTTATGGATATTGGTTTATACAATTCTTGCTGTAAGAACCTGACATTAACATATATAAATTATCATGTAGAAAATAAAATAACGAGTGCTACAAAGTGAACAAATCGAGATTTGGTTTGATATGTTCAACTTTGTTGTTGCACATCCCGGAACGAAGAATTAGTTCTATTTGATGTTACAGCCCCAAACTTGCTGGAATGATGAGGTTTAAATGACATACATATTACTATTAATTAATACTTCATTTAATTGTATCTGTGTATTGATTTTTTCGTCATGTAATCTGAAATATTTGATAATATGTCCAGCACATCGATGTTATTTTTTACTACCTCTGAAAGAAGGCCAAGTTACCAACACAAGAAAACTATAGATACACAACAGGCAATTGTTTGTACAAAGTTTAAATCAATATGCCTACAATAGTTATTGACAACAGCAGCCAAAAGTTTCTCGAAATGAGGGATGCTTAATCAACATCATCAAAGGTTTTAGCATTCTGGCTGGCTTACCTTGACATTTGGTCAATGAAATGTACATCCCAATTAATTGTGGTAATGAATTCCATTGGGTGTTGGTTGTCGTCTTTCAAAAAAAGAGGCGTATCTGAGTTTATAACTCGATGTCGCGAAGGAGATGTTCTAGGCCATCGTCTGAGATACAAAAGCTGGCATAAATATTGCCTGCTTACCTTGATATGCGTGGATTTTTGGACCAAAAGTTTCGTACTGATTGGTCGATGATTGAAGCATACCGGGATAAAATGGCTAATCCATTTAATGTACAATATATTGATGGAATGGCTCAACAAACCACTAGTAGCCTGTAAGTTTAAGTGTCATGATTTAGTTTCATTTCACAAATTTCATCACTTTTGCATGAACTGTAAGATATGAATTATCTATTTTTTTTATAATGCTGGGATTGCGGTCCTATTATTGTCGCCTATGCCGAGTATTTGAGTGATGGATTACAAGTACCAAATGATGTAGTTGATGCCGGATTACTCCATAAAATATATACTGCTCTTTTATGAAAATATGGAGAAGCGAAAGCTCAGAAGCCATACGCAATCGACGTAAAGATCCACGACGACCAAAGCCGTATTCTGTAGCACTAGATGAAGAACAACTTGTCTATATTGGTTAGATCTTTATATCTTGAGTCCACCAATATAATAACCTATCCTCATTGGTTTAACTTGTTGATTTATTTGTAGAGTAGATCGTTTGTACCCATAATGATTTTTTTGCATCATATTTATTTGTTGTTATTTCATGTAACATCCGAAGGCTTCAATTTATTTTATCTGACAGATTTAGACATATGTTGCAATATGAGATGCAACACGTCAGTCATCTACTAGAAATTATATAACATGTCTTCCTACCTTTTTATTTGCTCCAACAGATTACCGATCAGTTGCAACAGATAAGTTATATGTTACAACAAATCGTAAATCTGTTGCGATAGATAGATGGGGAACATCTGCATAATGTAACACATGACCAACGTATTCTAATAGATAATCAATCTATCACAATAGGTACTATATCTATTACGACAGATATAAAATCTATTGCATTACAAAAATTCAACTTGGCCAGACATAAAAATTTTGCCCCTACATATAAAGTAAAATGGCTTGAAATGAAAATTTGTTATCGTGTTCTTCTCTGTCTTTGTACATGTTCTTTTTTATACATGGGCTCCAACCATTAAGTTAGTACCCCATATGTCCATACCCATTGCATCTTTATGATTTGGCACATACTGATCATTTATATGTCGGTCAGCAAACACTTGATGTATACAAGCAAGTACAGTCGGTACGCTTCAGTGATTGTATCTTTTGGGATCTTGATGTTCTTATTTCGACCTTCAAAATCCCATGATTCCTTCGCCAAGGCTTCAGCCGGTAAATGATCTACCAGCTTACTCTGCGTCAATAAGTTGGGCAACAACTTCAAGAGTAGCTGCATATGGGCTGAAAATGTCTTTTCGCTGAAGACAGGTAAGTTGTATTCATAAAACTTAATCTTTCCCTCGTATATTAGTATCTCAATAGTGAGAAAATAGGTGGCATCCACGTTCATGACTGCAAGGATTTTCTTTGTCTTGGTCCAGCTCTTGCCGTATGGATATGGCCTCTTCCCTCTAAGATATTTAATCGCTTCTTCATCCCATTGGAATATAGAAACTAACTGATCAAATCACGAGCTCCAGAATCAGCTATCTGATAGATTTTAGTGTACCTATCCTTGAAATTGTTGTAGAAGTTGAGGTCCATTATCTTATCAGCAGCATTATAAGCATCCGAGTATGGTAATTGCCTGCCCCTCATGAGGCAGAGAATTTCATCAACTTACTGTGGTATAAAAAGATAATTTTTAAATAGGTTAGTAATTGTAAAAAATAAAAACACAATCGAAAGAATCCGATGTAGCAGGTTCTCTGAATCAGTTCACAGATTACCCAATCAACGCAATTTATGCAACATATGTGTATTATGTTGCAACAGAATACCAAGTTTTTGCAACAGATCACACATCTGCTGCATAGAATTTTCTTCACGTTTTAGATTTGAAGGATAGGTTAGCAAAAGTAAACCTACCTTGTCCTCGCACCACACACACATATTTGTCATATTCGAGAAGTCTTTAGCGGCAAATGAATGTATGGTGTATTCTTTTTAAACCTTCATCTTGATGAAATCTTCCTGTTCCGTCTTCTTCTCCTTGCCAAGCACCACAACTATGTCCTCCTTCTTCAGTGGCCCCTGAACTTTAACAACTATTGGAGCGGGGGAAGTTGCAATTTTTTCTGATTTCAAAACAGAGAGAATTTTTTAAAAATTTTCTTCTCTTCCTTCTGACCTCCACTAAAGGAGTGCATGGCTCCCTCACCTCGTTGGATGGTATGACACCCCTCTTATATTTCAACTCCTCGGAAGCTTCATCAATATCCTCTAGCTTGTCAAGGAGTTTATCCTCTCTGTCCTTGCATACTTGCATTTGTAATAAGAATATGAGGGTGAGGAGAGGTGAGAGGGACCCCTGTAAGGGTGGGAGGGACCGGTGTAGGGGTGAGAGGGAGAACCTGTACAACGGGTGTTTTCAAACATATTTATTTTTTGCTGAGCACCAACATTCTCATAATCATGACTGGAAGTACAAGCAGCAGCAGGAGGGCTACCACCATCACAAACAACTCGACCATACCACCCCCAGAAGAAGCACCCGAATCTGTTGCAGTTTGAGTTTGGTGGTGAAGAGCTTTAACATTAAACTAACCTTGCCTAACTGCTCTTTTTATGGATGTTGCTCCATCCAATTCCTTCTTTATTAACTCCACCATTGGGTCTTCTTTTGTATCAACAAGACCTACAGTAATAAAAAAAGTCATCCCCAACTCATCAATGGTAGGCACGATCCAAGAATGCACAACCTATATAAAAAAGACAGGAGGAATTTAAATCATATAATAAAAATTTGATGCCAGTTGGGTTACATGGGGATTAGGTTATGTTAACACAGCCAACTTATACAATAGACATTCCAGCTACCGCAATAGCTGATCTGTATGTTGAAACAGATTGATAATATGTTGCATCAGAATACCCATCTATTGCATAATTTGCAATAGATGGGCAATCTGTTGAGTAGGGTTCAGAGACCAGAGCAACATATGTTTAATTTATTATATGGATCGTCTGTTGCAATAGATTACCCATCTGTTGTACCAATTGTAGTTGACAGGTAATCTGTTGCAACAGATTACCCATCTATTGCACTAGTTGTAGTTGACAGGTAATCTATTGCAACAGACTACCCATCTGTCACAACAGATGGAACATCTGTTTCAATATCTTTCTTTGAGGCAAATTCTTTTAGTTGAAAGAAGACGTACTGCATCATCTGGAGGGTTAAAGAGATCAGTCTCGTTAATATTTATTTTGCTTCTCTCTATTGCATCCAACCACCTAAGGATCCTTGGATGAGAAACCTTATCCGAGTAATCCTTGAAATGCTTTCGGAGGGAAGGAATGGTTTCACATGCCCAAGCCTAAAAATTGTAAATAGGAATCAAGCAAAAAAAAGTCACAAGTATATTCAATATAAATTAATGAATGAGTAAAAATAGTTATCAATTTCACCATGAAATCCCAAGAGAAGCCTTATAATGTGGTCGTCTTTGGCTTATCTCTTTCGGTAAATATTTGATAGTGAAGTAGTAGCTGTCATATCCCCAAGGATAATTGTTGAATTTTCCAAAATCATCAGGAAGCACCAAGAAATTAGGATCTATGACTTTCCTAACGTCTTTTGCCAATAAAACAGAATGGACAAACCAAACAAAGCATAATTTCTCCCTATAGTGCTTTCCTATGTATTTATTCTTGAGATTCTTTATCAAATCCTCCACTTTTTAGCTATGTACAACAATGCCTAACAACACATCTTTTTTTACCTTGCATTTGTTGGGCCCTTTATGGGGTGTTTTCTTGATGGGAGGTTCTTCTGGACGATCGTATCTCAAGCCCATCACAATGGCAAACTCTTTCAATCCAAAACAAACCGGCATGCCACAGTAGTTGATCCAAAATTCATCCATCTTATTTTCGCCCTCCTTCGGACCTTCATTATTCCCCGCATATATGATCCTGTACTTGAGAAGGCCATATACCATGATCATTGGAAAACGGAGAGGGCAAGGCCCAGACAGCTCAAGAAAGTGTGCAAAGCAACTCTTCTTAAAAAGTCCATCTATATTTTCCTTCTTCATAAGACTCCTAAGTTTGTCAAAAGGTTTCCCCAAATGATATTTAAGTACAAGATCATTCATCAGCATTGCAACTAAAAACTTGTCAATACTAATGGTTTTGATAGAATCATACTGGAATTTTGATATTATTTCATGCTCAATAGGTGAGGAGGAGTTATCACTTTCCTCGGCTTCATTTTGCCCTGACTGAGATTCTTCCAGAAGTTCCTCTGAATCTATCTGTACTCTAGGTTTTTTGGTTTGGTGCTCGAAAGTTGATCCACTTTCTCCACTTTCAATTTCTTTTCTTTTGGGAGACATCTTTTAACTACAAACAAAAGAAAAACAAAAAATACATTACATTTGATCTGCATAATTTTTTTAAAAAAGGTGAGACAAATTTCAATAAATTATTCTTACCACATAACCAAAAAAAATACTCCAACAGAAAACTCATCAGGTGGAACAGATGGGGAACCCAAATCTATTTGAAAACCTATTTAATATCTCCCAACAGATATTCCACCAGTTGCAACAGGTGGACAAATTTCAATAAATTATTCTATGCCATATTACAAGAGAATACTCTAATGGATAACCCATCAGTTGGAACAAATGGGGAATCTGTTTGAAGACCTATTTAATATCTCCCAACAGATCTTCCACCCATTGCAACAGATGGACCACCACCACCACAATCAATGCCACCATCAATTCTGCCAAGATCACCAACAGTACCGCCAAAAAATACAAATACCAACACCACCACCAACAGCCACCAACAACACCACAAACACATCCAACAATACCACGATAGTCAACAAAATACTGAGAGAAAAACTAGGGTTTTCTCTGATGCTTTCAACTCTTTTAGCATTAGAACTCAAAATTGTTAACCCATTCTCAAAGATAATACAACTAAAAGTCTTCTTTTTAATCATTAACTAAAGAGCCCTATTTTTTAGAATAAAGAACAAATGTAGAACTCTTCTCGAACTCTGTTGCATGCAAAGAAAGAGAAAATAATGAATACAAGTAGGGATGAAGTAAAAAAATAACTATATATAGTCATAAATGGGAAGAAAATTGACCTATTTTGAAGGGTTCAGAAATACGTTGAGTAGCTTTTTGTATTGTTGAGAGGGAGAGGAGACCCTGAGAGAGAGAGAGAGAGGAGTGAGAACTTAAGATTTGAGATAATAAGTTTTTTGTGCAAATGGATAAGAATGACAAGTTTTGAAATTGCTAATTTGGTCAAAATTGATCTTAATTAATTTTAAAAGTTTTAAAAGATATAGTTTTTAAAACATTGATTTGATAAGAACTCATTTAAACTCAAAGTGATCAGTCGACGACTCGAGTCAGGATGAACGTAGTACCAACGCCATGCAATTGCAAAGACTCGATTAGTTTTATAGTTGACCCTGCTAGCTCATTCATTCATCCCTAGTTCCACCTAAATTAACTTAGGTACTATCACTATCCTAACATTGAGTTTATGAGAACTCATTTAAACTCAGAGTGATTGATCAATGACTCAAGTCGAGATGAATGCAATACTAATGCTATGCAATTATAAAGACTCGATTGAATTTATAGTTGAACCTACGAGCTCATTCATTCATCCCTATTTCCGCCTAAATAAAATTAGGTACTATCACTATCCTAACATTGAGTTGATGAGAACTCATTTCAACTCAGAGTGATCGATCAATGACTCGAGTCAGGATGAATGCAATACCAATGCAATACAATTGCAAAGACTCGATTGAATTTATAGTTGACCCGACGAGCTTATTCGTTCATCCCTAGTTCCACAAAAATTGACTTAGGTACTATCACTATCCTAACATTGAGTTGATGAGAACTTATTTCAACTCAGAGTGATCCATCGGTGACTCGGGTTGAGATGAACGCAATACCAATGCCATGCAATTTTAAAGACTCGATTGGATTTATAGTTGACCCTATGAGCTCATTAATTCATCCCTAGTTCCACCTAAATCAACTTAGGTACTATCACTATCCTAATATTGAGTTATTAAGAACTTATTTTAACTTAGAGTGATCGATCGACGACTCGAGTCGGGATGAATGCAATACCAATGCCATGCAATTACAAAGACTCGATTGGATTTGTAGTTGATCCTGCAAGCTCATTCATTCATTCCTAGTTCCACCTAAATCAATTGCAATGAAATCTATTGCAACAAACAAATGAGCTATTGAAAATTTTCAAACAAGCATTCATATCTATTGCAACAAATGACATATCTGATTTAATTATCAAATAAAAATTTGCATTTGTTGTGACAGATGACTGAGCTGTTGGAAATTTTAAAAAAAATATTTATATCTATTGTAATAGATGACATATCTGATTTTATTAATTATCAAATGAACATTTTTATCGATTGTCACAGATGACTGAGCAGCTAGGATTTTTAAACAGTTATTTATATCTATTGTAATAGATGACTGAGCTGTTTAGATTTCTAAACAGATATTTATATATGTTACAATAGATGACATATCTGTTTGAAAATCTTTTTTTCTCTTTTAATTTTAAAGCAAGCTTCGGGTCAGAGTAGATAATATCAAGTAGTAGTACTTACTTCTAAAGAAGGTACAAAATATTTCTTGGATATCTTAAAAGTGAGTTCATTGACAAGTCTTGTCTTGTCTTTTCAATGTCAGTAGTCTTAGTCTTCCTCGTGCCCCTCAAATTATTAATGAAATTAAAGAATATTAATTAATGAATATTGAATACCACCACGTCTACGTACACAATACATCTATGGAAATTATCTCATCTCATATCTTCCTTCAGCTATAGTTTATTTTATTCAACTCTCATCTTTTTCTTTCTCTCCTCTTTAGGGTCATAACCTTTTTTCTCTCTTTTCTCTTCTCTTCTTATAAAGATATTTTCCGATCTAAACAGATCCATATCTTTCCTCGACTTAAATTTCTGCTTTGATCCCCTTTTTAATATTAAGGTATGGTTCATTATTGCTCTTTCATTCTCGTCTTCTTCTTTGCAAGTTATTTACATCTATTTTTTTATTTAATTACTATTTACCCATATCATATTTATTTAAAAATTTGAAGGAACTTTTAAGTGTTAAATAAACAAAATGAGAATTTTTATTACAATATGAGCAAAAAGTCATCTGTTGGGAGAAGTTTAAAAGCCTTATTGGCAGTATCATTTTTTTATATGTAGTTTATTTATTTTGTTATTATTGATGTAGTTATTGATGTTGTTGGTGGGGTTGGCATTGTTGTAACTTGTGTTGTGGTGTTGTTGATGGTTCTGGAACAAATGATGTTGCTTCTTTGTTGCTGATGTTATTATTGGAACAAATGTTATTTCTTTTTTGTTGATGTTTATGCTGTTGTTGATGTTGCAATAGATGGAGAAACTATTGGAACAAATAAAACCACTAGAAAGACTGGTTTGATGTATTCCATCAGACTCTACATCTGTTGCAACAGACTCCACATCTGATCCAACAGATGGATAATGTTCTTTTTGTGACATCAATTTTTTTGTCTTCTTTGTAGATATAAGGAACTGGCAGTTGATCAACTTTTGATGTACTATTGTAAGAGGCTGCGGTAAATGTGAGTTCAGAGGAATAAGCTGCTTGCAGATAGAACCACTTCATATATGGGATGTATATATTACTGATAATGTAATCGTGGAAACACACATAGAGTGCACTAATTTTCTGAATATTGTTTTTACTGATTAGTCATATATCGTTCAAATATGATGTCTGCAATTTTACAGTTAAGTTTGGTAGGTCCAAACTAATAAGGCTGAGGGACCATGAATATGGTTCTGATACCCTTTGTGAAGAGATCTAGTTTTGATGTCATTGTAAAGAGATTCAATAGCAATTGGATTAACTTTTAGGGTGCATTGGACCCTTAGAGGGCCTTCGAATCTTAGCACTGCATCTAACAAGAACGAAAAACCAATATAGTTATTGCCCTGGCCAAAATTTATGTGGTTGGGTTGCTCGCTCAGGGTGATAATTATATGCCAAAAGGTGTGGTAGGAGAATGCCTTCAAGGGAAAATAGGTGATTAATAGAAGACTATGTCATCTGAGAGCTAATTAAAGAAGATACATAGTGTAGAAAGTAACTTCTAGCGAATCTGGCCGATGGAATTATCTTAATAGATGCGAGATCTGAATAAAGTGCAAATATGAAAGTGTATCCGATAATGTAATTTCATCTGTTGTGTCTCTGAAAGAAAAACAATGAAGATGGACACTTTGCTAGGGAGCTGGATGGTCGAGATTATCACCTAGATAGAAAATAGGAGAAGACCAACAAAGAAGCCTCACAGGCATCGAGGGTTGAAATGATGTATAATTAGTCTAGAAAACTTATGCCAACAACAACTGTAGTTAAAATAAGGAATCTAAGCGAAGGCGGCAATTTCTGAATTTTAAATTTCATTCCATGCTTTCTTGTTTTTGTTTTTGATCAGGTCCACTGTCGTTGACCTGATCGGAACCACAAACGAAATTGAAAGGCAAATAGAGTATCATTGCTTCCATAGCAATATGGTTATAATTGATTGTGTTTTATTGCCTTAACATGATTTCAACATTCCTTGGAGAAGATCAGATGCTTGCTGTAGTATGTGAATCCCAATAATTTTCAAGCTTGCCTTTAACTTGCTGATTTTGTATTCAAGTTGATCGTTGCCATCTTAGAAGTTGGTCAGGAGTTTCTCATCTCTTGTGAGCTCGATCAGGGACACCACCTTCAAAGTTGTGGAATTCTAGAATCCCTTTAAAACACTTTATTCTAAAGCCTTAAGGGATACATGGAGGGTCTCTGTGTTTGTTTTAGGTCAAACTATGTTGATACACATTGAAGATGTGGTCCCAATAGTTGAACAACACACTTTTATCGAGCGTTAATCTATGCATCTTGCTCAACTAATTTGATAAATTAGTAAGTATGGAGCTACATAGCGTGTGATCTAAATCATCTCTATAAAGCCTATCAAACGTTACTTAACTATAAGCTCATTACCCTATCAAAAAAATATGACCGAGTTAGTGCACAAATTGAACGATCTCAATCTCTCATCCTTTCTGTTGATCGCTCTTCTCCAATATAGATGACAAGATATCTTCTATGCAAGAGTCTACACCATCGCCAGACATGCTTGCCTGGGAGCAATTCTTCTGAAGATATGTGTTGATGTCTTCTGAAGAATTGCTCCCAAGTAAGCATGTCTGGCGATGGTGTAGACTTTTGCATAGCAAATATCTTGTCATCTATATTAGAGAATAGTGATCAGTAGAAAGGTTGACAAATTAGGCTTGTTTAATTTATGTCTAACTCGGGCATATTTTTTTTATAGGGTGATGAGCTCAGAGTTACGTAACATTTGATAGGCTTGGTAGAGCCGGTTTAGATCACACTCTACGTAACTTCATGCTTACTAATTTATCAAATTGGTTGAGCAAGATACATGGAGCAACGCTAAAAAAAGTGTGTTGTTCAACTATTGGGACCACATCTTCAACGTGCATCAATACATTTTGACCTAAAACAAACACAACGACCCTCCATGTATCCTTTAAAGCTTCTGAAGAAATTATTCTAAAGGGCTTCTAGAATGCCACAACTTTAAAGGTAGTGTTCCTGATCGAGCTCACAAAAGACAAGGAACTCCTTACCAATTTCAAAGACAGCAACGACCAGCTTGAATACAGAATCAACAAAATGGAGGCAAGATTAAAAATTATTAGGATTCACATACTACAGCAAGCATCTGATCTTCTCCAAGAAATGCTGAAAGCATGCTAAGGCAAGAAAACACAATCAATTAATTCATATTTCTAAGAAAGTAATTATACTCTATTTGTCTTTCAATCTCGTTTGTGGTTCTGATCAGGTCAACGGAAGTAGACCTAATCGAAAACATAAACAACAAGGCATGGGATGAAATTTAAAATTTAGAAATTGCCACCTTCGCTTAGTTTCCTTATTTTAAGTTTAATTGTTGTTGGCGTAAGTTTTCTAGACTTACTGAACATTAATTCAACCTTCAATGCCCATGAGGCTTCTTTGTTGGTCTTCTCCTATTTTCTACCTAGGTGATAATCTCGACCACGCAGCTCCCTAGCAAAGTGTCCATCTGCATTATTTTTCTTTCAGAGACACAATAGATAAAATTACATTATGGAATGGACTTTTAAATTTGCACTTGATTTAGATTTTCCATCTGTTAGGATAATTCCATCGGCCAGATTCATTAGAAGTTACTTTCTACCATATGTCTCTTCTTCAATTAGCTCTCAGATGATATAGTCTTTCATCAACCACCCATTTTCCCTTGAAAGCATTCTCCTACCGCACCTTCTGGTATATAATCATTACCCCGAGTGAGCAACCCAACCATATAAATTTTGGCCACGGCAACAACTATATTGGTTTTTCATTCTTATTTGATGCAATGCAAGGCTTTAAGGTCACTCTAAGGGTCAAACACACACTTAAAGTTAAGTCTAATCGCTATTGATTTTCTACAGTGACGACAAATTTTGATCTCTTCTCAAAACATGACACGCATAAACACGAATAACAATCGTCAGTAATTCATAACAGGGTATCTACACCATCTTTATGAGGTCCTCAGCCTTATTAATTTTGAACCCATCAAACTTAACTACGCAATGCAGGATCTTGTTCGAATGACCAATTCCTAATCGGTTAAAAACTGCATTCACAAAAACACTGTACTTTGTGTATGTTATCCCGGTGACCTTATCAGTAATACATACTTAAATCCCACACATATGATAGTGGATCCATCTGCACGCACCTTATTCTTCCTAGCCCTTCTATGGCTTAAATTGAATAAACAGGTGACTAGCTAGTTGCAATAGATGACACATCTGCTTATATTATCAAACAACTGGAGACATCTGTTACTACAATTGATCAACTTATTGTAGAAATCAAACAGATATGTACATCTGTTGTAAAAGATTGCCAGTATATTGTATTGTAAGTTATCTATCAGAAAGAATATATTTTGCAATAGATTACCCATCTGTTAGATGTATTTTAAAGCAATTTTCTATTCTTTTCAAGATACAATAATTTATAAATAGGTCCCTCATTACAAATATGAATGACCCAAATTAGTACAAGAATATTCATATCGAGTCCTTACGAGAACTTCAAAGGCATTTTGATGAATTTCAGAGAGATTTGACTAACTTCGGAGTAAGGCTGCCAGATGAAAAATGTTCGATTGACAATAATAATAGTAGTAGTAATAATAATTAGGTAATGTTTTTTATTTTAGCGCATGTATGTATTTTTCTCCTTTTGTATATCGGATCTACCCAAGGGATTCAAAAATCTATGAATATTCATTTTATTTTGTTGTAGACTTTGATTTTTTAATTCTTATTTAGTATTTATTAATAATCATTCTGTTTATTTCTTGTTCTCAGCATGTCGTCGACGGTTGGTGGTAGGGATTGAACAACAATTTTTCTCAACAGAGGTTAATCTGCTACGACAGATCGATCATATGTTGCACCTGGCGGTTATTAATAAAAAAGAATTATTGTTGTTATTGAGAGGGTGAAAAGAAAAAGACATGATTTTCCGATCATTCAATATGAAAAATGTTTCGTAAATAAACAATAAGGAAATAAATGATAAACATAATTTATAACCACAATTTTAATAACTGATCGTGACTTTTCACCATTTTTGTTTTTGAATTTTTTTTTTAAAATTATTTATTATATAATAAAATGGTTATTATTTTATTAAAGAATTTGAAAATGTGTTTTTTTTTACTTATAAAATAAAAAAGTAAGCAAATTTGGATTAATGATATGATGATAGTTATTTTTTTTAAAAAAAAAGTAGATTATATGTTGCAACAAATAAATTATTTGATACAACAGGTTCACTATTGTTACAACAGATGATATATCTGTTGTCACAGATGATTTATCTGATGCAACCTATATCGAGTCACAACTCAATAAAGGGGGTTCTTGGAAAGAACTAATTAATAATAATAATCTAAAAAGTCATGACTTATCACAATATTTCTTAATTTATTTAAGTCATTACATTTCACATTAATCAAAAATATAATTAATAAATAGAGGTCAATAGTTAGATTATGTGTTGCAACAGATAGGTTATCTAATGCAACATATTTTATATTTGTTGCAACAGATAATATATTTGTTGTCACAGATGTGTAATCTGATGCAACAGATATAGAATATGTTGCCACAACTCAATAAAAACGGTTCTCTAAAAGAACTAATTAGTAATAATAATCTGAAAAGTCATGACTTATATCACAATATTTATTTTTTTAATTTAATCAAAAATGTAATTTATGTATGGAGGTGAATAGTCGTGCCTTTTTGCCTCTCATTCAAATTCAATCCTCTATAAATAGGTCCCTCCTTACTCAATCATTCATTCAAATACACTCTATTTATTTATTGCATCTCGTCTCATATTACACTCTAGAAGATAAGATTATGGTTGAACCAGTGTGGGACATTGCTTTTCTGCAAGACACCATGAATGAACTTCGGAATCAATTTCGTGACCTGCAATGGGAACTGGAAGGAGTTAGAGCAAGAATGCTCCACGAGATACACAGGTTGAGGAGGGCCTTGCTACTTTCGGTTAAAGATTGGCCGGCTGGCAATGATGATGATGATGATAATAATAATAATAATAATAATTAGATTATTATTTTTCTTTTAGTCTATTATATGTATTTTTATTTATTTTTGTTTGATAAATAAATTATGTTTGACCTTTCATGTTTTAATCCATATTTAATTTTAATTCTGTCTATTATCTTCTCAATAGATATGTCGACGATTTGATGTAAAGAGAAATAATTTAGAATCCAGTAGAAATAGCAAGATTTATCTATTGGGTTTGTGGCAGAGGTTGATGTGTAGTTCAAAATAGATTACTCATGTTGCAACTGATAAGAAGTTGATGTAACAGATAAATAGTTTGTGTCAACAGATGACTAGTTTATTGCTTTGCTTGGCTCTGACGTTTTAATTCATACTCCCTCCATCTCAAATTATCCATCCCAAATTGAGATGCCACATTGATTAAGAAAATTAATTAATAACATGTCTAGTTTACCATAACCTACTGATCACTTGGTGGGATAGTAGATGTGTTTGAAATAACCATTATTTTCTATTCAATCAAAATTTCATAAGAGAAGAAAGCTTTAACGTTGGTCGGCATATAGTCTCCCTATTAAATGATGTTTCCATTTTAATTTGAAGAAAAAGTGATTAATGCAAAGGGTAAAACATGAATTTTTTAAATCTTTTCTTGATTAATGATAAAGACAAGTAAAATAAGAAATCGAATTAGGAAATTTGGGACGGGTAATTGGACATAAGGAATAATTTTGAATCCAGTAGCAATAGCAAGAGTTGAAAACATATTGGTTATATGATGGGTTTCTGGCAGGGGTTGATTTGTGTTGTTTCAAACAGATTAATCATTCGTTGCAATAGATAATTAGTCTGGTGCAACAGATAAACATTCTGATACAATAGATAATTAGTCTGGTGCAACGGATAAATATCCTGATACAACAGATAAGACGTCTGATGCAACAGATAATACGTCTGATGCAACAGATAAATAGTCTGATGTAATAGATAAATTTTTTTATGCAACAGATTGATCATCTGATGCATCAGATGATTGATTTGTTTAAATTGTGGGCACTTATGTTGGATTTAAGATCAGGGTTCTATCCATTGTTAGAAAAATAGAAGTGTACCCTGATGACAAATACGAATAAAAATCATAATTTTACTTACCAAAGTCACTTATGAAGTAATGTCAAAGTACAAAGTGATGTATTAAACAAAATTTGACCGAAGAAATTAGTCAGATCGCAGCAGTAGCGCTGTACCAACAACAACAATAACAACAAATGATCGATAAGAAGAAGATGAAGATGATAATGAAGTAGAAGATGATAATGAAGAAGATGATGCTGAATAAAGCAGCAGAAATAGAAATAAAGAACAACAAAAATGACTAAGAGAGAGAAAACAACAATGCATGAGAAGAGAGAGAAAGACGTCTTTTTTTCCTCCATTTCCCGCTATTTTAGATATACATTGGGATCAAAGTATAAATTTAAAAACTTGTGGGTTATTTCTAAACTTCTCTAACTTTTTTAATCCACAATAAAGTAATTGTCATCTCCAACTAATAATTAAGACTTGTGTCATCTACACCTCATTTTAAAACTCTTTTGTCACCTGTGGCCCAAACCCCCTACTAATATGGTGATGTATAATTTTAAATTCCTTCTACAGTTTTTGTTATAGATCATTATATTCTTCAATCGAATGGATTCTTTTTTATTTAACTTTATTATTGTGACATACAGATGATGATCATTTAATAGGATAATTTTTTCTACTATATCCAATCTTGAATTAATCTTTTATCTTTTTTTTTGTAATGATTTTATTTTATTATTATTGTTGATTTGTAGAAAAGATAAAGAAGAATAAAGAAAAGAGAAAAGCAGATAACTACGGAAGTAGAAATTTTATTGCTATAGTTGACCCGGCTTAAGTTTTCTAAATCTCGTGTTTGATATTATTGATCTCCTTTTTAATGTTGTTTTATTTCATAATTTTTCTTTATTTAATCAATTGTATGCAAATGCAATTGCTTCTGTATTTAAGATTACACTCACGAACTATTTTGTATTTAAATTTGTTTTGACAATCTAAAATTCTTAAATTGTAAATAATAATAAAGAAAAATATAAAACATAATTTTAATTTTTTTTGCAATTGTGTGATTATTTTTACCCATAAAAATGTGGTTAAATATGGGGAGGAGGGAATGTTAAAAAAATTAACATTTTACATCTGTGAATAATATAGTAAGGAAAAATATAATATATATATATATATATATATATATATATATATATACATATTAAAATTACACAATTATTTTTTCATACAAACTTGATTAGAGATATGTAATTAGGGTAGGCTGAGGGTGGGGAGGGGAAGGAGAGGGTTGGATACTTGTGGGAGGGGTTGAATTTATTTTTATTTGTTAGAAAAAAGATATTGAGGGGGTGTGGAGATGAATGTACATCTGGGGGTAGGAGTGGGGGTAGATATTTTAATTTTTTCATAATTTATTGAGAAATAATATGATAGTTATTTTTTTAACGTATATATGATTTAACATGCTTGAACGAGACACTTCAATATCAAGCAATTAGAAATAATACGTTAAGGGAGAATCTCAAGTTTTGGTAGTCCTCACAAAGGCATTTTAGGTATTTCACTTCCTTGGCTAATTGAATTAAGAGAGTACACATGACAATTGTTGGTGTTCTTTTGTTAAATATTTTTAATTTTGCCTGTATTCTTTTTGTTAAGGTCATTCCCACTTGTGTGTTTGTAATCTGTCTCTTCTTATCACTTAATAAATTATCTTTTAGTTAAAACTCCCTTCATTTTAAATTAATAATCACATTTTCTCAATGTAATTATTCAAAAATAACTTTCTTATAAAATCAAAGTTAGTAAATATCCAACTATACCCTTATAGTAAATATTGTTCAATTCTTTTAAAAAATATATAATAAATAGGATAATTTTATCAATAATAAATAGTACATTGTGTTTATTATTTTTTAGCAGACATGAAAAAAGATAAATCAATAATTAAAATAGGGTGAATAAAATATTTTTTAATGGTTGCATATTTAATATGCACACACGTAAATGGACTGAATGGAACAATCTATTAATTTAATTTAATTATTATTTAATATTCTTATAGATTACTATTAAGTTAGTTTAAGTAAATCTTCTAAATTAAGGTTGTAACCATTTTTTTATATACTTGAAGTCATTGAAATATTTTTTTTATTAAATTGAAAAAGAAAATTTGCAAAAACTTTTGTCACGTGAAATTATAGGTGAAAATAAAATAATAAATATCAAAACAGATTTATTTCTATCTATAATTGAGAAATTACATATCCACAAACTCATTAAAATATTTCAATTTTTAATCATCATTGATTTTCCATTAGTAAAATATCATCAATTTAGTTTATAAAATACTGAATTACTTGTGGCCTTTTCATATATTCTAATTTTCCAATAATACTTTCTTCTACACAAATAATCTTTTTTAAAATTATCCAACTATGTGATTAAGAACTTTAATAAATATAAAACTTATCAATAAAATACATTTAGTACGCCGGTCATTATATTATGTTAATTATAAAATAAAGATATAATATAAATTATATTTTTTGAATTTAAATTATATCATGTGTTTGGACCCGGGCTTAGCATTTGTATCATTTTTTCTTCTTTTTTCCCTATTTTTTTGTTTCTTTCTTTTTATTTTTTACTCTGCTATATCTAGCTTCTATTTCTCTTGCTTCTATTTTTTTTCTTTTTTGTTTTTTTGTACTTTTTTCATATTCTTTTTTTGGGATCTATTGTATGTTATTTTGTATAGGAAAAATATGTCTATGTTGTGCATATGGATGATAATGAAAGGCCAAACACATCGATAGGACCTCAAACTTGTCCCAAAAATTCACTTAGGCCCCTAAACTAAGGCCAGTACCTATCAAACTCCTAAATCCCCCAAATTTTATTCCAATTGGGTATTTTTTTGCCTAATCAGCAACAGGCACAAAGTGTGTGTAATACACTTGCCTGACGTGGAAAAATTAGCCAATTAGAAAGAAACACGTAGCAAAAAAAATAATACGTGGAATTACTGACTTTTTATATTTTTTTGTTTAATTATCTATTTAATGATAATTTTAATTAAACAAAAAAAAAAAAACACCCCCACCCCACCCGTCGTCATCGTCACACCACCCCTCCCCCTTTTCACAGCGCTCTCACACACATACACACATATTCACTCACGCGCACATAGTTCACACACATACACGAGAGCAGCAACACAATAAATATTTTTTGGCGATACTCGCCGAAAAATCAACTCCAAAATCAGACACAAACTAACACATTCACTCACACACACATAGAGTTCACACACACAGAGTTCACTCACGCATGCACACAATTCACACACATATATGAGAAAGCAGGAACACAGTTAATGTTTTCTGGCGAGACTCGCCGAAAAATCAACTCCAAAAAAGAAATAATTTTTTTTTCAAATCTTTGATGTTGTTGACAATGGTGAAGAATGGTTACTTCTTTGATGTTGTCTTTAATAGTTAAGATTGATTAGTGATTTTGCTGTTATTCAGATTTGCTAATTTTCAACTGATTTAGTGGATTTTGGTTTGAAGCTTTTCTTAAAATTGTTGCAAAAGAAACAATATTTAAGGAAGAAACAATCATGTTCACTGCTAATAGATTCAATCTTGTGCAAAGGAAACAATTTTGTGCTTAATGGAGCTTCAATTCTTGAAATCTTGTTCACTGTTAATTGTTGTGGGGGGAGGGGGGAGGTGTTTGTGAAGAAGAAGATGATTGTGCGACGTGGGGGGGCGGGAGCTTTTCCTTTTGAAGAAAAATAAAATACTAGAATAATTAAAAATTAAATTAATAAAATAATTTTAATATAATTTTTTAATAAAAAGTAAAATATTATTTAATTTACTGTTCACGCGCTCAAGGTGCCTGATAGGTACCAATTTTAGCACTTGAGGTGCCTAATACGTACAAGCCTTAGTTGAGGGTTCTAAGCGAATTTTCGGGACAACTTTGAGGTCCCATCAATGGGTTTGGCCATAATGAAAATATCACAATCATTTATTGTATTTGTATTCGCACCCATTTATATTTTTATATTTATTTATATAATTATATTTGTATTTCATAGTTCGCGCTTGTATTTTAAAGTTCATATTTGTATTTGTATTTTATAGTTCATACTTGTATTTGTATTTTATACTTCGCACCAATATTTATATTTTATACAATTCACACTTGTATTTTACAAAATTATTTTCTAGTTGTCTTTTATGTTGACTGCATATTGTATAAGTATTTTATTATTTTAGTTTTTTTATATACATTTGTAGTCTATTTTCGTCGATACACTTGTATTTTTAAAGAATTATTTTTTATTTGTATTTTTAAGGTGACTAATATCATAGTTGTAGTTATATTTTTATTTATTCGTATTTGAATTTACATTTGACTGCGTCATTTGTATTTTTAAACAAGTAAAAAAGAATTGTTATTTTTCTTGTATGAACACGTGTGCTTATATTCATTGATACGAATTGTATTTTATCAATACAAATTGAACAATACAAGTACAAATGATAATTATACAAGTAAAAATGATACATGTTTATACAACTGGAACCATACGTATATAAATGATACATGTGTATATCCAAATACAAATGATAAATTTGACATATAAATACTAATGATACATTTATATTAAATCATAGGTTGCATATTTTAAACTCAAGCAAATACAATTAATGCATATTCTTATTTGTATACACATACAAATGATATATCATACATACTCATGGTTAAACTATTCAAATACAAATAATAATTTTATTAAAATATATTGTTTTATAGAAATAATTACTAATAAGATATAAGAAACATACAACAACAAAAAAATATAAATATAAAGTACAACAACAACAACAACAACAAATCCAGTGTATTCCCACATAGTGAGGTCTGGGGAGGGTAAGATGTACGCAGTCCATACCACTACTCCCAGGGAAGTAGCAAGGCTGTTTCCGATAGACCCCCGGCTCAAGACAAGGAATAGTAATCAAAGTCATACCAAAAAACCTGGAACAAGACAAAACATAGAGATGCCACATACAGGGAAAGAGTAAACAAAGACTAGTAAACAATCGTAATACTACAAGCAACAAGAAATCATAATAAGAATACTACACCCACCAAGTAATGCCCTACCCTACCTACCCAAAATAGCACTAGCCTTCCATCTTAATACGCGTCCTCTAGATCTTCCTATCTAGGGTCATGTCCTCAATAAGCCGTAATTGCTCCATGCCCCGCCTAATCACCTCTCTCCAGTACTTCTTCGGCCTACCCCTGCCCCGTCTGAAACCATCTAAAGCAAGCCTCTCACACCTACGAATCGGTGCCTCCATGCCCCTCCTCATCACGTGTCCAAACCATCTCAAACGAACATTCCGCATCTTGTCCTCCACCGAAGCCACTCCAACCTTTTCTCGGATAGTCTCATTTCGAACTCTATCACCCCTAGTAAGCCCACATATCTAACGCAACATCCGCATTTCCGCCACCTTCAATTTCTGAATGTGAGAGTTCTTGACTGGCCAACACTCTGCTCCATACAACATGGCCGGGGGACTGCCACCCTGTAAAATTTGCTTTCAAGCTTGGGCGGTACCTTCTTATCAGACAACACCCCCGAGGCGAGCTTCCACTTCATCCATCCCACCCCAATATGGTGAGAGACATCCTCGTCAATCTCACCGTTCCCCTGTATCATGGACCCAAGATACTTGAAACTATCCCTCTTACACACCACCTGAGACTCCAGCCTTACTACCACGTCATCCCCCTTGCTCGAGCCATCAAACTTACATTTGAAATACTTGGTCTTGCTCCTACTTAACCTGAACCCTTTACACTCAAGGGTCTCTCTCCATTGTTCTAATTTATCATTCACACCCTCCCGAGTCTCATCAATCAAAACCACATCATCTACAAAAAGCATACACCAGGACACCTCGCCTTGAATACTCCGCGTCAACACATCCATCACCAAAGCAAACAAAAACGAGCTAAGAGTAGATCCCTGATGTAACCCTGTCAGGAAAGGGAAATGTTCAGAATCCCCACCCGCCGTCCTCACCTGGGTCTTAGCTCTATCATACATGTCTTTGATTGCTCTGATATACGCCATCAGGACCCCACTCACCTCCAAGCATCTCCAAAGAACTTCCCTAGAGACTTTGTCGTATGCCTTCTCCAAGTCGATAAACACCATGTGCAGATCCTTCTTTCTTTCCCTGTTCTATTCCACCATTCTCCGAACCAGGTGAATTGCCTCCGTCATCGAGCGCCCGAGCATAATCCAAACTGGTTCTCCGAAATAGAGACTATCCTTCTCAACCTCAACTCGACCACTCTCTCCCAAATTTTCATAGTGACTCAGTAACTTAATACCCCAATAATTGTTGCAACACTGAATGTCATCCTTATTCTTATACAGAGGGATCATAGTGCTCCACCTCCATGCATCGGGAATTTTCGCCGACTTGAAAATGTCGTTAAACAAATCAGTCAACCACCTTAAACCATTCTCTCCAGCAAACTTCCAAAAATCCACAGGGATCTCATCAGGCCCCGTCGCCCTACCCCTTCGCATATAATATGTATCATATGTACTGTGGATACAACAACCAAAAAAAAGAATGAGAAAACAAAAAAAAGAAAAAGGGAGAAAGGAAAAAGAGAAAAGGGAAAAATTAACAAAACGGAATAAATAAATAAATAAATACAAAAATAAGTGCAAAGAAAAAAAGAAACAATAAAAAAATGAAAAGAGAAAATGGTGAGGGAAAAAACTAAAAAAGAAAAGAAAAAAAAAAGAAACAGCAAAAAATAAAAAAAAGAAAAACAACAACAACATACCCAGTGTATTCCCACATAGTGAAGTCTGGGGAGGGTAGAGTGTATGTAGACCATAACAATACCTCTGAATAAGTAGAGATGTTATTTTTGATAGACCCCCGGCTTAGGACTGATTACAGTATAGCAAATCATAAAACATAAATGTGTATAGACTAGTACAGTATGCAAAATAAACTAACACCGATATCTACTGCAAAAAAAACTAACACCGGTATCTATAAGGTAATATAACAACCACCGAATACTACTAAAAAATTATCTAACCGAAAACATAGACATCACATAACAACCACGAACAAGAAACTTCAAGCCTAAATAAATAAATTCTTCCACCTCCTAACCCTCTACCCTAATCCACATCCTCCACACCTTCCCATCAAGGATTATGTCCTCTATCAGCTGTAACTGCCCCATATCATGCCTAATCACCTCCCTATAATATTTTTTCCTCCTATCTCTACCCCACCTACAATTATTAGTAGTCAGTGACTCACACCTCTGCAGTGGAGCGTCAGAGCCCTTCTTCATTATGTGCTCGAACCAACGTAACCACACTTCTCGTATCATGTCCTCCACTGAAGACACCCTTACCTTCTCCCGAATAATCTCATTCCTCACCTTATCTTTTCTGGTATAGACACACATCTATCACAACACCCTTATCCGCACCACCTTCAACTTCTAGATGTGGGAGTTTTTAATTGGCTAACACTCTATTCCATACAGCATAGACGGTTCGACTGCCACTCTGTACAACTTTCCTTTAAGTTTTACAGGCACCATCTTATCACATAAAACACCCAAAGCGAGCCTCCATTTCAACCCCCCTGCCCTAATACAATGTGTAACATCCTCGTCAATCTCATCATTGCCCTGAATCATAGACCCCAGATACTTAAAACTCGCTCTCCTCTGAATGGCCTGAGAGTGTAGCTTCACAACCATGTAGGCCTCCTGCGACATATCATTAAACTTACACTCCAAGTACTCTGCCTTAGTCCTGCTCAACCGAAATCCTTTAGACTCTAGGGTCTATCTCCAAATCTATAACATATCATTAACTCCTCACCGAGTCTCATCGATCAATACCATATCATCAGCAAAAAACATACACCAAGGCACCTCCCATTGAATATTTCGCGTTAACACATCCATCAATAAGGCAAATAAAAAGGGGCTAAGAGTCAATCCCTAGTGCAAACCTATCAGAACTAGAAAGTGCTCTGAATTACCTCCTATCATACTCACACATCTTTGCACCATCATACATATCCTGAATTGCCTTAGTGTATACCAAAGGAACCCCTCGAACCTCCAAGAACCTCCAAAAAATCTCCCTGGGAACTCTTCCATAAGACTTTTCAAGATTAATAAACACCATGTTTAAGTCCTTTCTCTCCTATAAATGCTTCACTAATCTCCTAACAAGTTGAATGGCCTCCGTAGTCGAGTGACGTAGCATGAATCTAAACTAATTCTCAAAGATAGTCATGGTCCTTCTCAGCCTCAACTCTCCCACCCTTTCCCAAACCTTCATAGTATAACTCAAAAACTTGATACCTCTATAATTATTACAACTCAGGATTTCTCCCTTGTTCTTACATAAAGGAATCATCATACTCCACCTCCACACTTCAGGCATATTCGCCGCCCTAAAAATAATGTTAGATAACCTTGTCGACCACTCTAAACCTACCCTGCCAGTGCTCTTCCAAAAATCCAATGGAATCTTTTCTAGCCCTGTCGCCCTACCCCAACTCATCCTGTAAATAGCCCCCTTGACCTTCTCCACCTTGATACACCTACAATAACTATAATCATGATAGTTCTCAAAATTCTCCAAGTCCACCAACACAAAACCTTTGTCTCTTTCGTCATTCAAAAGTTTATGAAAATAGGACTTTCACCTCTTCCTAATGAGGGCATCCTCAACCAACACTGTACCATCTTTTCCCTTAATGCATTTCACTTGGTCAATGTCACAATCCCTCCGATCCCTGGTCTTGGAAAGCCTATACAACTTCTTATCCCCATCTTTCTACTCTAAAGCTGCATACAAGCTATCAAAAGTTGTTCTCTTTGGTACCATAATAGCTAACTTATCCTCTCTCCTAACGGCCTTATAGTCCTTCTTACACTTCTATCTCTCCTCATCATCCTTGCTCTTAACCAACTTAGCATAAGCCATCTTCTTAGCCTCCACCTTCCTCTTAACCTCTTCATTCTACCACCAGTCCCCTTGATACTTACCAGATCAACCTCTCAACTCACCCAATACCTTTCCAGCAGTCTTGCTAATACAACTGGCAGTCTTCTTCCATATACTATCCATATCCTTTCTACTCTCCCAATCCTTTCTACTCTTCATCCTCTCCCATATTTTCAAAGCACTAGCCAAAGTCAACCTACCCCACTTAATCTTAGGTCGAGACTCCACACTCTTATTCTTTCAACCCTTATTGATTACCAAGTCCATCACCAACAACCTATGTTGATTCAAAAGATTCTCACTAAGTAAAACCTTGCAGTCTCTACATATTGCTCTATCACCCTTCCTAAGGAGAAAAAAGTCAATCCCAGTCTTGGCCATCGAACTACAAAAGGTAATAAGATGATCTTCCCTCTTCAAAAAGATTAAATTTACCACCCACAACCTAAAAGCCCTAGCAAAATCCAAAAGATAAACTCCACCTTTTTTCTAATCCCTGAAACCGAAACTGCCATGCACATCATCATACCCTTTCGATAAAGATCCAATATATTCACTAAAATCCCCTCCAATGAATAACATGTATGTCCTCAGAATGCCTCTAACCACCTTATCCAAAGCCTCCCAAAATCTTTTCTTCTGCTCATCGTCCAAACCTACTTGCAGAGCGTAGGCACTAATAAAGCTCAAAGAAGACTCCCAACGACCAACCTAATCAATATCAACCCATCGTTTACCCACTTAACCTCCACCCCCTGCCCCCAAAGCTCCTCATCTACTAAGATACCGACCCCATTCATATGCCTCACGCTACTCGAGTACCACAACTTATACCCATCCACATCCCTCATCTTAAAGCCTACCCATTTGGTTTCCTGGACACATGCTATACTAATATTTTTCTTCCTAAAACTCTTCACGATCTCTATGGACTTACCTTGAAGAGTCCCTACGTTAGAAGACCCAATTCTCAATTTTGACTCTCCCTTACCCTACCTAACCTTACTACCTCTATCCTCTAACCCCAAACTTGATCCTAGACCTGCCCCTAACCTATCGCTAGCGCCTACCCTTACCCTAGACCATATTCCCTACACCCACCTAACCTAGAACATGACCCTAGTTTATCATCGACTACTACAACCACTACTCAATGGAACAAAGAAAAAGGCGAGCAAACATGTAAGGATATGAAACACAAAAGAAAGGTAAAAAGACTCAAAGGTAATAATGAGATAAATATATAGGGGGGAAAGTAAAAATAGTCACATATACCCATGGCCACAATCACTATCAAGTGTGACAACCAACAATTAATAACAATAATTCTACTAATCACAATATCTCTAATCCGCTTTAAAAAGTAACACCAATACAAACAAAAATACCAACACATAAAAGAGAAACTAGAACCAATAATCTTACAAGAAACAGTCAAGATAAATAATCAAGATACCTGGAAAGAAATAGCTAAGGATATATAATAAGACACGATGCATATAAACTAAAAGAGAAGAAATGAGTGCACCTGATCACGTAGAAAGAGAAAGGGATGGTGTTTTCTTGATCTTTCATCAAATTCTAGCAATTTGGTGGAGAAATTGGTCACCGGAATATTACTGGCACTGCTTTTACCCACCGTTGATATCACCCTGATTTGAATACCAGAAAGTGCGCTGGCCACCGATAGAACCTATTGCTGGAGTAATCCACTGGAGCTTCACCGAATCTAGTTTACCACTGCTTCTTGGTAGTCGTCGGATTGGCGATTCTAGTAGTGAAAAGAGATTTGTGTCTCGCTGGAAAATCTGGGAGTCGATCATCGACGCTGCTGAAGAAATATTACAGAGAGAGATTTAAGGAGAGGGACATCGGCTTTTATTAGTAACGGTAGATCTAAAAAGTGAATTACTGATGGAAAATAAGGGGTTTTCACCGATGATACATCGAATAGAGATGATAGAGAGAATCTACGAGTCACCGAAAAAAGTAGTAACCAGAGATCTGGTCGATGGAAACCCTAAAATTTTTAGCTTAGGGTCCAAATAAATTTGAGTACATCTATCTAACACATTCAACAAAAAAATAAAAACAACACGAAGGAAAAACTGAAAAAGGAAAAAAAAGAAATATAGAGAAAAATAGAAAAAGATTTTTTTTAATCATTCAAACCTATTTTGATTTTTGAAACTCACCTTCCTATTTTTAGAAATGCAATCTTCAATTAATCTTTAATTAATTGGGTGAAAGTAATTTTAAGAAAGTTAAAATTCTTTTGCCTTTTTAAACTTAAGTTGTTATCAAAAAATAAGATAATTAATTGTATTTATATATGTATTTAATCTTATCTTGTGCATCAAATATATATACACGTTTCTATGTAGGGTAATCAGTAAAATGTTACTATGTGATTTCTAATTAATGGGCCTAATTTGTTATTTCTCTACTTTTTCCTTAATTTTGTCCATTTGTTTTCCTCTTTTTTTGTGTTCTTGATGTAGGAATATTTTGTACTTAATTCTTGTGGCCTTTACATATCAGTCATGCATGCTCAAATTTTGGGTAAACTACATAAATGACTCCCATAGTGCATGGTTTTACTTTTTGACCCTCCATAAAAAAAAAGTCCTACAAAGCTAACATTCCTTCTTTTTTATGTGTAGAATTTTTACATATTTGCCCCTCTATACCTCAAATAACTTCAAACAACTCTCCATTCTTATTTATCTTTTAACTTTGATTTTTTCTCTTTTTTTTATTTTACATTATTTCTTTTCTTTTTTCTTTTTAATTTTTTCTTAACCTTTACATTTTTTCCTTTTCTCTTCTCAACTTATATTTTTTTCTTTCTTTAATTTTTCTTTGATTATTTATTTGTTGTTTTCTCTTTTTTTCCTTTTTAAATCTTTTTCTCAGTCGTTAATTTTTGTTGTCTTTTTTTGTTCATCTTTTTTCTTTTTTCTCAACCTTTTTTTTAGGTTTTTCCTTTTCTCCCCCAAACTTCTATTTCTTTCTTTTTTTTCTTTTTTTTCTTTGATTCTTCTTTTCTCTTGTTTTAAAAATAGTTTTCTTCAATTTTTTTCCTCAACCGTTATTATTTTTCTTTTTTTTCTTTTAGTTTCTTCAATTCTTTCCAAAGAACAAGTTATGCCTTGTGAGAAAAGTTGACATTATCATATACTATTTTATTTATGATATGTTCTTTAAATCTTTCTTTAGAAGTAGGACTTAGCCCAAGGACTTTCAAAGATCACGTTACATCCCATGGGCAAGAGTTGATACTACCATATTGTGTTTTGATTTATGAGATATTCTATAACTATTGCCTTAGAGGCAAGACATAACCCAAGGAATTTTAAAAAATAATTTATGCCCCATGGACAAGAGTTGATACTACCATATTGTGTTTTGATTTATGTGATACTCAATAACTCTTATCTTAGAGGTAAGATTAGCCAAGGATTATCAAATGGAAAGTTAGGCTCCATTGGAAAGAGTTCACATGTATGAACTTGATTTTGTAAATTATTTATTTTTATGTGGTTTGAGCATTTTACTCCTCCTTGTGATTGCTACGTGATATTTTTAGAGTGTGAAAATAATTGACACAGTTTTCAATGCATTTTGGTGTAATTTACGTGAATTTATAACTTTTAGAGGTTAAAAAGGTCTTATAGTGACTTTGATCAATATTTATTGTTCTTTAAGTCAGATGGAAAAATGGAATATGCCAGTAAATCAAAAATGTCAATTTAGATTTAGTTTTGGTTGGTTCAATTTTATGGCCTTTATATCTTATTTTGACTCTCGATTCAAAAAATCGTGGAATTAGATCTCAGGGATTAATTTTGTGAAAACGACCATCTTTTAAAAATTTGATATTGTTGTTTCATCCAGAGCATCAAATTTGATAGGGTAGCATAGTTTGTTTCCATTCTCGAAAATCCAAATGAATTCCAACGGGTCGGTGGAGACTTGAAAATTTTCCAAGTCCCAGTAGGTGATGTGTCATGGTTTCATGGCACTTTTGATGCTTAAAACAACGAAATTATGCAAGTACTTAGGTCTTTTTTGTTAGATGTGATATGTTTTGTGTTTGTTTTGTAGGAAAACAAGGTTGAAAGTGAGTAGAATAAAATCGGAAGAAAAATCTCTAGAAAGTAAAGTCTCTGCTTGACCTACGAGTCATTGGGTGACACTACAAATCGTCGTCCAAGTTATAGGGTGACCAGTGAAAGAATTTGCGAACAATAATAAATTTGACATAGACTACGACTTATATAATCTGACTAAAAGTCATAGCTAAGATCGTTCTGAGAAAAAATATGACAAAAGTCTAGAAATTATACAAGATTGAGCCCAATGGAAATGACACCGGTGATAAGTCATAGGATCTAACTATGACTTATAGTAAAGGATAAAAAAGTCACTGCAGCGGAAATGAGTTAGGCAATGATGCGTAGGAAGACGTGATGAGTCATCACCAAAGAGCAAAGAAGATAGGATGTGGAGCTGACAACGAGTCGATGTCAGTCTAGATGAATCATTTTCTGAGGTGTTACTACTGTCGACCTTACTTTTTTATTTCATTTTAGATAGTATTTTTAGGTTTTTTGTGTAACTATAAATACCCCTTGAATGTTTTTGTATTAGTTCACACACTCTTTATACTTACAACATTATATTGATTAAGGTGAGATTTCACTTTTAATATTGGAATCTTTGTTCTTGGTTTTTACAGTTGGATATTAATTTTAGATTCTGGCTTTCATTCTTAATTCATGGTAATATTATTAATATACTTTCTTTTACGAATTCTATGAGTGTTATTTACAACATAAGCGGCTAAAAACCTCTTCACTTGGGTTGTGGGAACCCTTATGAATAATGAAGTAGAGAAAGTACAAAGCCTTTCTTGATTGATGTTCTTGCATATATTGTGATGTTCTTCGATATGATTACTTTTTAAACTACTGCAGAAGTTAGGAACCTACCTATATTGGATACCAACTCTAAAAAAAGAGGTTGAGATTAGAAAAAGAAGATCACAACAATAATTTAAAGCTATCAACCTTCATCTAATTAACTTGATACCCAAAAGGAGATAGTTAATCTAAGATCCAAGACAAGGTTTAGTAAAGCAACACTTTGAGACTCAAAAGGTGATAAGTGAAATTCACCAAAGGTGTTCAAAATATGGTTGGTGAAACATAAATTCTTAGATTCTACATGCAAGTGGCTCAGATAGATTGACGAGCACAATAAGTCTATGGAGTTAAAAGTAAGGGGAATGTTGTCCTAGTATTTGTCTCATATTGATTTCAACCTAACATGATGCAGATTTGTTACTATTATTACTGTTCTCACAAAATCCCCCTATTTACTTTTCTACACTTTTCATCTATTTCACCATGTTTGTGACAAAGATTTGGCCTATTCCCTATGGGTTCGACCCCAACATCTACTGGATTCTTTATTTGACAATGAGTGTGTTATATTTTCTTATGGGTTTAATTTTCGGCGACATCAAATTTTGGTGTTGTTGTCGGGGAATACAATTACAGATTGATTGATTGAGGGGGTTGTTTTTTATTTTGCTACTATTCTTGAGGTGTACATCGGTGTATGCCCAATACTTGGAGTCATGGAAATACCTTTATCCCACTTGATCCTAAGCTTGAAAGGACCTTAAGTCAAAATCGTAAGATGGTAGAGCTTGAGCATGGGGTTCATCATGACCCTAATCTTATTGCTCCACCTTCATATAGTGTTTAAGAAACTGTTGTGCAACCCATTACGTGGTTACTAGCTTTAGAGAATATGAGGAGTGCAGCAGCCTTGCATGCAACTCAAGAGGTAATAGTGAGATGAAAAGAAGAGCATTGAGTAGCTCTCGACAGAGATTGAGCTAGAAAGGATAGAGTTCAACCTTCTACTTTTTAGTACCTACCAGCATTTGATGATCTGGAGAAAGATATAGAGTATGTTGACCTATCAAGATTGAGGTTATTTCCTCCTGAGTTTCTCTAAGAGGTAAAGTTTGACATTATGAGTGTTATGATTCAATTGCTTAATCTGAAGGGTTTGTTTACTGGTTTGCCGAATGATGACGCTAACATGTACACCATGAATTTTGTTGGAATTTGTACTTCATATAATTTACCTAGGGTGAGTCGGAATCTTGGAGACTCAGGTTGTTTCCATTCTCTCTTATTAGCAAAGAGACATTATGATTAGGGAAACTACCTTGAGGATCCATTACTAATTGCAAGGAGTTACAAAAACAGTTCTTGGATCAATCTTGTTGCCTTCTAGAGTGCTGCAGTTGAAGGATGAGATTTATAATTTTAGGCAATTACATTCAAAGGCGTTGTACAAGACATGGTTGAGGTTCTAGGAAAAGTTGATGAATATTCCCAATTACAAAATTTCAGGGAGGAACTTGCTTGAGATATTTTATAGAGACTTAAATACAAACACCAAAGCTAATGCTCATACTATAATTGGTGGGGCTTTCATGAACCTTCATTGGGAGATAACTGCGGAAATCTTAGACAGGGTGTCTAATACCAATCAAGGGTGGCATACTCGGAAGGAATAAATAGGAGTTGGTACTTATGCTATTGGTGCTTTTAGTGAGCAGAGAGTCATAGATGAGATAGTGGCTCAAGAGATGGCATAACTAAGGATGGAAATTGGTTACTTACTAAGCAGTTTGCAACTAAGAATGCTAAAAAGGTAAATACAGTGGGCGCGCAAGTATGTCCATAAGATATGATGAGTCTAACTCTAAGAAGAAGGGTGTATGCAAGTAAGTACATAAAACATGATGAGTTTGACTCTAAGAAGGAGGCTAAGTATCAAGATAGAAAGATGGAGAGTTTCCACCAAGGGCAAGGGTCCAATCAGGACTCTTGGAACTCAAGAAAAGGAAATCAAGGTCAAAACTATTATAGGGATGGGTATAAGAATCAGGGTAGAGAGAGGAAAGGTGATTGGAGGAAAAAGGATGAATATAAAAAGAAGAGTGGTGCATATGTTCCACTTGGGAACCATGATATTGATTCAAGGATGGAATTATTAATTACAAAGATAGTTAAGGGTTTAGAGAATCAAGAGAGTTTCCTTATGGAGTTTAAGGCAGATATTTTGGGACCCAGCCAAAAGGTTGAATCATGTGCTCCTGCAATTAAGCAGATGGAGCACCTGTTTGGTCAAATGCCGGTTATGTTTAATCAGTATCAATCAAGCACTATCTGAGTAACACCTTTCAAAGTTCGAAGAATGAAAGTCACTACTTGGCCATTACCACTTGGACTGGTAAGGCTACTATTAATCCTCCAATGCTGGTAGTTGATAATATGAGGAATGATACTATTGGTCTTAATGATGCACTCAAAGCTATAACAAAAAAAATTGGTAAGTAATGTGTGACAACAGATATATTGATAGGTGTTGAGAAAGGAGTTGAAGCTGATAAAGGTAAGGGTAAGTAGGTCGATAATTTTGAAGACCATTCCATAACCTACCTCACCTTTTCATCAAATTTTGAAAAAAGTAAGAAGAGGGGAAATATCAAAAATATATGTCTATGTTGAAAGAATTATTTTTAAATATCTCTCTGGTAGAAGTATTAGGGTGGATGCCTGGTTATGTAAATTTCATGAAAGACTTAGTGACGAAGAAAAAGACGATGAATTTTGATCCCGCTGTTAATATTCACCATTGCAATGTTATTTTATCCTAATTTTTGGTTAAGAACAAAGAGGATCCCAGAGCATTCACAATTCCTTAAACTATTAGTTCTCTAAATTTCTTATGAGAATTGTGCAACATAGGATCTAGTATAAATTTGATATAGCTAGTTGTGTACAAGCAGTTGGGGTTGGGGTTAGCTCAGCCGACGTCGATGAGATTATTGATGGTTGATCGTACTATGAAGAAATCAGTTGGTATTTTGTGTGATGTTGATGTGACCCTATCTGGGGCCTTATCGTAATGGGAATCCAAGTCCGTCCAGGAATAAAGACCACCCTCATTACCCAATCAACCTCCAGTCATTTACCCTGAGTTGGCTGAATTCCAAGCATGTAACCAGAAAGTGTAACAGCTCATATAAAGACTCTGGGATAGAATAACAACCGTGATCGATCCAACTGAGTCCAAACATCCCATACTAATAATATAACCATAACAAACCATTCTGAAAGCCATAAACCAGGCCATAACCAAAGGTTTTCCCAAACATAATATAATTATTCTCAAAATGAAATATGCCGGTATAGTGAGAAAATTATATCATATGATGCCAGCCTCCCATTTTATTTCAATGCCATGGCTGACACCAATATCCATCCCACCCATTCCAACCCATCGAAGTACCACAAAGCCTCTAACTAAAAGAGTAATAAAATCTGGTTGGGACATGTCCCCAACCATAGCCAAAACTAATACCAAAAGAAAACCAATGTCTTAAGAAATATCCATAACATGAAATGGAGCTTTCCAAAAAGATACAAGCTTACCACTTTAATACAAATGATGATCCCTGAGTTAATCACTATATGGAAGGAGTAGAATAGCCAATTCCTAAATTGCATGGGTATACAACCATCAGTAGATAGGGTTAGCGAGTGACCGCTAGCATGATCTCAGGGTAAGGATAAAATAATATTATTTATATAACCAAGTAAAACCATCCATATGCCTATAACCATACATATACATATATAACTGTGAGGGTAAATGGATCGGGCTTAGCATGCCTTTAAAATCTTTACCTGGGATGTGTAGCTTTGTTGTACTAAACCACCCACAAGCTATATGGGTTAAGCTCTCCTGCAGAAAGGGCTCCAGTTCTTATAGCCGCACAACTAGGGATGAAACCCTTGGCATGACTAGTACTTCCCCCAAATATCGTGGGACATCATGCACATGGTCACCAAGATCAACCTCATATCAGCAAATATGAGTTTCTAGTTTTGGTCCACCTGGGACCTCCATCTTCCACGGCTTAGCTACACCTCCCTCCATTATTGACTAATAAAAAACAATTTCCAAATAACTAAACCATTATCCATATATTAACCAAGGCCATTGATATTGGTACCATCATACCAACCCTTACTTGCAAGTATCATCCATAGCCAACCATTTATTGGTTTAAGGGGACTTTCATATACCCTTTCATTTACCATATTAAAGTACTTGGGGGATTCCATATTCCCCACAAACACAACCATTTATCCATTTACCATTCCAAGCCACTTAAAATATGCATAATTCCTTTACCAAGTTTTAGAATAGGCAAGAGTTCCATTAAAATAGCTAATGCAATGAACATATCTTTATAAGAATTTTGTCCAACACTTTGGGGGAATAATATAACCAAAACAAATTCCAATTTCCATTAAACCATTCTCATGAAATCCAATTATCCAAAACCACTATTAATGAATATAAAAGAAGAATTAAAACCATGGGAAACCATAACCAACCATTTATTATCAAAACCCCTAATACATATTTGAAAACCAAAATCATACAATCAATGAAATCATGAAAACATTCATAAAAACTATGCCTTTAGTTAGAATTAACAATGAGGGAAGAGAACATGTCTTAAACCAAGATGATAGCGAAAAGAAATCACTAGACAAGCCCCAACTTGGAATAATAGGGTAAATAAGCTTCCAAGTAGGTTAGAAGTCATGGGGCCTTATCAGGATAAGTGGAAAAATATTCATAATACCCCCACTTAAGTTGCACCAAAATCCCATCACAGAGATAGAACTGACCCATACAAGTCATACCCTTCATTATAATTGGTATCCTCCAGTCGTATCCTAGCCTTAACTCTTTGATCCAACACTATACAGTATATAACTCGTCCAACCAAGTCGTATTGGTAGCATACGAGCCTTATCCTTCATCCGTACCCTTGGTAAATTTAAACCCAAGAAAGAATAGACACTGTCCACTATATGAGTCCTGGGTATGAGTCGTACCTTATCTTACAACTCATGGTGAGCCATTCGTACTTAGATCCAACCTAAGTAACTAAGTGTAAGATCAATTCAAGGAACCAAACAATTTGTAACCATCAATACGACACATACCCCTGAGTCGTATCTATTCCAGCAACCAAAATCCATCCCCCCCACCAACACTATTTAGTATACGACTGGACCTTACCATTTGTACCCCCATCATACGGCTCATCCCCATGAGTCATTTTGGTCCAGAGATTAGAATTCTAAGAAATTTTCTAAGGTCCAGAAACCAAGGTGTTTTAGATGTCTTAGTGAAGGTATCTTCCTTCATACTCACAACTAATTTTGTTATTCTTGACTATGAGAAGGATTTTAATGTTCCTATTATCTTATGAAGGACCAATCTAGCCATGGGTAGCACATCGTCTAACATGGAGATGGAAAATATGAAATATAGACTCAATGATGAATAGCTTACTTTCAATATATCAGTCGATTTGATAGACAAAAGATATGTGTATGGTGTCTGTGATGAAAACTATTAAGAATGATGTAGTGAGTGTGCCCATGAAGAATATACTTTGTGTTGAGGTACAAGCGGCGGTGATCATGAACTTTGCCTATCAGTGCATTGATATATATGATGAGATAGTGAGTTCTCTTAATCGTAAAGTATCTTGCACTTATGTTCCAAAGAAATTGGATTTGGACTTGAATAATAGAGAAATTATACCAGCTCGATCATCAATTAAAGAGGCATCTGCCTTGCAATTAAAGACCCTCCTTCTGACTTGTGTTATTTTATTTTGGGGACCAATAATACTTTGTCGGTTATTATTGTTTTAGATTTAGATGATACATAGGCTGAGGCCTTGATCTTAGTATTGTAGAGGTTTAAATGGGATATTAGTTGGAGCATTGTAGATATTGTCAGTATTCCACCAGGAATTTGCACTTATAAGATTTATCTTGAACCAAAATGTATGCCTAGCCTTAAGCATCAGCATCGTTTGAATCCATCTATACAAGAAGTGATAAAGAAGGAGATTATTAAGTGGTTAGATGTAGGTGTGGTTTACCTTATTACTAATAGCAAGTGAGTGAGCCAAATTCATATGTGCTAAAGAATGATGGGATCACTATGGTCCCAAATGATAAAAGTAAATTAGTATTAATGAGACTAGTTATGGGATGGAGAGTTTGTATGAATTATTAGAAACTGAATACTTGGACACAGAAGGATCACTTTTCTATGCCTTTCATGGTCCAGATGTTAGACCATTATACTTGTAGAGGATACTATTGTTTTCTTGATTTTTATTTGGGGTGTAATCAGATTTTTACTGCCCCTAAAGACAAAGATAAAACTACTTTCAAATGCCTATATGGTATGTTTTCATTCACAAGGATTCCTTTCAAACTTTATAAATCTCCTACCACCTTTTATCATTGTATGATGTCCATCTTTTCTGACATGGTGGAGGATACTATAGAGGTTTTCACGTATAATTTCTCGATTGTGGATGACTCTTTTGTTGATTGTCTGACCCATTTAGCTAAAACACTTCAAAGATATGAGTAGTGTAACTTGGTGTTAAATTGGGAGAAGTTTCACTTCATGGTGAAAGAAGGGATAGTTTTTGGACATAAGATTTTGAAGAAGGGTATAGAGGTTGACAAATCTAAAATTGAGATGATTGGAAAATTGCCTCCACCTATCTCGGTCAAAGGTATTCAGAGTTACTTAGGTCATGTAGATTTTGTATAGGGTATTCATCAAGGACTTCTCTAAAATTGCAAATCCATTGTGCATATTATTAGAGAAGGAGATGAAGTTTGTATTTGATAACACTTTTCTCAAGGCCTTTGAGTGCCTAAAGGAGAGATTGAATTTTTTTCCCATCATTATATCTCCAGACTGTTCTCTTTTATTTGAGGTGATGTAAGAAGCAAGTGGTGTAGCTCTAGGTGTTGTCCTATTACAAAGACTCAATAAAATACTTTATCCCATATACTATGCCAGTAAAGCACTCATCCCTACATAAAAAAATTACATGGTGACTAAGAAAGAGTTACTTATGGGGTGTTTGCTTTAGAGAAATTTTGATCCTATTTTGTTGGGACCAATGTAATTATATATACTGATCATATAGCTTTGAGGTACCTTATGTCAAATAAAGATGAAAAGCCTAGGTTTTTTTAGTGGGTACTATTGTTGCGGGAATTTTATTTTGAGGTCATGGATCAAAAGGGTAAGAATCAGGTTGCAAACCATCAATCCAACTTAGAAGAGGAGGCGATGATCAAATTAAGTGATGATCTTGAGATTGATGATACTTTTCCAGATGAGTAAATCTTGGAAGTATCACAAGACTTAATCCCCTGATTTGCTGATTTTGCCAATTATTTGGCAAGTGACATTGTCCAAGAAGACTTGTCCTTTTAGCATTGAAAGTATTTTATGCATGAAATATGCAAGTTTTTCTGGGATAGGCCTTACTTATTTTGGGTATGTGTAGATGGTATGATTCGGATGTGTATTCCCAAACTAGAGATGATGAACATTCTTGAAGCCTATCACTTATCACCAGTTGGGGTCACCATGATGGTACTCACACAGTCCATAGGATCTTACAGTGTGGTTACTATTGGATGACTATTTATAAATATGCACATGACTATGCTCGTGGTTGTGACCAAAGCCAGTGTCAAGAAAATATCTCATAGAAGCATGACATCCTCATAATACCTATTCTTGAGTTAGAGTTGTTTGATGTGTAGGTTACAAATTTCATGGGTCCAATTGTGAATTCTTATGGTATGAAGTATATATTGGTGGCAGTAGACTATGTTTCAAAATAGGTGGAATCGGTTACACTTCCCAATATAAGGGTCACAGTGTCATAGTATTTTTAAAGAAAAACATGTACTCTAGATTTGGTACACCCCATGCTATCATTAGTGATGGTGGTTCCCATTTTTGTAATTATATATTTAAGGTCCTGATTGTGAAATATGATGCAAAACATAAGGGGAAACACCTTACCATCTTCAAACAAGTGGGCAGGTTGAGGTCTCCAATAATGAGATCAAGTCCATTTTGGCAAATATTATGAATGCAAACTATATTGATTGGTCAAAGAAGATAAATTGTGCACTTTGTGCTAACCAGACATCTTTCAAAACCTCCATAGGTGCCTCTCCGTATTAGCTAGTGTACGGCAAGGCATACCACTTGTCGATCGAACTTGAGAATAAGGCACTATGGGCATTAAAGAAGCTGAATGTTGAATAGAGTGATATTGCAAAACTGAGAATCAGAAAGAGGAATTAGTTAGATAAATCCGTATACGTGCGCATGATAGTTTTTCTTTGTACAAGGAGAAGATAAAGTTGTACCATGATAAGAAAATTGAGAAAGGGTTATTCTAGACTAGTGATATAGTCTTGTTGTATAATTTTAGACTTTTATTGTTTCTTGACACGTTAAGTATAGGTGGTATGTACCATTTAACGTGGTTAGAGTATTTACGCAATGTGCAATTAAGCTGAAATAAGACAGAGAAGCTCCATTCAAGGATAACGGGTAGTATGTTAAGTATTATATGAGTAGTATGGAAGAGTTAATGGTATGTGATAATGTAAGTCTTGGCAAAGTCTGGTAGCTAAGATAGCTAAGTTGTGATGCAACATTAAATAATCCACTTCATAGGGGCAAACCATGGCATTGTTGGTGAATTTTGAGTACCCAACATAGCCATGCTGTGTTACGGCGTTAAATTAAGTGTTGGCTGAGAGGCAACTCATTTCTTTACTTATTACATTATGAGGTAATTTATGTGTTCAGTGTGCAGGGATGAAAAATGTAGGAAAAGACCAAAAAGCTTTCTGGCACCTAGGTCCCATGGGGAATCTGATGAGTCATAGGGTCTCACTATAACTCATCACCAAACCAGTCAGGAGAAGCACAAGTGAAAGCTTCCAGGCAAGTGGTCTTCAAAATCTTGAAGACTTTTAGAATGATCCCAAGTTGAGAACAATATCCATGTATGGGATTCCTGAGTTTGAGGCATAGTTAAAGAAGCACCACTTTGAGTATATGACTAGATCCTCGAGTAGATATAGCCCGACACTAGTTTGAGAGTTTTATCCTGCGTATCAAAATGACTGAAGGCAAACATATCTATAGGGTTTTCATGGAAGTATGGTGAGCCCCTGCAATTATTAATGATTTGAGGTGTTCACGTGAACATCTCTACACAAACTATATCCAACCTTCTACATAAAGTAGAGTTCCTGATCTCCACAGATACTTCAGAGAGTGATTAACACATTGAGGAAACATAAAAGGTGAAGACAAAATAGATCGAGTCAGATAATAAGTTTAAGCATTTTTTGTAGATTGTAGATATTATTGATACAGAATAGGATGATTTCCCTTAGGTTGTGGGCCAGACTACACAGATTGCTAAGGATAGAAAGAGTTTTGCGCCAAAGGAGAGGTGGACTTTGGTTTGGAATAGGTTGAGCCCAACTATCGAAGACAATGTTTTAAGCCCATAAAGGGATACTTTGGTCGCCAATATAATAGAGGGATACGATATTGATATAACAAAGATCCTTGCGATAGAGATTCATAACTGAGCAGAGAATATAGATACTAACCTCGCTTTTCTGTATTTTTTGACTAAGATTTGGTTGGATGAGCAGGTGTTGGTGCTCTCGGATGTGGATTACTTTGTGATGATCTATCATACAACTAATTTAGACTTGATTTGAGACCATTCTAACCTGATGTCGAAGGCCAAAGTTTGGTCTATTCTTCTTTAGGTTGCTTTTCAGGTCAGTGGGCATATGGATATAGACACTTTGGGTTTAGCTGACACTCCCATAAAGACTACTCAAGATGAGCTATAGGCCTCTACTAATGCAATAGGGTCCTCGCAGGTTTCGACCCCTTCTATGACAATGAGACCATCCATATCCCAACCACTTCCAGGTGGTTATGTTTAGGTCTTGCAGAAGTTCCTAACTAGTGTGTTGAAAATATTTGTCACCCTCGAGCAACAACTGACTAATATTGAGGAAGTAGTGCAACCCTAGGTAAATAATGAGCTTAAGAGTATAATATAGGGTATGCAGACTCAGATTGATAGTTTTGAGTTGTGGATTATCCAGAGGCTGGAAGGCATTCAAGCCCATGATCTAGCGGGCATGAATGGGGAGTTGGATCCACTCTAGGTTGCTATTGAGGATATAGTTTTAAGTTTATTCCCTACTTTCCTAATTATTATGGAGATCCTTGATGAGGACATGCCAAATATTTAGGGCATGAAAGATAAAGAAAAATCTATTGATGTGGAAAGTAGAGAGAGAGAGATGAAAAGAAGAAAGAGAAGAAGAGAGAAAAATGATGTACAGGTAGTGCGGGTAGTTAGCCTGTGGACTTCTCAAGACCATTTGACTCTGGTCCAAAATATGGGATCAAGAGCTGGTAGCTCCCATATGGGTGAGATAATAACTACAGCTACAATATGTATAAGGGGGAGCATAGTTCTTTCTCCCAAGAGCCAGCCACCATTGAGTGTCCTAGTCACCACTGGGACCACTGTTAATAAGAGTGGGGCCCATTCTGAGGCCCAGCCTACTCAGACTTCATGATTCAGCACCGAATACACCCAGGTATGTCTTTATCCCTTGTTTATACATTATAGTTATGGATTGAGGATAGTGCATAGTCTTAAGTTAGGGGTGGGGGTATACCACAACTGAGGGTTATTCTTTCCATATTTCTTTTTCTATCGGCAACTTTGTACTAGTAGAAATGACATATATAGGTTGTATTGTATTTTTTATTTTGTTTTTTGTGTTTTTTTAAGTAGGAGAAAAATAAATAACCTAAGAGCAATTGACAGTTGTTGTTTGTGTTTTTAAACTATTTTGAGAAAATTTGGGAAAAATGATAGCCCTTCAAAATTTTGTTAACTATGTGATATACATATACATGTTACTATTGTGAATCTTGATATGGCGTTAGCATTAGGGACAAAATAATCATAGCTTAGTATTTGCATAGTCTAGATAGGTATTTTTTGGTAATATAACCCTGTACCATGTGTGTGTGATATGCTTACCTAGTTCCCTTTGTGCATTTAATCCAGAACTTGCCTAGTTAGTCTTGCCTAGGTTATATGATAATTGGTTAGGATATGATCATAGGCCCTTTTTGACTTAGTCCACTCTTAGCCTAAATAACTACCCAAAAATGAATAAGTATCTTCTGATCCCTGATTTGAGCCTATATTAACACATTTTCTTTGTTTCACCTTTCACTTTTGAAAGTTGATTACAATGATCCTATTTTGTCCCTGGTCCCTCTTGGGACATTATGTATCTCAACTCAGGCAAATTGCCTAAGTTGAGGGTGTTTATCATAGGGGTGCGTTTTTAAAGTTAGGTATGCAGAAGGGTGTAATGTAAAAGAAAAATAAAGTAAGCTTTGGTGTGGTAGATTAAAAGAAAACAGAAAAAATATTTAAAAAAATAAATGAAAGAAAAAAGAAAATCGTACCCAATATGAAAAAAATCAGTAAAGGAGAAAAATAAATAAATAAAAGAAAAAAAGATTTAGAGTGGACACAAATTGTAACTATAGTGTCAAGGAGGGTGAGTAAATACCATACCAGCCTCCAAACCTACATTACAAGCCGATTAAAGTCCTATAGTGAATCTAGTCCAACTATCTTAAAAACTAAGGCATAGAAATTAAGGGCTATCCTATGGTACTCTATGAACATTTATTGGAACTTCTCTTGTGAGAATGAGAATTTTGACATAGTCTCTTGCATTTACATACATGATGATATTGTGAGAATTGGGACTTCTTTTCTGTAAGGGTAAATATGTTATGTTGTTAACTGGTTATTTGTTTAGGTAGTGTAACTTTCATATTGGTTGGGTTGTTTGTTGCCAATGTAATGTCATAGCTTGATTCCTTTGTGGCATACTATTGTGCTACATAGATCCACACAGTGGTTTTGAAAAGATAGAAATAGAAAGAGGTAAGAATTTTAAGCTAAAATTTGAGTCAACTGTCTTATGAGCCTTAGATTTCTCTTAGTTAAGCATCGTGTTGTGTTTATTATGTCTTTGTAGCTTAAGGACATGAAAATATTCTAAGTTGAGGATGTTGATGTGCCATGATTTCATCAAATTTTTGAGGTGTAGAATAATCAAATTATGCAAGTACTTAGCTTTTTTTGTTAGATGTGATGTGCTTTGTTTTTGTTTTGCAGGAAAACATGGTTGGGAGTGAGTAGAATAAAATAGAAAGAAAAAGCTCCAAAAAGTGAAGTCTCTGCTTGGACAACAAGTTGTTAGGTGACGCTATGACCAGTCGTCCAAGTCATAGAGTGACAAGTGAATGAATCTGAGAAGAAGAATAAATCTGACACTGGCTACGACTCATTGGATCTGATTACAAGTCATAGGGAAGATCGTTTTGATCAAATATTTAACAAAAGTCCTGAAATAATACAAGTCTAATCATAGCATAAACGACGTCGGTAATGAGTTATAGGATCTGACTATGACTTATAGTGAAGGTCGCCTTGAGCATATGGAGTTATATTCTGAATGTCAAAAAAGTCAATGAAGAGGAAAAAATTTAGGAAACAACTCATAGGGAGACATGATGAGTCATCACCAAAGAGCAAAGAAGAGAGGATACGGAGTTGACAATGAGTAGTCATCATTCTAGAGGACTCATTGTCTGAGGCATTACAACTGCTGACCTTACTTTTCTATTTCATTTTGGATAGTATTTTTTAATTTTATTGTGTAACTATAAATACCCCTTGAATTTTTTTATTAGTTTATGAACTCTTTACACTTACAACATTATATTGATTCTGAAATTTGACTTTTGACCTTGGAATCCTTGTTTTTTGTTTTTACGGATACTTATTAATTTGAGATTCTAATTTTCATTCTTAATTGATTGTAAGATTATTTATATACTTTCTTTCATAAATTCTGTGGGTGTTCTTTCAAACATAAGCGGCTAAAAACCTCTTAACTAGGGTTGTGGGAACCTTGATAGAATAAGAAAGTAGAGAAAGTTCAAAGTCTATCTTAATTGATGTTCTTGCATGTATTGTGAAGTTCTTCAATTTGATTGCTTTCATAACTACTGCAGAAATTAAAAACCTGGTTGTATTTGATACCAACCCCAAAAGAGTGGTTGAAATTAGGAAAAGAAGATCATAATTGTAATTTAAAGCTATCAAGCCTTGTCAAGTTAACTTTATACCCAAACAGAGATAGTTAATTTGATATCCAAGAAAAGGGTTAGTAAAGCAGCACTCTGAGACTCAAAAGGTGATGAGTGAAATTCACCAAAGGTGTTCAAAAGATGGTTGGTGATACATAACTTATTAGATTCAACATGTAAGGCATTACGATAGTTTGGCAAGCACGATAAGTCTATGGAGTTAGGAAGTCAGGGAGAATATTGTCCTAGTATTCATCTCATATTGATTTCAACATAAAGTAACCATAATTTGTTACAATTGTTACTGCTCTCACAAAATCCTCCTATTTAGTTTTCTGCACTTTTTGGCTACTTCAATATGTTCGTGACATAGATTCGGCCTATTTCATGTAGGTCGACCCCAACCTTTGTTGGGTTATTTATTTTATAGAGACCCTATTATACTTCCTTGGAGGTATAATTTTAGGAAACATCAATTACTACAACCTCTAAAAAGACACTTGGGTCGCTTTAGCGGAGGTCACTTAAATGTCCAGTTGGTCACTTAAGCAGTCGGACTCACCAGTTAGAGACCGCTAAAGTGGAGCCCTATTTACTTAAGTGACACCTTATCTTTTTAAGCAGACTGTGCAGCTCGTAGGTACCACTAAGTGGCACTTGACAGCTTTAGCGGTGCTTGCTTAAGCAATGAAGTGGTCGTTTATGAGGTTAGGCCTCCTATAGTATAAGAAGATATTTTTCTCGATGTTCTCCTATTTTGAGATTTTGAGCTTCGAGTTTTAGAGTTTTTGGATGAATTTTTCCATTTTTAAGCTTGGCTAAGATCTTAATCACTATTTCAACTATTTTACTTCAATTCTCGACATCTAAAACTCAATAAAAATGATTCAAAAGTGGAATTTGGATATTTTGGCCCAAAAGGCCTAAAATGGTTTTTCTTCAATTTAAACCCCATTTTAAGCTTGTTTTCATATAGGTTTCCTCATATGGCTTCCTTTTTCATGAGTAATGTATTTATGGGCAAAAATTCTAGTTTTATCTTTTTATTAAACTCACTTTAAGGGTCTATTTTGACCCCAATTTGAAAATAGAAAATATAGGCATCATTAGCTTTGTTTTGATGTGCAGATTCTGTATTTGTATGCTTTTGCTAATTTTGAGGTTGTTTGAGAGGTAGAGAGTCCGTATTAAAGGGTTTTGGAAAGGATTTCATTATTTTGAGGTAGGTTATGGCTTATCTTTCTTCAGACTAAGTTGGGTTGTTTATATTTATATAAAAGCATGTTATGGGTATGGGTAATAATTATAAAAATAATGTTATTACTATTGTGTGCCTATGTGGGGGCTTATGTTTATATTATTGGTCATTTGAGATGATATTTTCAATGTGTGTCCTGTGTGGGGGTCTTATCTGATATTATTAGTGTTGTGTATAAGTTGGATTATTTTCCTTGTGTTAGAAATGTCAAAGTTGGGGTTATTGTGGTATTATTAAGGCCATACTCATATATTGTTCTCTAATGGTACATGGCTTATATTGAATCATGGATGATTGAAATATTGAGTGAATTTTGAGCTTATGTGCGTGTATATTTTATTTATTTATTTATTATATTTATATTGTTTTAGTGTTAAGCATTACATCCTCATATCATACATGCATTCATAAGTTATTGGTACCAGTGTGGAAATACTAATTTTTAACAAAAATGAAACATTTTTACAAAACCATTTGTCAAAGCCATGAGATGGAGAGGAGATATAGATATTGAGATTGTGATTGGTTATTGAGATAGTATATGGGTAGAAAACCCTTCATAGGTCCTACCTGGAAGCATGATGCTCGTTAGATGTAATACGAAGATTATGCGATAACCTCGATCTCTGACATCAGCATCACTATCATTCATTTATGCATAATCAATGTTGTATTTATGTACTTTATTTTTTGCATTGCATATTTTTGCGTCCTTACCATATCTAATTCCTATTTTTGTGCTATTTTAGTACTATTAGTAGAGACGGTGTGAGCTACCATTTAAGATATTTTCCATTTGCAGGTGAAGTGCTCATAGTATGTATATATACCTCGTTTTCAACTTTGCTCAATCAGCCTATAATACCTACTAAGTACAAGAAGACCGTACTCTTCCTTAATGTTCAATTTTGGTGTAGATCCAGAAATGAGTATGTTGCGCGGCAGTTGAGTTTGTGTAGAGATTTGTGATACATCGAAGTAGTTGCCACTCCATGCTTCTCGAGTTAAATTTTAAACTCATCTTATCTAGTTTATGTCATTATTTTGGATTTTGAGATTGACTTGTAGTTTCCCAAAGTCTCAATTTAATTTTCATATTTTAAGATATATTTAGGTTATTCTTACGTTGTGACACCATCTTTTGGATGTTTTACGGTATTAATGTGTGAGTAGATGCTAACACATTTGAGGCTTTTAACTAAGAATAATTGCATATTCTTAAGCAACTTTTGTCATTTTTTATTGTTTTATCTTTTATTTTCCAGTGGAAGTCAAGAGGCAAGATAACCAACAATGATGAAAGTAAAAGAGTTGAAATCTAAAGAAAATAGAAAAAAAGTGTGGCTGACGACATTCCTGATAAGTCGTCAGCACTCGAATAGGTTACCAGCTTCATCGTCACCCTTAAATAGAGAATAGGATTCAGTTGGAAGAAGTGACAATGTTATTTGATAAGCTGTCGGTCTTGTGATAAGTCGTCTGAGTCGCCATCAGCCTTAGACAGAACATGGGAGCTGAGGTTGAGAAGTGACAACATTGTCTGATATGTCATCACAGTTTTGATAAGCCGTCAGGATTCACCATCAGTCTTAAGCAAAAATTGTCAAAATTGAAGAGGAGCTGACGACATTCGTGCTAAGTCATCAGTCTTCTAATAAGGCGTCACGCATGTCATCACCTAATTCGAGAAGAACACTGAACTCCGTGATTTTGTTTCCATAATTAGGATGAAGTATTTAAAGCATAGTTTAAGGTTTTCTAAGAAGGCTGAACCTATTTTGTAACGCACATATTTTGTTATTTTTTCTCTAGTTTCTTAGCTTGATCAAAACAATTAACTTTGAAGAGATTATCATCAATATTTTGGGATTTCTACTTTGATATAATCTGAGAAACACTCGTTGTTATTCATCTTGCTGTAAGTTCATCTTTCAAATTATAAATTCAACTTATTGTATCGATTATTACATTATGAGTGGCTAAATCCCTTTAATCCGAATTATGGGATTTATGGGTTATGTCTTGGAAAGTTGCTAAGTGTTCAAGATTCTAAAGGTAATAGGACTCCTTGATAATTATAGGATTTTAATTATTCTCTATTGGTTGCAAACGATAGATAGCACCTACTTTGATTTGCTTGAGATAAGAAATCAACTATATTAGAAAGTGAATTATTGACAGGGACTGGAAGCTACCAACCTTCCATTTAATAATTCATGTTGTAGCAAGGTTAATTAAGTGAGGTGAATTCTGGTCAGTGAATATAAATTCCCTAAGTCTGAGAGGATTAGGTAATTAAATGCTTAAGTAGGTCGAGAGACATTTATGCATAACTTCGATAAAGATAATATGTTGTTCCTACCTATCGTGAGAATCTTGAATCACTATTAGCATCTGTCAAGTACCAAAACCCATAGTGAAAATAATTCTGGTTTTCTATAAACTCTTCATTACAAACACTGAAACTAAAGTGACCAACAATTATTCGCTGATCATCAAAAACCCACATTTTGTATTTTCGTATCATTTGTTTGAATTTAACTTGTATCTTTAGTTTCAAACTAATTTAATCGCTACTCACATTACTCCCTGTGGATTCGACCCCAACTCCAAAGTTGGGTAAATATATTGATGACGACTTCCTTGCACTAAATTGACGTTTAAGTTGAGTGTTATCAGCTATTATTATGATTTAGAGTTCAATTATATTTATGTATATATTTCTTGATGTTATTGGAGGAGTCTCGCCTTGGGTTTTGTGTTGTGAGTTTTAATCACATATCAATTTGGGTGATTAGCTTACTTATCAAGGCTTAGCCAAGAAATGTTCCATCATGACCTGAGCTTTTAGGTCGGGCCAAATTAGTATCAGTGCAGACATGTTTTTAAGAACTAAGTGTCTACTAGAGTCCCATAGATTACATAAACATCCATATCTATCTTCGAAAGGCTATAAGATATTTTTTGGAAACTTTTCTTATTTTATTCCTTATCGTACAAGTTTTTCCATACCCTATATTCTAAAATAAGTTTCACTCATTTTTGCACAGATGGTAAGGACTTGATCCAGCCAGTCTAGGATATAGAACTGATTCCACAAGAGAGAGCCCTTCCTAGGCAATAAGATAGGGTCGTAGATAGGCTCAAGGTAGAGCACAGGCATGGGGATCTACCACTTCCAGAGGTAGTACTAAGGGATCTCACTGATCTTGAGGTTGAGCATGCTAGATATGTGTGTCCTACTCAGGTCCTATAGAGTTCTACCACCCCAGTCTTAAAAGGTTTTATTGATTTGATTGTTGGCTCTTTTGGAGGGTGTTCCTTTGATTGCACCTATTATTCCTCCATCTCCGAGTGTTATACCTCAATCTATGCCAGAGTCTGCTTATGGTGTTTCTCTGGTTTTAATTGTAGTTTCTTTATCAGTATTGTTATCTACTTATGATATTCTTCATCCTGTGTGTACTATTTCTTCCTCTATACCAATATTCGAGCATGGTTTTCAGAGTCAAGATGTCCATCCTTCATCTATGTTACTTTCTTAAGTAGGATTACAGCCTACCAAATTCACTATGCCTCATGTTGCTTTTGGTCTTGTTATGTCTTTTGAGGACTAAAAGAGGTTTGAGAGGTTTGCTCGCTTGTACCCACTCGAGTTTAGTGGTCAGTGGGTGAGGATGCTATGAGTTCTTAATTTTTTGCAAGGAGAAGTCGTACAACCTTCGATTTCTTGAGTCAAATGAATTTTCTTACACTACCTACCAGGTAAAGGATGTAGCCAGAGATTAGTGGAGGTTATTTGTTAGGTTTAAACCTCTTAGTTTGCTAGAGATGGCTTGGGATCAGTTTGTTGAGGCCTTTTTGGGTAGATTTGTTCCATTTAGTTTGAGATATTAGATAAGATACAAATTTGTTCACCTAGAGCAGGACTTTATCTCTATTGCTGAGTGTGAGGAATATTTTTAAGCCTTGTCCGGATATTCTATTGCCAGTATTTCCATTGATTCTGAGAAGATTCAAAAGTTAGTGATGGGATTGGATGTTTCACTTTAGTTGGCTTCTACCTAGATATTTATGTCAGAGGCTTTATTTCAGTGTATAGCGAATCATTATAAATTGACCGAGTTTATCCTTTGAGCATCTCAAGGAGGTGCCAAGAGGGTACACCATCAAGGCAAGTTTAGTGATCACACTCTTTGAGGTAGAGATTTTGTAGGTTTCCATAGGTACATTGTATACCACTATAGGCAGCCTTGCAGGGTTCAGGTAGTAGGTCTTCTATTTCAATGGCTTTAGGTAGTCAAGCGTCATCCTGGGGTGTTCATTCTAGCTCAGTTATTCCTTCTTACATTGAGTCAGGCCATTACCACTTTGTTAGAGGTCGCGGCATATTGCTTTTTGTGCATCTGGATTCTTGGTCAATGAAATCAAAGGGTAATTAGGTCTTTTTATCTCAACCCAATTCCTCTATAACACGATTTGGGGCATCCTTAGGGGCATTATGTTCCCCTTTCTCTCAAAATCACTCATTAGAAACACTCCTCCTTCATAAGAACAAAATCCAAGATCTTTCTTTAAGAAATCAAGAGTTTAAGATTCTAAGTTCAAGAAACACTCAATAAATCCTCAAGAAACTAGATATTAAGGTATGTGGAATGTTCATCCATGGGTCCTTTTTACCCATAGATCCCAAAAACCCTCTTTTCAATTAAAGAATGGATTTTTCTCATATTATGGAATTTTGTATGTTCAAGATGGAATAAATTCTTGTATTTCCTTAGTAGTTTGACTCAATTCACATTCAAGAATGATTCCATGAAAAGTTAGGTTAACTATGCTTTAAGTATAAATCTCCCATGTCATTTTCAAGTAAACTTCATGTTATATTATCAAATTATGTTCTTAGTCATGTAATCATACTTTTTTCCCATTTTTAATAGATTCCCATGTTAATGTTCAATATTGTCACATGTTTGATGACACGTCTATGCTTTAGGACCTTTGAACAATGATTTAATACTATAATTTTAAGACTTAATCTTATATTTTATGATAATTCAGTCCTGGCAGGTTACACTCGATACCTAGGTATTTTACCTGATTTCAAATCTTTCAATAATGATTCAGTTAAAACATGGATATTATTATCATACTCAGTTAATATAATCATGATGAGCACTATCAGATATAATGTTTAGTTAAGCTTAGTCCAGTTCAGTACTAGTTTTAGTTCAATTAGGAGTAGGATTTAGCACCGAGTGAATATAGGGATGGCAGCTTCCTCATCAGTTTAGGCAGTGTCGCTAGTAATTGTCTCTGTATTCCAAAACTATGTAGCTAGCATAGGATATGAGGGGTCACCCATAATTTTAGGCTTCACTTCCTTTCAAGGGTCACCTGTTAGTTTAAACTTGACACCTTGGTCCTTCGAGACACTAGTTTAGTTAATCCACACAGCCAGATTAGTATCTGTGGCACGGTATTGACACCCTTCCAACTAGGGTTACAGGTTGGACCCCAATTAGCTCAGATTGGGGTATGTCAGTTACATGATACCTCCCACAATCTCAATCAGTATTCAGTATGTCGCAGCTTAGATTTGTTTGTCCAAAGAATATGGATTTTTAGTTATTTATTTATAAAGAATTTAGTCTTTTAGATTTTATATTATCTCAGAAATATATTTATTATTGGTCTTGCATTCTCAGATATTACTTGTTTATGCATTCATGCTAAGTTGCCTCAAGAATTTTAGTAAGTCCTTATCTCACGTACCCGTACATTCAAAGTTATGGCCGCATACTTTTATTTGTGCTATGTTGTCTTATAACATAGGTTCGGATGCTCAAATTCCTGATTGTTCTTAGATAGCTCAGCGTTACTCAGCAGCAGTAGTGGTGTGTCCTCATCATCCATAGAGAACATGATTGTTTATTTCAATTATTTTTGTACTTTCTTAAGTTTAGTCGGTCAGATTGCATTGGTGGTTTGTCCAATAGACTCCCTATGATGTTTAGAGGATTTTAAATAATCAGTTAGATATTCAATCAGTCCTTTTAGTATTATTAGTTTCTTTAGATGGATAATTTAGTTTTCAGTATTATATATAATATTTCAGTCATACTATTAACACATATTTTAGTATTCAGGTTTCAGTATCTTACCAGTTAACCTTCTACTCATGTGTTTTATTATTATTTTACTCAGTGCTCATAGCAGTAACCGGCTCATCAGTAAGCTTGGGGTCACTTATGGTCATAAGCATATTTTTCGTAACTAGGAGGTATCCTCGGGCTATGATAAAACTTTATATTGGATCCTAAGGTTTTAAAGTGTCCTACGGTGTCTAAAAGCCACATTAAGTAAAGTCATGTGCATGAGTGTGAAGCATGCCACACTTCTGGACAAGAGGTTGTGAGATATTTTTAGGAAAGCTTCCCTTCTTTCAGTGTTCATATCATGCAAAAGAGCATGAACTCTATTTAATTACTTTTTCTAAATTATCCTTTACTTTTGATGCTAGGCGAATTTACACGCCTATAGTGCTATATTTTACCCATATTTTAGCTAAGTTTTGAGGACAAATTATATATTTCATGCACTTTTAGTACTTTTTCCTGTAAGTGAGCTAACAAACGTGATTAGCAAGTTTTCAGGTATAAATGATGCAGATTTCAGCATTTTATGGCCAAAGGAAGCTTCACGAAAGAAGGAGAGCAGCGTTTGGACGCCTATGGACTGAAAGTGATGCATGGAAAACCTGTCCCGGGCAAAAAAGCATTTCTAAAGACTTTGGGGACCAGCAGTAACCTAATAGGAGTAGGATAATAATGCAGTAATTTATTAGGATTAGGATAATGATACATTAACCTAGTACAATTGGGTTAAGTATTTCATTAGCTTAGAAGGATTTGGTTAAGTATTTCATTAGCTTAGTAGGAATAGGATATGGGTATTATAAATACCCTATTTTGCTAGAGATTTTTATTCATTCCGCCATTCCTCACAATTCCCCCATTCCATCAATTCACCCATCCACCCATCCATCCACTCATCTACAACTCAAAACAATTTGCTTTCAATTAATTCTTAATTACTTTCTCTTCATCTATTCAATTCTTAATTTCCACAACAAGAGAAACGTTACTCTACAAGGAAAGTCACGCCTAACGCCATACCACACTACTACTACACGAAATCTTTATTGTGGTATAATAACAATGTCAATTGTGATTTCCTTCGCATTCATGGGTAACTAAACTTCTTTGTTAGGGTTATGGAAGCCTTATGAGATACTATCTAAGGCTATGAGTTTGTGAATTCGTGACACGTGTGTTGCTTATATCATTATTCTCTTCATCTTAATGCAAATTCTTGTTGCTGCAGACGCATAGAATCACGCCAGTATAGCATTAACTTGTTTGAAAGAAAAGTTATATGCTTGGAAAAGAGATAATGTCAAGGTAGTAGGGTCCCATCCCCTATTAAAAAAATAGTGTTGTAACTGGATTAACCTCTTGGAGAATTTGTACCGTTAGATACGCTTTAAGCTCAAAAGAGTTAAAGTGAAATAATCCTCGAATAGGTCAAAAGACCCCTGGATTTACCATCGAATACAATTCTCTATAAGCACATACATGTCTGAATTCCGCATAACTCATAGACAATAGAGACGTATAACTCATAAGGTGGACATACCCCTAACTTCTAAATTCTCTTTGTTTACAACATACTAAACATTCTTTCTTTTTACTTTGCTATTTTCAGTTTTTACTTTAATATTTTGGTTACACATTACAATCCCCCCTTTTTACGAGACTTGCACTAAAAGTCTAGTAATCGTTGCTTACTTGTTGACCAAGCTATTCCCTATGGGATCGATACCCAACCCAGTTGGGTTCTATATTTGCTAACGACCGCTTTACACTCCTATGAGAGGTGTAGATTGAGCCTTATCAAAAATTGGTGCCGTTGCCAGGGAATACGAGTGTCAATTAAGTTTGTGATAATTACTAGACGCTTTGGTCAAAGATTCTCGTACTTTTACTTTTAGTTGTTGTTTTTGTTTTATTCAGGTTTTTTCAGTGCATCAATGGATGCACAACGTGAAATTGAAAGGATGGCTGCTCAAGCGCATCAACAGAATATTAATAACCCAGGGCGTGCAACAAATCCAGACGATGAGGATCTGGGCAATGAGGAGCTACTAAACCCACGACATACTACTGAGATGGCGGCACCCATGCAGAGGAGAGATCGTCAAGCGCGATTGAAGCCTGATCGCCGAGCTGTGCATATTCCTTTTTATGACGATGATGACGATTTGGATGAAGCTGGTGCCACAGGAGCCATTATTCTTCCACCCTTAGCACCTGGAGCAAAGTTCAATATCACGAGCACCATGATTCAAATTTTGCAACTCAAGGGATTATTTGGTGGACTAGCAGGCGATGATCCGAATATGCATCTGATCAACTTTATCTCTACATGCAAGCCATTCGACAATCCTGGCGTTGGACAGAATGCAATTTGACTGCGCTTATTTCTATTGTCTCTGTCTGGGGAGGCAACTCTATGGTTGAATGGGCTGACTCCTGATTCTATTACTAATTGGAGGCAATTGAAAGACGCTTTCCTAGAAAGATTCTTTCCGCCATCCAAAAGATCACAGTTGAGAGATGAGATCACAAATTTTTGGCAGCTTCCAACTGAAGCCCTCCACGAAACATGGGAGAGGTTCAAGACGAAGCTTATGTGGTGCCCAAATCACCATATGACCAATGTCCACTTGATGGAGATATTATACAGATCTTTGAATTCGGTGACTAAGCCAGTGGTAGATAATGTAGCAGGTGGATCATTTATGAACCTCACCTTTGTACAGGCAAGTAATATGCTAGATCGGATGACGAAGCCAAGTAGAGCTTGGCATACCAGGGATTCTGAGGTAGTAAGCTCTACTGTATCTTTTGGCATGACTGCAGAGCAGAGGCGAAGACAAGAGGATCGTGACCAAGTCATGGATCACATAAAAATGCAGATGGATCTTCTTACAAAGCATCTATTATCAGGGAAAACCAAAAAAGTTAAAGCTGTTGCATCAAAAGGAAGAGAGGAATCCGATTCCGAGGAAGAAGCCAACTACTTGAACAATCAGGGGGGCTTTCGAGGCAATGCCCAAAGAATCCAAGGTCGAAACTATTATGATAATTCAGGATATAAGGATCGTGATCAAGGTAGTTGGAAGGATAAGACTGACAGGAGTGGTTTGTATGTTCCTCCTGGAAGACGTGACGCCGCTGCATCTGGTTCTGGAAATATGTCAATGGAAGATATGATGGCTAAACTATTAAAAGGAGTAGAGGCAACTAATACGGGAGTGAATGAGGTGAAGAACGACTTGTCCTCAATGAAGCAATTGGTTGACTCGCATTCCACTTCAATAAAACAGCTGGAGCAACAATTGAGTCAATTATCTGCGGCATTCAATCAAAGAAAGGCTGGCCTTTACCTAGCAACACTGTGCAAAATCCAAGGAACGATGGATCATGCATGGCTATTACTACCAGGAGTGGTAAGGTGCTGGAAAATTTATCCCAAAGCAATTAAGTGGCCAAAAATAAAGAAGATGAGGACGCCATAGACAATGACCACGACGTCCATGACGTCACCCCTAGTGGTTTGCAGCCTGAAAAGACCAAAATTCAAAAGCAAGAGGAGAATAAAGTCGTGGAGAAAACAATTCCATATCCACCACCACCTTTTCCTCAAAGACTGAAGAAGCAGGCGGATGATACAAGGTTCAGCAAATTTATGACGATGTTAAAACAGCTGACCATTAATGTTCCATTGGTGGAGGCACTAGAACAAATGCCTGGGTATGCAAAATTTATGAAGGATCTTTTGACAAAGAAGCGGGCAGCAAGCTATGAATTGAAAGATACTGTTCATCATTGCAGCGCTATCGCTACCCGATCACTAGTTCAGAAGAAGGCTGACCCCGGTGCTTTCACTATTCCGTGCACGGTTGGATCTATGAATTTTGCTAAGGCATTGTGCGATTTGGGAGCAAGCATCAATTTGATGCCACTATTCGTCTACAGGAAGTTGGGGTTAGGCGATCCGACACCAACTAATATGAGGCTCGTGATGGCTGATAGATCGATAAAACGACCTATGGGTATCTTGAATGATGTGTTGGTGAAGGTTTCTTCATTCATCTTTCCTGCAGACTTCGTTATTCTGGATTGTGAGGTGGATTCTGAAGTTCCCATAATCTTGGGACGTCCTTTCCTTGCAACAGAAAGTGTGCTTATTGACATGAGAGCTAATGAGCTTTTATTTCGGTTGAATGACGAAATGGTCCGCTTTGATATATGCAAAGCAATGAAGCAACCCAGCGATATGGATGTGTTCTCCATAGATTATGAGGATAAGAAAGCATTATCTGTAGAAAAGCCGTTTATTGCTGATTTACTATCTGATGCGTTGCTGAATGTTGAGCATGAGGATGATGAAGATTATGAAGAAACTACGTGTGCTCCAACAGAAATAGGGTCCTATTCTAATACTCCTAAGAAGTTAGATCTTGATCTTAAGAATCAACCGTCACCAACAGCGAAGACTTCCATTGAACAGCCACCAATGCTAGAATCGAAAGAGCTCCCCAATTATCTAAGGTATGTGTTCTTGGAAAGTGAAAATATACTTCCGGTAAGTATGGCGGATGATTTAAGTGAACAGCACGTAGAGGCTCTCATCTCTGCTCTGATGAGGTACAAGAGAGCTATGGGTAGAAAGATTGATGATATAATTGGTATCCCTCCTGGGATATGTATGCACAAGGGTCATCTCGAACAAGATTGCATGCCTACAAGTAAGTATCAGCGTCGTCTGAATCCATTCAGAAAATGATGCCCCATCTATCTCGATGAAGTCTAAGTAATCGAGATAGCTATGTCATGACGCGACAATAAATCAAGCCCTTGGTGGGAGGAAACCCATCATTTTTAATTATTTTTGTTGTTTTTGAGTGAATGTAGGTATAAGAGGTATAAAACGAGGAGATTGGTTTCAAATAACGATTTGGACGTATTGCATAGTAAGGGTGGTAAGTTAGGAATAAAGATGCATAAGGCTATGGATTGAGCATTGCTCATGACAAAATAGGAATCGAGCAAGGCTAGGCCTAGGTAAAACTAGGCCACGAGCAATGCAAAACCTATACTATAGCCTAAGGTCTCGGAATCTAGTGTGCAAAGACATAGGCACCGCCCATGCTCAGGTATGCTATAGCATAGGCGCCGCCTATGCTAAAGCATTTGGTCTCAGTATCCCATATTCCATGCACTAGGTGCCGCCTATGCTAGCTTATGCTTTGCATTAGGCACCGCCTATACCATGGATAGGCAAAGCTAAAGGCGCCGCCTATGGTCCCTTTTTATCTCCAAAACTGATTTTAAATGGGTCAAAACCCAACCCATTCTTTTCCTATATAAAGGGGACTTAGTCTTGAAACATTAACACATTGGAAACTTGACCTAGGCGCCGCACATACTCTCCAAAACATCTCAAAATTTTTCTTTTTGCTCTCCCACTTCACAAGAACATCTCCAAAGGCTTCAATCACGTAAGTACTCTTTTATTCTTCATCTATTTTTTGTAAGTACTACGTTGCTATGTCTATTATGAATTGCTACATCTTGAAGAAATATTGGTGATGTTAATGTGTTTGAATTATTGATACAAAACCATGTGAGTGAACATATACGTTAGGATGATCTTAAACTATTTCCGACTTGAATTTGATTTTTATGCATTGTTATACTAATTGCGGAGTCGCTATAGTCATGAACATTGCATAACCTTGTCACTTGAATACCTACATGTTAGAAGATCCCATTCATCGGGATAAGACTTATAGTTGCCTACCGACATAGGAGGTTGTGATTATTGATAGAAACTATACCAGGATGTAATCCCTATGTAGTAGTCTTGTTATACCTAACATGAAATTATTGCTAAGGTTGCAAGAAGTGATACATCTCTGATTTTCTTGTCGGAATATAGCGCCTAAAATGCATGTCGATGAAGTCTAAGTAATCGACTACTTTCACTTCACTAGTCTGTACCAACAAACTAAGTGTGGGGTGGTGCCCCTACTGCTTGTTTATAGAGTGTATCCATCGAGATGATGCTAACATGACTCTATTGAGATCTCAGGTACAATGGCACCAAAAGACAAGAAAAGCAACCACTTCACAAAAAGGCCAGAAAAGGGAAAGAAAAGAGCAAGCTGAATCCTTCGTACTGCAAATACCTCGATGCACTCTTGGAAACAAGTGGGGTACTTATGAGGAACTTCTGAGGATGATGAATCCAATGATGATTTCGACGAAGGGGGTATGACCCCAGACATAGAGGAGGAGTCCGACTGACCAGGTTCTTCGTATTTATTTTCCACTGAGGGCAGTGTGTCCCGTTTAAGTGTGGGGTGGTGGTATTTGCATGCTATACTCCTTTCTCCGCATTTGCATTTATGTTTGTTTGCTTAGCTAGTTTTTTTTTGTAAGCAAAGTTTTTTTTTCGTTTAGAATTTTTTTTTTAACTTAACTTCGCATGAAATTATTCTAATAGGCAGCATGAGATTATAACAAGAGTTTGTGCTAAAATCATGACTATTAAGACGTTTAGGCTCTAATTGTCACTCACTATGTGATATTGTGTGGTTCAATTCCCTCATCTGTTGGGTCAAGAGTCTATCCTACTCCCATTAAAGTCGACCATGTGCCTTGTGGGTGTGAGGATATTGTATATTCTATGTTTGTGGCTGATGCTAGAACTTGCCTGGTAGGTATGTAAAGCAAAAATAAAGAGTGTAAGTCTAGGAGATGATTTAGGCATTTCTTTGGCAACCTAGACTTGTTTACCTTCTTTTTACCTACCCGTGGACATCATCCTAGTTAACCCCTTTTGAGCTTTTAGCCTATCTTCTTTGACAACCTCATATGTAAGCCTAATCCATTTTTTTTCAAGACCAAAATTTGATCCAAATTCCTAAGTGCTTTAAAGTGTAAAGTCATGTGACAAAATAAGAGGAAATTGGATGAGTATGATGACGTAGAATGTATTGGTGCTTGAATTTGTTATGAAAAAGAAGTGCTATCATAAGAGGTATGTTATGAAAAGAAAAAGGAAAGGAAAACTGAAAAGTTAGTTATGTTTAAAATTGAAAAACAAAAGAGGAGAAAAGTGGTGGTAGAATAAAAGAAAGTAGAAAGGTTGTTTGAAAGAAAAGTGTTAATGATATATTGTGATGTATTAAAGCACTTAGGGAACATAGTCACTATTTCTGGCCAAAATAGTCCTACCCGTCCCTTAGCTTACATTACAACCATCAAAAGACCAATTTGATCCTAAGCTTAGTACTCTGACATTTAGTGGAGCATTACACTAAGGGCAAGCCTATGGTCATCAGTTGCTGCATATGAATTCCTTGTGAGAGCGAGAGCAAGGATATTTCTATACCCATGTTTGATAAATATACTATGCTTGAGAGTGATTATGGGTAATATATTGTGAGACACACATGGTTGATGAGTTTTGGGTAGTGGTGTATGATTCTTTGTACCTTAACTTTTGGATACGAATTAACTACCATCACGAGTCTATGCTAGAGGTTAAATTGTTTCTACTAATGATCGGAGAACTACTCTTTGTTGATAATTGTTGTGCTTGTCTTGACGAATATTTTGTGTTGTTACTGTGAAACCCTAAGTTGATGTTTAGTATATTTTACCCATATTTTAACTAAGTTTTGAGGACAAATTATATATTTCATGCACTTTTAGTCCTTTTTCCTGTAAGTGAGCTAACAAACGTGATTAGCAAGTTTTCAGGTATAAATGATGCAGATTTCAGCATTTTATGGCCAAAGGAAGCTTCACGAAAGAAGGAGAGCAATGTTTGGACGCCTATGGACTGAAAGTGATGCATGGAAAACCTGTCCCGGGCAAAAAAAGCATTTCTGAAGACTTTGGGGACCGGCAGTAACCTAATACGAGTAGGATAATAATGCAGTAATTTATTAGGATTAGGATAATGATACATTAACCTAGTACAATTGGGTTAAGTATTTCATTAGCTTAGTAGGATTTGGTTAAGTATTTCATTAGCTTAGTAGGAATAGGATATGGGTATTATAAATACCCTATTTTACTAGAGATTTTTATTCATTCCGCCATTCCTCACAATTCCCCCATTCCATCAATTCACCCATCCATCCACTAATCTACAACTCAAAACAATTTGCTTTCAATTAATTCTTAATTACTTTCTCTTCATCTATTCAATTCTTAATTTCCACAACAAGAGAAACGTTACTCTACAAGGAAAGTCACGCCTAACGCCATACCACACTACTACTACACGAAATCTTTATTTTGGTATAATAACAATGTCAATTGTGATTTCTTTCGCATTCATGGGTAACTAAACTTCTCTGTTGGGGTTATGGAAGCCTTATGAGATACTATCTAAGGCTATGAGTTTGTGAATTCGTGACACGTGTGTTTCTTATATCATTATTCTCTTCATCTTAATGCAAATTCTTGTGGCTACAGACGTATAGAATCACGCCAGTATAGCATTAACTTGTTCGAAAGAAAAGTTATATGTCTGGAAAAGAGATAATGTCAAGGTAGTAGGGTCCCATCCCCTATTAAAAAGTTAGTGCCGTAACTGGATTAACCTCTTGGAGAATTTGTACCGTTAGATACGCTTTAAGCTCGAAAGAGTTAAAGTGAAATAATCCTCGAATAGGTCGAAAGACGCCTGGATTTACCATCGAATACAATTCTCTATAAGCACATACATGTCTGAATTCCGCATAACTCATAGTCAATAGAAACGTATAACTTATAAGGTGGACATACCCCCAACTTCTAAATTCTCATTGTTTGCAACATACTAAACATTCTTTCTTTTTACTTTGCTATTTTCAGTTTTTACTTTAATATTTTGGTTACACATTACAATCCCCCCTTTTTATGAGACTTGCACTAAAAGTCTAGTAATCTTTGCTTACTTGTTGACCAAGCTATTCCCTGTGGGATCGATACCCAACCCAGTTGGGTTCTATATTTTCTAACGACCGCTTTACACTTCTACGAGAGCTATAGATTGAGCGTTATCAACTTTATTTGTAGATAATGCCTCTAAGAAGAAATAACAAAAAAAAGGAACGAGGATCAGCCTGCACCCCTACCTATTCAGGAAGACCCCCTGTATGAACATGTCTCCCATACTTAATTCATAGTCACTTTTACTACCCTAGCCTATTCGGTAGCTGCTAAAAATAACCAGTAGGTTATTGCTTCAGCCAATCCAGTGGAAAATCCAAGTCTAAGAAGGATCCGCAGAAGTTTTTGTATATTGTATAGAAGGTGATTGATATCACAGGATTCACTTTGAGTAAGATTACAGAGTTTGCTGGTATTAATTACAGGATGTAGCTCACACTTATTTTAAGCAGTGGAGGGAGGATCGAGGTGTAGAGGTAGGGCCTATAGAGTGAGCAAATTTGACCATAACTTTATTAGACAGGTTCTTTCTAATGGAGTTGAGGGAAGATAAGGTTCAGGATTTTATCAATTTTAAAGTAGGGTAATATAAGCGTGAAGGAGAACTCGCTTAAGTTCACTAAGTTAGTAAGGTATGCTCCTACTATGGTGGCAGATAATAGGTCTAGAATGAGTAAATTTTTATCTGGTGTAGCTGATAGTGTGGTCAAGGAGTGTAGCACCACCATGTTCATTAAAGATATGAACTTATCTTGACTTATGGTTCATGCTCAGCAGATCGGGAAGGAGAAGCTTAAGGAGAGAGAGAGGATAAGAGGGCTAGGATAGGTAGTTTTAAATTTTCTCAACCAAGTCAGAAGGTGGTAACTGTTCTTAATTCTGTCAGAAGTTTTCAACCCTATCTCTGTCTTCAGCTAGTGTGTCAATGCCTATGCTCAGGAATGACAATCAGAATAGTGCGCTAGGCTCTATGTCCCAAGGTAGTCTGAATAATGGTCGTACTAATCTGCCCAAAAAAAAATATGGTAGGTATCATCCAGGAAAGTGTAAGGCTGGTAGCGATGTGTGTTTTGGTTGTGGAAAGCCAGGACACAGGGTTTGAGAGTGTATGGTGGTCGATCAAAGGAGCAAAAGTGATCGCCGATAAGGATAGTCCAATTTCCCATCAGCTCCAGCAGGTCACCTGACTCTATAGGGTGCCACATCCAGTGCCACCAGTGGGTAGCGCTATAATAAGTTGTAAGATCTCTAGACTAAGCATGATCAGGAAACTTCTCCTGTTGTGGTTATAGGTATGTTACAGGTCTTTCATCTTCATGTTTATGTTTTATCATACCTCAGAGCTTCACTTTTTTTGTGACTCCTTATATAGCCGTCATTTTGGTATTAGTCCTGAAATGTCAGCAGAGCCTTTCTCAGTATCTACCCTAGTGGGTAAATTTATTATAGCCAGACGGGTATACAAAAATTATCTGATCACAGTGTCTTAGAAAATCACCTCAATTGATCTCGTAGAGTTAGAGATGATCAATTTTGATGTTATTCTTGACATGGATTGGCTCCACTCATGCTATGCCTGAATCGACTATAGAAATAGATTTGTTGAGTTTTTGTTTCCCAATGAACCACTCATCAAATGAAGGGGTAGTACTTTAGTGCTTAGGGGTCAGTTTATTTTATATCTTAAAGTTAGAAAAATAATATCTAAGGGGTGTGTTTACCATCTTGTCTGAGTCAAAGACTCAAATTCTGAGACTCCTAGTCTTGAGTCAATTTTAGTAGTAAGAGAATTAATAGATGTGTTCCCAGATAATCTACCCAGAATTTCTCCCGAGAGGGAAATTGACTTCTAAATATATCTTTTTTCAGATACCCAGCCTATCTATATTCCCCCTTACCGAATGGCTCCAGCTGAGCTTAAGGAACTAAAGGAATATGTAAAAGATCTCTTAGATAAGGGTTTCATCAAGCCTAGTGTTTCACCATGGGATGCTCTAGTCCTATTCATGCATAAGAAAGACGGTTCTCAGAATGTGCATCGATTACCATCAGCTCAACAAAGTCACCATCAAGAATAAGTATCCACTTCCCATAATTGATGTCTTATTCGACCAACTTCAGGGTGCTAGTTATTTCTCTAAGATAGCCCTCAGATCTGGCTATCATCATCTTAGAGTTAGAGAATATGACATTCCGTAAATAGTTTTCAGGACTCGGTATGGTCACTTTAAATTCCTAGTTATGTCTTATAGACTAACAAATGCCCCTCTATCTTTTGAGGACTTGATGAACAGGGTGTTCAAACAATACTTAGACCTGTTCATCATAGTCTTCACTAATGATATCCTTGGCTATTCCCATAGTAATAATGATCATGCAGACCATCTAAAAATTTTATTACAAACTATTAGATCTTATCAGTTTTTTGCTAAATTTAGTAAGTGCAAATTTTGGTTGTGATCAGTAGCTTTCCTTGGCCATATTATTTCTAATGATGGCATCCAAGTTGACCCACAAAAGACCGAAGCAGTGACTAACTGGCCTAGACCTATTTCTCCATCAGATATCAGGAGTTTCTTGGGTTTGGCTAGATATTATAGACAATTTGTTGAAGGTTTTTCTTCTAATGCATCCCCCATGTCTTGATTGACTCAGAAAAAAGTCAAATTTCAGTAGTCAGATTCCTGTGAGAAAAATTTCTAAGAGTTGAAGACTCGACTCACTTTTGCTCTAGTCTTGACCTTGCAAGATGGGACAGAAGGGTTCATTGTATACTGTGATCCTTCTAGAGTTGGTCTTTTTGTGTTTTGATGTAAAGAGGCAAGTTCATAGCCTACTCCTCAAGACAGCTTAAACCCTATAAAAAGAATTATACTACCCATGATCTTGAGTTGGAAGTTATTGCTTTTTCCTTGAAAAATTGAAGGAACTATGTTTATGGTGTTCATATCGATGTATTCATGGATCATAAGAGTTTACGGAACATTTTCATGTATAAAGATCTAAATCTTCATCAGAGAAGGTGTCTTGAGTTGTTAAAAGATTATAATATGAGTATGTTGTATCATTCGGGAAAGGGCAATGTAGTAACAGATGCCTTTAGTAGATTGCCTATAGGTAGTGTTTCTCATGTTAATGAATACAAGAAGAAGTTAGTCAGTGAGGTTCATCAGCTTGATATATTGGATGTTAAGTTGGTTGATTCAGCTAAAGGTAGTGTATGGGTTCAAAATCTTCATTGGTTGACAAAGTGAAGGAAATACAAGATAGGGATCCTAGTTTAGTTATGTTAAAGAAGTTATCTAGAGATCATAAAGTGAAGGTTTTCACCCAAGGGGAAATGGTATGCTTTGTTGTCAAGGTAGATTATGTGTTCCGTGTGTTGATGGATTGAGACAATGAATACTTTTAGAAGTGCAAGGTGTGCGGCATTCTATTCACCAAGGATCTACTAAGATATACCGTGATTTGTGGGAAATATATTGGTGGAGTGTCTGAAGAAGGATATTACAGAGTTTGTGGCTAAAAGTTAAAATTCTTAGCAAGTTAAATTTGAGCACCAAAGCCCTAGTAGTATATTGTAGGAGTTCATCATTCCCACTTGGAAGTAGGAAGTTATGAACATGGATTTTGTGACAGGGTTACCTCATATGCGTCATCAACATAATTCGATATGATTCAGTGAAGATAGGATGACCAAATCAGCTAATTTCTTGCCAGTTCATAATTCGTACTCAGCTGAGGGTTATGCCTGGCTTTATCTTAGGGATTTGGTTAAGTTTCAAGGTATTCCATTATCTATCATTTAAGATAGAGGTACTCAGTTTACCTCTAACTTTTGGAAGGCTTTCTAGAAGGGTCTGGTTACCTAAGTCCATCTCAGCACAACTCTTCATCCTCAGATAGATGTTTAGGCAGAAAAGACCATTCATACCTTAGAGTACATGTTGATGGTGTGTTTTATTGACTTTAACGGTAGTTGGGATGACCATTATCCTTTGATTGAGTTTTCCTATAACAATAGTTATCACTCCAGTATTTATAATGGCTCTGTTTGTGGCTCTCTATGGAAGGATATATAGATCTCCTATTGTTTGGTTTAAAGTAGGTGATCCTTCTTTTATATGGCTAGATTCACTAGTCGGAGCGATAGAGAAAGTTCAGTTGATTCGAGAAAGGCTGAAGATAGCCCAAAGTCACCAGAAATCATATGCAAACGTGAGAAGAAAGGATCTTAAGTTTGAGGTTGGTAATTTGGTCTATTTGAAGATTTCATCTATGAAGGGAGTAAAGAGATTTGGCAAGAAGGGGAAACTCAGTCCCCGTTGTGTTGGCCCTTATAAAATCTTTAATTATTTTGGAAAGGTAGCTTATGAGCTTGAGTTTCCTGCAAATTTGGCAACAGTGCATCCAGTGTTCTATGTTTTTTTTTAAAGAAATATATTGGTGATTCAGATGTTGTTGTTCCTTTACAAAGTATGAACATTTAGGATAGCCTTTCCATTAAAGAAGTCCCAGTTGAGATTCTTAATCATCAGATTTGTAGACTAAGGAACAAAGAAGTTCCCTTGGTCAAAGTTTTATGGATCAGTCTGTTGAGGGAGCTACTTGCGAAGCAGAAGCAGATATGCAAACCAAGTACCCTCATCTTTTCTTTGCAAACTCAGATTCAACTTGAGGTAACAATTTTCCTGAGATTGGTTCAATTTTGTTCTCAGTTTCAGTTATGTAACCATTCTTATGTCATTACATGCATTCATGAAATTAGTTCATTTCATGTATCATGCTTTAAACTCAATTGTGTAATCCTGTTCCAAGTCGTGTATGTTCAGTATATGATCCTAAATTGCTTTAGTATTCTCAGTCTAACTAGTCTTATTCAAGGATAAATGTTCCCAAGGGGGAGATATTGTAATACCCTATAGCATTCTTAGCTTGATTCAGCTCTTAGTTGCATGCTTAAGGGATCCAGGGTTTGAAAATTTCACTATGTGTTGAGGACATAGTCATTTTCAAGACCCTTAAACTTTACGAATTTTTATTTTGGCTTTACCTACCCTGAGAAATTGGTTATTGAGTTGATTCATGTTTAGGGAGTTAAATGTATATTGGATGAGATTTTTGGGACTTTTGGACAAGGTTCGGGGCATGTTTGGATAGCTAAAATAACAAACCCTCGTGATAGGCCCACGGCGTGAGGGCCATTCCCACTTTGCTAGAGGCTGCAATGCGAGTCCTGCTCCCCGAGACTTGGGTTCGTGGTGTGAGGCCATTCCAACTTTGATGGGAGTCGCAGTGCGTTATTCTTTATGTGCCCATATCCTTGGTCATTGAGATCAAAAGGAAATTAGTTCTGTTTCTATGATGCCCCAGAAAAATTATCCGTTTAGATCTCGAATGAAAATGTGTAGAATTCTGTTCTTTATCATGATTAATAATTTTTTGGGTGGAATTTCTAGATATGCAACCTGTCATCGCGTAGAGCATTGAATAAGCTTTCCAATATATGTAGTTCATCCAAAACGAACACTCGAGTGATGAGTTATGATCATTCCGATCTAACCGTGAATAGTAGTGAACAGTAAATGTGCAGTAAAAAATATACTGAGGCCAGGCAAATTTTAGGGTCAACTTCAAATAATCATAACTCCTTTTACATAATGATCTGGGTGAGCTATTATATATCAAGAGAAATCTCTGAAAATTCTCTTTCCAATGAAATTGGTTTCATTCAATTTGTCCATCGGAGCAAAATGTTATGGTCGATCTACTTCAACCTATCAAAATAGTCTACCAAAGGACAGATTTTACATTATTTGATTTTTAAGGGTATTTTGGTCATTCCCACTTCAATCCATCTAGGAAAACCATGGATTTAAGTCCATTAAGAGCATTAAATAGCTCATTTTTCTCCAAAATTTCCTAAGGCTCAAACCCCAACCTTACTACTCCAAATTTCATCCTTCTGTCTCTTGATTGAACCGTAGAAATTTGAAATTGATTTGGGATTCGAGTTGATCATGTTAAGGGCTTCGAGAAGCGCTTTTTATTTTCGTGAATAAAGTTCCGGAGTTGGAAGTTCATATTCATCTTTCATTTTTAGGTATGTGGGGCTTTGAACAAGATTATCCTTTCGATCTTGTGCCCAATATTTTATTGAATTACATTGAAATGAGATTTCGCATGTTTTACCATGAATTGGAAATATAGTTTTATATCTTATATTATTGTCCATGAGCTATGGGATTATGTCATCCAATATGTGTATGATGTTGAGATGGAATTATGTCCAAAAAGTATTTGATTATGAGGGTATGATGATTTAATTTGTTAAGCCTTGATTTATACTATCATTCCACTATTTCCTTATTATGAATTTATAATTGATATTGGAAATTCTATATCCCTACTATGGTTTGATGTCTCAAGTACCTTTAAATGAGAGTTGGATGGCAAAATGAGAAATGTTGATATTGAAGTTGCAATGAGTCTTTGTATTTTCCGGATGGTTTTGATGAGTTAAATTATTGAAAATATTATGTATAGAGTCTTCATATCCTTGTCCAAATATTGAGTCGGTTATGGTTCAATGCATTGATACCTTGTTGATGTTGAGGAAGATTAAAATATTTTGAGCTAAAATGTGTTGAGTTAGGAATCCACAAATTAATATGATTTGATAAATGAGAAAGAGATTTGATTTGGTCTTTATAATAGACCCTTGTGATATTGTGGTGGATTTCCTAACGCGTTCTGATCTTGCCGGGGAGTAGTACTTAGCACCAAGAGGGAACTTTGGTATTTCCCCAAACCTATGTGCCACCATAGGGTTGTTTGATGATGATATTATTGGCCAGAGAGCCCGATTGTGATTATTGCAGTTTTAAGGTCGTACTCCCTGGCAAAGAGTATGACGCTCCCGCCAACGGGGGTTTTAAACGTTGGTATTCCATATAGCTCACATGGGCTTGTCGGTTATAGGAAACTCCCCTATCTATAAGAGTCATGTTTATTGAAATACCGAGTCACTCCGAGTTTTGATGTGGTAAGTCAAGTTGCCTATGATGATCTATAATGATTTATGAGGTTTTTCTCCGATATTTCCTATCTAGGATGTTATGATTTGCATGATTCAATGTCACTCAAGCCAGGTGTTTTATTATGATCCGTATGTACGTTTTTACAAAATTTATGATACTATTTATATTTTGCATGCGCCCCTACATACTCAGTACGTATCTTGTGCTGACCCACATATTTATCTATGGGCTTCATTCTCACCATGATGTAGGTCCAGGTACTCAGCCGCAGCCGTGAAAGTGATACCCGAGTGCCGCATCTACGTTCCTTTAAAGGTGAGTCCTCATTGTTCGAGGACCAAGTTGCTAGTTTTGGTGCTATTGTTTTGTGATCCCTTTGGTCTGTTGAGTTAGTTAGGGGTTTGTCCCAATGGCTCGTTGATTTTGTTGTATAGAGGCTATGTCAAACTAGTGTATTGTTGGCTTGGTTTGTGTATAGACATTCCATATATTATATTCTAACGATATTCCATGCCATATGCGATGTGATAGGATATGTACGTATAAATATATACTTAGTGTAGCGTGTATGTTGTTGTGTTGGAACCCAAGGGTAGTGTTTTGTCTGAAAGGGTTAGCTTGAGGCTACGTATAGCCTTGGGCACCGTGTGGCATCTCGGGATGATATTTCAGGGCGTTACAAACTTGGTATCAGAGCCTAAGGTTGTGAAGAGTCCTAGGGAGTCTGACAAGCCGCGTTACGTAGAGTCTTAAGCATCGGTGTATAGCGCGCCATACCAATGATCAAGAGGTTATGGGGCGTTCTAGGAAAAGTCATTTCTTTCTTTCTACAAGAGTCTATCATGCTTACAACTATTTCCTTCTACTATTAATTCGTGCGTATTTATGACAGAAAATGCCTCTACATCGAGCTCACAAAAACAATGACCAACCTCAACCCGTTGATCCATTACATTAGACGGTATCCCATGCCAAATTTTGGGTAGCATTTCAGACGCTAGACCAGGTAGTTTCTTCCAATACTCAGTCCAGCGCTCCACCTTCGTAAGAAAATAATTCGGTAGTAGCACAAATTTGTGACTTTATACGGATGAATCCGCCAGAGTTTCATGGGTCAAGAGCAGGTGAGAACCCGCAGATGTATGTTGATGAAATAAAGAAAATTACATAGATTATGCACGTGACCGAAGAAGAAAGTATGGAGCTAGCTTCTTATCAGTTGAAGGATGTTGCCTATGACTGGGTGCAGATGTGGAATAAGGGTAGAGAGGAAGATACCGCTCCGGTGACTTGGCAATTATTCCAAGATGCTTTCTTGGATAGATTCTTTCCTCTTGAGTTACGGGAAGCTAAGATAGAGGATTTTATGAATTTGAGATAAGGCTCCATATCGGTTAAGGAGTATTGTCTTAATTTTAATCAGCTATCGAAATACTCTCCCAACATGATGGCTGACTCAAGGACTAGTATGAGAAAGTTTCTAACTGGGGTGTCGAGTTATGTAGTGAAAGAATATAGATCTGCTATGATCAATAGGGAGATGGAACTTCCTAGTTTAATGATTCACGCCCAACAGATTGAGTCAAAAAAGATAAAAGAAAGAGAAAGAGTAAGAGGGATTAATAGAGTCAGATCGGAGCAACAGGGGTCTGGTCAGACTAGCTTCTCCGAAGAGAGTCTCCCTCAGTTTCAAAGACATCCATTTATACCTGCGCCTTCCTCAGCAAGTGCTCCCGTATATTGGGATAGGCAGGAGCTCGGGAATAGGTCGGTACCTTCTAGGTTTCAGGGCAGTGTAAGCAACCGACCTCATCCTCCTTCGTGTGCTAAGTGTGGTAAACACTATTTTGGGGAGTGTTATATGGGGCAGTGGGGCTGTTTTAGTTGTGGCAAGTTAGGCCACATACTTAGAGACTTCTCGTAAGACAGACAGTGGAGTCATCATACCCGTCCCCAGAGCCAGGCTACCAGTGCCCCACCTCCCGAAGCTTGTCCAATTCCTCCTCAGGGTGCTTTATCTAGTACTGCTAGCGGTCAATGCCAGAATCGTTTCTATGCTATACCACCTCATCAAGAGCAGGAGGACTCTCCCGATGTTGTCACTGGTATGCTATGTGTTTTCTATTTTGATTCTATGTGTTGATGGACCCCGGTTTGAGTTTTTCTTATGTGACTCCTCTAGGTTGCTGTAAATTTTGAAAAGGATCCTTCACTAATTTTTGATCCTATTTTGGTTTCTACTCCAGTAGGAGAGTCTATCATTGCTAAGCGGGTGTATAAGAAATATCCCATTACTGTCTTTCATCGGGTTATGTATGTTGATTTGTTTGAGCTAGCTATGGTTGACTTTGATATCATTTTGGGTATGGATTGGCTTCACTCATACTATGCATCTATTGATTGTCGTGCCCGTGTGGTCAAGTTTCAGTTTCCTGATGAACCTATCCTCGAATCGTCCGGGAGTTTTGTGATTCCTAAGGGTCATTTCATATCCTATCTCAAAGCTAGGATATTGATTTCGAAGGGTTGCATCCACCATTTGGTTTGAGTTAAAGACACTATGTCTGAAACCCCAACCATTCAGTCAATTAATGTTGTTAATCAGTTTCTTAATATCTTTTCGGAAGATCTCCCTGGAGTACCTCTTGATAGAAAGATAGAGTTCGGGATAGACCTTCTTCCCGATATTCAGCCTGTTTTTATTCCTCCGTATCGCATGGCTCCCGCGGAACTTAAAGAGTTAAAGGAGCAATTGAAAGATCTTTTAGACAAAAGTTTTATCAGACCTAGTGTGTCCCTGTGGGGTGCACCTGTCTTATTTGTGCGTAAGAAAAATAGTTCTTTGTGGATGTGTATTGATTACCGGCAGCTTAATAGGGTTACTATCAAGAATAAATATTCGTTTCCTCGAATTGATGATTTATTTGATCAATTGCAAGGTGCGAGCTACTTTTTGAAGATAGACCTCAGATCCGGTTATCACCAACTGAAGGTTAGGGAATGTGATATCCCCAGGATAGCCTTCCGAACCCGTTACGGTCATTTTGAATTTCTAGTGATGTCTTTTGGGTTAACTAATGCTCTGGAATCTTTCATAGATCTTATGAACCGTGTATTCCGGCCATATCTGGATTTATTTGTAATAGTGTTCCTTGATGCTATTCTTATTTACTCCCAAAGTAAGGGTGATCATACGGATCATCTCTGAATCATGTTGGAAACTCTTCAAGCTCATTGGTTGTATGCTAAGTTCAATAAGTGTGAGTTCTGGCTGAACTCTGTAGCCTTATTGGGTCATGTTGTTTCTTCCAAAGGTATTAGAGTTGATACTCAAAAGATAGAGGCTATAAAGAGTTGGCCTAGACCTATTTCTCCTTCTGATATCTAAAATTTCTTGGGTTAATCTGGTTATTATCGTTATTTTATAGAATGGTTTTCATCTATTGCGTCTTCTCTGACCCGTTTGACCCACAAGAAAGTGAATTTCCTATGGTCCGAATCTTGCGAGAAGAGTTTTTAAGAGTTAAAGACTTGACTCACTTCAGCCCCTATGTTGACTTTGCCTGAAGGTGTTGATGGTTTTGTGGTGTATTGTGATACTTCCAGAGTTAGTTTGGCTTGTGTATTGATGCAAAGAGGCAAGGTTATAGCTTATGCTTCCAGGCAGTTATAGCCTCACGAGAAGAATTATCTTACCCATGACCTTGAATTAGCTGCCATGGTTTTTGCTTTGAAAATATGAAGACATTATTTGTATGGTGTCCATGTCAATGTCTTCACGGACCATAAGAACTTGCAGTATGTATTCAGCCAAAAGGAGTTGAATCTTAGGTAGAGACGATGGTTAGAACTATTGAAAGATTATGATATGAGCATGCTATATCATCCGGACAAGGCCAATGTAGTAGTAGATACCCTTAATCGGAAGTCCATGGGTAGCGTAGCATATGGGGAGATTGGTAAGAAAGAGTTGGCCCATGAGATACATCGTTTGGCTAGATTGGGAGTTAGGTTGTTTAGTGATGCTGAGGGTAGTATAGGAGTGCAAAGCGGTTCTGAATCCTCTTTAGTTTTGGAAGTGAAGGAGAAGCAAGACAGGGATCCTATCTTAGTCAGGTTAAAAGAGTCAGTTAAAGACCAAAAGGTGGAGGTTTTCTCCCAAGGAGGAGATGGCATTTTGAGACTCTGAGAAAGATTATGTATTCCTGATGTTGATAACTTGAAGCAGAGGATTATGGTGGAAGCGTATGGTTTGCAATACTCCATCCATCCAGGTGTTACCAAGATGTACCATGATTTGCGGGAAATCTATTTGTGTAACGGTATGAAGAGGAACATAGCAGAATTTGTGGCAAAGTGTTCCACATGTCAACAGTTTAAAATAGAGCATCAAAGGCCCAGTGGCATGATGCAAGAGTTTAGCATTCCTACTTGGAAGTAGGAAGAAGTGAATATGGACTTCATAGTTGGTTTGCCTCCTTCTCATCGCTATCATGATTCGATTTGGGTTGTCGTAGATCGGCTGACGAAATCAGCTCATTTTTTGCCTGTGCATTCATCGTATACAGCTGAAGATTATGCTAGAATATATATTCGGGAACTCGTCAGACTTCATGGAATTCCTTTGGCTATTATTTCTGTCAGAGGTACTTAGTTTACCTCTCAGTTTTGGAAATCTTTCCAGAAGGGTCTCGGTACCCAAATTCATTTAAGTTCTGCTTTCCATCTGCAAACTGATGGTCAGGCCAAGTGGACCATTCAGACTTTAGAAGATATGTTGAGGGCTTGCGTGCTTGATTTTAAAGGTAGTTGGGATGAGCACTTAGCATTAATTGAGTTTGCTTACAATAACAGTTTTCATGCTACTATTGAAATGGCCCTGTTTGAAGCTTTGTATAGTAGAAGGTGTAGATCACCCATTGGTTGGTTTGAAGTTGGTGAGGCTGCCGCAACTGGACCAGATGCGGTGTTCGAGGCCATGGAGAAGGTTAAGTTAATTTAGGAAAGGTTGAAAACCGCCCAAAGTCATCAAAAATCATACGCAGATGTAAGGAGGAAAAACCTTGAATTAGATGTTGGTGATTTAGCGTACTTGAAAGTTTCACCCATGAAAGGGGTGAAGAGATTTGGGAAGAAAGGGAAACTAAGTCCCCATTATGTTGGTCCCTATAAGATTGTGGATCGCATTGGAAAGGTAGCGTATAAGGTTAAATTGACTGCGGAGTTATCTAACGTCCATCCAGTTTTCCATGTTACTATGCTTAAGAAGTCTATTGGTGATTCTGTTGTGATTGATCCTTCCAAAAGCTCGGGTATTCAAGATAGTCTTTCATATGAAGAGATTCTGGTTGAGGTTTTTGACTTTTAAGTTCGTAGGCTAAGAAACAAGGAAGTTCCTTTGGTTAAAGTGCTTTAGCGAAATCAATCCGTGGAGAGTGCTACTTGGGAAGTCGAAGCGGATATGCGTGCCAAATATCCCCACCTTTTTCCTACGAATCCTGAGCATGTCAAAGGTATCTTTCTCTTTTGATTTAATCCTTATTGCTATGTTTATCTTTGCTTATGTGTTTTCTACGATATCCAAAAAAATCTAGAATGGAGTATATGCTTGGGCAAGATGATTTTTCTCTATATACTCATTTTCATAGTATTCTTGACCTACCTATCAACATTCGAGGACGACTGTTTCCAAGGGGGAGATGATGTGATGCCCCAAAAAGAATTTTCTGTTAAGATCTCGAACAAAAATGTGTTGAATTCTATTCTTTATCGTGATTAATAATTTTTCTGTATGAAATTTCTGGACATGCAACCCTTTATCGCGTAGAGCATCGAATAATATTTCCAACGATATGTGGATCATCCAAAACGGACACTCGAGCGATGAGTTATGATCATTCCTATCTAAGATGTTATGAGTTGCATGATTCAATGTCACTCAATCCAGGTGTGTCATTATGGTCCATATGTACGTTTTTACGAAATTTATGATATTATTTATATTTTGCATGCGCCCCCATATACTCAGTACGTATCTTATGCAAACCCACATATTTCTCTATGGGGTACATTCTTACCATGATGTAGGTTCAGGTACTTAGCCGCATCCGCGGCAGTTATATCCGAGTACCGCATCTACGTTCCTTCAGCGGCGATTCCTCATGGTTCGAGGACCAAGTTGCTAGTTTTGGTGCTGTTGTTTTGTGATCCCTTTGGTGTGTTGAGTCAGTTGGGGGTTTGTCCCAATGGCTGAATGATTTTGTTGTATAGAGACTATGTCAGACTAGTGTATTGTTGGGTTGGTTTGTGTTTAGACATTCCATATATTTACAGTCTAATGATATTCCGTGCCATGTGTGATGTGATATGATATGTACTTATATATATATCCTTAGAGTAGTGTGTATGTTGTTTTGTTGGAACCCAAGGGTAGTGTTTTGACTTAAAAGGTTAGCTTGAGGCTACGTGTATCCTTGGGCACCGTGTGGCATCTTGGGATGATATTTCGGGGCGTTACATTTTCCCTCAACCCAATTCATCCATAATACAATTTGGGGCATCCTTAGGGGCATTATTTGCCCCTTTCTCTTAAAATCACTCATTAGACACCCTTCTCCTTCCCAAGAAAAAAATCTAACATCTTTCTTTAATAAATCAAAAGTTCAAGCTTCCAAGTTCATGAAACCCTCAAGAAAACATCAAGAAAGTACCTATTAAGGTATGTGGGATGTTCATCCATGGTTCCTTTTCACCCATGGAGCCCAAAACCCCTTTTTCAACTAAAGAATGGATTTTTCTTGTATTATGAAATTTTGTATGTCCAAGATGGAATAAATTCTTGTATTTTCTTAGTAGTTTGACTCAAATCATGTTAAAGAATGATTCTATGAAAATTTAAGTTACATTAAGTTTCAATCTCTCATGTCATATTCAATTAAATTTCATGTTATATTATAAAGTTATGATCTTAGTGCCATTTCCTCATATTTCAACACATTCCCATATTCAAGTTTATGATTCTCACATGTTTGATGACATGTTTATGCTTTGGGACCTTTGAACCAATATTTCATACTATATTTTTAAGCCTTAATATTATATTTTATGATCATATAGTGCAGGTAGGTTATGAACACCTGATATCTAGGTGTTTTACATGATTTTAGATCTTTTAATAATGATTCAGTTAAACCATGGATATTATTATTTTACTTAGTGGATATAATCATGATTAGCACTATCAGAAATAATGTTCAATTAAGCTTAGTCCAGTCCAGTACCAGTGTCAGTTCAGTCAGGAGTAGGATGTAGCACAGAGCGAATGCAGGGATGGTGGCTTCCCCATCAATTTAGGTGGAGTCATTAGTAAAAGTCCCTCTATTCCATAACTATGTTTCCAGCATTGGATATAGAGGGTCACCCACCGGTTTAGGCTTGACTTTCTCTTAGGGGTCACCCGTCAGTTTAGGCTTGATACCCTGGTCCTTCAGGACACCAGTTTAGTGGATCCATAAGCCAGTGTTAGTACCCGTGGAATGGTACTGACACCCAGTTACTCAGTTATATCAAATTTAGTCTTTAATATTACAAATTATCTGAGAAATATTTTTATTCTTGGTCTTGCATTCTCAGATATTACATGTTTATGCATTTATGTATAGTTACCTCATGCATTTCAGTCAATCCTTAGCTCATGTACCAGTACATTCAAAGTATTGACTGCATACTTTTCTTTGTGCTATGTTATCTTATAACATAGGTTTGGATGCTCAGATTCTCAACCGTTCTTAGACAGGTCAGTGTTACTCAGTAATAGTAGTGGTGAGTCTTCATCCATCGAGTACATGATTTTTTTTTATTTCAGTTATTTCATTACTTCCTTATGTTTAGTCAGTCAAAGTTAATTGGGGGTTTGTCCCATTAATTCCTCATGATGTTCGGACAATTAGTTAGATAGTTAGTCAGTTCTTTCAGTATTATCAATTTCTTTGGATGGATAATATAGTTTTTAGTATCATAACTGCTATTTTAGTCATGTTATTAACACGTAATTCAGCATTCAGGTCTTAGTATCTTACCAGTTTACCTTTTACTTATGTGTTTTATTATTATTTTACTCAGTGCTCACAGCCGGTTCCATCTCATAGATTAGCTTGGAGTCACTTGTGGTCGTAAGCACAACTGTCATGACTTGGTTTTTGCCTCGAGTCATGGCAGTCATGTGGCAAATGATTAGCCCTGCCGTATCCTCAACACTACTCGTATATTGACAGTAAGAGGTGATCCTCAAATAGTTAGAGGTAGTACTAGAGATACGCAAGGCAGAGATAGTAGTGGCCGTGGTGGTAGTCATGGGGATACTTAGTCTGGTGGTGGAAATAGAGTGTTATTTTATACCCATCAGACCTAAGGTGGTGTCTTCCAACGCTATTACCACAGGTATTATCCCAGTAAGTTTCAGATCTATATTTATGTTATTTGATTTTGGGTTGACTTTCTCTTATGTGTCTGTATATTTTGCTTCAAATTTTGATTCTACTAGTAAGCCTCTTGCCATGCCTATCCGAGTATTTACCCCCATAGGAGACTTTTTAGTGGTGGATCAGTTACACAGATCTTGTGTTGTGATTTTTGTGGGCCATAACACTTTGGTAGATCTGATTATCCTAGATATGGTAGATTTTATGTCATCTTGGGTATAAATTAGTTAGATTTCTTTCATGTTGTTCTAGACTGTTATGCTAAGACCGTGACTTTAACTTCACTGGGTGTGACAAGGATAGCTTGGAAGGGTACGCTTTATTCGGATCCAAAGAGAGTTATATCCTTTCTTCAGGCTCATCTCTTAGTAGAGAGGAGATGTTTGTCTTACTTACCCATATTCCTGATACTAGTGTTAATTCGCCACCTTCGTTGGTATCTGTTCACATTGTCTGTTAGTTCATAGATGTCTTTCCTATGGATTTGTCTATTATGCCTCTAAACAGTAATATTGACTTTTCTATTGATGCTGAGTCAGGCACCAAGCCCATTTTTTTCCTGCTTATTAAATGGCCCTAGCGGAATTGAAGGATTGGTTGTAGGAGCTATTAGATAAGGGATTTATCCATCCTAATGTATCACCTTGGGGTGCACCTATCCTATTTTTGAATAAATAGGATGGGTCTTTACAATTTTGGATGTATTGTCGATAGTTGAACAAGGTGATGGTTAAGAATAATTATCTTCTTCCTTGTATTGATGATCTGTTTGATCAAATTCAGGGTGCTTCAGTGTTTCTGAGATTGATTTGAGGTTTCGATACCACCAGTTAACGATTAGATCTTTGTATATCCTGAAGACAGATTTTTAGACTTGGAACGGTCATTATGAGTCCATGGTCATATTCTTCGAATTGACCAATGCCCCAACTGCATTCATAGAGTTGATGAATTGGGTGTTCTGACCGTATCTTGACTTTTTTGTCATTGTTCTTATAGATTATATCTTGGTGTGCTCCAAGAGTGAATCCGACCATGAGGAATATTCATTAATTGTGCTTCAGAGATTGAGAAAGAAAAAGTTATATGCTAAGTTCTCCAAGTGCGAGGTTTGGTTGGACTCTTTCTTTTTGGTTCATATGGTGACCAAGAATTGTATCATGGTCAATTTCGCCAAGATTGCGGCAGTTAGTGATTAGGACAGGCGTATATCTCCTACCAAGATTCGGAGTTATATTGGTTTAGCAGGCTACTATCGGTGCTTTGTTGAGGGTTTTTCATATATTGAAGCTTCGTTGACCAAGTTAACTTGGAAGAAGATTCCTTTTAGTGGTCCAATGCTTGTGAGGCGAGCTTTCTAAAGCTCAAGGATTCAATGACATCAACTTTTATCTTGACTTTTCGAAGAAGGGAATCAACTTTACCATCTTCTGTGATGCTTCTAGTGTTGGGTGAGGTGATGTGCTGATACATGAGGGTAAGGTAATTGCATATGCTTAACTCCAATTGAAACCGCATGAGAAGAATTACCCTACCTATGATTTGGAGCTCTGTGCGGCTGTTTTCACTTTAAAGTTGTGGAGGCACTATTTGTATTGATCCCATTGTGAGATCTTCTCAAATCATCGTAGACTTCATATTTATTCACCAAACGAGATCTTAATATTATACAACATCATTGGCTTAAGTTGCTTAAGGATTGTGACCTTACTATTCTCTATCATCCGGGGAAGGCTAATGTGGTTACGGATGCCTTAGGCCAGAAGTTGACTAGTATGGGTAGCTTGGTGGATTTTTTGACCCAGGAGAGGACTTTGGACTTAGAGGTTCAGTCCTTGGCTGACCAGATGTTTAAACTTTGTATGTCGACACCTGGGTGTGTTATGGCATTTGTGAAGGCTAGATCTTCTTTAATGGAGTAGATTCAGGCTCATCAGTTGGATGATACTAGTTTTAGAGTGATTTAAGATAAGGACTTGATTCACGAGGCTAATATCACATCCCAATTTCTCAGGTCATGATGGCGCTTTCTATAACCCACCGGTAGGCAAGCAAAAGTCATTGTTCAGAACATCTAGCAACAAGCTACTCAAAGAGATAAAGAAAAGAATGCGGAATAGAGGTAATAAGAGGTTAAATACATAAGTCTCAAAACCTGGTGGTATCATTACAAGAGTTTCTAACTTAACGAGATTTCAAAGTGAAGTACAAATAAATAGACTGATACAACCCAGCTATGAATACGACATAGAGAATAGTATAGTACATATGTGAGAGGAAAGTAATACTCTGGACATCAGAGTTCAACCTATGTCTCCGGACAATGGATGTTTTGCACGACGCACACATCAATGGCGATAACCCGTACAATGATCTGAAGGCTGCAGAAGTGTAGTATTAGTACAAAAAACATGGTACTCAGTAAGCAACTGCCGACTGAGATACAAAGATAAAGAGGATATGTATAACATATAAGCAAAATGGAAAACTACACCTAAACATCCATCAACCACATAAGACAGCCAATGTGATAAAAAGGATAAACTATCCTTTTCATGTCCAAGACACTTAATATATTACAGCTAAGGAAGTAATTAGGATTCACCTTCTTAATCTAGACATACTTAGGAATTTCAACACTATACCGTCTATCACCGACAAATATATGAAAAGAGACAGAAAGAAGGATATATAACAGTATAAAAAGCCAAAAAGCAAGTTTATAATCTAAGTACATAAGGGAAATAAGGGATATATGGTAATACCATAGCTACATATAAATAAGTATAGATATATTTGTATAAACGAGTTGAATTCAAGGTATAACTTAAATCATCAGACTAGCATTTTAAGACCTCATAATCATAGCAGGAATTAGTACTAGAATACTCAGGGTTCTAATCCATATATCAAATCATCAAATGATTATGCGTAGTAACATAATCATAAGATAGAAGAGGCCAGAATCATACCTTAAATCTTGATACCATATGAATAACCAATCTATCACAATGCCCAAGCTTCAATAATCAAAACTACTTTATCCTATCCATAATCAATCTTAAAATTCACATTCATATGGAATATAGAACACGCATCATCTTACGAACAAAAGTAGACAGAAGCCTACCTCAAAGCCGAGCTATGAATCCTTAAATTTTTCACCAAACACCTGTCATCACTTCACAATCCCAAAATGTCGTCACACTATCAAAATCTTAATCTACTCATCAATACGAGAATAACAAAACCCATATTGGACCATTGTACTTTGGGTCTAAATCACCTCAAAAACCCAAGAGAGTCACACTTACGGAAATAACATTGTTGAGGTTAACCCAATATCCATACATAATAGGGGAATCATAATCCTCAAGAATGGGTAAAAATCAAGCTAAATTGTGGCTAAAATCAGGCCCACAAGCTACCGGGGTTTTGGTCAAGAAATCATTGAAATTCACCAAAAAGGGGTAGAATCTCCCTTAATTTTGATGATAATCATGAAAATACATGTTAAACAAACTTTCCAATCACCAACAAGACTCAATTTTGAGTTATCACACTCATTAGGGCTTTTTCTCTCAAGGAATGGATGAAAATAGGCTAATTCGATACCTAAGGGGTCTATTTATACCTCTTCTAGGTAATCTGGTATTGTAATCGCACACCTAGTGTGCAATTGCACTATTGGGCTATAGAAGTAGATGATGTGATCACCACAAACCTTAGTGCGATTACACTATCTCCTCTTCACACTATGTGCAATCGTCGGCACCAGATATTAGCTGAAACTTGGAAATTTTCCAAGTTTCTGCTAAGGCCTCGGCATTCATTCGGAATTTGATATACGCAAATGAACTATGTAACCACATTAAATTTGATATTCTGGATATGGTAGAAAAGTTAAATTTTCCATCCGAGATAATTTTTACCAAATATGGGTCCCACACTTATATTTCTAATTTTCCAACATTCCAACCAATAGGTTGAAATGAGATTGGGTGCATCGGGACCAGAACCAAAAGTCTACATAGCCTAAAATTGATATTTCAGAGTTGCTGGCGTAGTCAGAATTTGCATCCGAGATCGTTTACTAACGTTTCACCCAATGGCCATTTGTAACCAGCAAATACTTCTAAACAAGGAATTGGCTCTAAAAAACCAAATAAACTACCCGGTGATTGAATTGTCTGTCCCAACAAGTCATAAATGACTTGGGCCAGCTATGGGAAAGCCTTAATGGAAAAAATAAGCATAAATATGAATAATGACCATAATATCCACTACTAAAATGACTTTCATCCTTGAAAGTCAATGGAAAGATCTCAAAGGCTCAAAAGAATGAGGTACTGGACCTACATGCCTCGAGCATGACTTCCCAGATAACCTCCACGAAAAGAGAACACTTCCAAGGGACTTTCCCACAGTAACCCTTTATTCCCAAATAACAAAAACTCAACTTGAACCACCAATTGGCCTCCAACTGAACCAAAAAATATTGATGCATGCAAATCTAAACCACAACATAGTGATACCATCTTAATACACGCGTAAATCAACAGAGACTCATCCGAGCCAAAAAAAACCCAAGACATGAGTCATACCACCGACTCCAAATATAATGTTTCTTTACTATTCGACACCTGTTATCCATTCTAAACCAGGAGGAAAAATTGCATGGGTCCTGTCCGCATTATCTCATCATAGATAACTCAGAGAACTAAGGTTGATCCACTAAAATCCATACAGCAAACATGAGAATAAGCCCATAAGGTGCTATTTGGGCACACAAATGGAGAAAATTATGAAATACAATCTATGTCGATGCTACTACTAGTTCGGATGATAATCTAAACTAAAATCTAGGTGTGCAAAGCACAAATACTCATCACTGAACGATTCGCTCAAGGATGTCCCATCAACCGAGAATAAAACCATACTGAATTTAACTCAAGCATGCTACTCATGCTGAGTACATTATCTGAAAATCTTAACACCATTGCCACCAACAAAAAAATAAACTAAGTAACTCAAGAAGCGATCACAAGAATGACCACCTTCCTCTAACTCTCCAACTTAACTTTAGACAAAAACAATATCAGGTTATAATTGCTCAAGCTTATGAATAAGAACCACAAGGAATGGAATTCTAACTAGATAACACTAGTCTAAACAACTACCCAGTGAGGATCAATAACATCAAGCAATGACAGCAATAGCAACAATAATATAAACACCAATATTATAAATAGGCGATATCAAAATGAGAGCCAACAGCAAGTACCCCTCAAGGACCACCATAAGGCCAATATGACAAGATAAATGGTACTCAAACCCAAATGCTACGCCCATAAGAAGAAAATCTCAATACAGACCTACACCATCCACTAGTAAAATATATAAACCATGAGGTTTATCATATAATCATGAATTCAATAACAAGGTACACAATAACTAATATGAACTCATCAAGGAATATAATCATCAATCGTACAAAGACCCTAATACATATAATGAAAAAAGTAAATGCAGGGAAATAAAAGCACACTTATCATGGTGAAATTTTCAATCACATGCCTGATGGTTCTAAGAGAGAATAAATCTAAATGGGTCCAAACTCAGACCGATTGACTAAATCATCAACTGAGTTACCAAGTTTACTATCTCTAACTGAAGGTGCCACAACATTAAGAGGCTGATCTGAATTAGTTGAATGACCAATAATCCATAATCGGGGATACTTTTTGGACCAACATCGTAAATTTCCATAACCAAAATAAGATTCTACAATACTTTAAGGTTCCACACACCCTAATCCAGAATGATCACTATGACTGACCTTAGAGTTACCCATAATCTGAAATACTACCTACGTAGAACCTACGGGTTGCAAGTAGAGTTGATTGCTACCGAAAGAATCCTCACTCTTGGGTGAAATACCAATAGCACTATATTAATGGCACTACCTCATGTCACCACCTCCATAAGTCTTAATACATGCTCTCTCTATAGTCCTCACATAATCAACAACCTGATAGAAGGAAGATTCAACTGCTATCATGTGCTCCAATGCTAAATGGAGTGGCAATGTGAAACCTCTAATAAATCCATACACCATGCTTATCTTATAAGAATATAGCATAAGAATATGACTGGTGTAACGCCCCGTAAAAGACGTGCATAGATTAGTCTTTAATATTGAGCTCTTAGACTTAATGACTTAAAATTTTCCAAGTGTAAAATGAGACTTAGTCATTTTAGCTGGCAATCTTTGGGATACAACTTTTCAACCTTTCCGACATCCTTTTTTAGATTTTCGAGTTGCGTTACGATCGGGAAAGCTCATAGTGCATCTCGGATAAGTTTCGGAACTTTTCGGAACTCATAAAGCAGCATTTGGATTTCAAAACAGTACCAAAACGCATAGCCTATTGCCCAGTTTTCAGCATTTCAGAGTCAACTTCAAACAATCATAAATCCCTGTATATAATGAACCGTGTATGCTATAATATATCAAACGAAATATCTTTGAGTCCTCTTTCAAATGCAGTTGGTTTCATCCAATTTGATTATATGACTAAAATGTTATAATCGATTTACTCCAGACTATCAAACTGTCAACTGAGGGACAGATTTGACCTTAATTGTTCCTTAGGGGTATTTTGGTCATCCTTCACCCCTATATATACCACCAACACGGGATTTAATCCCTCAAACACCAAAATACACTTTCATTCATCAAAATTGCTCAAGAACACTCGTTAGGGTTTCAAAATAAAAACCAAAATAATTCAATATTCGACCGTAGGTTTTCAAAGATATTACATATTCGGAATCACAAATCCACGAGCTTCAAGAAACATCTAGTATTTTCGGAAATAGAGGTATGCGGGGTTTTTCCTAAATTCTCATGGGCATAAAAAAAATTATGTTTTAGAATGGGGTTTTAAATTATGTATATATATTTATGTATAAGATGTTTTAACATCATTGTTTTGGTCTTTTGACCATCTCCAAAGCGATTTGACAGTTTATATACATATATGAATGAATGTGTTTCAATTTTGAATACATGAACTTTCTAAAGACATTTGACCACCAGGTGTTTTGATAAAATTTCTGCATGAATTGAACTTTAAGTTTCGGAATATGAAATCCTTTACATCAGTTACATGTTTTGGTGGTCTAAACTATATTTTGAAAGAAAGCTCTTGCTTAATACATTATGGCTCAGAAAAATCATGACTTGCAATGTCTTGGTATGACGATACCAATTCAGACTAACGCCATATTAGACTCAGACTAACAGATATTTCAGACTTTCATGATTTTAGACATTCAGAATGTTGCATGTACAGAAAAGGTTAAAAATGGGCATACAGAGATGTTAGGTGGTTCCCCGAAGAGGGCTTGAGTTCAAGCGACTCATTGCCTAAAACCGTGGTTTGCCGACCCGGGTATACTATTATGCGCTGACTTAAATGTCCTGTGGCGTATCAGACTCAGACACTCCAACCCTTGCGGCACACTTGGGTTGGGGGCTTCCCCGCCGAGTCAATGGCGGATTCCATACAGCCCGTGGAATATCAGACTTGTAGGGGAATACCACATAACTCAAAAGTAAAACACAGATCTTGATTTGAAATGAACAGGCAGGTTACATGTTTTCAGAAAGGGCCCATGTATTTTTCGGAAATAGTTTTATACATGATGTCTTGATGAAAAATTGCTTTTACTTAATATATATATATATATATATGTATGTTCCATTACACTATATTTGGATTGCTTCGCATGCCAGTACTTTTGTGCTGACCCCCCCCCCCTCTTCCAGGTCCTGAGGCATAGTCTAGGGGTCCAGCTACTCAGTAGACATTCTCGGATTTGCAGACTTGATCTCGCAGTGGTGAGCCTTCTATTATTCGAAAGGCCTAATTATGTCAGACATTATCTTATTTATTATGTTTTTGGTTTATTGGGGGCCTTGTCCCAGTTTCTTTTCAGACAGATGTTTGTGTTCTTGGTAGAGATTTCGCAGACTGATGTCAGATAGTATTATTCAGAAATATTGCAGAACTTGACCATGTATTCCGTACTCAGTTTCAATTCCGCATTTTATTATGATTACGAATGTTGTGCATGATAACCAGATAGAGGATGGGTGTTCCGGGCCTTCATGGTTCGGGATGCTCGTCACGGCTAGGGCCTAGGCTCGGGCATGACAACTGGCCTAATCAAGAAATCCAATTTCATACTCCAAAGTTGGTCAAAGAACCCTTACGAACACAAAAATTTTGAACTGAGGCCTTAGAACTACTCGATGACTAAAATTTCATCCATGTATAGAGGGATTTACAACATGACTAGGATCCCCAATGTTGAACCATGAAGGGCTAAAGTAGTCATAAATTCAACTGGATCTTGAGTTATCCATAAATCAATTGGCTGGCACTGAAGATCTTCAATATCCATTCCCCCCAACTCTTTGGTCCAACATTGTGATGAAGCTCTAAGAATACATGTTGAAGTCTTATTCGCATCTATCGCCCATCTTGCAACATCTATTTGGCACTAAATAGAGTCAAAGAATGTGCTTGAAGATCATTGAAAGGTGAACACAAGATAGGGAGTCAAGAAATGAATTTTCTAAGAATGTCCCTATACCTCCTGAACATAGATTATGGATATCTCTGGACTGATCCATAGGACTCTGCAAAATGCTTAACTCTTATACTAATACACCAGTGAACCTAGGCTCTGATACTAATTTGCCAGGACCCATTTTCTCAGGTCATGATGGCGTCTTTTATAACCCACCAGTAGGCAAGCCAAATCGATAGACAGATCAGCTAGTAACGATCTACTCAAAAAGAAAAAGAAAATAATGTGGAATAGATGTAATAAGAGTTCAAATGCATAATATAGTCCCCAAAGCTGGTGGTTTCAATACAAGATCTTCTAATATAATGAGATTTCAAAGTTAAGTACAAATGAATATACTGATAGAACCCATCTCTGAATATAACATAGAGACTAGTCTAGTACATAAGAAGGAGGAAAGTAATACTTTAGATGTTGGGGACTCACCTTATGTCTTCGAACCATGGTTTCTTCACATGATTTACATATCAACGGAAATAACTCGTACTATGATCTGTAAGTTGTAGAAGTGTAGTATGAGTACCAAATACGTGGTACTTAGTAGGCAACTGCCGCCTGACCTCCAAAGATAAATAAGATATGTAAACATATAAATAGAATAGAGAACTACAGCCGAATATCCAACAACCACAAGAGACAACCAATGATATTATAAGGATAAACTATCCTATTCATGTCCAAGAGATTAACATATTACGCTAAGGAAGTAATGAGGATGAACCATCTTAGTCCAACAATACTTAGGAATCTCAACACTATATCATATATGATCGACCAATACAGATACATATAGGGTGAAAAAAGGATGATAATAGTATACAAGGCCAAGGATTGAGTATATAATCTAAATAAATAAAAGAAAGAAGGGATATACAATAATACCATAGCAACATAAAAATAGATATAAATATATTAGTATAAATGAGGTCAATTCAATGTATAATTTAAATCATCAGACTAGCATTTTCAGACCTCATAATCATAGCAGGAATTAGTATTAGAAAAACTCAAGGTTCTAATCCATATATGAAATCATCAAATGATCATGCATAGTAATATAATCGTAAGACAAAAGAGGCTAGAAGCATACCTCAAATCTCAATACCAAATCAATAACCAATCCGCCATAAACTAGCCATAATAATAATAATAATAATAATAATGAAAATCACATCAATGACAACGTAAGTAACTGGCTAATCCGAATAACCAATATTTAGATGAGTTTTTTATGTACCTCCACCTCCCCAGACTCAGAAGGTTCGATCAAAATATAACACACTATAAGTCATAGTCATTACCTATACCTATGCAACCCTCCCCCCTCCCTATATGGGTTGATAGATGTAGGCACATATTGATGATAGCCAATGCGCATACAAGAATGAATGTAATATATGTTGTCAATATCAAAATCATTCCCCGAACTCATACCAGTATTATATATATAGTCAATACTCAGAATTCAACCAGTATTTAATATCATCAAGACTTGGAATTGAATCAATCATAAATATTATCAAGACTCAAAATTAAACTGGTCATAAATATCATTAAGACTCAAAATTGAATTGGTCATATATATCATCAAAACTCAAAATTGAACTGCTCATAAATATAACCAATACCCTTAATATTATCACCACACAAATATATATAACATTAATATTGTAATCTATCATCGGGTTTTTACTCGAAATTTATATCATCAATACAACATCTTTCTCCATCCCATACCGGAGAGATAGGTATATAGATATGATAGGTGCATGGACTCAAGTCACAGCTAAAAAGAGTGTAAATCTGTAAATCCATTACTCGTAGTAAACTTTGGGATTAAATTATTGTAAAAGTGTAGAAAGGGTCAAAATCTCTCACGACCAGAGTAATTAGTATTATCAAATCATAGACCAAAATTTGTCTTATGTAAATCTTTAAAACATCTTTACTAATCTCTTTTACACATATAAGTTATCCATTAAGACAGGCATTTATTGTTATGAAGAAATCCATTTTAAGGAAAAAGGGGCTTTACCTTTATTTAGAAAAAACAAATTTAAGACCATATTTTAGATAGAATAGTATTATTTATCGATACAATGGTCATGAACGTATCGAATCTATTGATTCTATCACCAGTATTCAAATAATGGAACCATAAGCACAATATATTCATAAACTACAATTGCATCCCATGCAAGGACAAACACATCCTAGAAATCCAACTGATATCATAACAAGGCCTTTGGCCTAATAATGTTTTTGGAATAATTATAACATCATAATTGTGAACTTAAGCCCCCACACATATCTGAAACTCATATCAATAATCATAGTTGTAAGCTATCTCATATCTATAAAACTATAACCCATAGCATAACTATGAGGCATATCATATCCATAAGAAATAAATCACAACTATAAGACATACACATCTATGAGATATCTCACATTTATAGGCCATATATCATAACCCAGTGGAAAACCATCACCATTCATCAAGTAATGAGGTAACCTTATACTAAAGTTTCAATAGCCTCCAACTATGCCTAACATCCGTAAATAAGTCCATATGGGCTAACCTAAGTGTTGGCCTAAAGTGAGCAATTTACACCCCGTATTAGGCTAAGGAATTAAATTAACCTCTTAATAATAAATAAGTCATAGTCAACCCTAAGATAGGAATTCCACCTAGGTTGAAAGAAATCAAGCCAACTCCATCGAAATTATTATTTAAATATTACTAAAATAGTCAAAGTGAGGTCCATCATACTAATCATGCTTCCAATGCCTAAACAAGATCCCAACCTAGCATCGTAACATATGTATTCTACGAATTAGTTCAATCTAGAGAGAAGGCAATAGGATTCTAAAAGTGTAATAAGCTTTTCACTTTACAGGTCAAAAATACTCATCTAATTCCCAAACTTCAATAATCAATACTAATATATCCTATCCATAATCAATCTTAACATTCACATACACATGAAATATATAGCATGCATTATCTTATGAAGAAGCGTAGACAGAAGCCTACCTCAAAGCCAAACCACAAATCCTAAAATCATTCACAAAATATTGGTCATCACTTTATGATCCCAAAATGACATCATGCTATCAAAATCATAATCCAATCATCAATATGATAATAACGATACTCATATTTTACCATTGTGCTTTGGGTCCAAAAATCACCTTAAAACCCTATAGGGGTCCCACTTACGGAACTTATATTACTGAGGTCAACCTAATATCTTCACATGATCAAGGAATCATAATCCTCAAGAATGAGTGAAAACCAACCTAAATTGGGGCTAAAATTAAGCCATCAAGCAAGTGGAATTTTGGTCAAGAAATCATTAAATTCACAAAGAAAAGGATGGAATAATAACTTAATTCGAATGATAATCAAGAAAATAGATGTTAAACAAGATTTCCAATCACCAAGAAGACTCAATTTTGAGTTATCACACTCATTAGGGCTTTTTCTCTCAAGGTATGGATGAAAAACTGACTAATTCATGACCTAAGGGGTTTATTTATACCCCTTCTAGATAATCAAGTGTTGTAATCGCACTATATGGTTAGAGGAATAGATGATGCAATTTCCACCACCCTTAGTGCAATCTCACTATATCTCTACACACTATGTGAGATCGTCGGCACAAGATATGAGCTGAAACTTAGAAATTTTCCAAGTTTTTGCTAAGGCCTCAGGATTTATTTGGAATTTAATATACATAAATAAACTATATGGCTATGCTAAATTCAACGTTTATACATGATGGAAAAGTTAGATTTTCCATCCAAGTTTGTTTCGACCAAATGTGGGTCTCACACCTATATTTTCAATTTTCCAACTTTTCGACCAATAGATCAAAACGAGGTCGGGTGCATCAAGACCCAAACCAAAGGTCTACCTAGCCTAACATTGATATTCTGCAGTCATTGACACAGTCAAAATTTGCATATGAGATTGTTTTACTAAATTTTTGTCCCGAGGGCCATTTGGAACCAACAAAGACTTTTAAATAGGGAATTAACTCTAAAAATCAAACAAACTACCCTGTGACCAAACTATTTATCCCAACAAGTCATAAATTACTTAGGCCAGCTATGGGAAAGATATAACAGCAAAAATAAGTGGAAATATAAAAAATGACTTGGTGGGTCATTAAAGTTAAGGAAGATACACCTAACTCCGATAGTATTTGGAGGATTGGAGGTTGAGTTTGTGTGCCGAGAGTGGGTAATTAGGTGAGATTGATCATAGATGAGGCTCATTATTCTAAGTACTCAATTCATTCAAGAGTGACTAATATGTATTATGATTTGAGACAACACTATCGATGGGCCAGTATAAGGAAGGACATGGAGGACTTTGCAGCTCGTTGCTTATATTGCCAGCAGATTAAGGTTGTGCATTTGAGGCCTAGTGGTTTGCTTCATAGGTTGCCTATTCTCAAATTGAAATAAGAATGAATCACTATGCACTTTATGACAAGGTTACCTCATACTTCTCATAGATCAGATAGTGTTTGGGTCATCAGGATCAACTGACCAAATCTGCTCATTTCATTTCTGTTTAGGTTTCCTTCAGTGTTAAGAGGTTGGACCATATCTTTGTTCATGAGATAGTTTTTCTCTATGATGTACCAGTTACTGTTATCTCAGATAGTGGTTTAACCGTCACTTCTTACTTCTGGAAAGCTTTTTAGAAGGAGTTGGTTACCTGGGTTGATCTTAGCTTAGTTTTTCACCCCATACCGATGGTTAGTCAGAGCGGACTATTTAATTTTTTGAGGATATGCTCCTTGCTTGTGTTATGGACTATAGAGGTTAGTCGGAGCAGCATTTACACTTGGTGGAGTTTGTATACAATAATAGCTACTATTCCAGTATTGATATGGCACTCTTCGAGGCTTTATATGATAGGTATTTTCTCTTTTTGATTGGTTGGTTTAAGGTTTATGAGATTAGACCTTGAGATGTGGACTTGTTTTGTGAGTCTTTGGATAAGGTTTGGGTCATTCAGGATAAAATTTGAGCCACAAGAGTAGGCAAAAGTTATACGTGGACCGTAGATTTTGTAACTTGAGATTTATTGCAGGTGATCGAGTCTTCCTTTGTGTTTCATCCATAAAGGGTGTGATGTGGTTCGGGAAAAGGGTCAAGCTTAGTCCTAGGTATATTGGGCCATTTGAGTTTCTTAAGATTATAGTAGATGTAGTGACAAAACCTGACCTGGGGCCTTGTCGTAATGGGCATCCCAAGTCCAACTAGGATGGGAGACCCCCTCTGATACCCAACCCAACCAACCTATGCATATCCTGAGTCGGATAAATTCCAAACGTATAACAAGATAGCATTATTGTGTAACCCAAGACTCTTGAATAGGTCTACAACTGAAACCGACCCAAATGAGCCCAATTGTCCGAAACCCAACTGATAACCAATTGCCAAACCAAACAATAAACCAAAACCAAAACAATAGCTAAACTAAGTTCCATAACTTAACATAAAAGGATGGAACAATGAGAAATTTTGTCCAATGGTATTAGCCCCAATACTAATGACAATACTAACGCTGACACCAATACCGAACCCACCCATACCAACCTATAATAGTTCCATAAAAGCCTCTAACCAAAAGAAAACCAATATTCGGTTGGGACATGCCCCCAACATAGCCAACACCATTATCCATAAATAATAAAAAGTATGTAAAAACATCCATGAACAAGAAATAGAGCCTTTTGGAATATAGAAGCTCACTACTTCAAAGAATGGCCAGTTCCTATATCACATGGGGATACATCCACCCGAGGATGGGTTAATGGGTGAAAGCTAGCAAGTATTCAGGATAAGGATAAAATAATACCATCTAGTAAAACCAAGTAAACCAACCATATGCATACAAACCATTAATATATAAGTATGACAAGAAAGGGAATCGAGTACAATATGCCTTTAAAACCATTAACCTTGGCATGTGTAGATTAATAATCCTAGAAACACCCAGAGGCTATATGGGTCTAGTGTAACCCCTAGAATGGGCCCCGATGCGTGTAGCTGCACGAACAGAGATACCATAAGAGTAGGGGATTCCCAAGTACCCTTCGCTCTCCATGATACATATGTACAGTGCACTTCGAGGATTCCCATGTACCTTATAATATCATATATGGTCGCAATGACCAACTCTTCATGTTGGCAAACATGAGTTTCCAGTGTCCGTCCATTGGACTTGCACCTTCACAGTTAGCTATCCTTCCCCACCATTATTTCCAAATTAAAACCATTTCCAACCAACTAAACCATTACTCTGTTATTATTAACCAAGACTATAAGAAGTGGTATCGTCATAATGACTATAGCTTGAAAGAAATCCCCATAGCTGACCTTTTATGTAAAGGATTTCCATTTACCCATAGATTACATTACCAAGTTAAATTAAAGTATTCTCATGTACCCCGCAAGTGTTCTATTATTAAGTATACTTAGGGGATTCCATTGTACCCCACAAGGAAGTTTAATTAACCATAAGAATGACCAACAAACCATTCCATCTAACCATTCAAAAACCATTTAAACCATTTATACCATTTAGGGTTCCATTACCAAACCATACCATGTAATAGTTCCATTAAAAGTCTAATAATATAGTAAAAGCATTATCATAGACATTTTATCAAACAAGTTGGGTGCATAGTGTTTTCAAAATCAAATCCAATTACTAATTAACAATTCCCATGCAACTAATTGTCGAAACTACCATTAAATTATGTAAAACATAATTAAAACATGGGAAAACCATAACCAAGCATTTAATACCAAAACGCCAACATATATTTGAAAACCACAAACCATATAACAATTATGCCATGAAAACAATTCACAAAATATGCCTTCAGTTGGAACTAACAATGAGGGAAGGAGTACATGCCTTAAATTGAGAAGATGATAGAGAGAAATCACCCAATCAAGCCCAAAATTAATCACCTTAATAAAACTCTAGCCTCCATTTACCCAAAAGCCTTAGAAAGAATTGTAGAGTGCTTAAGAGTGTTTTCTAACTGATAATGAATATAATAATAGGGTAAATAACCTCCCAAGTGGATTAGAACTCATCGGTCCTTGACAAGTTAAGTGGGGAAATGTCCAAATTGCCCTCACTTAAACTACAGAAAAATCCCGTCATAGGGTACGACTATTCGATATCGATCGTACCCTCTAATATGAGTGGTACCCACTACTCGTACCCTAGGCCTCCTCCTTTGACCAAACACTATCTGGTATGACAAGTACCCTGGCTTACAGCTCATGGTGAGCCACTCATACTCAGATCTAAGTTATTTTAGTAAGTCTCAGATCAAATGAATGAAAAACTAAAACCAAATGATTTGTATCCAACCATACAACTCATACAAACCCAAGTGATACCCATTCTAGAAACCAATCCAACTCACCAACCAACATTGGTGAGCATACGATCAAGGATACCATTTGTACCCTATTATACGACTGGTATTGTCAAAACCCCAAAAATTTAGGAAATTTTCTAATATTGTAAAACCCAGGGTGTTTCAATCTCCCCCACTAGGATCATTCATCACCGAATGACAAAGAAGGTCGGCCAAACACAAACATAATTAATTTGCATTAGAAAATATCTTTCCAACCTTTAACCAAATTAGAAAATAAAGATGTGATCAAGAAAACATACCTTCCACACAAATATCCGAAGCAAAAAACAAATGCGGATATTTGGACTTAATGTCCGCTTTTATTTCCTATGTAGCCTCTTCCACCTTGTGGTTCTGCCATAGAATCTTAACCAAGGTCACATCCTCATTTCATAGCCGACAAACCTGCCAATTCAATAACTGAATTAGGACCTCTTCATAAGATAGAGAATCCAAGATATCCAATCCCTTCGAGGGAACCACCAAAGAAGGATCACTGAGACACTTCTTCAATATCGAGGCATGAAAAATGCTAGATAAATGGAGCTCAAACTAGAAGGCAACTCCAATTTATAAGCCTTATTACCAACCATCTATAAAACCACATAAGGACCAACATACCGGGGACTAAGCATTATTTTTTTACCAAACCACATCACTATCTTCATGGGAGATACCTTTCGGAACACCTTATCCCCAACCTCAAACTCCAAGTCTTTACGTCTTACATCTTCATAGGACTTTTGGCGACTTTGGGCAGCCTTAAGCCTATCCCAAATCACCTTTACCTTTTCCATAAACTGCTAAACAAAATCCGGACAGAACATATCTGCCTCACCATGTTAAAACCACCCAATAGGTGATCTACACCTCTTACCATATAGTGCCTCAAAAAGGGCCATTCCAATACTATAATGGTAACTATTATTGTAAGAAAACCAAACCAAAGGTAGATGCTCAACCCAATTGCAACCATATTCAATCACACATGCCCAAAGCATATCCCCCAATGTCTGAATAGTTCTTTGTACTTGCCCATCTTTCTGCAGATGGAAAGCGGTACTCAGACTACCTTAGTACCCAACCCCTTCTTAAAAGACCACCAAAAGTGAGATGAAAACTACGTACCACGATCAGTGATAATCAAAATAGGTACACTATGTAGCTTTACAATCTCCAGAAGATACAACTGCGCATAGTCCTCAGCTGAAAAGTTAGTATGCAACGACAAGAAGTGAGCAAACCTTATAATCCTATCAACGATGATCCAAATCAAATCAAATTGGTTCACACACCAAGGAATACCTATAATGAAATCCATATTTATTACCTCCTAATTCCATTCCCACAATTCCATTTCTTAATACCCACCAGGCCTCATGTGCTCAACTTTGACTTATTGGCACACCAAGCATTTGGCCACAAAATCAGCTGCATCACTTTTCATACCACTCCACTAATACATCTCCTAGAGATCATGATACATCTTTGTCGAATCGAGATGAACAACATAGAGTGATTCATGCGCCTCTGCCAAAACCCTCTATCATACACCATCGATATCAGGAACACATAACCACCCTTAGTACCTCAAAGTACCATCACCACTGATCTCAAATACCATCACCATTTTCCCACCAACATCATTCTTAATTTTTATCAAGATAGGATATAGCATTTACTTCTCTTTGATCTCTATGCCAAGAGATGTCCAAATAACTTCCTGTACCATCACACCACCATCATTGGAGTCTAACTGATGAACTTTAAGATTATCCAAGCGATGAATATCCTTAACTAATTCCCTCTTCTCCTTTTCCACATGAGCTAAATTCCCTATGGACAACCTATTAAGAGTATCAACAACCTTGTTATCTTTAACTGGGTGGTAGTAAAGACTCATATCATAGTCCTTGAGAAGCTCCAACCATCTCTTTTCCCTTAGATTTAGCACCTTCTAAGTGAATACATATTGTACACTCTTATGATCAGAAAAGATGTCCACATGCACTCCATATAAATAATGCCGCCAAATTTTTAAATCAAAAACCATCGCTAAAATCTTCAAATCATAAGTAGGATAATTCCTCTTTTGTACCTTCAACTGCCTGGAAGTGTAGGCTATTACCTTCCCATGCTGCATCAAAACGCAACTAAGTCCCACATGGGATGTATTACTATAAACCATAAACCCTCATTACCTTCAGCCAATGCCAAAATAAGAGCTGAAGTTAGCTTATCATTCAGCTTCTCAAAACTTCCTTCACAAACATTCGACCAAGAAAACTTTACCTTCATCTAAGTCAACTTAGTCAATGGGGTAGCTATCATTGAGAAACCTTTCATTAACCACCTATAATACCCAGCTAAATCCAAGAAGCTTCGAATATCAATTAGAGTCATGGATTAAGTACACCTTTTAACCACTTCTATCTTTTACGGATCCACCATGATCCCCTCACTAGAAATAATATGACCAAAAAAAATTGCAACGCTCAACCAGAACTCATACTTAGAGAATTGAGCATACAACTGTTGGTCTTTCAAGGTCTGCAACTCCACACAGAGATGATTAGCATAATTCACCTCACTCATAGAATACACCAAGATGTCATCAATGAACACAATGATAAAAAATATAGAAACTTCCAAAAAACCTTTTCCATTAAATCCATAAATACCGCTAGGGAATTAATAAAACCAAATGACATAAGCAGGAAATCAAAGTGCCCATGCAGAGTATGAAAAGCCATCTTAGGGATATCCTCCTCCATAATCTTAAGCTGGTGATACCCAAACCAAAGACCTATCTTAGAAAAAACTTTGGCACCTTTCAACTGATCAAACATGTTATTTATTCTTGGAAAAGGATACTTGTTCTTAACCATTACCTTATTCAACTACCTATAGTCAATGCACATCCAAAGGGAACCATCTTTCTTGTGTATGAACAATGCTGGTACACCCCAAGAGGATACACTAGGATGGATAAAACCCCAATTCGAAAGATCCTAAAGTTGCTCCTTAAGTTTCCTTAACTCAGTCGAAGCCTTTCTATAAAAAGAAATAGATATTAGATGAGTTTTCAAAGCTAAATTGATACCAAACTCAATCTACCTATCTATAGGAACAGCAGGAAGAACATACAAAAAGACCTCAGGAAACTTATTTAGCATCAAAATCAAATAAAAAGAAGGACCTTTCGAGTAAGAATCTTTAACACAGACCAGATGATAGAGACAGCATTTAGAGATTAATCTCCAAGATCTAAGATATGAAATAAACATCCTATTAGGAGCTAGGGAACCACCTGCCTACTCAATAACTAGTTCACCGGGGAACCAAAAGACAACATTATTGGTTTGACAATCTAAGGATGCATAACAAGAGTATGACCAGCCCATCCCCAGAATAACATGAAACTCTACCATATCAAGTTGAAATAAATACACCAAAGTATGCCTACTACCAACAGATACCACACACCTCTTATAGACTCTTTTAGCAATCGCAGCATCACCTACTGAGTTGAAATAAAAAAAAATCCAAAATAACCTTAGCATCAAATCCAAACACACGGCCATAAATAGGGTCATGTAAGATAGTGTGGACCCCGGATCAAGAAAATAATATACATTATGAAAAAAGAGTTGTAATGTACCAGTCACGATATAAGGTGATGCCTCATATTCTTGTCGAGTAAAAAAAGCATATAACCTATTCCAGTCTATACCGGTGCCAAAAATAGTAACAATACAGAAGCAGCACCTTTTGGTCTAAGAGCAGAAGATAAGGAAACCATAGCCTTGACTGCTTCCAAAGCTCACTTACCAACTAGATAATTCCTGAGCATATGGCCTAGCTGGCCATATTTAAAATATTTGTCCCTCCCTTCATCACAAAATCCCTAATGAAGACGAATATATAATCGGAAAGAAGGGTATGATGAGGCTGACTGAGCTTTATTTTCTTAAGATTAGGTGCCCTGTTCCCAAAAATTATTGCCACCCTATTGACACCTATCACCTTACTATTTTAGGTAAGTAGCACTAGCTGTAGAAAAGGAACCAGAACTCCCCCACTTATTCTTTAACCACTTACCACAATCCCGATCATCTTGCTATTGAGCACCACCTCATTCAGATGACCTAAACTTCTTACCCTACCTTTCCCCAAACTCAGCATGTTTTTTTTTCTTTCTCCTCCTTCTACATATGAACAATCAACCTAGAAATATCTATACATCCTTTATCAATAATGCAGTCTTGCTTTCAAGGATAAACTCCCGTGACATCTAGAAGTGAACTTTCTCATCTTTGCCTGCATATCAGACACCATATTTGGAGTATACCTTGACAACTGATGAAATTTCAAGGCATATTCCTTAACAGATATTTTTCCTTGCCTTAAATTAACAAACTTCTTCGCCTTTGCTTCCTTCAACTCCTTAGGAATGAACTAGTCCAAAAAAGGTATTACAGAAAGTCTCCCACAAATTCAAATCTTCAACATCACCTCTAACCCTAACCCATTCCTAATACCATTGGTATGCCACGTCCTTAAGCTAGTAAGCAGCAAAATTCACCCCTTCCATATTTGTCGCCTATATCACCCTAAAGATTTTCTCTATTTTATCCAAGAGACCCTTAGGATCCTCCTTCACTTTCACACCAGTAAAAGTAGGAGGATTCATCTTCATAAAATAGCCAACCTTTATTTCCTTAGCAGATGAAACACCAAAAGTATCTTGCTCAACCAGATCAGCAACCACCTGAGCAATAATATGAATCAATTAGAAAAATTCCACATTAGTCACCTTATCTTGATGAGGACTAGTAGCAACTGCTAAAACTCTAAAAATATCAGGGACTGGATACCTAGACTGAGTATAGATCATATGAGTAATACATATCCCATCAACATCGTCCCCAGTTAGGACAGATGAGTTACCTTGTATCTTAGATCATCGAGGCATGATTTAAAAAGAAAACAAACCAAGATTAGAAAGGGCCTTAGACCTTGGATCTTGAAAATAGAAAACCAAGAGAAACATTCCTTAATGCCTTGTAGCCTTTCCCTTATGAGTGTGGCGCGCTATACACCCTTAAAAATGACTCTACTTGACATGGCTTTGTGGACTCCTAATTGACCATAAACCTAAAGCTCTGATACCAAGTTAACATGGACCAACCAATGTCCTTGTCGTAATGGACATCCCAAGTCCAACTAGGATAGGAGACCACCCCCGATACCCTACCCAACCTAACCCGACCAACCTACGTATATCCTGAGCCAAATAAATTATAAACATATAACTATTTAGAATTATTATGAAACCCAAGACTATAGAATAGGTCTATGATCGAGACCGACCCAAACAAGTTGAACCGTCCCAAATCTAACCGATAACCAATTGCCAAACCAAATAATAAACCAAAACCAAAATAATAACCAAACCAAGTTTCATAACATAACATAAAAGGATGGAATAGTGAGAAATTTAATCCAATGATATCAGCCCTAATACCAATTCCAATACTAAGGATAGCAGCAATATTGATCCCGCCCATACCAACTCATAGTAGTTCCATAAAAGCCTCTAACTAAAAGAAAACCAATATCCGATTGGGATATGACCCCAACCAAAGCCAACACAAATATCCAAAAATAATCCAAAGTTTGTAAAAATATCAATGAATATGAAATGGAGCCTTCTAAAATATGGAAGCTCACTACTTTAATCTAGTAACTGATCCTGAATTTGAGTACTAAGCAAGAAGAGTAAAATAGTCAGTTGCTGCATCATGTGGGGATAAAGCAACCCAAGTATAGGTTAGTGGATGAACACTAGCAAGTACTCATGATAAGGTTAAAATAATTCCATCAACAAAAACCAAGTAAACAAACCATATGTATACAAACCATACATATATAAGCATGTCAGGAAAAGGAACTGAGTTTAGAATGCCTTTAAAACTATTAACCTGGGTATGTGTAGCTTAACTGTCCTAGAACTATCCACGATTTATATGGGTTCAGTGTAACCCCCTGAACGAGCCTCAATGCATGTAACTGCATAAACCAGAGATACCATAAGAGTAGGGGATTCCCAAGTACCCTTCGCTCTCTATAATACATATGTACAGTGTACTTAGAGGATTCCCATGTACCTCATAGTATGATATATGGTATCTATGACCAACCCCTCATGTCGGTAAATATGAGTTTCCAGTGTTCATCCATTGGACTAATATTTTCATAGTTATCTATCACACCCCGCCATTATTGCCTAATTAAAATCATTTTTAACCAGCCAAACTATTATTCCATTATTATTAACTAAGGCTATAAGTAATGGTATCGTCAAACCGACTATAGCTTAGAAGTAATGTCCTTAGTTGACCTTTTATGTAAAGGGATTCCCATGTACTCATAGGTTACGTTATGAAGTTAACTTGGAGTATTCCCATATACCCCAGAAGTGTTCCATTACTATGTATTCTTAGGGGATTCTATTGTACCCTACAAGGAGGTTTAATTAACCATAACCATAACCACCAAACCATTTTATTTAACTATTCCAAAAGCATTTATACCATTTAGGGTTCCATTACCAAACCATACCATCCAATAGTTCCACTAAAAGTCCAATATTATATCATAGGAATTTTATCAAACATTTTGTAGGCATAGTGTTTCCATAGTCAAATCCAATTACCAATTAACCATTCTCATGCAATCAATTGTCGAAACCACCATTCAATCATGTAAAATATAATTAAAAAATGGGAAAATCATAACCAAGAATTTAATACCAAACCCCCAACATATATTTGAAAATCCCAAATCATATAACACTTATGCTATGAAAATAATTCACAAAATATGCCTTCAGTTCGAACTAACAATGAGGAAAGGAGTACATGCCTTAAATTAAGAATATGATGGAGAGAAATGACCCAATCAATCCCTAAATTGATCATCTTATTAAAACACTTGTCTTCCTTTACCCAAAAGACTTATAGAGAATGGTGGAATATTTGACAGAGATTTCTAAGGGATAATGAATAAAATAATATGGTAAATAACCTCCTAAGTGGTTTATAAGTCATGGGGCCATGATAGGTTATGTGTGAAAATGTTCAGATTGCACTCACTTAAATTGTATCAAAATTCTATCATAGGGTATAACTATACCATACCAGCTGTACACTCCAATATGAGTGGTACCCACCACTTGTTCCCTTGACCTCCTTGTTGGACCCAACATTGTCCAACATATGATTTACCCAAACCAAGTTGTACCCAAGTATACGACTAGTACCCTTGACCCGTACCCCTTGCAGAATAGAATCACAAGAGGTTTGAGCACTGCCCACTATACAAGTCCATGGTATGACTTGTGACCTAGCTTACGGCTCATGATGAGCCACTCAAACTCAGATCCAAGTTATTTTACTAAGTCTTAGATTAAGTAAAGGAAAAATTAAAACCAAATGACTTGTATCCAACCATATGACTCATACCAACCTAAGTCGTACCCATTCTAAAAATCAATCTAACCCACCAACCAACACTGGCCAGAATACAACCCAGGCATACTAATCATACCCTATTATATGACTAGTTCCCACCAGTTTAATATTTCCTAGAACTTAGAAATCTAAGAAATTTTCTAAGGGTCCCAAACCTAGGGTGTTTTATATAGGCTTTTGAGTTAAAATTGCCCCCATATTTATTAGCTTTTCATCTAATATTTTTGTGTATCTATGCTACGGTGTTATATTTAGGATATTTCTTATGTCATTCATTCGTATTCGGTATAGTTCGATGAGAGTTTGTCCTTTATTGAGAAGCCAATCTCCATCTTAGCTCGGGATGTTATCCAGCTGCATTCTAGGGATATTTTGATGGTTAAGGTCTGGTGGAAACACCTTTTTTAAGATGAGGCTACTTAGGAGGTTGAGTCAGATATACGTAGCCATTATCCCTACTTTTTATTGATTCATGTATGTCTCTTGCCCTTAGTCAAGGATGAACTAGATTCTTAGTGGTGGTTATTATAAGGACTTAATACTGTGAAATATTTATTTTTATATAATTTGACCATTTTACCCCTTCTCACAGTTGCTACATATTTTTTCTAGGGTATGGGGATGATTGTCATAGTTACAAATGCAATTCGATGTAATTTGTTCGAGTTTATAGTTTTTAAAGGTTAAAAAGGTCTTATAGTTAACTTTGATTAACATTTATTATTTTGTGTGTAGAATGGAAAAATAGATTGTACAAGCAGATCCAAAATACTGATTTTGGGTTAGTAGCATGGTTGGTTCAATTTTATGACCTTTATATATCATTTTAACCCTCGGTTTGGAAGATTGTGAAATTGGGTCTTGAGGGTCAATTTTGTGAAAATGTCCTCCTTTCAAAAATTTGTTGTCGTTGTTAAGTTTAAAGCATTGAATTCGATAGGGTGACATATTTTTTTTGCATTATGGGATTCCGGATGAATCTCGAAGGGTTGGTGGAGACTTGGAAATTTTTTAAGTCCCTGCTTGTGCACCACCCAACTGGTCCAATCACTAAAGAGACACTTGGGTTGCTTTAGAAGAGGCCGCTTAAGCAACCATTAGATTACTTAAGAGACCTGGCTCTCCAGTTGAGGGCTGCTAAAGCAGAGACCTGTCCGCTTAAGTAGAGGCCACTTAAGGATCCCCTTGTCCGTTTAAGTGGACTGGGCAACTAGCGGTGCCCGCTTAAGGAATCAGGTTTTCCATGATGTAAAAAGAATCCTTTTCTTAATTTTCTACCATTTTTTGAGAATTTGAGCTTTGGGTTCTTGAGTTTATGGGCAAATTATTCCATTTTCAAGATAGCCTAAGCTCCTAATCACTATGTCAACTATTTTACTTTGATTGTCATCGTCTTAAACTCGTTAAAATGTGATTTCTAAAGTGGAATTTGGGGATTTTGGATTGAAAAGCCTAAATTGGATTTTTCATAATTTAAAACCCATTTTCACTTGGCTTTTCTACTAGGGCTTCCTATAATCACGGACAATATGTTCGTGGACAAAAATTTTAATTTTACCCTTTTTTTCGGAAACCCTTTTTGAGGGTCCATTTTGACCCTATTTTAAAAATAGTCAATATAGGTATCGTTAGCTTTCTTTTGATGTGTAGATTATATATTTGTCTATTTTAGTTGATTTTAAGGTCATTCGAGAAAGGGAGGCTCCATGTTAAAGGATTTTGGATAGGGATTTCATCATTTTGAGGTAGGTTATAGCATAACTTTCTTCAGACTGGGATGGATAGTTAATATTTGTATAAAATCATGCTATGAGTATGGTTAATAATTATAAAAATAATGTTATTACTATTATATGCCTATGTGGGGGCATATGTTGATATTATTGGTGATTTGAGATGATATGTGTGGCCCATGTGGGGTCTAATCTAATATTATTGGCCTTATGTATACGTTGGAATGTTTTCCCTGTGTTAGAAATATCTAAGTTGGGGTTATTGTGGTATTATTATGGTATTACTCATATATGTTTCTCTAATGGTACATGACTTATATTTAATCATGGATGATTGAGTGGATTTTGAGCTCATGTGTGTGTATATTTGATGAATTTTAGATCCTCATACTGGTTTGGTTGTGAGCATTACATCTTTATATCATATACACTCATGAAATACTTGTACCACTATGGAAACACTAATTTTTGATAGAACACATTTTTATGAAATCCTCTATTATAGCCCACAAGTTGAAGAGGAGATATTGATATTAAGATTGGGATTGGGTGTTGAGATAGTATAGGGGTTGCAAACCCTCCATGGTTTCTACCTGGAAGCGTGAAGATCAATAAGTGTAAACGGATGTTATATGATAACCTCGATCACATCACATCATCATTATTATCTATCTATGTATCTCCAGTGTTGTATTTATATACTTTATCTATTGCATTGCCTATTTCTGTGTCCTTTACGTATCTATCTCCTATTTGTGTGTTATTTTAGAAGTATTAGTGGAGACGATATGAGCTACTATTTAAGACATTTTCTACTTGCAAGTGACATATTTATAGTTTGTTATATACATTATTTACTACTTTGCTCTGTCAACCTATGATACCTGCTGAGTATTAGTGGACCATACTCATCCCTATTGTGCCTTTTTAATGCAGATCTAGGTATGATTACTCAACGCAATAGCTGAGTTCCTATGAAGATTTATGATACATTGAGGCAATGGCCACTCTATTTTTTGGAGTTGACTTCCAACTTCATCCTATCTAGTTTATGTCTTATTTTAGATTCTTATACAGACTTATAGGTACTCATACGCTCAGTTGTCTTTTTAAATTTTAAGATTTAGTTATATTATTCCTACACTGTGACACTAGGTTTTGGGATGGTTTATGGTATTATTGTGATTTTGACTTTTTCTATCTTTATATATGTATGGATTGACTTTGTTCTAGGAGTCTCACCTTACTTGTCAAGTCTTAGCTGTGATAAGTGCCACCATGAACCGAGATTTTGAATTGTGATTGAAGTACTCTAGTTTTGGGTCCTTATAAATTTTCTTGGTTTTTTCTTTTTTGTACATCATACGAGTTGGGGTACTAATTGTATGATAGGGTACAAAATAGGTGACCCATTTTTATGTTGTCTAGTATTGGATGGTGCTGGGTGCTTGAGTTTCTCGAATGGGTATGACTTGGGTGGGTACAAATGGTATAGTGGGTGATGGATTATATGGTTGAGTTTTCCTTCACTTAATTTGAAACTTAGTAACTTAACTTAGATCTGAGTTAGAGTGGCTCACCATGAGTCGTGACATAGGGTACGAGTGGTATAGTCTAACTCGTATGTTGGACAGTGTCAACCCCTCTTGATTCTTACTAGGATGCGACTTCATGGTACTAGTCGTATACTTGGGTACGATTGGGGCTTGGTGGTCATATGTTGGATAGTGTTGGGGGTCCAAAGGATTCCCATAGAATGAGTGGTGTGTACCACTCGTATAATAGGGTACAGGTGATATGGTGGAGTTTTACCCTCTTGCAGGAAATTAATATAGTTTAAGCTGGGGGTGTTCTAGATATTTTCCCTTATAACTCTTTGGGACCCCACAACTTAAAACACCTTTTTGGGGCTTCATTAACCTATTTTTAATTAATCAAACGCTCTAAACTCTCTCAAAATCTCTCAAGGCTCTTGGGTTATGTAAAAGTTAGGGTTTGCTTCAAGGTGGTCAATTGAGGATCATAGGGTGGTTCTTATCATTTTCTTATCATTTTAAGGAAAGTTACTCCTCCCTCATTGTTAGTTCCAACAAAAGGAATGTCTTATGAATTTTTTGTAGAGTATAAATATTGTACAGTTTTGGTTTTTCAAATCTATATTGGTGGTTTTAGTTATAAATGCTTGGTTATGCTTTTCCCATGTTTTAGTTATGGATTTGCATGTTTTAATGGTCGTTTAGACATTTGGTTGCATGGGAAGGGTTAATTGGACTTTGTTTTGGTTTTGGGAACACTATGCCCCTAATGTGTTTGATAAAATGCCTATGAGAATGCTTTTACTAAATTGTTGGACTTTCATTGAACTATTGCATGGTATTACTTAGTAATGGAACCCTAAATGGTTTAAATATATTGGAATGGTTAAATGGTAAGTTCTTGGTGGTTATGGTTGGTTTAGTTGGAAGCCTTGTGGGTTACAAGGGAATCCCACCAAGCAAACATAATAATGATCACTTGTGGGGCACATAGGATTCCCCTAAGTCAACTTAATAATGTAATCGATGGGTACATTAGAATCCCTTCTTCTTAAAAATGATGGATAAGGACATAGCTTGCAAGCTATAGTTGGTATAACGATACCACTACTTATAGCCTTTGGTTAAAAATAAATAGAATGGTGGTCTTTGTTACATGGTAATGGTTTTAATTAGGAAATAATGGTTGGGTGTGATAGCTAATCGTGAAGATGTGAGTCCAATGGATGGACACTGGAAACTCATATTTGCCGACTTGAGGATTGGTTATGGTGAACATATGAGGTACATGGAATCCCCTAAGTTACAATTATATATTATGTATCATAGAGAGCGAAGTGTACTTGGGAATCCCCTACTACTATAGTATCTCTTGTTTGTGCGGCTACACACATCAGGGCTATTCAGGGGGTTACATAGGACCCATATAGCCCATGGGTGGTTCTAGAATGGTTAAGCTACATACCTAAGTTAATGGTTTTAAATGAATGCTGAACCCGATTCTCTTTATCGGCATGGATTTTATATATATATATATATGGATGTGAATGCATATGGTTGCTTACTTGGTTTTAAGGATTAGCATTATTTTATCCTTATCATGACTACTTGCTAGCATTTACCTGCTAACCATATTCGAGTGGCTGATCCCCATGCAATGCAGAGACCATCCATTCTACTTCTCCTGCTTAGTGATCAGATTCAGGATCAGCTGCTCTATTTCATATCATGGGTGTGTTTACATACTTTGATTAAGGCTGATACTGTCTGATTAAATTTATGATTTTCTTCTATCGTTTTATATTATGTTATGGACAAGAATATGGTTATTATATCAGTTTAGTTATGGTTATGGGTTTGCATGGGATGGTTAGACTTACTTGGGTTGGTCAAGAGTATGGACCTATCACAGAGTCTGGAATGGTACAAAGTGCTATCTTATTATAGGTTTGGAATTTATTCGACTCAGGGTATGTGTTGGATGGTTGGGTATGGTAACAGTGGTGGTCTCTGGTCCAGGTTTGACTTAAGATGCCCATTACAACAAGGCCCTAGTTTGGGTCATGTCAAATTAATACCATAGCTTTAGGTTCATGGTTAATTGGGAGTCTAAAAAGTCGTGCCAAGTAAAGTCTCCTTTAAGGTTTTGTAGTTCACCACACTCGTAAGGGAGAGGCTAGAAGGCATTTAGGAATGTTTCTCTTTCTTGTGTTTTGTTTCAAGCTGCGGGGTCTAAGGCCTTGAAATTCTTTTAAATCCCTATTTGTTCACTTTTTAGGCCATTCCTCGATGATCTAAGGCTCACCAAAAATTCTTTGTCCTAACTAGGGATAATATTGATGGGACACATTCTACTCAGGGGATCCATACTCAGTCTAAGGGTCTAGTCCCTTATGTTTTTGGAGTTTCATCAGTTTTTCTAGTCCTCCTCAAGCAGACATGACGAATATGGAGTTTCGTCAGTCGATTCATGTGATTGCTCAGTTGGTAGCTTCTCATACTAAGCGTGGTGCATCAAGTATTGCATCTTCTGAGTCTACAAGGGTTGGTCAATTTATGAGGTTGAGTCCTCCAACTTTTACTAGTATTAAGGTAGAGGAAAATCCTCAAGCTTTTCTAGATGAGATGGAAAAAATCTTCAGGGTCATGCATGCCACGAATATGGAAGGGGTGAATTTTGTTTCCTACCACCTAAAGGATGTGGCAGACCTATGGTACGAGAAATGGGATCAGGCAAGGGGTGATGTTGAGGAGTCATCTCTATGGGAGACTTTCTCTAATTCTTTTCTGGACCACTTTTTTCCTCAGGAATTGAGAGAAGTAAGGCAAAGGAGTTTGTTAATCTAAAATAGGGTAAGATGTCGGTCGAGTATGCCTTGAAATTTTACCAATTATCTAGGTATGCTCCAAAATTATTGTTTTACATGAGAGCCAGGATGAGAAAATTAGTTGATTGTCTCAGGATTTGATCCTTGAAAGCAAGGCTACAATACTTATCAAGGACATGGAAATTTCTTGGTTAGTTGTTCATATGAAATAGGTGGAGAAGGAAAAAAGAAAGCAATTTAAGATAGATGAAAGGTCGGGTAAGAAGTTTAGGTTCTCTGAGTAGGGTGTACAATATCAAAGTGGTTGGGATGGTGGTAAGTGGCCCTAGAAGAAGTGGGGGAGTTTTAATTCTTTCTCCATAACTAGTGCTCCTTACCTGAAGTCATCAGGTGAAAACTGTCAATAGAGTGGCAACAACGTATGGGCATAGGGTACCCAATCATTGGCTAGTGGGGCTCAGTCAACCTCATCATGTCCTCCTTATAGGATCTTTGGTCAGTTACATTGGGATTTCTGTGATAGGGAGAGGGACAGGTTCTTCAAATATGGTCATCCAGGCTATACTCTTAGAAATTGTCTGGTTGGTAAGGTTGCTTCGGGGGCAAACAAGGTTCCAATTCACTCTCCATCTGCTTCTACACCAAAGGGTGCTACTTTTTCATCTGTTTCTGCTTCTGGTACCGACACAAACCGTAATTAGTTATATTCTCTTGCTACCTAACAGGAGTCTGATGCATCGCCTGATGTCATTACTGGTATGTGGTGTTGCATACCTTGAAAGAGCAGCAATTGTATGCCAAATTGTCTAAATGAGAGTTCCGGTTGAACGCTGTCACTTTTTTGGGTCATAGTATTTCTAGTAAGGGGATCATAGTGGATCCGTAAAATTTGGCGGTGGTTAAGAAATGGCCTAGACCCACGACTCCAACCAATATTTGGAGTTTCTTGGGTTTGGCTAGGTATTATAGGAGATTTGTGGAACGTTTTTCGATGATAGCTTCCCCATTGACTAAGATGACTCAGAAAAAGGAAAAATTCTCATAGTCAGATGCATTTGAGGTAAGTTTCGAGCAGATGAAGGATAAGGTAACGTCGGCTTTAGTTTTGACTTTGCCTAAAGGCAATAAAGGGTTTGTGGTTTGCTATGATGTATCTCGGGTGGGACTTTGTTGTGTTTTGATGCAACATGGTAAGGTGATTGCCTATACTTCTAGGTATTTGAAAGTGAATGAGAGGAATTATTCTACTCTTGATTTGGAGTTTTTAGCGGTGGTGTTTGCATTGAAGATCTGTCGGCACTATTTTTATGGAGTACATGTGGACATCTTTTCTGATCATAAGATCCTACAGTATGTGTTCACTTAGATAGAGCTTAACCCCAGGCAGAGGAGATGGATTGAGATTCTCAAGGACTATGACATGAGTCTTCACTATTATCCAGGTAAGGCTAATGTTTCTGTTGATGCTCTTATAAGGTTATCCATGTGGAGTTCGCGTGGATAAGGATATGTGGGAGTTGGTGAAGGATATTCACTACTTGGCTAATCTTGGTATTTGTCTTTTAGACTCCGAGAATAGTTATGTATTGGTATAGGAAGTGGTTCGGTTGTCTCTTGGTGTAGAGATCAAGGATAAACAAATGCTAGATCCTATCTTGATGATAACCACGGGTCATGTAGGTGGGCAAAAAGTACTGGTGTTTAAGATCAATAGTGATGGTACCTTATGGTACCAAGGGAGTTATGTGTTCTTGATGTTGATGATTTGTGGGAGAGGGTATTAGCTGAGGCGCATGAATCATACTATGTTGTTCATCCCAGTTTGATGAAAATTTATAAAGATCTCAAGGAGATATATTGATGGAATGGTATGAAGAAGGATATGGCTAATTTTATGGCCAAGTATTTAGTGTGCCAACAAGTGAAAGTTGAGCAGATGAAACCTGGAGGCTTATAACAGCAGATTGAATTACTAGAATGGAAATAGGAGGTAATCAACATGGATTTCGTTGTTGGTATTCCTTGATCTTGAAACTAATTTGATTAAGTTTGGGTCATCATAGATAGGATGACAAAGTCGGATCACTTCTTACCAGTGAGGACTAACTTTTTGGCTGAGGATTATGCGAGGTTGTATCTTCATAAGATTGTGAAGCTACATAAGGTACCTATTTCAATTATCTCTGATCGTGGTATGCAGTTTTCATCTCATTTTTTGCAAAAATTTCAGAAGGGGTAGGGTACTAAGGTTAGTCTGAGTACTGTTTTCCACCCGCATATGAATGTACAGGTAGAAAGGACTATACAGACATTGTAAGATATGTTTCGTGCATGTGTGATTGATTATGGTGGTAGCTGGGTTGAGCATCTACCTTCTGTTGAGTTATCATTCTAGTATTGGAATGGCCCCTTTTGAGGCATTGTATATGGAGGTATAGATCTCTTATTGGGTGGTTCGACCTTGGTAAGGCAGATATGTTTGGCCTAGATTTTGTTTATTAGGCTATAGAGAAGGTAAAGATGATTCAGGATTGGTTTAAGGCTGTCCAAAGTCACATAAATTCCGATGCAAATGTAAGACGTAGGGACTTGGAGTTTGAGGTTGGGGATAGGGTGTTCTGAAAGATGTCTCCCATGAAGGAGTAATGTGGTTTAGAAAAAAGTCGAAGCTCAGTCCTCGATATGTTAGTCCTTATGTGGTTTTGTGGAGGTTTGGTAATATCACGTACGAATTGGAGTTTTCTTCTAGTTTGAGCTCCATTCATCTGGTTTTCCATGTCTCCAAGTTGATAAGTGTATAGGTGATCCTTCATAAGTTTCTTCCTTTGGAAGGATTGGATATCTAGGATTCTATGTCTTATAAAGAGATCCCTATTAAGATCTTGGATCGGAAAGTCCGTCGGTTTCAGACTAAGTATGTAGCTTTTATTAAGGTTCTATGACGGAACCACAAGGTGGATGAAACTACTTGGTAAGCAGAAGATAACATGAAGTACAAGTCTCAACATTTGTTTTCTGCTCCGGATATTTATGCGGAAGGTATGTGTTCTTGATTACATCTTTGTTGTCTAACTAGGTTAAAGGAAGAGGGTATTTATTCTTTACCATTACCTTATTCAATTGTCAGCAATCAATACACATACAATGGGAAACATCTTTCTTAGACACTAACAACACCGTCACACCCTATGGGGATACATTAGGACGGATGAAATCTTTGTCCAAAAGATATTTTAATTGCTTCTTAAGCTCCTTTAACTCAGTTGGACCCATTCTATATGGGGGAATAAAGATAGGATAAGTGTCCAGAACAATATCAATACCAAAATTAATCTCCCTATTGGGAGGGACACTAGGAAGGTCATCAGGGAAAACCTCAAGAAATCCATTCACCATCGGAACGAAATATAAAGAAGGACCCTCCGAGTTAGAATCTTTAACACAGACCAGATGATAGAATTACCCCTTTGAGATTAATCTTCAGTCTCTAAGACATGATATGAAACTTCTCTTGGGTGCTAGAGAACCACCCTCCCATTTAATAACTGGATCATTAGGGAATTTTAAGATGACTTTATGGGCCCGACAGTCCAGAGAAGCATGGCACGAGTGGAACTAATCCATCCCTAATATGACATCTAAATCAACCATGTATAATTCAAAAAAATCCACCAAAGTCTCGTGACCACCCACAGATACCACACAACCCCTATAGACTATTCTAGAAACCACAGAGTCACCCACCGGGAGAAATAGAAAAGGGGTTTGAAACTCGGGACTGAAACCAAAATGCACTGCCATAAATGGGGTCACATAAGAAATAGTGGACCTCAGATTAGGTAAATAGTACACATCACGGGAAAAGAGTTTTAATATACCATTAATGACATCATGTGATGCCTCAGACTCTTGGTGGGTAGTAAGAGCATAAAGTCAGTTCTGACTAGTGTCGGAGCCAGATGGTGTACCCTTTTGTGCTAGAGCTAAAGAAGAGGCTATCAAAACCTTATTTTCCCGAGAAGAAACCTTGCGCACCATAAAATTTCTAATAATATTCCCTAGATGACCATAGTTGAAGAACTTGTCCCTTCTTTCATCATAGAAACCCCGATACAGTCGACTACAAAATCTGCAAAGAGGATATGATGGAGTTGATTGGGGTCCACTAGCCTGAGATTGGGCACCCTGTGCCCGATAATTATCTCTACCCTAAAAATGTTTGTCAACAGACGGATTTAGGTAGGGAGCAATAGCTATCGAGTAAGACCCAAAATTTCCCCACTTCCTTTGGGGCCATTTTCTACCATCTCTTTCACTCTGTTGTTGACCTCAACCCTGCTCAGAAAATCTAAACTTCTTGCTCTTCCTCTCCCCTATCTCAACCTGCTTCTTTTTCTCTTTTTCAACCTGCTATATATAAATAGTCATCCTAGAGATGTCCATGACCTTGTTCATCAAAGTAGCCTTACTATCCAAAATCAAGTATCGAGACAACTCGGAAGAGAGCTTCCTCATTTTATCCCTCATCCTAGAAACCAACTCTGGAGCATACCGGGATAACTGGTGAAACTTCAAGGCATACTTCTTGACTGACAACTTTCCTTGCTTCAGGTTAACAAACTCTTCTACCTTTACCTCCCTTAATAATTGAGAAAACAAGCAATCCAAGAAAGTATTAGAAAAATCATCCGACAGGGTTGACTCAACATCATCACCCCTTGACTGGTCTAATTCCTCATACCACTAATAAGCCATATCTTTTAATTGGTAGGTGGAAAACTCCATGACCTCCACATTAGTGGCATGCGTCACATAAAAGATCTTTTCCATCTTATCAATGAAACTTTGAGAATCTTCCTCAACCTTAACACTAGTAAAGGTTGGAGGGTTCAACCTCATAAATTGGCCAACCTTTGTGGCCTCAGAAGATGGAGTAATATAGGCACCACATTCAGATTACGAAGCTACCAACAGAGCCAACATATAAATACACTGATAAAACTCAACATTTTTCATGTCAGCGTGAGGAGCTCAATAAGGACTAGAGGGTATCGATGGAACTCCAGAAGGGCAATCAGGAACTGGACCGCTAGATTGGGTCTGGACCCTATTAGCAGGATGTGTCCCATTAATATTGTCCTTGGGTGGGACAGATGATTTTTTGTGAGCTTCAGAATATCTAGGAGGCATGACCAGAAAAGCAAACAAAAGGAAATTAGAGAAGAATTTTTTAACCTTAGGATCTACAGCCCAAAAATAGAACACAAGAAAAAAAACATTTTAAAGGCATTGTAGCCTTTCCCTTATGATTGTGGTGTGCTACACACCCTTAAAAGAGACTATACTCGACAGGACATTGTGGAAACCCAATTAACTATAAACCTAGGGATCTGATACCAATTTGACACCACCCAAACCAGGGCCTAGTCGTATCAAGTATCTTAAGTCCAATAAAGACCAAAGACCACCCCCATTCCCCTAAACATTAACTGCTTTACACCCCATATTGGATGAATTTTATACACATGACAAGATAAGAAAATAATAAATTAAAGACATAATAATAATTCGAAAATCAAAATCAATAGCCACAGCTAATTAACCTTTCAATACCAATCCCAATGCCAATACTAATACCAATGCTAACACTAATATCAACCCCTCCCACGCCCATAGTAGTCCAACAAAGCCTCTAACTAGAATCAAAGAATATCCAATCAGGGCATGCCCCCGCCCATAGCCAAAAGTAAAACTAAAGAAATAAAAATGATATAAAGAAGTCCATAGCATGAAATGGGGTCTTCCGGAGTATGGAAGATCGCCATTTTAATCCTACTCAAAAGGTGTCCCTGAATAACCATGTCACTGAGCAGAAGGAATAAAAGTATGGTCGGTTCCTGAATCACGTGGGGATACAGCCCCCCAAGATGGTTAGCAGAGTGAATGCTAGTATGTAACTCAAGGGTAAAGATAAAATAATGTCATCAACTCAAAACCAAGTTAAATAACTATATGCAATCACATATATCCATATATATCATGTCCGGATAGGGAACAAGGTTTAGCATGCATTTAAATACTAAACCTGGGTTATGTAGCTTTACCATCATAAGTCCACCCACGGGTTATATGGGTCCAGTGTTACCCCCTGAATGGGCCCCAGTGCGTGTATCCAAATTAACTAAAGATATCATATAAGTTTATAGATTCTCATGAACCCTTTGCCCTCCATCATACACATATACATGTATAGACTTGAGGGATTCCCTTGTACTTAACAAGCACATGGTCATCAATACCAACCCTTATGTTGGCAAAAATAAGTTTCTAGTATCTGTCCATCGAACTCACACCTCCATGGCTAGCTACCACAACCCCGTTATTTCAAGATTAAAACATTTAGCACATAACCAAACCACCAATTCTAAGAGTCAATTATTAAGGCATTGTAAAGTGGTATCGTCATTCCACCGTCCTTTTTTCAATGATCCACCGTGATTGTGATGCATCACGGTAGCTACCCAGATCAGAAAAAATGTATATTTTCCAGTTCTGTTTAAAAGTTAAAGAGGTATTTTGGTAAATTAACCAACCCCCAATCCATCCAAAAATAGAAGATTTATCAAATTTCAAAGCACTTTATTCTTTATTCATCTTTCTCCTCAAAACAAAACCCTAGTTCATCATACTTTCCCTCCAAGAAACTCAGAATTCCTCGATTAATACTCCAAGACAATTCAAGATTGAGAATCCCCGATTCAAGAACTCCAAGAAGCCATCTCCAAGACATCAATAGAGATCCAAAATTCAAGTTCTAACATCTAGATCATCAAATTAAGGTATGTGGGGTTTGAACAAGGGTAAATCATTTATCCTTGTGCCCAAAACTTTATCTTAAATACAAATTTACTATAATTTATATGATTTTTCATGAGATTCAAGTTAGGATTTATACCCATTATCACTATTTACAAGGTTATGAGATTTCCCATAATCTAGAAGTTCAATTACATGACTTTATTCATATTTCTATGCCTTGTGCAGTAATTTCCAGATTTAAGATGATTTATGAATGCTTACATTACCAAGTATGAATTTTGAGATGTTTTAACATGAGACTTATTCTTGGGTCATTGGACCATATTTATAGATTGTTGTTTTAAGATTGTTTGTGCTATAAGCACCCCATGATTAGATTATTTTCAGATAATGAATCCACTTTATTTCAAAATACATGAGATTTAAAGAAAAGCAAAGCATAGTTGGCTTTCTCTAAACCTTTAAGTAAATTTTAAAGTGGACTCCTTAAGATTTTGAGCATGATATTGAGAGTAGTATTTAGCACCGAGATGGGTAAGTTACTATGGTTTTGTACCCCAAAACTATATGACAATGTAGGATTTAGATTATTCCCACTTCTATGTGGATGACTGAGATTGTGATCACTGAGAAGAGATTGTTCTATTTTGATGGCAAGGGTAGAATAGCCCTAACCTTACAGGGGCTAGTCGCGGGACACCATGGATGCTCACATGGTGTACATGTTGGTTAGAAGAACCTCCCAAAAGATGTCCCCTACTCTTAAATAGTTTTGTTTGATTTGAAGCCCTTAGATACACAGAATAAATTTTAGACTTCACTCAGCCTATGTGATTTGAGAAATAGAACAAAACTACAGATTTCAGAACTAAGTGTGATGACTCACAAGATTTATATTACATTTTTTATTATTCATGCTTTACTTTCAGATTTCAGATTACTCAAGCTTACGTGAGTCATTAACATTTAGCATGCATGATTTCATAAACTGTGATAATATTATTTACTTATTACATACACCCCTATATACTCAGTACATCATTAAAGTACTCATCCACATATATGTCTATGTGTTATATTGTCTCATTATGTAGGTTCAGGTGCTCAGTCTTATCAGTGTGATTGATCTTCAAGAATATTATCTACATCCCTGCAGTTGGTGGGTCCTTATAGTTCGAGGGCTTAGTTAATCAGATTTCCAAGTTACTAGTAGATATGTCTTTACTCATTTCAGATAGTAGAGTCAGCTGGGGCATGTCTTAGTAACTCTTTTGATTCAGATAGTAGAGTCTTATCGAACTATTAGATTTAAATTTAGACCTTTGAGTTAGTATAAAGATTTTTAGCATTTGTTTTATTAGACTTTTGAGATTTATTATGATTCATATATACTCATAAGATTCAGACAGTTTTCCGCATATATTATGATTTTTCATCTATATTTCTCTATTTTGAGATTTAGATCTAGAAAAGGCAGTCAGGATTAGCTCAGGACTACTTATAGTTCGGAGCACCATGTGGCATCCTGAGAACTAGATTTTAGGGCGTTATAGGGATTCTCGTGTACCACATAAGGTTTTCAAAACCATCATTAAACATTTAACCATATATATAATACATTAATTTTAAGAAATAAGTCAAACCAAGCTTTTTGAGGATTCCATTGTACCCCTAATTCTACTTCCCACCTTTCTCATAACTACTAACCAGATTTACAATACATGGTTGGAGTCATAACCACTTCAAAAGTCAAAAGTTTAGAGAAAGTTACCATTATCAAGCTCCACCACCATACCCATTATAATGACCCTTCAGGTCCTTTCTCATTATCCCACTTATTTTTTGCTGATATTTCTTTCCCATAGCTACCTCATGTCATTTATGACTTGCTAGAATTAATAGTTTGGGTACCTGACAGTTTGTTTGGTTTTTAGAACTATTTCCCTCTTTAGAAGTCTACATTGGTTCCAAATGTCCACCAAGCAAAAACTTTAGTAAAATGATGTCGAATGTAAATTTTGACTGTGCCAACACCTTTGAAATATCCAATTTAGGTAGGGTAGACCTTTGGTTTGGGTCCCGCCATACCCAAACTCATTTTGACCTATTAGTCAAAAAAGTTAAGAAATTGAAAATTTAGGTGTGGACCCATATTTGGTGACAACGCATCCGTAACATCAAATAAGTATGGTTGCATATTTTTTTTACTCATATTGGATTCCGGATGCATCTCGAGGTATTAGCCAAAACTTGGAATCAAATTCCAAATCTCTGCTATTGTTAGTAGAGGCTAGAAATACCGCGATCATGGAGCCTTAGTGCAATTACGATGGACATGATATCGACAAGAACTTGTTCACGATCACTGCTCCTGACGGCCTGGTCAAGGCATATTTAGTGTAGTTTTTGTTGAGAATTTAGCTATTTCTCCTATTTCTTAATATCTAAAACCCTAATGGAGAGAGTAGTTCATAAAGTGAGTCTTAGGAGTTGACTGGGAGCTTAAAAAACTTGTATATTTGTAATTAGCATTGAATCAAAGGTAAGATTCCTTCATTTTTTGTGTTGAATTATTGATTAAAGACCCAAAACCCCAAATGGCTTAAAGCTTTATTGTAGCCCCAAATATGGTTGATTTGAATAAATTTCTTAAGGGTTATAACTCTCTCATGGTATTTGAACATTGGGTTGGTCTCAGAATCTCTTTTTCGTATATGGGACACACTTGGGGGTTTTGGAGTCATTTTGGACCCAAAGCATAATGGTGCAATATAGATGTATTTATTCTCGAATTAATGCATAGATTATGTTTTTATAGTGTGGATCCTTGGAGAAGCTTTAAGGATATGGAAAGAAAAGATTGTTGTTTCGTGACCTATATTTGGATTCAAAGTAGGTTAGTCTTACTTGTGTTAGATTGAGCTTTATTTTAGTATAATTGTGATATCTTGATCACATTGGGCGGGGTCTGAGATGTTGAAATGGTAAATAGTAATGCTTGGGAATAGTTGAAACATTTAGGTTATTAAACTTGTTAAGTGTGATATTTCACTCTTAGTCTAGAACCTTGGTTAGTTGAACTTGTTATCTCATGAATAGAATGAGAATGCTCTAGTTGTTCTAGTTAGATGGGAGTGACCTTGTTCACTTACTATATTAGTATGTTAGCCAAGTTTGTATAGTTGTATATTGACTTTAGGTTCTTGGATTTCTAAGAGTAATACTTGAGGAAGAATTTTCCAATAAAACTAGTGATGATTGATAAGCATTTGAGATATGATGTAGATAGCCTGGTCTAATTTTAGGTAAAAGTTAAACTTGAAGAAGAAAACTTGGGATATTAGAAGTGGAATACAACCCACCTTAAGCTTGAACTATGATACTGCATTAGGGACGTAGGTACATATTGAACGCCTAGAATATGCTTTTCGTAATATGATGGGTAAACCTGATAAATAGTTTATTCATGATGCTAATTGAGAAATAAGTTGCATGCTTAATTATGATCTTATTGTCACTATTTGGATAGTATTGGGGAGCCTTGTAAATAAAATCCATGACTATGCTATCACTTGGTTTATTGGCTATTTTTCTATGTGAGCCTTGGATTATGTTATTATTTATGTTATGCTCAAGCCTAGTGACTATACTAATGTTTGTGCAAAAGAACCCTTTTGTGCTAGTATTGCGAATTATGCTAATAAATAGGGGTTCTAGAAAGTATAACTATGACTTGTTATTAACCATGCTAATAATCATGTTAAGCCCGGTAATGTATGAAATATTCCTGCAACAGGCATACACGTGCTCATGCACCTACTAATATATTGCATTTGTAATAAATGGTAAGAGCGATGATATGTCTTTTCTTCTTTTCCTACTCTATTATTTGTTGGGCTAGCATTTGTTATTGATTTGGCTATATATATAAATATCTTCATATTGTTGTCATGATGTACATATTGATGTTATGATGATGCCCGGCAAGGCCAGTGGACATATTGATGTTATGATGATGCTCGATAAGGCCAGAGGAAATTTGAATATTATGTTGATGTCCGACAAGGCTGGAGGATATACTAATGATATGTTGATGTTCAAAAAGTCTAAAGGATATACTGATGTTATAATTATGCTCAGTAAATCTGGAAGAGGTATTGATATTATGATGATTCCCAATAAATCCAGAAGAGGAATTGATGTTACGATAATGACCGATAAACCCGGAGGACATATTAATGTTATAGTGATGCTATGCATGGTAAGTATATTTAAATATATAGTTATATGTATGGTTATACCCTTGTATAATTATGCCCGTATGTGCATTAGGGATATGATGTTTTTCTTAGAAAATCGTCTATAATTCTCTACCATTAATCACTTGTTGTGTGGCATGGCTCTTGTTAATGCTAATTAGTGAATAGAAGTAGAATATATCAAATAATGAGTAAGACTAACTGGTTAGTGTCACCATATGTAGAATTAAAGATTTACCTAGTGGATAGAATTGGCTTGAATAAATGGATATATTATGGAATCTCATCATATAAATTGGGTTATGTGATAACTAGTTGTCCATATAAAGTGCTCATAGTACTTGCTGACTAGAATCCTAGAATACTAGTTGGTGAACCTTGCTTAGTTAAAATGGGTGACTAGTGATCATGCTTGTTAAATGGCTAATGATGATAATGGCTCGAGTGTTGTTGATAACTAGTGAAATTGATGCCTAGTGTAAATATCATTGGATGCTTAAATGTTGACTTAGAGATTAATGGTGATAACTAGTAAGAGAAATTAGTTAATAGATAGATAAGCAAGTTTGATAATATGTAACCCTTTCTTATGTGATGACTTGTTCACCTATGATAACTAGGAATGATCTTGGGATAAATGGTGACTATGATTTATTTGTACTTCTTGACTAGATTTAGATATTGGCTATTTAGTTAAAACTAATTAGTTACTATTTCATGATGAAGAGTTATAAGGAATCAGTTAAGTTAATTATTGGAGGCCTTATGATGACTAGCAAACGAGTAGTTTAATAATAAGTATTGGTTAGTTAATAATGAGTAGATTGAGTATATAGATGGGTTAGATATCTAAATTACTATGATTATGATTGTGAGTACTTAAGATATGTTAATTCTATGGTGGTAACTGATAATGATCATGAGCTCGACAAATGGTCGTTCATACGAAAGATAGTAAACCATAGATATCCATGAGTTGACTCTTTAATGCACTCTTGGGTGGTATGGGATACTGTTATGAGTTCCTTACTTTATGTTCTTCTGAGTGTACTCCCTAGTGGTATGGGACGTTGTGGTACGTTCTTTTACTTATGAGTTAATGGATGTTTATATATTATTTTGGTCTTATTGCAATTGTGATTATATTAGTGAGGCTTTATGCTTTGGATCATTTACTTCTTATGAATGGTATTGGTGCATGATGAATGGACATGTCATAGTATTATTCTAGTTTGATTACTGATTATATACAGTGATGATGAAGACGATTCAAGTTCAATTTTGAACCTTGACTTAGAAATATTGTCTTACTTTATATCATCTTTATATCATGATTTAGCTTAGTTGATCGATGATTCCTACTGAGTGCCTGTTGTTTTAGTGATCATACTATACTTTTGTACCTTTTTGGTGAAGACCCAAGTACTAGTAGCCGCCACTGAGTTGAGATTGTGTTATGTTGATCTTCCAAAGATAGGGTGAGATCTTAAAGTTTTAGGTCACCCATTTCCCTCTTATCCTTATTCAGTCTTTTGTATTCATGATGAATGTATAAGACTATTTGGACTTTGAGTTGTATTTCCTATTATCGAACTAAGATGCTCTTGAACTGAAATTATCAGTTCATGGGAATTGGTATTCATAGTTGATTGTCTATTGTGGAATATTGTTGTTTATGATTAAGTCCATCTGTTGTGGCCCTTGTAAAGCAATTCTACCAAAGTAACCTATTGCCTTATCTTTGGGTAACGGGGTTAGCTTACCTACTAATGGGTCTTCGTAGGTGCCATCACGACTCGTTAATTGAGTTGTGACAAATTGGTATCAGAGCCTAGATTTCACATTTTCATAGGTATAATAGAAAGTGTATAATAGAGTCCTATGAATTAGAATATTGATGTTTGTTTCCTATCTTCAGGAGGCTATGGGATATCCGTAGAAGTCTGTCACTTCTTTCACTCGTATTGTGCTAAGAGTCTGAGTTGGTTTGTAGGATATTTTCTTGACTTTATGTCTTTACAAATTCCAGAACTAGTGCTTCATCTATGAATGATGAGGGTCCTGAGACCCAACCTCGTGATATGTCCTTGGATAGAGATCAGGATAGGCCTCTCCAAAACATTATTTCTGCACCTGCGCCAGAGATTTCTCTACCACAGACAGTGGTAGGCCTGGGACCAGCCTAGGCTCCACTAAATTTTATTCCCTCTTCATTTTTTAGAAATGGTTTGGTTCAGCTATTAGGTAATATTGATGGTTCGTAGACTACTGGGGCAGGTGTACAACCTGTAGCTATAGCTCTTGGAGTTAAGGTTCCTTCTATGCCGGCAGTTGTTCAGTCAATAGTCGTTCAGCCATTTTTGACCTAGCATGCTATTCTATTGAGGAGCAAAAGATTCTGGGTAAGTTTTTGAGTTAGCTCTGCCTAGGTTTTTTGGTGCTCCTAAAGAGTATGCATTTGAGTTTCTAACTGCTTATGAGAATAGGTTTCATGAGTTATTCCTTATTGAGACTCATAGAGTGGATTACACCATATTTCTGTTGGATTTATCTATTCGACACCAGTGGAGAGGTTTTATAAGTTTTAGGATAGTTAGATCTTCTCTCTTTTCATGGTCTCAGTTCTCTCAGATGTTCTTAGAGAAGTATATGCCATGCAACCTTAGGGATAGATTGAGAGATTAGTTGACTAGATTAGAGCAGGTATTTATGATAGTTACTGAGTATGAGGACTATTTTCATGAGTTGGCCCGGCATGCAACTTCTATCTTGGATACTGAGTATGAGAGTTTGCTGCTTTATAGGAGGATTGAGACTTATTATTTGGGTAGCTACCTAGAGTATAGTTATTGTGGGTAGGACTTTTACTGGGGTTTCTAATCATGCTAGAGTGATGATGGACATGCATCTTGATGGTCATAGTAAAATGCCCAAGTATCGAGGCATATTTGGTGAGAGCAGTAGTAGTTACCAATTTAGAGGTGGTAGATCTTATGTTAGACATCCTCCACGTCCATCTGTTCAGCCTCAGAATCAAACTAGTCAACCAGTGCAGGCAGCTCTTTATACCACTGATAAAGGTTAGTTTGGTACTAGTGGTCACCCTAGTAAAGGCAGTGATCAATCTCTAAGAGGCTTATTGATAGGTCATGATAGGCATGGTGGTTACTTTGATTTAGTTGGATTGGTGAGTTCTAGTTCTACTCATGATTTGTGTTTTAATTATGGTCTTCTTGATCATTTCTCAAGAGATTCCCCTAGTCGTGGGGCGATGGTTATTTTATCCCAGGGTGCTACTTCTATTAGGGAAATTTATCCCTAAGGTAGTGGTGGTTTATGAGGTCACAGAGGTGGTTACCAGGGTACTCGAGGTGGTGCTTAAGCAGGCAAGACAGGAGGTCGATCAAGTTCCCAGCAAGGTGGCAGGCGTGATCAGTTGTATGCATTACCTTTTAGGCTTGAGGTTGAGACTTCTAATATTGTTGTAATAGGTATGATTTTAGTGTTCCATAATTCAACTCTTACTTTATTTAATCCTGGATCCACTTATTCTTATATATTTGCTTATTATGCACCACGGTTGGACTTGCCTAGTAATTTTATATCTGTGACATTGCGTGTATCTACTCTCGTAGGTGATTCTTTAGTAGTGGATCAAGTATTCAAATGATATGTTTTGATAGTAATGTTGATACTTATGTTGATCTTATTATTTTGGATATGCTAGATTTTGATATGGTTTTGGGAATGCACTGGTTATCCCAATATCATGAAATTATGGTTTATTTTGCGAAGACTGTTATCTTAGCCATGCCTGGTGTACCTCCATTCGTGTGGCAAGGATCAGTTAGTCGCGAGCCAATGGGCATTATTTCTAATGTTTATGCTAAAAGGCTTATATCAAGAGGCTACAAGTTTTATCTCGCTTATGTATGTGATACTCGTGTAGAGAGTCAATCACTGGACTCTGTTCATGTTGTTTATGAGTTTCCTGATGTGTTTTCTATCAACCTGCCTGGTATTCCCCCTAGCCATAAGATTGAGTTTTTCATTAACCTCGAGCCTGGCACCCGACCTGTTTTTATGGCACCTTACCATATGGCTCTTGCTGAGCCTAAGGAGCTGAACTCTTAGCTTTAGGATTTTTTTGGTAAGGGTTTTATTAGACTGAGTGTGTCCCTGTGGGGAGCCCCTATTTTGTTTGTAAAGAAGAAAGATAGTTTGATGTGTATGTGTATTGATTATAAGAAGCTTAATAAGGCGACGGTGGAGAACCGTTATCCTATGCCTCGCATTAAGGATTTGTTCGACCAGCTTCAGGGCGTAGTCATGTTTTCTAAGATAGATTTGAGGTCCAATTATCATTAGTTGAGGATTCGGTTGAGGATATCCTGAAGACAGCTTCTAGGACTCGTTAAAGTCATTATGAGTTTTTGGTGATATATTTTGGGTTGACTATGGCCCCAGTCGCGTTCATGGATTTGATGAATCGTGTATCTAGATCTTACCTAGACTCCTTCATAATTATATTCATTGATGACATCTTTATGTATTTGAGGAGTAGTGAGAAGCATGTGCAGCACTTGAGTATTGTGCTCTAGACTTTGAGAGATTATGTTCTTTTTGCCAACTTCTCAAACTGTTAGGTTTGGCTTGAGTCAGTGTTATTTATTAGACATGTGGTGTCCAAAGTGGGTATCATAGTAGACCTAACTAAGATTTTGGTGATTCATGATTGGGCTAGACCTATGTCTCCGACTGAGGTCCGTAGGTTCATTAGTTTGGACGGTTATTATAGGCGCTTTGTTGAGAGTTTTTCTACTATATCAGTCCCTATGACCAAATTAACTCGAGAGAAAGTTCCTTTCTAATGGTTCGGGGAGTGTGAGTTGAGCCTTGAAAAGCTCAAGGATTACCTTACTTCAGCTCTAGTTTTAGCTCTTCCAGTTAAGGGTGAGGGATTCATCATATTTTGTGATGATTTTGGGTTGGTTTTACTTGTGTTTTGATGCAGCAGGGTCGTGTTATAGCTTATGCTTCTAGAAGGTTAAGGTGCATGAGCGCAACTACCCCACTCATGATTTAAAGTTGGCAGCGGTAGTTTTTTTGCTCCAAATTGGAGGTACTATTTGTATTGTATGCTATCTGAGATTTTCACCAATCATCGCAGTCTTCAATATCTTATAACCTAGCAAGAGCTTAACGCTCGCCAGCATAGATGGATGGAGTTTCTAAAAGACTATGATATTTCTATCTTGTACCATTCGGGTAAGGCGACTGTGGTAGCTGATGCATTGAGTCAGAAGGCATTAAGTATGGGTAGATTGGCTTGTATTTTTGTTTCTCATAGGCCTATGGCATGGGACATTCAGTCCTTAGACAGTTTGATGGTTCGCCATGATATTTAGATCTTGGAAGGATTTTGGCTTGTGTGGAGGTGAGCTTATCCTTATTTAAGCAGATTCTTGATTATCGATATGAGGATGACAAGTTGTGCTTTCTCCATGATCAGGTGGTATGTTCCTAAACTTGATAACTTAATTCAATCAATTCTTCATAAGGCTCAGAAATCCAGATATTCCATTCATCCCAATACAGCCGAGATGTATAGAGATTTGAGGTAGTATTACTGGTGAAATGGTATAAAGAGTGATGTGGCAGACTTTATATCTCATTGCCTATGTTGTTATTATGTGAAGGTCGAGAATTAGTGTCTAGGTGGGTTGACTTAGAGATTGCCCATCCCGAGTGGAAATATAAATAGATTACTATGGACTTTATTAGCGGTTTACCTCGTACTACCCGTGGTTTTGATGGTATTTAGGTTATTTTAGATTGTTTAACCAAGTTGGCATATTTCATTCCTCTTCAGACTACCTTAAGTGCTGAGAGATTATCCTAGATTTATGTTTGGGAGATAGTTCATTTGCATGGGGTGCCTGTTTCTATCATATTAGATAGTAGTTTGGTATTTACTTCATAATTTTGGAGATCATTTCAAGATAAGTTAGGTACTCAAGTGGATTTGAGTACAATTTTTCATCTACAGACAAATGGCCAGCTCGAGTTCACTATTCAAGTGTTTGAGGATATACTCTAAGATGGTGTTATGGATTCTGGAGGACAGTGGGATCAGCACTTAGCATTGGCAGAGTTTTCCTATAATAACAGCTATAATTCGAGCATTGAGATGGTGCCTTAGGAGGATTTATGTGGTAGGAGATGTCATTCTCCAATTAGATGGTTTGAGACTTCTGAGGTGAGACATCATGGTATGGATTTGCTTTAGAACTCGTTGGATAGAGTCAGTGTGATTAAGGATAGGCTGAGAGCAACCTAGAGTAGGCAAAAGGCCTATGCCGACCATAGACTTTGTGCCTTGAGATCATAGTTAGTGACTGTGTGATCCTTCATGTTTTGCCTATGAGAGGTGTGATGAGATTCAGAAGGGATGATAACTTCATCCCTCGTTACATTGGTCCTTTTGAGATTCTCTATGCAGTTGGTGAAGTGACTTATGAGTTAGCCTTACCTTCAAATTTTGTTGTTGTTCATCTAGTTTTCTAGGTATCTATGTCATGTAAGTATATTCCTAACCCATCTCATATGCTTATGTGGGACTTAGTCTAATTAGATAAGCAATTGGCCTTTGTAGAGGTGCCTTGCTCATTTTGGCTAGTGATGTGAGACAGTTTCATACCAGAGAGATACCTATAGTTAAGGTTCAGTGAAGGCACCGTCCAGTGGAGGATGCCTATTGAGAGATAAAGAGTGAGATACAAGCTCAGTTTCCTCATTTGTTTGAGACTTCAGGTATTTTCTTCATCTTTAACTTTCGGGGATGAAAGTTCCTTAGTAGTGGATATTGTAATGACCCTTCAGGTCATATCCTATTATCCCATTTATTTTTGCTAATAAAGCTTTCCCATAGTTTCCCCAAGTCATTTATGATTTGCTGAACTGTAGATCGGGTACCTAGCAGTTCGTTTGGTTTTTAGAACTATTTCCCTGTTTAGAAGCCTTCGTTGGTTCCAAATGGCCATCGAGTAAAAACTTTAGCAAAATGGTGTTGTATGTGAATTCCGACTATGCTAGCAGCTCTGGAATATTAATTTTAGGTTGAGTAGACCTTTGTTTTGGGTCCCATCACACCCAAACTCATTTTGACCTATTGGTCAAAAAAGTTGAGAAATTAGAAATTTAGGTGTGGGGGCCACATTTGGTTTAAACAAGCTCGGATGAAAAATCCAACTTTGCTAATGCATCTGGAATGTCGAAATCAATATGGTTGCATATTTTTTTTTTGCTTATATTGGATTCCGAATGCATCCCGAGGCATTGGCTGAAACTTGAATTTAAATTCCAAGATTCAGTTATCATCAATAGATGCTGGAGATACCGCAATCGTTGGAGCCTTAGTGCGATCGTAATGTCCGCTATTACATCAAGCATGTGTGTGTGATCGCTTCTCCTTAGGTCCTGGGCAAGGCATATTTAAGTGTAGTTTTGGCCGAGAATTTTGCTATTTCTCCTATTTCGTAGTTTGTAAAACCGTAATGGAGATACTAGTCCTTAAAGTGAGTCTTAGGTGTTGACTGGGAGCTTAAACAACCTGACTATCGTGATTAGCATTGAATCTAAGGTAAGACTCCTCAAATTTTAGAGTTAAATTCTTGATTATTAGATCCAAAACCCCAAATGGCTTGAGGCTTGGTTTTAGCCCCAAATATGGCTGATTTATACAAATTTCTTGAGGGTTATAACTCTCTCATGGTACTTGAACATTGGGTTGGTCTCAGAACCTCATTTTTTGTATGTGGAACCCACTTGGGAGTTTTTGTTGTCGTTTTGGACCCGAAGCACAATGGTGCAATATGGGTGTTGTTATTCTTGTATTAATAAATAGATTATGTTTTTGATAGCGTGGATTCTTGGAGAAGCTTTGAGGAAAGGGGAAAGTAAACATTGTTGGTTCGTGAGCTATATTTGGATTCAAGGTAGGTTAGGCTTACTTGTGTTCGATTGAGCTCTATTGTAGCATAATTGTGACGTCTTGATAAGATTGGGTGGTGTCTTAGATATTGAAATGGTGAATAGTAATTCTTGGGATTAGCTGAAACATTTAGGCTATTGAACTTGTTAAGTGTGATATTTGACTATTAGTCAAGAACCTTGGTTAGTTGGACTTGTTATGTCATGATTAGCATGAGAATGCTCTAGTTGCTCTAGTTAGATGGGAGTGACCTTGTTCACTCACCTTATTAGTTTGCTGGTCTAATTTATATAGTTGTACATTACTTTAGGTTCTTGGATGACTTAAGGGTAATACTTGAGGAAGAAATATTCTATAGAACTAGTGAGGATTGATAAGCCTTTGAAACATGATGTAGATAGCGTAGTCTAATTCCGGGTAGAAGTTAAACTTGAAGAAGATAACTTGGGATATTAGAAGCGGAACTTGACCCCCCTTAATCTTGAACTACATAACTTCATTAGTGACCTAGATACGTGTTGAATGCCTAGAATGTGCTTTTGGTAATGTGATGGCTAAAATCGATAAATGGTTTATTCATGATGTTGATTCAGAAATAAGGTGCATACTTGATTGTGATCTTATTTTCACTATTTGGATAATAGGGAAGCCTTGTAAATCAAATCCATGACTATGCTATCACTTGGCTAGTTCACTATGTGAGCCTTGGATTATGTTATTATTCATATTATGCTCAAGCCTAGTGACTATACTAATATTTGTGGAAAAGAACCCTTTTGTGCTAGTATTGCAAATTATGCTATTAAAGAGTGGTTCTAGAAAGTATAATTGTGACTTGTTATTTAACATGCTAATAATCGTATTAAGCCCGGTCATGTGTGAAATATTCATACAACATGCATACCCATGCTCATGCACCTACTAATACATTGCATTGGTAATAAATAGTAAGGAGCGATGATATGCCTTTTCTTACTTCTTTTTCCGCTCCATTTTTGTTGGGCTTGCATTTGTCATTGATTTGGATATATATATAGATATATATGTATGTGTGTGTGTGTTCGTGCGTGCATATTGATGTCATGATGCACATATTGATGTTATGATGGTGCCGGACAAGGTCGAAGGACATAGATGTTATGATGATGCCCGACAAGGCCAGAGGATATATTAATGTTATGATAATGCCCTTTAAAGCTGGAGGATATATTGATGCTATGTTGATTCCGGCAAGGTCGGAGGATACATTGATGTCATGATGATTCCCGATAAATTTGGAAGAGGTATTGATGTTATGATGATGCCCGGTAAATTTGAAAGAGGTATTAATGTTTCGATGATGCCCGGTAAACACGGAGGATATATTAATGTTATGGTGATTCTATGTATGGTAAGAATATATAGATATATAGTTATATGTGTGGTTATTCCCTTATATAATTATTCCTGTATATGCATTGGGGATATCATTCTTTCCTTGGAAAGTTGTCTACAATTCTCTACAATTAATCACTTGCTATGTGGCATGGCTCCTGTTAATGCTAATTAGTGAATAGAAGTAGAATATGCTGAATAATGAGTAATATTAATTGGTAAGTGTAACCATGTGTAGAATTAGGGACTTACCTAGTGGATAGATTTGGTTTGAATAAATGGAAAAATTACGTGATGACTAGAAGCCTAGAATACTAGTTGGTGACTCTTGTTTAGTTAAAATGTGCTAACTAGTGATCATGCTTGTTAAATGGCTAATGACGATAATGGGTTGAGTATTGTTGATAACTAGTGATATTGATGCCTAGTGTGTAATGTCGTTGGATGCTTAAATATTGACTTAAAGATTTATGGTGCTAACTAGTAAGAGGCATTGGTTAATAAATAGATAAGTGTGTTTGATAATATGTAACTCCTTCTTATGTGATGACTAGTGCACCTATGATAACTAGGAATGATCTTGGGATAAATAGGGAATATGGTTTAGTTGTACCTCATGACTAGATGTAGATGTTGGCTATTTAGTGAATAAAAATTAGTTGTTATTTCATGATGACGAATTATAAGGAATCGGTTAAGCTAATGATTGGAGGCCTTATGATAACTAGAAAACTAGTAGTTTAATAACAAGTGTTGGTTAATTAATATTGAGTAGGTAGAGTATATGGATATGCTAGATATCTAAATGACTATGATTACGATTGTGAGCACTTGAGATATGTTAATTCCATGGTGGTAATTGATTGTGATCATAAGCTCAGCAAATGGTTGTTCACACAAAAGATAGTAAACCATGGATATCCATGAGTTGGTTATTTGATTACATACTTGGTGAATTGACTCTTTAATGTACTCTTCGATGGTATGGGACATCGTGATAAGTTCTTTACTTTATGTTCTTTTGAGTGTACTCCCCGGTGGTCTGGGATGCCGTGGTGGGTTCTTTTTCTTATGCTTTAATGGATGTTTCTTTATTATCTTGGTCTTATTGCTATTATGATTGTATTAGTAACGCTTTATGTTTTGGATCATTTACATCTTATAGATGGTATTAGCGCATGATGAATGGATATGTCACAGTATTATTCTAGTTTGATTACTGATTATATATAGTGATGACAAAGATGATTCAAGTTCGATTCTCTACCTTGACTTAGATATATTGTCTTACTTTATATCATTTTTATATCATGATATAGCTCAATCGGCCTATGATGCTTACTGAGTACCCATTGTTTTGGTGCTCATACTACACTTCTGTACCTTTTTGGTGCAGACCCAAGTACTAGTTACCGCCCTGAGTTAAGACCGTGTTGTGTTGATCTTTTAGAGACAGGGTAAGCTATTGGAGTTTTGAGTTGCCCATTTCCCTCCTTTCCTTATTCGGTATTTTGAATTCGAGACGAATGTATAAGACTATTTGGACTTTGAGTTGTATTTCATGTTGTTGAACTTAGATGCTCTTGAAATTATATTACCAAGTCATGGGAATTGGTATCCGTATCTGATTTTCTATTATGGAACATTGTTGTTTATGATTGTGTTCATCTGCTATGGCCCTTGTCGGGCGATTCTACCAAAGTAACCCAACGCCTTAGATTCTCTTGAAATTATACTACCCGGTCATGGAAATTGGTATCCATAGTTGATTTTCTATGGTGGAACATTGTTGTTTATGATTGTGTTCATCTACTGTGGTCCTTGTCGGGCGATTTTACCAAAGTAACCCATTGCCTTAGCTCTGGGTTACGGTTTTAGCTTTCCTACTAGTGGGTCTTTGTAGGTTTCATCATGACTCGTGAATCGGGCCATGACACCCATGCACCCACATTTCAAAACCATATTTAAAACATAGAGAAACTTAATTAAACCATGGGAAAACATCATTCAACATTAAGCGTTCAAAGAACCCCCGACCTTTATTTCAAAACCATAACAATACCATGAAATTCATACATTAAAACATGTGTTTTAAGTAAAATAACAATGAGATAGAAGTAACATGCCTAAAATACCAAGAAATTTGGAAGAGATTGCACCCTTAGAACCCTAGATGACCACTTTCTTTGAAACCCTATCCTTATCTTTAACAGTGAGTTTGAGAGAGAATTTGAGAGTGTTTTATTAGGAATGATGTAATAATAATGTCCCAAGAAAGGTTTTAAGTCGTGGGGTCAAATGGACTATAGTGGGAAATGTCCAAAATACCCTAATCTTAAAAGCTGAAAAAAAGTTGTCCTTGGTTACAAGTCGACCCATTGACTCGTCACCACATCATACGAATCATAGACTTAAGTCGTATCCTAGATAGTTAGTTGGACACCCATACATTTTCCACCTTATGACTCCATGATCCGACTCGTAACCTGACCCAATGACGCGTAGGGTCTAGTCGTAACCAACATAGTACCCAAATAGGCCAGGCACTGGACAACCTACGACATTACCTTAGGACTCGTAACCTATCCTCATGGATCCTAGTGAGCCACTCATACTCAGAGCAGATTCAAGCCACTAAGTTGCTGATTTGGTTAAGGTTTGTCCTAATGAATCGTCACCATCCTTAACGATTCATATCACCAAGTCGTAACCAAGACAGAAAACCCAACCACCATTCAATGGACACTTTACGACTAGGATCATCTGACCCGTCAAGGAACCATACAACTCATATGGTCAAGTAATAAGCAAGGCAGTGAGCTCAAAGCTCAAGAAATTTCCAGGGTCCAAAATCCTAGGTGTTTCATATATCCTATGTTATAGAGTTGTAGCCATGTTGAAATTCCTTATTCGAATCCCATTTTTAGATAATGCCCAAAATTATTTCCCTCGATTGTAATAAGAAGTTATGACAATGAGAGTTTGAGAAAAACCATATTTTGTTCTTAGTAACTCTTGAAAATTATTACACCATCCATCACTTTGTAGTTCTATATGTATGATTGTGTCATGAACATTTCAAGTGAGTTTTAAGCTCTCAGCATGAATTTTCTCCTTATAGACAATTAAATCAGATCAAAAATCAATTTTATTTTGAAGTTTTATCATTTCAGTTCAGCTATATCCTTTAAGAGCAGATATGTCACATCTACATTATTCTATATGATTCATAAGTATGTGTTCATATTCCATATGTATCAGCTGAGTCAATACCCCTTCAAGAGGTGATACCAGTTATGAGGTAGAATAAAATTTAGAAATTCAGTTTCAAGATAGTAACTACATTATTTTCATACGCATCTCAGTCTTCATTTGAGGATGAATGATCCCAAGGAGGATATATTGTAATACCCCACAAGTTCCTAAATAAGTTACCAACTATCCATCATATGTTTAAAGGCCCCAAAGTGATTATTTCAAGCCATAATTAATTGTCATGTCCTTTAACCTTGTGTATAAAGTGTTTTTGATGTTAATCATGGTCATAGGAAGCACTTAGAGCAAAGTTGAGTTGAGAACATTTGTATCGATAGAGTTTTAGCAACCGATCCTACAAGGGTCAACTTTAGACAAGTGTAACTCCTAGAATATAATTATTCAGGTGGTCTACTATATATCAAATGAAATATCTTTGAGTCTTATTTCCAACACATCTAATTTCATCTTAATCTAATATCAGAGTAGAAAGTTATGTTCATTTTACTTTAGAGTATCCATCTGTCAACAAGGTGATGATTTGAGTGATAAGCTGTCAACTAAGTGACGAGCTATCAACATAGTCATCATCCTTAACTAGAAAATTCTCTAATCTATTTAGAAAAGTTAATGACTACATTGATAAGCCATCAACAAGTTGAAAAGCTATCAACCAAGTCATCAACCTTAACAAAAACGTGTGCAAACCCAACTAGAGGTTGATTACTAAGTTGATAAGCCATCAAACAGTTGACAAGCTATCAACTAGGTCATCAACTAAAAATTCCTTCAATCTTGTCCTAATTCCTTAGGGGTATTATTGTCTTTTACTCACCTCAAACCCTACCCCCATCACTCAAATGACCCTATAAATATTACTTACTCATTAGTTATCAATTTTTCAATACTCATTCACCTTTCCATTCTCAAGAGAAAGAAGTTAGGGTTTCTTCCTAAATTTCAACTTTCAAGGATCCAAATTCAAGTCTTTCTTTAAGAAATTCAGGTATGTGGGGTTTGGACAAGGATACTCTTTCATCCTTGTGCCCAAAAGGTTTGGTTTTTGAATTGAATTCATGAGACTTAAATTAGGGTTCATACCCAATTTCCATGTTTGTTTTATGAAATTATGGCATTATCATGTGATTTAAAGTTCAGTTAGCACAAAAATTTAGTTTTACTCATGTTTTCACTTACATGATTGTTATTATGAGATGAATTTTAGTATTTTTAAATGAGTTTCTATGAGATGGTGAAAATATATGATTTTTAGCATAATTTAGTAAAATTACAAACAAGAGCATATGAATTTATCACGTTCTCCTAGTTTACAAGAAGTTTAAATTTATTATTTTAGATTACTACAGTATGATTTAGATTTCAATTTGATCTTATGATCTCAGACATGATATAAAATTCACACATATATTCATGAGTATGATTTATTAACGAAAGTATGACTGGTTTTTAAATTTATAAATACAAATGCTTATTTTAAGGTGAATTTCATCAGTATGAGCATGCGGTATATATATTTAAGAGTATTATTTAGCATCGAGAGGGGAATGTGGGTTCTGCGCATCCTATTCTCCAAAAACAATGAGCCACTATAGGTTTAGGATCCTCGCCAGAGAGCATCCCTCTTTTTCCTAATATGGGTTCAGTTTAGTGATCACTCCAGTTTAGGTTCTACTCCGATGTCAAGGATAGAGCAACCCTCCTCAACATGGGTAAGAATTGGAATACATGATAACTCACATGGTTTTTATCGTTTGTGAGAATCTCACACAAAAAAAGAATATTTTAAAAACTATGTGTAGAGATTCATAGTTTTATTCAGAGATTGTTTTATGATTCAATCCAAATGAGATTTCAGCTTTCAGTTTTACCTATGATAAAGGTAAGTCATTTTACACTTAGCCTGCATGAATTGAAAGTATACCTAGCTTCAATTTTACTGATTCTATAAGAATAAAGATTTAAGAAATTAAGTATAGTAACTCAGCTAGTTTATCAGATTATGCTTTATTATTCTAGTGTCATGATTCTTCAACTTTTAGTTTATTTCAGTCTCTTGGTGAGTCTACTTGCACTTAGCATGCATGTTTTAAGATTATGCATTAATTTAGTTTTACTTCTTGCATTCACCCCCACTTACTCAGTATATTTCAGCAGTACTGACCACATATACATCTTTGTGGATACGTTGTCTCATAATGTACGTACCAGTTATGGCCCACACATCATAATCAGACAGTTTGCAGCTTTCAGCCAGCAGGTGATGAGTTCTTTTGATTAAGGGGACTCAAGTCAACTACATTTCCACTATCATATGTTTTATTCAGTTGAGTTGATTAGGGGTAGTTGAGGGTCATGTCATGGCTACCTATAGTCAGTATTAGTAGAGGTTTCATAGACAGTCAGCCAGAATTTATGTATTCAGTTTTAGCTTTCTTTTGTATAATCCAGTGATGTAAATGTTTTAAAACAGTTTTGTGTTAAGCAAGTCCAGTTAATGACATCTCTTCTGCTTATTGTTTCCAATTTTAGGTATTTTATTCAGTTGCCCATAAGTTATTCTAGTATCATGGGTTAGATTAGGATCACCTGTCGTTCTAAGCACCGTGTGCGTCAAAGGGGTAGTCTCGAGGCGTTACAATAAACAAAAGATAATATTTATATAGAAAATTTCTGGAAAATGATACATTTATCAACATGGCTAAAAATGGGTTGCAAAAGAAAATATACTGAAGTTAATTATTTGGATATCGATGGAATTATACATTTCTATAGTTATGTTTCTTTTCTCACACAAAAATATTAAAGATTTTCTTAAGTTATGACGTCTTTACACTTGCTATTTTTTTGGTAGGGTTGCTCTCATCTGAAGAGAAAGAAATTAGATTTGAGTTTTACTAAGAATGTCCAATGTATATAGGCTAGAAAAGGAGAGAGCATTCCACATCCATATTAGAGGCCAAAAGCAGAAGAACTGGGCACTGATTCTAGCCCAACTACATTCTTTGACTAGAAAATTAGAGTTGGTTTGTTTTTTTATTTGTTGTAGGGTCTTGTAATAGTTGTACTTAGAGCCGCCCTTATGAAAAAGTTATGTATTTAGGCTCTTTTTGCACTGATTCTGATGAACTATATGAGTTTACCACCAATAAAGGACCAGTTCCTTTAGGAAATGTTAATGAACAGCAATATAGAAACAAAACTAAATTCATAGAAATAGATCAATACACGATATTTTTCGTGAAAACATCCTTGCTCAAGGGAGAGAAACCATGATATGTCCTCACAGGATTTCTCAAGCTTCACTATAATAAAGAAATATTTGATTACAAAATCCACCAGACTCAAAAGGATTAAACTCTAAATCTTTACATATGCAATAACTCTATTACAATCAAATGGGACAACTCTCTTTCTCTTCTGTTAATCTACTAGATCTAATCAATTAACTACTAGGTAAATCTACCTAAGCAAAGATTAAACATTATCAAGAGAAATCGTTACTCATAAACACTAGAGTAAACTTCTATTGTAGAACAATATTGAAGATTCAAGAAAATAGAAAACTAAAAGGAATCAGGTCCCTGATAGAGCAACTTTTTATTTCTTGAATAAGAGCATCTTTTGCAATTTCTTGAAGAATAATTTGTGCAAGAAAACTATTTTTATAATTTGATCATGTTTGATTGTATATATTGACAGAGAATTTTTAGTAGGAATTAGATTGGACTAGGTATCTCAAGTTATACATTGTGCACCTGCACAGTAATGATGTTACAGGACAAAACTATGCAGAATATGATAGTTGACAACTATCCTTCAGCCATCCTCATGAAGTAGGCATGTGGCAGACCTGGTCCCTGAATGTACTAATAGTCATTATCAAAATATAATATAATAATTTCCTCTTTTTTATGATGACAAACCATAGTTCTAAGAAATTTGAGCTCCCCCTTTCACAATCACTTCCCCCTGTAACCAAAACTTTACTTAATCAGTCTGGATTTCCATTCCCCTAACAACTAGCATCACCCTTACATCAGTAGTAGTATCACCTTTAGATATATGGACTAGGTCCCTTAGATCTAACTACCTATAATCCCTCGTACTTCTACCTAGCTTAAATTCATCCCGAAGATGTCAAAGACATGTTTTAAAGATGAATCCACTTTCATACATATGGTATTTTCAATATTTTTACTTTTATCATGTGGAAAATCGAATAAGCCTTCCATCAATACCAAATTTTCCCAAATCTGACACCCAGGCGAAGAGTTAGAGCCCTTTTAGTGAGACAGTGTATCACCTAAGCCATCAGCGCATCACGGAGCCAGCTTAAATCAAAATTGTCAATTTCCAGTATTGCTCTGCAATAGTGGAGCATTGCGCTAAACTTCCAGGTCGCAATCAAAGTGGCAACGCGATAGCTACGCATCGTGCCACCATGAAGATTCCCTATTGTCCAGTTCTAGTGACTGGGTGTGATAGTGGCGCGTCGCGCTGAGGATGAAAATTAGGAAATTTTCACAAAAATTAAAATATACATACAAGGGTTCAAAGTTTCAATTTACCACCCCTATTTAAACCCAATAACACTTGATTTAGCCATTTTTCACCCACAATATAGTGTTTCTCTCAAGTTTCTCTCAAGAATAAGCTAGGGTTTTCAATTGGGGATTCAAATTCAAGAATCTCTTTGTCAATCTTCATAAAATCAAGAACTAAGGTATGCATAGTGTTCATTGATGGACTCCTTTCATCCATGAAGCCCAAGAATCTCTTTTCAAAGCTCAAGTAGATGGATTTTTATGAATTCCATGTTGGGTTTTTTTTTGTTCATGTTGATAATGACCAATTGAATTCTAATCCATGATTGGTAATAAATTTTAAGTGAAATTAATTATTATAGGTATAGATGATTAAACCCTTGAATGGTGAAATTAGAACTGAATCATGATGTTTACTTGTTGCGTAATGTTGTCTACATATACTATGCTCTCTATGTGTTTGATTAAATGCCTATGGGAAGGAAAAGTGTCATACTAGTATGATAATATGAAATCCCCATCCATATACAAGTTCATGTATGTCAAGTGTTTGATGAAATGTATTAGTCAATAGATTATGGATATGTGTGTATCCATTGTTGTGCTTTAGGATTTATTCCATGAATTACTTTTATACTATCGAGTCCTAGGGGTACTTGTACCCAAAAATTTAGTTGTGTGCCTAAATCCAGTGTCATGTTTTCACGATATCCTCAGTCAAGCCATGTTCAGTAGAATTTAGTCAGTCATGTGACTCAGGAAAACTCAGTAAATTCAGTAATCCTAGTAATCTCATAAAGCTCAGTACTTCAGTAATCTCAGTAGTATTTCGTCAGTCAACGAAACTCAATGAACTTCGCCCAGTTTAGTTTAGTTAATCATGTTCAGTGTCTATTCAAATGGGAGTAGGATTTAGCACCGAGTGAACCTAAGTATGAGGACACAAACTGATAGTTGAGGGTGTGATCCTTAGAAGTAATCCTTGTATTCCAGAATTAGTAACCAGTAATCAGTACTCAGTAATTATTCTATCATGAACTTATTTAATAGTATATTAATTATACAAAACCCATGTTATCAGTATTCAGTTTTAGGACTTTCAAGTACAGTCAATTAGACCAGTTCTTCCTAGTCAGAACTGTCAGAAATAGTCTTTTCTTTATCAGAATATAACATCAATCTCTCAGTATTCAGTAGACTCGATCATCAGTATCAGTAAACTCAGATATCAGTAAATCAGTACTCAGAACCATACCTGTGTCAGTATGGTCTCAGTTACAGTTACGTATTCATGCATGTATTCTTACGTTTATGTTATTCAGTCAGTTAATATTATTCATGCATATGAACCATTGCATTCATCCTACCTCACATGCATACTAGTATATTCAATCGTACAGATGTATTTGCGCTATGGTGTTTTATACCATAGGTTTAGAAGCACAAGCTCCTGACCATCCTTAGTAGATCAGACGTTCAGCAGCCAGACTAATAGTGAGCCCTCATCATTCGAGGATAATAAGATTATTTTAATTACTTTATTATTTTCGTAGTTTGGAGTTAGTTGGGGACATGTCCTATCAACTCCACAATTTTCAGATAGTTTAGAGGCTTTCAGACTATAGTATGTTTCAGACAGTTTACTAAAGTTTTGGGTATTGTGATACCCCATTACAAATATTATTTTATATTCAGTATTAGCTCAGTTTTGAACCTTATGTCCTTACAGCTTACATTTCACATATTTACAGTATATTATTCAATGCTCAGTTACAGATATCAGTCATGGGTTAGTTTATGGTCCTTCAGGGTCATGAGCACCGTGTAGCATTTTGAGTACCAGATTTGGGGTGTTACACTACCTCAGTAAACCTATATTTATATTTTGGCATTATAGGAAAGTGAAGACAGTAAACCAAGATAAATAATAAGTACAATAGTTTAACTCATGTCTACTGAGGCAACACTAACATGAATGAACAAACCATTAAGACAGATGAATGATAGACATAAATGTAAAAGTTCCATTAATTGATAAACTAGGATAAGTACCATACATAGCATTTCAAAAGAACATAAACAATGAATCATAAAATCTACAGTCACAAAAAGGAACTAACACAAAGATTATTTGGAAACAACATAATTTAGGGGGTCTTAAAAGGGTGGAGGTTTGGGAGCAAGGGATCTGTGAAGTATCTCCATCATGGCACTTTCAGCAGTATGAGTGGTTAGAATCTTCTTTGTAAGGTCCTTTACTTCAACATTGAGTTCTTTGACCTCACCAAATAAAGTAATGACCTGGGCCTTCAGTGCTACATTTTTAGCCTTCAACTCATTGGAAGCACTAGGACCCTCTACTGATAATTAATCAATCTTTAATTTGAGATGTGATATCATTACATCTTTGGTCGCCACTGCTAGCCTGAACTTTTCCACCTCAATATTTAATTTCTCTTGCATATCTATCAATTCTGAAACTTGGTACATAGTCCTAAGCTTTCCCTCAACACACTCATTCTCAATTAAGTTGTTCAATGCGAATATTTGTTTCATAATACTAGGTACACCTCTCTCACATACTACCTTAAAATAACTGAACACCTAGTTCAAGAAATATCAATAAGTTATTACATGTCCTTCATCCTTAAAAAGCATAATTTATACATGTTCTCAATCATCAAGGCAGGAAAGCTTATCATCTTAAATTTGCTCAGACACTCCATTAGAAATAGGTCTACTGCTAAAGCTACATTTCTTTTTTCAGACCTGGGTAGTAGAGCCTTATTGACAAACTCAAAAAGAAGTTGAAACTGACCTTTCAGGAATTTCTTCCTGACCCCTGCAGTAGAAGTCCCTCCCACTTTTGAGGTTTTTTCCATGAATTCCATAGATGTTTGTTTTTTCTTCACTAACTTGATCCCAACAATAGGGATGTATAAGATTTTCCCAAGTATTTCCTCATTCAAAACCATCTTTATCCCTTGTACCACTGCTATCAGACTCAGCCATCATCTGCAAACTTGAAGGTATAAAACAAATTCCTTACTTTCTTCTCAAACAAAGATGAAACTTTCCCTCAAATAGGTACATCGATTTATGATACCTTAAATAGATTCAATAAAATCTAACATTCTTGGTTGATCAAAAACTTAGAGTCAAACACCCTTCCTGATAACACTTTTTGAGATTTAATATCTCATTTTTTCTTCTTTATACAAAACCTTCTCTTCATCTAGTACCTTTATACTGTTATATCTACTACTTTATACTTCTTATGGTAGACATGCTTGAGCGAGACTAGGTCTCTCAGATATTTTCTTCTTCATTGTAATTTGCATTTTAAGAGCAGAGGTTTTTGGCCTAGCCCTAGAAAACCTAGTCTCCCTACCTTTTTGCACTTCCTTCCTTATGTTAGATGTTGCATCAGCAGCATCAGTATCAATGTCCTCCTCCTCCTCAACTACATCCATAATATTTACAGTCCCATCTTCCACAACTATTATCTTTTCATCCATATTATTTTTGTTGTTGTTATTTTGCTAGCATCTCCTAGCATTTTATTCTCCATACTTTCAGTGATGTGGGACTTACTTTTATCATCCTTATATTTGTCCTTACCCTTAGTTCCTATCTGCTCATATCTTTTCCAATATAATAGCCCACTATTATCCTTCTCTACATCATTTTTCATAGGAGGCTGCACTGCTTTATTTCTTTTTTATAGGGATATAGAAGTTCCATCATAGGTGAGAATGGGAGATTTAGGTATAATGGGTTCCACCAAGATGGGTTGGCTACCTCTCTAATCACTATCTAATAGGGTTAGGCTTTCAACCACCCAGTCTTCCCCTGCTAAGGCACTACTCGAGGGCTGGATTTCTTAATTAGAGATCTTTCTCGTACAATTGTTCAAAAATTAGGTTTGAAATATTGAAGATCTTTGAGTACAAATTTAATGATATTTAAAGAATAGATGAGAATAAATGGGTTTTGATTTTAATTTTTCTTTTTAAGAGGTTTAAAGGTTTGAACTTAAAGGGTAACACACGTGTCTGGTCCCTATAGGAATATCATTTCAAAGTTAAATCATTTGATAGTGGTTTAATGAGAAGGGAATAGACACATGGAAATTATGACCAGTTACTTTTATTTAATTTTAAGAAAAGCACGCATAATACTAACTTGTGGGTAGGGATCAGGTCCATACCTTGTTTGAAAGGAATTTCTTTATTTGATGTTTGTCTTATCATCTCTCCATGTGTTTTTTCTCCCCATGCATGTATACCTGTAAAAGGTATGGTACTGAGTTAGACCAACTAAAAAAATTGAATCAAGGATTTATGTTCCCTATCATATCCAAGATTCGGAGAAATTAGATCTACTCAAATAATTTAATTTATCTTGATTAGGCTCGATCTCAACTTGTGTTTCACAATTTGCTCCTTGTGAGGAGCCTTTAAGAAAATATCAAACACTTGATCTTCAGATTTACAAAATATTATACAGATTATTTCTTTTTCTACATTGTTTCTAAGATAGTGGTGTCTCAGATCAATATGTTTGTCCCTCTTGTGCTACACAAGGTTCTTGTCAATATTTAGAGAACTTTTGTTATCACACATTAAGGGAATAGTGTTAGTAATAATCCTAAAATCTTTTAGTTGTTACTTGATCCAAAGTAATTGAGCAAAACATGAAGCAGTTGATACATATTCAACTTCAACAATAGAGATAGAAACTAAATTTTCCTTTGTTGATCCCCATGAAATCAGAGATAAAACAAGAAATGAGCCATTCCTTAGGAACTTTTCCTATCTACCAGGTACCCTGCATAGTCAACATCAACATGTTCTATCAAATTAAAATGGTTTCCTAAAGAATTGAACAAAACTAGATCTCTTGTACCTTTTAGGTATATGAGAATCCTTTTAGCAGCCTTTAAGTGAGAGTCTTTTGGACAAACCTGGAACCTTGCATACATACCCACACAGAACACTATATCTGGTCTACTAGGAGTTATTTATAGTAGGGATCCAATGATTCCTCTATACATAGTCTTATTTACTGAGGGACCAGGTTCATCAGTATCTATTTTTGAGCTTGTCCCTATAGGTGTGTCAATGGGCTTGGCATTACTCATGTTGAATTTCTTCAGTAATTCCTTGATGTATTTTTCTAGACAAAACATGATGCCCAGTGGTGTTTGTTTGATCAGTAATCCAGAGAAGAAGCTTAGTTCACTTATCATACTTATTTCAAACTCATTTCCCATAAACTTTGTAAATTTTTTACACAAGGAGACTAAAATTGCACCAAAATTAATATCATCAACATAAATTTGCACAATCAATAGGCTCTTTTCTCTAGATTTTAAAAATAGAGTATTGTCAATTTTTTCTCTCTTAAAACCATTTTCAGGAAGATACTTTGATAATCTTTCATACCAAGCTCTAGGAGCCTGTTTTAAACAACAAAGTGCCTTATTCAATTTTAGAACATGATGTGGTTGATCAATGTCTTCAAAACCAGGTAGTTGTTTGACATAGACCTCTTATTCTAAATGACCATTCAAAAATACACTTTTCACATCCATTTGGAATAGTTTGAACCCCATATATGAAGCAAGTGCAATAAGGATATTAATGGTTCCATTCTTTCAATAGGAGCAAAAGTCTCATCATAGTCAATTCTTGTGTACTGGTTGTATCCTTGCACCAGATGTATTACCTTATTTCTAATGATAGTGCCATGCTTGTTTTTGTACACCCATTTTGTCCCTATAATAGTTTTGTCGACAAGTCTGGCGATCAAGTGCCAAACTTTTCTTCTCTCAAACTAATGAAGTTCTTTCTGAATTACATTTACCTAGTCAGCATCTTTGAGAGCTTTCTTCACATTTTTAGGCTCAATTTAGGATATACATGTTGAAAAGGCCATAAAATTTCTTGCTTGCACCCTAGTCTGTATTCCTAATTCCAAGGAAGAAGTTACATTCTCAAGAGGATGAGATGACTTATTCTTCCCATTATATCTTCTTGAAGTTAATTGAGACACACTTGGACCAGGTCTCTCAAAGTCTTAGTTTTGAGTCCTTTCTGAGACCTATCAATTTTAAAGTCCTTCCCTTGAGAACCTGAATCTTCTTCTTCTCCTTCTTGACCAGTTACATCATCCTAAGAATTTTGCCCTTGAGAATCTCATTCACCTAGTTAGGTAGTGCTCTTTTGTTTTGAACTCTGTAGGCTTTGCTGGTTGAAGAGTATCGCACAAATACTGCACCCTCACTTCTAGATCAAATTTACCCAACTCATCCTTACCATTGTTCAGCACAAAGCACTGCAACCAAATGGATAAAGTAGTCTAGTGAGGCCTTTTTTTTTTGTTGAATAACAGCCCATAAGGAGTCTTATTAAAAATGGAACTGATGAGGCACCTGTTGGTGACATAACAAGATGAGTTTACTACTTTAGACCAAAAACTTTTAGGAAGACCACCATCAATTAGCATGGTTTTGGAAATATCAATCAGGGTTCTATTTTTTCTTTCAACAACTCCATTTTGTTGAGGAGTTCATTGAGTTGAAAAGTTATGACTCGTTCCATTTTTAGCACAAAATTCCTCAACTTTAGCATTCTCATATTATGTTCCATGATTAGACCTTAACCCTTTTATTTTGTTGTTCAACTTCAATTGAATTTGTTTAGCAAATATCACTAGAACTTCATATGTATCATACTTGGAACTCAAGAACATAGTCCATGTAAACCTGAAATAATAATCCACAATGACAAAAACTATTTCATTCCTCCTCTACTTTGAACCTTGACAGGTCCACATAAGTCCATCTGCAACAACTCAAGAGGTCTAGTAGTGCTCACTTGATTCTTTTGTTTAAAAGAGGACCTATCTTGTTTTTCCTTGGCATAGGCATACAAATCTTGGTATCTAAGAACTGCAACTTTGGAACACCTCAGACTAGGTCCTTTAAGGCTAACTTGTTAAGTAGAGATGAGCTTACATGACCCAATCTTCTATTCCAAAGATCAACACTCTCACTTTGAGCACTTAGATAAGTCAAATCACTTTTAGAAATGGAGTTTAGATCAGCCACATACATATTTTTGCATCTTTTAGCTCTGAGAATGACATTTCTAGTATTTAGACTGGTTACAGTGCACTAGTCAGAGAAGAATTTTACTTTATTTCCCTTGTCATAGATTTGTGACTCACTTTGTGAATTATACTTTAATCCACTTAGATAGTACATATATTCAATAGAATAACTCAAGGATTTTCTAAAATTTCCAACACCAAGAATGTAGCCTTTCTTACCATCACCAAAGGAGACACCTCCACCTTGAAGTGCCTTGAGTGAGAGAAAATAATCAGTTCTTCCTGTTATATGCTTGGAGCATCCACTATCAATGAACCAACTTTGACTATTTTCCCTTACTCACACCTGTATTCAGATATCATTTGTTAGATTTGGGAACCTATTTGAGTCTGAGTTCCAAGTAGGGAAATAAGAGAGTAATCACAATATTCTTAGTCCAGTCAGGAAGTCCACCTTTCTTGGATTTCCTCAGGGGATTGGGTCCCTTCTTATGTGATTACATCTGCTAAACATGTGTAGCTAAGGTAATTTCAGCTCTAATCCTTTCTTGGAAATCTCTCATTTATGGTCATTTCCTACACAGTTAGTATATACGAGATTGTTGGCTATAGTTACATATTTGATGTGAGGATTAAAGGTGAGATTTTTATGTTGGCTACCAAGACCTCTTCCATTATTCACTCCTTGGTTTGTCAGATTAGCGAGAATTTGTAAAGAAGCAGTCCATCTTAGAGACGTGTTGAGATCTTATCTTATATGGACCAGGTCCCTTTCTAATTTGGCATTTTTTCAAGAGAAATAACAAAAAACTCTTAAGATTTGCTTAAATTCTCTTCAAGATCAATTTGAATACCACTAACTTCACTTTTTCCCTTGAAAGAAAATTTAGATTATTTCTTTAACTTATCTGAGATCTCAATATTTTCAAATTTTAGGTTTCAGAAATGTTCTCCTAGCTTAGAAATTTGAATAGTTAGGGAAATTTTCTCACTCTTAAGACTTTCTACATTTTCTTCAAGAGAGTTTTTTCAATGTTCACAAGATGACAGTCATTCAGATTGTGTTTAATATCAAGAAGAGTAACCTCATCAGCCCCATAATCTTTAGATTTTTCTATGAGAGAAAAAAGAGAGTTGTAAATGGTTTCATCATCTGCTACAGCCAGAATGGATGCTTCTTCAGGTTTGTCTAACTTATCAGACTCACTGGATGAGTGTCCTCATGTAGCTATGGCCTGCTTAATAATATAGTTAGAAACAACTTTCCTCTTGGGCTTGTCAAGGACCCGGTCCCTCTTCTTCCCTTTTTCTCCTCCTGACTTTAGATACTTTTGATAGTCCATCTTGTGTACTCTTGATAAAGTGACTAGTTTACCATATTTATGGCATAAATCATTCCCACCTGTAGTTCTATTGTTTCTTTCTTTCTCTTGAAATTTTCCACTTCTTTTTATAGCCCCGATGAATTTTTTAGCTAAGTAGGCAATTACTTTATCATCCTCACTTGAACCTGATTATGAAGCGTTTAAAGCTAAGTATTTCTCTTTCTTGGGCTCTTTCCACTATCGGTCTTTTTGCTTCTTTAGCTTAAAGGTCTTTAGATTTCCAATTGACTCATCCTTGGTGAGAGTCTTTGAGATCTCTAGCTTTAGAGATAGCGTTGACTTTACTCTCTCAGGACTTAGGTAGTACATCCAATATTTTTCTCACCTATTTGCTAGGTGGAATAACTTTACCAAGATAGTATAGTTCATTTATGATAGAGGTGAACCTGGTGTGTATCTCCTAAATAGTTTCACTTTCCTTCATAGTGAAAGCTCCATATTGCATGGTGAGCATGTCTACTTTGGACTCTTACACTTGACTTGTTCCTTTATGAGCAGTTTGCAGACATTCCCAGATTTTCTGTGCATTCTTTCATAGTGAGATGTGATTGTACTCATTAGGACCTATTCCACATACAAGAAGTTTCTTAGCCTTGAAATTCTTTTCAATCTTTTTGCGATCCTTTTCATTGTATTCCCTTCGAGTTTTGGGAACCAACCTAATAATTTTACCTTTCTTAATTTCGTTCATGGGAACATGTGGACCATCACAGATTATGTCCCATAATTCACTATCTTTAGCCATTATGAAATTATACATCCTTATCTTCAATAAACCATAATACTTTCCATTAAAATGAGGTGGTTTGGTGGTTAACTATCCTTGCTCTAAGTTGGATGGTTCTACCATAGCTAAAGATCCACTGTAGGTGTTAATTAATTAGAGTGTACCGCTCTGATACCATTTGATGAACTATATGTGTTTACCAATAATAAGGGACTAGGTCCCTGAGGAAATGTTAGTGAATAATAATGCAGAAACAAAACTAAATTCACAAAAACAGATAAACACACGATATTTTACGTGAAAACCTCCTTACTCAAGAGAGAGAAAATATGACATGTCCTTACAGGATTTATTAAGATTTACTATAATCAAGCAACCTTTGGTTTCAGACTCTACTAGACTAAAAGGATTTAATTGGGATAGTTCTTCCTATCTTCTATTAATCAACTAGCTCTAGTCGATTAACTGCTAGGTAACTCTACCTAAACGAAGATTGAACATCATCAAGAGAGAATTATTACTCATAAATACTAGGGTAAACTTTCATTCTAGAACAAGATTCAAGACTCAAGAAAATAGAAAACTAAATGCAATCAAGTCCCTGATAGAGTAGCTTTCTATTTCTTGAACAAGAGCAGCTTTTGCAATTTCTTAAAGAACAATTTGTGCAAAAAAAATATTTTTTAAAGTTGATTGTGTTTGCTTATATATGTTGAGGGAGAATTTTTCATAGGAATTGGATCGGACCAAGTGTCTCAAGTTGAACACTGTGCACCTGCACCGTAATGATGCTACAGGACAAAACTGTAAAGAGTGCGATAGTATACATCAGTCCCTCAGCCATCCTCATGAAATAGACATGTGATAGACCTGGAACCTGAATGCACTAGTACTCATCATAAAAATAAGTAATAAATAGAGTTGTTCTTTTCTTTTTAGAAAACAAGTGGTCCGTACTGTTTTGATTTCATATTTATTCACCTTTGGTAATAAAAACATTTATCTGGGAAAAAGGAACAATCAAAGAACATAAGAGTTGAATTAACCTATTTATTTGGTCTTGTTTTGTGGCAACTCAGATACAATTAGGAGCATACTTTATGGTTTCTAAGTATGCATGACACAATTAGAAGGAGCACATTTTATTGTTCCAAAGTAATTTTTTAAGGAAAAAAAAACGTACATAGATACAATTAGGCGGAGCAAACATCAATGTTTCTGAGTGTACATGTTTTGAGTATATATTACAACTTAGTAGAAATGTGAATATGCAGGCAGTACTTCGTCAACATGTCTACTTCAGTTGTTCCGTGATTTTTTTATATCATCCTTAATTAATTATTATAAATACGTTAATTATTAAAAAATTAATAATATTTAATAAAAAGGTAAAATAGACATTTATGGCATGCTGCTTCAGCCGTAATTTTACTATATTACCCCCTAATTAATTATTATATGTCATCTAAGTATTAAAAAATTAATGATATTCAATAAAAATGGTAAAATAGACATAAAATAATAAATTAACTCAAGATATTTTAAATTAACTTGACATCTTAAATGAGGTCCACTTAAATTTTTTTCACAAGTATTTTTTTATAGTAATCCTATATCACTTTCAATTATTTATTATAAGTCATTTAAGAAATGACTGCTTCACTACTTCAATCGTGATATTTGATTGAGTCTCAAAATTATATCAGTGTCACTTAAATTGGAATAAAAGAAAAAGTATTATAAAATATAATAATTAAAAACTTAAATTATTTTAAATATATAATTAATTATCGGTGCCACAAAAGTTTGAACAAGGAGAGTAACATATATTTCTTGAAAATTACATAAAAAGTATTATAAATTACAATAACTAACAGCTTAAAATATCTAAAAACATATTAAAAATATGATTGATTATCTAAATTCTATTTGTATCACATAAATTGAGATAAAAAAAAATAACATATATCACAAGCCCTTGATATCTAGTATTTAAATATTTGTTCTATAGGTAGTTCTATACTTGCCACTTTATAAAGGAGGATTTGAATGTTTATGTATAAAATATATATAATTTTGTTTAATGGTAGTCATCTATAATTGCCACTTTGTAAATGATGAACATGTTTGATTCAGTTGCTCCATAATTTTACTAAATCACTTATAATTAATTACTATATATTATTTAAGTATTAGAAAATTAATAATACTTAATAAAAAAAAATTAAAATAGATATTTATTATATGTCTGTTTCAGCTGCTTCAACCACAATTTTACTATATCACCACTAATTAACTATTAGAAGTCATCTAAGTATTAAAAAATTAATAATAGTTAATAGAAAAATAAAATAGACATAAAATGATAAATTAACTCTTAATATTTTAAATTAACTTGACACCTTATATGAGACCCACTTAAAACTTTTTACAAGCATTTTTTGTTGTAATTTTACTATATCACTTTTAATTAGTTGTTATCAGTCATTTAAGGCATGTTTGCTTCCCTGGTTCAATCGTGTTATTTGGATGACTCTCGTAATTATATAAGTGCCACTTAAATTCGAATAGAAGAAAAAGTACTATACATCACAATAACTAAAAACTTAAATTATATTAAAAAAATATAATTGACTATCAGTGCAACAAAAGTTTGGACAAGGAAAGTAGCATGTATTATTTAAAAATTACATAAAAAGTATTATAAATTACAATATCTAACATCTTAAAAAATCTAAAAAAAATATATTAAAATATGATTGATTATCTAAATTCTATTTGTGTCACATAAATTGAGACAAAAAATAGCATATATCACGGGTTGTTGATATCTAGTATATAAATATTTGTTCTATAAATAGTCCTACATATATTTTTCATATTTTATTGCCTTCGACTTGCCATTTGCTTTTTCAAATTCTATCAAGATTTCCCTCCTCCAATTCTTTATTCTTTGAGAAAAGAACCTACGGGAAGCGCCGATTTACGGATAAGGACCTCGAGAATTATTTCTTTCGATCTCCATCTTTTACCCGTAATAGGTATTGGTATATACCCCAATTTCGTCCTTTCATTAGCAATTAATCAGGTTGAAGTTATTCTCTAATTTTGTATAGATAATTTGGATGACTGATATAAATAAAAAAACCTATATTTGTTTTTAAAATCATTCTTGGACAATGAAAAAAGAACACTTTTTTCTATTGAAACTTGCTTGAACATGAATAACTCCCTTTGGTATTCTACGTGCACCCTTATGTGGACCAATGCATCCATTCCACCGTGAATTAATTTTCGGAAGAGAATTCACTTTGAAGAAACTATTACCTAGATACACAATTCATGCTATTTCATAATTGAATCAACTAAAAATTTAAAAATTTAAAAATCCCTAAAGTTAGGGATTTATCAATAAGTAATGTTGCACCAATGCCCAACCAAAGGACGACTGCGGTATCAATCAAAATGACAGTCATCGCTACTGGTGTAACAACCCTTCAAGTCGATTTGTAAATTACCCTATTTTAACCCTTCTCGTAATTTTTAGACATGAATTTAAGACTTATGGAAGTGGGTAGTGTCGATTCTCGAGGTTTTGGATAATTTTTGATGATTTATTTAAGTTTTAAATATTTTAGATAACTAATTTAATTAGTGAGTTAATGAGTTAAAGTTGTAATTTACTTACTTGTGTGGTCAATTTTAGAATAAACTTAAATGGAGGGTTTAACAATAGGAATAACAATATCAATAAAGATCAAAAAGTTGAGAGAGAAAAAGGGCACGCAGTTTCTGTGTCCACCATTGCAGCTTTGAAGGGAGATTTGCGAGGGTTTCAGGTAAGGGATTATGCATGAATTAATTTATACACTTAAATATACCTACTTCTCTATATCTATACTAGTGCATAATGGTGAGTAATGTTAGGCAGTAGTCATACGTGTTAGCTTCCTGATGCATTAGAATTAGGTGGAATACTTAATGGTGCATTACATGCTTATGGTAACAAGAGTAATATGGAAAATTCTATGTCAATAATGTTAAATGTTGTTGGCAGTAATTAGACAATAGGTTGATTTACTTATTTCTAGAATTAGAATCTATATAGGTGCGTTAATGATAAGGTAATTAATGACCAATTCTCGACCTAATAGGATCTGTTGCTAGAAATTGACTAGTGATGATTTTCCATACACTAATTAGAGAACTACGGTAACTGTATTTTTCTTGTTATGTATAGGATAGTATGGGAACCATTATTTTGTATATGATTTTAGGTATAGAGTATTTAGAGAAAGAATTTATAAAATGGGTGTCATTAGATTCTTATTCTAATGGGGATATGTATTTTAACAGAATTTGATCATTCAGAAGCTTTATGAAAAGGCAAGACCCTTGCACAATAGCTTGCTTTCGAGTTCTTCGGTTGAGGTAGGTTATAGTTCAATTGGAGTTTAGACTCGACTTAATTGTGTGTATGCTCCTAAATTGAATACTTGTTGATTGGTATTTGAACATGCTTGAAATTATTGATGTTTGGATTGTTGTTGCGTGTATAAATGTATATTAAAAATTTACTGGATGGAATTGTCTTATGACTTAAGGTGTACTTGTAAACTTGGTACATTGTGTTGTATGCTGTGAGGTTGTGTAAATTGATATTGATAATACTTGTATATGTTAGATCGAGTACCATGCCGGTATGGATATTTATATGTTGGATCGGGTACCACACCGATACGGATATGTATATGTTGGATCGGATACCACGCCGGTACGGATATGTATATGTTGGATCAAGTACCATGCCGGTACGGATATTTATATATTAGATCGGGTACCACACCGGTACGGATATTTATATATTGGATCGGGTACCACGCTGTTACAAATATGGATATGTTGGATCGGGTGCCACGCCGGTACGGATATTTATATGTTGGATCAGGTACCGCGCCAGTACGAATATATATATGTTGGATCGGGTACCATGCCGGTACGAATATATATTTGTTGGATCGGGTACCACGCTGGTACGGTACATGAACATAGATTGTTCCTTGTATGTCATGACTATTTGGGCAAAAATAAGTCCCATAGAATATGTATACATATTTGTGTTGATTCTGTGGATGTTTATAGTATGGTTGATACTCTTAATGGTTATGTGGCTTGGTTGTGAGTACTGTTTGACCTGTTATTGCTCTATTATTGATTCATTGAATTGTTGTTATGTGACGATGCATGCGTACTGATCATTTGATTTACACTGTGTACATGTTATTAAGTTGAGTTTGCCTATGATACCTACCAGTACATAGTGGTTTGTGCTGATACTACCCTATACTCTTGTTTTATTGAGTGCAGAAAGTTTTCTAGAGGCTCAAACATGGCCTCACTTCTAGAGTTTCATAGAAGATCTTGATCCGAGGGTGAGCACTCAATCTCCAAGCTGCCATGGGTCATCTTATTTGTTCTTGTCCATCTTTCAGGCAACAAAACACTCATTATTTTCTTTATTTTGGAAATCTCTTTAGACATTATCTTTGTTAGTAGTTCTTATACGATGACTTTCAGGTTTAGGGGATTTTAGTAAGTAGTTTGTTGGATTTCCGCATAATTAATGATTAGTTTTGGATTATTGTTATTATGTTGATTTTATGATAATATCATTTTAATATTGACTTAATAATTGGGTAATAGTTTGATTTAGATGGTTCTCCCACAGGAAGATTAGTGTGGGTGCTACTCATGGCCATTTGGGTCGTGACAAATGGACGTCAAAATGGATTTTGGATGAGATCAACTCCCCCATTGCGTATTGGTACTTATCCAGTATAGAATAAATCCGCTTCTCTTTCTTCCTACGAATAGAATAAATCTGCTTCTCTTTGTTCCTACGAATAGAATTGTTCCATTATAACCTCTAGAATAGAACACCCTTGAATCAAGCGTCGAAACATCTAGAAGGTTTTGCTTATAGTTATTCAAGTACAGATGCTTTTCTCTCCTAACCGACCTTCCCGGAAGTCGATGACTATTCATAGCTATTACCTTAACACCAAAGAAAAGTTTGATCCGATGTTTTATTTCTGTCCTAGTTGATCCTAATTCGACATAGAAGTATATTGATTTTTCCCCAATAACCGAATACTTTTGAAATCCCCAAGTAATTTATCCTACGGATTTACTTAGAGATATTTTGGTGGAAATTTATGTAATGGATTTTATTACCTGGGAAATTATTTGGGAATTTTCTGCTGCAAATTTTGCTAGGGATTTATTCTTGCGATTTACCTGCGAAATTATTACTTGCGACATTACCTGGGGAAATGTATCGGCAGGTATTTTATCTCTAGATAAATCCGCAGGTATGTGAAAAAATATATATTTTTTTTAAATCCATAGAAAAATCCCCAGATAACTTATCCTATGGATTTACTTAGAGATATTTTGGTGGAAATTTATGTAACGGATTTTATTACCTGAGAAATTATTTGGGGATTTTATGCTGCTAATTTTGCTAGGGATTTACCTGCGAAATTCTTACTTGTGATATTACCTGGGGAAATGTATCGGTGAGTATTTTATCTCTCGGTAAATCCGCAGGTATATGGACAAATATATATATATATATATATATATATATATATATATTATGTAATGGATTTTATTATCTGGGAAATTATTTGGGGATTTTGTTCTGCAAATTTCGCTGGGGATTTACCTGGGAAATTATTACTTGGAAAATTATTGGGGGATTGTGTGTCTACAAATTTAGCTGAAATTATTTCTTGGCGATTTAGCTATGAAAGTACTACTTGGAAAATTATTGGGGGATTGAGTTGCTACAAATTTAGCTGAAACTATTTCTTGAAGATTTACGTAGGATTTTTGTGACTTGAAAATTTTAAATAGGAAAAGGATAAACTTGAATAATAAAAAACATAAAATAAAAAGAAATTAGACATTAAATCGGTGGACACGTATAATCAAGCAGAAGATGCTCAAGAAATTAAAATTATTTTGTTGACATAGATGGTATCACAAATGTATTCGAGCTGAATAAACCTTAGCTTGACTCATTATGTTATCACCAAAAAAATTAAAGAGGTGAAATTTCGTTGGCCTAATATAGGGCGAAGAACGACTCGGGGCTCAAATAGATAGTGTTTTCTATTGGTAAATTTAAATGTAATTGTAAGGCATCATACTACGCATGACAATATAATATATCAATATAATGTACTTTTAGGAGTCATTTGATGTGAGATATAAGGTATAATAATCACGAAATAAAATAAAAAAATAATTTATTTTACATTGAGTTGAAAGTATTAGTAGTTTCAGAATTATATATATGATGAGATTAGGGGTGGGCATTCTGTTAGTTTGATTTTCTTGTTTAATATCGGTTTGTTTTTTGGATTTTTGAATTGACGAAAATGACAGTCGTAATCATACCAAAATAAATTCAATTTGATTCGATTTCTATAAATTCGATCGGTTCAGTTATTTTGAATTTTTATTTTGATTTTTAAGATTAAATTAGTGAGTCTTTCTTTGTCATGATCAGGCATTAAAAAAATTGTGATTTTTTTTTAGAAAAAATTATTTTTTAAAAACCTATTTTTCATTTATAAATATAACGGGAAAATGAAATAACGGGAAATGAAATGAAATAATGGGAAAACATTATTTATACTAAATATAATATATATATATATATTATCGTTGATTTTAAAGTAATATATTATATGTCGTACTTTTAGTTATACAATTTATACATAACTAATTTGAGCAGAATTTTATTATTTATTTTACTATTATTATTATTGTATTAGTCCACAACCTTAGTCAATTTAATTTATGTATTTTCTAGTCTGATTTTGCCAATTTGTAATAATTTTAGCCTAATTTTATCCAATTTATTACAATTCTAGCCCTAATTGTGTCCAATTTAACTCAATTTCAAATTTCATTCAGTTTTTTAACAAAATTCTTAATCTTTAGATCTCAATCGTTGAACAATATTTATTTATTTATTATTATATTTTTAATGTTAATTTTATATAGTTACTATATTTATTAAATATCAACCTAATTCAATTCAATTTTCCTAATTTATTTAAATTCTATCCATTTTATACTCAATTTGTGTCAATTGAGTTTAATTTGACTCAATCAAAATCCTCAATTCAATTTTTTTAACCCAATATCTAATCCCAATTTTACTCATCTCCTCAAGTGTAATCTTAATCGTTCATCATATTTGATCAACGATCAATATTAAATCAATTTTCACTAATATTTTCTTGAAATTGGACAGCTTCAGACTATTTTTCTTGAACCGAGGGTATATTGAAAACAACCTATCTACCTTAGCAGTAAGGTCTGCGTACACTGTACCCTCCACGAACCCCAATTTGTGGAAATAAATTGGGTTACTTGTGTTGATATCCAATTGTGACCTTAGGCTATTATTTTAGCAAAATTATTATTTTTAAATGTTGATATTTTCTACGCAGTATTTTGATATCAAATAAATATTAACATGTCGCATTCATGATTTGAAAAGATGTGATTTATTTTTATATTATTATTTTTTACATTATATAATATTTTACATAATTTTGCTAATATTTATTAAATCATTTCCACAATTATACATGCCCATAATTTACAAACATTGTCTATTATTATTATTATTATTATTATTATTAATATTAATATAATATTATTATGACGTCTTTCCTACTTTTATTAAATAGCAACCTAAGTCAATTCAATTTGCCCAGCTTATGTAATGTCTAGCCTAATTCTTATTCAATTAATATCAATTTTATTCAGAATTGATATTAATTCGAGCTGAATAAACCTTAGCTTGACTTAATTTTAAAAATACTTGTGAACCTCACACGAGCTGATCAAGCAACTTAATATGATATCAAAGATGTATTTGAGCTGACCATCAATCTTAGTTTGACTCGTTATTAAGATTGAGAAATTAATGGTCATCAGTGATTGATAAGTAATTCAAGATTAATAATATTTAATAAAAAAATAAAATAGACATTTATAACATTTCTGCTTCAGTTGTTGTTGACACCTAATTTTGACCTCCTTATATTCTCTTAGTCTACTATTTTATCAAAATTATTTAATTTCAAATATTAATATTTTTACACATTATTCTCGTATTATATAAATAACAACGTGTCACATTAATTATTTAAATATTTATAAATTATTTTTATTAATTTTTATTATAATTTTTTACAATTTATTAATTCAAATACAATATTTTACATAATTTTCTTACTTAAATCATCTTTCATAAATATGCACACTCACAATTTACCAATACATTATTTAATTTTTATTATTATTATTATTATTATTATTATTTTACATTTTGTAACTAATTTATTTTAAAATATTAACAAAAATTTTGTAAACTATTTTTTTTACATAATCTTAATTCTACATGCGTTGTCTATTTTTAATAGCGACACCTTATTTTATTTATTAAATACCAGCCTAACTTAAAACAATTTTCCTAATTTATTTAAGTTCTAGCCACCTTGTACTCAATTAATGTCAATTTTAACCAAATTAACATTAATTTTAAGATATTTTACATAATTTCATTAAATTATTTTTCATAAATATGCACACTCTCGATTTACAAAAGCATTGTCTATTATTATTATTATTGTTATTGTTGTTGTTGTTGTTGTTGTTATTTTTAGTGTTGTTGTTAAAATAGAAGTCAATTACATTTAATTTCCCTTTTATTGTTAAATTATCAGCCAATTTTATATCCCATTGATGACAATTATAGCCAAATTGATACCAATTTTAAGGTCAAATTGAAATTCAATTTTTTCTAACACCTTTTTAAATAACTTTAATCTCAAGCATTGATCAAAACCAATCCAACGGCTGAGATTAAATTTTTTACTCCTCCCCTTTTAAATAAAACAAGAATGCTAATTTTATTTCCACCAAAAACATCTGCCTCTCTCCCTATCTTCTCTATCTTCCCTCTCTCTACACTTTCTCTCTCTCTCTCTCTCAAACCAAAACAACTGATGCCGCCTCCACCGCCTTCTTCGACGACCATCATTAAGCCGTTTTTCCCCTTCCTAAGGTTTGCCGCCGCTACACAGCATCCATACAGCTGCCACAGCCATCAACGCTAGTCATCGCCACCGACAGACTCAACAACTTCCATAGGTTAGCAGGATATCATATGTCCGATTAACATCACATCCAACTTGGTACTCTTGAACATCACCATGGACACTCTACATGGATGTACCTGAGTTAATTCTCTATGCAGGAAGCCTGTCTCATTCATCTGACTTTGTAAAGAATGTGAAATCTCAATTTTGTACAAAAGTCGTGGTATGTGATGATTGCATCAGACTGGAAGGGGAAGGTTCTCCTAATGTTGTTGGACTCTTCAAAGGAAAGCCTGATAATACTTGCCCTATGAACAGATATGACTGTTAATTGCTAAATCTTCTAATGGTATTATTGCAGCAGGTCTGTCACCTCCTCCTCCTCTTACTATTGTGTTTTAGTATCTGAAAGTGTGACATACTATGAAGAATAGTTCATTTTCTGGCCGGATAAACTTCTGGACCTTCATAGAAGTGGTCCTTCCTAGACATCTTTTTTTTGTTTCCACTTTCCTGTGATTCAGTTGAACCATCCAAGTTCTTTGAATCTTTTTCTGTTGTGTTTCTATATAAAGGACTGTGTTCAAAACTTTGTATTTAAGTTAATATTGTGGTTGACTAATAGGACTATCAAGTACATTATTGTTCATTACTATCAAGTTAATTTGTATTTAAGCTAGTAATGTGGTTGACTGGTAGGACTAACAAGTGCTTTATTTTTCATTACCATCAAGTACATTTGTATTTATGTTAGTAATGTGGTTGACTGGTAGGACTAGCATTATTGTTCATTACTGTCAATTTATATTAAGTACTCTATTTTAATTTGTTTGTCTGGTTTAACTTGAAACAAAGTTTAACAAAGTGAAGAATATTTTGAAATCTTGTGATCTTAAATTAAAACTGTATATAATGATCAAGTGTAGTGTTTTGAAATGTGTACTAGTGACTTCAAAATGATCAAATGTCATCACTTGAGAAGTGGATTAGTGACTTGAAAATAGTTTAGTGTGGTTACATGAAAGGTTAACTTAAAAAGGGTTAAGTATAATGACTTGAAATGTGAATTAGTTATTTGAAAATTATTAAGTGTAGTGATTGAAAATGTGTACTAGTGACTTGAAAATGGTTAAGTGTAGCGACTTGAAGTGTGAATTAGTTACTTGAAAATGGTCATGCATAGTTACTTGGAATATGTACTAGTGAGTCGAAAATGGTTAAGTGTGGTGACTTGAAAATGTTTAAGTATAGTGGCTTGAAATGTCAATTAGCTTTCTAAAAATGGCTTGAGTGTAGTGACTTGAAATGTGTACTAGTGACTTGAAAATGATTAAGTGTAGTTACTTGAAATTGTGAATTTGTGACTTAAAAATGATTAAGTGTAGTTATTTGAAATTGTGAACTTGTGACTTGAAAATGGTTAAGTGTAGTCAATTAAAATGTGTACTAATAACTTGAAAATAATAAAGTATAGTTACTTGAAATGTGCAGTGTCTTGAAATGTGTATTAGTGACTTGAAAATAATTAAGTGTAGTGACTTAAAATGTATACTAGTGACTTTAAAATGATTAAGTGTAGTGACTTGAAATTTGTACTAGTGACTTGAAAATAGTTAAGTGTAGTTACTTGAAAATGGTTAAGTATAGTGACTTGAAATGTGTACTAGTGACTTGAAAATGGTCAAGTGTAGTTACTTGAAAGTGGTTAAGTATAGTGACTTGAAAATTGTTGAGTATCGTTATTTGAAATGTGAAAGTAGTTACTTGAAAATGGTTAAGTATAGTGACTTGAAATGTGAATTAATTATTTTAAAATGGTTCAGTGTAGTGATTTGAAATGTGTACTAGTGACTTGAAAATGATTAAGTGTAGTGCTTTATAATGTGAATTAGTTATTTGAAAATGGTTAAGTGTAATGACTTCAAATGTGTGCTAGTGAGTTGAAAACGGTTAAGTGTAGTTACTTGAAAATTGTCGAGTATAATGACTTGAAATATTAATTAATTAGCTATTTAAAAATTATTAAGTGTAGTGACTTAAAAATGATTAAGTGTAGTTATTTGATATTGCAAACTTGTGACTTGAAAATGGTTAAGTGTAGTTACTTGAAATTGTGAACTTGTGACTTGAAAATGATTAAGTGTAGTCACTTGAAATGTGTACTAATAACTTGAAAATAATAGTAAAGTATAGTTACTTGAAAATTATTAAGTATAGTGACTTGAAATGTGAATTAGTTAATTGAAAATAGTTGTGTAGTGATTTGATATGTGTACTAGTGATTTGATATGTGTACTAGTGATTTGAAAATGTTTTAAGTGTAGTGACTTGCAATGTGAATTAGTTATTTGAAAATGGTTGTGCAGTGACTTGAAGTATGTAGTAGTGACTTGAAAATGGTGAAGTGTAGTTACTTGAAATGTGAATTATCTACTTGAAAATGGTTAAGTATAGTAACATAAAATTATAATATCAACCTCACTCATCTATTTCATGTTCAATTAATGTAAGAGAATAACAAGATTTTAATTGAAATAGATCTTTCCGTTGTTTTATTACATTATTGCCAATACTCTTTTTGTATTTGCCTGTTTTCTATTGCAACTCTAATCTTGTCATTTGTCTTCTGTGTATTTTGTTGTAGCATCAAGCAATTTAGTACAAGCAACCTCTTGTGGTGGAGAGGTCTTGCTCGACTGTTGGAAGTTAAAAGACTTGTTAAATGATGAACACACATCTCAAGAATACAACCAAGAGGATGAAAGTGATGATGACTCTGACGACGTGAATGAAAGTGATTCAAGTTTGAATATTTTGTTTTGGACCATTTAAGAATCATACATTATTGATATGGATGTTTTAAAATTTTTTTTGTTAGCTGTAATTATTTACATTAGACTTGTATTGAATGATGTTTTTGAGAATTATTGAAGGTTTTGAATAGATTTTTGATTAATTGTGACATATTTGTAGTAATTTACGTGAATTATTATTTGAGAATTTTCATGGGGATGAGCATGCTAAATATTCATGAAAATTTTCTTGAAAGAATTTGTTCTTGCAGATTTATTTAGGGCATTTCATACGAATTTTCCTGCGAAATAGATCGTGGGAAATAATTTGTGAATTTTTTTCGTGGAAATCCCCAGGTAAAATTCCCTTTTTATGAAATTTTATCAAATAATTCATGCAAAATTTTGATAGTTAATCGCAAATAAATCCGCAAATAACGTACCTGCGGATTTATTTTCGTAGCTAAATTACCTAGGGATTCACTTGAAAATCTTCGTGGGGAATAATTTGTGAATTTTTTCATGAAAATTCGCAGGTAAAATCCCTTTTTAATGAAATTTTACCAAATAATTCAAGTAAATTTTTGATAGTTAATCACAAATAAATCCGCAAATAACGTACCTGTAGATTTATTTTCGCAGCTAAATTACCTAGGAATTTTATAAATCCGCAGGTAATAATTACCTATGAAGGTATTTCCTTTGAATTCTAATTGGTAAGGAAATCCGCAGGTAATCTGTAACACCCTATACCTTCAGACTTGAACATAAATTGTCATTTCTACTTGTACACATTCCAAAAACCATAAATCTATTGTGAATATAGTGTTTTGATCAACTATGTGGTGTATAAATCTAGTTGAGCATGAATTGAGATCATAGAGGTCCCCTAACTCAAGGACGAGTTGAAAGCTTTTCCATCGATTGAGTTTTAGTAAGTGTCAAAACTTGGGTCAACTTCAATCGGTCATTACTCTTTGTATATATTGAATTAGAGTGCCTACTATATATCAAATGAAAGGTCTTCTAATTATCTTTCCAATGATACCAATTTCACAAAAATTCAACACTGATGATAGGCGATATTACGCGCCTATATCAATATATTTTGCCCATATTTATGCCATGTTTTGAGAACAAAGTATATATTTCATGCGCTTTTAGTCCTTTTCCCTATAAGTGAGCTAACGAACATGATTAGCAAAGTTTCAGGTATAAATGATGCAGAATTCAGAATTTTATGGCTTACTTGACACCAAAGAAAGCTCACGAAGGAAGGAAAGGGAGCTTGAACGCCTAAAGGACCAAAATTGATACATGGAAAATCTGTCCCGGGCTAAAACAACATTTCTAAAGACTTTGGGGACTTGCAGTAACTTATGTGGATTAGGATAATAATACATTAACCTAGTACAATTGGGTTAAGTATTTCATTAGTTTATTTGGATAATGTTACATTAACCTAGTACAATTGGGTTAAGTATTTCATTAGTTTAGTAGGATTTGGTTAAGTATTTCATTAGCTTAGTAGGAATAGGATATGGGTATTATAAATACCCTATCTTGCTAGAGATTTTTATTCATTCCTCCCTTAGTGGAGAGATACATTCTACTTCTCAATTCCGAATTCTTCCATTAATTCTATTTTTCTTCTTCTATTCATTTATTCTTAATTTCCGCAACAAGAGAATCGTTACTTTGCCTAGGAATTCACGCCTAAACGCCTACCACTTGTGCTACACGAAATTAATCAATCTTGTGGTATAACAACAATGTCAATCGTGATCTCCTTCGCAGTCATGGGTAACCAAACTTCTCTGTTGGGGTTGTGGAAGCCAACTGAGATACTATCTATTGCTGTGAGTTTGTGAGTTCGTGACACGTATGATGCTTATATCATTATTCTCTTCATCTTAATCTACATTCTTTGTGGTTGTAAACGCAAGAATACGCCAGTATAACATTTATCTTGTTCGAAAGAAAGGTTATTTGTCTGGAAAAGAGATAGTGTCAAGGTAGTAGGGTCCCATCCTAAATTCCCTATTAAACAGTTAGTTCCTTAACTGGATTAACCTCTTGGAGAATTCGTACCGTTAGACACGCTTTAAGCTCGAAAGAGTTAAAGTGAAATAATCCTCGAATAGGTCGAAAGACGCCTGGATTTACCATCGAATACAATTCTCTATAAGCACATGCATGTCGGAATTCTACACACTCATAGTCAATAGAGACGTATAACTCAGGAGGTGGACATAACCCCAACGCTTCAATTCTCATTGTTTACAACTTACGTAACAATCCTTCTCTTTTTACTTTGCTATTTTCAGCTTTTACTTCATTGTTTTATTTACATTACTTGCACGACAAGACTCCCCCCCTTTTCGAGACTTGCACCAAAAGTTTAGTAATTTTGCTTACTTGTTGGCCAAGCTATTCCCTGTGGGATCGATACCCAACCCAGGTTGGGTTCTATATTTGCTAACGACTGCTTTACACTCCTACGAGAGCTGTAGATTGAGCGTTATCAAAAATTGGTGCCGTTGCTGGGGAATACGAGTGTCAATCAAGTTCGTGATAATTAATAGACCCTTTGGTCAAAGATTCTCGTACTTTTACTTTCAGTTTTTGTCTTTGTTCTCTGCAGGTTTTTTTTCAGTGCATGCCCCATACTCGATGTACTGGTCAACCGTTATTACCTATCAATCCTGAACCACAACGTATTGGCAGAATGGAAGCACAAGCAGAAATCGAAAGGATGGCTGCTCAACAGGAACAAGCAAGACTGGCTGCCCTTGCCGCAGCCCAGGTTCAACAGCAGAACATTGATAACCCTGAACGAACAACAAATCCCGACGATAAGGATTTAGGTGATGACGAGTTTCTAAACCCTAGGCGTGATGCTGAAATTATAACACCTGTCAACAGAAGAGGTCGACAAGCACGGTTTAGGTATGATCGCCAACCTATGCAGCCAGCTTTCGATGATGATGATGATGATCTTGATGGTGCCGGAGCCACTGGATCCATAATTCCAACACCATTAGCGCCCGGAGCCAAGTTCAACTTCACAAGCATCATGATTCAGTTATTGCAACTCAAGGGATTATTTGGTGGACTAGCAGGCGATGATCCGAATATGCATCTCATCAACTTTATTTCTACATGCAAGTCGTTTGACAATCCTGGTGTTGGTCAGAATGCAATTCGATTACGCTTATTTCCATTGTCTCTGTCTGGGGAGGCAACACTATGGTTGAATGGGCTGACTCCTGATTCAATTACAAATTGGAAGCAATTGAGAGACGCTTTCCTATAAAGATTCTTTCCGCCATCCAAGAGGGCACAATTGAGAGATGAAATCAACAACTTTCGTCAGCTTCCCACTGAAGCTCTTCATGAAACATGGGAGAGGTTCAAGACAAAGCTAGCGAGATGCCCAAACCATCACATGACTAATGTCCACCTAACGGAGATCTTGTATAGAGCCTTGAATTCAATAACTAAACCAGTGGTGGATAACGCAGCTGGAGGATCTTTTATGGACCTCACCTTTGGTCAAGCAAGAAATATGCTGGATCGTATGACGAAACAAAGTAGAGCTTGGCATACCAGGGATTCTGAGGTAGCAAGCCCCACTTTGTCTATTGGCATGACTGCAGACCAAAGAAGAAGAGAAGAAGCACGTGATCAGGATATGGCGCACATGAAAACTCAAATGGATCTTCTTACAAAGCATCTATTATCAGGGAAGACTGAAAAAGTGAAAGCTATTGCGTCAAAAGGAAGAGACGAATCTGATTCGGAAGAGGAGGCCAACTACTTGAACAATCAGGGGGGTTTCCATGGGAATGCCCAAGGAAACCAAGGTCAGAACTATTATGATAAATCCAAGGAGCAAGGTAGTTGGAAGAACAATAATGAAAAGAGTGGTTTGTACGTTCCCCCTGGTAGACGTGACACCACCACATCTAATTCTGGAAGTATGGAAGACATGATGACTAAATTATTGAAAGGAGTGGAAGCAACGAGCGCGGGAGTTACGGAGGTAATTAATGATTTGTCCTCCATGAAACAATTAGTTGATTCTCATTCCACTTCAATCAAGCAAATAGAGCAGCAATTGAGCCAACTTTCAGCAGCACTCAATCAAAGAAAGGTTGGCACCTTACCTAGCAATACTGTGCAAAACCCAAGGAATGATGGGTCATGCATGGCCATCACTACCAGAAGTGGTAAGGTGCTGGAAACTTCAGAAAAAGTCAAGCAAGTGGTTGACGAAGTTGCGGGCATGGATGACAACGCAAAGGGAGAAGATGCCACAGCACCTACTCCTGATGACAAGGACGCCTCACCCAGTGCTGTGCAACCTGGAAAATCTAAAAAACAGAAGCAATAGGAGAAGAAAACCGTGGAGAGAACACTTTCATACCCACCACCACCTTTTCCCCAAAGATTGAAGAAGGTGGCGGATGAAATAAAGTTCAGCAAATTTATGACTATGTTAAAGCAGCTGACCATTAATGTTTCATTGATAGAGGAACTTGAAAAAATGCCTGGGTATGCAAAATTTATGAAGGATCTTTTGACTAAGAAGCGGGCAGCAAGTTATGAGTTGAAAGAAGATGTGCATCATTGTAGTGCAATTGCTACCCGGTCGATAGTTCAGAAGAAGGCCGACCCCGGAGCTTTCACTATTCCTTGCACCGTTGGATCTTTGAATTTTGCCAAAGCATTATGTGACTTAGGAGCCAGCATCAATTTGATGCCATTATCGATCTACAAGAAGTTGGGGTTGGGTGATCCTACTCCAACCAATATGAGGCTCGTCATGGCGGATAGGTCGGTGAAATGACCTGTTGGTATTTTATTTGACGTATTGGTGAAGGTTTCTTCATTCATCTTTCCGAAAGACTTTGTTATTTTGGATTGTGAGGCAGATTCAGAAGTTCCCATAATATCCCAATTTGATGGACTAGTATATTATGTTGCATTCTTCGGTGTTGATAGATGATTGGTACTAGACTATAGGCTTGAATTTAATGTAGGATACAGATGTGAGAATAGTGGCAAGAGATTGATGATGCATGTTTTGTGGGATTAATTAGTAGGCTTGATGTGTTGAAATAATACGTGCTAATGGATTATGATAAGGAAAACTCGCAAGGTCATGATTGATTATTGTGGTTGTGAAGTTCTAGCGTACTTGTGTTTCTTGATGTTTATTTCATAGTTTCCAAGTGAGAATTATGTGTAAGGTTGGGTTGTAAATCATGTTTAGCACTAGACATTAAGTTTGCACAGTTGGTGGCCATTAAGGTGGTTGTGATGATTGCTTGGGTAATGATACCAGTTTTATAAGAAGTGATCTAATAGGCTTGAACAGTGTATCCAAGAGATTAAGTTTATTTGATTCGTAGTGAAGTATGATGTTGTATGTATGATGTAGAAGTACGCCAAGGTGATATGAGGTTGCTGTATTTCTCTAAAGCTATTACATGATTTGTGTGGCTAATGTGCCGTTGAGTTGTTAGATGGAAAAAGACTAGTTAGAGGGTATATGGTATTCTAGATAGCCAAGTTAAGGAGCCTTGATTGATAATGTTGAGCCTTTTGATATGATCTTGACTCTCATAGTAGAAAGATATAAGTTTAGAGTAGCAATATTAGTATGCTATGACGGAAGTAGTATTGTTCGTCAAAGGCTCGGTGATATCCATGTGAAGCGTTAGAAGCTAAGTTTGATCTTTCTTTTGAAGATTTGAAGTTAGTAAGTGTGCTAGTATTATACTATGACTATTGGGGCTATCAAAATATAGAGTGTATCTTAGGAGGTAGTATTAGCAGTGGGCTTTCCGCTTTCATGTGTGGTCTTTCGGGTTAAGTTCTATTAATTTTGCGTATTGTCATATTTCAGACCCCACAGTGCAGTGAGTGCAGTTAAGTGTAAAGTCTAGTAAGGAATCTCCCAAAATTAATACGACGGCTTAAAGCCAAGGGGGAGATGATAGAAAAAGAAACCAAGTCCGGCTCTGAGATTCTGGTAGTAATGCTAGCATGATATAAAACATCAAAAAGTGAGGGTGAGACTCAATCCATTCTAGTCTCAGTTTTTTTCAGTTATCCTAATACCTACTCATACCTCACGTTTCAGTTCCATAATCATAGTTCGTGTTCATGTATATGATAGAAAATCACTTGCTCTTCCAGATTCCTAAATGAGGAGTTCCAGTTTATTCAGTAGTCATAATCACATTCCATATGTTATGAACTCCAAATTGAGGTCATATAGCTCATGACTCATGTACTTACGCTTTATAGTATGCTTCTTTTAGATAAGACCATAAGTGTGAAGTAAGATCTGGGGCCAAGTTTTTAATTTATGTGATAGTTAGTGAAAATTTGTGTGTGTATATTCTTGGGGTAGCGCATGGGAGTTATATTGACAATGGTTTAGAGACTATGTGAAATATGTATTTACGGGTGTTTGCCTTGAAGTTCATATGAGGTTATAAATATAGGCTTGAATGACATGTGGGGATTTTAGTGAAAGGACATAATATGCTCTAGTAAATTCATAGTAAGAGTTCAGAGTTAGTCGTTGAAGTGGTAAGGCACGTTATGCTTAGGGTGTGATCTCTAAAGAGGATACATAAGACTGAATCATATGGTTTAGACTAGTATCGAGGTGTGGCATGTTGTATTTTGTGATTTAAAATTAGGCTTGATCACCGTGAAAGAATTTAAGCTACTTTAGATACTAGTAGAAAGATTTATAAGGATTATAACTTGAATCAATGAGTATGGTAATTAAGGAGAATAGTAAGTTAAGGGATACTCTAGAAGTGTGCTAAGCTTGAAAGTAAGAAGTCGCATTGACTAAGGCCTGGTAATTCTATCCTAATTTATGAGTTACATGTCTATATTCCAGACTGCAGAGTAGTGTAAATGTTGTGATTTCCTCAGTTGGATGTCTCTGTAATCCATACCTAAGATTCGCGGCTCCCTATTACTGCTAGAACTTCTTTAGAGAGAGTATTGAAGAGATACTCCAAATTGAGTATAAGTTTCAGTATAGTTCAGTCTATATGGCCAGCAAATCAGTTTAGCAGTCAGATTCGCATAACGTTTTCACGTCTCTTTATTTAATCATGCTACCCAAAAATCTCAAATATGTTACTATTCCAAGATAGAGTATACTAGTATTTGCGAGTATAGCTCAATTCATGCATCATGTACTAGATTCAGATTCCAGATGTTCAGATATGATTAAATTTGTAGGTGTCTAGTGCATCACCTCAATTTTCTGAGCATCTTAGTGAATTGAGCATTCACAGAGGGACATAGGGTCCCAAGGGGGAGATACCCCATTCAGTTACATGCATAGATTCTTATTACAAGCTTCGCACCAGTTATCATTACGTATTCAGTAATACGTTCATACGTCAGTTCAGTCAGATATGCATGCATTAGAAATGCATGTCCAATAGAAAAAGTTCAGCTTATCAGTGTATTCAGTTCTGCGTTCATAAGAACAACTCAGTAACAAATCCATGCATCAGGTATGCATGTTCATTATGAGAACTCAGCTTATGAGTAGCTTCAGTCTTGTATTCCATGCATCAGATATGCATGTCCGATATAAGAATTCAGAATATTAGTAATTCTAGCCATATGGTCATGTTTCATATTAGTGTATTCTTTATTAAAGGACATGTCGTGTCCGTTTTATTCCATACCTTTAAGGCTTCAACAAGTTCCTACCCATCATTCGAGGACGAATGATCCCAAGGGGGAGATAATGTAACACCCCATACCTTCTGACTTGAACATAAATTGTCATTTCTACTTGTACATATTCCAAAAACCATAAATCTATTGTGAATATATTGTTTTAATCAACTATGTGGTGTATAAATCTAGTTGAGCATGAATTGAGATAATAGAGGTCCCCTAACTCAAGGACGAGTTGAAAGCTTTTCCATCGATTGAGTTTTAATAAGCATCAAAACTTGGGTCAACTTCAATCGGTCATTACTCTTTGTATATATTTAATTAGAGTGTCTACTATATATCAAATGAAAGGTCTTCTAATTATCTTTCCAACGATATCAATTTTGCAAAAATCCGACACCCGAAAAAGAAGTTATGGCTTTGCAAAGTGGAGTGTGTCGTGCAACATAAGGTGTGCGACGCACACCCTAACTTATGCCATGAGGTGTGCGACGCACAACCTAATGTGTGCAATAAAGAGTGGGTCGCACAACCTATATTATGCGATAAGGTGTGCGCCGCATACATTACTACTCAAGTGACTTAAACACTCCGCTTATGTGGTAAAATGGTCTTTTTCCCACCCTTATTTAGCACAAACACTAAATTCAGTCCCCAAATACCCCAAAATACACCTTCATTCATCAAAATTGCTTAAGAACTCTCCTTAGGGTTTCAAAATAAAAACATAAGCAACTCAAGATTCAATCGTGGGTTTTTGAAACTAATTGCACATTTGGAATCCCCAGAACGTAGGCTTCAAGAAACACCTATCATCTTCGCATATAAAGGTACGTGGGGTTATCCTAAAATCTCATGGTCCTTTAAATTCATATTTTACACTGGGGGTTTTGAAACTACGAATATAATCATGTTTTGAACATTTCTATAATATTGATTTGGTCTTTAGGTCTATTTCAAAATCATTTGACATATTATATAAGTATATGCATGTGTTTCGAAAAGATGTTAATTTGAGAGCATGAATTATATGAAATCCCTCTTTTGATGTGAATTTATTTTAAATGTTCATATGATATAAACTGTTTGAAAATATCTTGAAAAGCATGACATGAAATGATTTGAGAATTAATAATATTTAATTAATAATACTTAATTTTTTATGTCTATATTATCTCTAATTAATTATTATAAGTCATCTAAGTATTAAAAAATTAATAATATTTAATAAAAAGTGTAAAATAAACATAAAAAATAAATTAACTCTTGATATTTTAAATTAACTTGACATCTTATATGAGGCCTACTTAGATTATTTTCACAAGTATTTTTATATTAATCCTATATCACTTCTAATTAGTTATTATAAGTCATTTAAGACATGTTTGCTTCTCTCCTTCAATCGTGATACTTGATTGACTCTCAAAATTATATCAGTGTCACTTAAATTAGAATAAAATAAAAAGTATTATAAATCATAATAATTAAAAATTTAAATTATTTTTAAAATATAATTAGCTATCAATTTCACAAAAGTTTTGACAATGAGTAACATATACTATTTAAAAATTACATAAAAAATATTATAAATTACAATAGCTAACAACTTAAATATCTAAAAACATATTAAAAATATGATTGATTATGTAAATTCTATTTGTATCACATAAATTGAGAAAAAAATAGTATATATCACAAGCCCTCGATATCTAGTATTTAAATATTTGTTCTATAGGTAGTTCTATACTTACCACTTTATAAAGGATGATTTGAATGTTCATGTATTGAATATATATAATTCTGTTTATAGGTAGTCATCTATGCTTGCCACTTTGTAAAGGATGAACATGCCCGCTTCAGTACATAAAAAGTATTATAAATTACAATAGCTAACAACTTAAAATATCTAAAAACATATTAAAAATATGATTGATTATCTAAATTCTATTTGTATCATATAAATTGAGGCAAAAAATAACACATATCACGAGCCCTCGACATGGGCGGATCTATATGTAATCCAGGGGGCTCGGGGGTTCATCAAAACCCTCTTCATTGGAAAATTACATTGTATATGTAGGATTATTTACGGTATATATGTTAAGTACTGAACCCCCTTAACACAAAGCTAAAGCTTGGTTCAGTGGTGAAGGGGTGCAAAATTTCTCAGTCTGTGTAGGTTCGAGTCTGAATAATATCATTTTTTCAATCTCTTATATTAGTTTTTCGATTAAATCCCTAGGTACTTTCTTGCTCTCTTACGTTCTGTCCACTTTTGTTTTCTCTTCTCTCTCACTTGTGCTATCTCTTTTGTTTTGTCTTCTCTCACTTTCATGATTACTAATTTGATGATTGACTTCTTTTTCTATTTTTTCACAAAATTATACTACTTACTTTTGTTTGTTGTTTATCTATTTGGATTGATTTAAAATAGTTTACATCTTTATTCTTAAAATTAAGAAAAAATTATTATTAGTTTATCATGTTAATGTATAAACAACTTAAACTTAAAGTACAATTTCGGAAACTTATTGTACTTTTTATGTCGTTTCTAAATATGTAAATTATTTTTAAATAGTTTAAAGATTGTATTTCTGAACGCACGATCAAAATAAAGAAGTTTAACTTCCCCGTTTTGTTGTTCATGTTGAGGTAGAGTTAAACTTTGTCTAGCTCGCTCAAATCAAATTCGACCCGCTAATTTTTGAGGTTTTGTTAATGTGCTTAATTATTTTTTTAAACCCCTTTAATGAAAATCCTGACTACGTCACTGGCCATCGATATCTAGTATTTAGATATTTGTTCTATAGGTAGTTCTATACTTGTCACATTATAAAGGATGATTTAAATGTTCATGTACTGAATATATATAATTCTGTTGATAGGTAGTTATCTATGCTTGGCACTTTGTAAATGACGAACATGCCTGCTTCTGTTACTCCGTAATTTTACTATATCACTTCTAATTAATTATTATATATTATTTAAGTATTAAAAATTAATAATATTTAATAAACAAAAAAGTAAAATAGACATTTTTGACATGTCTTCTTCAGATGCTTCAACCACAATTTTACTATATCACCACTAATTAATTATTAGAAGTCATCTAAATATTAAAAAATTAATAATATTTAATAAAAAAGAAAAATAGACATAAAATGATATATTAACTCTTGATATTTTAAATTAACTTGATAACTTATATAATACCCACTTAACTTTTTCTACAGGTATTTTTTATTGTAATTTTACTATATCACTTTTAGTTAGTTTTTATAAGTCATTTAAGACATGTCTGATCGTTGCTTCAATTGTGCTATTTGGTTGACCCTCTTAATCATATCAGTTCCACTTAAATTGAAATAGAGGAAAAAGTATTATATATCGCAATAACTAAAAATTTAAATTATTTTTAAAATATAATTAACTATCAATGCCATAAAAGATTAGACAAGGAAAGTAGCATGCATTATTTGATAATTACATAAAAGTATTATAAATTACAATAGCTAACAAGTTACAATATCTAAAAATATGATTGATTATCTAAATTCTATTTGTATCACATAAATTGAGATAAAAAAATAACATATATCACTAGCTCTCGATATCAAGTATATAAATATTTGTTCTATAGGTAGTTCTATACTTGCTATTTTATAAAGGATGACTTTCAATGTTTATGTGCTGAATATACATAATTTTGTTTATAGGTAATCATCTATGCTGATCACTTTGTAAAGGATGAAACTTTGCTTTTGCATTTATAAATTATAATTGTTATGAGGTACGTATGCCGATTTAGTATTTCAATCATAGATGCAACTAAAACTAAACACAAATTAAATTATATTCAAATTTGAAATGTTTGGCTCGTGCATAGCACGACACATGCTTATCTAGTTATAATAAATATTTGTATATAAAAATATTTTTTTTAAAATGTGCATATTATATATTGGTGGGTTTACACTCAAGTCTCAAACTAGCTTTTTTTTTTTAAGTTAAAATCAAATACATCAATTATGATTGGACTTTTTTGGTTCAGTACCTAATCAATGATTTTTTTTTAACTCGATTTATCAATTTTATTGGTTTTGTCGATGTTAATTTTGTATACTTTTGCTTGGTAAAATGACATTTTTTATAATGTGTAGATAAAATATCTATAAAGTTACTTTTAGAACTGTTTACTCTTTGCACAAATATAAATAAATAGCTAAAAATCAATATTTGCTATAAAATATAAAGAATAAAAAAGAAGAGTAGAGAGAGAATAAAGAGTAATTCTTATTTCTCGTAAGAGATCTCTTGATAGTGTCAATTACAATGAAGGAAAATCTCTTTATTTATAAGGAAAAACTAATCTTGAGGTTTCTAAATTTTTCATAAATAGATATTCACTATACATGGTAAAGTAGACATTCACTATATATGATAATATATTTATAACACTCCCCCTTGAATGTCTAATTGATAGATAATGTGCCTCGTTAACACCTTACTAGTAAAAACCTAGTAGGAAAAAAATATAATGAAGGAAAAAGAGTACACATCTCTAACAATACACATATAGGATGCCTCATTAAAAATCTTACAAGGAAAACTCAGTGGGACAAAACCTCATAAGAAAAAAAGAGTACAACACTTATTAACTCTCCCTAATGAGAACATCCTCGAACCTTTGCATCCCGATCTTGTGCACCATCTTCTTGAAAGTTTCAGTTGGAGACGACTTGGTGAATAAATCAGCTACATTGTTACTTAAGCAAATCTGTTGCATGTTAATATCACCATTCTTTTAGACATCATGTGTATAGAAAAGATTTGACGAAATATGCTTCATTCTATCTCCTTTTATGAATCCTCCATTAAGTTGTGCTACGCATGTTGCATTATTTTCATAAAAATCATGGGTACTTTGTCACATTTCAAATCACATTTTTCTCGAATGATATGTATCATGGACCTCAACCACACACATTCTCAAATAACTTCATGACTAGCTATTATCTCAGCATGGTTCATTGAAGTGGCTAGATAGACTATTTTGTATATCTCCAAGATATGACAGTGTCCCGACACGTGAACATACTGCATGTTTGAGATCAAGATTTATGCGGATTAAATAAATACCCAGCATCAGCATATCAACAAGATCCAGACTGCAATCTTTAGAAAAAATAAGATCATGTTGATCCCATTTTGATGTCTCTTAGCAGGAGCAAAACTATCCTTGCTAACAAATTAACTGAAAAAGGTTATATCAAACCTTGTATTATTTGAAAGATACATGAGTGCACCAACTGCACTAAGATATGGTACTTCATAACCAATTTAAAATGATATATTTCTCATTTCAACAAATAATCTATTGTTTTTGAAAACTCTCCACTAGTTTTAATAATTTTCAAGCTACAAGCTTATACAATATAAGGATTATAAATAAGTTTCCCATAAACTTTTATATGCTTCAAACAGTTTGAATCCTTAAACAAATTTTCATGTAAATTTTGTCAAGTGACACTATTCAACATATCATGTGCGACATCTTCAAGTGTCTAGACTGTAAATCAAATAAGTTTTTACGCTTACCAAGATGCATCCTTTCGTGTCACTTGATAATGTTTCTACGTCAGCGTGCTTGAATATATGTAGATTCAGATCCTCATAATCTTTCATAATATTGCACCAATATTGTATCAAAAATATCATTATTGATATATCATTTCGTATCGGTTCACAGTGTCACATAATATTTTGAAATTTCATCACTTCATTATTTTCAGGTACCTAAACCTCTCATAAGGTTTCATGAAGTGTTATGTCGTAGGCTCTTCAAGAGCACATTGCCTTCTTATTATAATTATTTGCTCCTTATTCTTTTCAAGGATTATTTCATTTGGAACCGATTAGTCTACCACGCTTCATGCATACATAGACTTAGTCCTTTAAGAATGCAAAATATGAGCACTTGTAACTTAAATATGATACTAGATTTGAGTCAATAAATGCTTCCGACATTTGACTTGAATTATCTTTAGAATGAGGATCTATTGATAATTCCTTAACATATTTCATAGCTACTTATAATCTCCCCCTTATGTTAGGAAAACTAACATTCATCCTCCATCTTCTTTAAAGAATCCATCTTTGTGTATTATGGTATATTCATTAATCATATACCGGACATCAAAACTATTAGATGAAATAGTTGGTTCCTGACCTTGAACCAATTGAGAGGGAAAAACAAGCATAATTTATTGATCTAATACATACAAGTACTATCGTATGCAACATATCATTATTCAGACCAATACATGAAGTTTTGTTCTCATTAGCAATGGTTTAGCTATTTATCGAAGGCATCCAATACCAAACCGTCATCATCAAGATGAATTGTTTTGATTACACAATCTGAAAGTTATGCCCTTAACTCAATTTTATTGAGTAAGTAAATTTATGAATGTCAAACTGCAGGTTGACAATAAACGTAGAAGTGATCATCTTATATCGATGCATCTTGACAGATCACATGACAGGTGAATGGATGCATATTTACCTTTTATATTTTTTTAGATTTAGAGGGATCAAATCCCAACTTTAGTTGGTCCAACCAACTTATCATGAGAACAAGCAACATTAAAAGTTCATGAAGAATTTTCTAGTTCTTCAATACATGTTTAATACTTAATATGCACATTTTTGGAATGTCATAATCGTTCATGTCTATTTATGAACTTATTTATACTAGTAAACTTCAAGTTTACCATGACATGTGCCTTTTACTTTAGTAAATTTCATATTTACTATTAGGAGAATAATTTTCAGATTTACTACTTTAGAAGTAGATTTCAAAATAACCCTTCTCAATATTCAGCCTCTTTCGGGGCTGAGTTGTGATACCATCACAATCAAGTACACGTTTTCATTAATAAGCTTCTCATTCCACAGAAATAGAATATAATCATGCCTTAAACCTATCAAATTATGGTACCTTATAACCTCTTTTAAGATATTGCTAATTCAGAGCAAATCGAGGCATATATATAGATATAGAGAAATTTTCTCTAACATAGCTTATAATCATGATAAGCGTGTGAAAATATTATTACTTTTGATGATTATTATCATATTGTCCTTTCATGCTTATATCCGTGCATTTAATCACTTGTCTTTTTTCAGACATATTATGCACTGCTATCACATACATTTCAAGAATGAAGTAAGTTGTCATATTTCAGACTTATCATATATTGCTACCACATTCACTTCATGGAATGGAACATATTTAATGGTTTGAATTTCATGACTTTTCACCAAATACCCATTATTTTGTCTTAGCCATCATAATATCATCAGTATGGTGCATTGAGATTCAAAATCAACATCTTATGCATATAAAGGCGTCTTAGGCATAAATCAATGGGACTTAAACCCAATATTTTTCATCATGGTGCATTGAAACTTTTAACCCAATGTCTTACCCTCTTAATGAGATGAGACTTATATTCATCATCATATCTTTTTACAATATTGTTCTTCATGAACAAATTTAAAGCATAAGTGGTTCCTAACCAATTATTTTTCCTCAAATCCAACAATAATTATATTATTAGTAGCAAAAGACAGAACACATAAGGAATTACGAACCTTGAAATTACCTTTAGATTTATAATCTCACCTTGTTTGGCAGAGTCTAGTGCTGATAACGTGTTATGAAATATAAAGAATAAAAAAGAAGAGCAGAGAGAGAATAAAGAGTAATTCTTATTTCTCTTGAGAGATCTCTTGATTGTGTCAATTACAATGAAGAAAACCCCATTTATTAATAGGGAAAAACTAATCTTGAGGTTTCTAACATTTTCATAAATAGACATTCACTATACATGATAAAGTAGGAATTCACTATATATGGTAATTTATTTATAACAATATTTTTATTTTTATCGTTTTTCTTCTTCTTTGTGAATGACCTTAATTAATTAGTAAGGAAATACTAATTATAAAATATTACTATTTCTTTCACTGTGTTTTGTTATGTTATTTAAATTATTTGTGTTTCTTTGTCTTGAGCCTCGGGTCTATGGGAAACAATCTCTCTACTTCTCCGAAGATCGTGGTATGGACTGCGTATATTTTACCCTCCCCAGATCTCACTATGTGAAAATACACCAAGTTTGTTGTTGTTTGTTATTGTTGATTTAAACTATTTGTGTAGTCAAATATCTTGTCCAAATAAACCAAAAATAAAAATAAAAAAGTAATTTTTTCAGTGTTAGCTAGTAGAGATTACAATTTTGAGAATCTGGCGCCTCTTCTTCCCAAGTTCCTTCTTTGATTGATGACATTTGGCATAATTGAATTTAATGGTTTGGATTTACTTATTACAAAGTAAATTCCTAACCATTGTTTTACATAATATATATATATATATATTTATTTATTTATGATTCAAAAAATAGTTAAATCCCACAAAATCTTAGTAATATCTTATTTTATCCATAAATATAGTAAATTAAAAAAATAAATCTTCCTACTTTAGTTTCTCTGACATTATTAAGTTAAAGTTTATTTTTGTCTTTAGATTATACTAGTATAGGTACCTGCGCGATGCGCAAAATACTTTTCTATAAAAGTATCATCAAAAAAAATATCTTTTTTGTTTTAAATAATAATTTTTTTTTTAAAAAAAGTATTTTATCTTCTATCTCTAATGCTATGGGTCGGAGTAGATTAGGCATCCTTCATCTTTGATTCATGATATACCAAATTACAATTTGAATAATATATGAGTTACTTTTCTTTTATCATTAAAAAATTAACATATTTTAAATTAGTTAGGAAATATTTAAAAAATTATATAATAGTGGAATTGTAATTAATCGTTAATATAGAGTAAGAATTACAATTATTTTAGATGTTTTGATGATTATAAAAAATAAAAAATGTAAACTATTAAATAATTATTATTTTGTATATTTATAACAAATTAAGATATGTGATTACATTTTTTATCTTTCATTTCAAATTTTACTTTTTCCTGTCTGTTAATTCCAAACAACAATTACACTAAAGGTACATGATTGTGTCTAATTCCAAAACTTCTTATTCCAAAGTTTAAATTTTTCTTTCAATTAAAAACTAATTAACCACATACAATTTATTATATTACTCATCAAAAATATTTAAAAAAATTTCCTACCCCCACCTCACCCCTACCCCCACTCACCACAATCTCCTGTTCTCTCCTTTCCAACCACAATATTCATCACCCTATTCCAACTCATTCTATTATTTTGTATAATATAGATATACAAATGTTTTAGAAAAATATTTTTTACTCATTATCCATGGTAAGTATATTTGCGGAAAACATAAATATATCATTTCTTACAAATAGGGCTAAAACTATTAGAAAGCTAAGTTAAAAATGAACAACATATCATAATAATTATATAAAAAAATATGATGGACATTATTTATAACTTTTTTATCCATGATAGAAATTCTCTGAGACCAAAAAAATATATATTAATATATAAGCGTATTGAAAATTATAGTAATAAATTTAATTTTTATTTCTTAATGTGGAATTAAATGACGGTTCATATCACTCATTAACTTTGTATAGGATATTAACGACTTACTTGATGTATAGATCAGAAGATTGAAGACAAAGCTTTGACAGAGATTGAACAACTTCAATCTGTAATTCATTGGGAGCTAGTAATTAGTAATTTGCACAAACTACTATAAATAAAATATATTAATTACATTCAATGTATGCAACAATATAATACCAAGACATGTAAAAAGAAAGACTAATCAATATCTCTGCGAATAAAATGATCATAGAATATTCTCTCATATAAATAAAATTTAAATTTGAAAATGATAAATAACTAAAAGAGAAGAATAAAGTTTACAATAATATGTGTCTCACTCAAGGTGTATATATATATAAGAGGTCACAAAGTTGGATATATATGCAAACTAAAATTCAAATTCAAAATTGAATGTGATATGAATTTGTTAGAAAAATAAGATTTTAAAATATCATGATTATCATCACAAAGTTGGATATACATGCAAACTAAAATTCAAATTCAAAAATGAATATGATATAAATTTGTTATAAAGATAAGATTTAAAAATATCATGATTATCTTAAGTTTAAATTCAAGACTCTAATATACTCTACTATTATTATTTAAATTCAGAATTGTAATTCTTTATCTTTCAATTTTTGTGGTCTGATTAAAATAATAACTTTTTTCATATTAATGATTTTATTCATTTTGTGCAACAAGAACTCGTGTAACATGCATTATTAATTAATAAATCTAATATTTTTTATAAAATAAATCTAAGTTTTTTTTTTTAAATTCTAAGTTTATTGTTGAGAAGATATTTTATTTCCAATTCAAATTCAAAAATAATAAAATAACTAATATTTTATCGAATTGGTTAAACAATAATAAGAGTTCGATTAAATTGTTACTACAACTATTACGTAGTACTACTATTACAATTACTTTTTTTTTTAGTTATTATTATTATTATTATTATACATTTTTTTAAAAACTAAAAGCACTGCTACTGCTACTATGTGTATTGCTACCTTTTTTGGTTAAACGTATACTACTGCTACCACCATTATTATGATCATTCATTATTATTATTATTATTATTATTATTATTATTATTATTATTTAGATTAATATTTTATATTTTATTTAATTAAATATATTTTAAATAATATTTGAAAGGGATAAAGTTTATGAATAGTAATAGTTAATTTAGAACTCTTCAATTTTACGTCCCTAATAAGCTAATGGTAATCCTGAAAAAAATATTAATACTTTTAAATACAAATCTCTAATGTTGTAATTTAAAACTTTTATTACAATATTGTTATTTATTATTTTAAAATTATCAAGTAGCTTCTTCTAATTATTATATTATTACTATTGTTGCTTTATTATTATTCTTATTGTTGTTGTTGTTGTTGTTGTTGTTGCTTTTTTATTATTATTATTATTATTTCTACTACTGTTATTGTTGTTTATTATTATTGTTATTGTTGTTGTTGTTATAATACTATATTACTACATTTTTAAAATTAAAAGTAGTGCTACTACGTGTACTAATATTTTTTTTGTGTGTGTTTAAACGTGTACTAATACTAATGTTATTATTATTATTATTATTATTATTATTATTATTATTATTTAGGTTAATATATTATTTTTATTTAATATTTGAATATATTTAAATTATATTTGAAAGGGATAAGCTTATGTTCCTAATATCAAGCTAATGATAATTTAAAAAGAATTAATATTTTTAAATATAATATCTTATATTTAATTATAATTTTTATTACAATATTTATAATTTTGTCCTAAAAACTGCCATGTGACTTTCTATTGTGCTGTCACATGGAATCTTGTCTTGTTTTAGTTTTGCTTTTATATATACATAGATTTCTATCATATTTATTTAAGTCATCTTTTTGTGGTAAATTGGAAAAAGTAATTTTCAAATGCAAAGTTTAATAGTTTAGACACACTACGACTGTGTTGTATTTTGAGAATTTCTCTTTCAAGTTTGATTTCTTACATGAAGTGAAGTATAGTATTTTGAGAATCTATGAGTTGGTGAATTATGAAATAAAATTATGATAGAATTTTTCGTTTCGTTACTATATATATGGGCAAGATAATATATTGCAAAAATTTTGTGGGATATAACAACTTTTGGAACTATATACATACTATATTTATTATGTTAATCATGATTAGAAATTTACTTTGAAATAACTAAATCTAAGTCATTAAATTTAACTATGCCAAGTGTCAACAATCAAAGTAGAAATATGGAAAAATAGAGGAACTCTAGACTAAAATGAGCCACAATAAGTAGAAAGTGACACAAATAAGCCACCTTTCTAATTTATTACTAAAATAGGCTACACGGTACTTTTTCATCCGATTTAGACAACTTTTTAACATAGCCCTTGACCACATGAATAGTTTTAAAAAAGTATAAATCGAAAGAAAAAGTCCTGATTTGTTAATCGGAAGTAAAACTTCCGTTTTACAAAATAAATCACAAAAATCGGTGCTTGCCTTCCAAGTTATAGAACGGAATATTTAGTTCCGATTCACAAATCACGATTTTAAGTTCCATCTTTAAATATTTTAAAATTTCAATTTATTAAACTTTCTAATCTAGAAAATTTATTATATTGGAACCCCGAGTTAAACGTTTTGAGTTTTCTAAAAAGTTTATAAAATGGAAAAAAATTGATTTATTAAAATAAATAACGTAATTATTAGTCCATTTTTATGAGATGTCACAACAACATCAAAATAGAGGCGGTTCAAGCTTAATAGTGGTTTAAGGCCAAAATCAAAAGGGGACTTGAATTTTTAAGAAAAAAACAATTTTTTAATATATTCTATTTTATAAAATTATGTGATCCTGAATAATATAACGTAAAAGGGATAAATATATCTCTGAACTAAGATGAATGGTACGTAATACCCTCCGTCATATTTTGGGTACACATATTCCCCTTCTGTTAATGAAATGGTAGGTATATGCCCCACACATTTACGATAAGGGTATCTGTGTACTCAAAGTATGATGGAGGGTATATACGTATCATTTATCATAGTTCGGAGGTATATTTGTCCCTTTTTTATTTTTAATTTTTTATCTCAAATAATTAGCCAAAATTCACTACCCGACCCAATAAACCCATCTAACTCGTTTTCAAACCAACTCGATTCGATCTCTATTTTTTGTTCCAAATCTGATACTCTCTTTATTTTTCTCTTAAATATGAAACCCAATCAAATAGTAGTGATTGGTCATTGTTGCTAGTTGGTGTTTACTGATTGAAGGGAGTGGAGATTAGGCTGGAAGTGGTCGGAGCTAGTAGTGCAGCGATGGTTCGCTGTTGGGGTGTTTTCGGTTTGACAGAGAGGATGGCGATATGGGATTGACCAGCGGTGGGTAGTATTTTTCCGACGAAATTTTGCTAAAAATTAAAATGTGAGGGGTTCAATTTATTTGGTGCTGTTTTAGGGTGTTATAGGTTAGTGATTTTTTTTTTTGAAATTGATAGTAGTGAATGTTTTTGTATTGTGTGTATATATAGTTATATGGGTGATGCATCTGTCAGATAGGCATTTCTTAGGTTTTAACTAGGACCAGGGTGTGGTGGGTTTATTGAGTCTGGTAGTGGATTTTGAATAAAAATTTAAAACGAAAACAGGACAAATATACCTTCAAACTACGATAAATGGTGTGTGTATGCCCTCCGTCATACTTTGGGTATACATATACCTCTACCATTAGTGTGAGAGGCATATCATACCATTTCATTAATGGTAGGGATATATGTGTATCCAAAGTATGACGGAGGGTGTATACGTATAATTTACCAATGCATTAATCTTTCTTAACATAGTACTTTAGATATATCAAACTTTTTTAATAATTCCTTTCTTTTACATAAAATTTTATTTTTTCTACAAATAATATTTAATATTTTTTTCAAAAAATATGTAATTCATTATTATTAAAAAAAATGAGGCCCCTCGAATTTGGAGGCCTAAAGCGATCACCTTTCTTAATGAAGTAGAGACGCCTCTACATCGAAATCTATATATAACATAAAGGAAAGTCAGAAACAAGATGCTGTAGCACCTCTATATGGCCTCCATTTCTAATTATTTTTCCCCATTTTTTGGCCTTTTTCACCCATGTTAATTCATTTTGTTGTAACAAAAAGTGCTATTGTTGGTCATTAAAGAAAAATATTTGATTCTATTTGTAATCCTCACTAACGTTTTCAGAATGGCGGATGTTACAATTGTATATTCACTATACAATTAAGCTTTAGAAATGAATAGGCAAAATATATGTATATACTAGATATCGAAGGTACGTGCCGGACCCAATATATATTTTTAGTAAAATTATATTTTTAATATATTTTAAATTTTTGTAAGCTGTTAGCTATTGTAATCTATAATATGTTTTCAACATTGTAATTTAATAGTTTAAGTTATTTACTATTATAATTTATAATACTCTTCTTGTTCAAACTTTTGTGATATTAATAGTCAATTTATATTTTAATAATAATCTAATTTTTTAATTAATTTGTTTTATAATGTTTTTTTCTATTTCAATTTAAGCGACACTGGTATAATTTCGAGAGTCAATCAAATATCACGATTGAAGTAGCGAAATCGGCACGTCTTGAATGACTAATAACAACTAATTAGAAGTGATATAGCAAAATGGCTATAAAAATACTTGTGAATTTTTTTAAAGTGGACCTCATATAAGATGTCAAATTAATTTAAAAGATCAAGAGTTAAGTTATCATTTTATGTTTATTTTACTTTTTGTATTAAATATTATTAATTTTTTAATACTTAGATGACTTATAATAATCACTTAGGGGTGATATAGTAAAATTACAGTTGAAGTAGCTGAAGTAGACATGTCATAAATATCTATTTTACTTTTTTAAAAAAATTATTTTTATTAAATTTTTAATACACAAATGTCATATAATAATTAATTAGGGGTAATATAGTAAATTTACAAAGCAATAATAATTAATTAGAGATAATATAGTAAAATCACGGAGCAAGCAGACATAACAATTTTCAGCTACCTGCTTCCAGCAACTGCTACTCACACACACACACACTATATATATATATATATATATATATATATATATATATATATATATATATATATATATATATATATTAGTAGTATACTATTAGGACGGATGAGTCTAAATACTATATTTTTTTCAGTTACTAATTATATATACATAATAATTTATACAAAACAACACCACAAAGGATGATGCTTATTATAAAATGGAATTAATTATTTCGAGTTAAAATGCACAAAGTTCCTATATTTTAAATTCTATAAATTGAAACTTTTAATAAATCGAAATTAAATATTCCATTTTATAACTTGAAAGGCAGCCACCGACTTTTGTGATTTATTTTATAAAATGAAGTTTTACGTTCGATTTACTTTATATATTTTTTAAAACTGTTCATGTGGTTAACGACTCCATTAAAAGATTATCTAAAGAGAAATAAAAAATTTCGTGTAGCTTATTTTGATAACATATTATAAGAGTGTCGTATTTGTGTTACATTTTACTCATTGTGGCTAATTTTGATCACAAATTCAAAATAACGAGGAGTCGGATCTCAATTTTGATTTTTTTTTTTTTTGGCGGGGGTGTGGGGGAGGGGAAGAGGCGTAGTGAAGGGGTGAATGGTGGGTGAAGATAGGGAGACAATAAATAAAATGGGACCCTTTATACGTACTTGTAATTAATGGAGCTCTAGTACAAGTATGATGTGGCATATTTCATACTCCCTCTGTTTCAAAATAGTTGATCTCCTTTTTAAATTTTTTTTTTTCAATTAGTTGTTCCTTTTGTGAAATTAAGAGAATATTATTATGTTCTTTCAATACTATCTCTATCATTAAATGATAAGCAAAGTATGTATGTGTGTGTGTATATATATATACATATATTCAAATCTATATTTTTTAGAATATAATTAATAAGGTTGGTAAGATAAATCCCTAATATTTTTTTTTTTTAGGGGAGTGCCAAATCTAATGGCCAACTATTTTTAACAATTTTTTTGTGAACTACTTTCCAAATGGACTCAACTATCCCACTTATTAAATACTAGATATCGTGTCACGATCCAAAATCGATAGGTCATGATGACACTTATCGTAACGAACCTTAACAAGTAAGTCTATCACACAAACCAATACATAAAGGATAAAAGGATAGAAATAGCCCAAGTAAAGGCTTCTAGAACGAAGTTGAACCATACAAGTATAATAGATGCGTAAAGAAACATAACAATGCAGCTATAACTCCCAAAACCAGGTGTCAACAGTATGAGAACATATCTAGTACAACTCTAATGCAAGGAAATACATAAGATATCCAAATCCAAGAGTAACTCTGTCTCTGAAACGAAAATAAAGACTTAGTCTAGATGAAGGATAAAAGGATAGAAATAACCCAAGTAAAGGCTTCTAGAACGAAGTTGAACCATACAAGTATAATGAATGCGTAAAGAAACATAATAATGCAACTATAACTCCCAAAACCAAGTGTCAACAGTATAAGAACATATCTAGTACAACTCTAATCCAAGGAAATACTTAAGATATCAAAATACAAGAGTAACTCTGTCTCTGAAATGAAAATAAAAGACATAGTCTATTAAGAAAGATATAAGAAGACATTCGGACACATGAAAATCATCAACTACCTTGAAAGCTTTAACAATCGCTCGAGTCAAGCAATATGGGGTGCACTCGAGCCTGAATCTACACCAGAAGAGTACAATAGGAGTGGATACGGCCCACTTGTACTTAGTAGGTATCATAGGCCGACCAAGCAAAGTAGAAAATAAAGTACACAAAATACACATTTATTGCATGTCACCAATAATCAGAAAATATCCCATAATGATATCCGACACAACTTGCACTAACAGTTCTAATATATTACAAATGCAGCAACAATACAACTAGTATAACGTAAGTATACATTATATCACAGGCAAGTATACGACTGAGAAGAACATGCATATATAAGATGGTGAAGTATAAGTAACAAGATATAGAGCAAGTAGACAAATAACAGGTCAATACGTAAATTCAATCACAACATCAACACAGTAAAGCAAATATAATGTATAAGATAATGATGATGATGACAATGATGATGCGATGATGATGATGATACACGAGGTTGACCCACAGCCTTGAGGTTGGCACACAACCTTGAATTTGGCACGCAGCCTTGAGTTTGACACACAACCTTGAGTTTGACACACAGTCATCAAGGCTTCACAGGCATAATCCTTTGAAGAAGGTCCATAATATCCAATATTTGATACCAATATTTAGTATTTCCAGTGTTTCCAATATTGCTAGGATTTCCAGTATTTCCAATATTTTCAGTATTTCCTGTATTTTCAGAATTTTTAGTATTTTCAAAGCACATACATAACATAAGACACAAATCAAGTACACATACATGACAACAAGTATATATAAAGCAATAAAACAAACAAGAGAAATGATGTGTATGATGACATGCGAATGATTATGCAATGTTTGCAACCATTCAAAGTGAGTATTTTTACCACCAATCCACATGATGTACTTTCACAACCAACCACAATGTTATAATTTCACAGCCACGCAAACCAATATCCACTCATTATTTCTACTATCCATAATTTTTTCACATAATTTGTATGCCCACAAAGTATGAATATATCACAATACACCAAAGGCACCACAATAGGAATTTCTATCAACACAATACAATTATTCACATGTATTCCAGGTTATCAACATCACATAAGACACTGCATGGTCATACATATCACATAATATCTTAAATTCAACAGTTATATCACATTCAGGCCTCCACACGGGCACAACATATAGATAACTATTTTTTCATGATTAGTTTCCACCCTTAGTATGTATTTTAGTATACAAATTAACTACCCAACCCAATCTGAAGAGTTAAGCCATAAGCTACCTCAAATGTAAAATCGGTCAGCTATACTTCAAACCCACGACCTTACTTCTCACGAACGATCCCAAAATTAAGTAAAACTAAAAAATATAGAATCTACTCATCAAAACAAAGACAATGATACTCATATTGCCTACTTTTGATTTGGGGTCAAAATGGACCCTCGAAATGAGTTTTCAAAAAAGGGCAAAATTGAAACTATATTACAAAAAAATATGTTTTCCATAACTTTAGGAATCTACAGCTGTAAAACCAAGTCAAATAGAGTTAAAAACGATGTTCAAATCAAAGAAAAATGATTTTTAGTCTTTACTGGGTAACTTTAAAATCCATTTATAAAATCAAGAATCAAAGTTGTTTTGAAGATGAAATCAAGAAAAAATAAGTAATTATAGGATTAGGAACATTATTCAAGTAAAAATGAGTGAAATTTGGAGATAAATCAAGTACTAAGGTTTTTGAAATTTTTGAATAATAATCAAGAAATTCACTAAGAAAAGGGTAAATTCTTACCTTAAATCCGTAAGAGAATCGAGAAATAGATGTTAATCTAGCTTTCCAAGCACACATATGCTTCAGTTTTAAGCTCTTTGTCATGACTCGATTTACGAGTCATGAAGGCACCTACCAATTCCCACCAGTAGGTAAGATGATACCATAAACCAAAGCTAATACAATGGGTTAATCCGGTAAGAAAGGTCCAACATTGGCGAAATTCAAGAATATCAATTAAAAACATAAGGGGTTCTAGATAAAATAAATAGTCAAACTAGATACCAATCCCAAAACCTGGTAAAGCTAGTATAAGAGCATCTAATAGTACAATACAACTCCAAGTCTAGAATAGTGTGCCTAATCTTCCCACGACTTAAACTCTCTATTCAGCTTATGACTCCATCTTATAAGTCGTAACTACGTATATGACTCATGTCCTTGATCTGTATCCACCTGGGACTTTAGTCTTTTCAGGTCTTGAATAATGGTTGGGATACGACATCCCTACACAAGTCGTACTCAGAGTGCTGACTCGTATCCTTCTGATACTTTAATTCTTGGTTGTAGCTTGGATTCCGTGATGCTCACAATTTCAGTATACAATTCGTACCCTAGCTTACAACTGATGTACTTGTGTCGTATCTTTTTTATACTTGGTTTCTTGATTGTCTTTTGGTTATGTTCCTCATACGATTCAGCATACGAGTCGTAACGAATGGTTATGACTGAAGAGTAGACTCATATACTAAGCGGAGTTGGTCTTTTTCAGGTTTTATTCTCCTCTTTTCATCCAAATAATGTTATAAACCTATTTTACCTACAATTTACTCCAAAATGCATCATATCTAACAAAACACCCTAAGTTAATGCATAAATTTATGGTTTTAAGCATCAAAAGTGTCATGTTTCCACGACATATCAATACCCTCAACTTTGATTTTGAATTAAATTTCAATTTCATTGTTCCCCTCTTAATTTTAAAATTTTCAACTCAAACTCACGTATAACAATTCAGCACATACAGAAACATGAAGGGATCCGATGATGGCATTACATTAGCAATAGACAATTGGACATTGATATATATTTCACATTAATCAAACAATCTAGCAACCTAGCAGCATAATCCATGTGCACTCATAGTCAAAGAAATCCTATTTACTCTTTAGATATCTAGACTCATCTATTTCTGGGATATGGCGAACAACTCTCTCTCCCACAAAGAAGTATCACCGGTGTACATAGAATACCATAGGCTTGCCCTTATGTTCTTTTCCTAAGTTTTTAGTTAGTTGAGCTAAGATCACTATAAGACTTTATTTGGCTTGTAACATCGTCTAGGGGTGGTGGGATATCCTTTGGGATTCTTTCACTGACTAAGACTCCTGGACACTACGATTTTCATGGGGTCCATAAAATTTTCCACTTTTTCATTTATTTCCTCTCTTATATCTCTTTTTTCTTTTAAGCATATGCCATTTTGGTTCAAGCTTGTTTTTTCTAGTGCTTATTTTTCTCATTCTTTTTCTTTTTCTCTACTTTGCAGTTTCCTTAGCTTGCTCTTTATCAAACCTGCCCATGATTAAACTATTTTTCTTATAACCCCTTTTTTCATATATGTTTTTCTATCATGCACCCCTATGATATTTTCCTGAGTTGAGGTGCACAATATCCATGGGAGGACAAGGGCCAAAACAGGTTCATTGTAAGGTAAACGAGAAAGTAATAGGTGTCATAAGAAAAATTGGTCCGTTAAAGCTCAAATATTTAGATCAAAAGGATTTTTTCATTTGGCTCCGGTATTTTATGCTTAAGTGGACCCACAAAAAATGGCCTATGATCATTTCCTACCTAACTATCCTTAGACCTAGGCAAAAGCAACCGGGCAAGTTATAGATTCCAACACAACCAGGCACTAAGTAATCCTTACACACACTTTCACAAAGATACATTACTATGTACCAGATATCCAATTCTGTGCTTGCTTTACCCCAAACTATACTATCCGTAATCCTAATGCTATTATTAGATACTCAACAGTCTCAACCATATATATGACTCATGCAATTTGTAAAACAAAATTTTTGAGGGGGCTCAACATTTTCAACTCTTAAGCATAGTTAAGACTACTTTTCACAAGATCAGTTCAAAACTCCACAACAGCCAGCAGTGTTTCATCAATCACAAATAGAAATCAAAATCAAAATCTTTAAGTACAACCCAAAATTTTTAAAATTCATAAAAATCCTAGTCAAAATCAAAAATATCTGCTGCCATAGGCATGCTAATCTACTCCCTATCCCAGCTGCCTGCATCAAACCTGCAAGTCATAATAGACTTTTAGTCTTAGCTATATCTAAAAAATTTCAAACTATTCCAAAAAATTTTGTACCCAATCTCCAACTTAAGAAAATTGCACTGACCTTAGTGCAAAAAAACATTAAAAGAGTAGGGATAAAAATCATACCTAGGCATTCAAGGCGCTAGAGCATCAACATAAACGTGTGGTCCCTCAGGTCGAGTCCCACTCTCCTCAGTAACTTTCCCAACTGGGACTGGATCATCAACAGGAGGAGGCATAATATCTACCCCCTAAGCATCAACAACTGGATCTCAAACTCCCAACTCTCTTAGTTATCTCTTGGATCCGTGTCTCTTAGTCCTACTCATCTTGGATGCTATCATTTTTGGCCTTCTTTATTTCCCACTTCTCTTCTTTTCACTTTGTTTTATCTTCTTTCTTTTTTCTCTTATTTTCTCTTCTGTCTTCCTCAATTTGTTTAGCTTGCTCATCTACCTGGACTGCCTAAATATTCAGCACCTCGACTGTAGGAATCATAGTCTCTATGACTGGATTAGAATCCACTGACCTCTTGAACAATTCGGCAACCATTTTCTTTATCTTAGAAATCTCGACTTGGACATTAGCAAACTTAGGCGCATGCCCACTATCTAGCTGTCAAGTGATCCTCGACTCAAATGCATCTAGAAACTCTTGTACGCGCCTATCATACACCTCCAGCGGTCGTTTTATCCAAATTTGTACTCTTCCTTCCATGTTGGAAACTTTCACAGTGAGTGTAGCCAACCGAGTCACTACCTTTATCCACACAGCCTAAGAAATCATTATCACACCAGGAGGTATCCCTCATAGCCTATGTGGCACATACTGGACTGGCGGTGGGGTACTCAAAGTACCCACTGAATTTGTGGGTGCAGTCTCAATCCGTGTACTTGCCTCAGTGGCCTCTGCAGTAGCAGTAACATCATTCTGATTCTCTTGCAAGAAAGTTCCCGCAATAGTATCTATTGACTGCCTCATAGGTCTAGCCAGTGGGTTGGACTCATCACGAATCAAGCTGATATCAAAAGTTTGGTGGCCTTTATCATGGCATCAACACCCGAGATCTCCAATACCTCCATGGCTAAATATATTTGCATGGCCATGTAGGGGTATGCTAGCAATGCCTTCATCTCCACAACAACCATATCTCTTAATTCTCAGGCTAAGAACTAACCAACATCAAAATCATACCCGAGTGTAAAACCTTTTATCATCACAGCCCAGAACGGGCTTAATACATCATCCCCTGTAGTTGACATATCCTGTGACGGTCTATGGTCCACCAAGCCTTACCCTCCAAGTTGAGGGTACTTTTCTTTATCTTTTGAGACTCTTCTATACCACCTGCAACCCAAGTGGCATGTTGTCTATGTACAACTATTCTCTTCACAATCCACTGGAATATTACCATCTTGTCATCAGTACCCAATGTCCGGTTGGTGATATTCCTCATTTCGTCCAATCTATAATCTATTTTTATTGTGTTGGCTGAGATTTGATATGTCAGGCCACACAAAAATCTTCCAATGGTTTGGGGTGATATATCCACCCAAGCTCCATGAATCGTCAGGGAAGTAACAGGGTCACCTCCCTTTCACAGTATGCCTTGTGGATACTACCTCATCAACTCCCCCTTATAGGCGGCATAGAACTCATGGATGAGGACCTCACTGTATTATCCGGGCACTTTCATCATCCATTCAATCTTATAAGTTCTGAATCATTCAGCAAACTCTGGTAATTCGACCATTCCCATAGTATTCATCCATCTCTCCTCGTATATGACTCTCTTAATATTTCCACTCGGTAGCTGAGACAACCCTATGTTAAATGTCGCCTGCATGATGGGGTAACCCCATCGTTCTATAATGGGCACTAGAGCAGGGGTTAGTGTGAGTAGAGGGCCTTATATGTATTTTAGGGTAGACTCTTCCTCGGGACCCCCCCTCACTCTCCTAAGCTAAATTAGATTTAGCTTCATCATCATCAGCCTTATCTTCATCGTTCTTAAGATATGGTATGTATGGTGGAGAGATAATTGTCTTCTTTCCTCATAGGACCTTAGGTGGTGGTGTTTTAAAATATTGGGGAACTTCTCTCTTCCCCTTTGACTTATCTTGTGCTTTGAATTTCTGAGCACCTTTCTTGGATGTGGTCCTAGTATATTCTTCCCTTCTACTTTTAGTCTAGCTTACGGATATGCTGGTTTCTTCACTTTTCACTGGATTTTGTATGGTATCTTTATACCACTTAGTTTAGATGATGTGGCATCCTTTGGAGGCATTGTACCTACAAATATACTAAAGTTAGTAACTAAGAAAACAAAAAAAAAAAGAAAAATTCTAAATAAAAGTTAAGGTGCCTTGTTCTAGTTAGGTATGAGTGGTTGGTATCGATCGTACCCACTGGGTACGGCTCTTATACCTGAGTAATAACCCAAATAGTGTATGATCATTATTTACTGGACAGCTTGTGACTCCTCCTCACCAATCGTACTGGCTAGTTATGAGTCGTGAACAATATTCATAAGCTGGTAAAAAACTTTTGTTCAATTTATTTTCTTCCCAGATGGGTACAATATATATATACGAGTCATAAGGTCTGGATACGGCTCATAAGGTTTAGTCATATCCATTCTAGAACTTTTGAGTTTGTCAGATTTCCATGTTGTCAGTGGGTACGAGTCTTATTACGACGTTCGTAATGGTGGGTATGAGTCGTAAGGACTCCCGTATCCACTGCAACATAAAATTCCAACTTTCAAAGTTTGACTTTGGTGAAATTCCCAATCTACACACTACTTTATTCAGCTATATCCATCATTTTTAACACATAAATAACCAAAAACCCTTTTCTAAACTCTAATTCATCCCCATTTTCAAGTTTCAACACAAATATCTAAATTGTGCTATCAATCTTCCCAATATATGCATAAATTGTACTTAACCCATGAATACCATAGCATATATTACTCAATTTACTTTGTAATGCCTCAAAAACAAATTGAAAACTTTCTTGGTCAGTATAGAATGGAGGATTTCAACTTTTGATCATAGTGGCCTCAAATTTGAGTTAAAATTCGCACCAAGTGACTTAGTCAAAGTTTTTGTTACTTATATTAAGTTGGAAATAATTTGATTTTGTAGATTGAAGTTCAAAATTTTGGGTGGAAAGATTTGGGTACGAGTTAGGGTTCTTGGGTGGCCTATCATGTCTAATTTCCCTTTTTAAATCATAGGTCTGGGCCGGGTCAAACCTGAGATATGACCTAGTAAGCCGGGGTACGAGTGGTGTAAATGACTCGTACCCAGGCTTACGGGTCATTTCTGTGACTCGTATTGCTTGAAAGCTTACCTGGGTCCTGGAATGGATATGACTCTTGGTCATGACCCGTAACTAGAGGGTACAACTCGTATCGAGAGTCATATTAATTCCAAAAATTAATTTCTGATTCTTCTTGATCTCCCAGGTCATTACGACTCCAACTTATGAATCATACCATTTAGATACGACTTGTAAAGAGTCCTTATGATACCCTTTCATCTTGTCTAGATTTTAGCTGCATTCTTTTAGTCCTGTATATTGAACAAACACGTTAACCTATAATTGAAATAAGTACAAAAACACGATTTGCCTCCCATGCAAAACTAGATTTAATGTTGCCGCATGACATAATTTCCTTGATTACCTAGACTTCATCAAGGTTAATATCAGCTAACTACTTCACTTTTTCTATATTTTGCATATAGTTCTTTACTTTGTGTCTGTTTACCTTGAATGGATTTGTATCATCCTTCATTATTTCTAATGCACCATAGGGATACACTCTTGTCATAGTGCATAGACCATGCCACCGAGACTTTAGCTTTCCAGGAAACAAATGAAGTCAAGAATGTACAGTAGCACTTGGTCACCTTTTTCAAATACTATTTTCTTAATCTTTCGGTCATGATACAACTTTATCTTTTCCTTCTAAAGTGATAAACTTCCATATGCCTGGAGCTGGAATTCGTCCAACTCATTTATGCCATTTAACCTAGATTTGGCTGCATCTTTCCACTCTAAATTTAGCTTTTTCAACCCCTATAGTGCCTTATGCTCAAGTTTAATTGATAAATGGAAAGCCTTTCCATGCACAATATGATAAGGTGAAGCACCTATGGGGGTTTCGTAAGCTATACAGTAAGCCCATAATGTATCATCTAAACTTTTTTCCCAATCAGTCCAATTGGCATTTACAGTCTTCGATAATATGGACTTGATTTCTCTATTGGATACTTTAACTTGTCCAATCATATATGAATCATAAGGTGTTTCACCTAGTGATTCACTCCATATTTTTCAAGAAGACTTTTGAATAGATGATTGCAAAAATGTGACCCTCTATCACTAATAATAACACGTGGCATATCAAATCGAGAAAAGATATTCTTTCTAAAAAATGTTGTGACACTCCTTGCTTCATTGTTAGGAAGTGAAATTTCTTCCACCAACTTTGACACATAGTCAACAACTACAAGTATGTACTTCATGCCACACGAACTCACAAAAGGCTCTGTGAAATCTATTCCCCATACATCAAACTCGTCCAATTCTAAGATAGGGGTCAGAGGTAGTTCATGTCTTCTAGTAATAGTACCTTGTCATTGGCATTGATCATAGGCAGCAACATAGTCATAAGTACCTTTGTATATAGTCATCCAGTAGTATCCGCATTGCAGGATCTTATGAGTTGTTTGGGCCCCTCTATTGTGCCTACCTACTGGCAATGAATGACACGCCTTAGGTATACTCATCATCTCTATTTTGGGTATGCATCTTCAAATGATTCCATCTGTATAAATTTCTAACGCCCCAAGATCTTATCCCGAGATGTCACACGGTGCTTATGGACCTGAAGGACCACAAGCTAACCCTTTACTGATATCTGTACCTGAACGCTGCATAATATCTAAAATAAATACAGAAACTGGCCATAAGGTTCAACACATCTATACATACTCAAACTAAAAACTAAATACTAATACATCAACATCTGTCTAAAAAGTCTCTAAACTGTCTGAACAATAGAGTTGATGGGACATATCCCCAACTAACTCCGTCAACTGAAAATATAAACAAAATCTGATGCAATAATAGTAAACTGAGATTCGTCCTCGAAGAAGAGGACTCACTGCTACTGCTGCTGACTGGGATTGGACTGATGGGGATACTCTGGATCCTGTTCCTCTGAACCTATGGCGTCAAATAAAACACCATAGCGCAAATACGTTAGTACAAAAATATACCGAGTGTGTAGACAAGGTAAGGCTAAATGCAAGGGCTTATGAATGAACATAACTTAACTGAATAATATGCAAGAGTTGGATTAGCATACATAAAGAATCTGTAATTACCGAACATACTGTGTATACTGTCACTGAGCATACTCAAAATAACTCTGGTAACTGATATAGAATATGCTGAAATTCTAAAATTTTTAGACATACTAAGACTAAGAGTATCTGAAGCTTCTAAAAATAATAGCAACCCTAGCTAACAGGTTGTCTCCGAATCTGCTAATAATAAGAATGATTGACTAAAACTGAGATCAACCCTATCTAGCAGGTAGTCTCTAAATCTGTGGCTAATAATACTACTTGATAGCTGATTTTGAGATCTGATAATTGATTTTGAGATGGCCTATCTAGCAGCAGATCTTCAAATTTGCAGATAATCATACATGATGGCTGTATCTAACAGCCTTGAATTCTGTACACTGAACTGAGCTCTTTCTTAAAGTCTGAGACTGATTCTGAAAATGAGACTATGGGAAGTAGTCACTTAACCGACATGCCCCTACTATATCTTAGGGGTCCAAACTCTAACCCCAGTTGGGATGGTGTCAATACCATGCCACGGGTAAAGACATTATCTTTATATGACCCTCATCTATCAGGTCCTCATACGAGAAGACAATCATTGAAGATTTTGTGTCTCCTCTTAAGGTGCTTTCTTGATTTGGAATGTTCTTTTGATACAAATTTGTATTCTTGCTTCATAGATATGTGCTTATTGAAAATTTTTGGTTCACTTATTGCCATGACATGTTTGGAAAGTCTTTGTAGAGCTTTGTTAGCTTATTCCTTCATTATAGTTTTCTGTTTGGTGGATTTGAGTTAAATACCCTATATTGTTGAATTATTCTTGGTTGCTTGAGGACAAGCAGTAGTTTAAGTTTAGGGGTATTTATAAGTCATCAATTTGAGGATCTTTGAACAACTTTTAAGCCTAAATTATCATGTTTTGCATTGATTTTAAGTTACTCTATTACTTAATGCTCATTTCTGTAGGAAAAGCTTAAAAGTAAAGATGAGCAAGTCATTAAAGAAAAAAAAGGTTAAATATTCAAGAAAGGAGCCAAATGCTAGAAACCAAGTCTAAGATTCGACCCTCAGTATTCAAGAAAGGAAAAGCTTAACGGCATTTGTGAATCCTTATTTTAAGGGAATTTTTGTAAAATTTGGCAAAATGTGGAATTGGTCTAAAATAAGGGTTTTTATCTCATTTTTCATCCATCTTAATTTTTATCCTATTTTTTATCTTTATTAGTTGGAGGGTTTTGTATTTTTCTTGGAGCTTAGAAGACATTAGAGTGATGCCTAAGCGAAGAATTAGCAAATCCCATTGAAGATTCATGGGAATTTAAAGTGTGGTTTGCATTCTCTTTATTTTTCTTGACTTAAATTGATGGAGATTTTGGTATATATTTATTGATTATGTTTATGAGTTGCTAGTTCTTCCTTTTGGGATTATATTAGAATAGGGTGAAATTGTGTGTGGGTAGTGATGTATTTGTGTAGAATCTAGTTTAATGATGATGGGTTTTACTATTGCTTTATTTAACTAGTTGGGATTTATAGGTGAAAACCCCAAAAAACCAAAATAGTTTTGTGGGTGAAAACCCCAAACTCTTGAAAGCTCACATCAGCCTTTTAAAGAAGGATGTGGGTGAACTTTTGGAACCCATGGTATCCTTGAAAGAGTGTTATTGGGGACAAAGCAATAGTGGACAATAATGACTGTAGTTTACTATCTTTTTTCTATCTTAAAATAAGGGTGAATGGAGAGTAGGCTATGTTTTAGGCATCTTCGTAGAAATAGGGATGCCCAATTGAGGTTTTGGGTGGCTTTAATTGACACGCAAACCTGATTTAGCATGAAAAATAGGTACTAGAAAGGGTCAATGAGTGACATATTTGAGACTTTGTTGACAAACTAGCCTCAAGGACTTTCAACCTAGCCTACCACATCATTAATGATTAGAATTTGCACTGGATCATCATGTTCCCAGGCACAACTTTTCCCTAGGAAAGGAAAATCCCAAGGTTAGTGTCTAATTGATTATACTCTAATTATTCATAGCCTCAACTTAATCATTTGAATCCCTAAAATTGGTATACTTTTAAAAATCGTTCAAACCCCCCAAATCTTTGTATCCTAGGTTTGAATTTAGCAAGCAACTTTTATTTTGAACTTACTCGATCATTATTTATATTGTTCCTTGTAAATTTAATCCCAACTCAGAGGTAGGTAATTATATTGACAACGACTGCCTTGCACTTAAATTGACATGTAAGTTAGGCGGCATCACCTCTGTCATTTACTTTGGTCACATTTGGACCATTTGTGCTACATAAAAACTATTTATGCCTTTAGTAAGTGACAGAGTCTTATTTTTACTGCTTCTGAGCCTGTAGACTTCAAGTTCAAACATATTACCCTCTCCTATATAAAAAATTGAAAACCAATAGTGCATAAACATGAAGCACAATAGTGTGACACAAAGGAATCAAGGTATGGCAATCACATTAGCAACAGATAAACCTGCATATATATAAGTTACACTACCCAAACAAGTAAGCAGCTAGCAATACAACCCATGTTCCATCACAACAAATAAGTCCCATATACTCATATGAAATAATGCATGTCAATGCGGGGACATTCAAAAGACATTCACGCTCAAAAAAGAAGTTCCACTAATGCTCATCATATACCATAAGCTGGCCCTTATTTTGTTTACCTTGGTTTTCAGACAGCCATGTCAGGATCACTATAGGACTTTATTCGACTTGTGATGTAGGCTTGAGGGGATGGTTGGTACATATGGATATATCAAGTGACTAAGCCTCCTTGGCACTACGCTAGCTCTAGGGTCCACACTTTAACCACTTTACTTTTATTCCACCCGTATTCTCCCTTTTTATTCTTTAATGCACATTCTAATTGGGTGTGGTTTCTTTTTTTATTCTTTTTCTTTTACTTCATTTTCACATTTTCTTCTTCTTCTTTTTCTTTTTTACCACACCCAACCCTACTTTTTCTCTTTTATTTTACCTTTCTTCATACGCACTTTACATTATGTATGATAGTCATCCTCATCTTAGGTAATTTTCTTGAGTTGAGGTGCACAATGTCCATAGAGGATCAATGCCAAAATGGGTTCATTGTAACACAAATGGGAAGGTGAAAGGTGTAACAAGAAAAATAGGCTATAAGGCTCAAAATTGGGATCCTGGAAAACTGCTTCATATTAGAAAGGTCATTTACACAAAAAATGGACTAAAATAAAAAACGACCTATGATCCTTTTCAAACCAACTATCCTACAACCTAGGCTATACTAACCAGGCAAGTTCTGGATTTAACACACAAAGGGAACAAAGTAGCATCTAACATACACATGGCATAGAGTTGCATCACAAGACACTACCTATCTAGTTCATACACAAGATAGATATGATTGTCATGTCTCTAATCTAATGTCATAACAAGATCCACAATGGTCACTCACATATATATATATATTCACATATTTTAAATTTTATAGGGGTATTATTTTCTCAAAGTAAAAGAATAACATGAAAACTACCTTAAATACTCAAAAATCTCCTAATTACACAAAAGCAAACACAATATGAAACAAAACACATCGTTACATAACTTTTAACCTATACATTCCAGTTTTACAACCATTCCACAACTGACGGGAAAAGAAGCACAAAAACAAAAACCTACAACGGCTATGGTATACTCCACCCCAACTAAAAGACTACACACTATCCCTAGTGCATGTAAACAATACAAAGAAAGGGAATGATGCCATACCTAAGATGCATTAGGTGTTCTTGTAATCACAAAAAAAATCACCATAGACCTTGGGTTGGCTCCCAAGCAACACCTTATTTATTATCGTGGTATGCCTTGGCTATTCAGACTTTGTCATGGTCCACCTCAACATAGACTTTTACTCCCTCAAGGTTTCTTATGTAGTGCTTCAACCTCTGCCCATTCACCTTGAATGGGACTTCACCATTATATTTTATTTCTATAGCACCATGTGGAAATACCTAAACCATAGTGAATGGCCCATACTACCTAGACTTCAGTTTGCTAGGAAACAAGTAAAGTCTTAAATTATACAACAAGACCAAATCCAACTCATTTATCTTGCCCAATATTGACCTTGCTGCCTCACATCACTAAAAATTTATCCTTTTCAATGCCTATAATGCCTTCATCTTAAGCTCGAATGGCAAATAGCATAACTTATAGTATATAAGGTGATACGGGGAGGAATCTATGGGAGTCTGATAATCAATATCATAGGCCCATAATGCATTATTAAACTTTTTAGACCAGTCAGTCCTGTTGGCATTCACAGTCTTTACCAATATGGACTAGACCCTTTATTGGAGCCCTCAACTTGTCCACTAGTCTAAGGATGGTAAGGTGTTGCCACTTTATTCATTACACATATTTATCAAGAAAGGCCTTAAATAAATGGTTGCGAAAGTGAGATAAAAAACCTTGGGTTTTGGCCCTTGGATAATTCTTGAGCTTTGAGCTCACTGTCCTAGTAACGACTTATCATACGAGTCATATGGTGTAGGTATGATTTAGATCACCCTAGTTATGAGGTTTCTAGTATATGGTGGTTGGGGTTCTGTTATGGTTATGACTTAAGGATATGAGTCGTTAGGTGTGGTGAAGAGTCATTACGACAAAACATAACCAAATTAGTAACTTAGTGACTTGATTTTGCTCTGAGTATGAGTGGCTCACTAAGAGCCATAAGGATAGGTTACAAGTGGTACAGATTAAGTCATATATTGTCTAGTATCGAATCTAGTGGGTTCTATCTTACATACTACTAGACCATATGAGTCAGATGGTCTGGTCATGATTGGGTCCGTAAGTCATAAAGAGGATGGTGTATGGTTTTCCAACTCACTTTCTGGGATACAACTCAAGACTATGAGTTATATGATGTGGTGATGAGTCAATGGGTCGACTCGTAACCAAGGATGACTTTTTATAGTTTTTAGCTGAGGGAACTTTTAAAATTTTTCACTCAAAAACCTTAAGACCTTATATTGCTTCACTTTTTGGTCATTCATTACACACTTTAAAAGATTAAACATCCTCTTTGCTATCTCAAAATCATCTCAAGCAAAATCCTCTCTGTGTAAATCTTTGTAATTTAGGCATGTGACTCTTCCCTCGTGGTCAGTTTACTAAAAGAATATGTTTAAAGCATTGTTCATGAATTATTTATGGTGGTTTTGACACCAAGGTTGAGGGGTTTCAATACATATCATTGAATATTATTTTCTATGGTTTAAATTGTGATTATGCATGGTTTTAATTATGGTTATGCATATGTGGGTGCATGAGAATGATGATTTAATTGAGGGGACTTATTTGAACCCAAAATTTGATAATTTTGGCTTTGATAATGCCATGCCCTCAACCAATTTGTGAAATTATCAATGAGAATAATATTGTCACAAGTTTGAATTTTGTTATGAACTAAGGCTTGTCATAAAAATGTTAAGGATTGATGAATGACTTTAAAAGGGACTTGGCATCCACAAATTGAATGGAATTGGAAACCTTTTGGGTATATGGGAATCCCCCATGTTATTGTAATAATAGAGTCGGCGGGATACATAGGAATCCCCTAAGTGTTGGCTAATGACTTTTCTTTCAAACTATAGTTGGTATGGCGATACCACTTTATAATGCCTTAATTATTGAATTAGTGGTTTGGTTATGTACTAAATATTTTAATTGGATAGTTATAGGGGTTGTGATAACTAGCCATAAAGGTGTGAGTCCAAAGTACAGACACTGGAAACTCATGTTTGTCAACATGTGGTTGGATCTTGGTGACATTAGGCTTATGGGATAAACAGTAATCTGCCTAGTCTACACTAGTATATATATATATCATGGAGGGCGAAGGGTACACGGGAATCCTCCATCCCAATGATATCTCTAATTCATGCAGCTACACGCACCGAGGTGTATTTAGGGGATAACACTGGACCCATATACCCGTGGGTAGATTAATGATGGTAAAGCTACACAATCCTAGTTAAGATTTTAAATGCATTCTAAACCTTGTTCCCTATATCAACATGATATATATTTATGTATGTACATCATTGCATATGGTTAATTGATTAGTTTTAAATTGATGGCATTATTTTATCTTTATCCCAGATTTACATGCTAGTGTTCACTCCACTAACAATTTTTGGGCACTCTATCCCCATGCGATTTAGGAATCGACTATACTACCATTCCTCCTGCTCAGTGATATGGATTCAGGGACAACTTTGAATCAGATTGAAGTGGTGAGCTTCTATACTCTGTAGGACTACATTTCATGTTATGTACTTTTTTCATTATTATTATTTCTTTGGTTTTGGTTTTGGCTATAGTCAAGGGCATGCTCGATCAAATATTTATTGATTCTGAATTGAGGCTTTGTCGAACTACTATAGGCATGGGCGGTGTTAGTATTAATGTTAGCATTGGTATTGGTACTGGCATTAGGATTGGTATTGGTTGGACACTTGGTGATGAGTGTTTGGTTATGGTTATAGACTTTATCTAATATCTTTAAATTCTTATTGATTTATCTTAATATATGTTTGGAATTCATCCAAAAAGGGGTGTAGTACGGTTAATGGTTTTGGTATTGAGGGTGATCTCTGGTCCTGGTTGGACTTGAGACACCCGACACGATAAGGACCTCTTTCAAGTCATGTCATATTTGTATCAAAATGCTAGTTTCATAGTCAATTTAGTGTCCACAAAGCCATGTTAAGTAGAGTCTCCTTTAAGGGTGTGTAGTGCGCCACACTCTTAAGAGAGAGGCTTCAAGGCATTTAAGAATATTTCTCTTTCTTGTGTTCAATTTTAGGGCTGTAGAGTCTAATGTCCTGAAATCTTTTCTAATTCTCTCTTGTTCTCTTTTTTTATCATGCCTCCTACATGATCTGAAGCTAATGGAAAATCCTCTATCCCACCCAAGGACAACATTTATGGGACATGTCCTACTTATGAGATACAGACCTAGTCTAGAGGTCCAATTTTTGATTGCCCTCCTGGAGTTCTGCCGGTCCCTTTTAGTCCTTCTTATGTTCCTTAGGATGATCTAATGAATGTTGAGTTTAGTTAGTCTATCCATATATTGGCTCACTTAGTAGCTTCTCAATCCAAGCCTGGTGTTTCTGTTACTTAATCTTATGAGTCCACAAGATTTGGCCACTTTATGAGGTTGAACCCTCTTGTGTTCTATGGTGTTAAGGTTGATGAATATCCTTAAGGTTTTATTAATGAGATAGAGAATATATTTCATATAATGCCTGCTACTAACGTGAAGGGTGTGGAATTTGTTGCCTACTAACTGAAAGATATAGCCTACTTATTATAAGAGAAATGGGAACAGTCTAGGGGTAACGATGATGAGTTAGCCCTATGGGATGATTTCTCTACTAATTTTCTGGACTGCTTATTTTGTTAGGAGTTGAGAAAGGCAAAGACAAAAGATTTTATTAACTTAAAGTAAGGCAAGATGCCAGTCCAAAGAGTATGCCTTGAAGTTTAACCAGTTATTGTGGTATACTCTGGAGCTGGTTTCTACCATAAGGGATAGAAATAGGAAGTTTACTTTCGAGTTTTCCTAAGACTTGGTTTTAGAAAGTAAGGCTGCCTTATCAAACAAGGACATGGATATCTCTAGGTTGGTCGGGTATATCCAGCAGGTTGAGAAAAAGAAGAAAAACCAGGCTGAAATTGGGGAGAGGCAGAATAAGAAGTTTAGATTTTATGATCAGGGTGGAGGTCAACAAAAAAATAATAGGGATGGCGAAAAGTGGTCCAAGAAGAGATAGGGAAATTATGGGTCTCACTCGATGACTAGTGCTCCTACCCAAAGTAGATTTTATTATCAACTCTATCAGAGTTTTTGTGATGGGGAAAGGACAAGTGCTTCAACTGTGGTCAAACCAGGGCATATGGTTAGAAACAATCATGTTGGTAAGGTTTCTTCTGGGAAAAACAAGGTTCCTATATCCTTTTTTTCAGCTTCGGCGCTAAGGTTGCCTCATCTAGCTTTAGGACTAGTCAAATAGACTCTATGCTCTCACTACTCATTAAGAGTCTAAGGCATAACGTGATATCGTTACCCATATATTGAAAATATTTTCTTGTGATGTGTACTCTTTACTTAATTTGGGGTCCACTCTCTCTTATATGACCCTATTTATGGTTGTACATTTTGATTTCAGTCCTGAGTGTAACTATTTCTAGTCAGGGGTGACTCTGTTGTGGCTAGAAGAGCTTATAGGTGTTGTGTGGTATCTATGGGTCTTCAAGAGATTTTGGTCAATCTTCTTGATTAGACATGGTTGATTTTTATGTCATATAAGGTATGGATTGATTGTACTCATGCTATGCTTCTCTAGACTGTCGGACCCATAAGGTCATCTTTAAATTCCCTAGTAAGCTGATTAATAGTTGGGAGGGTGGTTCCCTAGCTCCTAAAGGTAGGTTTATATCATATCTTAGAGCTCAAATATTAATTTCCAAGGGGTGCCTCTATTATTTAGTCTAAGTTAAAGACTCTAACTCGGAGAGTCCTTCTTTTTATTATGTCACGGTGGTGAGTAAATTCCCTGATGTCTTCCCTGGAAACCTTCCTAGAGTCCCTCTCGTTAGGGGGATTGATTTTGGGATAGATCATGTTTCAAACACTCATCAAATTTTTATTCCCCCATATAGAATGGCTCCAGCTGAGTTAAAGGAGCTTAAGGGGCAACTAAATGATCTTTTAGACAAGGGCCTTATCTATCCTAGTATGCATCCATATGGTGCACCGATGTTATTCATTCATAAGAAGGATATTTCCCTTAGGATATGTATTGGTTATCGATAATTGAATAAGGTAATGGTAAAGAAAAATACTCCCTTCCAAGGATAGATGATTTTTTTGATTATCTTTAGGATGCTAAGTTTTTCCTCAAGATCGATCTTCTATCCTGGTATCATCAGTTAAAGATTACGGAGGCGGATATCCCTAAGACTACCTTCCATACCCAATATGGACATTTTAAGTTCTTGGTTATGTATTTTTGGTTAACCAATGCCCTGAAGGCATTCATGGACTTGACGAATCGAGTATTTCATTAGTTTCTAGATTTGTTCATCATTATGTTCATAGATGATATTCTAGTGTACCCTAAGAGCGAGGTGGATTATGCTGATCACATCCATAATATGTTGCAGAACTTGAAAGATCAACAATTGTATGCTAAATTTTTGAAATGTGAATTCTCGTTGTATGTTCTTTTTTGGGCCATGTCATTTCTAGTGAAGGGATCATGGTGGATCCATAGAAATTGGCAATGGTTAAGAAGTGGCCTAGACCTATGAATCCAACCGATATTTGGAGCTTCTTGGGTTTAGCAGTTATTAAAGAAGGTTTGTGGAAATTTTCTATTCTATAGTCTCCTTGTTGATTAAGTTAACTTATATAAGGGTAAAGTTCTTATGGTCCAATGCTTGTGAGGGTAGATTTAAGAAGTTGAATGATAAGATGACTTCAGTTACAGTCTTGACTTTCCCTGAAGGAATTAATGGATTTATGGTATATTGTGTTCGTCTCTTAGACTCTGAGGATGGTGGTATGTTTGCGCAGAAGGTGGCGTGAATATCTCTTTGTGTGGAAATATAGGAGAAGTAAGTGGTAGATCCTGTCTTGATGAGGATCAAGGAAGATGTAGGTGGGCAGAAAGTAATGGCTTTTGAGGTTCGCAATGATGGTGCCTTACAGTTCTAAGGAAGATTGTGCATTCTAGATGTGGATGGATTATGAAAGACGATCTTGGAAGAGACGCCTGAGTCCCTCTACGCTATTCATCCTGGTTTGATGAAAATGTATCATAATCTTAAGGAGATATATTAGTGAAACAATATGAATTAGGATGTGGCTAGCATTGTGGCTAAGTAAATGGTGTGCGAACAAGTGAAAGTTGAGCATATGAGGATGACAAGATTGTATCAAGAAATTGAGTTTCCTGTGTGGAAGTGGGAGGTGATAAGTATGGATTTCATTATTGGTCTTCCTCAGTCTCGGAATAAGTTTGATTCTGTTTGGGTCATCATGTATAGGATTACAAACTCTACTCATTTCTTACTAATAAGGACCAGTTTTTCAGCAGAGGATTATGCAAGGTTGTACCCACATGAGATTGTGAAGTTGCATGGGGGGCCTATTTTGATAATCTCGAATCATGGTATAAATTTTCATTGCACACTTGGAGGTTATTTTAGAAAGGTTTGGGGACTAAAGTGAGTCTTAGTATGGCTTTTCACCTGCAGTCGGATGGGCAAGCAAAAAGAACTATTCAAACATTAAAAGATATACTTCAATCTTGCATGATTGACTATGGTGGTAGTTGGGTCGAGCATTTGCCTCTTATAGAGTTTGCATATAATAATAGCTACCAATCTAGTATTGGGACAAATCTGTTCGAAGCTTTGTATGATAGGAGATATAGATCTCCTAATGGGTGGTTCGAGGTTGGTGAGGCAGAGATATTTGGCTCAGATTTGGTTTGCCAAGCCTTGGAGAAGGTGAGGTGATCTGAGATAGGATTAAAGATGCCAAATTCACCCAAAGTCATATGTAGATTTGAGGCGTAGGGAGTTCAATTTTATGGTTGAGGATAGGGTGTTCTTGAAGCTATCCCCTATGAAGGAAGTGATGTGATTTAGGCATAAGTGAAAGAACAATTCTTGTTATGTCTGTCCGTACTTGGTTTTGAGAAGGGCTGGTAATGTTGCATATGAATTGGAGTAGCCTTCTAGTTTTAGCTCCATTCACTCGGTGTTCCATGTGTCTATGTTTAGGAAACGTACAGGTTATCCATCACAAATTGAGCCTATCAAGGATATTGGTATGTGTTATGTGTTATTCTTAATGTCTTTGTCTTCAAACTTAGTTAAAGGAAAGAGTGGAGATGTTTGGGTTTTAATCATGCTAGCCAATGCTTTGTTCCATCATTCAGGTACGAATGGTCCAAGTGAGGGAGAATTGAAACACCTTGGGTTTTGTCCCTTGGAAAATTCTTAAGCGTTGATCTATTTGTCTTACTAATGACTCATTATATGAGTCATATGGTATGGTTACGGGTCAAGTGACCCTAGTCGTGAGTTGTCCAGTGGATGGTGGTCGGGGATCTGTTATGGTTAAGACTTGGGGATGCAATTCATTAGGTGTGGTGATAAGTCGTTAGGACAAACCTTAATTAGTAACTTAGTGACTTGACTCTTCTCTTAGTACGAGTGGCTTACTAAGAGCCGTGAGGATAGGTTACAAATGATAGGGATTGTGTGGTATGTTGTCCAGTGTCCAATCCTATGAGTTCTATCTTGGATATGAATAGACCATACGAGTCGTATATTCAAGTCATGATTGGGAGTCATTGAATCATAAAGAGAATAGTATATGGATATCCAACTCATTATATAGGATATGACTCAAGGGTATGAGTCGTGCGATGTGGTGACGAGTCAATATCAAGGCTGACTTTTTTCAATTTTTAGCTGGGGGAACTTCGGACATTTCTCACTCAAAACCCTTATGACCCCATGTCTTTATAACATTTTTTTGTTCATTCAATCCACACTTTACAAGATTAAACATCCTCTTTACTCTCCCAAAATCCTCTCAAGTAAAATTGGCTAGGGTTTATCCAAAGTGGACATCTAAGGGCTTACGGATCAATTTATCTCTGTGAATCTTTGTAATTCAGGAATGTGCCTCTTCCCCTTTGTCAGTTTACTAAAAGCATTTGTTTAAAGAATTGTTCATGAATCATTAATGGTGGTTTTGAAACCAAAGTTGATAGGTTTGAATGCATATCATTGAATATTGTTTTCAATGATTTAAATTGTGAATATGCATATTTGTAATTATGGTTTTGCATATGTGCGTGCATAGGAATGATGATTTAATTAAGGGGTCATGGTTGAGCCAAAAATTTGATGATTTTTTCCTTGATAATGGCATGCCCTCTACCTCTTTGTGAAATTATCAATGTGAATGATATTGTCATAAGTTTGAATTTTGTTTCGAACTAAGGCTTGGCATAAAAATATTAAGGATTGATGAATGAAGTTAAAGGGACTTGGTGGCCATAAATTGATTTGAATTGAAAACCTTGTGGGGTACATGGTAATATCCTAAGTGATTTTAATAATGGAGTCGCCGGGGTATATGGGAATACCCTAAGTGTTTACAAATGACATTCCTTGCAAGCTATAGTCGGTATGGAGATACCACTTTATAATGCCTTGATAATTGACTCCTATAATTGGTGGTTTGGTTATGTGCTAAATGTTTTAATTGGGCAGTAATGGGTGTTATGGTAGCTAGCCGTGAAAGTGTTTGACCAAAGGACGGACACTGGAAACTCATGTTTAACGACATGAGGTTTGGTCTTGGTGACCTTGTGCTTTTGGGGTTCACGGGAATCCCCCTAGTATATACTTATAATATTTATCATAGAGGGCGAAGGGTACACGCAAATCCTCAGACCCTATGATATCTCCAATTCGTACGGCTACATGCACTGGGCCCATTTAAGGGGTAATACTGGACCTATATAACCCGTGGGCTGATTTATGACAGTAAACCTACACAATCTAGGTTAAGATTTTAAATGGATGCTAAAACTTGTTCCTTATCCCGGCAGGATATATATTTTTGTATGTACGTCATTGCATAGGGTTATTTGATTGGTTTTGAATTGATGGAATTATTTTATCTTTATCCATAAGTTAAATGCTAGCATTCACTCCCCTAATCATACCCAGGCATTGTATCCCCATGTGATGCAGGAACCGACCATGATACCATTTCTCCTACTCAGTGACTTGGTTTCGGGGACAACTTTGAGTCAGATTGAAGTAGTCAGTTTCCATACTCCGAAAGACTCCATTTGATTCTGGTTAGAGCCTTTGTCCGACTACCATGGGTATGGGCGTGTCAGTATTAGTGTTAGCACTTGCATTGGTATTGAAATTGGTATTGGTATTTGTTGGAAACTTGGTGGTGACTATTTGCTTATGGTTATAGACTTCATCTAATGTATTTAAATTCTTATTATATATATATATATATACATTTGGAGATTCCCTCATACCCCATAAGTAGATAATCCCTAAGACTGTAACGCCCCAAGTTTGTACCTTGGACACTAGACGGTTCTAGAAACCTGAAGGACCCCAGCTGACCTATGATTGGCACCTGCTATAAGCACTGAACAGTAATAACATTGTAGTAATAATATAACTGAAATAATTGCGGAACTAAGGACTGTAAATGCCATAAGGTTCATAACTGAAATAAATATTGAGTACTGAAATCTTAATACAAAAATATCTGTCTGAAATACTCTAGTCTGAAAGCCTCTAACTGATTGAATTTAGATTTAATAGGACAAGCCCCAATTAACTCCGACGACTACATACTAAAATACTAAAAAAATATAATAACTTTATCCTTGAACTATGAGGACTCACCACTAGGCCTGCTGCTTATAGAGTGGGATACTAAGTATGGTTAGGAGTCCGTATGTATGAACCTATGATATAAAACATCATAGCACAAAAAAAGGTATGCATCAGTACTTTGAATGTACTGGTATGCTAAGTGAGGTAGACTGACATACATGGGTTCATATGCATGAACAAATAATTGACTGGGTTGTATGAATATAACTGAATGAGAGTACATGCATGAATACATAAACTGTAACTGAGATCATATCAATATTGGATGATGGATTTTGAATACTGATTAACCGATATCAGAGTTTACTAATACTGTAATATGGATAACTGAATAACTATTTTTTATAGTCCAGATTCTATAGAACAAAACTGTGCTGAGTTCTATACTGAGTTGTGTGACTGTATCTGACAGTCTTGATTCTGTAGAACTGGACTGAGTTTATCATTAAGACTAAAACTAAAACTGTGGGAGATAATTATCTAACTGACATGTCCCAAATAGGTAACTAAGTTAGGTTCCAATCTGTATCCCAATTGGAAGGGTGTCAATACGATACCACGGGTAAATACAAGTCCTAATTAATATGTTTTACACATAACACATCCACCAATTCAAGGAGTCAATTAATAAGGCATTTTTAAGTGGTATCGTCATACTGACTATAGCTTGCAAGCAATGTGATTATCCAAAACTTAGGGGATTCTTTCGTACCCCGCAACTCCATTATGAAAATCACTTATGGAATTCAATCGTGCCCTAAAAAGGTTTTCATAAATCATTTACTTAAAGGATTCCATCATACTCCACAAGGTTTTCAAAACCATCCTTATCCATTTACACCAAGCATTACTTTCAAAGGGAATAAGTTAAACCAAATTGGATGACAAAATCACATTCATTGATAATTTCACAAACAGGTTGAGGGCACATTATTTCCAAACCATATATCAAGGCAAAATCGTCAAATTAGGGATTAACCATGACCCCTCCATTAAATTACCATTCCTATGCATTAAAAAATATTCATAAACATTAATGAAGCATAAATTTTGGATAATACACTATGGAAAATCAATTTAACAACCAATCATGTTAAAATACCTCAACTATTTCAAAACTCACATCCAAACCATTTCATAATAATTAATTTATGCTAACAAGAAAATATAAGTTCAAGAGAAAGAGATACATACCTTAATTGCCAATAAATTCAATGGATACCACACCCTTAGGACCCTATATGATCACCCCCTTGAACCCTAGCCTTGAGTTGAAAAGGGGATTTTCAGACAGGATGTTTAACAGTTAATAATGACCTTTACATATGGAAAAACTAATGAAAATTGGTCCTTGAACCTTCAACCTCATAAAAATACACAGGTTTGCATTACATACCTCATCACGGTGACTACCTTCTGCGTCGTGGGGCTATCGCAGAGGCTTACTGCCTCCGTGACCCAAAATTACTACAAACCCCATCCAAAAATTCCAAAATTCACCCATGTTACCCTTTTCACATCCTCAAACATGATTTGAGTCAAAAATCAATATTTCAAGCACGGTAAGGGCAAAAATAAAATACCCAAAATTTGAGGGTGTTACATTAAGCTTGGGTAAGCTTTAAATCACTATTTCAATTATTTTACTTTGATTATCCCTTTAAAAACCTTTTCAATCTCTATTCCAATTTGGAAACTGGGTTTTTTGGCTCGAAAGGCCTAAATAGTATTTCTTTAATTAAAACCCCATTTTTACTTGGGTTTTATTCGATGGCTTCCTTTAATCATGGGTAGGGTTTTTATAAAATAAAATTCTAATTTTTCCCTCATTTTTTTTTTAAAAATCCATTTCGGGTGTCCATTTTGACCCCACAAGAAAATAGACAATATGGGTGTTTTTAGCTTTAATTTAAAACATAGATTAAATATTTGTATGTTTTAGTTTATCTAGAGGCTTTTTGAGTGGGTAAAACTCCACGTTGAAGGGATTAAGGCTTGGGTTTTGATGTTGCGAGGTAGGTTATCTCTTAACTTTCATTAGAATTAGTCAAGTAGTTAATATATATATATATATATATATATATATATATATATATATATATATATATATATATAAACATGCAAGGAGTAAGGGTAATAATAGTTAAAACAATATTTCAACGATAATATTGTTGTTATGTTCCTGCGTTGGGGGCTTATATTATTATTGTTGGTAACTAAAGATTATATTGATTTTTCATTGTCGGTATTGATATTATTTGTGTTGTATATGCATTTGTTATTTCCTTCATGATAGAGATACCCAAGTTGGGGTTAATTTGATGTTAATGATGCCTTCTATGTTTACTCATTTCATATGGTACCTTGCTTAAGCTAAATCATGGATGATTGATATATAGAGTAGATTCTTAGCTATGTGTATTTATATATTTAATTGATTCAAGATCTTTATATAGGTTTGGTGGTGAGCATTTCATCTTCATATCACATATACATTCATAATACATAGTACCATTGAGGAAACACTAATTTTTGGCAAAAATAAGGCACTTTTATAAAACCCTCTCCTATATTCCACAAGTAAAATATGAAACATTGAAATTGAGATTGAGATTAATTATTGAGAAAATATATGGGTTTAACCCCCCCCCCCCCATGGGTCCTATCTAGAAGTGTTGAGGCTCAGTTGGTGTATACGGAGGTTATGCGATAACCTCAATCATATCATAACACAATAATCATCATCATCACTTTTCAGACATCATGCATCTTCAGTGTTGTGATTTCATGCATTAATTTATTTCTTATATAATGTGTTTATTTCACGCACCTATTTATTTTCCTATCTGTTTTATTTAAAACTGTTAGTGGAGATGGTCCATGCTACCATTAGGGATATTTTCTGACTATCGGTGACATGCTCATAGGATGTATTTATATACCTTATTTTCTAATTTTCTCAATCGGCCTATGATACCTGTTGAGTATAAGTGGATCGTACTAACCCCTATGATGCCCTTTTGATGTTGATCTATGCCTTCAGAAGCTGAGATTCTGTGTTTATTATTAATACTTTTGAGTTTGTGGCTTCTCTATGCCTTCAGAGTCCACTCTAGACTTCCTTCTATCTAGTTGATGTCTTTATTTTGTATTAGGAGAGAGACTTGTAGTTTTTTCCATTCAGTTTTGAGTTGTATTTAGATTGTTCTTATACCGTGACACCAAGTTTTTGGATGGTTTATGGAATCTCTACTATTCAGATTTCCATTTTTATTATTGTACATGTTATGGTCTGACTTCGCTCTAAAAGTCTTTCCTTAGGAATTGTAGTACTATTTTATTTTTACGTATCAAATTGGGTGATTGACTTATTAAGATTTAGCCACAATGAGTGCCATAATGACCTGACTTTTTTTATCGTGACTATCTGATATATCAAAGCCTTTGTTATTGGTATACATTAAGGTGAACAAAATAATTTCAGATTACGATAATGCAGTAGTTAAGAAATACCAAATATACAAGGGGAAAAATATTGGTATCTTCAATGTCAAAGTATGTCATTGATCATTCTTTGAATTTAAAGGTAAAATATCTAACAATCAAACGTATGTGTTAGTTGTTGTCAAATTTTATTGACAAACTATGTTCAACGTCTTAGCTAAAATTATGCATCTCAAGGTTCTGAAATTATGTATCTCACGTGTTACAAATTTTTGATGTATATAGACAAATTTGCAAGTACTAAGATACATCTTTTTTTGAACTAATTAGGAGATTGATAATAAATTGGTCAGAGTAAAGTGAGAAACATAATTTATTAGAGTTATCGGGAAAAATTTATGCGATACTTTTAGCATTAAAGTGAAAAATGAAAATAATGTTGAATGTCATAAAGAATCATCATATGTTTAATAATTAGTGAGCATTTGTTAATAAATTTTTCAATTTGAATAAGATTGAGTTTTTTTTACAGCTATGTCTTAAGATGCTATTTGGAGGATTGTAGTTGAATTTTAAGGCATCACGTCAAAAGGGTTCAAAACTCTTCAAAGTAAGGTTATTTCATGATGTACACATATACTCTTTGAAAGATAGAAACAGTCTTATTTGTTAGCAATTTTAAGGCTCTGAGCTAGTCAATCATAAGCAAATACACACACCAACTGACATGGTTAAAGATATTAAATATGATTTTTGTGTGGACATTAATTACCAGAAAGCATGAAGGGCCAAACAACTTACAGTTAAGATGTTAAGAGGGAAATTGGCGGATGGTTACCATCAAATGCATAAATACATATATATGCTAAATTTAGTGTATCCTGGATCACATATTAGATTGCATAAATTTGAAGATAACAAGTTTATGTATCTGTTCAAAGCATTACAACCATTAATTAGAGGATTTACGTTTTGTAGGACAATATTTGTTAAGAATGGGGTACATTTGGATGGAGCATATAAAGGAATATTTCTCTAGGCAAGAACTCTCAATGGGGTAGATAATTCAAATGAGACTTTTCAAATATAATTTCATGATTTAATTTTAATACCCCATTTATCTATTTTTGTTGAATTACTTTATTGGTATGAACTGTAGACATGACATAATAGATTTATTTCTTATTTTACGATGCATATTGCCAATCGTGTATGGTTTTGTAGACTCAGAAATGATAGTTCATGGACATGGTTTTTTGAGCAATTTAAATATACATTTCGAGAGTGTGAAAATATGTGTATTACATCTGATTATAACAAAAGAATAATGAAGGTTGTGAACATTATGTATCCCAATATTTCGCATCTTTCCTGGATTTGGTATCTATGGAAAATGTATTCACAAACTTCAAAAAAAGAAAATACAGACATAGAGAAATTTTCTATGCAATGTCAATGTCATTAAAAAAAGATTTTGATTTTTTATAGATCAGGTTGGCAAGGTGGATTATAGAGTGAGGTCGTACCTTAAGAGTGTTGGGTATAAAAAGTGGGCATGAGGGTATGCATCAATTAATCAAGGCAAAATAATGACTTCAAATATAGACGAGTGTATAAATGAAAAACTAGTTGCCTATCTTAGATATTCTGTAACAAACAAGAATACTATTTGGATTGTGGAATTGCAAAAGAAGATAAATAACATCATATATAAAAACAACATTGTTTGAAAATTTAAAAGTATTCTTGAGCTAAATACGTTGAAATCTTGTCGATTGACGGTTAGTTATTTTGTTTACATTTTTTAGCCTACAGATATATAGATAGAGTTGTAATAGAGTATACTTTTATCAAGGTTTAACTAGTTTTTCATTAGTATTTGGTTTCTGTGTTTGTGAGAGATACATATTTGTTTCCATTTTCAAGATATGCAAACCTTTTTTAATAAGAGATACATATAACATCTATTTAATACAATGATTGTTTTTTCATAAGTTAAGGCTTTGCCACTTTATGTGTACTCTGTTTATTATGACAGTAGGAAATATATTATATGTCTAGATAGTTGTAAGGGTTTAATTTTGTAAAATTTTCACTTTTAGGTATTTTTACCATTTCACCCCTCTTAGTGGTTGTTATGTGATATTTCTGGGGTGTGGGTATGATGTAATACCCCGTATTTCCCTAGATCAATTGAAGTCTTAGTAAATGAGTAATTCCATACGAAACTTTTGAAATACTCAGTAAATTTTAGTTTAGAGCCTATCATTGCATAGAAAATTTAATTAGCTTTCCAATGATATACAGTTCTCCTAAATCCGACACCCGAGCAAAGATTTAAAGCCATTTTAGTAAGACAGTGTGCACCTGAGCCATCAAAGTGTCAGGGAGCATGACCAAATGGCAATCAGCAATTCCAGTGTTGCTCCATGATATTGGTGCATCACGTTATAGACCCAGTTCATAATTGTCAATTTCTAGTGTGGAAATGCGATTCCACCGCGTCGCGCCAAGGACCAAAATCGCATCCTGCAAGATACCGCAATGGTGCTGTGTTGCACCACCAGTCCAGTTCCAAGTTGTCCATTTCCTAGTGACACAACGCGATAGCACCGCGTCATGCCAGGTGCCTAAATTAGGAACTTTCAGTAATTCTGAATTTTAAATCTGAGGGCATTTAAGTCTTTTGCCCCTCACCCCAGTCATTCTTTAACACAAAATTCACCTCTAATTAACCTAGTTACTTCATTATTCAGCCAATTTCCCCCCAAATTAAACCATTCTCTCTCAAGAGGCAAAAATACTAGTTCAAGAGATCAACCACAAAGTTCAAGGATTTACCAAGAACTTCAAGAAACTCACAAATTAAGGTATGTAAAGTGTTCATGTATGGGTCTTCTTCACCCATAGAGTCCAAGAATTTGTTATTAAAACTTCAAGATTCATAATTCATGGTTTACATGTATGAAAGTGGATTGTATTCATGTTTTGGAAATTAGTGAGTTTTAAATCTATGATTAATGGTAGATTCCATAAAATTGAATAACATGTATATTGAATTGAGTAATCCCTATGTTATAATCCATGAATTTGCAAGTTTGGGCATTGTAATTGCCATGCTTATGTGTTATCCATGATTTAAATTCTAAGTTTCAAGAATTATTCCTAGTATGAGTTGATTTACATGATATCCATGATAAACCCTTCAATTTGGAAGTTGATTGTTATAACCATGTTTACCCTAAATGTTTATGATTTAGTAAAACAAGAATGCCTCCCATGTGTTTGATAAAGTGTCTATGAGAATAAAATAATGCCATTATAGCATGCTAACATGTATTACCCATTCATGTACAAGTTAATGCATTACAAGTGTTTGATAAAATGTCTCTGCAGATGAATTATGACCAAGTGAATATTATTATGTTATTCAAGATCATGTTTTTCTTTACTTTTCATGCTATCGAGCCTGGGGTTATTTAATACCCAACAATTTAGATTTTTACCTAGAGCCAGTATTAGTGATAGAATAGTATCAGTCATGTCATGATTAGTAGAACTCAGTTAGTTACAAAACTCAAGAAAAATTCAGTAAACTCTATATCATTCTAGTCCAGTTCAGTATACTCAATTTAGTATATTTTAGTTGGGAGTAGGATTCATCATCGAGTGAGCCTAGGGATGGGGTCTCACCCATTAGTTAAGACTGGGTCCGTAGAAGCAATCCCTAAGTTCCATAACTATGTAGCCAGTGTAGGTTATGAGATATCACCCGTTAGATAGGACTGATATACTCAGGGATTATCCTCTAGCTTAGGACTGATCTCAGGGGTCACCCATTAGTTAGGACTGACTCCACAGCAATTGTTAGTACCCGTGGCATGGTGCTAACACCCTTCTAATTGGGGTTATAGATTGGACCTCAAATCAGTTATCTTATCTTATTTGGGGAATGTCGGTTAGATGATTAGCTCCCACAGTTTTAGTTTCAGTCTTCAGTATAGAACTCAGTTTAGTTCTATAAAGTCAGGACAGTCAGATGCAGTCAATCAGTATCAGTAATCATAAATTATCAGTTACTCAATTTTAAAACTCAGCCCTTAGCTTCAGAAAAGGTCAGTTATAGTATATCTACATTCACAGATTGCATACCTAGTATTGATAGTAGTTTTAGTTATTCCTGTACTCTCACATTCAGTTACTCTATATTATTCTGTTAGTTATTGTTCATGCATATGAACCCTTGTGTTTAGCCTTACCTCATCTAACATACCAGTACATTCCATGTACTAACCACATACTTTTTTCTGGGCTATAATGTCTCATGTCATAGGTTTGGATGCTCAGGTTCCTGACCTTGCTTAGAAAGATCCAGTCAGAAGTCACAGATTTAGTAGTTAGTCCTCATCTATCAAGGGCGTACTTTTATTTTAGTATTTCAGTTGTTGGAGTTAATTGGGGGCTTACCCCATCAACTCCATTTTTAGACAGTTTAGATTAGAGGCTTTCAAACAAAATTTTTCAGATAGCATTCAGTTTTATGGACTGTTATTTCAGATGTTATATTTTATTAGTATTTTAGATTTTGAACCTTATGGCATTTCAGCCTAATTCGGCATTTATTTCAGTATTATTATCTAGTGCTAATAGCAAATATCAGTCATGGGTTAAATTATGGTCCTTTGGGATTGTAAGCACCGTGGATGACTAAGGGGTAGTCTCAGATCGTTATATTTGGTTGGCATGGTTTCCAATGTATTATGGTGCAATTTGTGCGAGTTTGTGATTTTAGAGGTTAAAAAGGCCAAACTGTTGACTTTGGTCAACATTTGTTGTTTTGTGTGTCGAATGAAAAAATGGACTATGTCAACAGATCCGAAACGTTGATTTTGAATTACTATCATGGTTTGTTTGATTTTATGGCTTTTATATCTCATTTTGACCTCAGTTTAAAAAGTTGTAAAATTGGATCTCCGGAGTCAATTTTGTGAAAACAACCTCTTTTCAAAAATCTGACATCACCACTGAGTCCAAAACATCGAATTTAGTCTAGTAGCATATTTTATTTGATTGCACGAGATTCAAAACAAATCTTGAGGGCTTGACCCATAATTTTGCATTTTTAGCAAAGTTGTTGGTGCACTAAAAATTAGGTGCACCCGTTTTAGGGTCCTAGGAACCACTAAAGTGAAGGCCAAATAGGCATTTAGGTACCGTTAAAGCGTACCCTAACCACTTTAGTAGTCTCCACTTTAGTGGCAGGGAACCTCTTTAGCGGTCGACCCATGCTAAATCGGTGACCGCTTAAGTGTTCAATTGACTGCTTTAGCGTTCAATACTAGGTCACTTTAAATAGTGCCTTTCTTAATTTTTCCTCTATTTTTGAGACATTGAGCTTTGGGTTGAGACGATTTTGGATGATTTCTTCCATTTTCGAGCTCTTGTAAACTTCAAATCACTATTTAAATATTTTACTTCGATTCTTTTCATCTAAAAAATATTAAAAAGTGATTTCAAAAGTGAAATTTGGGATTTTGGTCTGGAAGGCGTAATATTATTTTTCTTCATTTTAAAGCTTAATTTTAACCCTTTTTACTTGGATTTTCTTCAATAGCTTCCTTAAATCACGGGTAATATGTTTATGAATAAAAAATTCATTTTTACCATTTCTTTCCAAAAACACATTTCGAGGGTCAATTTTGACCCTAATTTTAAAATAGGCAATATAGGTATCGTTGACTTTCTTTTGATGCATAGATTCTATATTAGTATGTTTTAGTTGATTCTGGGGCCATTTGAGAGGGGAAATGCTCTACGTGAAGCGATTTTGGCGTGGATTTCAGCATCATGAGGTAGGTTATTGCTTAACTTTATTCAAAATAGGATAAGTAGTTATATTTGTATAAAATCACGCTATGGGTATGGGTAATAATTATGAAAATAATATTATTATTGGTGTGTTCCCGTGTAGGGGCTTACGTTGTTATTATTGGTGATTTGAGATGATATTTGCTTTTTGTGGCCTGTGTGCGGGCCTTATCTAATATTTTTGGCCTTATGTATACCTTTGGTTTCTCTCCTCATGATATAATATGCCCAAGTTGTGGTTATTGTGATTTAATGATGTCCTATTTGCATATTTTGTTCTAATGATACATGGCTTATATTGAATCATGAATGATTGGCATATTTAGTTGAATTTAGCTCACATGTGTGTTTTGGCTAGGTTTGACATCATCATACTGGTGTGATTGCTAGCATTACATCTTTATATAATGCACACATTCATAAGATATTGGTACAATTGTGGAAACACTATTTTTTATGGAAATGAGACACTTTTACAAAACCCTTTGTTATATCCCATGAGACATAGAGGAGATAGTAATATTGAGCCTGGGATTGAGTATTAAGATTGTATATGGATCAAGAACCCTTATGGTTCATACCTGGAAGCACTAATGCTTGGTAGGTGCATACGGAGGTTATGTGATAACCTCGATCATATCACATCATCATTCATTAACACTTTCATTGCATTATTTCCATTTATGTAATTTTAGTTTTGGACTTCTATATTATTATTTGATGCATGTCTTTTATGTTTCTTTTACGTACCTATTCTTTTATTTATATGCTACATTTAGAATTATTAGTGGAAATAATGTGAGCTACCATTTGAGATATTTTTATTTTGTAGGTGACATGCTCATAATGTGTATTTATATACTATATTTTCTACTTTTCTCAGTCGGCCTATGATACATATTGAGTACAAGTGAACCATACTCATTCCTACTCTATTCTTTTGGTACAGATCTAGGTATGAGTACACTACATGAAAGCTAAGTTTGGGTGGTCATTCGAGATATCTGAGGTAGTGTTTGTGATGTTGGGTGTATTTATGCATTCTAGCGTTACTATTCTAGCCTTTTTAGTCTTGTTTTGAGGATGATTCTAATGCTATATGTGTTTATAATGATATAAATGATCATTTATTTGTCCAAGTATGTGCTTACGATGTTTAATGATGGTTTCAAATGAGTTTTGATTCATATTGATCATTTAGAAGTCAACCGAGAAAACTAGTGTAACTAGCTTAAGCTAGGTGTTTGTCTAGTCTCTTGTGTTGGGTTCTAATGTGTTTTAATGAGTAATTAAGGTTTTTATTATATATTTATATGTAAAACAACTTAGTTATAATTTTCAAGGATCAATTGGATCAACAAAAGATTCAAAACAATGAGTTTAAACTCAATGTGAATTTAGCCTAAGCTTAGACCGTGTTTCTAGTTTGTCGGTAAGGATGTTGTGTTTCTTTGAGCTCTAAATTATTTTGTTTAATTCTATAGTATTCTTGTGGAATGTATTTTCATTATATATGAAGGATATACAAGATTCAAATCAAGTTGAAACAACTCAATAAGGCTCGGAATTGCTCAACGAATGCACAAGACGCAAGCTAGAAGCAATTTGGACCCCTGAAATGTATGGGGCACTTGTGGACTGTGAAGGTGATCCAAGGGTGAGTTAAAAACATCACTGGATTCATAAGAGTCCCAAGTTTTCGACCCATAGGCGTGTGTAGCTTATAATGGGGTTTAAGGAGGCTCCGTGTCGCGTTGAAATAGCGACTAGCTATTGGAATTTGATAGATTTTTTGACAATTGTGACCTAGAACTATGGCGCGACGCGGAGAGCACAAAAATAGGGAAAAATTCGCTCATCTTAATGAAAACAGCATGTAAACCTAATCCAACTTGGTATATAACTTGTCTACGATAAATATATCGTTCTAAAAAATGTTTTATGCATCTTGGGACATCTTGGAACATCCTAGATCACTTGGGACATCATTGAGGCGACCACAACTTCTTTCTAGGTTTTATCATTCTTTAATTTATTTCTTCTAGGGTTTGTATCATCATTCCAAGGGATTGGATGATGAAGATTTCCATTCAAGGCTAAACCCTGTTTCTGGGGTTAAAGCCAAGAACATGATTATTATTGTTTTGGATTAATTTCGTTTAATTTGCTTATCATTATTGGTTGTTTGTTTATCCTTGTTTTAATTATTTTATGGATTGATCACCAATGAAATACATATATTATCGACCTTTTGATATCAGGAGAGGGAATAGGGAGATAGAACATGGGAATAAACAAAGTTTGGGTTTTTATTCTTTTATAAAATAAAGAATTGAACTTAGCGTCAAGGTCATGGATGTACTTAGATACCTTACTTGATTCAAATGTAGGATGATAGCTTTAATTAACTTAATTATATTATTACATCCCCGCTCAATGATGTAGTTGTAATGTCCATATTAGGTAAAAGATTAGAAGTTGGGAAACTATGATCATGCAATTAACCCTACGAATCAATAACCAAGATAACCAAGTTAACGAAGGAAATTCAATAACATAGTATGATTGTTCGTAGTGCTTTAACCCTGGACTTTAATCCATTGATTGTCCCACGAAATTAATTTTTACGCATTATTTATTTTATTTTTAATATACAAAATTACAAACTCTCTTCTTGTTTATTTTTTATCAATTAGTTAGACTAGAATTAGATAGGCTACGAACGCAAGTCCCTGTGAGATCGATACTTGGGCTTCATTGAAGCCACTTTACAACTTGATAAGACCACGTACACTTGCATGTGCGCTTGAACGCTGTCAAGTTTTTGGCTCCGTTTCCGGGGTATTGTTATTAGGCAACTATCTTATTTTTAGTTTTTCTATATTGAGTTGTTAATAGTTTTTATTTAGTTTCTTTTTATTTTCCTTTATTTGTATTTTTCTCACACTCTTCTCGAGATGTCAGTCTGGGATGGGTGGTTTTCTAGTGATGGAAATTCTTGTTATTTTTGTGGAGGATACCACCTTGTGGCTTATTGTCCAAATTTTTATGAAAGTGTGTGGACGGAACCTTCACAATATGATGCAGAAATTTGAGGAAGTCTAAGTACTCGAAAACTGATATTGTGGAAATTATTAAGGAGACACCACTACCACCATGTCTACTGTGGCTAAGCAAAGAAATATATGGAGAGAATATTAACCAATGTGTGGAGAAAACACAAGAATCACAGCCACTCGATTGTCATTTTGATCTTGAGATTGAAATTGAGAAGGTGAATAGAAGTGAGTGTGTAGTAGATTGTGTAAATTATGAAGTAGGATTTGTTGAGCAGCATTTGAAATACTTTTCTATATCATGTTAAATGATGTCTTATTTGTGGAATCATTTAAAATAGTGGAAGAGTGTGAAGATGAGGAACAAGAATTCTATATTCTTGATTTTACACCGGACAAGCAATATAAAAACACACCTCACTTCAAGGCTAAGTGGTTTACCATGCACATTCTATTACTCGATTCATTAATTTTTGTACCACCACCCAATGAGAATGGAAAGAAGATGGATACGATGATGGGGGTGAAATTTATATCCTCAAGGTGGAGGAAAAATTTGATATGGATCATGCCGCGACACTAAATTAGGCGCTTGGGTCTAAAAAGTTGATATGGATTGGGTATTGAAATATCAACCCTAACTATTTGGTTAGCAAAAGACTGAACCTCGAAGACTAAGGTCCTCTCTTAGGTCACAAGTTGCACCAAGCTACCCATGCTAGTCGACTTTTGGCTCAAGGCATCTGCAACTACATTAGCCTTGCATGAATGATAGAGAATTCAAATGCCATAATCCTTAAGCAACTCAAGCAAACATTAGTGCCTCATATTAAGATCTTGCTGAGTGAAGAAATACTGAAGGCTACGGTGATCCGAGAAGATATCATAACAAACTCCATACAAATAGTTCCTCCATAACTTCAAAGAAAATACAAACGCACACAACTCCAAATCATGGGTAGAGTAATTATTTTCATGGGCCTTTAACTAGTGAGAAGAATAAACAATCACCCTACCATCCTTCATCAATATGGCACCTAACCTAACACAAAAAACATCACAAAAGACTGTGAATCCCACACGCACCTTGCACAAAGTCAAGATAGGAGCAGATGTCAATAAATCCTTAAACTTTTGAAAGCTTGCCTTATATGTATCGGACCACTAAAAAGAAATCTTTTTTTTGAGTCAACTTAGTCAGTGAAGTTGTGATACATGAAAAACCCTAAACAACCCATCGATAGTAGCCCGCTAAACTTAAAAAACTTCAAATATCGATAAGAGAAGTAGGCCTTGCCCATCATGAACCACTATAATCTTGGTTGGATCAACTATGTGACCCAAGAAAGATATAGATTCTAACAGAATCTCATACTTGGAGAACTTAGCATATGACTTCTTCTCTCTTATTCTCTAAAGTACAATTCGTAAATGCTCTCATGATTGGCCTCACTCTTGGAATAAATCAACATATCATCTATAAATAAAATGACAAAAGAGTCAAGATACAGTCCAAACTCCTGATTCATCAACTTCATGAACAAGGCTAGGGCATTAGTCAACCCAAAAGACATGACTAAGAACTAATCATGACTGTACCAAGTCTAAAAATATGTCTTTAGAATATCTGAAGATATAATCCTCAATTGGTGAAACCCAGACCTTATGTCAATCTATGAAAATACTGAAGCACTATGAAACTACTCAAACAAATCATCAATACGAGGGAGAGGATACTTCTTCTTATCTGTCACCTTGTTCAACTTTATACCCATTTATTTTCTTTATAAATAAGACATGCGTACTCCAAGGTGATATACTAGGCCAAATAAATCCCTTATCCTTTAATTCCTTAAACTTTGATGGGGCCATCCTATGAGGAGAAATAGAAATGGCTTTTATGCATGGCTCAACCTCAATAGCAAAGTCAGTACCACAATTTGGAGGCATACCAAGAGAATCCAATGGAAAAACATCTATGAACTCATGGACAATACAAACAAAAACAAACAGAGAAATTAATTAACACTAGTATTATGAATATGGGCCAATTAATACAAACAACCCCTCTCTACCAAGTGATGACCCTGAAGAAATGATATAACTCTCTTGGGACCAAAATAAAGCGTAACCTTCAAATCTATCCTTGGCACACCCAACGAAGTTTAAGTCATAGTCTTATTGTAACATTCTAGAATAACATGATAGGGAGCTAACTAATCCATACCCAAGATGACATAAAAATCTACCATATATGGGATAATCAGGTTTACCTATCTCACAACCCGTAAAAGTCATAACACAAGATCGGTGTACCCAATCCACCACTAAAGAGTTTCCTACAGGGGTAGATACATGGATTGACATGGAAATTGGATCACTAGTAGAATCAAAACCCAAAGAAAAATATGCAGACACATAGGAGAAAGTCAATCCCAGGTCAAATAATACAAATAAATATCTAAAATAAATAAGGATGATATATGTGATCACAGTTTTGGAAGCCTCTTCCTTAGGTCTGGAAAGTATAACATAGAACTTTCTATATCCAACACCAAATTGACTATCCCCACGACCACCACCATGGGCACCACTACCTCTACCCCGTGCACCTCTAGTTTTACCTTTAGCTCTTTGACGGTTAACTCTTACTATCTATACAGGAGTAGATTTGTAAATATTATAGGGATAACAGGAGAGGTATGATTCAAAAGAGGAGGTACGATTGAGGTATCAATGCTTCACCACCCAAAGTTATTTAACCAGAAGACCTACTACTTAAACTCTGCAAGGTTTCTTGCACTAGTATTCTATAATACCTAAGGAAACTTCTATAATCTCTGCCTTGAGGAGTGTGACCGCTGAACTTGCATTAATGGTGCACCCTCTTGGTTCCTCCTTAAGATACTTAAAGAATAGACTTGGTCATCTAACATGATCAACTAACTCTAAAATGATCCCCCTAACACTTTCATCTGACTGATAACCTACTGAAAAGAAACACCCAGTGCCTTCATGAACTTCTATAACTTATCAAACTCGGTGGTAATACAAGTAATGGAAATTTAGACAAGGCATGGAGCCCTGCTCTTGGTGATCAAACATATCTCCTATCTGATCCCTCAAATTTTATGGAATATTCCTATTCAAAAAAGCCTTAGAAAACTGATCCTAAGTCATTTTTGGGGAACCCAGAAGTCTATAACTAACAAGTGATCTCTACAATCACTAGCTTAATCTCTCAATTAGAAGGTAGTGTAAGAAACCACAAGGGACTCAATTAATCCAAGGTTATGCAACTTTTCTTGGTATTTAATTAAGAATTCATAGGCATCATTTCCCATAACACCACTAAACATGGGTGGACCCATGCGTATGTATTTCTTAAACCTATTCTGATCCTCATAAGTCATAACTATACCAGTAATAATAGGAGGAATAAAAAATCTTGCAAGCTGAGATCCTACTTAAAGAGGCAAATAGATAAAGGTTTAACCCCTGGACTCAGAATGCCATGCTTTAATATAGGGATAGAACAAGGAAAATACTCGGAGCCTATGGAAAACCATTAATAGATGTCACTACCAATAAAGGAACCATAGTCAGAATAATAGGAACATATAAGAATAATTTAGAATGGATAGAGGTACAATTCTCGGGGTTGGAGGAATACTGTAATACCCCGTATTTCTCTAGCTCAATTTAACTCTCAATGTATGAGTATTCCAATATAAAAAATTTTAAAGTACTTAGAATTCTTTAGTTTAAGACCACTCATTATGTAGGAGATTTAGTCAACTTTCCAATGGTATAAAATTCACCTAAATCTGATACCCAGGCGAAGAGTTAGAGCAATTTTTGTAAAATAGTGTCCCACCTGGGGCAGCACCGGATCGTGAAGCCAGTTCAAATGGAATTCATCATTTTCCAGTAAATCTCTATGATAATGGTGCATTGCTCTAATATTCCAATTCATAATTATCACTTTCCATTTAGAGACCACGATCCCACCGCGTCATGCCAAGGGCCATTTTCCCAATTATCACTATTCAATGAGATTCCATGGTGGTGCCATATCGTGCCAAGGGTTAATTTCTTGCTTGTCCATTTTTGTACAGTGACAGCCAGGTTCCAGTGGCTCACCATGATGCCACCACATCGTAGTGAAGGCTAAACTTAGGATTCCAGATATGAAATTTAACTTCTTTCCAGGGGTAAATTAGTTTATTTCCATCACCCAAAAAAGTCTTAAACACATAATTAACCTCTTAATAACCAGATTATGTTAGTATTTAGTCTATTTCTCCCAAATTAAATCACTCTCTCTCAAAAAGGGCAAAACCTTAGTTTCAAGAATCAAGAACAAAGATTAAGAAATCCTCCAAGAACATTCAAGAATTAATCTTCTAAGGTATATTAGGTGTTCATTCATGGTTCCTTTAACCCATGAAGTCCAAGAGCCCTTTATAAACATACAAGGTCTCAGATTTATGATTTCCATGCTGTAAATATATTGAATTCATGTTCATCATATTATTGGGGATTTAATTCCATGATTAGTTACAAGTTTTAGGAAAACTAGATAGTTATTGGGTTGATTTATGTGATCTTTATGTTGAACTCTTGAACTACAAGTTGAATGTAGTAGCCATGATATTATTATATGTTTATTGCTGTGTGAAATAATCATGCTCCCCAAGTATTTGATAAAATGCTCATGTGAATTGGATAGTACTATCATGACATATTATCACGTGGTCCCATTCCTGTACAAACCTATGCATCTCAAGTGTTTGACAAAATGCCTAGGTGAATACATTGTTAACAAGTATTAATTGTTATGCTTTTTAAGATCATGTTATGCTTTACTATCCATGCTATCGAGTCCTGGGGGTATTCAATACACAAAAATCTAGTTGTTTACCTAGAGCTATAGTAGTTACAAAATAGTCTTAGTAATGTAATAAAAAATAGTACTCAGTTAGTTATAGAACTCAGTGGCCTCAGTCTAGTTCAGTGAGTTAACATGATTAGTAACAGTTCAGTCTATCCTTATACCTTTAGTGATTAGTTCAATGTCTATTCAATTGATAGTAGGATTCATTACCGAGTGAACCCAAGGATGGGGGCTCACCTACCAGTAGAGGGTGTGATCCTTAGAACCAGTTCTTGTATTCCAGAATGGGACAGCCAGTGTAGGTTGTGACATCAACCTTCCAGTTGAGGGTTGATGATGTGTTTTTACCTACTAGTTATGGGTACCACCATTCTCGTTCAAGGCACCTGCCCGATGAGGGTGACTCTTCAACTTGTATTTACCCATGGAATGATACTGACACCCTTCCAACTAAGGTTATAGATTGGACCCCAATCAGTTTAAAAAAGGTCATGTCGGTTAAATGATTACCTCCCATAGTTACAGCTTTAGTGTTCAGTACTGAGTAATCAGTATTCAGTCTCAGTTTAGAACTCAGTTTAGTTCTATAGAGTCAAGACTATTAGACATAGTTAATCAGTATTAGTAACTCAATTATGAGTAATCTCAGATAGCACTTACTCAATTATCAGAACTCAGTGCACAGCTTCAATAAAAGATCAGATACAGTATACATGATATGCACAGTATTGCATACTCAGTATTAATAGTAGTTTTAGTTATCTATGTACTCTTATTCATTTTTTAAATATTATTTAGTCAGTTATTGTTCATGCATATGAGTCGTTGCATCCAGACTTACCTCATCTAGCATACCAGTACATTCCACATACCGACGCATACTTTTTCTTTGTGCTATGATGTCTCATATCATAGGTTCGGATGCTCAGGTTCCTGATCGTGCATAGAGAGATTCAGATAGTAGTAGTAAATTCAGTAGTGAGTCCTCATCTATAGAGGATATGCTTTTATTTTGGTATTTTAATTTATCTGTATGTCAGTAGTCGAAGTTAGTTGGGGGCTTGTCCTATCAACTCCACATTCAGATAGTTTAGTTAGAGGCTTTTCATACTAGACTAGTTCAGACAGTATTCAATTTTCAGATATTATTATTAGATATTATTATTATCAGTATTCAGATTATGAACCTTATGGAATTTTAGCCTATGTTCTGCATTATTACAGTATTATTATTCAGTGGTCATAGCAGGTACCAGTCATGAGTTAGCTTATGGTCCTTCAGGGTCGTAAGCACTATGTGGCATCCGAGGTAAAGACTCGGGACATTACAAACATGCTATCAGAGCCTAAGGTTCAACAGAGTCTTAGGAAGTCTGAAATCCTTGTCTAGTAGAGTCTTGTGAATATGTATGTAATGATCTACACTTATGGACCAGAGGCTATGAGACTTTTAGGAAAAGTTTTCCTTCTTTGGGTATTCATGTCGTGCGAGTGAGCATGAGCTAAAGTTAAAATCTTACTCTAATTCATTTCTTCCTTTTATTTATAGAATATTCCTCCTAAAAAAGCTAACGAAAGAAGGAATGAAAACCAGTCAGCACCTCAGCTCATTCAAGAAGATCCCCTGGACAAACATGTCTTCCATCCAGAATTCAGAGTTGCATTCACTACTCTAGCCCATTTTGTAGTAGCTCAGAATGAACGAACAACTACTTTTCAGGCCACCCCAGTGGCCAATACTACTACAGCAAGGATTTGGGACTTCACCTAAATGAATTCTCCCATATTTTTAGGATCTAAGTCTGAAGAGGATCCACATGAGTTCCTAGATAAGATTCAGAAAGTCATAAATATTACAGGACTGACTTCTAGTAAGAGTTTTGAGTTAGCCCCTTATCAACTACAAGATGTAGCTCATACATGTTTTAAGTAGTAGAAGGTAGAAAGGGGCACAGATGCAGAGCCCATAGAGTGGGAAGAGTTTGCTACTACCTTTCTAGATAGATTCTTTCCCGTAGAGCTGAAAGAAGACAAGGTGTTAGAGTTCATCAATCTCAGGTAAGAAAGCATGAGTATGAAAGAACATTTCCTCAAGTTTAATCAGTTAGCTAGGTATGCTCCCCATGTAGTAGCAGACAGTAGGTTCAAAATGAGCAAATTCACATTAGGGGTATCAGAAAGTATGGTTAAGGAGTGCAGAACTATGATGTTAATTAAGGAGATGGACATATCTAGGCTCATGGTCCATGCTCAGCAGATATAAAAGGTTATGAATAAGGAGACTGAGAGAGAGAGAAAACAAGAGAGATAGAACAGGTAGCTTTAATTTTAATCAACCTAAGTTAGAGGGCAGTAACTGTTCCCAGTTTCGCTCGAAATCTTTAGTTCAAACTCCGTCCTTAGCAATTGCTCCAGTACCTAAGTTCATAAATGGTAACAAATATAGGGTGTCAGACTCTAAATCTCAGGGTAGTGTCAGCAGTGCTTGAACGAATCCTCTTTGCTAGAATTATGGCAGAAAGCATCAGGGTGTCTACAGAGCTGGTAGTTATGTATGTTTTGGGTGTGGCAAGCTAGTCCATAGAATCAGAGATTGTCCTCAGTCAGGTTCTTAAGATCAGTACAATCGTTCCTCAGCTCAGTCCGATCACCCGAATCAGTAGGGTGCCACCTCCAGTGCCACCAGTGGGCAATGCCTAAACAGGCTTTATGCACTTAAGTCTAGAAAAGATCAGAAAAGTTCTCCTAATGTGGTTACTGGTACATTATAGATCTTTCATTTATATGTTTATTCCTTGTTAGACCCAGGAGTTTCTCTGTCTTTGTAACTTCTTACATAACAGTCAACTTTAAAGACAAACCAAAAATCTTAGCAGAACCTTTCTCAGTCTCTACCCCAGTGGGTCAGTCTATCATAGCCCAGTGTATATTCAAGAACTGTTTGGCTATGATATCTCATAAAGTTATTTCAGCAGACTTATTTGACCAACTTCAGGGAGCCAGTTACTTTTCTTAGATAGATCTTAGATCAGGCTATCATCAGCTTAGAGTCAGAGAATATGACATTTCAAAAATAGCTTTCCGAACTAGGTATGGTCACTTCAAGTTTCGAGTCATGTCATTTGGTCTCACCAATGCCCTAGCAGCCTTCATGGACTTAATGAATTTTGTCTTCAAGCAGTACTTGGGCATGTTCATTATAGTCTTCATCGGTGGCATTCTTGTCTATTCCCGTAGTGAGAATGGTTTGGCAGATCACCTCAAAATTATACTTCAGATTCTCAAAACTCATCAATTGTTCGCCAAATTCAGTAAGTGTAAATTTTAGCGAAGGTCAATAGCATTCCTTAGTCATATTATTTCCGGTGATGGCATTAGAGTTGATCTTTATACGACCAAAGTGGTTAGAAACTAGCCTAGACCCATTTCTCCATTAGATATTAGGAGTTTCTTGGGCTTGGCTGACTATTACCGATAGTTTGTTGAAGGTTTTTTATCTATTGGATCTCCTATGTCCATATTTACTTAGAAGAAAGTCAAGTTTCAGTGGCCAAATCCCTACGAGAGGAGTTTTCAGGAGTTAAAGACTTGACTCGTCTCAACTCTTATTTTGACCTTACCAGATAGTCCAGAGGGTTTGTTGTGTAATATTATGCATCCGTAGCAAGTATGGGTTGTGTCCTCATGTAGAGAGGTAAGGTCATAGTCTATGCATTTAGACAGCTTAAGCCCCATGATAAGAATTACCCTACCCATGATCTTGAGTTAGTAGCTGTAGTGTTTGCCTTAAAGATTTAGAGGCATTACTTATATGGGGTGCATGTTGATATGTTCACAGATTACAAAAGCTTGCAGTATGTGTTTTCTCAGAAAATATTTGAACTTGCGTCAGAGAAAATGGTTAGAGTTGTTGAAAGATTATGACATAAGTGTTCTATACTATCCGGGCAAGGCCAATGTAGTGGTAGATGCTCTCAGTAGATTGTCTATTGTTAGTGTTGCTTATGTTGAGAGTGGTAAGAAGAAGTTAGCTCAGAAAGTTCATTAGCTTGCCCAACTAGGTGTCCACTTAGTTGATTCATCAGAGGGCAGTATGTGGGTGCAGAATAGTTTAGAATTATCTTTAGTTTCTAAGGTAAAATAAAAGTGGGACAAAGATCGTAGTCTAGTTAAGTTGAAAGAGTCAGCCAGAGATCAGAAAGTAGAGGTTTTCTCCGAAGGGGGAAATGATATGTTATGTTTCTAGGTTCAACTATGTGTGCTAGGTGTAGATTACTTGAGGTAACAAATTCTTACAGAAGCGCATGATGCACGTCACTCGATTCATCCAGGGGCCACTAAGATGTACCGTGAATTGTGGGAGATCTACTAGTGGAGTGGGATAAAGAGAGATATTATAGAGTTTGTAGCTAAGTGCTCTACATGTCAGCAGGTTAAGATTGAGCACCAGAAGCCTAGTAGGTCTATACAGGAGTTTAGTATTCCCATATGGAAATAGGAAAAACTGAACATGGACTTTGTGACGGGTTTGACTCTTTCTCGTCATCAGCATGATTCTATTTGGGTCATTATAGACAGGATGACCAAATCAGCTCATTTTTTGCTGGTCCATACTTACTATTCAGCCGAGGACTAGGCCAAACTCTATTTCAGAGAGTTGGTTAGGTTACACGGAGTACCAGTATCCATCATTTCAGATTGAGGTATCCAGTTTACCTCTCCCTTCTGGAAAGCATTCCAAAAGGATCTTGGTACCCAAGTTCTTCTCATTACAACTTTCCACCCTTAGACAGATAGTCAAGCAGAAAGGACCATGCAGGCTCTAGAAGATATGTTAAGAGTATGCGTGGTCGATTTTAAGGGTAGTTGGGATGACTACCTGCCTTAGATTAATGTCGCATATAATAACAGTTATCATTCCAGTATTCAGATGGCTTTGTTTGAAGCTATTTATGGTAGGCGATGTATGTCTCTAATTAGTTGGTTCAAGGTAGATGACGCCACAATAGTAGGGCCTTACTTAGTGTTTGATGCCTTAGAGAAGGTTCAGTCGATCAAAGAAACACTTAAGGAAGACCAGAGCTAACAAAAATCTTTTGCAGATGTAAGGAGAAAGTATCTCGAGTTTGAGATTAGTGATTTGGTGTTCTTGAAAATCTCTCCCATGAAGGGAGTGAAGAGGTTCAGCAAGAAGGGGAAACTCAGTACCCGGTATGTCGGTCCTTATAGAATTCTCAGCCATTTCAGAAAGGTAGCTTACGAGCTTGAGTTGCCTTCAAATATAGCTTCAGTTCACCCAGTATTCCACATCTACTTGCTAAAGAAATGCATTGGTGACCCAGCAGTCATAGTCCCCTTAGAGGGCATAGATATTCTAAATAATCTATCTTTCAAAGAGGTTCCAGTCCAAATCCTCAATCATCTGTGTTCGCAGACTGAGAAAGAAAGAAGTTACCTAAGTTAAAGTTCTTTGGTGGAATCAGTCCATTGAGAGAGCTACTAAGTAGAAGCAGATTTGCATATCAAGTATCCTCACCTCTTCTCCACAAACTCAGATTCAGCTTCAGGTAATATCCTTTCTTAGCTTTACTCAGCTTCATGTTCAGTTACAGTTACAAATTTAGTATTTATTATCGTTGCACATCATTCTCATGACAGTCATGCATTCATGAATTAGTTCAGCCATGCACTCATGCATCAGATATGCCTGTTCATTATGGAAACTCATCTTATCAGTAGTTTCGGTCATGTATTCCGTGCTTCAGTTGTGTATGTTCAGTATGTAAACTCAGTCTATTAGTATTTCTCAGCTTAATCAGTCTCATTCGAGAATAAATGTTCCCAAGGAGAAATATTGTAATACCCCATATTTCTCTAGCTTAGTTTAACTCTCAGTATATGAGTATTCCTATATAAAAAATTTTAAAGTTATTAGAATTCTTCAGTTTAAGAACTGCCATTGCGTAGGAAATTCGGTAAGTTTTCCAATGATATAAAATTCGCTTAAATCTAATACCCGGGCGAAGAGTTAGATCAATTTTTGTAAAATAGTGTGCCACCTGGTACAGCACCGCGTCGCGGAGCCAGTTCAAATAGCATTCATCAATTTCCAGTGAAGCTCCACGATAATGACACATCGCGCCAATATTCCAGTTCACAATTGTCATTTTCCCTTGAGGGACTGCGATCCCACTGCATCAAGCCAAGGGACATTTTCCCAATTATCACTCTCCAATGAGACTCCGTGATAGTGTCGTGTTGCATTAAGGTTCAATTTCATGCTCTTCTATTTTTGTACAGTGTCAACCGGGTTCTAGTGGCTCACCACAATGCCACCGCATCGCGGTGAAGGCCAAACTTGAGATTTCAGTGACAAAATTTAACTTCTTTCCAGGGGTAAATTTGTCTATTTTCACAACCCAAATAAGTCTTAAATATGTAATTAACCTCTTAATAACCTGATTATGTCAGTATTCACTCTATTTCTCCTAAATTAAATCACTCTCTCATAAAGCGCAAAACCCTAGCTTCAAGAATAAAAAACAAACCTCAAGAAATCCTCCTAGAACCCTCAAGAATTAATCTTCTCAGGTATGTTAGGTATTCATTAATGGGTTACTTTCACCCACGAAGTCCAAGAATCTTTTTTAAACATACAAGATCTCAATTAATGATTTTTATGCTTTAAATAGATTGATTTCATGTTCATGATAATATTGGGGATTTAGTTCCATGATTAGTTACAAGTTTCATAAAAACTAGATAGTTTGTGGGTTGATTTATGTGATCATCATGTTGAACTCTTGAATTACAAGTTGAATTAAGTACCCATGATATTATTATATGTTTATTGCGATGTGAAATAATTATGTTCCCCAAGTGTTTGATAAAATGCTCATGTGAATTGGAAAGTGCTATCATGACATGTTATCATGTGGTCCCATTCATATATAAACCAATGCATCTCAAGTGTTTGACAAAATTCCTAGGTGAATGTATTGTTAACAAGTATCTATTGTTATGCTTTTCAAGATCATGTTATGCTTTACTTTCAATGCTATCGAGTCCTGGGGTATTCAATACCTGAAAAACTAGCTGTTTACCTCGAGCTATATAGAATAGTCTCAATGATGTCATGAATAGTAGTACTCAGTCAGTTATAAAACTCAATGACCTCAGTCCAGTTCAGTCAGTTAACACGATCAGTAACCGTTCAGTCCAGCCTAGTACTATTATTGATTAGTTCATTATCTATTCAGTTGGGAGTAGGATTCAGTATAGAGTGAACCCAAGGATGGGGGCTCACCTGTTAGTTGAGGGTTGATGAGATGTTTTTACCTACCAGTTGAGGGTACCACCGTTCTCGTTCAGGGCACCTTCCAGATGAGGGTGACTCTTCAGCTTGTCTTTAACCGTGGTCGGTACTAATACCCTTCCAACTGGGGTTACAGGTTGGACCCTAACCAGTTCTGAAAGGGGCATGTCGATTAGATGATTACCTCCCACAGTTACAGTTTCAATGTTCACTACTCAGTAATTAGTATTCAATCTCAGTTTAGAACTCAGTTTAGTTCTACAGAGTCAGGACTGTCAGACACAGTCAATCAGTATCAGTAACTCAGTTATCAGTAATCTCAGATAGCAGTTACTCAGTTATACGAATTCAATATGCTATTTCAGTAAAAGCTTAGATACAGTATACATGTATATGCACAACATTGCATACTCAGTATTCACCGCAGATTTAGTTATCCATATACTCTTATTCAATTTCTACATATCATTCAATCAGTTATTGTTCATGCATATGAGTCCTTGCATTTACCCTTACGTCATCTAGCATACCAGTACATTCCACATACTGACTCATACTTTATCTTTGCGCTATGATTTCTCATATCATAGGTTCGGATGCTCAGGTTCCTGACCTTGCATAGATAGATTCAGATAGCAGCAGTAGATTTAGTAGTTAGTCCTCATCTATCGAGGATATGCTTTTGTTCTGGTATTTAAGTTTATCAGTATTTCATTAGTCAGAGTTAGTTAAGGGCTTGTTCTATTAACTCCATATTCAAACAATTCAGTTAAAAGCTTATCTGACTAGATTAGTTCAGACAATATTCAGTTTTCAGATATTATTGTCAGATGGTATTATTATCAGTATTCAGATTATGAACCTTTTGGCATTTCAGCCTATGTTCTGCATTATTACAGTATTATTATTCAATGCTCACTGCAGGTACCATTCATGGGTTAGTTTGTAGTCCTTCGGGGTCGTAACCATCGTATAGCATTTGAGGTGCAGACTCGGGGCATTACAAATACTAGTGCACTCAAAGGAACACCCTCCAAATAAGTCAATAAGCGAATCTATAAACCCTCATAGATTGGGGTAAAAAAACTTTGTAGAACCTTAGAAGGACCCACATCTCTATCATGCGTAACCTTGGGCTCAGGGGATATCCCCCTAGTACTACCTCTAGAAAGGGTAGATCCTCGTACCCGCCCTTTAAATCGATCCCTGGGGTGGGCTCTCTCTTTGGGTGTCAGCTCCGTATTTATAGTCTCATTGAATTTAGTCCTCACCATCTGCATAGAAATGAGTGAAACTAAGTTTAAAAATAGGGTATAGAAAAACCCGCACGATAAGGAACAAAATAAGGAAAGTTTCCTAAAGTTATCTTATAGCCTCTCGAATATAGATACAAATATCTACATAACGATATATGAAACTTTACTGGACAATCTATTCTTACACTAATAAGACTAATGAACCTGGATACTCTAATACTAATTTGTCCTGATGATGATAGGCGAATTTACGCGCCTATATCAATATATTTTGCCCATATTTTAGCCTAGTTTTGAGAACAAATTATATATTTCATGCACTTTTAGTCCTTTTTCCTATAAATGAGCTAACGAACATGATTAGTAAAGTTTCAGGTATAAATGATGCAAAATACAGCATTTTATGGCTTACTTGACGCAAAAGAAAGCTCACAAACGAAGTAGAAAGGAGCTGGACGCCTAAAGGACCAAATCTGCTGCATGGAAAATCTGTCCCGGGCAAAAACAGCATTTCTGAATACTTTGGGGACTGCATGGAAAATCTGTCCAGGACTAAAACAGCATTTCTGAAGACTTTGGGGACTTACAGACACAAAGCTGGATTTTGACAATGATACATTAACCTAGTACAATTGGGTTATGTATTTCATTAGTTTATTTGGATTAGGAGAATGTTACATTAACCTAGTACAAATGGGTTAAGTATTTCCTTAGTTTAGTAGGATTTGGTTATTTATTTCATTAGCATAGTAGGAGTAGGATAGGAGTATTATAAATACCCTATCATGCTAGAGATTTTAATCAAGTCCTCCCTTAGTGGAGGCAACTCCTCCCTTAATTCAAGAAATTCATTCTTAAACTATTAATTTTCTTCCATCTCTCTCATCTTCCACCACAAACATTCAACTCTTAAATTCCACAACAAGAGAATCGTTACTTGCTAAGGAATCACCAAAACCACACGCCAAACACCTACTATTCACGCCAACCACCATGCAAAACGTGATATCCTTCGCATTCATGGGTAACTAAAGCTCTTAGTTGGGGTTATGGAAGCCGAATGAGTTACTATCTATAGCTGTGAGTTTGCGAGTTCAAGACAAGTATATTGCTTATATCATTACGCTCTTCATCTTAAATCTACATTCTTTGCGGTTTCAAACACATGAACACGCCATTCTAACATCTAACCTGTTCGAGAGAAAGGTTACTTGTCTAGAAAAGAAGACGCATAGACTAACGCCAGTCTAACATTTAACTTGTTCGAGAGAAAGGTTATTTGTCTGGAAAAGAGATAATGTCAAGGTAGTAGGACACCCTTTCCTATTAAAAAGCTAGTGCCGTAACTGGACTAACCTCTTGGGGAATTCGTACCGTTAGACACGCTTTAAGCTCGAGAGAGTTAAAGTGAAATAGTCCTTGTTTAGGTCGAGAGACGCTTGGATTTACCATCGACTACAATTCTCTATAAGCAATTGCATGTCAAGACTCTACACACTCATAGCCAATAGAGACGTATACCTCGGAAGGTGGACATAACCCCAACGCTTCAATTCTCATTGTTTCACAACCTACGAAATACTCTCTTTTTACTTTGCTATTTTTCAGCTTTTATTTCATTACTTTGGTTACTTATTACAATCCCCCCTTCTTACGAGACTTGCATCAAAAGTTTAGTAATTTTGCTTACTTGTTGGCCAAGCTATTCCCTGTGGGATCGACACCCAACCCAGGTTGGGTTCTATATTTGCTAACGACCGCTTTACACTCCCACGAGAGCTGTAGATTGAGCGTTATCACCTGACCCGAAAACTCGGGTCATGATGACAGTTATCGTGGCTAATCCTTAACAAGTAAGGAAATTACCCAAAATGATATGTAAATAAAAATTACAGCATAAAACCAAACTCATAGAACAAAGTCAATCTATGCATACGTAAGGATAGAGGAAGTGTAAATCACAATAATATCATAAATCATCCCAAAATCTGGTGCTACACTGTATGAAGAATCTGAATGCATGTCAAAGTCTGAACATACAACAAATAATCTAAAAATAAACATAAGTATGTCTCCTAATCCAAAACAAGACATAAACTAGATAGGATAGTGTAGGAAGTCTACTCTGGAAGCATACAATAACTACTACCTCAAATGTATTAAATCATCGATCAAACTTAGTTGTTGCACGACACACTCATACCAGGATCTACACCAAAAGGACACAATAGGGATAAGTACGGTCCACTTGTACTTAGTAGGTATCATAGGTTGACTGAGCAAAGTAGAAATTAAAGTATAAAAAACACACTATAGGCATGTCACCTACAATCAAAAAATTTCCTAAACGATAGCCCATACCATCTATACTAACAGTTCTAAATATATCACATACACAATATACAAGTATGAAAAAGAAATACAGAATAGATAGAAATCAAGTCAAACATGAAAGTGCAACAAAAATATGTATACTATATGAAATTCAATGAGAATGATGATGATGATGATGATGATGATGTAATATATTTGAGATCATCGCATAACCTCCGTATACACCTATCGAGTAATGCTCCTTAGGTAGGACCAATAAGGGGTCGCAACTCATATTCAATCTCAATAATCAATCCTAGTCTCATCCATATCTCATCTTTGGCTATTGAACTACAGCAGAGGGTTTCTAAAGGTGTCACATTTTTGTTAGAAAAATTAATATTTCCACAATGGTACCAATGTCTCATGAAATGCATATATGATATGAGGATATAATCCTCATAACTAAACTACAATAAGAATCTCAAATTCAATCAATATAATACACATGAGCTAAAAAAATACCCAAGAGGTAAATCATCCATGATACAATATAAGCCACGAACTACTAGAGTGAAATATGCAAGTAATACATCATTGATTATCATAAAAAACCTAACTTAAACAATTCTACCAAGAAAAAACAATCATATGTATTCAAAAATCCAACAATATCAGATGAGACCCTCCGCACGGTCCACACATAGAAATTATTGTTTCAACCCACCAATAACAACACATAAGCCCCCACACAGGGACACAATAGTAATAACATTATTTTCATAATCATTACTTATGCCCAGATAATTCTTTTATAAAATTATTAACTACCCATCCTAGACTGAAGAAAGTTAAGCCATAACATACCTCGTGGCACTAAAATTCTAGCCAAAAGCCCTTTATGAGGAGCTTTTGCCCTCTTAAGTGATCCTTAAATCAACTAAAACATGAAAACATAGAATATACAAGTCAAAATGAAGCCAATGATACATATATTTTCTATTTTCAAATTAGAGTCAAAATGGGGCCCCAAAATGGGTATTGAAATATGAAGGATAAAAGTGAAATTTTAGTTCATAAACAAATTACCCATGATTATTGAAAGCCATAGAAGAAAACCCAAGTGAAAACGGGTTAAAAAATGAGGTTTACATTGAAGAAAAACCATTTTTAGATCTTCCGGGCAAACATCCCCAAATTTCACTTTTGAGATCGCTTTATAATGAGTTTTAGATGACAAGGATCGAAGAAAAATAATTGAAATAGTGATTTGGAGCTTGACTAAGCTTTAAAATGGAAGAGATTATCTAGAACTTTAAATGCCAAAGCTTAAGGTCTTGAAAATGGGAGAAAAATAGGTAAACAGGCATTTAATGACACCCAAGTACTTCTTAAATAAAAACTGGGCAACTTAAGCGATCATCGGTTTCATGGTCAAGTGCCGATTATAGATTTCTTACATGTCCCACTAGATGCTTAAATGGAGAAAGCCTCGCATAAGTGACTCTTAACATGGTCAATCCAGGTCACATAAGCGATCGCTTGGTCACGAATGCGACCTCCACTTAAGTGGCCGAAGTGGTGCTTAAGAGGATGCACCGCTAGAGTAGTGCACCCGTTGGGGACTTGGAAATTTCCAAGTCTCTATCAACCCCTTGGTATTCATTCAGAATATGGTAAATGCCAAAAAACTATACTACCCTATCAAGTTCGATATTTCGGACTCAATATCGACGCTATATTTTTTAAAAGAGGTTATTTTGGCAAAATCGACCCCCAAGACCCAATTTTAGAAGTCATGGGTTTCAAGTTAGAAAAAGGGGTAAATGTCTAGAATTCCCTTAAATTAAAAGCTTAAAAAGGGTCGTCTTTGACTACGAGTCAACCATCGACTCGTAACCACTCCTTACGACTTGTCACCACGTGTCATAACCAAGGTAGTACTACCAAGGCACCCTATATTGTTATCTTTACTACTCAACCACTAGACTCATAATAGTTACATACAGCTCATAGGGTCCAGTCATAGCCAATAAAGAACCCAAATCAAAACTTACATTGGAACCCTATGATTACACTTAACGACTCATAACATATCTTTACAGCTCTTGGTGATCTAATTGTACTAAGAGAAGAATCAAGCCACAAACTTACTTATTTGGTTACGACTCATCTCAACGAATCGTCAGGACACCCTACGACCCATAGGGTCCAGTCGTAACCAAGGCATCGAGCTCAAAGCTCAAGAACTTTTCAAGGGCCAAAATCTGGGGGTTTTCAAAAAATTAGATATGAATGAAATATAATGTTGTCATGTGTAAAGCACCTTGATTATTGTCAAAATTTTCCATTTCTAAGACGTTGTACCAATGTAAGTTTATCAATACCATTTATTGATTGCGGGAAATACTTTGCATCATGATGCCTGGAGATGAATCAGGATATTTAAAATCTTTGATATTGTCGATGCATTTCAATTTAATTAGTAGAAAAAATTCAAAGATGAAAAATCTAAGAACATTGCCCTTGACACGTACATGAAGTTCATCTTGGTTGTTCTGTTGTACCTCAAGCATCAGTGAACGTTTGATAATTTTTCCTATTTAATTACACTTGGGCATCTTGCGGTAACATCCAAAATCATGTCTCACTAAACTTCACAATTACTTCTTTTGACATAAAAATATTCTAGAATCTTGGCATCACACGGGCTGCTAAACCTTAAAGGATTTGAGGAATCTCATCGATGACATAACTCATAACCTCGATGACATACAAATTTTGGTTACTTATGAATAAAACGTATCACGATAATATATCATGTATAGGTATAAAGGACAATTGATATACATTACACTATATTCTTGTTGAATATAAACATAAATATAAGAGATACATAATCAACATATGTACCATGTGCATCGATACATTATACATTACACTAAGCTTTTAACTATACACACACTATTAGGCATAAAGACCTAAAATATGTTATGTATCCTTAGATCATAAATATGTATCTCACTGTAAAATACATTTAAAAAAAGACAAGTATAATTGAAATACAATATATTATACATTTTACTATAAAACATAAATATAAGAGATACAAATATTTACATATGTATCAGACATATAGAACTAAGCTATATAATGTATCTTCAGCTATTAAACATGCACCTCATTGTAGATATTATCGGATACTAAAATTGACAAACCTTTGGAAGGATGTCTCTTGTTGTGACTTCAACAACTTTTCATTTCAAAGCACCATGTTTTCATCTCAAAGTGTCAAATTCTCGTTTATTAGCATCATCAACTCCTTTTCCTACAACTTCTTCATCTTTATAGGATTGTTGCAATGTTTAGATCTATTTTCATGAAAATTTCCAGAGACATTATCAAAAACACACAACACCTTCATTTAGTTTGACGTTGTCTAATTGAGAAATTCCAATAATAAAATAAGGTACTAAATCTAGATCTGTTGTATAACTTGATATTGTAATCGTAAATTGAACCGATGAAGGTTCAAACTTTTGAACGTTAAAACTTTTAGACAAAATTTTAACAAAATAACCTCATAAAAATGAAGATGAAATTTAAATTGATATTTGATAGAAGTTATTCAACCTTGTTAAGATGTAATTGAAGTGAACTAGGGGGAACAACCAAATTTCAAAGAATTGCATAATGTGGAGTAACTTCAATATTCGGTTGCTTGATTTGCGCCGTTGTTGGAGTAATTGCCGCTTCTGTAGGATGTATTTGTGAAAATAGGGATAGCTAAAGGATGTATGGACACTGTTTGTACTGGAAAGAGGAAAATAAGGGATATTTCTAAAGTTTCTTGTTATGAGCCTACAAGGGAGGTATTTTTTATTCATTGAGCAAAAATGAATTTTAATTGTGTAGCAGTATCCAAAAACATTTTTTATATATATATGGTAGGAATTTTAAGAAGTTTAGGTAATTTAAGTTGTGGTTTTATATAATTTTTTCTATAATTAATGAGCTTACAAATATCCAAGAACCAGATATAAACTATATAACCAGAGATAATTCAAAAGTCATCAACTACTACTCTCTCCATCTCATATTAGTCATTATATTTTATACAAAAATTAAGAAATCATAGATTGCATTATGAATTTTTCTATTTTACCCTTTTTCCATATTAATGATATTCATTCTTGGGCATCGAAATAGATATTGTAATTGTAATTGTTCATATTTTATGTATTTTAGGGGTAAAACAAAAATAAAAAACAAATCAATTGTATCATGATTTAGTAAGTGATCAACTAATATAAGACATTCATTTTTGGCAAGATGACCAACTAAAATGAGACGGAGAGAGTATATATGACATTCGATGTGAATCAAGGCAATATAACAAAGAAATATGGCCGGCCACACGATCATACCCAAATATATAGAAACTAGCCAAATGGCTTATGTCAGCACGAACCCAACATTATGAAAATTAAAATTATTTATATACTTTGGTAGAATAAGAATAAGAATAAATATTGAGAAAATATACATCTTCTATTTTTTGTACAAATATGTACAATTTTTAATGTTCTAAACTAAATTTTAATTTTTGATTATCTAAGAATATAACAAGTATTTTAAAAAGTTATTTTTCAATCTTATAGTTAATTCTAGGAATGTTAGTGAATTTTTAGAAATTGAATGAACACAAATTATTAGGTTTCTTTAATTAAACTCATAAATTCGATAGGCTTTTAGATAAATCAAGAAAATACCAAACCAAACAAATAAATAATATGAGTAAAATACATTTTAAAGATTAAGTTTAAAAATAAATATTAAAACTTTTGCATTGGATTTGAGGTGATTAAAATGACTATGCGCTAACAAGTAATTAACGATCAATTAGTTACAAAACCTATTAACTCATAGGAGCAATATGCTTAATCTAATACTGATAATATGATTTGCATAAACAAAAATAACTTATTATTATGTATTATTTAATAATGAATTATTTCTACACTCACATAGACAAAACCTCATTAGGTGTTGTATTTCTCCTTAGTTTCCTTTTATTGGTATATATTGATTTGACACAAATCTTCAAAAAAAAAATATTAGGAATTTATTTTACTAAATTAGTTTTATTAATTATACATTAAAAATAGAAAAAAAGATCTAAAATATACTCATATTTTGATGAAATTTGCTATAACATGCTTGAACTTTGCGGGAGTCTTATGATCCTTGAACTATTTATTACTATATTTTAGTAAAATTTATAAAATAATAAAAAATGTTAATAAATAAATAAATTTAAAAAAATGTTGTGCAAATAAATGTCAGTAAAATATGCTAATATATAGTTTGGGAGGAGGAGGGGGTCATAGGAACACCACAAAGTTCTTGTAGGGTAATAGAATCCCCATAAATTACAGACGTGTCACATAAAATTTTATCAAAGTTTAAATATATTTCAAACCATTTTCATATAATGAATAGTATTTCATATAACGAATAAGGAAGAAAGTAAATAATATTTTTGACATGAAAGGTAAATAAAAATAAAATTTATTTAATATAATTATTTATTACAATAAATTATCATCTTATTAATTAATTTATTTAAATAATAAGTTCAGAATAATATTATACAAAGCTAAACCAAAATAGTATTTATGCCCCGTTTGATCATGAAAATCATAATTTTTCAGAGTTGGAGTTGGAGTTAGACTTGTGTTTGACCATAAATATAAATTAAAGTTGTTTTTGAAATTTTATGAGAGAAGTATGAGTAAAAAAATGTGAAAATAACTAAAACTTATTTTCACTTTTTCTAATACAATTTCAGAATTGTACTTAATATTTTCATGGTCAAATATATCTTATTTTAATTTTTGTCACTATAGTGAAATAATTTTCTAAAAAAATAATAATTTTTATTACCAAAGGATTACTTATTGTAATTCACCCATACAATACGATGGAAAATCTTTTCAGAAAAAAAAAAGGAGAGAAACAGAAATGGAAATAAATGGTAGAAAGATGGTCCACGTGTGCTACTTTGAAAATTAATGAAAGGCTAAAGGATCCACGGCGTTTTGGTAAATTCCTTTCACGGCAGATTTTGTAATTAAATAGAAAAATGTATTTTTGGGGGGGAGGGGAAAGCACTGAACGAAACTTTAAATTAAAGTATTTTTATGAAAATGACCATGAAATTTAAATTTTACTTTATAGTCATTTCAATTTGTTGGCCTATTCTATACCATTTCTACACACCTTCTATACTGTTTTTATACATATCTTATACATATAAATATTCAATACAAAACTTATTCAATTTTGATACACAATTTATACAATAATTGTAAGATTTTACTTTTTATACAACAATTATAGAATTTTTATACACTTTCTATATATTTTTTATATATATTTTATACATATACATATTTGATACATATATCTTATATAGATACATATTCTATATAAAAATTATATCATTTTTATATATTATATTTAATTATTATTGTTAAACAATAAAATAAAAAAGAATATTTTTTCAGTTAAAAATTTTATAGCAAAAATAAAAACTAAAATATTTTTAAAACGGGCGAATGACTCAATTTAAAAACTATATCAATATTGTAAATGGACTATATCTGAACTATGTATAGAAATAGTATATCTGACTGGCCACTTTTTAAAAAAATATTAAATTTGAACTATTTTTTTAAAAAAGAGTTATAGAGTGTCCTTTCTCCTTTTTTTTTTTTTTTTGATAACTTTTGATGGTCCTGATGTTAAAACATAAAAGACAATCAAGTTGATATTAAATTTCTTTTAATGAGTTTAATACCCTTAAATTTGAATTTAATATTAAAAAGCCAGCCACGTTAAAAGTGTCTCTTTTATATAAGTAAAATAAAAAAAATATTGTCTTTAATAGACAATACTACATATGGTGTGCGAAAGAAAAGGACGTTTGAAAACAAAGAATAGGAAGACGAAGGCAAGAAAAAATAATGTAAACTTCACAGCAGATTGAAGAAAAAAGAGAATACAAAGGCAAGAAGAAAGAAAATGTTGTTATAAATAGATTACCATATATAGTGAATGTCTAATTTATCATATATAGTGAATGTCTATTTATGAAAAAACTAGAAACTCAAGATTAGTTTTTCTTATAAATAAAAGGGGTTTCCTTCATTGTAATTCACCCCTTGAGAGAACCTCACAAGAGAAATAAGAATTACTCTTTCTTCTTTCTCTACTCTTCTTCTTCTCTATTTTATCATTCCTAACATGTTATCAGCATAAGAATCTGTCAAATAAGGTGAGATTCTAAATCTAAAGGTAATTTGAAGGTTAGTAATTTCATATGTTATTTGTCTTTTGCTACTAAGGATATAATTAATATTGAATTTGAGAAAAAATAATTGATTTAGAACCACTTATGCTTTAAATTTATTCATGAAAAACAATATTATTAAAAGATGTGATGATGAATTTAAGTCTCATCTTACTAAGAGGGTATGGCATTGGATTAAAAATTTCAATGCATCATAGTTATAAGATTTTGGATTCAAAATGTCATCAATTTATAGGCTAAGACGCCTTTAAATGAATAAGATATTGAGTTTGAATCTTAGTACACCATATTGATAATATTATGATGGATAAGAAAAATAATGAGTGTTTGGTGAAAAGTCATGAAATATATTCAATTTAAATACTTTATTTCATGAAGTGAATATGGTAACAATATACGACGAATATGAAAGTTGACAATATGCTCCATTCTTAAAAGAAATATGATAGCAGTGCATAATATGTGTGAAAGAAGACAAGCGATTGAAAGCACATACATAAGTGTAGAGGGATAATATGATAATAATAATCAAAAATAATAATATTTTCACACGCTTATTTTGATTATAAGATATGTTAGAGACAATTTCTTTACAATCATATGTATGTCTCAAGTTGCTCCTTAAGTAGAAATATCTTAAAAGAGAATACAAACTATCATAATTTGATACGCTTAAGACACAATTATATTTTATTCCTTCGAAATGAGAATTTTGATTATTATAAATACAAATCTATACCCTGGGGGTGTATATAACTGTATATAAATTCAAACTTGTTCTTAATTGTGAAAATATCACAATCCACCTTCAAAAAAGGTGGAATAATTGGAAGATTGAATATCTTCAAGTTACTCTCATAAGAAACTTGAATGTGAAAAGTTACCCACACATGATAAGATCACATGTCATGATAAACTAAAAGTTTATTATTTATTGATGCAAAATTCATGTCACAGTAAAAAAGAAGTTTACTAAAGTAAAAAACACATGTTATGATAAACTTGGAGTTTAATAGTACAAATAAGTTCATAAGTTGACATGAACGATTATGACATCCCGAAGATGTGCATTTTGACAATTGGACATGTAATGAAGAATTAGAAGATTTTCAAGAATTATTCATGTTGTTTGTTCTCATGATAAGTTGGTTGAACCAACGAAGGTTGAAATTATATCTCTTAAATCTGGAAAGTATAAAAGGTCAATAAGTGTCCGTTCACCTATTATGTGATCTATTAAGTTACATCGATATAGGATGATCACATATACATTTATTGTCAACCTGCAGTTCAACATTCATAAAGTTGTTGCTCAATAAAAATTAAGTTAAGAGCATAATTTTCAGATTTCAAAATCAAGACAATTCATCTTGATGATGATGGTTAGACATTCAATGCCTTCGATAAATAGCTGAACCATTTCAAATGAGAACAAAGCATCATGTGTTAGTTTAAACTATTATATATAAAAGTACTTGTATACATCAAACCAAATAATTATGATTAATTCCCCCTTAAAGTAGGTTATGAGTCAGGAACCACACATTGTCTATCTAATAGTTTGGATGTGCGGTATACAATTTTGAAGTGTACTATGATGCACAAAGATGGATTCCTCAAAGAAATTAGAGGATGTATGTTAGTTTTTCTAACATAAGGGGAGATTGTAAGAGACTATAAAATATGTTAGAAATTATCATCAGATCCTCATTCAAAAAAGAATTCAAGTCAAATGCCGAAAACATCTCGTATTAAGATGCAAGTGCTCTTATTTTTGTTTCCTTAAAGAATAAAGTCTATGCATGCTTGAAGTGTGATAGACCAATCAGTTCTAAGTGAAACAATCATTAAAAAGAATAAGGAGAAAATAATCATAATAAAAAGTTAATGTGCTCTTGAAGAGTCTACCACATAACACTTCATAAAACTTTATGATAGGTTCATATACTTGAAAATAATAAAGTGATGAAATCTCAAAATGGTATGATGTCACACTATGAACATATACGAAATGATATATCATCAATATCTTTGAAACAATATAAGTGTAATATTGTAAGAGATTACGAGGACCTTAATTCTACATTTATTTAAGCATGCTGACGTAGAAAAATTTATCAAGTGACATGAAAGGAAGCATCTTGGTAAGCACTTATTTGATTTACAGTCCAGATACTTGAAGATATCACACATAAAATGTTAAAGATTGCCACTTGACAAAAGTTATATTAAAACTTTTTAAGGATTCAAAATGTTTGAAACATATAAAGTTGCTGAAAAACTTATTTATAATCCTTATATTGTATAAATTTGTAGCTTGAAAATTATTGGCAGTGTTGGAGAGTTTTCAAAAGCAATTGATTATTTGCTAGAATGAGAAATATACCAAATTTGACTGGCTATATATCTTATAAATAATACAAAACATGATATAAAGTTTTGATCTATTTATTAGCAAGGTATAATTCTACACCTACTAGGAGACATCAGAATAAGATCAAACATATGAACTTATTTTATTCTAAAGATCGTAGTCCCGATATTGTTGGTTATGTTGATGCTGGGTAATTATTTGACCCGTATAAAGTTTAATCTCAAATAAGCTATGTGTTCATATGTGGGGGGTACTGCCATATCTTGGAGATATACATAGCAGTCTATCATAGTCACTTCATCAAACCATGTTGAGATAATAGTTATTCATGAAGCAAGCCAAGAGTGTATGCTTGAGGTCCACGATACATCTCATTCGCGAAAAATGTGATTTAAAATGTGACAAAGTACCCATATTTTTTATGTGGATAATGAAGCATACGCAACACAACTTAAGAGAGAACTCAATGAGATAGAACGAAGCACATTCACCAAAACCTTTCTCTACACACGAGCTACAAATGAATAGTGATATTAATCTGCAACAGATTCATTCAAGTAACAATGTAGCTGATTAATTCACCAAGTCTCCTCCAACTGCAACTTTCAAAAAGATGGTGCACAAGATCGGGATACAAAGGTTCAAGGATTATCTTATTCGGGGGAGTTAATACGCACTATACTCTTCTTTCCATATGTGGTTTTGTTCACTGAATTTTCCTGGTAAGGTTTTTAATGATATGCGTATTGTTAGAGATGTGCACTATTTTTCCTTCACTAGATTTTTTTCAACTGGGTTTTTTCTAGTAAGATTTTAATGAGGCACATTATCTATCAATTAGACATTTAAGGGGAAATATTATAAATATATTACCATATATAGTGAAGGTCTAGTCTACCATATATAGTGAATGTCTATTTATGGAAAAATTAGAAACCTCAAGATTAGTTTTCCCCTATAAATAAAGGGGGTTTCCTTCATTGTAATCCACCACTCAAGAGAACCTTTCAGGAGAAATAAGAATTACTCTCTCTTCTCTCTCTACTCTTATTCTTCTCGACTTTATTTTCATAATAGATGAAAAATTCACATGACTTTCATAACAGATGAAAATAACTCCGTATTGTTCAATCTCCTACAATTCTTAAAAGAAAAACTAAAGATACTAGAAAATCGTTTGTAGGATTAGAAATTTCAGAAGAGAAAAAGTATGTAAAAGAGATGAAGTTAGACACTCCTTCAAAAGATTGTGGTTTAGAGGAATTATGATGACATATTCAATATTAAAATACAAAGTATTATTTTTGTTGCCTTTTCTCTCTTATTTATTTGTTTTTTCTCTTTCCAACTTTTCCACTTCACATGTTTTCGTATTTTAATATCTATTTAAATGCTCTTAGGATCGTTTGGTAGAGCGTATAAGCATAATGTGAAATATGATGTAATAGTAATATTTGTGTTAGCTATGCTTGCATTAATTATAATTGTATTTTTCTAATGCATTGTTTGATTTGATGTATTAAAAATAACATGAATTACGAGATTTTTATTTTTTAAAAATAAAAATATCCTCCATATATATGTTGGAAAGGATGTGAAAATTTTTTTGAGGGATAATTGTGTTTTTAATCATGCTAATACATTCATTAGACCCATTGCATTTCTAGTGCCATGAATTTTAAGGTATTAATAATACACATCTCAATACACAATAGAGTATATAACTAATGTCTTGCATTAGTTATACATAGGCTATAAAATGTATCAAACAGCGTATTAGTAATATGCAAAACAAATACAAGCATTATTCTCTTTAATAGATTCTATCAAACGACCCCTTATAGTCATATTTCTGATATCTTTTTATTTGAATTAATTGTTCATTTATTATATATTTTGACTTTTATTTGAGTTTTGTTTTGCAGTAAATTAAGAAAATGAAAAAAAAGACATTAATGCGAGGGAAAGGAAAAAAAAAGTGAGTAAGCGAAGGAAGAAATGAGTATGAGTAGGAGATAAAAGATAAAACAACTACTATAATTAGGAGAAAAGGTTTGCCTAAAGTCCAACATGATACATAGATATTTTCAAAAGATTTTTTGATGTTGTAATATCAAAGGAGTGTGGATGTCCACTACTTCAAAAATTTACTCTACTATTTATTTCTATTTCCTTTAATTATGAAGCTAATTTCTATAGTTCATGATCATAATTCTTGTAACCTTACACCTCTATTATCTCTTCCATTATCTTCATGTTTAATTTCATATTTAAGACAATCTTTTGTATGACCCTATATAGCATTATAAATAGAGACATAAGAATTTATATTATACACACCTGAAGACTTGAAAAATACCTGATATTTGAAATAATATAGCTCTCTTCCATTGTCTCTCATTTCTTGTCAACTTTTCTTACTTATATTGTTTCAGTTTAGCTTTGTTTTAAAACATGTTCCCAACACAAAATTGAACGATTAAAGGGGTAAATATGTACTTCCCCTGGGAGGTATACTTTGGGTGTGTTTGACGTAACGTACTTTGCTTCTAGAGGTAGAACACATCTAGGTTGTCAAATGGACAGGTTGGGTTGAGATTGAAGATATTAAATGGGTTGAATCACCCAAATTTACTTTAATGGACTAAAAATCGAATTGGATCTTGACACGCACAATTTGACCCACTTAGACAAAAAAATATTAACATATTGGTATTTATCCCTTATAAACCTAATTCAAGAAAATAAATTTAAATGAAATTAGGAAGTTGGGTGGCTGAGTGGGGAGTTGGGGTGGGTTAAAAACAATTTTATAAAATTTATTTTTAAAAAATAAATAACTATGTTTTTAGGGTGAGGTATGGGGTAGGGGGTAGGGGATTAAAAGGGGTGAGGTTTAGGATGGAGGTTGAGGTAGAATTTTTTTATTTTCAAATAAAGTTAATTTTTTTTTAAAAATAATTTTTGGGAAAAAGATATTCCATTGGGGGGGGGGGGGGTAAGAGGTGATGGAGGTTAGGGAAAGAATTTCTTTTTTAAAAAATATTATTTTCTTAAAAAACCTACCAAAAATAGATATTTGGACTTCATGTCCTCTTCAGCCTCCCAATAAGCTTTTCCCACCCCAAATAATACACCCAACAACCCTTTAATATAACCACGCTTCACCACTATGCTTTCAGCTATGAATATAATGCTCCACTATATATATATATATATATATATATACATATACCTAATTTCCCCATAAGACCGATACACAACTACAAGAGTCTGAGTATAACTGCATATTTCTTCCATGTTGAAGCCTAATTCAGAGTTAAAAGTGATAGCATAAGTTACATAACCCTATACTTTACATCTCTCCAATAACACTACTCCATGCCATCACTATAATCGAACAACCTTCGGTCTTAAATCAAGGAGTAATAATCACATAACACCATGGTTTGTGTTTCAATCAATCACACCATTCCTACCAATCTTTTCTACACCCACTTCATGGATTTCCTAACTTTAGTAACTATCACAAAGGTTTCACCATATCTCCTTTTCTTAACTATTTCACTTAATAAGAGTTCATCTTACTATTCCATCTTCATCCATAGCCCTAGCCCGAGAAATCATCCCTAAAATTTTTACAACAAGAACATCCACTCTCTTATCTATAGCATTACTATACTTCCAGATCCACTACATACTACTAAATGGAGGGTCACTACGGAACTAGAGTACAAGAATCAAGCATAGAGGGGGGGGGGAGTTACTTCTCAATTATGTCTTCTATCAGTAGTACTACTTAGAGTGAGACCCGTGAAATAAGATACAGTACGATTGGCACAAAATGGTAAGTAGAAATCACCTAGATCATAAATAAGGGTCGTTCTGTCATAAGCATAACATAACATGAGTTCTTTGGACTGGCACTATGAAAAACACGAGTGCAGATATTATGGGTCATATAACATGAAGCTGAGAATTATAGATATTCAAGAAATAAAACAACGACTGTTGCTTAAAACTACTTCCTTTCCTTCTAAGGACTGAGAATGGTCTTGAGTTTGCATGTACAACATCACTTTGGGCTAATACATGACTTAAAATGAATTAGTAGCAAGAAGAACATATCGTTCTTTAGATCTAAGCATGAAGTAAAACTTGAGCATATGGGTTCATGAGCGTCATAATATAAAGCTTAAATATTTGGAAGCTTGGATTTCTGAGAATTGTTATCACTTCTAGGTCAGGGGTTGGAGCATGGACGTATGTGGCATAGAGAACATGGTCCTTAAGCATATGCCCTATTGAATACGTACGACATTGGTAGAATGCCCTCTTAACCAAAATAGTAGGGAATCGCTAGAATAGTAGTAAATCTACCATGACTCTTCTCTAAAACTCACCATCATGAGAAAATTTAAGATCAGCTGTTGTTCACCATTCTATCCTTGGGGACATACCCTCTCACTGAAATTTTAAACAAAACACTCCGCAACATGGGGTATCACCATGTACATGAACTAGGTACACTGGGAACTTACATACTTAAAACCTTATCTAAAGAGATACTACCTAAGTCAAACATATTCCTATAAACCTAATACTCTTATTTAACAAATGACTTGACCCCAATTAATCTCTCTAACACTAAACTTATGGTATATATCACAATTACCCACTCCAATATTTCCTAATTTATCAACCTAACCTCTTTCACACATCCCATCTAGCCTAAAAATTTACTCCCACAATTCCCACATCGCTACCATCAAGCTAACATTCTTTCCCCCAATCAACATTTACGTTCAAACTTAGGGTCTACCAACAACCATGTACTACTAACAAAGTACCAAACATAATATACTAGTCTACCCCAAAAAGAGATTGCCCTAAATTCCTTATTGGATTGCAGATAATCTATACATAATATATCCGGAGAGAACCACCTTTCTTAAGCCCCAAAAAAATAGGAGCACCCCATGGAGAAATATGAGAGAGACTAAAACCCTTATCAAGAAGGTCCTTTATTTGCTCCTTAAGTTCTTTTAACCTAGCCAGAGCAATTCTATAGAGAGGGATACAAATAGGACTAATATTTGGAAGAAGATTAATCCCAAAATAAATTTCCTTATTGGGAAGAATACTAGGAAGATCATTAGAAAACACTTTGGGAAACTCATTGACTATAGGGACAGATTGCAAAGAAGGATCCTCATAATTTAAATCCTTAACCCGAACTAGATGATATCGACACCCCTTGAAAATCAATTTTTGGGCTCAAAGATACGAATTAAACCTTCCTTTAAGAACTAGGGAACTCCCTTCCCACTCAATCACATGTTCATTCGAGAATTAGAAACTGACCCATCGGGTCCTATAATCAAGAGATGCATAGCATGAATGGAGCCAAATCCTTCCCCAAAATAATATCAAAGTCTAACATATATAACTCTATCAAATCTACCAACGTCTCCCTACTACAGATAGATACCCCACAACCCCTATTGACTTTTCTAGCCATAATAGATTCACCCATCGATATAGACATATTAAATGGATCAGGAATACATTCAGGACCAAAATCAAAATGAATAGACATATAACGGGTTATGTAAGAAAGAGTAGACCCCAGATCAAGCAGGTAATACACATCATGAGAGAAAAGTTTTAGCATACTAGTAATGACATCAGGAGAGACCTCAGTGTCCTATCGGTTGAAAAAAGCATAAAGACAAGAGATGGTACCAGTGGCAATCAAAACCTTATTGGAGCCAGTAGCAACCCTTTAAGGGCACTCTCGCTGCATATGACCAAGCTGACCACACCTATAACATTGATTCCTCTTCTGATCACACTATCCATGATGTAACTGATCGTAAAACTGACAAGGAGGATAGGGCGGGGCTGACTGAGCTTTATCAGCCTAAAATTTGTTCCTTATGTGTTAAACCCATGGTTGACCCAAAAATGACAATTATTAGAGACTTGGGGTAAGAAGCACTAACAGTCATACGGGAACTCCCTCAGTTCCTTTTCTTATGCCACTGCCTACCATCTCTACCACTATCTCTTTGACCCCTTTCCTGCTCTACATATCTCTACTTCTTGGTCCGCCTATCCCTCACGTTTGGTTGATTCGTTCTTCCACTAACAGGACTAAAATGGCATTACAGAAAGACCACTATCTAGGTTAACAGATGAATAAAATGACTGAACCCAACCTTAGAAATATCTCCTTGAGGCGATTAAGCATGTGTGTTACCCACCAGAGAAGAATCAGTAGGGACAAGTGGAACTCTATGAGGGAATTTAGAAGCAGGGACCCTAGACCAGGTTTGTACCTCATAAGTAGGACGAGTTCCATCCACATTATCCTCAACTAGAATGGAAGAGTCCCTACGAGCATCGGATCTTTAAGGAAATATGATTTGACATATGATTAATCATAAGTTAGAGAGTTTTCAAGAACTTAGACTCTATAGCCCAATTAAACACAAGAAAGGGAAATATTCCTAAATGTCTCATAGCCTATCCCTTATAAGTATGGCATGCTAGACACCCATCAAAGAGACTCTACTTGACATAACTTTATGGCTACCTAATTGACTATGAACCTAGGTCTAAGATACCAACTTTGTCATGACCCGAACCAGGGCCTGGCCATGATAAGTATCTCAAGTCCACCGAGGGCCAAAGACCACCCCCTTTGTCTAGGCAAACAGAACAAAACATTGCTATGAATATATATAAAGATAGAATGAATGTAATCTCAAAGGAGTCGAAGAATATCAACAACAATACCCAGTCTATAGTAATCCACAAAGCCTCAATAACATAGGAGAATAGAAAAACTATAACATAAAGCTCTTTTGGGAAATGGAAGCTCACCACTTCAAGCTACCTGTTGACACCCCAAAATCCAATCATGACATAGGAAAAGTAGAAATATCTAGGATGTCTGTATCGTGTGGGGATACAACGTTCAAAGATGGTTAGCGGGTTGATAACTAGGATGTAACTCAAGATAAGGATAAAGTACTGGCAGTCAAAAATTCAATTTCAACTCAATGTACATGTTCACATTCATGCACACACATACGCACACATATATAATAGATACTGGGGTAGGGAACACAATTTAGCATGATAGTAAAATATTATGTTGGACAATATAGCTCAACTGCTATAAAAAGGAACCCACGGGCTATATGGTTTAGCTTTCCTTATTGAAAGGGCCCTAGTATGTGTTAGCCGCATGAACCAGAAGTATCAAGAAAGACCAGGGTATGACCCAACCCCGCGTCACTCCTAGATTGAACTATATCAATAGTGTGAATCACACACATAGTTATTAAGACCAACCCTCTATCAGCAAACATGAGTTTCCAATATCAGCCATTCAAGACTCTCACATTTATGACTTAGCTATATCACCCCCATTAATCCCAATTAAACCAAGTTTCACATAACCTATTAATTAACTAACGAATTATAGATTAAGGCAAACCACAGGTATCTTCATACCATTTAGCTTGCAAGATTATAATTATACAATTCCATTTACTTAAGGGAATGTCTCGGCCCCCTTTGTTTATTAAATCAGGTTGGACGAATGCCTCGATCTCCTTTAATTTATTAAATAAAAACATAGACAACAAGTTCTTCAAAATCCACGTTCTTTGGTTAATCATTTATTTAGTGTAATAGTATAGGTGTGTAAGTCAAACCAAGTGACAATTCAATAATTCAATGCCATCTACACAAGTGGGTTGAGGGAATACAATTATTCAAAACCAATTTCCAAGTCCAAAACATCAAATTTAGGGATTACCTCGACCCCCATTTAAATTCCCACATCTATGCACCTTATTAGTTTAAAATTATTCAATTTAAAGCATGAACAACTCATGAAAACCATGGTAAAATAATTCAAAGATCAACCATTCCAAAACCCTCAATCCATGTCAAAACCTACATTCAAATCCATACAATTAAACCATTTAAAACAATTGATTTTCATAAAAAAAATTTGGGTAAGAGTAACATGCCTAAGATATCAAGATTTACGGAGAGAAATCAACCCTTGGAAGTTCTAGACTTTAATTTCTTAAAACCCTAGCTTGTTCTTTCCTTAGGGATTTGAGAGAGTTTGGTAGAGTGTTTATGACTGATAAGTGTTGAAAATAACGCCCCAAAGCTGTTTTATGGTCAAGTGGTCTAAGTGGGAGAAAAGGGAAATAACTAGAATGCCCTTAATAAATAGATTGAAAATTGACTGCCCAATCGCTATGAGTCACATGATGACTCATAATGACTTACTATGAGTTATCCCTTAGACTCCTAACAACTGATTATGACTCATCCTTTACACTTGTAGTCTAGACAGTATCATATGGTATGCACACTGGTCTCACTACAAGTCATACCCTACAAATCGTACTTAGACCTTACGATTCGTATGGTCTAGTCATTGTCAAGGCAGAAACATTTAGGCACCCTTACTGGTTAGGATACCAGAACCACTATATGACTCGTAATGGGTCTTGACAACTTATTGGGTACAAATCATGACCAATACAGAGATTTAGACAAACACACTGGTCAGCTAAAATTAGAGTCCTATGACTCCTAGTGATACCCTACAACTCGTATGATGAGTCATAGTCTAGGCATTGAGCTCAGAATTCAAGAAATTTTCAAAGGCCAAAATCTGGGGTGTCTCAATACCTGAAGTCTCGAACAGGTAAAGATAGTGGGTCCGTATCTCACTCTCAATTTCTCAAGTGGCATCCTCCACTGGGTGATGCCTCCACTGAACCTTAACTACAGGGATATCCCTAGTGCGCAACTGCCTGACATTATTAGCCAAAATGAGCACCGGCTCCTTAAAAAAGGTCAAACGCTCATCTAACTGGACTGAGCCCCATACAAGATCATGAGATGGATCGGGAATGTATTGCCAAGAAATAAAGACATAGAAAACTTGATGAATAACAACAAAATCTAGAGGTAGATCTAATTCATAAGCCACCTCACCAACTGCGCGAAGAATCTCAAAAGGTCCAATATATTTAGGACTGAGCTTGCCCTTCATCCCAAACCTAATCATATCCTTTATGGGCGATACATAGAGGAATACATGATCACCAACTCCAAATCTCAAAGAATGAAGCCTACGATCTGTATAGGTCTTTTACCTACTCTGAGCCACTCTCACCTATCCTAAATAATCAAAAATCTATCCAACGACTCCTGAAGAAAATCAGTACCACAAGGACTAACCTTGAAAGTCTCAAACCATCCAACCGGAGAACAACATCTCCTACCATACAAAGAAAAAGGCACCATCTCAATATTCGAATGATAGCTATTATTATACGCAAACTACGCCAAGGCTAAGTGCTTCTCCTACTGGCCTCCAAAATGTATAACAAAGGATCAGAGCATATCCTCAAGAACCTGAATGGTTTGTTCCGACTGACCATCTGTCTGCAGTTGAAAGGCTGTACTAAGATCTACTTAAGTGGCCAAATCCTTATGGAGTGCTCTCCAAACTCTCGAAGTGAGCACAGTACCACGATTTGAAATAATAGATATGGGCACACCAAGAGAACTGACTATCTCCCGAATATAGATATGGGCCAATCTCTTAGCACTAAAGGACATCTTAATTGGAATAAAATATGATAAGTAGGTTAAATGATCTATAATGAACTAAATACCATTTAAACCATGGGAAATTCAAAGAAAACCACTAGAAAAATCCATGGTAATTCGTCACCATTTATGGTCAACCTCTTAGTCAAGCCACTTGGTTATTGGTGCTCTGCCTTTACTTGTTGGAAACATAGGAAACTAGCCACAAAGTCTTCTACATCCCCCTTCATACCACTCCACCCATAGTGCTATCTCAAATCTCTTTACATCTTGGTTGTGTCAGGATGAATCAAATATCTAGAGCTATGATACTCATGCAAAATCAACTTAATCATGTCATCAATCCTCGAAACACAAATGTAGCTATCAAATCTCAAAATACCTCAGAATCTATGATGTTTTTATCAGGCTCACCACTTAACACCTGATCATGAAGGAAGTGAAGCTTACTATCATCAAACTAACGATCTCAAATCTGCTCAAATAATAAAGACCCCTCCTAAACATTAGCAAGAATCCTCTAATGGTCTGTAATGTCAAGGCGAACCATTATGTTGGCTAAGGACTAGATGTCATGTGCCAACAGTCTCTGAGAAACTAAAATATAGGCCAAGCAACCCATACTCACTACCTTCTGACTCAAGGCATCTGCTAGCACATTTACCTTAACTGGATGATACAAGATCAAAATATCATAATCCTTAAGCAACTCCATACATCTAGTCTACTCAGAATTAAGATCCCTTTGGGTTATAAATTGCTAAAAACTGTGATGGTTGGTGAAAATCTCATAATGTACACCATAAAGATAATGAATCCAAATTTTAGGCCAAAAAATTTTTGTTGCCAACTCCAAATCATGAGTGGGGTAGTTACGATAGTGCACCTTAAGCTATCTAGAAGCATAAGAAATAAAATGATCCTGCTGCATTAATACACAACCCAAACCAACACTAGAAGGATTAAAAAACATGGTGTCTCCCTCACCTTTAACAGGAAGAGCTAAAATAGGAGCTTAACTAAGAAAATCCTTGAGCTTTCCTGTCACAAGCGAAAAATGAAGGTCATGATATCACTTGTCATGGCGTACCTTGACAAGTAAGCCTATTACCTAAACTAATACATAAAGAGAAAAAAGACCAAAATTTCCAAAGGTAAGGCTTCTAAAACAAAGCCGAACCATATAAGTGATCATAACAATGCGGAAAGAACTTATCCAAAATACCAATTATGCCTTAAACTAGGTGTCAATAGTGTAAGAACTACTAATACAATCTAGAGTCAAATACATCAGAAAAATAACCACAAAGGAATACTATATGTCTCCGAACACTAATAAAGGCTATAGAAAGATGGAGGTAAACTCTGAATGCATGAATGTCCAACTGCTACCTTGGAAGCTCCAAAAATTGCCCGAGTCAAGCAAGCTAAGGCATAATCGGGCTAGGACCTGCACCGAAAGGGCACAACAGGTAGGAGTATGGTCTATTTATACTCAGTAGGTATCTTAGCCTGACCAAGAAAAATAGTAAATACAGCATACAAAATATACACTAAGGGCACGCCAAGTGCAATCAGAAAATATCCCACAACGGTAATACACACCGCTTGCACTGAAAGTTCTATAATATCCATATATAATACAACAACACATAAGACCGGGATAGAAATATACACAATATCATATACAGGTAGAATAAAAGAGGGGCATGTATAATCAAGATCATCAAGTACAATTAAAGGAAGATAGAATAATTAGACGTTAACTAGTCAAGATCTAGAACCAATAGGTAGATGATAAATCAATATGACAATTCAAACACAACTTAAACACAATAAAGTAGGTGCAATGTATATGATGATGATGATGGTGATGATGATAATGATGATAATGCATGGTATTGGCACACAACCTCAAGTTTGGCACACAACCTTAAGTTTGGCACACAGCCTCAAGTTTTGCACATAGCCTTAAGTTTGGCATGCAACCTTAAGTTTGGCACACAACCTCAAGCAATATCCTCAACTTTTCTCCGACATGATCCTTCGCAGATGGTCCATAAAATCCAATATCCAATATTCTAGTGTTTCCATATTTTCAAAGCACATACATAACATAAGATATAAATCAAGTATACATACATGACAACAAGAATACTTAAAGCAGTAAAACAAAAAAGTGAAATGATGCATATGAAGAAATGAGAATAACAATGCAATGTTCACAACCATTCAAAATGAGTATTTCCCGAACCAATCCACGTGATGTATTTTCACACCCAATCCACATGATGTATTTCCATAACCAACCACAATATTACAATTTCACAACCACATGAGCCAATATCCACTTATTACTTCCATTTCATCCATGAATTTCTACATGTATCATATACCAAAAAGTATGGATACATCACAATATACCAATGAAATAACATTAGACATTTCAACAATAGAATACAATTATTAACATGTATTTAAGGCTATTAAAACTACATAGGACTCCACACGGTCACACATATCACACCATATCTCAATTTCAATAATTACATCACATATAGGCCCCCACACAGGCACAAAACATAGATTTCCATTTTTCATAAGTAGTTCCTACCTTTAACATGCATTTTGTACTATCATTCACTTCCCATCCCAGTCTGAAAAAGTTAAGCTATTACCTACCTCGAATGCTAAAATCGATCCTCTATACTTTGAACCCACGAAATTACTTTTCACGAATGATACCAAACTCCACTAAAAACATCAAATATGAAATCTACGCGTCAAAATAAAACCAACGATGCCCATGCTGACTATTTTTAGTTCGGGGTTAAAACGGACCCCCGGAACGGGTTTCTAAAAAAGAAGAGAAAAATCAAAACTTTACTTCAAAAATTTTTTTCCCATATGTTTAGGAATCTGCAGCTGAAAACCCAAGTCAAATCAAGTAAAAAATAAGATTCAAATTGAAGAAAAATTATTTGAAATCTGGATTAAAATCAAGAATCGAGGTTGTTTTGAAGGTTAAATTGATGAAAAACTAGTAATTATAAGATAGAAATATTATTTAAGTGAAAAGGAGTGAAATTAGGGCTTAAAATTAGGCCCTAAGATTTTTGAGAAATTTATCAAGCAATTACTAAGAAAATATAAATTCTTACCAAAAATTCGTAATAAATATAGGTTAATCTAGCATCCTAAGCTCCCACAAGCTTTACTTTTAAGCCCCCACCCTATTTTAGGGTTTAACTCTCACGAGACAAGATAAATAATGAGCAAAATAGGCCCCAAAACTGGTATAAATAGTGCAGATTTTTCTGCACAACTTTCGCAAAAAAGCTGTTTTTTTAGTATAATCCGGGTGTTTGGAATTCGTTTGGAGTCCGATACATGCAAATGAACTATGAAACCATACTAAATTCGACAGTCTGGACACAATGGCGATATCAGATTTTCAAAGAAACATTGTTTTACAAAGTTGACCCACGAAACCCAAAATCACATTTCCAAATTAAGGGTCAAAATGAGATTCAAAAGCCGTAAAATCACACCAAACATGCTAACACCCTAACATCGACATTTAGGATCTGCTGGTAAAGTTCTATTTTCCATCCGAAGTCATTTTAACCAAATGTGGGTCCCACACCCATATTTCTAATTTTTTAACTTTCCGACCAATAGGTCGAAATGAGCTCGGGTGCACCGGGACCCGAAACAAAGGTCTACCTACCCTAAAATCTATATTTTGGAGCTACAGGCATAGTTCGTTCATCCATCCATTGTACGGATCAAAAGATATCCACATAAGCTCAAAATAAGGCTCTCGAAGCCATCAAAAACCATAATATTGCATAAATGATTCCAAAATACATCAAAAATTATGCCAATCTCTCCCACACCATAGAAATACCATAATGAAACTACAGAGAGGGGTAAAACATTCAAATCACACAAAATCACATATTTCATCAAATTTTTAGGTCATTACATTATTCACCACTAATAATCTAGTTCGTTCTCGAACTAAGTCAAAGAAATACCTGAATCTATGAAGAGATGAAGATAAGAACTATGCATATCATACTTGACCTCCTAAGTAGCCTCACCTATAGGTCAATATCGCTATTTGACCTTAACCACAGGGATCACTCTAGTGCGCAACTGCCAAACACCCTTTTACCAAAGTGGAGATCGGCTTCTTAACAAACGACAATCGCTCATCTAACTGAACTGACTCAAAACGACTGACATAAGACTCATCATGAATATAAGAGTGAAGCGTAGAATCATGATTAACTGGATAAATAGATGATAGATCAGGGGAAAAGACAACTCATAAGCCACATCACCAACTATCATTTCCACTCTTCCCAAACCCCATCACACCCTTCATGGGTGAAACTCGAAGTAAAATACGATCACCAACACCAAATCTCAAGGCACAAAGTCTACGATCAACATAGCACTTCTGCCTACTTTGAGCCGCTCTAAGTCTATCATGAAGGACCCGGACTCTATCCAAAGACTTACGAAGCAAGTCTATAGCCCGAGGTCTTATCTCTAAAACATCAAGCTAACCCATCGGGGAGCGACAACGTCTATGATACAACACCTCAAAAGGAGCCATGTCGATATTGGAATGGTAGCTATTATTATATGCAAACTTTACTAAAGTCAAATGTTGCTCCCACTAGCCACCAAAATCCATCACATAAGCTCAAAGCATATTCTCTAAAACCTAAATTGTAATCTCTGACTAACCATTAGTCTGAGGATGAAACATCATACTATGATCAACTCATGTATCCAACTTATCCTGAAAAGTATTCCAAAAGTGAGGTATGAACACAAAACCTTAATCTGAAATAATGGATACTCGCACATCATGAAGATGCATAATCTCACAAATATAGATATGAGCCAACCTCTCTGCTTTGAATGATACCAGAATTAGAATAAAATGAACTAACTTGGTCAATCGATCCACGATGACCCAAACACTGTCAGAAACATGAGATGTATGAGGCAAACCAGTCATAAAGTCCACAGTGATCCATTCCCACTTCTACTCAAGAATGAGTAACCTATAAAGCAAACAACTAGGTCTCATATGCTCGACCTTCACATAGGTAATGAGCAACAAAATACATTATTTCTCTTTTCATACCACCCCACCGGTAGTGCTGTCTTAAATCATGATACATCTTAGTCACACCTAGATAGATAGAATATCTGGAACAATGGGCCTTCTCTAAGATCAACGAAATTTAATCAACTATTCTTGGCACACAAACTCGTCCCCCAATCCTCAAAACTCTATCTAAATTAAGTAAGGCTTTCTTACCTCCCTACTCAATACATTATCTCAAATCAAACTCAATCCAACATCGTCAAATTGATGAGATTGAATCTTCTCTATCAAAGAAGATCTAGCCTCCACAAATGCCAAATCTCACCTGTTGCATCTCTACACACAAAAAGTGTACGTGATCGTGCAAGTAATATAATGACTTAGATAGTCAGATATCGTTCCCTCGAGGATTAATAAGCTAGAAATTTATTCAATCTTTAGTTCAAGACAATTTAGTAGTAAGTGTTTAATTGTATTAAGATTAAGATTGTTCTATAAATAAAATACAAATTGCTAAACAATAAATAATTAGTGATGACTAAAGCAAATTAAGTAACGGTTGTAAACAATAATGACGATGATTCCAGGGTTGAGCTATAGTGAACAATCATACAATTCTCTTTTCTTTTCATAGTCTATTTGGTTATCGGGTTGATGGTTCGCAAGGTTTATGCCACAATCTTAGTCTCCCGACCTCAGTTCTTCTATCTATTAAATGTTGTAACTACGACTCCCACAGAATTACAACAAATCTTCTAGATTCATGAAGTTGTCATCCTGCAAGTTAACCAAGCAAGACTTCTAGCTATATCCCTATCCTAGATGCTAATTCAAATCCCTTATTTTATAAAATAATAAGAACTTTGCTCCCTAATTTTTTAATTCTATCCTATGATTCTTCACCCGGATTCACATAGAAATATAAATTTATTCTAATGCTGGCTAATCATTAAATTAGTAAGCTTAAGAAATTAAGAACAACCCATTTGATAATCCAAAAAGAAACTATGAATAAAAATACTAAAGAGTACTCATGTTCTTAGCCTCAACCTTAGAAAGGGTGTGTTTAGCTACTTATATTTGAATTAACCATCCAAAATAAGTAACAAATCATACCCAAATCAATTCTTCAAATAAAGAAATTCAAAAGAATGTTCTTGAACCCTAAAAGAGAGAAGTTTTTGTTTTTTCCACCGCTGCTCAGCTTGAAAAAAGTCCCCCACATTATCTTTGATTTTTTCTTTTATAGTTGGGATGAAATAGTTAAAATATTCCTGATTTATCCACCCGGCGCATCACGCCATATCTTCAATTGCTATTTTCCATTAAAATCTAAGAAATCGCGGAGCTCAAGTACACCCCAATATTTGTAAAATGCACCCTCACCGCGATGTGCCACTATCACGGTGAGCCACCGGATTGGGACAATTGTAAAATAATCATTCTCCGCGATGTGCTAAACCTTTCGGTCGCCAAATTTGATAAACAAAACTTCTCTGCGATGCAGTGGTTTCGCGAACCTTTTACTAGAATTCGACCATTGCTATTTTGTTGCTCATCGCGACGCGGATTGTCTTCAAATAAGGATTTCTTCATTCCATCTTCCCTTTTTTCAGCTAAATTTCAATCCCTTGCATTCTTTTACTGCTTCCATATCCTCCTTGTATCAAATTATGCACAATTCTTTATGATTTTGATCCTGAAAGTATTAATCATATCCATTAGGCACAAAACGGAATAGAAGCTGAATTATACTTAACAATTCATACAAAAGTTCCTAAACTAAGTGCAAATCTGGGTGCATATTGGTGCTTTGAGCATATAAATATGCCCAAGATCACCACCCCACACTTAAAACATTGTTCGTCCTCGAACACATGAATTCAAATACATAATTCCTTTCTCTTTTCATCACAGTTTCAAAGTTATGTGGCCATGAGCATTTACACTTTAGAATAATAAGTTCTCAATTCATCTTGTCAAAACAGTTATGAGCTCAAGAAATATTTTAGTACAAGTTCTTCTCTATTCAATAATGAATTTCTAAAATTTTGGGAAACTCAAATAAAGAAACATAATAAGAAGTCTGGCTTTCATCCGCCTACATCCTCACTCAAGAAAACTTCCCCATATTCACTCACAATGGTAACTATGTAACAATAGAGGAGTATCAAATCAAATCGCTCACTCTCAACAAAGAATTCATACATGCTAGTGAACGAACCATAAGCTTGCCCATAGTGTTCTACTTCACTAATAGTCAGATGTTTAGGTGAAGAATCAACTAGGTTTTTTCCGGACTGTAATAAAGTCTTAAGGACAGGTGATACTATTTTATAGGAATAGTGACTATTGCTCCTAAGCATTTAAATACAAAAACTGTCAATTCACTCTATTTTCCAACCCCAATTTATCCTTTTATTTCTCCCCATGTTTTCATTTGTCAACACCTTTTTCAATTATCTTATATTCTCATACTAGGTTGGGAGTATTAACTATTTATTCCATATTCTTGTTAGGCACCCCTATTATAGCCACCCTTAACTTAATCTTAAAGGCATTAACTAAGGTGCACATTATCCAACTGGACCATGGCCAAAACAGGTTCATTGTAACATTTCTATTTACTAACTCCCAATTAACCCAGCATCATCAAACATCAATAACCTTTATTTTGGGGGCATCAACTGATTAGCCTTCTTTTCTTCTTTTCTCTCTTAATCTTCTCCTAGTCTTATATTAAAAATGCTCAGGAGCTTATTTGGATCAAATTATGATTCAACAAAGAAGGGGTAAGGTTTCATAATAGGCTACCAAAGAAAAAGGCTTAAGGCTCAAAGGGGCTGACTAAGATTATGCACCAAGGGAGGGCTGTTAAAATAAAAAAACAAGGCTATCAAAACATTGCCTACATCACTTCCTGCAGCAACACCCTTTATTTTGCTTTGTAAACACACCAGGCAAGTTCTAGTCATTTCTATTCATGTAGAATATATACTAATCCTCACACTCATAGTGCATGTATGGAATCGCCCAAACATTCCCAATCATGATCTTTATTGAATTCAAAATTAAGCTGACACATCAAATTTCATTTATCAAGATTGAATCATCACCACTTAAATAGAAACACTATTATGCTAAAATTAGTTTCAATTATTGCAAAAATAGCCCATTTCACACTTTTCTCTAAGATAGTGATTATTTTCTCCTAAATTTCTTTACTTTGTACGACCATTCCCCTTAAGACGGTCGTCATCCATCTATCATAGGGGATGGAAACTAACTATGGCTATTTATTCCTAATTAGCAAATAGCGCACAAACAAACGTAACTACTTGAAACTGAACTTGCCAATGAGGGCGAAACTAACAATAACAGAATACTTTTAAACTGAAATAGCATGCGATAAATACCAAAGAGCGAAAAGTTCAATCCAGAAAATCAAAGTTACTAACTATTACAGAAAAATGTTCTGAATAGCTATTACTTCAAACCAACACAACAAAATAAAAAAAACATTGTTTAGTTGAATAACAGAAAAATGCAAGAGAATATGAACCCACTACACCACACTTAAAATAAAGCACTGTCCTAGTGCTTCCAATTAAGCTTATAGTAGGGTGACAGTATACTTCCTAATCAATCAAAAGGGACTATAACAGCCATATCCACAGCAGCCATATCTCCATCATTGCCATCATCGTCAACTTCAACATCATCAGATTGCTCCTACTCATCAGACTCTATGTCGGAATCCCTATACCTATGTTGTTCATCTGTGGGTATATTTTAATCAACAGGCTTTACTAAATCTGGGCCAATCCTTAACATGGTCCTAGCATGATGGCCAAGTGGATAATCTATCTCTATAATGTGGAGCTCCTCTGGTGTAGCAGGTCTACCTCCAGTCTGCGACATCATCATCATGAGGCCATACAACCTACCCAGCACCTCATCAGTCTGTGTATGTCGCTCCATCATATTCAAAATTGGGCCAGATGCACCAGATGTGCTTTGAGTAGTAGTGATGTCCATGTGACGAGTGATCACCTCAGGTTTATAATCAAGCTCCTCTTCATCCACCCTATGCCTTCTTAAAATCTAGTCATTAAACCACCAAATCCAAATCTACGACCCATCTGGGTACGTGCTTTCTTCATAGCAGAAAAAATTACACTTCCCACATTAATTTCCACATCAGCACACATTAGGACATAAATTAAACATACCCTATCTTGAGTCACCTCAGTCATATACTTGCCTTGTATCAAACATGAATACACTATATGACCCCATATATGTTCTTCCTTGTTCATATGAGAGTAGGGAAATAAGAATACAAACCTATAACTCGATGCCTCATCCAACGGGCTGAGGATCGCTGGCCACACAACTAATGCCTGATGTGTGCATAAGGAAGAGAAATAATAGGCTGACGTAAGAAATTTGGGTTTGTCTCTGGGATACCCAATAGCTCATTAACATCAACAACAGTGAATCAAATCACTTTTTATTTAACCTTCAACAAATATTCAGGATAGATGGGGTCCCAATTGGCATAGAACTCTCGACAAAGATGCAAGTTGCACTCAGTCGGCTGATAAAAAATGAAATTCATATTGAGAACCTCGATTCACCATACCATAGTAGAACACTCTCTCATCAAGATGGCCCAATTGATTAAACCTCCAAAATATACTTAGCATCAGTATGCTTAGTATACCACTGCTTTCCATCCTTCCTCATAGCCTTGAAACCAAATTTTCAAACTTTCCCTCGCTGAAGTGGAGGGGCCCTAGGCACTATATTTAATTGCCCTTCCGACGGTCGGCTTCTCTTCCTCGCAGGGGCAGAAGGCCCTGCCTTTTCCTTGACCTTGCTTGACTGATCTTCCATTATACCTGAGATTAAAAAAATACAACAAACCATGCACAACGATTAAACTTAGGATTAGCTGAATTGAACGTACATTACAGGTGCCTTTATTCCCCACACTTAGTTTGTTAGCCAAACACCTACGTTAACAACCAAGGTACTTAGACTTTCCTTTTATTAGGCCTTAATATCACAGATATAGATAGCACATTCAAGGTACTCAATCCCATTATCCCTCGCCATTTCCTCAGCATAAAACATCAGACAATAAGGGTATATACACAGTGGAATGCAATCACCCCTTAACTTCTTTATATATACACAGTGGAATGCAATCACCCCTTAACTTCTTACACAGTTTAGCTTGACACCTTCCTATCCTCTCAACTAGCATAAAAAACATTTACCACCCTAATCCCAACTACAGATACTAGTCAATTTTGCTCTCAGTGATTCAAAGTACTGATAAGTAGGCTAAGATGTCACAAATTGGACAAAATATCAAAGGCAATGCTAATATGAACAAGTATTAGGAAAGGGAAAACAAAATTATGTATAGAAACACTAACAATCCTCAAAAAATGTAACAAGAGAGGTAATAAATTAACAAATAAATAAGAACTTACCTCTACAATTTAGAGAAAGATAAGAAAAACTAAATAATTCTTGAAGTTTAAGGGAGAGGGAATGAGAGGCAGTGCACAAGGGTTTGGGGAGGTTATATTTATAGAGGGACGGGTCGGGTTAGGTTAATTAAATTCTTATGTCCTAGTTAAGCCCACTCCATGACGCGGTAGTATCGCATAAATTTACTGGATAAGAACAATTACCATTTACCTGCCCACCGCGACGCACTACGATTCAGGTTTAGTCACTGGAAATTAAAAATTTTCAAATGTCCAAGTTTTGCATCGTTCTACAAATCACGACTATCCACTGGAATTTGACAATTCTCAATTTACACGTCTTCACATCACGGTGAGAATCACGTTTAGTCACTGGAAATTGACAATTGTCAAAATTCCCAGTTCCGCATCACGCTGTTTATTAAACTCAAATTCCTTACTCAAATTTTCACTCTTTTCTTACCTGAGTAAATCCCCAAGTACACAAATCATTTTGCGAACCTTATTGCTTTCCTTAATTGTGGTAATATCATTATTTCCTCTGAAATTCCCTACAATCTCAAACGAAAAAAAGAATTGTAAGTAAAAATGGGTTGCCTCCCACTCAGCACCTTAGTTTTGGTCGTGGCACGACTCATTTTTTAGTTTTTTTCTTTTCTTTTTGATTTTACAAGCCAGAAATTAAACTACCTATTACAATACATGTGTGGGATGCCTCCCACATAGTGCCTTAGTTTACATCGTGGCACGACTCAGCTCATCATCACTTATCAACAAAAGTGATTGATTCCTTGTGCTTGTCTGGATGATCAGCCCAATAATGCTTTACACATTATCCATTCACAAGGAACTTCTCTGTCTTCTTTTTATTCCATAACTCCATAGCTCCATGGGGTATCATGCGCACCACTTCAAAAGGTCTAGACCATTTCGATTGTAATTTTCCTGAAAACAACTTAAGCCATGAATTAAACAACAATACAAGTTGTCCGAGTTCAAATTCCCTAAATTGAATGTGCTTGTCATGCCATCATTTGGTCTTCTCCTTGTAAAGCTTAGCATTTTCACATGCGTGGAGTCTAAACTCATCAAGCTCATTCAGTTGCAATAACCTTTTTTCTTCTGTGACAATCATCTCAAAATTTAGCCGTTCCACAGTCTAATATGCTTGGTGTTCAAACTCTATAGGAAGATGACAAGCCTTACCATACACTAAGCGATATGGAGATGTCCCAATAGGAATTTTTTATGCTGTTCGATATGCCTACAGTGCATGATCCAGTTTTTCTATCCAATCTTTTCTCTACCCATTCACGGTCTTCTGAAGTATTTGCTTAATCTCCCTATTGGATACCTCTACTTGTCCTATCGTTTGAGTATGGTATGAAGTGGCCACCTTTTGCTAAACACCATATTTAGCAAAAATATTCTTGAACCAGTTGTTGATACAGTATGTACCTCCATCACTAATTATTGCTCTTGGTGTACCAAATCTAGAAAATATATTCTTCTTCACAAACTTCAGAACCACTCTTGCATCATTAGTCGGACTTGCCATAGCTTCCACCCATTTAGATACATAGTCAACTTCAATAAGAACGTACAAATTACCTTTTGAAGGTGGAAAGGGACCCTTAAAATCAATCCCTTAGACATTAAAGACTTCTACTTCTAAAATATTAGTTAGGGGCATCTCATGACTCCTGGTTATCGTACCCAACATTTGGCATTGATCACAACTCTTCACAAACACCACTACATCTCTAAACAGAGTCAGCCAGAAAAAACCTAATTGCAATAATTTCCTTGTAGTCCTCTCACAACCATGATGTGCCCCATATGGTGATGAGTGGCAATCTTGTAACACCTTTACAAATTCAGCCTCTGGAATACACCTACGAATCACTCTATCTGGACCCTACTTGAAAAGGTATGGTTCACCCCAAATGTAAGCACGAGAATCATAAAGTAATTTTTTCCTTTGTTGTGAGGTGGTTTCGGTAGGATACACCCCACAAACTATCAAGTTTACAATGTCAGCATACCATGGAAACTCAACTACTACTAATAACAATAACTTCTCATCAGGAAAGTCTTCCTTGATATTCTAAAAGTCATATACAATATGGTCTCGATTTTCCAACCGTGACAAGTGATCAACAACCTGATTTTTAGCTCTTTTTCTATCACGCACCTCAAAGTCAAATTCTTGAAGTAGCAGAATCCACCTGATTAGTCATCGCTTTGCATCCTTTTTGTTCACAAGCTACTTAATGGCAGCATGGTCTGTATGAATAATGACCTTGGTACCAATTAAGTAAGATAAAAAATTATCAAATGCAGATACCACAACCAATATCTCTTTCACTGTAACTGTGTAGTTAACTTAAGCATCATTCAGTACCTTGCTAGCATAGTAGATTGATTGACATGCCTTCTCCTTTCTTTGACCCAACACTGCTCCCACTGCAATATCACTAGCATCACACATTAGCTCCAAAGGTAACTCCCAATCCGCTGCTATGAAAATAAGTTCTTCCATCAACTTCTTCTTGAGATTTTCAAAAGCTTCATGGCAATCAGCTCCAAACTCAAACTTGGATTCTTTCTCTAACAATTTTCTCATGGGACTTGAAATCTTTGAGAATTCTTGAATGAATCATCTATAGAACCCATCATATCCCTAGAAACTTCGCACGCCTTTGACTGTAACTGGATGAGGAAGCTTTTCAATTACTTCAACCTTTGCTTTATCAACTTTCAGCTCTTTGCATGACACTTTATGGCCTAAGACAATTCCTTCCTTTATCATGAAATAACATTTTTCCCAATTCAACACCAAGTTTGTTTCTTCGCATCGAGCTAGAACTTTGTCAAGATTTTGCAAACATTTTTCAAATAAATTCCCATACACAGAGAAATCATCCAAGAATACCTCCACAAATTCCTTCACCATGTCCGAGAATATTGCCATCATACACCTTTGAAATATAGTAGGTGCATTACATAATCAACAGGGCATACGCCTAAAAACATATATACCGTATGGACAAGTGAATGCGGTCTTTTCTTGGTCTGTCGGTGCTATGCTTATCTGATTATAGCCAGAGTACCCATCTAAAAAACAATAATACTCTTTCCCTGCCAATCTATCCAACATTTGGTCAATGAAGGGAATTGGATAATGATCTGTACGAGTTGCTTCATTCAATATCCGATAATCTATACATATTCTCCATCCAGTAACTGTACCTGTGGGAACCAACTCGTTATTATCATTTGTCACCACTTTCATTCCTCCCTTCTTTGGTACACAATACACTGGACTCACCCATTTGCTATCAGTAATTGGGTTGACAATACCACTGTCTAACCACTTGATCACCTCTTTTTGGACCATGTCCTTCATAACAGGATTCAACCTCTTTTGTTGCTGCACTCTAGGTCTGTTCCCCCCTTCCATGTAAATATTGTGCATGAAAAATGCTAGATTGATTCGTAAAATATCAGAAATCTACCAACCAATTTCTTTCTTTCTCCTTTTGAGAACAACTACAGCTTTCTGTACTTGTACATCAAATAATCCTGCAGATAAAATAACAGGTAAGGTATCTTGGTCACCAAGAAAAACATATTGTAAGTGAGGAAGAAGAACCTTAAGCTCTAAGTTAGAAGCTTATTTAACTTAAGGCCTGGGTAGTGGACCAATTGGTCTATTCAATGGCTTGATCAACACTTTATTTGTCTCAATTACAGCGAAATTCATGATCTGGACCAATTCCAATACTACCAAATCCCCATGCATATCATAATCCATCAACGCTCGCTCTAATGGATCATCAGATAAGAGCAATTGCCTGAATCAAGATCAATAACCAATATTGAGGACAACTCCTTATATATTGCTGGCAATTTTAATGCTTTGTAAACATAAAAAACTTCTAATTTATTGTGTGCTCACATTGTTATTTTTCTATATGCCACATCAATGAGTGACTGCCATATTGCTAAAAATGATAGTCCCAAAATAAATGGAACAACTGGATCGACCTCAAAGTCAAGAATCACAAAGTCCACAGGAAAGATTAAAGATCTCACTTGAACCAGTACATCTTGAATAACACAATTTGGTCTAGCAAGTGACCTATTTTCTAATTGTAACACAATAGTCATGGGTTTAGGGATTCCAAGACCTATCTTCCAGTACCATGACCTGGGCATGAGATTTATGCTCACTCCCAAGTCACACAATCCTCGTGAACAAATATTTTGACCAAGGGTAATCTGCAATGTAAAACTCCCCTGATCCTTCAATTTCGTGGGTAGTTTATTTTGAATTTTCGATGTGCACTCTTGAGTAAGTACAACTGTAGCATATTTAGTCAATCGATTCTTATTGGAAATAATATCCTTTAAGTATTTTGCATATTTTAGCACACTCTGTAGAATGTCAACAAGAAGAAGGTTTACTTGAACTTTCTTTAAAAAATCTAGAAACTTCTTAAAACTGGCTTCCTCTTGATGCTTTCTTGCCCTTTGAGGAAAGGGCAAGGGGATAGTCTTCTTCTCTACACGAATCTCTTTACTAACTTTTTTTATTCTTCTGTCTTTTCTTGCAAGCGATCATCAGTAACAATAGGGTTATCTTGCTCCTTCACTATCTCCTTCGTTTGTAGCCTACTCCTTGTTGTAACCGCATTCACTTTCTTAGGATTAGCCTCAGTATCGCTAGGCAATGCTCCTTGTGGCCTTGTATTTTGTGATCCTACGATTTAACCTAATTGCAACTCTAAATTTCTTATGAGTAATTACAGACTCTTCAATTCAGCTGCAAACTGTGCCTGTTGAGCTTTCATGTCTACTGAAAACTGTGTGTGTTGAGCTATCAACAGCTTAATCATCTTCTCTATATTACTATTCTAGGTAGTCTCCTGATTATTCTGAACCGATTGTGGATTTGGTTGTACTGGTCCGTTATACTGATTTGTATTCTGTGCCTGATTTCCACCCCATGAGAAATTGGGGTGGTTTCTCCAATTTGGATTATATGTATTTCAAAAATTCTGTTGCCCCTGATGATTCATATTCCCCATGTAGTTGGCTGAATATGGATTAACAGAATATGCATCTGCTTATACTCACTACTTCCACAAACTTCACTGCATGCATATACCTGTTGGACTACATTTGTTGTGGCTGCTGGTTGAGTTGTACCAAACTTTAAGTTGTTAAGCTGAGTAGTCATATGATTCTGCATTGCTGCAATCTGTGCTTGTAAGGCAGTGACTTGATCAACCTCCAAAACCCTTGTAACTTTCTTAGGAGCATTCCTCGATTCTGTATGACAATCTGGATTTCCTTGTGCAATTCAATTCAGCAAGGTATACAATTCTTCATATGTTTTGTCCAAAGCTTGACCCCCTGCTGCTGAATCCAAGAAAATCTTTGTATTAGACTCAAGGCCTTCTATAAATGTATGCACAAAAACATCATTCGATTGATGGTGATAAGGACAACTCCTGAGCATGCCCTTAAATCTCTCCATAGCTTGGTGGATATTTTCTCTATCTTTCTATCTGAAACTCAATATCTCGCTTCTTAATCGAGCTATTTTTTGAGATGGAAAAAATCGAATGAGAAATATTCGAGCATATTCTTTCCATGTAGTGATAGATTGGTGTGGTTAAGCAAGTAGCCATCTCTTTGCTTCCCCCCAGTAGAGAAAAGGGAAATAGTGTCAATCTGACATAATCAACACTCATATCTTCAGGAATATATGTATCGCTTATCTCCAGGAAGGTTCGTAAGTGCTGCTGCAGATCCTCGTGTGAAAGTCCCTGAAATTCTCCCGCAGATTTCAACAATTGTACCATATTTTATTTTAATTCCCATCGACCTCCTTGTTCATGCTTGAGGATACTGTTAGTCACAAGGTGCATAAGTGGGATTGCCACTTCTCGAATAGGTCTTGCGACTGTTTGAACATGAACAATTGGAGCTGGAACATTTCCAACATTTGTATCAACAACTATAGGATCGAGCCTTTCTACCATCGATTGAGCTCTTCATCTCTGATGAAAAATTACTTTTGGTTCTGCAAAGGGCTCTACTAACTCTTTGTCTATAGCTAGTCCAATGTTCATCTAAACCTGCAAAAATTTAGCCGCTAAGATCAAGTTATTAACACTTAAACTTATGATAAAAAACCAAAAATTAAAGCAAATACTAATTCTATTTGATCCTCGACAATGGTGCCAAAAACTTGTCGCGTCTCTAAGCACACGTAAGTGTATGTGATCGTGCAAGTAATATAATGACTTAGACAGTCAGATATCGTTCCCTCGAGGATCAATAAACTAGAAATTTATTCAATCTTTAGTTCAAGACAATTTAGTATTAAGTGTTTAATTGTATTAAGATTAAGATTGTTCTGTAAATAAAATGCAAATTACTTAACAATAAATAATTAGTGATGACTAAAGAAAATTAAGCAACAGTTGTAAACAATAATGAGGATGATTCCAGGGGTGAGTTATAGTGAACAATCATACAATTGTCTATTCTTTTCATAGTCTACTTGGTTATTGGGTTGATGGTTCGTAAGGTTTATGCCACAATCTTAGTCTCCCAACCTCAGATCATCTATCTATTGAATGTTGTAACTACAACTCCCGCAGAGTTACAACAAATCTTCTAGATTCATGAAGTCGTCTTCTTTCAAGTGAACCAAGAAAGGCTTCTAGGTATATCCCTATACTAGATGCTAATTCAAACCCTTATTTTATAAAAGAATAAGAACCTTGCTCCCCAATTTCTTCATTCTATCCTATGATTCTCCTCCTGGGTTCACATAGAAATATAAATTTATTCTAATGGTGGCCAATCATTAAAATAGTAAGTTCAAGAAATTAAGAACAACCCATGTGATAATCTAAAAAGAAACTATGAATAAAAATATTAAAGAGCTCATGTTCTTAGACTCAACCCCAGAAAGGGAGTGTTTACCTACTCATATTTGAATTAACAATCCAAAATAAGTAACAATTCATACCCAAATCAATCCTTCAAATAAAGAAATTCAAAAGAATGTTTATGAACCCTAAAAGAGAGAAGTTTTTGTTTTTTCCGCCGCTGCTCTGCTTGACAAAAGTCCCCCACATTATCTTGGATTTTTCCTTTTATAGCTGGGACAAAATAGTTAAAATATTCTCGATTTATCCACCCAGCGCGTAGCGCCATGTCTTCAATTGTTATTTTCCATTAAAATCTGAGAATTCACGGTGCTCAAGTACACCCCAACAATTGTAAAATGCACCCTCACCGCGACGCGCCACTATCGCGGTGAGCCACTGGATTGGGACAATTGCAAACTAATCATCCTTTGCGACGCGCTAAACCTTCAGGTCACCAAATCTAATAAAAAAAACTTCTCCGCGACGCCGTGGTTTCGCGAACCTTTACTAGAATTCGATCATTGCTATTTTGTTGCTCATCGCAATGCAAAGTGTCTTCAAATGAGGATTTCTTCGTTCCAACTTCCCTTTTTTTAGTTTAATTTCAGTCCCTTGCATTTCTTTATTGCTTCCATATCCTCCTTGTATTAAATTATGCACAATTCTTTATGATTTTGACCCTAAAAGTACTAATCATATCCATTTGGCACAAAACGGAATAGAAGCTGAATTATACTTAACAATTCATACAAAAGTTCCTAAACTAAGTGCAAATCTGGGTGCATATTGGTGCTTTGAGCATATAAATATACCCAAGATGAACGCCCAGTGTCAAAATATCAAGTCTAAGCATCTGATTAGCTAATGATTGAACCTCTGAGGCCAAAGGATTCTCCTGGGTCAAAAGATGTGCTAAGCTACCCATGCTAGTCGACTTTTGGCTCAAGGCTTCCGCAACCACATTAGTCTTGCACGGATGGTAGAAATTAGTCAAGTCAAAATCCTTAAGCAACTCAAGCCAACGACGCTGCCTCATATTAAGATCTCGCTAGGTGAAGAATTACTAAAAGCTACAATGATCTGACAAGATCTTACAATGGACTTCATACAAGTAGTGCCTCCACAACTTCAAGGCAAAAACAAATGTGCAAAACTCTGAATCATGCATAGGATAATTCCTTTCATGAAGCTTCAATTAACGGGATGCATATATAATCACCTTTCCCTTCTGCATCAACACAACACCTAACCCAATACCTGAAGCATTACAAAAGACGGTTAAACCCACACCCTTCTTGGGCAAAGTCAAGATAGGATATGAAGTCAACAAATCCTTGAGCTTTTGAAAGCTCGCCTCATAAGCATGGATCACTGAAAAGAAATTTTCTTCTGGGTCAACTTGGTCAATGGAGCTACAATGGATGAAAAACCCTCAACAAAACCCTGATAATAACCTACCAAGCCAATAAAACATTGAATAATGATAGGTTAAGTAGGTCTATCCCAATTCGAACTGTGACAATCTCGACTGGATCAACCATAATACCTTCCTTAGTCACCACATGACCCAAGAAAGAAACAAACTCCAACACAAACTCAGACTTAGAGAACTTCACATACAGCTTCTTATTCCTCGATCTCTGAAGCACAATCATCAAACGCTCCTCATGCTTAACCTCTCTCTTGGAATAAACCAAGATACTATCTATAAATACAAAAACAAAGGAGAGGAGATATGGTTGAAATGCCCGATTCATCAACCCCATGAACGCGGAAGGGCATTGGTTAACCAAAAAGACATGACCAATAACTCATAATGACCATATCGAGTTCGAAAAGCTATCTTTAGAATATCCGAAGCTCTAATCCTCAACTAGAGATAACCGAACCTCAAATAAATCTTCAAAAACACTGCAGGACCCTGAGTTGATCAAACAAATCATTAATGTGAGGAAGAGAATACTTATTCTTAATCATCACCTTATTCAACTGTCGATAATGAATACAAATCCACATAGACCCATTATTTTTATTCACAAACAAGATAGGAGTACCCCAAGGTAAAACACTACGTTGGATAAATCCTTTATTTAACAACTCCTGCAATGGATCCTTTAATTCATTTAACTTTATAGGGGCCATCATATAAGAAGGAATAGAAATGGACTTAGTGCCTATCTCAACATCATAGAAAAATCAATATCTCAATTCAGAGGTATACCAGGCAAGTCCCTAGGGAACACATCCATAAACTCACGGATAATACGGGCAGAATCTAAGAAAAGAAGCAAAACAACAATGGTGTCATAAATATGGGCCGAGTAATATAAACATCCCCTCTCAACCAATTTACGAGCCTGAACATAAGATATAATCCTCTTAGGATCCAACTGAAGTGCACCCTTCTTAGCTATCCTTGGTACACCCGGCAAAGCTAAAGTCACGGTCTTGGCATACCAATCTAGGACAACATGATAATAAGCCAACCAATCCATACCTAAAATAGAATCAAAATAGACCATGTCTAACACAAGTAAGTCTACCAAAGCCTCATGACCGACAAAAGTCACAACACAAGATCGTACACCCAATCCACCTCTAAAGAATCACCTACCGAGATAGATGCACAAATAGGGATGGAAAGAAACTCACTAATAGAATCAAAACTAAAATCAAACTACGTAGATGAAGACTCTACCTTAGGCAAGGCTGGTATAGCATAACAGTGACCACGACCACCAATTTTTTGAGTGGATCCATGACCACCCCCATGAGTTTTAGTACCTCTGCCCCTTACACTTTTGGTAGCGCCCTACCCCTCACAGCTTGAATAAAAGTATCCCAAACCACCCGACGAGGACAGTCCTTGGCCACATGGCCAATCTCATCACATACATAGCAACTTCTACGACAAATCTCAATAGAAAAAGGTATAACTGAGCCCCAACGCGACCCTAAACTGATGAATTAGAAAATCCACCACCTAAACTCTGTAAAGTCGCCACTGTCCTACCATTGTATCCATTAGAACCTTTAAATCCATTCTTTGATAGGTCTAACTCTTGAGCTCACCAAAACATTACACCTTCTGATGCCTCCCTGAGATACACTAAGAATACCCTCCATCATCTTAGGATGATCCACTATACTCTAGAAAGAAACCCCAAACACAACCATCTAAGATGTAGCCAACGAAAAAAAACATCCAAACCCTTCAAAAACTTTCAAATCTTCATAGACTTAGTGGAAATGCTATCATAGGAATATATGAATAGCATAGGGAAGCGTGCCTCATACTCAACAACTATTATGAAGCCCTGCTATAAATGATGAAACTCATCCCGCATCTGATCCCTCAAACTGTAAGGCATAAATTTCTCCAGAAAGGTATCAACAAATTGATCCCATGGCACATTAATAGGCCTACAATCGACAAATAATCTCCACTAATCTCTCACTATTTCTCTCAACTGATAATAGTATAAGCCATACCATTTACACAAAAAGAGTGAAACACAACTCAAAACACAAGGTATGAAAGAAGTTTACATAATAAAGAATAAAATGAGGGAAGTTTCCTAAAGAAATCCTATAGCGTCTTGAAGATACATACAGACATCTATGCACTGATCTGCAAGACTCTATTAGACATCTCATTCTTACACCATTGAGACCAATAAAACCTGACTGCTCTGATACTAATTTTTTATGACCCAAAAATAAAGGTCATAATATCACTTATCACGACGTACTTTAACAAGTGAGCCTATCACCCAAACCGATACAAAAAGAGTAAAAAAAATAGAAATATCCCAAGGTAAGGATTCTAGAATGAAGATAAACCATATAAGTGATCATAACAATGCGAAAAGAACTTATCCAAAATACCATTCATGCCTAGAATTAGGTGTCAATAGTGTAAGAACTGCTAATACAATCCAGGAGTCAAATAAATTACAAAAATAACCATAAAGGAATAATATCTGTCTCCGAATACTAATAAAAACATAACTACTATAAAAAGATAAAGGTGAACTCTGGATGCATGAATGTCCAATCGCTACCTTGGAAGCTCCAATAATCTCCCGAGTAAAGCAAGCTGAGGTATACTCGGGCTAGGACCTACACTGAAAGGGTACAATAGGCATGGGTATGGTGCACTTGTACTTAGTAGGTATCATAGGCCGACCAAGAAAAGTAATAAATAAAGCATACCAAATGTACACTAAGGGCACATCACCTGAAATTAGAAATGTCGCACAATGGTAGCCCACACAGCTTACACCAAAAGTACTATAATATCTATATATAATACAACAACACAAATGATAGGGATACACATATAGATAATATCACATACAAGTAGAACAAAAGAGGGATATGTATAATCAAGATCATCATGTACAATTAAAGGAAGATAGAATAATTAGACGTTAACAAGTCAAGATATAGAACAAATAGGTAGATGAAAAGTTAATATGGCAATTCAAACTCAACATATACACAATTATGAGGGTGCAATGTATATGATGATGATGATGATGATAATGGATGATATTGGCACACATCCTCAAGTTTGGCACACAACCTCAAGTTTGGCACACAACCTTAAGTTTGGCACACAGCCTCAAGTTCGGCATACAGCCTCAAGTTTGGCACACAATGTCAAGTTTGGCACACAACCTCAAGATCACCAATATCCACAACTCTTCTCTGATATGATCCATCGCAGATGGTCCTCAATATCTAATATTCGATACCAATATCCAGTATTCCAGTGTTTCCAGTATTTTCAAAGCACATACATAACATAAAATATAAATCAAGTACACATACATAACAATAAGTATATATAAAGCAGCAAAACAAAAAAGTAAAATAATGCATATGATGACATGAGAATGACGATTGCAATGTTCACAACCATTCAAAATGAGTATTTCCACAACCAATCCACATGATGTATTTTCTTACCCAATCCATGAGATGTATTTCCATAACCAACCATAATGTTACAATTCCACAATCATGTGAGCCAATATGCACTCATTACTTCCGTTTCGTCCATGAATTTCCATGTCTTAGATACTAATAAGTATGGATATATCATAATATATCAATGAAATCACATTAGGCATTTTAACAATGCAATACAATTATTCACATGTATTAAAGGCTATCAACACCACATACGACCACACACGGTCACACATATCACATTATATCTCAATTTCAATAATTACATCACATATAGCCCCTCACACGGGCACAAAACATAGATAGACATTTTTCATAATTAGTTCCCACCCTTAACATCCATTTTATACCATCATTTACTCCCCAGCCCAGTCTGAAAGAGTTAATCCACAACCTACCTCGAATGTCAAAACCGGTCCGCTACACTTTGAACCCCGACCTTACTTTTCTTGAACGATCCCAAACTACACTAATAACATCAAATATAAAATCTATGAGTCAAAAAAAAATCAACGACGCTCATATTGACTATTTTTGGTTCGGGATGAAAACGAACCCCCGGAATGGGTTTTCAAAAAAGAAGAGAAAATCAGAACTTTACTTCAAGAACATGTTTCCCATACTTCTAGAAATCCACAGCCGAAAACCCAAGTAAAATTGAGTAAAAAATGAGGTTCAAATTGAAGAAAATCATTATTGAACTTTACTGGGTAAAATCTTTGAAATTCAGATTAAAATCAAGAATCGAGGTTGTTTTGAAGGTTAAATTGAAGGAAAACTAGTAATTATAAGATAAAACATTATTCAAGTGAAAAGGAGTGAAATTAGGATTTAAAATCAAGCCCTAAGTTTTTTGGGGTTTTAATAAATTTATAAAGAAATTACTAAGAAAATGTGAATTCTTACTTTAAATCCATGATAAAATCAATAAATCTATGTTAATCTAGCATCCCAAGCTCCCACAAGCCTCACTTTTAAACGCCCATACTATTTTAGGGGTTAACTTTCAAGAGACAAGATGAAAAATAAGCAAAATAGGTTCAAAAACTGGTATAAATAGTGCAGATTTTTCTGCATAGCTTTTGCAATAAAAGCTGTTTTTTAGTCTAATTCGGACTTTGATGGGGTGTTCGGAATTCGTTCGGAGTCTGATACCTATAAACAAACTATACAACCATACTAAATTCGACGTTCTGGAAGCGATGGCGATGTCATATTTAAAAAAAAATATCATTTTCACAAAGTTGACCCTGAAATCTGAAATCATAATTTTTTAGACCAAGGCTCGAAATGAGATTTAAAAGCCGTAAAGTTACGCCAAATATGCTAACACCCTAAAATTGACATTTTAGATCTGCTGGTGAAGTTGGATTATCCATTCGAGGTCGTTTAGACCAAATGTGGGTCCCATATCCACATTTCTATTTTTCAACTTTTCGATCAATAGGTCAAAATGAGCTCGGGTGCACCAGGACCGGAACCAAAGGTCTATCTAGCCTAAAATTGAGATTCCGGAGCTGTTGGCGCAATCCATCGGCCATCCGGAGCACAAATCAAAAAATATCCACATAAGTCCAAAAAAATACTCTCGAAGCCATCATAAACCACAATATCCCATAAATGATACCAAAATGCATTGGAGATCGTGCCAATCACTCCCACGCCACATGAATATCATAATAAAACTACGGGGAGGGTTACAATAGTCAAATCACACAAAATCATAAATTTCATATATTTTATCAAATTTTTAGGTCATTACATTTTCAAAGCTCAACTTATGCTCCTCGAACCATTGGAAAGGAACCTTCCTCCGAGTCTATCTGGTTATAGGCGCTAAAATAGTAGCGAAACCCTCAATGAATTACCTATAATAACCACCTAAGCCAATGAAGCTACAAAACTCTGCCCGAGATATAGGTCTAGTCCAATCAGGAATCGCCTCAATCTTAGCATGGTTTACCATTATACCATCCTTAGACATAACATGTCCAAGGGATGTCATCGACCCACGCCAAAACACACATACAAAACTTGGAAAAAAACACATGATCTCTCAAAGTCTAAAGTAAGATATCCAAATACTACACATGCTCCTCTCTACTCCTCGAATATACAAGGATGTCATCAATGAACACAATCATGAAGGAATCCAAATAAGGCCTCAATACTCGATTCATCAAATCTATGAATGTGGCAGGGGCATTAGTTAACCCAAATAACATCACTAAGAACTCATAATGACTTTCCGAGTACTAAAAACTATCTTCAGGATATCCTCATCCCGAATCCTGAACTGATGCTAATCAGATCTCAAATCAATCTTAAAAAACACTGCCGCTCCCTGAAGCTAGTCAAACAATTTATCAAAGTGTAGGCATACGATAACAGTTCTTCACCGTCACCTTATTAAGCTGGCTATAATCAATACACATATGCAAGGAGTCGTCATTCTTCTTAACAAATAATCCCAGATCTCCCTAAGGAGATACAACGTAGTCTAATAAAACCCTTGCCAAGAAGATGTTGAAGTTGAGAATTCATCTCCTTATGCTCGGCAGGAGCTATATAGTAAGGTACCATATAAATAGGTTGGGTGCCAGGCTCGAGATTAATGCCAAACTCAATCTCACGTATAGGGGGAATTCCAGGTAGGTCAGTAGAGAACACATCAGGAAACTCATAAACAAAAGGAACAGAGTCAAGCGATGGACTCTCCATACTAGCATCATAAATAAAAGCGAGGTAAGACTCGAAACCCATTAAAATAAGCCTCCTAGCATGAATATAAGAAATAATACCCATTGGCTCGTGGCTAAATACTCCCTGCCACTCATATAGGGGTACACCGAGCATGGCTAAGGTCACAGTTTTAGCAAAGCATTCTATGACCGCATGATAGCGAAGTAACTAGTTCATGCCTAGAATTATATCAAACCCTACCATATCCAGTATAATAAGGTCAACATAAGTATCAACATCACTAACAGTCATAACACAGAATCTGAAAACTCGATCCACTACTAAAGAATCAGCTATGAGTGTAGATACATGCAATGGCCTAGATAATAAGTCATAAGACAACTCTAACTATGGTGTATAATAATCAGATAAATAAGAATAAGTAGATCCATTATCAAATAAAACAAGGGTCGATTGGTGGCAAACTAAAATTATACCTGTACCATAACATCCAATGTATCAACCTTAAGCCTAGCAAGTACTGCATACAACTGACCATGCCCTCCACTTAGCTGGGCACTTGAAAAACCTTCTATCCTGCCTACCTAAGAACCTATTCGAGTACCATGAAAACTACCCCTGTGACCATGAGAACTACCCCTAGCTACAGGATAAACTGATTTAATAGGGGAAACAGCCTGAGATGAAACAACAATTGCCCCACGACAAGGGCAAGCTCATAAATAGTGACCAAGAGCTCCACAACTATAACATAACACCTGAGTTGAACTAGAACCAACAAATCTGATTGACCTAGAATAACTACCACGCCTAGAGTAACCAGGAAATGAACCTCTCAAAGACTAACCACTGTCCTTACCAGGGAGATCACTAGCACTAGAATGACTTTCATCAGTAATCCGAAGCGCTGCCTTAATAGGTTGGCTAGGCTAAATCTGAGACTAATAGGATGGATGCGGAGGATACCTATTCTAAGAACTACTATCTTTGGGTTGGGTACTACGATGTCTACCGCTAAATCTATCCTGAAACCTAGGCCTCTTATCATGTCCCTCATGGTGCATCTTCTTCATTACTTGAGCATGATCCGACACCTTAGAAAAAGACATATCCACAACAACTAAACTATGAGTAGACATACGAATGGGAAATCTCAACCCTCTAATAAAGCAACGAACTCTTTCAAGCTTAGTATCCAGAATATAAGTTGCATGCCTAGACATCTCATGAAAGTGAGCCTCATTCTACGTAATTGTTATAGAGACTTTCTACAATCTAGAGAACTGATCCCTAAAATGATCTCTAAGGCTGCAAGGCATGTACTTCTCTAACAACATCTCAAAGAACTGAGCCCAATTCAAGGGAGAAAATCCAGTTGGTCTAGAATCCATATAACCTATCCACTAATGTCGAGTAGCTAAATACAACTAAAATATGTTTTAATCAATAACACTAGTCTCTAAAAGGCCCAAACTACGGATTTTATCCTCACAAGCAATTAGAAACTCATATGTATCTTTGCCCGGTGCACCAAAAAACCTAGGCGGAGCTAATCTCAAGAATCTACGCAACATGTTCTACTCCTCAGAAGACATTATAGGATGAACAAATACTATTTGAGCTACTACCAACTAAGAAACTATTAGTGCAGGAAGAACCTCAACTCTGGGAGTTGTAGCTATAGGCTACGCCCCCACCTCAGTACCACTTTGACCTATAGTTTATGCACCATTAGATGACACACCACCAACTAAACCGAAAAGCTTAACCAACTAATCTATAAGCACTAAAGAAGAAATAAACCTTGGTGGAGCCTGGGATAGTCCATGGCCCACCGCTGGCTGGGGTGAAAGAATCTTCGGCTCAGGAGCGGTAATAGGACCTGGGGAAGGTAACCTATCCTGGCCCCTAGTTGGGGACACATAATATAATTTTGCATGACCTCTAGGTCATCTATGAACATGAGTGGGATCCGTAGGCTTGATCTTTGTACCCTCATCTTATGTAGCGATAGAACGTGCCCTGGCTATCTGTGAAAGAGTAAATCATAGAAATATTTTATAAACAAACTCAGACTCTTAGTATGATATGAGTGAAAGAAGTGAAGAACTCCTAAGAATATTATATAGCCTCTCAAATATAGAAAACAAATGTCATTGTTCCGATCTGCAAGACTCTACTCTACACCTGCTCTTGTACCAAAAATATCGGTGAAACCTAGGATCTGATACTAATTTGTCACTACCTGATTTATAAGTCATGATGGCAGCTACTAAATCTGCCATTATGTAAGCCAAACACTAGCCTATATCTAACACAATGGGTTAGTTCGTTAGAAAATTCCCAATATAGGTGAATTTCAAGAACCCAACTTATAAATAGGTAAAGCATTTGACATAGATAAAAGCAGTCAATAAAAGATACCACCCCATAACCTGGTAGAGCCATTACGAGAGCATCTAATAATAATACAACTCAAATACTTAGAATAGTCAACAACTTCTATCTCGATAACAAAAGACTAAATATCTAAAGGTAGAAAGAAATAGGTGACTTCGACTCCAGGTGCTCACCCTATCTCTGGATAATTAACACAACACAATCAATGATGACAGACGACAACTAGTACTCATATCTACACCAAAAAGGTACAGAAGGTAGTATGAGTACCAAAATAGCAGGTACTCAGCATTCATACACAGCTAACTGAGCTAAATCACGATATAAATATGATAAAATATAAGATATCATAACTAAGTTAAGGTATAGAAACTAACCTTAATCATCTCTAAAACTTCTATAAATAATAAGTTATTTAATCGTAATAGCAATATAACATAAGGAGTCAACACATACTAACATTGTCATGTAATACAAGTAAGTAAATTAGAATAACAACGCATCACAACGCATTACATAAACATAAGTGATTATATAATCACATTATCATAGTGTTGGTAAAATCAATAAGTGATCATATAATTAAGCATCATGATTTCAAGCATACTAAATGGCACATCTTTTCGTATAATCAATAAGCATGATTTCTAACATAATTCATGGCAGAATTGCTAATATCATCAATAGGGATGTTTTCTAGCATGTTTACTAGCATAATTTCTTAGCGTGATCATAAGTATAAGTAATATCATGAGCAATGGATTATCAATATTATATTCAATAGCTTATCATTAGCATAAAGATAGTTTATCATTCGAATCATTGATAGTTATCAAGTATGAGTTATGGCACATTCATAGATAAATTCCGAGAAAATCCAATAACTTATTATAACATGATCCATAACTCATCATATGATAGATAATAATCTAATCAATTGGTCCATCAATCATTACTTCTAATGTCCTCATTACCATAATAATAAAGTACCAAGGTCCCTCAATATTACCTCAAAAGGGCTTTCTCTAGTCACTCAATAAGCGTATAAGGGTTTCAAGAGAACTAATCATCAATATTGACTTAAGGTGGGTCAAAGAGCCCACTCCTAAATCCCCAAAATACATTCTAAGTTAAATACTACCTCGTAATAGGCTAAGGTATCTAAATACACTCTTAAATGTACAGCAAGAAATAATTTACCCTAAGGTAGAGATTCTTCTCAAGCACTTTAGCTAATTCTAAGTGAAACTAAGGAAACCTCCAATGGTGTAAGCAACTAAGGCTATTTACCCTAAGCACGAGTAGCTAGAGCATTTTTACCTAACTTGCATATTCTAAGGCATTCTCATGCTAAACATGAGTAATGAAGTCAAATTCACCTAAGGCATACTCTATGATTTCAAAATAGCCTAAACGGTCCAACTAAACCAAGTCTTGCATTTCATTAATATAACTCCTAAAATCAATCCAAAATCTAACACAATATCATAAGAATACTATGAAATAGCTCAATCTAACGAGGGATAAACCCAGCGTACCTCGATGATGAAGAATGCTCAATAAATGGATAAACAATTGATTTTATCTTCCAAGAAGCCTCCTCAAGATGCGAAGCTATCAAAAATACATTATACTTATCAATACGAGAATAATAATACCCATATTGCACCATTCTTATTTGGTTCAAAAAATCACATCAAAACCCCTACATGTGTCCCACTTACAAAAATCGCATAATCGAAACCAACCTAATGTTCTTACAAGCTGAAGGAATTATTACCCTAAAAAATAAATAAAAAACAAGCTAAATTTTGGCTTAAATCAAGATATAAAGTTTTTGGGGGGTTTTGAGAAAGAAATCAAGAATTTCCACCAAGAAAAGGGTGAATTCGTACCTCAAATCAAAAGATAATCGCAAAATTTTTTTTTACTCAAGCTTTTCAATGTCCAACAAGCTTCGATTTTAAGCTTTAACAGTATTTAAGGTTTGTGCTTTCAAGAGAGGGGTGATAAAACACTGAATTTAGAATATTGGGTTCTATTTATACACATACCAGGTACTCGGCTCTTGACATACCTAGACCTATGATCACAGTATCTTGAGGCTGCAAGTGTAAGTTGTGATCACACTATCGTCTCATTCCAATGGTGCCACAATCGCGTCCCTTGGCTTGCGATTACAACTGCACTAGATGACAGCTGAAACTTTAAAAATCTTTTAACTTTTTAGTCAAGACCTCGGAATTCATTTGGAATCTCGTATACACAAATGAACTATGTAACCATACCAAATTTGATGTTCCAAACTCAATGGAGCAATCATATTTTCCATTCGGGGCTGTTTCTACTAAATATGGGTACCATACCCATATTTCTTTTTCTTAACTCTTTGACCAATAGGTTAAAATGAGCTTGCATGCCTTGGGAACTCAAACCAAAGGTCCACCTATCCTAAAATTGACATTCTGGAGTTGCTAGCACAGTCAAAATTTACATACCAGATTGTTTCACTGATGTTTTTTTCCCAGTTTCCATTTGGAATGAGTAAAGACTTCTAAAAAGGGAATTATTTCTAAAACCAAATGAACTGCTTTGTGACCGACCTGTAGAAAGTCATAAATGACTTAAGGGAGCTATAGAAAAGCAGTAACGGTGAGAATAAGTAGAAATATGGAAACCTAAAAGGTCATTACACCAATAGAGGTGCAAGCTATTCGAATTACGCCAAACCAAAACCATTTAACCATTAGAATCCATATTTCGGTTAAAAGTCCAAAATTTTAACCACCAAGGGCATTCTAAAACCATAGCCACTAAAGGCATTCCATAACCATAGCGACCAAGAGAATTCCAAAACCTTTTTATCCATATCCCTTTAATGTAATGCAGTGATTTAAAAAAGATAGATAAATCATATTTAATCATTGTTCAAAACAAAAGTTAACAATGTGGGTTAAGGTTAATGTCAATGCCATACAAAAATTCATCTAAATATGAAAACACAAATCACCAAGTTCATCATTATAATAATGCTTGAAGTTCAATTCCAAAATCTATCAATTAAAGCATGAATAACACAATAAAACAATGAAAAGTACAATGCAAGTATTAACATGCAAAAACCCTCAAGCCTAGATAATTCAATCATTTAAAAACACCAAAATACCATATTAAATAATGCAATAATACCACAACTAAAGTAGGGAGCGTACAATATCCCTAGAAATTGAGAGAATATTTTTGGGAATAAAAGTTAAAGCACGGAGAATGGAATCCTTATAAAACCCTTGTGTTTTCTTGGTATAGGAGTTAAAGATGAGAAGAGAAATTTATGATCTTTGATAACTGAAGGTTAAGGGGTCAATTAACTATTTTTAAGTCATTTAAGAGGGCAAAGGACAAAAAGCCCTTGCTCCAAACTAAAAAAATAAAGTCGGGCAAAATTTGCCCTGCAATGTGACACGCCGCTATCACTGTGAATAGCTAGTGTGCCACACTCGTATCATGGAACTTAGGTGGTGTGGCACGCCACTATCACAGAACCTCACTGCCTTAGGGTCCTGAAATAACCCCGAACCCCTTCTAAAAATTCTAAAACTTTTCTAAAACAACCTTTTAACATCTTTTATCATAATTTAAGTCAGAAATTAACATTACTCACGCAGGTGGGACCAAAATAAATTGATAAAATTTTTTTGGGGTCTTACATTATCAACCCTTTGGATTATTCATTCCCGAATAAGGAGTTAGGACCTTTTAAGCATGATAATAGAAAGAACACAATGAAATTCAATGAACAATTTGAAAAGCGATAAGAGGGGACCTAAAACTCATACCTTATGCATTTTCTTCCAACATGGGAAGCAAGAATAAGTACTTGGCTTTCATATCCTCTTTTGATTCCTATATAGCCTTTTTAAATTTTTGATTCCTCCCAAGCACTTGTACCGAAGTTGTATCTTTGGTCTTCAATTTCTGAACTTGCCTATCCTATAACTCAACTGGGACCTCCTCAAAGAACAACGAATCCCTAACACCAATATCCTCAAGGGGAACAATCAAGGAAGGGTCATCCACACATTTCTTAAGCATGGACATATGGAAAATAGGATGAACCGAGGCTAAATTCGCTAGTAACTCTAATTCATAGTAAACATTACCAATCTTTCTAATAACCTGATACAGACAGATATAACAAGGACTGAGCTTCCCTTTTTTCCCGAATATCATGATTCCTTTTGTAGGAGAAAACTTAAAGAATACCCAATCATTCCCTTCAAATTCCAACTCTCTCCAGCTTGCATCCCCATAGGACTTTTGGCTACTTTGAGCAGTCTTAAGTCTTTTGCAAATCACTTTTCCCTTATCCGTCACTTGGTGAACTAATCAGGGCCAAATGTTCTAGTATTACCCACCTTAAACCATCTAATAGGCGACCTTCACATTCTACCATAAAGGTCCAAAAAGTGCCATCTGGGTGCTGGAAAGATAACTATTGTTATAAGTAAACTCAATTAGTGGTAGATGGTCAACCCAACTTATTTTAAAATTAAATACATAGGCCCTTGACATATCCTCCAAATTCTGAATAGTAAGCTTCACTTGTCCATCTATTTGAGGGTGGAAAGCAGTGCTAAGGTTCACCTAAGTACCCCAAACCTTTCTGAAAAGAATGCCAGACGTGAGAAGAAAATTGCATACCTCGATAAAAAATAATGGACACTGGAGCCCTATAAAATTTCACTATCTCGTGAATGAACAACTTAGCATAATCCTCTCCCGAGTAGTTAGTCCTCATAGACAAGAAGTGAGGAAACTTTGTCATTTTATCTACATTGATAAAAATAAAATCAAACTAATTTTGGGACCGCAGAAAACCCGTGACAAAGTTCATATTAATCATCTCCCATTTTTATATAGGCAATTCTATTTCTTGTGAAGTACCACCTGGCCTTTGATGCTCCACTTTGACTTGCTGACAAACCATACACTTGGAAATAAAATTTACCACATTCCTCTTTATATTATTCCACCAATAGATTTCCTTTAAAATGTGATATATTTTGGTCGAACCTGAATAATATGTATATCTGAACTCATGAGCTTTATTCAGGATTTTTTCCTTGTATCAAGAATTCACAATCTACGTTGATATATCAAGATGTGTCTCCCTTAATCTAAAAAACCATCATCTTTTGCTGACCCACATTATATTTAAGTTGCATAAATATGGGATCCAAGACCTACTTCTCTTTGACCTTTGTCCGTAGAGATGATTTGACCACTTCTTGAACGATTACACATCCATCATAAGAGACTAAAAGGCGAACCCCTAAGTTTGCAAGCAGGTGAATATCTTTCACCCATCCTTTTTTCTCCTTCTCAAAGTGGTATAGAGTCCCTATAGATAACCTGCTAAGAGCACCGACAACAAAATTATCTTTATCTGGATACTAATGCAAACTCATATCGTAATACTTAAGAAATTAGAGCTACCTCCTCTGCTTGAGATTCAATTTCTTCTTCGTAAACATATACTGGAAACTCTTATCATTGGAATAAATATCCATATACACCCCACATAAATAGTGATGCTAAATCTTCAGAGCAAAGACTAGCACCGCCAACTCTAAATCATGAATTAGGTAATTCCTCTCATGAACCTTGAGATGCCTAGAGGAACAAGATACAACCTTACCATGCTACATCAAAACATAACCTAGCCCCGCACAGGACTTATTACAATACACAACAAACCTATTAGTAGCCTCGGTTAGGGTCAGAATAGGAGAAGATGGCAACTTATCCTTCAACTTCTTAAACCTTTCATCACACGCATCTAACCATAAGAACTTTACCTTTTTCTGAGTCAACTTCATCAGTAGAGTAGCAATAGATGAAAAACTCTCCTCGAACCTCCTATAGTACCCAACTAAGCCTAAGAAGCTCTCAATATCGGTTGGAGTCCTGGGTCTAGGCCACTTCTTAAATGCTTTAATCTTTTTTGGATCCACCATGATCCATTTACTAGACACAACATGCCCAAGAAAATTCACAGCACTGAGCCAAAATTCACACTTAGAAAATTTTGCATACAATTCCTTGTCCTTAAGGGTATGTAACACAATTTGAGGTGATTGGCATGGTCCTTCTCACTTTTGGTGTGCACCAAGATATGATTAATGAATAATATTACAAATAGATCTAAAAACTATCTAAACAACCAATTCATAAGGTCCCTGAAAGCATTCGTAGCATTAGTCAACCCGAATGACATAATGATAAACTCATAGTGACTATATCAGGTTCAAAAGATAGTCTTGGGAATATCAACCTCTCTAATTTTCAATAGATGATAATCTGAATGAAGATATTACTTGGAGAAAAACTTAGCACCCTGAAGCTGGTCAAAGAGATTATCAATCATAGGAAGCGGGCACTTATTTTTTAGATTGACCTTATTCAATTGACAATAGTCTATGCATATCCAAAGAGACCTATCTTTCTTTCGCACAAAAAACATAGGACCACCCAATGGAGAAATAGTAGGACAGATGAAACCCTTATCAAGAAGGTCCTTTAATTTCTCCTTTAGTTTCATTAGTTCAGCCAGAGCCATCCTATAAGGTGGAATAGAAATGGGACGATATCCGGTAAAAGGTCAATCCAAAATATATTTCCTTATCACGAGAAATATTAGGAAAGGTCATTTGGAAAGACTTTAGGAAATTCATTAACCATGGGGATAGATTTCAAAGAAAAACTTTTAGAGTTAGAATCCTTGACCCAGACTAGATGATACAGACACCCCTTGAAAATAAATTTCTGATCCCTAAGTGAAGAATAAACTTCCCTTTTTGTACTAAATAACCCCTCTCCCATTCTAATATTAATTTATTGGGTAAATGAAAGGTGACCTTTTAGGTTCTACAATCCATAGAAGCATAGCACGAATAAAGCCAAACCATCCCCAAGATCAGAAACCCATCTATCTCCCTATGAAGAATGGACACCACACAACCCCTTTAAATTTTTCTAGCAACAATAGACTCACCCACAAGGGTAAAAATGGAAGAGGGGTCGGATATACTATTAGGACTAGAGAAAAGGTGTACAACCACATAAAGAGTCACACATGATAGGGAAAAACCTGAACCAAGAAAATAATAAACATCATGGGAGAAAAGCTGCAACATACCATTGACAACATCTGGGGATACCTCAAATTCCTCAAAAGTAGAAAGTACAAAGTGATGATTCTGACCAGTTCTAGTCCATTAAAAGCACCCTTATTTGTACGAGCTGATGAAGTGGCAGTCGGGACCTTATTAGCTCTCATGGTGACCCCAGTAAAGATAATTTTGCCGCAGATGACTAGGCTAACCACAGTTAAAATAAAAATTCCTCTTTTTCTCATAAAATCCATGGTGAAGCTGCCTACAAAAATAGGAAGGTGGCTAAGGTGGAGCCGACTAAGATCCACTTATCTGAGACTAGGTAACCTGTACCTTAAAACTACTACTAGGCTGAAAACGTTGATCTCCTGAAGGCTTAGGATAAGAAGTACTAGCTGAAAAATAAGAATTTCCCCCGTTCTTCTTCTTAGTCCATTGCCTACTATCTTTCCTACTGTTTTGCATATTTGCACCCTGCTCTACATAAGTAAGCTTCTTGCTCTGCCTTTGTTCCTTCTCTACCTGCTTCCTTTTCTCATCTTCTACCTATTGCATCTAAACCACTAGTCTAGATATGTTGATATCATTATTTAGCATAACAACCTTACACTCTACATTAAATTGCGGGATAGACTAGAAGAAAACTTCCTCATCTAGGACCTCACACTAGATACCATTTTAAGAGTATAATGGGACAATTTTTAGAACTTCAGTGCATACTCCTTACTGCACATCATACCCTATTTTGGATTATCAAACTCTTCAACTTTGGCTTCTCTTAAATCCCGAGGAAAGAAATTATCAATAAAAGCACCCGCAGACTCTTCCCACATAGCTTGCTCAGTACTATCAGCCATAAACTCCTTCTACTCTACATAAAACTGATAAGCCACCTCCTTCAACTGGTAAGCTGCAAAATCCACAACCTTTAAATCACTCTAAATTGCTAGAATGCATAACTTTAATGATTTTCTCTATCTCACCAATAAATCCTCCAGATCCTCTTAAACCTTAGAACCTATAAAGGTTGGGGGATTCAACCTCATAATCTAGCAACCCCAAGTGACCTTTGATGAACTAGCACAAAATCCACATAATCAGTTCGTCGAGACTTTGATGCCATAATCTAAGAAAGCATATGGATGGGATGATGGAACTCTGTATTTAAAATATCTCCCAGAGGGGACTAAGTAGAGCTAACACCAGCCCATAAGGTCCGAGAAAGACTAGTAGGGACCAATGGGACACAGGTGGAGCAGTGCAGTAAGGTGTAGGGTCCCTAGGCTGAGTCTGCATTTTGCAAGTAGGGCGAATTTCCTTCATATTTCCCCTTTTGGGATTGGGGTTCCAGCTGGGGTCCTATAACCATTAGATCTTTGGGGAGGCATGATATAAAATGTGGGTAAATTAGGAGTTAGAGAAAACATAAAACAACTAGACCCTCAAGCACAAAATTTAATCAAAGAAGGGAAATTCCTTATATCCTCCCCCATATAAGTGTAGCATGCTATATACCCATAAAATAGACTCTACTCCACATGGCTTTATGCACATCCATCGACCCTAAATCATTTTTTGATACAAATTTTATTAGGACCTGAACCCGAGCCTAGTCATGATGGACATCTTAAGCCCACCGAAGGCTAGAGATAATCCCCTAGCCTTACATCAATAGCAAAATAAAGTATACCATAGAATCCAACCAAGTCAATGAAAGATATATAAAATCATAAGAAAATTTAAAGTGCCAAAATAAGAAATCAATGACATCCTAAACTTATCCACAAAAGCCTCTAATCGAAGAATAGTAATATTACAACCCAAACAAGGACCTGGCCGTGACGGGTGTCTTAAGTCCAACAAGGACTAGAGACAACCCCTTTTACCTAACCAAACAGAAGACAATACAACTAGCACCGAATGGATTTTAAACATATAACAAGATAAGCAACTCAGAAAAGAAATTTCAGAATTTCAACAACATCCCTATCCACAGTAATCTACAAAGCCTCTACTATCCAAAAACAATCTACATCGGGACACGCCCCCGATGATAGCAAAAAAAACCATGAGAAAGAGCCTATGACAAAAAAGAAATCAAGAATTAACAACTTTTTGAAAGAATGAGGCTCACCACTTAAAGCTAACTAAGAAACGATCCAAGATTACCTATCAATGCACAGGAAAATAAGAAGTATCTTCAGTCCCTACATCCCTTAAGGATACAACATTCGAGGATAGTTAATGGGTTGAGTGATACCATATAACTTGGGATAAGGGTAAAATAATGCAAAGTTAAAACCACATTAAAATCCACATGAACACATTGTACATACGTATATAAATAACATACTGGGGTAGGAAACAAGGTTTAGCATGAAAGTAAAACATTAGCCTGGACTGTGTAGCTTAACAATCATAAAATGGAACCCATGAGATATATGGGTTCAACCCCCTCTATTGAAAGGGCCCCAGTATGTTTTAGCCACACGAACTAGAGGTAACAAGGAAGACCAAAAAATGTTTGGACCTCACATTAGTACAAGATAATAATATATATATAAAGTGTGCTATATTGTAACGACCCAAAAATGCCTCCCGAGATATCACACGGTGCTTGAGGCTACAAGTAGCCCCAAGCTAACCCTTTGAGCCTATTTCTACTAATAACACTCATTTCAAGATGAAATAATTCAAACACTAGCATAGTAATATCATATAAAAGGAAATACCAAAAACATGCTCAGTCCAAATGACCAAGCAATATCGAAAACCTCAACGCAACCACAATCTGATAACTAGTCCGAGAAAGCTTCTACTAATCCATGAACTAGAGAGCCATTGGGACAGGTCCCCAACTGACTTGAAATGAACTGAAAGTAAAAACATAGTTTCCTAAACACAGAAATGTCTGAATATAGGTCCTCAAACCATGATGACTCACCACTATAGGAATGTAGACAGACGTACTTGAAAGTCACTGACGAGGCTGGGACTGAGCACCTGATCCTACATTAGAAGACAATCTAACACATAGATGTATATGTAGATCAGCACTTAGGAATGTACTAAGTATGTGGGGGTGCATACATTTATATAAAACAACATCAATACTCTTTAATAAAATCATGCATGTAATAAGTAATGACTCACATAGCTTAAATAAGTATGAAATGCGAAGCTCATGAATCATGTAAAGTGGAACATGCAGCACAATCTTGTGAGTCATTATACTTTCAGCTTTAAAATTTGTACTCTTCTCTTATTCTCATTACTCAAGGCTAAAGGAAACTTAAAGAAATACTTTCAACTCATGTATATATCTCATGGAGAGTAAAACTTCTTCAACGCTCAAGAACTCATAACTCTTTTGAACTCAAATACTTGGAATTTGAAATCATATAACTTTGGAACATACTTGAAGGCATTTCATTCACCTTAGGAAAATATCTCATTTCAAGCTTTAGGGAAAATTACTCATATCAAGGGAAAGTATTTTAGTGTTAAAGGAAAATATCTTATCTCAATGGAAAATACTTTAGTTTAGGGAGGTAACTAGTCTCGACATAAACCATGTGAGTTACATGGAGTCCAACGTTTTGTCCTCCCAAGGAAGAGACCTCACGTTGGGGAGAGGTGTTATACTCTTGCCAGGGAGTATAACCTAGGTCTAGTGATCACTAAACAAACTCAGCCTCGGGCCCAACATCAACTCGGCCTTAGGCCCAATAACAATCATAAACTCATCCTTAAGCCTAACCTACGGTGGCACGTAGTTTTGGGGTAAGAAATCATAGTAACTTACCCAATCAGTGCTAAATACTACTTCCTTTAGTTTATCTCACTCATCCCATGAAAATCCACTTTAGAATAATCTCATGGTTTAATAAGAACACAATAATCAAATCTGTAATCTCATGTAGTAGAGTGGATTTCAAAACTCAACTACCATTAGGTCAAAACATTTCTCAATAATCTCAGAATACTCAAATCATGGGTTCTTATAGCACAATAGTTCATAAAATCTCAAGTCTTAAGTAGGGCTTAATAACCAATAGTTCAATCCCAAGTTAAAACTCATCACAAGCATAATAGATAGCATATAGATTCATAACTCATGTAGAAATCTGAAAATTTCAGCAATTTATCTTAAAATATCAACATACTCACATACTTCAATGTTTCAAACATTTCAACTATTAACTTCTCAAGGATTAAAATCATGGGGTATATACCCAGCTTTAATTTCTCAAGAAAATATGCAAAAATCATGCCATTAGACTCTCAATTTGAGGGAAACATCAAAAGCTTGCAACCAATAACAATGGGTGAAAATCCCCAATTCAATTTCATGTAAAATCTCATAAATTGCAGAGAATTGTTGTTTAAATAAGCCTTTGGGCACAAGGGTAAAAGGATTACCCTTGTTAAAAACTCCATATACCTTGAATTAGAAGCTTTGGATGAACTCTCGCTTATGGAACTCTATTCGTACTCGTGAATGAGGGTTATTGAAGCCCTTGACTTAGGAACCTTGAATCCTGACTCAATTTAGAAAATCTATGGTGGATTCTTGGAAGAGGTTTTGGATACTTAGGGTTTTTGTTGAGAGAAACTTGAGAGATACTTCATAGAATGCTTGTAAATGACCTTGATTTGGTGTTTACACGGTTTAAGAGGCTTGGAAAAAGTCCAAAATTCCCTTTTTAACTTCTGTACGAAGCTTAAAAAAATTAAACTAGGAATCTGATTTCAGAGGCCACCGTGATGCGCCACTATCGCAGTTGCTCACTGAAAATTGACAAATGGAAAATTGGTAGTCACCGCGACGCGGAGCCATCACATTATCCCACTAGTTGAGACCTGCAACTTTAGCGCGACACGTCACAATCATGCCAAGCCACTTGAAATTGACTATTGTGAAATTGGGGTCCTCCACGATGTGCCACTATCATGAGTTCCACTAGAAATTGACAATTGTCAAATAGACCCTATCCGCGATGCGCCAAGCACCAAAATGACGCTGGTTTACGACTAGGACTTAAATTAGCCATAACTTCTTACCCGGGTATCAGATTTGGGCGAATCATATATTGACGAAAAGCTTATCGAATTTCCCATGTGCTAAAAAGTTGAAATTAGGAAAATTCTATATGGTTAACACGATAATCACTTAGGAAGTCACTTCTTAATCTTTTAGAGCTGGAATCACGCCTCACTTGACACGCCCTAAGGTTCATTCAATAAGACAATTTTGCGGGGTCTTACACGTATGCACATGGTCATAATGACCAACCCTCATGCCAAAAAATGTTAGTCTCTAATATTAGTCCCCCCCGAGACATCCATCTTTATGGCTTAGCTACATAACCCCCTTTAAGCCCATATTAAAATATGTTTCACATAATCAATCCATTTAACCATGGAATTGACAATTAAGTCACACCATAAGTATCATCATACACTTATGCTAGCAAGATTATAATTTTGCCATCATAATTCCATTAACCTGGGGAATGCCTCGATCGTCTTTGTTCATTAAATTAATATGGGGGAATGCCACAACCTTATTTGTTCATTAAATTAAATTTGGGGAATGCCTCGACCCTTTTTAGTTATAAAATAAATTCAGAGGAATGCCTCGACCCTCGAGCTTTGAATTTAATATCCAAAACATGGCCAACAAGGCTTTCAAAACCATTTTTCATCCGTTTAACATTTTATGCAATGAAATATATAGTTTAGTAAGTCAAATCATGTGAGAAATCATATTCAAAGACAATTATACAAGTGGATTGAGGGAACACAATTTACAAGACCAAATTTCAAACCAAAATTATTAAAATGGGGGAATGCCACGACTCCCTTTCTAATTTCCATACCCATGCACCCAATTAGTTCAAAACCCATTGATAAAGTATGAAAAAAACATATAAAATCATGGGATAAAGTATGAAAAATACATATAAAACCATGGCACGTACTTCTTTAACATAGAAACATGAATGACCAGATGGATAGAACCCAAATTTTGAGGCAACTCCAACTCATAAGCCACATTGCCCACATTTGTAAAAATCAAGTATGGACCAACAGATCAAGGGTTGAGCTTCCCCTTTTGTCTAAACATCATCACCCCTTTTATGGAAGACACCTCCAGGAATACCCAATTATAAACATCTAACTCCAACTCCTTACACCTCACATTTGCATAGGACTTTTATTTCTTTAGGTGGACTTAAGTCAATCCCGAACCACCTTAAGCTTTTTCATGGATTGATGAACTATGTCAGGACCAAACAATGTAGTCTCACAAACATTGAACCACCTAATCGGAGAACGACATCTCTTGCCATACGAAGCCTCAAATGGAGCCATCTTAATACTATAATGATAACTGTTATTATACGCAAACTCTATGAGAGGAAAATGATCAAACCAACTACAACTAAATTCAATCATGCAAGACCTTAGCATATCCTCCAATGTCTAAATGGTCCTCTTTGCTTGTCCATTCGTCTGAGGGTGGAAAGCTGTACTAAGGTTCACCTTAGTTCCCAAACCTCTCTGAAATGACCGAAAAAAGTGAGATGAAAACTGCTTACCTCAGTCAGATATGATAGAAATAGGCACACCATGAAACTTGACAATCTGTTAAATGAAAAGTTTAGCTTAATCCTCCGCAAAATAATTATCCTCACTACAAAAAAGTAAGCAGACTTAGCCATCCTATCCACGATGACCCAAATTAAATCAAACTGACTTCGGGATAGTGGAAGACTAATAAAAAAGTCCATGTTAATTGCTTTCCACTTTCGCACGAGCAACTAAATCTCTTGAGACAAACCACCAAGCCTCAAGTGCTCCACTTTCACTTGGTGAAAAACCATTTACTTGGCCATAAAATTGTCCACATCCTTCATCATTTTATTCCACTGATAGAACTCTTTCAAATCATGGTACATCTTTGTCAAAATAGTATGGACAGTGTACCTCAGCTCATGAGCCTCAGCAAGATTCTTTCCCACATCCCATTAACATTAGGAATACATAATCTACATTGGTACGTCAAGATACCATCTCCACCAATCTCAAAAGTAATGACCTTCTACTGACCCATACCATCCTTAATCTACATCAAGATAAGATCTCGAGACTGCTTCTCCTTCACCTCAGCACCAAGAGATGACTTCACCACCTCCTTTACTATTATATCTCCACAATTAGAATCCAAAAGACAAACTCTAAGATTATCTAAGCAGTGAATAACCTTCACCAAACCTCGCTTCTTCTCATCAACATGAGATAAAATCCCCATTGAAATCTTGCTAAGAGCATCAACAACCACATTAGCTTTATCTGAGTGATAATGAAGACTCTTGTCGTAATTCTTGAGTAACGCAAGCTATATCCTTTGCCTAAGATTCAACTCCTTCTGGGTGAACACATACTGCAAGCTCTGATGGTCTTACTATATGTCAACATGATATTCATACAAGTAATGCACCAAATCTTCACAGCAAAGACCATAACTAATAACTCTAAATAATGAGTTAGATAATTCTTCTTATGCACCTTAAGCTACCTAGATGTATACACCACAATCTTAACACGCTGCATCAAGACACAACCCTATCCCACACGACATGAATCATAATTAACAACAAAACCATTATACCCTCAGGTAGGGTTAAAACATGAGACAAATTCAACTTATGCTTCAACTTGTCAAAACTACCCTTACAAGCAATGGACTAGTGAAACTTCAATATTTTCTGAGTCAATTAGTCAATGAAAGAGAAATTTTCCACAAACCTCCTATAATACCCAGCTAAACCCAAGAAGCTCCAAATATCAATTTGAGTCATGGGCTTAAGACACTTCTTAACTGCCACAACTTTCTGTGGATCCACCATAATCCCCTTACTAGAAACAACATGACCAATGAAGGTCACAATATTCAACTAAAACTCGCACTTTGTGAACTTAGTATACAATAATTGATCCTTAAGAGTCTACAACACAATACAGTGGTGATTGGTATAAACCTCTTTACTCTTAGAATATACCAAGATATCATCGATAAATACAATCACAAATAAGTCCACAAGATGGAAAACACAGTTCATAAGATCCATAAACGCTACCAGAGCATTAGTCAACCCAAAGGGTATGACTAAGAACTCATAGTGGTCATACTAGGTTCAAAAACTATTCTTAGGGATATCCACCTGCCTAATGTTCAACTGACAATAACCCATCCTAAGATCCATTCTAGAAAAATACTTAGCACCCTAAAGCTGGTTCAAAATATAACATATCCAACTCTATCATATCCACCAATGTCTCCGTAGCACAGAAAGATACCACACAACCCCTATAGACCCTTATAGATACAGGAGAGTCACCCATTAGGGTAGAAATAAAAAAGGAATCAAAAATATATTTGGGGCTAAAATCAAAATAAATAGCCATATGAAGGGTCACATAAGAAAGAGTAGACCCCAAATCAAGTAAGAAATACACATCACGAGAGAAGAGTTGTAATGTACCAGTCACAACATTAGGAAGACTCAGATTCCTAACAAGTGGCAGAAGCATACAAATGATTCCAAATAGCATCGATACCAAAAGTAGCACCCTTCGATCTTAGAGCTAAAATATAGCACTTGGAACCTTATTAGATACTGTAATGACATCGCCTATAGGACAATTCCTTTGAATATGGCTAGGTCGTCCATATTTAAAGCACTTATTTCTCCGCTTATCAATAAAATAATAATGTAATTGTCTATGAAATCTGCAAGAAGGATATGATGGAGCTAATTGGCTCCCATCAACCCGAGATTGGGCACCTTAGGCCCTAAAACATTGTTTCTATGATAATGACGATCACCAAATGGCTTTGGATATAGAGAACTAGCCATAAAATAAGAATATGATTTCCCCACTTCTTCTTAGACAACTACCTGCCATCTCTTCAACAATTCTTCTGGCCTCTACCATACTAAGAATACCTAAATTTCTAAATTTACCTTTCCCCTATTTAGGTTCTTTTTCTTTTCATCCTCAATCTATGACATATACACCACAATCCTAGGGATATCCATGTTATTATTTAGCAAGGCGGCCTTACACTCTAACACAACATCTCGAGGCAAGCCCGAAGAAAAACATCCTTATCTTTGCCGTTATAAAAGACTCAAACTCTGGGGCATAACGAGAAAAATGATAGAATTTCAAGGCGTACTCTTTCACAGTCATTTAGCCTTACTTCAAAATCACAAACTCCTTAGACTTTACTTTCCTCATCTCTTGAGGAAAGAAGTGATCAAAGAAAGCCCCAGAGAAGTCATCTTATATAGCTGGCCCAATATTATCTCCTTTCTATTGTCCTCTCTCCTCACACCACTGATATGCTACATCCTTCAAGTGATATATGATAAAATCTACACCATCAGAGTCAGAAGCATGCATCACTCGAAAAATATTTTCCATTTCACCTATGAACCCTTGAGGATTTTCCTTAACCTTTGAACCTTTGAAATTTAGAGAACTAAACCTCATGAACTGATCAACTCTTGTGGCGTCAGAAGAAGGAGTGACAAGATCAACACGCTCAGACTAGCATGACTGGGAGGCCACTAACTAAGTAAGCAAATGAATCGACTGGCAAAACTAAACATTAGAAACATCCCCTGAGGCATTGGGGTAGAATTACCAGAAGCTCGATTAGGACTAATAGGGATCGGTAGAACTCCATGGGGGTAATTAAAAGTAGAAACCCTAGATCGGGTCTGTACCCTATAAGTAGGACAAACTTCATCCATGTTTTCCTCAGGTGGGACATAAGAGTTTCCACGAAAAATATATCTTTGGGGAGGCATGATCTGAAATGCGAACAAATAAAATTAGAAGATATTTCAACAACTTAGACTCTACAGCCCAAAACTAGAGCATAAGGGAAATATTCCTAAATTGCTCATAGTATATCCCTTATAATTGTGCATGCTACATACCCATCAAAGAGACTCTACTGGACATTGCTTGGTAGACACTTAATTGACCATAAACCTAGGTCTTTGATACCAACTTATCACGACCTGAACTAGGCCTAGCCGTGATAGGTATCTTTAGTCAGTCGGGGACCAGAGACCACCTCTTTTACTTAACCAAATAGAATAAAATATAGCCAGTAATGGATGAATTCCAAATATATAACAAGATAAGCTGAGTTTTGAACATATTACAAGATAGGCAACTCAGAAAAGAAATTTCAAAATTTCAATAATATCCTAATCCATAGTAATCCACAAAGCCTCTACTATCCAAAAATAATATAAGTCGGGACATGCCCTTAATAATAGACAAAAGAAAACATGAGAAATAACCTATGACCCAAAATAAACCAAGAAGTAACAACCTTCTGAAAAAAAGAGGCTCGCCACTTTAAGCTAACTAACGAATGATCCAAGATCACTTATCACTATGTAGAAAAAGCAGAAGTATCTCTGATTCCTACATCGCATGGGGATACAGTTTTCAGGGATGGTTAACAGGTTGAGCACTGGCATGTAATGCAAGATAAGGGTAAAATAGCGCCAAGTTCAAATAACAATAAAATCCACATCCACACATTGTACATACATACATACATATATATATATATATAACATGTTGGGGTGTAAGGAATAAGGTTTAGAAAGAATGTAAAACATTAGTCTGGATTGTGTAGTTTAACTGTCATAATAAGGCACCCATGGGCTATATGGGTTTAACTCCCCCTACTGAAGGGGCCTTAATATGTGTTAGCTATAAAAACCAGAGGTTTCAAGAAAGACCAGGGAAATGTGAGTTTCCAGTATCAGTCCCTCAGGACATCCACCTTCACTGCTTAGATACGCAACCCTCTTTAAGCCGATATTAAAATAAGTTTCACATAAACCCATTTATTTAACAAAGTAATTGACCATTAAGGAACACCATAGGTATTATCTACCTTTACACTTGCAAACTTATAATTATGCCATCATAATTCTATTAACTTAGGAGAATACCTCCACCTCTTTTTTTATTAAATCAATATGGGGAAATTCTATGACCCCATTTGTTCATTAAATCAAATTTAGGGAATGCCTCGACCACCGAGTTTAAAATTTAATAAAAAAATAGGGCCAACACGGCTTCCAAAACCATTTTCATCCATTTAACCTTTTATGAAATGCAAGAATAAAGGTGAGTAAGTCAAAATATGTGATAAGTCATATTCTAAGCCAATTATAAGAGTGGGTTGAGGGAACATAATTTATAAGAGCAAATTCAAAACCAAAATCATCAAATTGGGGGAATGCCTCAACCCCCTTTCCTATTTCCATACCCATGCACCCAATTAGTTCAAAAATCATTGATAAAGCATGAACAATGCATATAAAGTTATGGGAATTTAATTCAAATAACACTCATTCCAAAACCCTCAGTCGTATCAAAATGCATATTCAAATCCATATGAACAACCATTTAAATGCATGATTTAAGTAAAACAAGTGTAAGAGATGAGTCACATGCCTGAGATATCAAAAATTACGGATAAAAATCAATCCTTGGAAGCTATAATTGCCAATTACTTAAGAAGCCCTAGTGTTCTTGACTTAGGGATTTGAGAAAGAAAATATTATGTTTTGATTTCCTAAGTGTGGAGAATAGGGTCCTCAATAGGCTTTTATTCGTGGGTTTTAAGTGGTGAAATAGGAAATGTCCAAAGTGCCCTTAATTATAACATTAAAAATTATCGCTAGTGACAACGGATCACCTTATGTGTTAGGAGGACACATAATAACTCATAGGGTACCAATCATACCCTAGGTATAAGTTTTTTCCATCACACTAGTTTAGTCATGAGTCACACCCTACTACTCATGACCACACCATACGACTTGTTGAGTCTAGTCGTGATCAAGATAGAAAGTTTGGTACAAATATTGGTTTTCCTATGAGTTGTACCTTACAACTCATAATATATCCTTACGACTTGTAATGATCAAATTTTAACTAAGGATGATATAAAGACAACCTTTACTGTTCACCTTAGGACTCGACCCTAATGAACCATAAGGAGACTTTATGACTCATTTGGTGAGTCGTAATTGGAGCAATGAGCTAAAAAAGTCATGAATTTTCTAGGGCCAAAATATGGGGTGTTGCAACCAACTAAGTTGGGACATGCCCTCAACTATAACAAAAGAAATCCATAAGCACTTACAAAAATGAAGGAATTTAAGAGAATGACCGATCCTTTTGAAAGATGGAAACTCACCACTTTATAGCTAATCAACGGGAGTATCAAACCATCTAATATTGTATAGTATCACAAAAAAACCCTTGAAACATAGTTCATCAAACAATGTAGCATCCATTGATAGTTTGTACAGCAAGTACTGGCATGCAGCCCAAGGGAAGGGAAAAAATAAGTCTATTTACAAAAAATCTAGTCATAAATCACATGCACAACATTTATACATATATATAGGATGCCGGGATAGAGATAAGGGACATGAAATATGATTTTTTAAAATATTATTCCTAAACTATATAACTCATACCTACTTTTTAGGCACCCATGGACTATATGGAACCGACTCCCTATACCGGAAGGGCCTTAATCCATGTTAGCTGCATGTACTGTGGAATGGATAAAGACACCAAGGCGATATCCATCTAAAATATAATGTGTGCATCAGACATAATGGTCATATAGACCCCTAACGTCGGCGAACGTGGTTTCAGTGTTGGCCCCCCTGAAACTACACCTTCTCGATGAGCTACACAATTTACTTTAAGCCTAATTTAAAATAATTTGCACATAAACCAACCATTAACCATGGATGCCTTTTTTTAGGTTTTTCCACTTGGTATCGTCATACCAATGGACTTGCAAGCTATTTCAATTACGCCAAACCAAAACCATTTAACCATTAGACTCCAAATTTTGGTTTAAAATCCAAAATCATATCCACCAAGGGAATTCCAAAACCTTTTTATCATTTTTCCTTTAATGAAATTCAATGATTTCAAATGATAAATAAATCATGTAGAATCCTTGTTCGAAACTAAAGTTAACATGTGGGTTGAGGTTAATGTCTTTACCATGCCATAATTTATCCATAATATGAAAATCCAAATCACCAAATTCACCATTATAATAATGCTTGACGTTTAGTTCCCCAAATCATCAATTAAAGCATGAATAACCAATTAAAATAATAAAAATACGATGCAAGAGTTAACAAGTAAAAACACTCAAGCCTAGACAATTCAATCATTCTAAATCAAGTAAAAACACTCAACCCTAGACAATTCAATCATTCTAAAATACCAAAATACCACATTAAATAATGCAATAATACCACAATTAAAGTAGGGGGGGTGTACAACATGCCTAAAAATTGAGAGAATTTTGAAGGGAATGGAAGTTTAAATCCCAAAGAATGGAATCCTTGTAAAACCCATATATTTTATTTGTTTAGGAGTTAAAGAGGAGAATATTAATATATGATCTTGATAACTAAAGGTTAAGGGCTCAATTGGGTGGTTTTAAGTCATTTAAGGGGGCAAAGCACCAAATAGCCCCGACCCCAAACTAAAAAAATAAAGCTTGCCCAGCAGCGTGGGATGGTGCTATTGTGATGACTAGCCAATATTCCATGCTCCTATCATAGAGCTTAGGTGGTTTGGCACACCACTATCAAGGACTCTGACTACCTCGAGGTCTCGAAATAACCCAGAACCCCTTTGAAAATTCTTAAACTTTTGCAAAACACCCTTTAACAGCTCTTATCATGATTCAAGACAAAAATATATTACTCATGTAGGAGTCTGCAAAATAGGTTGATCAAAATTTTTTGGGGTCCTATAGTGGAGTCCCACATCGGTGAATTAAAAGGACATTGATTTCCTAATATTGTCTTGGGAAATCCTCCACTAATAAGCTAGATTTTGAAATTCAGTTAGGTTTAAATTTTATCTGTTTATCATATTATTATATTTTTTATTCAAATCTCATTTTATGTTATATAATGATCTTCTTTCTTGGTTGTTATTTTCATTAAGTATGATCTTTTGTTAGAAAAAATAGGCATTTGCTAGCTATAAAAAAATTATTATTTTATTAAGTTTGATTGTATTATATATCAATTTTATTTATTAAGTATGGTATTTTAAATTTAGGTTCATAAATAAAACTTTGAGCATTTTATGATAACAAATTATGTAATAGTTAAACATACTATATGCTCAAATGAAATGGTACCACATTTTAGTTAAGGTAGAAATGAGAGGAAAGTTGAGCATTGTTAAAGAGCCATTTATTTTGAAAAGTTAAAGATTCAAAGAGTAGAAAATTAATATTTATTTACCTCAAACAATTTTTATATTAATTTAAAATTAGACAACTTGGCAAAAAGTTCTCATTTAGTTTTGTTTTAATTTGTATTTTGTGCCAAAACAATCAACAAAGTAAATTATGAATATCGCTAAGAGAATAAAATTTAATTTTTTATTTTTAAAATGAAGAAAAAAATTACTTTATAAATATAGCATTCTTCTCAATCGTGTGAAGTCTGAAAAAATTCATCAGTGTATAAATGTTTGAAAGAACACAAGTTGAACATATAAATATGGACATGGAAGGATAGAATAATAACATGGTATTATTGTGGTAATAATAAAAGGGAATAACACTATGGGTTACGTTCTAAAAATGGTCCTTCAAAAAGTAAAGGTAATTATTTTTATCATTAATTTGGTATGCAAGGTATATACTGGGAACTTTGATATTGTGCAACCTAATTTGATAAATGTTATAAATAATCCATCAAAATTATAGAATACACAATGGAGGCATATTATCTTTTTAAAGTGATGTTAAGGTGGGTAATATAAATATAACAAATGACAATTCATGACATGATTAGGCCATCACTTGATGAGAATGAGACTTGTGATAAGCATTCTAAATGTTCGACCTTTCTTGAAAAAGAATGTGCTAAAATGTGATAAATATTGTGAATAAGAATCTGATCATGTGTTGGATAAATACCACAACTCACCTCTATAAGAGGTTTCAGTCTTTTATTATCAAATAGTAAAATCAAGAAATAATTCTTGACAAACATAGTATGATATACTTTATTATGAACTTTTGAAGAGAAAAAGAAATAGATTTTTTATTTCATATAAAGGTTTTAACCATGACAATGAATGAAAGTTATGTATGGCGACAAAAAAGTGTCATTGGTTGGGTACATATAGTTCTCTCCTTAAAGGAGATGTTAACTGTAGGTGTGGTATTTTGTAATATATGGTGGTACACAAGTATTTGATAGCTCTGAGTAAAACTAATATGTTACTACACAGAGAAATGACATTCTTCGTGATATTGGGATTGCAATAGGTCTCTAAAAGAAAATTGTTAGGTTTCAAGAAAATTGACAAGAAAATAAAATAATTATTATTTTTAGACTATAAATTATGAAAATATTATTTTATCTTTATGTTACTACAACCAAAATGGATTATAAATATTTATGTACAAGGTTAGTAGTTTTTCTCCTATTCGGTGATATAAATATGAGCATGGTGATGAAACTACATGTGATAGTAAGCTAAATGTTTACAAAAAATATATGTTGGCATAATTGATTGCCCATCTATGTTTAAATATGATACAAAAATAACTGAGAATTAGTGGGTTAAACATTGAATAAATAAAAGATTTTTCAAGAAATTTCTTATGTTGCTTATACTCACAATAAAGTATAATACTGGCTAAGGTTGAGGCTTTATCCCTTGAATTTTTGAAATGTAATACAAGGTGAATATGAGCCCATTCACCTACCATGTGGAGAGTATACTATGAAATGAAATACATCTATGATTGATCATATGCACTTTGTGATCAATTTGCAATTTGATTTATGCAAGGTTGTTTACTTAATTTATTAAATTAAGTATATGATTTCAAACTATAAAAGTTGGTAATGATAGTTGGTTTAGCATAAATTGTGTGGCTCCAATTATAGCTGAACCATTGATTATGCAAAAAATCTACTAAAAAATTTGATATGAGACATTTATTTTGAAAATATAGCAACATTTGTACGTGTCAAGAAAACAAGGACCCTATGTGATTTTTTCAAGGTAAGAAATAAAATTATTACCATATAAAATATTTTAATGCGTGTTACATAATTTAATTGGTCTATCGAGCACAAGAATGAATCCCCAAAATGAAGTTGATGTAAACGTTAGATTTCCAACATTAGGAGAGATATGATTAAAAAATACATTGAGTGAAATTAAATTAACAACTAAAATGAGTGGAATGAATTATCTAGATCCTAGAAAAAAAATATAAAATGAAAGTTCAAAACATAATTCAGTTGCAAAATATTGCAAATAATTACCAGATATATGTACTGACCCAATCTTATAATTTAACTTTAAATGCTCTAATGAGTAGTCCACAACGGAAAGAATCTATGGCTCGCCTAAGGCATGATCGGCCAATCAATTTTAAAGTTAAAACTCCATTATGAAAGAGAAGAGCAAATGATAAAAATGATCGGGATAACAGGGCTAGTGCTTTAAAGGAGCACCATAACATAACTCTTCATAAAATCATGGAAAAGGTTTAGGTACTCGTAAAAGAAGAGATCTGGATAATTTATGTCATACTGAAATCAATATCAAATAAATATTGATGATATTTTTTATATAACGCAAATAATAACATGGATCTTGAATTTAAATCTGTCAATCTGAACAAATAAAATATGTAATTTAACTATATTTTTTTCACTTGAGAAGTGATGGAATGGACTTAGTCTATTGACTAAGATATGATGCCAGCGGGGTATAATGAATTATTATGCAAAAAATAAAATCATAATATATTAAAGTACGACTTGTGCCTTCGGATATAAAGAGCTTTTAAAAAAGTCCTGACATTATTTTATAGAGATTGTTCTCCTTGTAGATGCAATAAGGTTACTTTATGCCTAGCAGTTTGTAAAAAAACTTGAATGCATGTGATGCATTATTTTTATTTCTAGTTAGATGGTAAATGCTATATGAAGATCTTTAAAGGTAGTGAGGGTCTGTAATATCACCATGTCACATAAGTTACCCTCTGTGATATTAGCATGGTATAGAGGATAACCTCCATGATAAGGCCATGCCTCACGAAGGTGTAAAATTCACGCAGTCTTATTTTTATTCACTTGGGATGAGGGGCGTTTGGTATTTTTAGATTTTTTGCAACTTTTAAACATAAAGTAGTCCAATTCCCATCAGTTTTCATAGATCAAATATCCCTATTTTACTCTAAAATACAAAACCCAAAAACATTCAAGGGTTTCATTATACATTCATCACACAAGCTCTAAACTTCAAATTGATTACAAATTTTTGTTTGTTCAAGGCATGTTTCTCTTTTCCAAACTTTAACTTTATATTATGGCATTGATTTAAAGGATTTTTATGTGATTTAAATTTTAGTTTCAAAATTTAGTTGTAGGGTTTTGGGTGTTTTTGATTGAATTACTTGTACCATGACTTGAATTGATTATCCATTTTTTAAATTGTTGTTTTTGGGACTGAATTGGTACTTTAATGAAATAGTTTGAATGGAGAACATGGTTTTTCCTAAATTAGATAAATGTTGGCTTGGAATTGAATGAACATCAACCCTCATTGTTAATTTGATTTTAATTATGGAAAATTGAAAGGTTTAACTTGCTTTTTAACTCAATTCATTCCATTAATGGGATAAATGATTATTTAAATAGAATTGGATGGACTTGATAGCCATGGTTTAGATTTTAGTGGAACTTGAGATTCTATGTGGTCGTGTAAATTGACATGTGTGTTTTATCTTGGAAACGTATTGGTATAATGATACAAACTGGTAAATACCTTAATGAATCCTGGGTTAATGGTTGATTGTATCTGCAAACTATTTTAATTAGGCTCAAAGGGGATTGTTTAGCTCACCGTAGAAGTTGGAGGTCCTAAAAGACTGATACTGGAAACCACGTTTATCGGCGTAGGGGTATTTATGCTCGTGTTCATAGTTCACACATTATATTTATTTTTTTGGAATGGCTGTAGCCCTCATGGATTTGTCCCTTCCTTAGATTTCTCTGGTTTATGCTGCTAACACGCATTGGGGCCCTTTCAATAGGGGAAGTCGAAACCATATAGCCTGTGGGTGCCTTTAGAATGGTTAGAGCTATACTATATAAGTTAATGCTTTTTAAATTTCATTCTTAAACCTTGTTCCCTATATCAACATTATATATATGTTTGTACAATGCGTGCATATGATTTAGTTTGGTTTTGGACATGGCATTATATTATCCCCATCCTGAGTTATCCCACTGACCGTCCTAGGATGCTACATTGTTTCATAATGTAGGGTTTGAAGAAACTTCTTTAACCTTGTGCATAATTAGGTGGATTTTTCACATTTGTTGAGTAAATATGAAGGGGTGAGCCTCAATCCTTCAAAAGGCTTTATCAATTCTATCTTCTTTTATTTTAACTTAATACTTTTGGGTTCATTTGGTAATGGTCGGGGGCATGTCTCGACCTATTTTGTATTTTGGTTTTGGAGGATATTATGAACAAATATGGGTTGGTTGGTTATTGGCTTTAATCTTACTTTTATTGAATCATTCGTTTATCTTTTTATTTCAATTTAGTTGTATTTTTCATTATTTTTATCATTATTATTATTATTCTCTTTAGGCTAGGTTAAGGGGGTGGTCTCTAGTCCATGGTGGACTTTAGATAAATATAACGGCCAGGCCCAGGCTTGGGTCTTGACAAGCTGGGTATTAGAGCACAGTTTAGAGTCATTGGGTGTCCAGAAATCTGTGTTGAGTAGAGTCATTTTTATGCGCGTGTAGCGTGATACAGTTAGGAGGATGCTATAAGGCATTTAGGAATTTTTCCCTAATAAATTGGTAATTTAATGAGAGGAAATTTTTTAGTGCCTAAAGAAGGTTTATCTCTTATCTTAGAGCTCAGAAATTAATTTCAAAAGGGTGTTTATATCATATAGTTTGGGTTAAGGATTCTAATTCGAAAAGTCCTTCTTTGTAATTTATCCCTGTGGTTAATGAGTTTCCTGAAGTGTTTCTTGATGATCTTCCCGAAATTCCACTTGATGAAATAGATTTTGGGATTGATCTTCTACCTAACACTCATCCTATTTCCATTCCTCCTTATTGAATGGCTCTAACTGAATTAAGTAGCTTAAGGAGCAATTAAAAGATCATTTTTATAAAGGGTTAATTCGTCTTGGTCTTTCTTCTTAGGGTGCTCCTATACTTTTAGTTTGGAAGAAGGTAGGGTCTCTTCGAATATGTATAGACTACCATTAGTTGAATAAGGTAACAGTGAAAAATAAGTGCCCTCTTCCTAGAATTGATGATCTTTTTCAATCAGCTTCAGGATGCTAGATGCTTCTCTAAGATTGATCTTCGTTCGGGCTATCATAAATTAAGAATTTGGGAGTTTGATAGTCTCAAGACTCCTTTTGGAACTCGGTATGGTGACTATGAGTTTCTGGTTACATCATTTGGGTTGAATAATGCTTCGGCTACATTCATGGATCTTATGAATCAAATTTTCAAGATATTATTGGACTTGTTTGTGATAATATTCTTGATTAAATGTTGGTGTATTCTAAGAATAAGGTGTATCATGCTAGTCACCTTCAAATTGTGTTGCAGACTCTTAAGGATTATAGGTTGTATGATAAATTTTCTAAGTGTGAATTTTGGCTAAATGTTGTGACTTTTCATGGGCATGTTGTTTCTAGCGAGGGGACCATGGTGGATCCACTGAATATTTTGTGACCCAACCTGACCCGAGGCCTTGTCGTGATGGGTATCCCAAGTCCGACCAGGGTCAGAGACTACCCCCACCCAACCCAACCTCCAGTCGTCTTCCTTGAGTTGGGTGAATTTCGAGCATATAACAAGATAGCGTAACTATCTCAATTACAAACTCTGGGATAGGTCTACTATCGAGACCCACCAAACTGAGTCCAACCGTCTGAACCCAACCAATGGCCAAGCAAAGTACAAACCATAACCATATGAGTTTCGTAATAGTTATATATAATCCTAAAATAAAAGAGGATGGAACAGTGAGAAATTTAGTCCTTTGGAATCATCCCAAATACCAATGCTAATACCAAGGCTGACACCAATACCAATCCTGCCCATACCAAACAATTGTAGTTCCACAAAAGCCTCTAACCAAAATAATAACAACATCAAATTAGGACATGCCCCCAACTATATCCAAAACCAATATCCATAAATAAACCAAAGAAATAATATCCATGAAATAGAATAATTCGAAAAGATGAAGCTCACTACTTCAATCTAATACCTGATCCTGAATGTTCGGTAGCTAAGCAGGAGGAGTAGAATGGCCGATTCCTGCATCACGTGGGGATACAGCTGCCCGAAGATGGGTTAGTGGGTGGACGCTAGCATGAAATTAGGGTAACGATAAAATAACTCCAACCATTAAAACTAAGTAAACCAACCATATGCATACAAACTACATATATTATATATATGTATATATTTACACACACACATACGCACACACATACACACACACACACATATATATATGAACTAGGTTTAGCATGCATTTAAAACATTAACCTGGGTATGTGAATCTTAACCTTCCTTAACCATGGGATGTATGGGTCCTATGTAACCCCTGAACAGGCACTGATGCGTGTAGACGCACGAACCAGAGATACCATAAGAGTAAGGTATTCCCAAGTACCCTTACACTTCCTGATACATATGTACGATGTACTTTGAGAATTGTCCCATACCTCATAGTAACATAAAAGGGTCTCCACGCCCTACCCCTCATGTCGGTGAACATGAGTTCCAGTGTTCGTTCATTGAACTCCCATATTCATGGTTAACTATCAAACCCCGCCATTATTGCCTAATCAAAACCATTTCCAACCAACCAACCCATTATTCCATTTATTATTAACCAAGTCTATCAATAGTGGTATCGCCATACCGACTATAACTTGCAAGTATTGTCCTTAGCCAAACTTTTTAAGGTAAAGGGGTTCCTGTGTACCCATTTACCAGGTTAAGTTGGTGGAGTCCTATTTACCCCACAAGTTTTCCATTATGTTTTCTTGGGGGAATCCTATGTTCCCCACAAGTTGTTCATTAACATGTTTATTTGGGGGATTTTGTTGTACCCCACAAGGTGTTTAATTAGCCATAACCATAACCACCAAACCATTCCATTTAACCATTGCAAACCATTTAACTATTTAGGGTTCCATTACTAAGTTTAAACCATGCAATAGTTCCATTAAAATCCAATAATGTAGTGAAAACATTCCCATATTCATATTATCAAACGATTGGGGACAAAGTACGTCCAAAACCAAAGCCAATTACCAAATAACTATTCCCTTGCACCCAATTATCCAAATCCACTATTAAAGAAAATAAAAGCATAATTAAAACATGGGATAACTATAACTAAGTATATATAACCAAAATACCCAAATTATATTTGAAACTCCAAAACCATACAATAATCAAGCCATACAAACATTGTATAAAACCATGCCTTTAGTTGGAACTAAGAATGAGGGAAGAGAAAATGCCGTAAAACAATAAAATGATAGAGAGAAATCACCAACACAAGCCCCAAATTAATCCTTAAGATGAAACCCTAGCCTTCCTTTACCCAAAAGCCCTAGAGAGAATTCTAGAGTGTTTAGGGGAAGTTTATAAGTATTGATGAATAGAATACTAGGGAAAATAACCTCCCAATAGAAATATAAAATGTGGGGAATTATAAAGGTAAGTGGGAAAATATCCAGATTTCCCTTACTTAAACTCCCAAATCCCGTTAGGTAGGTACGAATATCCATACTGGTCATACACTCTAATACAAGTGGTACCACCACTCATACCCAATACTGTCAAAGGTATGACTCCCCCTAAACCATGTTGTAAAAAATTATATGACTAGTACCCCTGATTCGTACCCCTAGAAGAATAGAATCATAAGAGGATTAAACACTGTCCACCATAAGAGTCCATGGTATAACTTATACCCTAGCTTATGACTCTTAGTGGACCACTTATAATCAGATCTAACTTAAGTTATTAAGTGTAAGACTAAGTTAAGTAACCAAACAACCCGTATACACCGATACAAATCATACCATCCAAGTTGTATCCTTTCTAGAAACCAAATCCTACCAAATAACCAATACTGGTCAGCATATGACTAAACCATACCACTCATATCCTAGTGTACGAGTCATTTTCCCATGTCGTATCATTTCCAGAGACCAAAAATCCAGGAAATTATCTAAGGGACAAAAACCCAAGGTGTTTCATTTTGGTAGTTAAA